>CM076679.1:91667315-94067315 GCA_038501925.1 Xenopus petersii | reverse complement strand
CAAGCCCACACTGAGCAGCACAGGCTGGGGAATAGATGATATATACTTGAGATGATAAAGCTTTCCTTATGCACAGAGTAAAACCAAACACTGGTCCCAGATAGATTCCCATACACTGAGTACTTTATGTCAAGTCTTATCTGCTGTGTATGGTTAAGAGGAAAATGAGAGCCACTTCTACATAAACAGGCTCGAAGGACAGCAAGGTATTAAATATTGCAGAGAATATATGTCAGTTTTAATACTTGTGTATTTGCTACAGTTACTCTGCTTGAGCCAAAGAGATTCAGTCATTAGTGCAGTAGCCAGACCATGTCTCTCTACATGCAGAATTTGTGCAAAAGGCAGTTATTTTGTTAGATTTTCTTTGTACTGGAATCAGTTATTTGAGTGAGCTCTAAAACATCTGCTAGGAAAGGAAGCCCCCCTATAAGATATATTGGAACTAACTGTCAATGAATATCTGACACCCAACTGCTGAATGATGAGATACAGATGTTGAGAGTAATAGTGAAGATAAACTTGGTAATTTCAGAAACAATGCAGAATTTTTAATTGATTGTGTTTAGAAAGGACGCTTATATTGAATTAAAATTTTCGCGATAGTTCCCTTTTAAGGACAAAAAAAGCAGAATGTTTTGTCCTCTTCTTCATGAGCACAGGACAAAACAGTCAAATCATCCCTCAATGACTTGTATGACAGTGGTTTGTAAGCATGGAACCCTCATTTGTCAGGCAACTGCTGCTTGGAAATGCTGGAGTCAGCGTCAGTGTTTTGGCCTCTGCCCTTTGAACTACTGCCAAAAGGCATGTGGATCAATGCTCTGAAAGTGAATGAGCAGCACAGGTTATTATGGGGTGGTGTATAGGGTGCTGAGATTCCTCCCTTATCCATTCGTAGACTAGACATTTCTCTGTATTTTGCTATAGCCCCATGTTTCTCACTGTATCTGCTACACTTCAGCAGAGTTCCCGTTATTATTATCTCTTTAGCTTTGTTCCCAATGGTGCGGCTGGATGGAAGCTCCATGTTGCAAGTCTTTTGTTACAGGAAGACCTGCTCAATATACAAGGTTATCCCCACGCAAGTCTGTTATTAAAGGACCAGCGATGCAAAAAATAAAGAGTATTAACTGGCTTCTTGTAAATGTAAAAATCTCTTATTTTATGCATAAGTTCTGTTTTTGTAATCAGGCTGTGCTATTAGCTATCTTTTTCTCTTGCCTAAACAGAGCTCCACATGGCTTATTGTATTGAATGGAGCCATAGATGATACATCCCCACGAATGCTGCTCTGCCTCTGTTTTTATTTCTTTTTATTTCTCTTCACGCATTTTATTTTGTTACAAAAGTCTCCCCATCTGACTTTGGGTAGCAGGTGTAGCCAGTATGTGCCATGTGGGTATTGGGTAGCAGGAGTACCCTCTATGTTATCTGGCTCTTGTCTTATGGCAAAGGTTATTGCCTGATTGACTCCTGGGAACAAACCGTATTGGCACTGTATGGGGGTCTATACCCTGGGCATGGTAAGTGGACTTGCAGGACTACGTGACACAGCGCATATACTAATACGCTTAGCTGGCACCTGGCTATATGTGTGGCTTATAGATGCGCGCCAGCCCATCTCTTGGTGTGCTGGCTGCGCATCCGACTATTCCACCTCTTATGCCCCTCTGCGCTCTTTGGATATGTCCGCAGCTAGCAGCTGCCGGTTTAAGCTGCCCGCAGTAACACGCTGGGACACAGCTGCCGGCTGAACAGCTGTCTCGCGCTTGTATGACAGCAAGCCGCATAGGTTGCTTAGCAACGCTAGAAGCAATTGAGTCACGGAGCCTGCCAGCAATTTCCGGGTTGCCGGTTCACCGCTGCTATGACTGAGCACGGGTTAGACCGGGCAATACCTACTTTCTGACAGGTCCAATCACCAAAATCCCACTGGGCAAGATGCGCATATACCAGAAGGTAAGGGGGTACTGTACGAATTTGCGTGTTTCTTCTCTCTAAACACCTTACACCTCTTTTTTCTCACACATGGGTTGCTAGGCATCCTAGCAACAAGGGGTTGGCCCCGTTTTCTGTGTTGAAATTGTCTGTCTGTGTTTTCGCACTGTACTCATCATGACGAGGATTCCTGTATGGAAATGAAACATTGGTCCACTAATAAACCTTTGAAAGATCCTTGAAAAAGGTCCCAACAGGGACCGAAACGTTGGCTATAGATGCAATAAAAGATTATTTGTTTTACATCAAAGGGAGTGCTGGTCTATGAAACATTGGTGTATACAAGATTTACCGTGCACCCCTGCCTTCATTAAGATTGATTTCGGAGTGCGGATACTCATCTGGAAGATATATATATATATATATATATATATATATATATATATATATATATATATATAATCACACACACATATACATATATATTGATACAAGCTGCATATGGCACGCAAACAATGATATCTTTGGACACTGAAATGATCTCTGCTACAAGGCTACTATCCAAGTGCACCAGGGGTTTAAATAATCAGAGATTTGCTGTCACTAAACAGGGACATGTGGTGGATTTGTCACAACATTATGGACTTCTATAGGTTTTTAACTGCAGATATTACATGAGCTTCCCACCCACAGTTCTATTCTTATAGCAACTTGGTCTATGTAGAAGGCATGAAGTAACTGTACTATATCTCAGTAGTATCATATTATATTGTGCAGTTGATACTTCTATTAGCATGTCACATCACACAAAAAACAACAAGAAGTACAGAGTGTATTTCCCAGCAATGTGGGTATCAGCACAGGAGGGTTATCGTGTTCTCACCTTTCCGATGTTGTATCTATAGTATAAATACTGTAACTCCCTCCAGTATACCGTGTATAGAGAACATTGCTTACTTCTCAGTCCCACAAACATGAATGCTTCCAGGGAGGATACAGGACGGAGAGTTAGCAGGCAGCACAGTATTCAGTCAGGATAAAGTCCTGTTATTCTGTACCACTAGAACAGTCTGTGATGTGTGAAATGAAGCGGAATGGACTCTCACAAGGATTTGTTCCACTCTACACACTGGTTTCTCCAAGACAGAATCCTTAGCGTTTGATCACAACCTGTTCGTATGCTCCAGCACCAACCCTGGAATGGAAACCGAAAAGATACAGAAACATGAAAAGGCTACATGTTTATTAACTGGTCAGATTCTTCCACAAGAACTAGACATGGCTCCCTGATATAGTAACTACTTAGGGATGGGATGACTTTGTGCCTTACTACAATCTATCCTTCATTAAAGGAAAAATATACCCCCTGAACAAATGTATAAATAGATTACCCCCTGAACAAATGTATAAAATGTATAAATGTACAAAACAGTTCATATGTAAAACCCTTCTTCCTGTAAATAAACCATTTTCATAATAATATACTTTTCTAGTAGTATGTGCCATTGGGTAATCATAAATAGATAATTTCCATCTTAAATAATAAGGGCCGCCCCCTGAGATCGTAGGATTCACACAAACAAACTATACTTGCAAGGTCACATGAGCCAATTAACTCTGTCTTTTGCTTCCACACTTCTTCCTGTTACAGTTAGAGTTGTAGTATTTCTGGTCAGGTGATCTCTGAGGCAGCACAGAGACCATCACGAAATGGTGGCTCAAGGCAAAAGATGTAAAAGGGCAAGATTTACTTAAATATATATTCCAGTTTGGTAAGATTCTTTAATGTGCCACTTAATATGATATAAACTATCTGTTGCTTAAGTATTCATTTTGGGGGTAAAGTTTTCCTTTCATAAAACACTGTTAAATACATATAGCACTTTATTCATTGGAATAAGGCAGGTTACTAAAGCCTGCACCTATGGGTGCACATGGCAGGGAGAGGGTGCAAAAACAGTGCAGCTCTGGTTCTTTACACCCTTCCCAAACATAACTGACCCCTACTATTTCTAAAACACTTCTGAATTTACAGTTGAAAACTTAGTGGGGCTCATTTATAAACATTGCACAGGGCAGATTGGTTCGCACAGTGAATATATTTGCCCTGCGCATGGTTCCATTTATAAAGTTGAATAAGTGTGGTGCAAACAGAATTGCAAATTTTTTTCCCAATGTAAATGTCTATAAGAGCTTTTTAAATCGCAAAAAGCGAATATTTATGTGCACGCTCTGTAACACGCCACAACTTTGGTGCCGGAGAAAATATTCAGTTTCACAAATTCCAAATTTAAGTTACTGTCAACGCTATTTTCGCGCACAACAACCTCGCACATTGAGCGCAAACACCCGTCTCATTTGTGAAATTTTATTCACAATGCGAATTCTCAAAAGCTGAAAAGCCGGGCAGAGCAGTGCAATATATTAGCGTTCAGGAAAAACGTGGGCGATACAACCATTTGCGAAAAAATATGCGCTGCGCAAACTTTATAAATGGCCCCCAGTGTATTATTATTGTCATTATACTTTCACAAATAAAACTCAAATATTTCTATTTAGTTTTGGCTTTGATGTATTTAATGACAGTGAGTCAATAGTCCAGGATGACTCACAGTCACAAATATGTGCAAGTCTGTTCCATACACCAGTAAACTTTGTATTGAGTGTAACATGGTATTACAACAGTCCAAGGAATCTGTGCTATGTGACCTCCATAGAGAATTGATTGTACAAATATATGCAAATATACAAGCAAAGCTTATTCATATCACATACACTTAACAAGAAGGCTAAGAATGTACGTGAATCAGAATATAAAAAATGTACTGATAATATATTTCTTTAGAAAATGAAACACTATGGAGCTGATTTAGCAAAGATCGAAAAGGGGGATTGAGAAGAAACTCACAGACATTTCTTCTGTTTTTGGATACTGATCCCTGTGCCAGTGAATCAGAATATGTCTGACTATGTTGAACAATTACACAAATTAATTTCCCCAATTCGTTACTCCCAAGTGCATATTGAATGCAGGAACAAAGGAACTGGACAATTGTTTTTCAAAACGGAAAACAAATTGTTAAATATAAAACCCTCAGAAGTGAAAGTGCCTGAAAGTGTTGAGTTCAGTTTTGGGTTTATCACTTTTTTAAAGTATTGATAAAAGCTTGAGCCACTCCCTTTAGCCAATTATTGTATTGGCATGTTTATGTCTTCATCTACATATTGTATACACTGGCTCCCCAATATTATTTGGGCCTTCAAGCGTTTGTTAAAAGACCTGATTTTGGACTATTGGCCAATATGGACCATAATGTGTATAGCCCTTCTGATCAGGAATTCAACAAAACAAAATGACCAAATGCAAACCAACTACCTACTATATCTTGTAGCACGTTTTAAGCTTTATAGGAAATGTTCAGTATAAAAACAGATACTGGGTTAATAGATAGAATGTCTAACAGAACAGAACGCAACTTCCTGCTTTTCAGCTCTATAACTCTGAGTTAGTCAGCGACTTGAAGGGGGGCCACATGGTACATAATTGTTCACTGAGTTTGCAATCGATCCTCAGCATTCAGCTCAGATTCAAAAGCAACAGTTATGACCCATGTGCCCCCTCAAGTCTCTAATTGGTTACTGTCTGGTAACCAATCAGTGGAAACCAAGAGAGCTGCAAAGCAGGAAGTAGTGTTCTGGCTATTATGTTAGACATCCAGTCACTCCAGTCTTTATACATTAAATGTTTGCCTAACTAACTATATTAGAAACATGTTTTATTTTGCACAGCCTGTCTATTTACCCAGTTTTTATTTTTATTATGAACTGCTCCTTTAACAGCAGCAAAGAGAATAGTCAGTAATTTGTAAGACCCTCACATATTCAAACATAATTAAAAGGAACATTCTGTACTGAAGACTATAAGGTGGAGTAATATACTGTACATAAAATATATACACAGTAACATCCTTTCAGTGTGTGTGTGTGTTCCCTGTAAATGTTATCCTGAAAGCTGCCCTAACAAGGAGACAACCGCCCATGAAACAGTTTGCCACTTGCCTGTTGGAAAGGTGATGACTCCCAAGAGCTGTGCTTCCACCGGGGCCTACAAACAAGCGCAGACCTTCCTCTAAACAAGATTTAAAAGAGCATTGTTACCATATACAAGAAACAGGTCACGTCACACAGCTAAAGTCATCTTCTAGGGCAATGGCACGCATAGGGTGTTGCAGTCATGTCACTTTTAAAAAGAACAATTGTGAGATAAATTGCCAGGAATTGACTCATTCAGGAGGCAACTGCTCACTCGTGCACCCAGTTTCCCATTTAGCACAAAAGGATACAAGACAATGCCCAGTACTTTTGCATTACTTAATTGAAATTATGGAAACGTGCCACATCTAGTCCGACCCCCATTTTGGAGTCAGGAAGGAATTTTTCCCCCCCTCTGAGGCTAATTGGAGAGGCTTCAGATGGGGTTTTTTTTTGCCTTCCTCTGGATCAACTGGCAGTTAGGCAGTTAAAAAAAAGTTAAAAGGTTGAACTTGATGGATGTGTGTCTTTTTTCAATCTAACTTACTATGTTATGACATTGTCCTTTGGGCAGTGCATTTTTTCTTGATCTAAGGGGAATCCACAGGTCTTAGAGCAGCGGAACTAACCAGCATTTACATTAGTTAGGAGAGGCCTGGTGTAAAGCAGCGCTGTCTTTAATCAGTGCAAACACTGGAGTCTGCCCTCTACTTCTTGCTTTTCGGCCCACAAAAAAAAGAAGCTGTAGTCTGGCCTGCAATTGATACAGGGGCTGCTGTAAGATGCCACAGATAACCATTTAGAGGCGTTATTTGAAAGGAGTTGTTCACCTTCAAACACTTGTTTTTCAGTTCAGTTGGTTTCAGGTAGTTCACCATTTACTTTACCAATCACTATTTTCTATTTGTGACCGTTTTTCTAATATCGAAGTGTAAAGTTTAATTTTTCACCTTCTAAAGCAGCTGTTCAAGGAGGGGGTCGCCGACTCTTTAACTGTTCTAAATTGATACATTTAGTTGATACATTTGTTATCTGTAGCCCTGCAAAGCAGAATTTGTGTTTCATTAGACAGCTGTTAGAATTGATACAATAGTTGCTAATATTCGAGAGATGCTGCTGAGAAATGGATCAACTAATTGTATCAACTAAATGTATCAAATTGGAATGGATTGATAATGAAATGGGTTGATAATGCTGGAATGGATTGATAATGAAATGGATTGATAATGAAATGGATTAATAATGCTGGAATGTATTGATAATGCTGGAATGGATTGATAATGAAATGGATTGATAATGAAATGGATTGATAATGCTGGAATGGATTGATAATGCTGGAATGGATTGATAATGCTGGAATGGATTGATAATGAAATGGATTGATAATGAAATGGATTGATAATGCTGGAATGGATTGATAATGAAATGGATTGATAATGAAATGGATTGATAATGCTGGAATGGATTGATAATGCTGGAATGGATTGATAATGCTGGAATGGATTGATAATGAAATGGATTGATAATGAAATGGATTGATAATGAAATGGATTGATAATGAAATGGATTGATAATGAAATGGATTGATAATGAAATGTATTGATAACGCTGGAATGGATGATAATGAAATGGATTGATAATGAAATGGATAATGCTGGAATGGATTGATAATGCTGGAATGGATTGATAATGAGATGGATTGATAATGCTGGAATGGATTGATAATGCTGGAATGGATGATAATGAAATGGATTGATAATGAAATGGATTGATAATGCTGGAATGGAGGATAATGAAATGGATTGATAATGCTGGAATGGATTGATAATGCTGGAATGGATTGATAATGAAATGGGTTGATAATGCTTTTTTTTATATTTTGAGTCGATCCCTAAGCTCAGTAAGTGACAGCAGCACAGAGCACGTGCAGTGAATCAGCAGAAAGATGATGGGGAACTACTGGGGCATCTTTGGGGGCACAGATCTTTACTGCTAAATGGTTGTGGTTGCCTTCAGCTGGTATAGAAGCCCAAAACATACTGTACAACATTTCTAGCCTACTTCTTTAGTTAATCTTTAGTTCTCCTTTAAACTCTTCACATTTTAAACTATTACCCTGATCAGTCTATATGCATTTTTTGACAATGTTTCTCATTTACCATCTTTTCAAACAGAAAAAAACCAATTAGTAATAACAGAAATAAAATAAAGCTCACTTTTTACAGTCATTTCCACTGACAGGATCATGCAAAGGAAAACAACAATATAAAAGAAAATACTGCCCATAAGCATAAATGATGAAGGGGTCCGCCCACGAAACATTACAATTAATTTATATAATAGATATGCAGGGGACCCCCCGCTACACTTGCCATAGTGTGCCTGGTAATTGATTTGTGTATAACCATAAATGAGACATAAATGAATATTACAACAATGCTTTGGGGTTCACTATATTTTTATTACTGAGAAATGAGTTGCCCTGTACCTATGCCAAAATGATATCAACTCTTCAACTCTTGTTTCTTGCAAATGTGCATTTATTGTGCCATTCCACACAACAAGAGAAGAGAAACAGGAGCTAACTAGACATTAGATATAATGACTAAAAGGTAAGAGAATTATAAAAACAATTACATTTCTTTCTCTTTTGTTGTATTTACCTTCAGCACTGGAGTCCAAGGTAAAATCATGTCCTTGGAGGATTTTTTCTACAATGTCATCAGCATCCACTCGAGTTGCATCCACTCTCTTTAACTGTGACTCAACCGAGTCCTGCTTTACCGGTGGGCTGTAGAAAAGGAATACAATCGTGACATCTGCCACTTTTGAAGACTGGTAAACCCCCAGGTGCTAAAAAGGTATTGTTCACAGTTGCATGTATATTCTCAGTAACACATACAGTATTGCCTCCTGTCTCCACTCAGTAAGGCATATCCATTATCTATATTTTTAACTGCTAATTCCAAACCTCCCTCAAAAGTCCAAACACAGAAACATTTGAATTCCACTCTGCTGACCTACTGAGTTTTTCAGGTGACAACCCCTCTTCTGAGATTTCTGGGCTGAACCTTGCAGCCTTGGAATTATCTTCATCACTGGGTTCTGGGATACTATCGGTTCCTGTAGATGCACTACCAACAGAAATGTTCCTCCTGTGGCTCAGCTCAGACAAACTGGAAGATCGTGAGTGACTGGTGCTGTATCCTGCATTAAAGGAGTAATAAGAACCAGTGAAACAATTCGATAATAATTCTCTTATAAAAATGTACAAAAATATCATGTATTAGCCTTTTAAGTGCACCCAAAATCCCATTTACACACAGACATAGCTCTTGAGCATAGGTCCATCCCCCTGTCTTTTATTATTATTATGAATCTATTCTGAAGAAATATTTATCTGTAAATAGATCTATTCTATCCATTTACTCTGTGATTTGCTATATAAAACACAATCAAATAGTACTGCTTCTGATCTCTGTCATGGAGATCCAAGCAAGCAACTGGAAGTGATGCAGGCCATGATAGAGGCTGTGAACAATGTTGGCGACACTGCATTATTTGCCATGATACAGACGCAAAGAACCTATTTCAAAGTTATCAGTGATGTGATTTGAGAAGGGGCTTGAGGCCCAATGTAACAAGGAGCATTTTGTTTCTGTTCCTTTGGACTGGAACACAGGTAGGAGTGGTTGAAGGGAGAGATGAAAGCTCTAAAGTATATATTTTACAAATTAATCTTATCATAAACCAATTCTTTAACCAACTGTTTACCTGCCTTTATAGTCCTTCCTCCACCTAAGTTGCATTTAGGTTCTGGACATGTTTTCCTACAGCACTATCCCTTATGGTAAGACCCAGATGTCATCAAGGAGTAGTGTCCCAGGAAAGCTCACCAAACAGGAAATAAAATATTACAGAATGTTATACCTGAAGCCCTGGATTGTTGGCTGGAATGCCCACATGCTCCCAGTTCATCTGGGACTGATGCGTTTTTAGATGAAAGGTCTAAAGACAAACACAAATGTTACAGCACTTTCACAGATTTACATGCAGGTAAAAAAAATGACATGGCCTCAAAATAAAATACCATATATTAGTATAGACACAATACCTGCAACTCCCAAATGTAGTTTCCCAGTCTTGCAGCCTTTCCTGTCTTTTTGCAGAGAGTCTGAATCTCCAGGAATTACTATTGATGTACCAGTTGAAGGTGCGCTGTAGTCACAGATAAATCAGACTATAATACTTGTTTAAAACAATACCTTCCCTATACCCTCTGTGTGTGCCGTACTCTGCCTGTGGGACATAAGCCCTTTGGTGGTTGTTAACATTTGGGAACTAATGTTAGGGGCCCCTAAGGTGTTTAACTATGTGCTGGGGGGTTGCTGTGTTATCCACAGGGGTGGAGGAGGCATATAGATTTATGGGTATGTCTTAATATGACTTTTTTAATGGGCATAGTTTAAAACAGGGAATTGTTAACACTGACTTCCATTATCGGCCCTCCACCATGTAGTCCAGAAAAATTCTGACCCACAGCTCTGGGTGGGGGGGGGGGTCGCTGACTCTTGAACCGTTCAAAATTGATACATTTAGTTGATACATTTGTTATTTTTGTCCCTGCTGAGCAGAATCCATAAATGTCATTAAAGGCAGCAGTTAGAATTGATACAATAGTTGCTAATATTCCACAGATACTGCTGAGAAATGTATCAAGTAATAATATCAACTAAATGTAGCAAATTGTAACAGTTCAGATGCTCCTGTTAGAGTCCTGCAGTGGGTCGGGTACCCGAGGGTTACCCGCATAAAAGCAGGTAACCTGTGGGTTGCAGGTAGAAGTTTCAGGTACGGGTATAGACTCGGGTCTGCAGGTCGGGCCACGGGTCTTCTCAGTAGCAATTTTTACTCCTTTTTTCTGATCACGCCTACTTCCGATTTACTTCCCATGATGTCAATTCCGGTTTACAATGACAGCACTTCCTGATTCTTGATGGTCAGTGGGTCGCGAATCGGGTTGCGGATAAGGTACTTGCAGGTGGGGTAGAGGGTCCAAGTGGGTAAGAATGCGGGTTGCGGGTCGGGTTTAACAAATGGATCACTGAGCTGCCAGACAGACACTAGAGACACCAACATTAAACTTAAAGCTGATGTAAAGGCTTCCAATTAAGTTAAGGGATCCTAACAGAATCCCTAAAAACAAAAAGCAGGGCACATTCTGTGGCCAAATGGACTGGCACACATATTCATATTCTACAAAGTACTTCTGGGTTTAAATAGTCGTATACGTGCAATTTGTATCCTTAATAACTTGATGTAAGCCCAGTAAGAATTTTAATATAGTACAGATTTAGGTTACGCCTCTTATTCAATACAGCCATGCCCAACTACACACCAACATGCAGCGAACCATCATAACCCGGCCAGCTCTGGTGTTAAGTCCCTTTGCCTTTGGGGGTAATTCATTCTGGACTATCCCAGTGAAACTGGAACCCCTGGGAGTTATGTGCTGTCTGTAATGTCCCTTCTTTTTACTTGTTTGTATTCTGAACAATTAATATTGTAAGATGAAAATCACCGTAAAAATACAGTAAAACAAAATTACATTTTAAGATTATTGTTCTATAAAGTCTAACAGCACATTTTACATATAAAAGTGTAATCCTAGAAAAAATGTTTAACATGACTCACGTTTTAAAGCAGGGGTCCCCAGACATGAGCTGCATGCTGATCCCAACCTACAGATAAATTGCCAGTTATATAGAGAGAAGACAACTAGATCACAGTTCTACAAAGATGGGATCGTTATGAGCAAGCTGCAACTTTTCAGATAAATAAAATGCTAGGCAGGCACTGAATCCATTATTTACGTAAAGGACCAGTAACACCCCCCAAAATTGAAAGGGTTCTCTATGCCTTTAAATATAATGTTCTGATACCCTTTAACTAGTAAAATCTGCTTGTTTGGCATCAGAAGAACTCCTACAATGTGCAGCCTCAGAGCTACAGGGGCAGCCATTCAAAATGAAGCTGAAGAATAGTGAAGCATACCTAAAAAGATAATCTGGGGCCAAATAGCATTCATGGCTCTCTACAGACCTATAGATATAAATACATCTAAATATATTTATTCTACATTTTATGACTGCACCCAGACACTTTGTTTTTTTATAGTGTGAGTGACGGCTAATGTTGATGCTAAATATATTTATTTTTCACTACTTCATTACTGGTCCTTTAAACTTGGATAACAACAAGGTAAAAAAGTATAGTGTATAATATAATAATAATAATAATAATAAAAACATGACATAAATATAAAACAAATAATTACCTCCTCCCGACTTGGAAGGCAATAGTGCCCCCTACTCTAGGCTTCTGCATTAATGAGATAGAAGACATGCTTCGAAGGCAAAAACTTAGCTACATGGCAAGGTGGTTTCCAGCTAAATTTGAAAAAAATATGGGACCACTAGCTGACCCTCAAATACACGGCAGCCCTGTAATAGGGGTGACCTTTCCTTGTGCTGAACTAAACTGGTTTGGATTTGCTTTACCTCTATGTTTGGAAAGCCCATCTTCTTTCTTTCTTTCTCTCCTATATAAGCTCTCTTTACTTCTTCTATTCTCAATTTAAAATCAATAAAGAAAAACTTTAAAGAAAAAAATATATATAATTACCAAGCTATATTATTAAAAACAACTGGTGATCATGCAATACAATTTTCAGACTCTACCAATCCATATTGGTTGAAATTTATGTTTAATGCAGTCTCTGTGCACTTGTGTGACTGCTTTGCAATTAGAAATGGTGTATGTTTCTCCAACTAATTACAGTAAGTTTCTCCACCTATTAACAGTAGGTCTTTCTACCTATTTACAGTAGGTTTCTCCACCTATTAACAGTAGGTATTTCTACCTATTTACAGTAGGTTTCTCCACCTATTAACAGTAGGTCTTTCTACCTATTTACAGTAGGTTTCTCCACCTATTAACAGTAGGTATTTCTACCTATTTACAGTAGGTTTCTCCACCTATTAACAGTAGGTCTTTCTACCTATTTACAGTAGGTTTCTCCACCTATTAACAGTAGGTATTTCTACCTATTTACAGTAGGTTTCTCCACCTATTAACAGTAAGTATTTCTACCTATTTACAGTAGGTTTCTCCACCTATTTACAGTAGGTTTCTCTACCTGTTTACAGTAGTTTCTCTACCTGTTTACAGTAGGTTTCTCTGCCTATTTACAGTAGGTGTATCTACCTGTTTACAGTAGGTTTATCTACCTGTTTACAGTAAAGTAGACTCTAGTCTGCTGGCTCTCAGGGTGGGCTGTCAATGGGAATATTGTAAATATACGATGTGCCCTGCTCGTGTTCTAATCGGCATCTTTCAATACGTCTGAAAATACAGGTGATCGTTTGTAATTCTCCAATTCTGCTAAATTAATCTGAAAAAAATTTATTTAGTACATGTATAGGATCTGTTATCCAGACTCAAATACATCAATTATTAGAGAAAAAAAATAATGTTTCAGAATTAGAATTAGTTTTAATGCACTCTATGGGAGATGGCCATCCTGTAATTAAGTTTCTGGATAACGGATTTCTGGATAAGGGATCCCATACAAATTTGGACTGAGAATTAAAATGGGCCCTGGCATTTCAGGTACACTAAATTCTGACTTTCTATGGCACCTTATAGCAGCCCCTCTGGCATTTGCCAGAACCCACAGATTGCCAGTCCGGGCCTGATCCCATCCCATAATTATTTTAAAAGGCGTGGCTTTTCTTTCAAGTAGAAAGGCCTGTATTGCCCAATGGAGAAAACCCAGGGTGTGACAATAGCCTTTGCCACAACTTTTTTGAAGGATTTGGCAAATGCACCCTGCAGTTTTTCCCACGTTCAAGTCAACATTTTGTAACAAAGCTGGAAGTGCCAGTCTCCCATTTATTTTAATAATGGGCTGTTTTTTTTATAGTGACTGAAATGCCAACCAGTGAATAAAACTTGGGATTCATTGCATCACTTTTACAAGCAGAAAGCTGCCTCCAACAGAACGCGGTCAGCCTGAAAAAATGGTGGGTTCCAAGCCAAGCAGTGTCAGAAATTGATGGAATAGAAGAGAAATGAATACACGATTTACAGTGAATTTATAATGTATTCATATCCCACAGTCTTAAAAGCATTAGTGTGGAAAAACAGACTGAATAATTTACTAGTGCTCTTCCTAAAAAGATTGTGATCATCCTTCATGTAATGCTGTAAAATCCCCTAAATGTGCAAATGTGTGCCTTGCAGCTAATGTGCTAATGCTTTCACCAGCAGTGTCACACTCAGGCTGCAGAGCTCAGCAATTAAATGCTCTGCAATGTAAAGTCAAACCAAAAGATTATAAATATCTGCAAACATTCATTTTTTTTATTTGGCCAGGCACCATTGTCTGAGATGTGTCCTGTACTACCTAAAAGGTCCTGGAATTATTAGGCTTGCTCTTCACCTCACCTTCAGGTAAGAGAATGCATAGACAGCAAAGGAAGAGCTCGAATCTAAGTAGCTTAAAGGGGATCTATCGCGAAAATCAAAATTTAATATAAGCTTCATCGTACTGAAATAAGAAACTTTCTAAATACAATCAATTAAATATTCTGCAAAAATAAAGTTTATATTTACTTTTTCTCTCTTAGCATCTGTTTCTCTTCATTCTGTCTTCATGCAGCAGTTGGGTGTCAGATATTCATTGACAGTTAGATCCATATATTCTAGGAACTCCTAGAAGATGTGTTAGAGCTCACTCAAATAACTGATTCCAGTACAAACAAATGTAATCTTTTGCACAAATCCTGCATGTAGAGAGACAGGATTTCTAGTGATTTTAATATGAGCTCTTATACATCTTCTAGGCAAAAGTAGTCTCCCCTATAAGGTATACTGGATCTATCTGTCAATGAATATCTGATGCCCAACACCTGCATGAAGGCAGAATGAAGAGAAACAGATGTTGAGAGAGGAATAGTGAAGATAAACTTGATTATTTCAGAAACAAATTTTTATTTCATTATATTTAGAAAACTTCTTATTTTCAGTATGCTGAAAGGAGAAGGAAAGGTTAAAACTAAGTAAGCCTTATCAGAAAGGTCCAGCTAAATATACCAGTAAACCCCCAAAGTAATGTTGCTCTGAGTCCCCTGTCAAAAGAAACACTGTATTTATTTCCTTCTATTGTGTACTCATGGGCTTCTGTATCAGACTTCCTGCCTTCAGCTTAAACCTCATTGCCCTGGGCAAGAGCATGCTCAGTTTGCTCCTCTTCCCCCTCCCCCTCCCCTCTCTACTGTAATCTAAACCCAGAGCAGGGAAAGACTCAGGCAGGAAGTGATGTCACACCATGTTAATACTGCAGCTCCTATCCCAAACAAACAGAGAGTTTCTAGAGCTTTTTACACAGGTATAGTAAAACATTCTACAGAATAAATATAGCATTCTAGCTTGCACTATTGCAGCTAATCTATTGGCAATAAAATGCTTCCGTAGCTTTCCTTCTCCTTTAAGCTTATTCTAAATGTTAATTTTCATGATATTTCCCCCTTCATTATAGGGAATTATAGGCTATGGGTAAATGTAATTCCCTATTTAAACATACTAGATTTCTGATCATCAGTGCAGCTGTGAACTGACAAGGCCTCACAATATCACTATGCAGTTCAATAGACTTCCCACTAATTGTGGCATACCTAATTTATTAGTGAACATAAGAGGTTGCAGTACTGGCACATGGCTAGCAGTGCACACTGTGAGCTAAACATTTTCCCATGAGCATGTGTTGTCAGAGAATAACTTGGGAAAGTTGCCTGTGTTGCCTATTGTATACTCTTTTTTTAAATGTTTCGGAAACCTTTTACATTTGGTGTTTCTTAATCTATAGGGTATACTTCGTGATTCCAGGCATTTCTCTACCCAGACATATGAAAGGCTGTAGGTCTGTGGGAAAACACAATAAAAATCACTCCCCCACTATCTGGAATGATATTTGCTGGTGCACCATCAATTCCAGGCACTTTACAATCAAATCCGGTGAAAGAGAAATGTCCTTGACAGTCACCTGCCAAGCACTTAACCGATAGTGTGCCATTGCCCTTAACTGGGTTTTATGGCATTATTAGCTCAGAGAGCATGATGTAAAGTCCAGTTCAAAATACAAACCATTACAATAGGTAATTCTGACAATTGTATGTAAATGAATCATTGGCAGCTTTAATATATCTTTAAGGCAGAACAAGTTTGCTCACCTTTAGGATAGAATTGTCCTGCCGTGTGTTTTTGGTGTCATAACCCTCCAAAAGGCACCGGCGAACAGTATTACCAGATCCAGCAAATTCCGCCAGATTCAAATCTGCGAAACCTAACTGTGTGTGTGGACAGACGAGATAAAAAAAAAAAAATATGATTACAATGGAAAGAGACCTTCCAAACACTTTTTTCAATTCAGTTGTTTAGATTGTTCCCTCGAAATAAAGTCTTTTTTCAACTACTTTCCATTATTTATTTTTTACTGTTTTCCCAAAATCTAAGTTTAAATTTGAATGTTCGTGTCTCTGGTGTTTGAGTCTGGCAGCTCAGTAATTCAGGCGCAGACTCTAAACTGTTACGATTTTGCAACATTCAGTTGATACATTTCACAGCCGCATCTCTGGAGTATTAGCAACTACTGTATCAATTCTAACAGCTGCCTGTAATGAAACCCAAGGATTCTGCTCAGCAGGGACAAAGATAAGAAATATATCAATTATATATATATCAATTTAGAACAGTTTACAGGATTGGCGATCCCCCCTCCCAGAGCTGCTTTAGAAGGAAAGAAATGACACTTTACACTTCAATATTAGAAAAACCGTCACACATAGAAAATAGAAAGTCATTGGAAAAAGTCGTTATTTCTGATGAACTATCTGAAACCAACTAGTTGTTTGAAGGTGAAAAACCCCTTTAAAGGATGAACACTGGTGTCCAACACGGCGACCTTAAACAACTATCTGCATCTCTGTTTCATTACCATGCTTCTAAAAGTATCCAAGTATTTCATGCGAAAATATCTGGGGAGGGCAGTTAGGAGGGTTATGAGTAAATCTGCACCTGATAAACATTACCTTTGCGTAGGCTTTTCCACCTTTCAGCTCCTAGAAGAAAAAAAGGCATTGCTTAGAATTCACAATAATATTTATGATTATTAGAGACAGATAATTTGCTCCAGTCAGTGAGTGACCGGCCCTTACCTTGCGCACAGACACCCTGCATGTACATGGATCCAGTATCCCTGAGTTTGCACTGGCGCTCATCTTGCACATAAACGTAAACTGTTTCCGCCAGTGAACGCTATTGGCTTGAACAACTTCTCTGCAAAGGAGATTAATATGCAAAGAGAGTTAATTCAGTATGGATGTGGAATCATACATCATGCATTCTTTATTGTACAATATGCATGGAGGGATGACTCTCGCTAAAGTTGAAAGTTGAATCACTACATTGGTCCTTGTTTATATACAGACTTAAGATGGCCATACACAGACCAATAAAAACTGCAGACAGACCGAGTCAGCAGGTTATTGTCTGTGGATGGGGCTCTCCGACGGGCTTCCCCGATCGATACCAAATGTCAATCGAGCAGGGCTGAAAATCCAGTCTGATCGCGGACATTATCTGTTCCTTGATACGTTCCTGCAATCTGACTGTATGCTGCATTATGATCCATTCGTTGGGCCCTAGGGTCAATCCAATATCGCCCACCTCAAGGTGGGCATATCGGGGAGAGATCCGCTTGTTTGGGGACATCGACAAACAAGAGGATCTCTCTGTGTATGGCCACCTTTATTAAGCCAGTTAGATAAAAATAAATTATTTTTAGGATATCCCAAAGGCGACACGACAGTTGTGTCGTGTCGGATCAAAGCTGCAACTTCACCCAACATTTCTATCTCTTACCTTATTTCTGTCACATGCGTTTTTTGCATTGCGTCGGATCGCGCCAAAAAAAATCTGTGTAGTCCTACCCTAAGAAGTGGATTTTTGTGGCAGTGTCTGACTCATTCAGGCCGGTGCTCATTACCAGCAATTAGCTCATGTTTGCTACAATTATTCCAGTCCCATGAAGTAAGGCTAAACAAGTTAAAGATAGTCAAGTATAAAAAGGCCCAAAGTCTGCTACAGTTCTAATCACCTATACCAAGAAATCAGCACATAGCATTTACTGGTCACCTGTCTAATCTTATTGATTATTATGTGTTACTGCACCTCAGCAAATGTTGTCCCTGTTATTACACGAGGAGAGTGCCTTAAAACAATACTTTTAGGAAATATTAATTATTCTTCTTTGCCTCTAAACCACTTCTTACAAATAACATCAAAACAATCCTCTCCCCAATCTTCTTTCTGTCCCCAGGTAGTAAAAAAAAAAAAAAAAAAAAGAAACCAAAATTATACCACAATATTTTGTACGGATGCACTGAATCCACTATTTGGGATTCGGCCAAATCCATGAATCCTTGGTGAAAGATTCGGCCGAATACCGAACCGAATCCTAATTTGCGTATGCAAATTAGGGTCAGGAAAGGGTAAAAAAATCTTCTTTTGTGACAAAAAGTCACCCGATTTCCCTACCCACCCCAAATTTACATATGCAAATTAGGATTCGGTTCGGCCAGGCACAAGGATTCGGCTGAATCCCCAACCGAATCCTTTTGTGTGCATGCCATATGATTAAGTGTATGGATGTAAACCCCTTCATGACCCTTTATCTTGTGCACATCAAGTTATGTGACTACTGAAGCAGTGCACAACCTCTTTACCCAGTTTTTATTTTTACACTGAACTGTTCCTTTAACAGAGTAAAACAAACTTATTTTCTGCATCTTTTATTTGATGCAGGAGGCTTTCTTATGTACTCCCATATATACTATACAAGTAAATGTACAGCTCGTGTATGCCCAATCACCCCACGTATAGCCCAGTGCTTTTACGTCTCTATTACTGGCCTCCCCTGCAACACCATTTGCCTTCCCAGTCTGACATTTGCACATATACAAATATATCTCAGACAAACAGCTCTGTGCAAATAATCACCTTTGCCAATATAATGGATTGTAGTCCTGGCGGTATTTCTCCAGCTATTTACCTTTAGGATAATAGATTTTCCAGAACTTCATCAATGTAGAATCAACTCAAATGGATTGAGATTGGCATTACCCCTTTAACTGTGGCAGTTTGTGGATTGCAAAAAATGGCAGATTTTTTGTCATTGACTATGGTTTGTAGCATTAGTCATATCAGGCCCTTAGTAACCAACTGATATAAACATTAACAGACACAATGGGATTGACTCATAACTTCCCCATTCCTAAAAAAGAGCATTTTCATGAACCAATTTAACTCTTCAGTATCTAGCAGAAACTTCAGTTGTACTTGCTGGAGTGTTTTTCATATAAAGGTACAGAGAGAAGTCAGAATATAAATAAATGATAAATAATTTAGTGATAGGTAAGTTTTTTCAGGTGTTCAGAGGGGAAATACATACATAAATTTTTTTCCTAATGAGCCAGTAAAAGAATTGGATTCTCTTCTGAAACGATCACACTCTAAGTAGGCAGTGATAGATACTTTAAATACCTATTCCTTAATAAAAATACATGGTCATGGGATGACAATATCTTTATCTACTATGGCAGTCTCTGTTTTTCAAAATGGTTTTCCAAAATTCCATAGAAAGTCAAAATTATGATATACCGTATACTATATAATATAATGTAGTTTGTAAAAGTTCTCCCTGCTGAACAGTTTCCCGTTTCTTTCTCTAAATTGGGCATATCTTCTGCCCATCCCCTTGACTGTATAGTTACAGGACCTGAGCAACAGGTGGCGCTGCTGTTGTAAAATTCATTATATTATCAGTAGGGATGGGCGAATTTGACCCGTTTCGTTTCGCCAAAAATTCGCCGCCAGCGAAATGTCGCAGACGGCCATTAAAGTCTATGGGCGTCAAAATAATTTTGTCGCGCGTCTTTTTTTTGACGCACGTCTCCATACAAGTCTATGGGCGTCATTTTTTCGGCGAAACGAGGCGAAAAAATTCGCCCATCCCTAATTATCAGTCAAATAACAGCTTAATAGATTTTAAATAGAAAAAATAAAGTATAGTATATAAAATAACCCTGATCAATTTTACATTGGTTTTTTTTTTTTAAATTAAGGTTTCCATTTACTTTATATGATGGGATTGCTATAGAGCTGATCAAAACTGCCTCCAGTGCATTTGAAATGGACCTTGACTACATACAATAAAAGACAACCTAGATCCACCTAAACTCTAGATTCTATGTGGCACATCATACAACGACATATCTGGTGGGATGTCTAAGGAAGAGAAAGCAAAACGAGTTTGAAAATGATCGGTATTTAATAAACTGGCAAATGTGACAAT
Organism: Xenopus petersii; assembly: GCA_038501925.1. Classification (NCBI taxonomy): domain Eukaryota; kingdom Metazoa; phylum Chordata; class Amphibia; order Anura; family Pipidae; genus Xenopus; species Xenopus petersii. Next base: position 94,046,869 of record CM076679.1, on the reverse strand, counting down.
GGATGGAATGAAATGAGTGCGCAAAACCGCAGGCGTCACATTAGATGCGACGGAAATAAGGTAAGTAATGATATTGTCGGATCGTGACGGATTGTTGATGCAGCGTCTGCATCCAACAGTCATGTCGCATCAACGCTGCGACACGATCCGACAATAGCATTACTTACTTTATCTCCGTTGCATCCGATGTGACGCCTGTGCTTTTGCGCAGAGGATCGCGACGGAATTGTCCGTGAAGTCCTGCCCTTAGGTGGCCATAGATGCAAAGATCCGCTCGTTTGGCGATGTTGCTAAACGAGCGGATCTTTCCCCGATATGCCATTAACAGGCATGGCTATATCGGGGGCAATCTGATTGTTTGGCCGTATGGCCAAACGATCAGATTACGATGTGCCATGAGCTCCAGCGGGATCGGTCGGGTCAAAATCAAACCTGACCGATCGACCAAACGACCGATCTCCGCCGGGCGAAAAATGTCGGCACACACCACACACGATCTGAAAATCGTACGAATCCTCGATTTGTACGATCGGATCTGTGTGTCTATGGCCACCTTTACACTTAATTGTTTGCTTGTGCATTTTCCTGCCGCGCAGGTTTCGCATGTTCCAAAGGGAATGTAGAAGTTAATGCAGCCCTGTATATCCTATTAGTTTGTACTCGCTACTATGGCGCATGTTAGTGCCAAACACAGATGAATTACATTAAGTTCCGTTCTGCCTGCACCACAGTGAGTACAAGGAAATACAGGAGTGCATTATCTCCTACATTTCCCTGTGGTGAATAAAATATCCAGTTCAGATGAACACACAGCAAATAATAGACCTTACATACAAGGTTCTGACTCCTAAAAAACAGAAGCCAGCCTACATGGAGAATAAACTACCAGAGACCACACAGATCTGTGCAGCTTCTTGTGCTCAATTCAGTGGAACCAGTTCTCAATCTTTAAAGGGGAACTATTGAGAAAATGAAAATTTAATATAAGCTTCACTGAACTGAAACAAGAAACTTTCTAAATATAATCAATTTAAAGTTCATAATTGTTTCTAAAATAATCAAGTTTATGTTCACTATTCCTCTCTCAGCATCTGTTTCTCTTCATTCTGTCTTCATGCAGCAGTTGGGTGTCAGATATTCATTGACAGTAAGATTCAATATATCTTATAGGGGGGCTCCCTTTCCTAGCAGATGTATTTGAGCTCACTCAAATAACTGATTCCAGTACAAACAAAATCTAACAAAATAACTGCCTTTTGCACAAATTCTGCATGTAGAGAGACAGAATTTCTGTTCCGTTTCAGTGAGCTGTACTACATCTTCTAGGCAAAAGGAGCCCCCCTATAAGATATATTGGATTTAACTGTCAATGAATATCTGACACCCAACTCCTGCATGAAGAGAGAATGAAGAGAAACAGATGCTGAGAGAGGAATAGTGAAGATAAACTTGATTATTTCAGAAACCGTTCATCATTTTTAACTGATTGTATTTAGAAAGTTTCTTATTTCAGTATGCTGAAGCTTGTATTACATTTTCGTGATAGTTCCCCTTAAAGTTCACTGGAAAAACAAAATTTGTCACGAGACATAATAAGTTATAAATAAGCCTCATTTCTCATTGTTTAGGGATTGTTGAAGTAAATTGCAAAATCTGTAATATGTAGGTTTGCGGTGGAATATCTATAGAGCAGTGAGAAAGGATTGCTCCAAGAAGAATGTCCTACTTCAGCCTGACCAGGGACAGAAATATTCACATCACTGTGTTACAATTCAAATTTAGGCAGCTGAGAAATGTGCAGGAATAACTTTGGTTTAGTTTTTCTCACCGGCCATGGCCTGGCATACAACCAATAATAATAACTGTGCAACCATAGAACAAGAGGGACACTGTTTCTGGCCTATTATTAAAGGTGCTGGTCAGCTTAAAATTAACTTTCACTGTGGTGCAAACAGTAGAATTCCCAGGCAATTTGCCATAGGTCTCCAATTTAGTTTATTTTTTAATTATTTAAAGTTCTGACTATAGCTCCCTGTGCTTTAAATTCAAATAGTTATGTGGTTACTATGGTTTATGTGCCATAGCAACCAAGTAACTGTTTTGAAATCAAAATAGACAAGGAGAGCATGGAAAGAAAAATTAACCCTAAAAATAAGGGGGGGGGAAGCTGACGGCTCAAAGTCACTCTGTTCAGTGCTCCTGAACAAAAGAGCATATTCAATTAATATTTGCAAGTCATATAAAATAATAATCCAAAAAAATACAAAATACATAGAAATCAACTGAAAATTGCAATTGCTCAGAATTAATGCATCCACACAGATAGGAAAAAGTAAACTTTATAAAAATGACCTTTTTTAAGTAAATATAGATGCCTTTAAAGATGTATCTAGATCTAAGCTTTAATTTCACTTGCTGAGGATCAATTTAATGCTGCTTTACCTGGAGGACTCCACACTGAAGCTGCCCCCATCCAGAAGTCGGATTTTACAGAATAGAATCCCATTGACAAATGGAACAGATGAGAGATTATCCAGTTCAAAATCCACTCGAAACTTGAATTTCTTCTTTTTCATCATCATGAAAGCCATATACTAGAGCCGCACACAGCAGCGAGGCACTGAAAATGTTTTTGGACTGGGAGTAGGACTACCCCCGAAATATGTAGTGTGAATATACCCAAGCTGTGGGATAGGCTAGAAATAGCAGGTAAATGTGTGCAGTGTTTATAAAGATCTGCAGACACGAGCAGAGAGGTGGTAGGGCTGCAAGGGATAGGCTACAACTTGAAATGGTTGATTTCCCACTGGAGAATTTGTTGAATTCTTCCTTGTACCACTTTGCTATGTTACTTTCCCCAATGCCAACAGAATGGTGTTGCCTTTGGCATATGCCTTTTGTAAAGGACTCAAACACCTCTTGAACATTCCAGAAAGTGCTGATACGGTGGCCCCTATCAGGTACAGCGCTTACAGCAGCCGCAGGGGTTCTTCTCTCTTTCAATCAACAAATGTGTTTCTCTTGCTTGTACAGTCCCACATGGAGCCACCTGTCATGTCACTACTTCATTTTGACCTGAAGCATATTTACGCTGCCCCAGGCCATTTATACATGAGATTAACACCCTCATTTAAGTGCAAGAATCCATGCAAAATGTATATAGGCAGCATGTTAAATCAACACTGCCCTTAGTGCTGGGAACAATGACAGTTTCAGCCAGAGCTCCATGTTTCTCAGTGAGTTTCCCTGAAGAGCTGACACTCAGAGGATGTCTATAGTCAGCTACACCCCATTGTCCTCCCTGCAATATGTGGGGGTGTCAGACAGAGACAGGAGAATGATAGAGAGATAACCAGTGAAGCCTGTGCCCACATATATGTCACTGTCCTAAACCAAACTGTAGCAGCAGCCCCTATATGTGCTCATCCCACACGCCCCCGACTACTCCCACAGGATTGTGCGCCTCAGCTCAGCATGTGCTGCATCTGGGAGTGCAATGAATGTGCATAGTAATATGAAGTCATTTATGCAGTGTTGCTGCTACACATACACTTCTCCTCTCTGTATTCGCTCAGTGGCTTCCCTTCCGTGTGCAGTTATGCAGCCGACTCCTGTGAACTCTCTATTCCTAGCGAATCCTTTCCCTGCCCTGATCAGCTGCACCATCAGCAACGCTTTTTACTCTTCTATCCACTTCGGGCTTCCGTACCTGACAGTTTGTCAGCGGGAGGATTTAGCTCTATACTGACACCTTGCGGAACGATCTTGCGCTGCACGAGGTGATTTGTGTTTGGATATAGGACCCACGTGACTGGAAACGATGGCGACACCTGGCGGTGCAAGTAGATCATGAAGGCAAAACTAACAATTCCCTAATGATTTTGCACGGGAGGTGCTGGCAGACAGTGGCGTAACTAGAGTTTTGCGGCCCCCGGCCCCTCGGATAACTAATGAAGCACATGCTAGCCAGCGTACCTCCCAACACTTTGGAAACAGAATGAGGGATAAAAAGATTTGGTGCACGTAGAGCTGTGAAATAATTTTGGTAACGCCCATTTTTGTGGCCACACCCCATAATTACCATGTCCGTTTTACAAAATGTGCCTTGTTATGAAAGTTTGAATACATTTTTTTTATATGTCCAAACACGAACTTCCTGGAGTCCAGCAGGGAGTAGGCACAAAACAGCAGCATCCTACATAGAAACCAGGGCCAGATAGGGTTATTATTATTAACATGTATTTATATAGTGCCAACATATTGTGTAGCACTGTAAAATAAATGTGATTATACAACTAAATGACATGAATTATATACATAGAACATATGGAGTTACATACATCACAATCAATTAGGGTTGCCACCTTTTCCGAAATGTTTTACCGGCCTGGTGTTGGGGCGGGCTTGACATCAAAAGGGGTGGTGCCATTCATAAAAGGGGCGTGGCCACCACACCAACATTTCAAGACAGGCGCAAAAGTCATAAAAGCTACGTTTTTACAGGGGATTGGGGCAGGCCAAGGGGTCTTTTTAAGGGTTTTACAAATTTACCGGCAGCTACATTGCCGGTAAATTTGTAATACCGGCCTTGGCAGGTGTTTTACTGGCTAGGACGGTAAAATACCGGCCGGGTGGCAACACTACAATCAATACAGGTACAAAAAGGTGAGGAAGGCCCTATGCATAGGCATACACTCTAAAGGGAAGAATAAGAATTTTGGCAGCATCTTGGGCGATAAATGATCGTATTTTGGATATGTTCCTTAGGTGGAAGTGACATGATTTAATAAGTGACTGGATATGAGGAGTGAATGGCAGGGCAGAATCTAGGATAACCCCAAGGCACCTGGCCTGGGGAGAGGGGGTGAAAGTGGAATTGATAACTATGATGGATACTTCCGGGATGTTACTGGTGTTAGTTGGAGGAAAGAGAACCATTTCAGTTTTAGAGAGGTTTAATTTGAGACATCCAGGTAGAGATAGCGGACAGGCAGGAGGAGACACGAGATAGGAGTTCTGGGTTGAGATCAAGAGATGAGAGATAGATCTGAGTATCTTCAGCATATAGGTGGTTGTGGAAACCATACGAGTTGATTTATTTGCAGAGGGAGGAAGTATAGAGGGAGAATAGTAATGGTCCCAAGACAGAGCCTTGAGGAACTCCAACAGAAAGATGTAGGGTAGAAGATGCTACTCCATTGTAGGAGACACTGAAGGAACGATTGGTGATGTAAGAAGAGAACCAGGACAGGGCTGTGTCACGAAGTCCAAGCGAATGGAGGGACTGGAGGAGGAGAGGGTGATCTACAGTGTCAAATGTGGCTGAGAGATCAAGCAGGGTTGCCACCTGGCCGGTATTTTAACAGCCTGGCCGGTAAAAATTATGGTTGATCTCAATGTTATTAATAGGGAAAAAAATATAAATATATAGGAAGGCCGGTATTTTTTTTCCAGAAAAGGGCCAGAGCAGGGCTGGACTGAGAATTAAAATAGGCCCTGGCATTTCAGGTACACAGAGGCCCAAATCAGCCCACACAGAGGCCCAAACAGCCCACTAAATACTGACTTTCTATGGCACCTTATAGCAGCCCCTCTGGCATTTGCCAGAACCCACAGATTGCCAGTCCGGGCCTAGGCCAGAGCATTGCGGGGTCTGTAGGGGCCTTAGTTAAGCCACTGGATGCTGGTCACCATTGGTGTAAGTAAGGTCCCAGCAGAACCCGCAATGCAAGGGAGCCCCGAGTCCTGAAGGGCCCCACTGCTGCTGGGATCTGAGGGGACCTTTTCAGCCTGCCACCGCTGGTCCCCCACTACTGCTGCCACTTCTGGGTCATGCTGCACCTGCGCGAACCTGGAAGTCACGTCACACCGAATCAGGAGGAGGGTGGGCGTGTGGCACATCGATGCAGCAGCGGGTGGGCCAGATGGACTTCAGGGTGGCTCTCTTGTGAGGGGAAGGAGGGGGCCTCAGGAGGGAGGGGAGAGGAGGCAAACAGGGAGGGTGGAGGGCTTGGAAGTAAGCAACTGGGAGAGAGAGACACAGGGGAGGGGAAGTGTGGGAAGGCAGATCATGTCCTTGGGGCTCTGGCCCTGGTTTCTATGTAGGATGCTGCTGTTTTCGTGTTTGAACATATAAACATAAAAATGTGTTCAAACTTTCATAACCTGGCGAATTTTGTAAAATGGACATGGTAATTAGGGGGTGTTGTCACAAAAATGGACATGCTTAAACATTTTCCCCTCGCTACGCACACCAAATCTTTTTGTCCCTCTTTCGGTTTCCAAAGTGTTGGGAGGTATGCTGGCTAGCATGTGCTTCATTAGTTCTCCAAGGGGGAGGTTTGATTGTCTGCAGGGGGCCCACCAAACTCTAGTTACGCCACTGTCACAGCTGATGCTCAGGTTTCTTTATTATTTTAGGTTTGAAATACACATTTAACAGATCAAATGCCATAGTCAATACTTGTACCTCCCCAATTTCCCAGAGGAATTAAAAGTTCTCAAGTGAGTTTCACTAACTTATACACACTAATCAGGTTATATGGGGAAGGGATAAAATGAGTTTGGGGGGGGGTAATTTAATGTGAGAAATAGGGTTGCCACCTTTGTCAGCTGCTAAACCCAAACAAAGGGGGCAGGACATGATGACATGAGAAGCTGACACAATAATGTAGGTTACTGTATGACGCAGCGGTGGGGTTATTGCATCACTTAGATGCAACCACTTAGACTAATGTCCTGTTTTCTTAGTGTTTTAACCCTGACAGATGTTTTGAACAGACAACCTTTTGGCAAAATCTATGAATATTCTGTCTGATGAGTAAACTCAGTCCTTTATTACAGGTATGGGCTCTATTATACAGAAATCCGTTATCCAGAAAGCTCTGTAATACAGCAGTGTTAATTAAGGGGTACGGCCCAGTCCAAATCTAGATGCTATTGTGTTTCAGACAAAGCCATGTTGTTCAGGATATCTGTGTACTTTAGTGCTAAGCTGGTGTGAGTCCTTTAGGCAAACACCATCAGTTAGTCACAGAGTGTAACCATTTTCCCAGGGAACACTTGCATTTGGTAAATCTGGGCAGCGTATCTATAAAAGAAGCAGACTCCCAGCTGCGGAGGGGCCAGGCTTGTTTCCTCTGTAGGAAAGCCTGGGCATGAGCCCCAAGTAACATGAACTAGCGGGTCACTCGTGCTTTTTTCTGTTTCACGGGTAACCTGTGATTTTAGCCACTGGGATGGGGACCAAAAAAAAATAACATTTTCAGGTTGCCCTGTGTTTCTGTGTTCTGTGTTTTTTAAATGCGAAAAAAAACCAGCATATATTGTGTTTAAATACTAATTAATTCCACTATATTCTGTCTGGTTGTACTCATGAGAGTTCTGAGTTGCCTTTTACTCTATTTGCAATTTGGTGCATGTATTTAGATGCATCATGATGCATCTTCTTGTACCTGATGTGTGTTCTGCTATCAATAGAACAGAGTGTTGCATTTGGAACAGAAATAACTCTGAGCTGTGTAAAAAAACATGCGTTTAAATGCAATATATGCATTTCTGAGGTGCTACTGCTAAATAAGAATAGGGGAATTTAACCAACTAATTTTTAAAATGTTATTTTAGAAAACAGTAAAAAAAATATCAAAAGTTTTGAAAAGTAATTAATTTTGTTTTTTGTCTTGTGTCTGCATGAGTTTACTCACACACTCCAAAACATACAGGCAGGTTAACTGTCTCCTTATATAACAGTATATTGTGTGAATGAGATAGAGACTTTAGATTTAGAAATGTTCAAGAATTTCTGTAAATCTCTACATTGTGTTTTTTGTTGCCTCCGGGGTTTTCTTGTGCCTCCTACAGTTTGGCCCACCTACTGTGACTGTCTGTCACCCCGTGTATGAATCCATCTGGGTTCACACCCCCAGGGGGCCTGTTGAAGACATGGTGGTTCCCAGTGTGAGGATGCAGATGGGAAGGTACTTATGCATGCACAAGCACATCTGGAGGGTGGATGGGGCCATCTAGTGGGTGGAGGAGGCCAGCGGAAATCCTGCACTTAGGCTGGGACAACTAGAGAAGGAGTGCCCAAAAAGGTAGATCGGTGTTTACCAATAGACCTTTAGCTGGTGATCAGTAGATCAGTAGATCTCAAGACACTGTCAACAAACAGCTTTTCTAAATCGCTCTCCTGTTTCATGCTTTTCATTCAGATATTTATTATGTTAAGGTTACATAAGAAATAGTTAAACATAGGCATATACCTGCTCATTAATCAATATTTAAGCAATATTTTCCATGGAACAAAATTCTAGCAATGCTTTTTTGGATGTAGATCAAAATGGCACAACCAGGGGTGCTTCGCCAATGAGGCGAGTTGAGGCTGTCGCCTCAGGCGGCAGCGCCCCACTAGGTACCAGAGGCAGCAAAAGTGCTGCTCCTGGTACTTTAAGAGCGAATTTCCAGGGGAGGGGGGGGGGGGACAGCAGTAACTGCTGCTGCCTCAGGCGGCGGAGGGGCCAGGATCACCCCTGGGCACAACATCACTAAAAGTAGACCTCACATTAGTAAAGTATGGACATTCATGATCTAGAATTTGTTTATCCCTGTCTGTTCTGACTCTTGAAACACTCTTGACCTCCAGATCCGTTAAACAGCTGGCTTCTGCTACCTTGTTTTCAGAGTCAGAACTAGGAGAGCAAAGGATGTAAATAGTCATGCAGATACAGTGTTAGGCAGCACAGTTACAAACAACCTTAAAACTATTAAAATTGTTTAATGTATATTTTCACTCAGAATGGCATTTTTTTCCATTGCACAACAGGAATGAATACTGTTTTTGGGTGGAGCTCTTCTTTAAAGGAAAACTATACCCCACAAACAATGTAGGTCTCTATTAAAAGATACTGAGTAAAACAGCTAATGTGTAAAACCCTGCTTCATGTAAATGATCCATTATCATAATAATATACTTTTTTAGTAGTATGTGCCATTGGGTAATCATAAATAGAAAATTGCCATTTTAAAAAATAAGGGCCGCCCCCTGAGATTCACTGTGCACACATACACACCACATGTAAGGTCACATGAGCCAATTAACAGACAGAGTTCTGCCTTTTGCTTCCTCACTTCTTCCTGTTACAGTTAGTGTTGTAGTATTTCTGGTCAGGTGATCTCTGAGGCAGCACAGATAGAGTCACGAAATGGTGGCTCAAGGCAAGAGATATAAAAGGGCAATATTTATGTAAATATATATATACCTGTTGCTTAAGTATTCATTTTGGGCGTATAGTTTTCCTTTAAAGCCTGTGACAAATGTATTGATTTTAGAGCATCAGCCTTAAGCTGCTCATACATGGGCCAATAAAAGCTGATAAAATTGGCCTGTGTATGGGGCCCTCCGACGGGCTTCCCCGATTGTGGGAACAGATGCGGTCCGTGATCCAACAGGATTTTTAGCCCTGCCCGATCGACATCTGGCCAATTTTCAGGCAGATATCGATCGGGCAGGGCTAAAAATCCCGTTGGATCACGGACCACATCTGTTCCCACGATCTGACCGCCCGTAGTCCTGCATTATGATCAGTCTGATATCGCCCACCTCATAGTGGGCATATCAGGGAGAGATCTGCTTGTTTTGCAACATCTCCAAATGAACAGATCTCTCTGTGTATGGTCACTTTTAGGAGAGAATTATATGAGAGTGGGGCTTAGGTGTCTGCTTCTGTGTACATCTCAGCTACAGTATACTGTTGAGCTCACGTATATATGGAAAGGAAGGAAGGGTGCAGAAGAGCTTGTAACCATCAGATTCTTGCACAAGTCATTTAAGTAAATGGCAGAATGAGAAGAGTAGCTGAGGCATCACAAAGGTATTAAGGAGTATGGGGGAGGGGGAGGAATGGGCAGAGTAAGGAAGGAGACCAAGTGAAAGCATATGCGTATTTCCCCCCTCCCTTTCGTTGCAGGGAATTCCCTTCCTATATTCACAGTCAGTACTCCTCCTCTCTGGGCGTTGTCCTGTCACAGCCTTCTGAGTAACTAGCTTTTCTACTTTATTGTTCTGCCTTTTTTTTATATATAGCTTCCCTAAATCTGTATCTGCTGCCGTCTGGGCCCTCTGTTAAATCTTGGCACTCATTTGGTGTTTCTTTTTATCCTGCAGCAAGAGCAGACTTCCTTACCCGCCCTGAAGCCACTCACCGCAGCAATGCTCGAGCAAGTACAGAAATTTCTGCTATCCAGAGCTGCCTGCCAGGGTTCCAATTCCCAGAGCAGATATGAAGAGCTCTTCCATAAACTGGATGTTAATAAAGATGGGAAGGTGGACATCCTGGAGCTGCAGGAGGGCCTCAAAGCCATGGGAATGGAAGTTGGCAAAGGAGCAGAAGAGGTGAGACATACTTGACTGTAATTATGTATCATAAGTATTAGTTACGCTTAAGTAATGTCTTTCCAGAGAAGCTTACAATCTATACTCTGTATAAAAGATCAAACGTTCCTATAAAGTCACTTGCTTTCATAAGTCATATATATATATATATATATATATATATATATATATATATATATATATATATATATATATATATATATATATATACTGTATATATAGTCCAAATTCTGGTGCACACAAAACAAGCGCAACTTCCTAGGTGCTGGTTATAATAAATCAATAATAGAGCAAAAAAAAACGCACTCACAGGACTTTTTGAAGGTGCAAAAACAAAAATGATGTTTATTTCAACGTTTCGGCTATTCACTTAAGCCGTCATCAGGAAGTGAAAATCACACAAAAAACCCTCCATTTAAATGCCCCATTTGGCGCCAAAAACGACTATATGACGTCATAGGTAGGTGTGTATAATCTTTTAACCCACTGTGGAGTGTGAATCCCTACCACATCGCTTCAAACATTATGTGCATGTTAATAGCTGTGACATAGTGACAACCAGGGTCTATTAGGCAAGTGTCCTCATAAGGAAGGAAGCCGGCAGGGTGCAAGACTCTGAGCCTTGTGCTGGATTACTAGTTCAGGATGAAAAGCACAGTAGTAATAAATGACCATGTGACACTGGGGCTCTAGTGGCTCCATTAGTCCCTAAGTGGTCTTGCAGGGCGGCCTAGCCTTTTTTTAGCAAGCCTCCATTCTTACAATAAAGCACATGGCATGTATTTGCATATTTTATAATTATACTTTAGTATTATTATACTTAATATAACACTGACACAATACCATGCTTTTATAGATTATCCATCATTTACTGTATATCAGTTCTCACCACAGTGAAGCCTACACTCCGGCCCCTATCACATTCATACAACACACAGTGACTAGGGCCATTTTCATCAGGCACTAGCTAACCTGTATGTAGGTTATGGAGTGAAGGAGTAAACTGGAGTACCTGGAAGAATGTCCTGTAGACACAGAGATAACTCTAATACAACAGATCTATTCATCTTTTACACTGTAAATACCTAGAAGGTATCCAACTATAAAAATACAGCTTGGATGGCAGGTCTTAAACCCTAACATAAGGTCCCAAATTCTAGTTATATAAAACAAAAGCAAATATTTCCAAATATGCTGTTGAAAGCATTTTTTGATACAGTTTTTAATACTACTGGTATTAAAAACTGTACTGCAAAAAAACTTTTAACTGCATTTGTGGCACTTTAACAGATCTTAGTGGGAGAAGAGACAACATATGATTCTTTTGCTGACACATTTGCTATGGGGGGGGGTTAATTCTCCTTTAAGGCTGTGCGCACACACGTGTATTTTTGTAGGCTGAGAGAAGCAGATTGCTCCATTCCTCTACTCCATTGATTTAAATTATATTTTTCTGTATGCCCACCTATAGCAGAGCAGAAGCGAAGGTCAGCCCTAACACGTGAAAGATCTTCACGTTGACCTCAGTTCCACTGTGGATGCATACAGGAGGATATAATTTAAAGGATTAACTAAAGAAGTAGCTAGAAATGCTGTGCATTATGTTTTGGGCTTCTGTACCAGCCCAAGGCAACCACAGCCCTTTAGCAGTAAAGATATGTGTCTCCAAAGATGCCCCAGTAGCTCCCCATCTTCGTTTCTGCTGATTCACTGCTCATGCTCTGGGCTGCTGTCACTTACTGAGCTTAGGGATCGACTCACAATATACAGTACACATAGAATACACATAGAATATAAATGTCACAATATAAGGCTGATTAGTAATTAATACAGATAATTACTACATAGTAGCACAGTGTAACGGGCCCGAAGGCGCAGTAATAGTGTAGACCAAAGAGGAGACCAAACCAAGTTCGAGGTACAAGAGGGTTTATCAAAAAGAATCGTCAAGGTACAGGCAAAAGGATCAGACCAGGCAGCAGACAACAGGAATCGTAATAACAGGCAAAAGTCGGTACACAAGAATCAAAAGCAGAATATCACACCCAGGAACTGACGAACAGGAACCTATAGTTGGGCAAGGACTGAAAGGGGGAGTGGGTTTATATAGTCCCAGAGTTGGCGCCAAATTTTGACGCGCTTGCGTCAGACGCAGACGCCAGCGTCCTCACGTTGACGTCTTGACGCCGGCGCCCGATTATGACGCCGACGTCCGTTCTGTCGCCGACAACCAATCCTGGACTGGGAAGGAGATGAGGTCATTGACCTGTGCCCGGCAGGAGCCATGTGGAGAGGCAGGCGGTCGCCATCTTGGACGCCATCTTGGAGACCTGGGGTAGGTTCCATTACAGTACCCCCCTCCTTAGGGGGGGCCTCAGGACCACCGAGTCTAGGGGAGAGAGGGAACAATTTGTGGAACCTACGAACCAAGATGGGCGCATGGACATCCGAGCTCTTGACCCAGGAGCACTCTTCGGGACCGAACCCTTTCCACTCGATAAGATATTGGAGAGTGCCCCTGGAAAGACGAGAATCCAAGATCCTTTTCACCTCGAATTCCTGATGATCATCAACCAGGACTGGAGCTGGGGAGGAAGAAGAAGAAGAAGAACAAGACACAGCAGGCTTAAGGAGAGAGACATGGAAGGCGTTCGGGATTCGCATCTCTGGAGGAAGTTGAAGACGAACCGCCACCGGATTGATGACTTCGATGACAGGGAAGGGACCAATGAATCTGGGACCATAGACACAGAAGAAAGGGGACTGATGAGAGGAAGAATGCAAAGCGTTGTTATGGGCGAACTCAGCCCAGGGAAGGAGATCTGACCAGTCGTCTTGGCACAGGGAAACATGGCAGCGAAGAAACTGTTCCAAGGCCTGGTTCACTCTCTCAGCGGCTCCATTGGATTGTGGATGATAGGCAGAAGAAAACTGTAAAGAAATGTTGAGGGCTTTGCACAAGGATCTCCAGAATCTAGATACGAATTGTGAGCCACGGTCAGAGACGATCTCGGCAGGAAACCCATGAAGACGGAAAATATGCTGGATGAAAAACTTGGAAAGTTCAGGAGCCGAGGGAAGCTTATGGAGGGGGATGAAATGAGCCATTTTGCTGAACCTGTCAACGACAACCCAGATAACAGTGTGACTGGAGGAGACAGGCAGATCCACAATAAAATCCATGGCAAGATGAGTCCAGGGACGAGATGGAATGGGTAAAGGAAGAAGGAGTCCTTTGGGAGGGGAATGTCCAGACTTGGAAATGGCACAGATGGTACAGGAAGAAACAAAGTCTCTGACATCCTTTCTCATGGAAGGCCACCACACCAGGCGAGAAAGGAGTTCGGTAGTCTTCTCCACTCCGGGATGACCAGCCTGTTTAGAACTGTGAGCCTGGGATAAAATAGACTGGCGACAATCAGGTGGAACAAATGCAACCCCCAGAGGAATGTTGTCCGGAGCAGAGGCCTGAGCGGAAAGGATTTGTGAAGCCAAGGAAGGAAATAAGGCAGCGACAATCTTGGAAGAAGGTACAATGGGTTCGGGATCTTCGGAGCAGGGAATTTCAGGAACAAAACTTCTAGACAAAGCATCCGCCTTTCTATTTCTAGAGCCAGGACGAAAGGTGATGATGAAGTTAAAACGAGAAAAGAACAGTGACCATCTGGCTTGACGAGGATTTAGACGTTTGAGGGATTGGATAAATTCGAGGTTCTTATGGTCTGTAAAGATGGTCACGGGAATGGAGGATCCTTCCAATAAATGTCTCCACTCTTCCAGAGCGAGTTTCACTGCCAGTAACTCACGATTCCCCACATCGTAGTTTTGCTCAGAAGAGGAAAATTTCTTAGAGAAGAAAGCACAGGGATGTAACTTCCCATCCAAGGAAGATCTTTGAGACAAGACAGCTCCAGCTCCCACATCTGAGGCGTCGACTTCGAGGAAGAAAGGAAGAAGAATTTCGGGGTGTCTGAGAATAGGTGCAGAGGAAAAGGCAGTTTTCAGGGATTCAAAGGCTTCTAAGGCTAGAGGAGACCAGTGCTGTGGTTTACCCCCTTTGCGGATAAGGGCCAAGATGGGAGAGATCTTGGAAGAGAAACCTTTAATGAATTGTCTGTAATAATTGGCAAAGCCAATAAATCTTTGGATAGCCTTGAGACTTGTGGGGAGGGGCCAATCAAGGATTGCTGAAACTTTGGCTGGATCCATCTTAAAACCCTGCTGGGAGATGATGTACCCAAGAAAAGGAATGGAGGACACTTCGAATGAACACTTTTCCAATTTGGCGAAGAGATTATTCTTCCTGAGGCGAAGAAGAACTTCCTTCACTTGGGAGCGATGTTCGAGGAGATTTTTGGAAAAGATAAGTATGTCATCCAGATAGACAACAACACTTTGCCCCAACAGGTCTCTGAAAATATCATTCACGAACTCTTGGAAGACCGCGGGAGCGTTACAAAGTCCAAAAGGCATAACTAGGTATTCGAAATGCCCATCTCGGGTATTGAAGGCGGTCTTCCATTCGTCCCCTTCACGAACTCTAATGAGGTTATAGGCACCCCGAAGATCCAGCTTGGTGAAGATCTTGGCCCCTCTTAATTGATCAAAGAGTTCGGAGATGAGGGGGAGAGGGTAGCGGTTTTTAATGGTGATTTTATTTAACCCCCTATAGTCAATGCATGGTCGCAACCCTCCGTCCTTCTTTTCTACAAAAAAGAATCCAGCACCGGTAGGGGAGGAAGAAGGGCGGATGAAGCCTCTTTGGAGATTTTCCTGGATGTAAGTCTTCATGGCAGCCGTCTCAGAGGGGGAAAGAGGATAGGTGCGACCCCGGGGAGGCATGGAACCAGGAAGGAGTTCAACCGGGCAGTCGTAGGGTCGATGAGGAGGAAGGGTCTCTGCAGAGCCCTTATTGAAGACATCAGCAAAATCCTGGTAGATGAGTGGAAGGGACAACTTGGAAGAAACAGAAGAAGCTTTGACAAGAGGTGTAGCAGGCAGACAGTTCTGTTGACAATAGGGGCTCCAGCGGGAGACTTGAGTAGAGGACCAGTCAATGACTGGGTTATGGGCGCATAACCAGGGGAGCCCCAAAACGAGTGGAGTTGAAGGGCAGTCGATGAGAAGAAACGCCAATCTCTCCAGATGCATGGAGCCCACTCTAAGAGAAAGTTCAGCGGTGGTTTGGGAAATGATGGCTGAAGACAAAGGGCGGTCATCAATAGCCAGGACCCGCAGAGGATTGGCCAAGGATTGTAGAGGAACCGCATGACGAGCAGCAAAAACTCTGTCCATGAAGTTTCCGGCAGCACCGGAGTCCAGGAAAGCTTGCACTGGAACTTTTTGGGAACCAAATTGGATCTGTGCCGGGAGAAGGAAACGTTGAGAAGAGGGTTGGGGAGAATGACAAACACCACCCAGATAGGTCTCCCCAAACCTACCTAGGTGCTGGCGTTTCCCGGCTTCAAAGGACACTCATAGGCGAAGTGCGACTTGCCCCCGCAATACAGGCATAGGCCGGCAGCCCTTCTCCGTAGCTTCTCCTGTTCCGAAAGACGAGCCCGTCCGATCTGCATGGGTTCCTCAGAAGATGGAGTAGAGGAAGCAGAAGCCGCAGGAGTAGGAGAGGGGAGAGTAGAAGCCGGACTGAAGAGTAGGGGTCTCTAGAAGCGAGGAGCCAGGGAGGACTGAAACCGGGGATATTTCTTTGAACGCTCTCTGTCGAGCTCAAGTTGAAATTCCCTCTGACGGGTGTCAACCTTTATAGCCAACGCCACCAGATCCTCCCACCGAGAAGGAATTTCCCGGGAGACCAAGTCATTCTTGATCCGTATGGCTAGGCCATTGTAAAAGGCGGCATGGTACCCATCATTGTTCCAGGAGGTCTCTGCTACTAGGGTGCGGAACTCAATAGCATACTCCGCAACAGAGCGAGTGCCTTGCTGGATCTGGAACAGGCGAGCAGAGGATGCAGTAGCTCGGCCAGGGGCGTCAAAAACGACCCGAAGTTCACGAATGAAGGCACTGGCGTCATCAATCAAAGGATCCCTCTTTTCCCACAAAGGTGATGCCCACTCCAAAGCCTTCCCCTGCAGGCGAGTAATCATGTACCCCACTTTAGCTTGTTCGGACACAAACTGACCTGGCAGCAGGGCGAACTGGATCTCGCATTGGTTGATGAAACCTCTGCACGCATCCGGATCGCCGCTGTAGAGGGGAGGCGCAGGAATACGGGGTTCCGAAGGCTGACGTGGGCTTGCAGGAACGGCCACAGGGACCGGGACCACAGGTGACAATGCCGACAACTTGTCCAGAATAGCTTCGAGAGCCTGGCCGAAGTGTGACTGCTGGGCTTCATATGACTGCATGCGGGAAGCCAAACCGCGGATAGCGCCACCGACATCAGGTGGAGCTGGAGTCTCCTCCGAAGGGTCCATGGCCCAACTATACTGTAACGGGCCCGAAGGCGCAGTAATAGTGTAGACCAAAGAGGAGACCAAACCAAGTTCGAGGTACAAGAGGGTTTATCAAAAAGAATCGTCAAGGTACAGGCAAAAGGATCAGACCAGGCAGCAGACAACAGGAATCGTAATAACAGGCAAAAGTCGGTACACAAGAATCAAAAGCAGAATATCACACCCAGGAACTGACGAACAGGAACCTATAGTTGGGCAAGGACTGAAAGGGGGAGTGGGTTTATATAGTCCCAGAGTTGGCGCCAAATTTTGACGCGCTTGCGTCAGACGCAGACGCCAGCGTCCTCACGTTGACGTCTTGACGCCGGCGCCCGATTATGACGCCGACGTCCGTTCTGTCGCCGACAACCAATCCTGGACTGGGAAGGAGATGAGGTCATTGACCTGTGCCCGGCAGGAGCCATGTGGAGAGGCAGGCGGTCGCCATCTTGGACGCCATCTTGGAGACCTGGGGTAGGTTCCATTACACACAGAAACCAGTGCAATTAGCATCAGAATTTAATAATCAGCCCTGTAGCATCAGTTTATATTACAGACAAACCTCATTGTCTGCTTGATTATTTGTGACAACTCCTAAGCTTAGCTTCTCAACAGCTGCTCACTGAGCATGCGAGTGTCACAGACACTTTCCAAGATGGTGACCGTCTGTGACAAGTTTGAAGTCCTGGATCATTGCTGCTATTGAGAAGCTGAAACTTTAGGCTTGTGCAATAAGTCCAGTATATAAAATATGAAATTTTTAGCCATATTCCATTTAGGGTTTAGGTCTCCTTTAAATCCACTACCTTCTGCATGTCCATGTAGCTGTACTGACAATCGCAGCTTCCACCAACGTATAGCTACATGGAGCAGAGTAGGAGAGGAGAGCTGGCCGAAAATAGGCATTTTTGGGCTGATCTCTGCTCTGCTCCGTGTTCTCTATTAAAGCGGAAACTGACAGCTACAGGAAAATGCAGAACGGAGTGGATCCACTCAGTGTCAGACTGGGACACCAGTGGCCCACTCTTAGTACTATAATTCTTCCTCTCCTCATTCAACCTCTATTCTCCTAGTCTCTTTTAGTTATACATATTATAAACTATTATTCCATCTATTTAGCATCTTTGTTCTCATACAAACAGGGAATGGCCATAAAATAGGTCAAATGTTTAGCAGCACAAGGACCCACTGACATCTGGGCCCCTCCCCCCCCGGAGTTTTCCTGGTATCCCTGTGGGCCAGTCCGACACAGGATCCACTTCTCTTTCTCAAAAAATCAAATCTGGCTGAGAGCAGCAGAGTCAACACTCCATGTGCCCTGAGCCTTTGAGAATAGGAGGGAGAGCCTCTTGAGTTGGGCAAAATTTGGCAAAATTCAATTGTTGGACCTTCATGTTACAAAAACATGAATACAGGTGGTCTGCATAAGCAAGGACTGCATCAATGAGCAAATGCGGTTTTGATTCCTGTCAAATAAATGAGCCCTATATCTGCTCATCAAATACAGTTTTTTTAGTCTGAATTGCCTACCAAAAGCCAACAGTGTAAAGGCTTGATAGTCTAATTAGGCCTCCCCCTTCAGTCAGAAATTAATCCCAATTTGTTTTCTGCCCACACCCCACTTTTACCCCTTCCCAATTTCTCCTGAATACAGGTTGTCCCTATAGAACAAGCTAAACTGAAAAGGGCTCAGCAACCACAAAGGTGATCTGTGTGGCCCTAACATTAGCATTCCTTATGTATGGAGGCATATGCTAATTGAAGGTGTACATGTAAGATGATGGTTTCCAGTGTATAAATGTAAACATATCACAGTGGGCAATGTAATATAACAAGGCAAAGAGAGAGAGACAGATGGTGTTGTTTGGGCAGCAGCTCCAAAATAGGATAAAGGAAAAATCAATCAACTCTTTAATTAGTATTACTCATAATAACCCACAGGTATACAAATATAAATCAACTTGATGAAAATGCTACAGATATCATGAATCTATTTTCTGCAAGCAAGTATAGTATCTGCTAAATAGCACAGGGACCAGGCCAATCCTATATGTCTTGAAAGCACTTTTTGATCAGGATTCGTACAAACAAATAATAATGATCCATGTGTAATGACAATTAAGTGAATAGGTACAGTATATCACATTTTTAATACAAGCTGTATATTACACATAGATGAATATTACCCTTTGAAGTATTTTTCCTCTTTTTCAAAGATAAACTACATTGATTTGCTATGTAGTACAATTACTGAAAACATTCCAGAAATGCAAGAGGAAAACAAATTCCACTATTCATTTCTACTCATAATAAGGGAAGTACTGCAGGAAAGATATTTGTTCTATTCTTGTTACAGAATTGATCAGAGTATGAGGAGTAGCAAGGTTTATCAATAGGTGTGACACCCAACTGATTCTGTAATTTAATAAAGATATTGCAAGAAATATAATTGAAGCAAAAAAAACATAAACCTGTACACTGCAGCCCTTTGGAGCTGTCACAAAGAGTATACCTGCACTCTGTTATTTAAATGGTGCTATTTAAACCTCTATGATATAGAATTAAAGCAATAATGAAAGAGATCAGTTCAGGCTAAGGCTTGTGTTCATAGAGTACAGTCCAGTGTTCACATGAACCAGGCCTTTATGGCAGATAAGAACTATCTGTCCAACCCAGATTGTTTTTTCCTGCCAATTTCCCCTAACACTATATACTAGTCATTTTATTTAGTGTAGCGTAGCTTTTATCTTGCACAGTTAATTTATTGCAGCCAGCATACTGGATATGTGAGTGTGGTTGTTAGTTGTTACAGCTATGTAAACTCATTCTACAATTTGGCCTTGTTCAGACAGATTTTGCCAGTGTCAAACTGAAGAACCAATTCACCAGTTCAAGAAACACAGCAAAGCTCAATCCATATTTATATCCCATCCGGGAGGCAATTTATGTGCCTGTTTGCAGTTGTAGCCCTGTTGGGTTTACTCTATATGAGTGATTTGATTGGTCAGATTCTGATGTATACACATACATATACAAGTAAAATGTGCTGTGCTTTGACAAGCCATGCATTGTTTTCACTTGTGAAGAGCCGGATGTTACATTGGGAGAGTGAAATGTTTTCTTGAGGATATAGCTCTTGGGGCAACTTTGGATGTAGCCAATCTTGCTTTTCAACTTTAGGACAATGCCAGTCCTATCCTCCACTTAGGCTTTGAAGTGGGATTAGTAACCTGGTCCCAGATCCCAGTACAAGCACCACAAGTGCATAGGACAGAATAGAATAGAATAGAGTTAGGGGAAGCATCCTGGAGGGTTCAAGAAGTGAATCCATGATGTGGGTACTTAATGCTTGTTACTCAAAAGTCAGTGTATTGTTTGTTCAAGCACCGCTGTGAACCAACAATAAACAAGGAATGTGTAGGTTTAATTCCTTGTAGTTCAGCCAGTACCTTGTAGTTCAGCCAGTACCACATTAATTCTCTGTTATTCTCAGTAATGTATGTGAGAGTTCCTTCTGGATATTATCTAAGCTGTGCACATGTCTGTAACATGGTCTTGGATCCCCCTGTTAGTAATAGCATTACATACGCATAGAACATACAGTACTTAACACCTTTTACAGGCGAACAAAATGACCTACATAGAATTGGTATTGGACAGAGGTATGCAGTGGTGGGTGTGGCCAGACTATTATAATCACTATTATTAACTATAGTTACATAGTTAAATCGGGTTGAAAAAGACAAAGTCCATCATCAAGATCAGCCCCTCCAAATGAAAACCCAGCATCCATACACACACCCCTCCCTACTTTCACATACATTATATATACTCATATATATACTAACTATAGAATTTAGTATCACAATAACCTATGATATTATGTCTGTCCAAGAAATCATCCAAATGAAAATGAAATTTCTTTTCTTTGGTTTATGTATAACCAAAATATGCCTAAAGATCTGCTTTTCATTATAGCATTTTGGTCACATTGGTTTTATTAAGCGTTCTTATCACCCAATGCCTTGCTTCTTTCCATGATATATAGTCATACCCTGACTGTAAAATATATTGCTGTAACATTTACTTCTTGGGATTCTGGGGTATTTACAATAAATGTCACTTCTGGAGGGCTATCCCTGCTAGACAGTAATTGCAACCAAATTGCTGTATTGATGATGTCAATGTAAACACTTGTTTTTGACAGGGTCTGCCTTGGGGCTCTACAGCCTGCAAGGAGAGTGAAAGATTTGCCGTTACTCTTTGTGTTCTTATTATTAGTGTTTACATTCCTGAATGTGTGGCAACATTCCTGTTTAGCAAGATTGTACAGTAAATGTGCAAATGTAATAAATCAGGGTGTTTTATCTATTAATCTCTTTGTTCAACCAAGATAAGAAGGTGTATAAACTGGGTAATATACCCTGATGCCCCCTGTTTGATTCTGTTTACATTATCACCTAGTGCAATATGAGACATTCGCTTGAGAGCCTTGTACCACATGGGACATTTTTTTTGTAACACATAGAGTGACAGCTGTTTATTTATAGCAGATATTTCCAATGCAGAAAAAACAACAAGGTGGCTACTAGAATGACTATTGTCATGCAATCCCTCTCTTTAATAATCCTATTAAGATTTATTGGGTTTCACATAGAGAGAGAGAGAGAGAGAGCAAGAGAGACAAAAGAACTGATTGCATACAATGAGTTCACTCAACTTGTTCAATGCATTTCTCACTGTTTGCTCTGTTGAGCCACATATATTTTTGTAAAGAATAACGAGTATTAGACATAAATGTTAATGATTCTTAAATGTTGATGGGTAGTGGTACAGCAGCAATGAAGATGCATACAAAATACAAAGTTAGTTGTCCTTTAAAACAAAAAAGATTTAATAGTTCTTGAAAATATTCACAACTCATTTACAAATGCAGTTGGCCATGGCTGCTTTGGTATAATTTGTACTGAATGTTTCAAATCCCAATAGAGTGGGCACCACGTTATATTTAGTATAGCTGGCTCTGTGCAATACAAGGGACCCTCAGCTTTATTCCGATGTTCTGCATCAGTCTGACCATGAGAAACCCCATCTGGTTTGGATCAGAACTTGGACTGTGCAGAGCATACCAATCTTAAAATAAGCTGTGACAGAACATGATTGGGAATACACATGGCACTGTGCTGAGTAACATTTATTCACATAACCTGTTATTGAAGCAGGTTATATTCTGACTACTGATGAATAATCTTACTGAGAAAATCCAGATAGGCCATATCTGCTTGTTAACAACAATGATGTTTGATGCTTTATCAATTTCAGAAAATTGTAGCTGCAGGAGATACTAACAAGGATGGGCATTTGGACTTTGGAGAGTTCATTAGATATCTGGAAGAACATGAGAAAAAAATGAAGATTGCCTTTACAAGTCTGGACAAAAACAAGGATGGTAAGAGAGATACAAGAGATCAGCCTTAATTACCACGCAGAGCTGGTCTTGTACTGATTTGCCCACATTTAGTGGCAATATTGGACTGCTCTGATCATTGGGCCCTAGGTCCACAAGGCCAGGAATTCAGGTGGTGGAAACGAGGAACGCATCAACAAACAAATGCAGTTCTCGATCTGATGGCAATTTAAAGCATGCCCAATCGTATTATGGGCAATTTTTGGGCAAATATCGATCAGGTAAGCCCGTCAGGGGGCCCCATCAGGGTCGGACTTGGGGGGCTGGGGCCCACCGGGACTGCTGTCCAGGGCCTCCCCTTGCTGCGGCGCCAGCGCCACACTCCCCCTTGGTGTTGTCCCACGCCGGCGCGCATGGGGGGTTTGGGGGTCTGGCCAGTCCGACACTGGGCCCCATACACTGGTCAATAAGCTACCGACTTTTATCGGCAAGTGCATGGCCACCTTTAGGGCAGTGATACATGAGGAGAATAGTTGCTTGCAACAAATCTCCTCTTCTGTGGGTGAATAATCTCCTTCAAATGCTTACATTTGAAGATTAGTACCATTTACATATTTGCTACCTTGGCCGACAAATTTCCCCAAAATGCTTTCCCATCGGCAACAAAGTGAACTGCAGATGGGAAAACATAAGCAGTATTTTGTTTTCTGAAGTCATCTGAAGTTGGGCCAACCTTTGTCATGCTACTTTTTCTACTGGAGAATGGACGATCTGCTGGTTCTGACCATTTGTTTTGGGGTGTCAGATTTCAGGTTGAGGAAAAAGGAGTTTGGGTTGTTTTGCACATAACACACTGCTGGTAGAGGTGTAGTATAGTGTTAGACAGCCAAAAAGTGGTGTAAAGGGGTAAGCCCTTCTTACTGTTGCAGCAAGGAAAACATAGGACAGTTTTAGTCCCAGGCTCACTTTGTAATTCTGCTTGTGATGAACCTTTGCCCATGTTACTGTAGCTACAGGGTGTGGGTTATGACTTGATATGAAATTGCCATAAAGGTTGCACTGCCTTCATGCCTGTGTTGTAACCAAATGTGATGCAAAAATAACCATACACTAGAAAGGATATATTTATTTTTCAATAATCTCTATTTAAACGTGCCAATGTGAAGATGGAGTGTCTATTCTTCATAGTCATTATTCTATTAAAATAAAATAGATGAAATGGTTGGTGTCCAATCAAAGGTATTGTATTGCTAACTGTCTCTGCATTACTAGGATCGGGTGCTTCCTTACTTATTGTGTTACTGTATACACTGTATACTCTGCTCAGGGACATTACTTCACTTACACTCCTTTCAGTAGCTGCATTGACAGGCAAAGCGTTGGTCTTTGTGGATCTACTCTAAGCTGATAGTGATAGTGTGTTTCCACACTAATATCTGCTCTGTGTAGGTGCACACAGGCATCAGCGGTACAGGAAGGAGCACATGACCAGATCCACTTTCGTACAAAACAAAGGTGAAGGAAAGCAGATGATCTACTCAGTGTGCCCCTGGCCTCAGATATCCAACCTTCTGCCCCCAACCTTTTTGTACAGCTACCAACTTACCTATGGCCAAAGGATTCTCTCTCTAATTTCCTCTGTTTATCTTATGCAGGAAAGATTGAGTCCGCAGAAATAATGAACTCTCTCAAAGTTTTGGGCATCAAAATTTCTTTAGACCATGCCGACAAAATCCTCAAGAGGTTAGTACCTTTTTTTCTCAGTCTTATTCATATCTCCACACTGCAGTTAGAAGAAGTTATGTGCCCAAAACCTATTTTATGCATAATGAAAGCAAAACAATTTTAAGTAATATACATAAATTCCGTATTTGCAGTGGTTTTAAAGTTATCTCTTAGTGGAATTGCAATTGAAAGCAGTGTTTGTTTATCCCCTTCTGACTAAGAACAGTTCTCCTCTGGTTTGCTACATTGTTTCCTGAGAACAGTCAGACATACACCTTTCAATGACAATGACATCAACAGCTTTAAAACCAATATTGGAACATTTTTGTTTAATTCATGTTAATGCAGTTCATTATATAACTGTAATAAAAATTCCATTACAGTGAAAATGAAATAGCTTTTTTTCTATACACAAGCTGATCATGCTAGCAGATCATCAGAGAGCTTTCAGAAAGTCTTTCAAGGTGCAATGGCTGCCTCCAGGTGAGAATACAGGGGACAAAGTGCATTGTGATTAAAAACTATTGATAATACTTGGGAGAGAGTCATGAAATAGTGAAACATTTTCAAAAAGTATTGAAGTCAATGGGTGTCAAAATTATTTTGATGCACAACAGTTTTTACACTAGCGACGATTTTTATATACGCGACTATTTTGTCCAAATGCATTTAAAGTCAATGGGCATCCGAATAATTTTGACGAGCATCGAGTTTTTTTATTTGGGCAACAATTTTGACACACTGCAATTTTTTTTTGACACTGCAAATTTTTTTGCAGTTTGGTGAAATGAGGAAATACGCCGCAAATCCATGCCTGGCGAATACATTGTAACTAGTCATGACACCAAGGACAACATTTGCTAGATTTTCTTGGATTTAAACATTCAAATGTAGTAGCACAGACACAATTTCCCTAGCCATTTAATCTATAAAACCCAATCATTTGTCAATTTGCTTTCAATAATCTTACTGCAGGATTTTTAATCCGACATTTTGTCTGACTTTCACAGTATGGATTCTGATGGTACTCTCACAGTGGACTGGAATGAATGGAGGGACCACTTCTTGTTCAACCCAGCTGATAACATCCAACAAATTATTCGATACTGGAAACACTCAACGGTGAGAGGTTTTACATACTGGGGCAGACAATATTCACTTCTATTACAAGCTCACATTTAATTAACGTTGTGGTAGCGTTCAGTCATTTCCTCAGTAAGTTTCTCAGACTGTCACTTCATGCTCATTGCTTGGTTTGTGAAATAGTCTAGTAGTTATGTGTCCACATAGTTTTTAAAAACAACAATTGCCTGGCACATTAAGGTGGCCATACACGGGCAGATAAAGCTGTTGATATCGGTCGTTTGGACCAATTTGACAGCTTATCTGCCTGTGTATGGGGGCCCTTTGGCTTATCGTAATTAGATCGATACGGCCGAACGTTCGAATTACCCCTGATATTAGTGGCATATCGGGGAAAGATGTTGCCAAACGAGCGGATCTTTGAGTCTATGGCCAGCTTTATCCATTCTAGCGGGGATGACCCCTGCTTATTTATTGAAGTGTACCAGTCACAGTGCACACATTACACACACAAGAAATGCCCTACAAGCTGTTTCAGCTAAAACAAAGACTGTACCATTTACATGAGAACATTTTGTAACATTTAGGGTTATGACAGTTGCGTGAGCAGACCCAGAAAGCCCAGTGGAGTCCTTAACTAATGCATAATTTAAATAAATCTTTTAGAAACAGGTCACTATTCTCAAGGTTTGGGCAGCTTTTTTTTCCCTTGTGACCCAGGAATTTCTAGTAATGCCACTGTTAAAAGCTTATATGTGTTTGCTGTACACCTAAACACAGGTTGTCCAACAGGTTGTCCCCTAAATCTGTGAAGAACTTCTGCTCCTGGACCCCACTAGAGATTAAGGGGCATGTTTACTAACATTGGAGATAAATATCTGGAGAGATTTTTGGAGATGTTGCCCATGGCAACCAATCAGCAATTAGATTTAAACAGCCACAGCCAAGTTAGAAAACAAAAGCAAAGATCTGATTGGTTGCTATGGGCAACATCTCCAGAAATCTCTCCAGATATTTATCTCCAATGTTAGTAAACATGCCCCTTAGTGAAACAACAATTGTAGACTCTATTCTGCAAATACAGAATGTTGTGTTATTTCAGTTATAACACTTGCCTTTATTAGAACATTGGTCTCTAAAACTGTATAAAAAGAACAATACACACATACAAACTTAGGAACTTACCTACATGTCAGTAGACAAATGTATTTGAAATTTTGGTATTTGCAACCCTTAATGCCCATGCACAAAGCAAATACACTCCTGGCATTAATCTATGTAAGCTGCATTCAACACTGCAGAGCACAGCAGTAAAGGGCATAAACGAGCACTCTGTCTAACACTTGCCCTAGAAAAGAGATAAGTATAAGACGCCCCAACATCATATGCTCCCTTGTGGTAGGGAGCAGGTTTGTTCTTGCTGATATTATTTTAAGCATTTTACACCTTACCGCTGACCTTAATGAAGTCTGAACGTGACCTGTGGAACAGGATAGTCTTTGCATGACTTTTTACCTGGTCCATTTTTCTAGCATTTTTTTAATTGTTAGCTGGTCAATGGGTGGCCAAGTCTGAACCTTTCTATGTTCCACACATTTGCAGATGGAAATGCTACTAGAAATGTCTTTAGTTTGATACTGACTTGGCTTTTTCCATTCTCAGGTGCTGGACATAGGAGACAGCCTTACTATCCCAGATGAGTTTACAGAGGAAGAGAAGAAGACTGGGCAATGGTGGAAGCAGCTATTGGCCGGTGGAATGGCCGGGGCTGTGTCTCGCACAGGAACTGCTCCCTTGGACCGCCTGAAAGTCATGATGCAGGTGACAATAGCAGATTGTATTCCCCTTTTCCACTCTGCTTTGCTATATTTGAAACTAGAGCTGTCTTATTGTTACATATTCATTAAAATTGTGTAAATGTGGCTGCATTTCATTGTAGCAGAAAAATAAGGACCATATTTATTGGGGGCTTTATATTCTGCATCAAAAAGAATGGACTGTTTCTAAAAAATAGAGAACTGCAGGGAAACTTGCACTTGATCGCTCATTTACTAGTGTCCAGATGCAAGTGCTTGAATACTCAAGGGGCCGATTTATTACTGCTAGAGCCTCTGAGTTCAAGCATTTGGGTACTAAAATTATGTGTTAGTTCCTAAACGCATGCCTGGTTTCTACATTGGAATACCTCGGCTTGCTGCGCACAGGACTTAATGCCTGCCAAATGTTTGAGGAATAACATTGAAATTTAGTAAATCAATCCCTAAGACCTGTTAGATTTGGAGGCTTATTTATTAAAGGTCAGATTTTACTGGTTTTAGAGGTATTTGAAACCATGACTAAACCCACAAACTGGGTGTCGAAGATTTATTAAAAAATCTGAATAAAAAGTAAGAACAAAAAAAAGCTGAATGATGCGCTAAAAAATATAAATACCACAAAAACCTCAAAAAAAATTCTTCAGACAGTTTCTAGTGGAGTAAAAATCGGAAAACCTCTAAAAGTCCAGATTGATTTAAAGCAGTCCAATAGGACCAGCATAGCTCACATTGACTTCTACAGCACTTCCACAACTTTTACTTGGCAAAGTTTTGTCTTATACGTTTTTGTGGGGTTTTTTTTCACTTAATAAATGCTGAATTTTTCATGTTTTTTAGAAACATAGAAAAAATGCGAATTTTTAGAGATTTGTGGAAAAACTGGAAATTGGACTGTAAATGACCCCTTTGGTCTGTTCATATTATGTTGACCTTTAACAGGATGGAGCCCTTGTTATTGCTAATGATGTGACAATGTGTTTCAGGTTGTACACTTATTATTGCAATAATTAGTAAATTAGCACCTAAGACCTGTGTACATTTATTCTGTCAATTATTAATATTAAAATTATTATTAATTATTGTTAATACAATAATTAGATTTCAATTTCTAGTCTGTCAACTGATAATGATGTTTCCTGCTAAATTCTAAACACTCTAAACATTATTAAGACATTTATGTCAACTGAGACATTAGGAATGAAGAGAGAATGATTAAACGTTATATTTACACTATGGCAATTAACAGGTTCATGGATCCAAGGGAAATTCAAACATAATCACCGGCCTGAAACAGATGGTTAAAGAAGGAGGCATTCGATCCCTTTGGAGAGGAAATGGGGTTAATGTGATTAAAATTGCCCCAGAGACAGCAATGAAATTCTGGGCATATGAGCAGGTGAGTGTGTGTGTGAGTGCTTGTGTTTCTGTGTGTTAATCTGACTGATCAAAACTAATACTGTTGCCTTTTGTTTTTATAGTGTTTGTTTCTGCTCTTAAATATCAGTCACATTGCCAATCCTGTGTGTGTACTAAATAGAGAGAAGCAGTAATCAAATATTCCCTGTGTGCCATAGCGAGTAAGTTCTCTAATAACCTTATTCAGAGATCACTCCAGGGCACTTCTCGTTGATACAGTCTGAAAAAAACAAGAATCCTTCAGCCCAAAGTTATTGCCGAATGTAAATCCTTCGACTTCGAATATCGAAGTCGAAGGATTTAGCGCATCTCTAACGATCGTATGATCGAAGGAAAAATCGATTAAATCCTTTGAATCGAACGATTCGAAGGATTTTAATCCATCGATGAATGGATTTTCCTTCGATCAGAAAATTGTTAGGAAGCCTATGGGGACCTTCCCCATAGGCTAACATTGGCCTCGGTATTTTTTACTTGCCGAAGTTTTTTTTTAAAGAGACAGTACTTCGACTATCGAATGGTTGAATAGTCGAGCGATTTTTAGTTTGAAACGTTCGATTCGAAGTCGTTGTCGTATTTGAAGGTCGAAGTAGCCAATTCAATGGTCGAAGTAGCCAAAAAAATCATTTGAAATTCAACGTTTTTTTTATTCTATTCCTTCACTCGAACTAAGTAAATGGGCCCCTCCTTGTAATATCTGTGTGTGATTGCATTTAATAAACAGTGATCATCATAATTCTTTATTTTGCAGCAGTTCTAACAAAGACTTTTTTAACATCAGGAGGAGCACTTTGATTAACTAATCAGATGTTGTTTGATTTATTGAGGCCCAGCTCTAAAACATGCTTATAATGAATGGTGGTGGTGGTGTGTGGGGGGGGGGGTTATTTATGCATTTCTGGGGTTTTCATATTTAAATAAAAAACATGTTGGGTAGTTTCATATGATGCAACAGAATACAAGTGATTGTATACCAAGTCATTTTTTGGCTGTATGACTGATCAAAGTGGGCCTTATTTACAGTATTTAAGTGCAGGGTTGGGTGCATATTTAAAACTATATATTTTTTGCACTTTTGTACCCTGCCTGCACTGTGCTCCAGTGGTACATGTTTTGTACTCTAGAATGTAGATAAAACACTTGTGCTCCATCCCATGAATACAGCACTACTGGTATTTGTCTGTGTTGCATTTTTGGAGAGGCAAATAAACATTCCCCAACTCACCCCTAACTTGCACATCATTCAGATGCACATGTTAGGTGGTACCATTGGGTGCAGGATGAAAGGAGCCCTTCTCTTACTGCCTACTCTATGACAGGCAGAAAAGACTGGGCTAGAGTGCAAAATAACTATCTTCAAAAGATTTGGAATGCTGCAGTGTATTTTCATACAAGAGTTTCCACATCGCACATTGCCTAAACAATTCGTTTTGATTCCATAAGTATTTAGATGGTTTATTAAGGTGTGACATAATCAATGCATCACATGTCTCTTTTAGTATAAGAAACTGTTCACATCAGAGAGTGGCAAGTTGGGAACGGCAGAACGATTTATAGCTGGATCTCTGGCTGGAGCAACAGCACAGACCTCAATCTATCCTATGGAGGTAAACCCATCAGTGCCCTCCGATCTGTTTGTTTTAGGGTAGATTAAGGCTAATGTTATACTATATGATGCAACTTTCCTGCATGCTACTGATAGACCCTTCATATGGGGCAAAGCGCTCAAGAAAAAATGGGTTGTAGATCTCATCCGCTGGGTATGGGTCTTTTTGGAAGCGCTCAATGATCCATAAAATAGGAGGTCGATTATTGCTATATAATGATATAACTAAATGTTATGGGGCCCCAAAGCAAAATCATTTTAGGACCCCTAAAACTTTTGGAAGATTTTAAAATTCTACCATTGAACACGATATGCTCTTCCAGGGCACTCAGAAGTTGCAGATGCAACTCTCTGTATTGTTACATCAGGAGATTTATTGTTAAGTATGTTTTACTTGGTAGTTCTATACAGAATACTTAGAAGCAGGAGTTTCAAGCAGTCGCACAGTAGGTGATAGGGACCCTTTAAGACTTGCTGCTCCCAGTAACCCTGAACTCATAGTGGGATTCCATGAGTTTATCATTATCTTCTGCCTTTGCTTTTTTATGTCTGCCCATGAGTGTGATTAAGTGAAGGGAGAAGTGGCCATCGATATAGAAAATTTGCCAGAAATCCAATCCGCAGGGACATTGCCAATTTACTAGCGAAAGAGTACATCACTAATAAAGTTCCGCACCCTTTTGCCAGGCAAATTTTCGATCAGTCAAACGATCTTTAGTCCTCAAATTCACTAAAGTGCAAATTTTCCATTATGTTACCCTTTTTGCCAGAGTTTCCTTCGCCAGCTTGGCAAACTGATAAGATGAAGCTACATCTTCCTCAATCTTATGTCAGTGACATCATACCCTGTATGCCTGAAAAGTTATAAAAATGACCAAATAACCATTTGAGGGGCATGCCACATTTGTTTTAGTCTGGGCTCATGTCTAGGGACATTAGAGGATCTCCTTTGCCTTTATTTTACTTCCTTGAACATTTTTAATAATAAGTAGCCACTTCATTTGCACCAACATCTCTAATAAAGACATATATAAGACCTATATGTACCTGCCCTATTCAAATTGACCCAAATGTAAGTGTACTAAAGAAGTTTCGCTAAGCAGAAATGAACTTTAGCGAAAGTTCACTATGAAATGCTAGCGCTGACGAATTTGCACTAGTGAAACAGCGTTTGACTGCTGAGACACAACTTCGCATTTTAGTGAATTAGCGAAGTGGTGACGAACTAGCGTCTGATGAAGCGGCACAAAGTGTGGGAAGCCTTCACAGGAAAGAATTCACCCTTTAGTGAATTTCCCCCAAAGTGCAGAGAATCTAGTATATGTATCTAGTAACTGAGGTTTACAAATCCATTCAGGGAATGGCAGTATGTTATCACCGCTAGAGTCGGGTGTTCAGTAGGTTCCAATAATTATACAATACGCAATTTTAAGATGCTTTATAAAGCAGTTGCCTATTTCTCTAGGTTCTAAAAACCCGTTTGGCCGTGGGGAGGACAGGGCAATACTCTGGAATGTTTGACTGTGCTAAGAAGATAATGCAAAAGGAAGGCATACGGGCCTTTTACAAAGGCTACATCCCCAACATCCTTGGAATCATTCCATATGCAGGCATTGACCTTGCTATTTATGAGGTAAAGTATCTTTTAGTTGAATCAAATGCTTGCTGTTTAGATTATCAGTAACAGTGAAAATGACACTTGACACAGTTATTTTTATCCTTTACATGTACATTTTTTTTTTAACAAGAGTCTTGTTTTCTTCATTGTCATTACTTTTTTTAGCCCTTCTATGTAATGCTAATGTCAGAAAGACAGTCCCCTTCCCATTGACTTTACAGGAGACTGCCTGACAAAGCAAGTATTATCAAACTAAAATACTCTAAATTGACAGAAATCCACCTCTTCCTACTGTGTCAGGTATTTCCATTTATAGTGATACTGATTGATTTGTGGCTCTGTGGGATGGGAAACATACTCCCCCCTCCCCCATTTACACTTTCACATGACAGTGCCTAGAGATTGCAGGTGATTCTTATTTAAACTGAATAAATGCAAATTACCCCTCCCACAGAGCTTCAATACATTTGAGTGACAAAAGACTTGAAATCATCCTATATGTCATTATCCTTAAAGTTAATGGTAACTGTTAATGGTCTGGTATCAGCCTAAGGTTAAGGACACATGAGGAGATTCAGGGAGATTTTGTCGCCTGGCTACTAATCTCCTTGTCTTTTGAGCAACTATCTCCCTGAACTGCCTCAGCGTTTTTCCCCATAGGCTACAATGAAAAGTAGCCTGCGCTAATGCACACAGGGCGATGCGTTTTCAATAGTTGCCTGAAATTGCCTCACTGAGGCAACTTTGGGCAACTATTGAAAACGCATTACCGTGTGAGCATTAGCGCAGGCTACTTTTCATTGTAGCCTATGGGGAAAAACGCTGAGGCAGTTCAGGGAGATAGTTGCTCAAAAGACAAGGAGATTAGTAGCCATGCGACAAAATCTCCCTGAATCTCCTCGTGTGTCCTTACCCTAAAGCTGCTGTTATCTGTTGACTTATTAAAGCCCCACCTGGTCTTTTATATTCAAGCGTTGTTAGAGCTTAATGGTAATGGCACATGGGTTTGTGTCTCAGCTTTTCTATATCTAAAGCTGGCCATTGATATAAAGATCTTTAAAAGTTCTTTTCGTTATTGTGAGACCACGATTACCTCGAAACGATCGTTTAAATGTACGATTTGTCCATCAACTAAAAAGACCATTTCGGCGATATTGCCAGGAAAACTGAGGGTAGCTGCCTGCTTGGCCCTGCAAACATAGATAGATTGCACTGGGGCTGATAAAATTTTTTAAACCTGGACGATCAATTTTCTGACAAAAAATCGTAAGATGTAAGAATCGTAATTTGACGGATTGGTCGGATTTCGCTAAAATCGGTCATTCACCAAAGAAAAATCCTTGCGTATATGGGGACCTTAACGGTAAGGGCACACATGGAGATTCGGGGAGATTAAGTGGGCTGGTGACTAATTGCCTCTTCTTTGGGGCGACTAATCTCCCCGAACTGCTTCCCTGTTTCTTCCGCCTGCTTCAATGAAAAACCACCTGCACCAATGTACTTGCGGCGCTTTGATTCCCAAAGTCTACTCATAAGGAGAGATCAGTCACCCCAAAGAAGAGGCGATTAGTCGCCGGGCGATTAAATCTCACCGAATCTCCGGGTATGTACTTACCCTAAGGGCAGAGAAACACGCTCAGATTTGGGGAGATTCAAATGCCATCCGGCCGTCAAGAATGTAAATCGCTGGCAGGAGTGCTACATTTTTCAAAGTCACCTGAAGTTTCCTCGTGAGGCAACTTTGGGCTACTTCCAAAAACAATGCGCTCCGAGTGCCCTCCCGCCGGCAATTTACAAACTAGCCAGCAGGATGGCACTCAAATCTCTGCGAATCTGAGCGTGTGTCTCTGCCAGTGCTCTGAAGGTAGGGGAAGGCAGTTCGGGGAGATTAGTCACCCCCGATGAAGAGGAGATTTGTCGCTGGGCGACTAATCTTCCCTAATCTGAGCGTGTGTCTCTGCCATAAAGATGGCCATACATTATAAGATCTGCTCATTTGGCCAGGTCATCAATCAAAGAGGTCCTTGATCCAACATGAAAATCAAACCAGCCAATTTTCAACCAGATTTTGGTAAGGTAGCCCCACCAGGAATGGGTGTAGGTTTGTATGGGTTAAATGACATGTAAAGCCTACATTTTACTACCATTTATATATTTTTCCCACCCAAAAGGCATCATTTGTACTCTAAATATCCATTCCGTAATTTCCAGGGAAGGGTTTACATGTGCTGTAACCAGTTCACAGAGAAACTCTCTCAAGCTTCCACTTCAACTCCTGTCCTGGTGTCTCCTGGGCTAGTCTCCCCTGTACACTTGCAGATACTATACTGAACTCCGACCGAGTCGGATGGGACTAAAAATCCCGTCGGATCCCGCGATCCGACCGCCCTTTACCATTCGTTAGGATCCGATCGTTGGGCCCTAGGGCTCACGATCGGATCAGCCCGATATTGCCCACCTCAAGGTGGGCATATCAGGGAGAGATCCGCTCGTTTGGCGACATTGCCAAACGAGCGTATCTCTCCATGTATGGCCACCTTTAGACCCTGCCAGGTACCCTTGCTGTCAACAGGGGCTACTGATCCATAAAAATCAGTGAATTTTCTCCAAGTGCGTATGTATGTATATATGTATATTTTTATGTATATTGCGTTACTTATGTATGCAGCACTGTACAGCAGAACAATATACAGTATTAATAGAATAAATATGGGCTCATACATAGATACACATAAATACAAAGTACAATAATAAATAAATAAAAAGTATAATAATAATACATATAAAGAAATAATTACAAAGTACAGCTAAGATGATGGAGGTCCCTGCCCTGTAGAGCTTACAATTTTGGAGGCTTATTTATCAACAATCTAATTTTAGTGTTTTTTTGAGGTTTTTGAAACCACAACTAAACTCACAAACCCCGGATATCATGGAATTTATTAAAAGATCCACAAATAAAACGTAAGAACATACAAAAGTGCTAAACAATCCTTCTTTGTTGAGTTGTTTTGTAACTTAGTTGTTGAAACTGTAAACTAGACCCATCTCCAAAAAATTCAATAAACGCATTTCATGAAATAGAAGCAACTGGATACCTACAGTTTGGAGGCTGCTAGACTTGTTCCCTTAGGCATAATTACACAGCAAATTGTTAAAACCTTACTAATACCTATTGTGGCATCATTAATAGATACATGAATAAAATACTGTATATTTCTCTTAATTAAATGTAAGCATAAAGCAGTCTGATGAGAAGCTACTTTTGTCTGTTGATACTTTTCTAACCTTCCAATGGCAAATGAAACAACTTTCCCATGCCATTAAATCTTAAATGAATAGTTCAGTATACAAATAAAAACTGGGTAAAAGGCTGTGCAAAATAAAACATGTTTCTAATTTAGTTAGTTAGCCAAAAATGTAACCATATGAGTCATAACTATTGCTTTTGAAACTGCGCTGAATGCTAAGGATAAAATACAAACTCACTGAACAGTTATGTCCCATCTGGCCCCCTTCAAGTCACTGACTAACTCAGAGTTAGAGAGCTGAAAAGCAGGAAGTAGTGTTCTGTTCTATTATGTTAGACATCCAGTCACTCCAGTCTTTATACATTACATTTTTGGCTAACTAACTATATTAGAAACACTTTTTATTTTGCACAACCTAACTATTTATCCAATTTTTATTTTTACACCGAACTGTTCCTTTTTACCACAAGCTCGCTGTCTGCTGAATCGCTACAAAAGAGAGATGTTATAAACAAGACACTGATTCTCACTGATCAAGTAGTAATCTGGGCTGCCATGGCTCAGGCTGTTGCCTTTGCTCCATCATCAAAAGGTTTGGCAGAAAATATACCAACAATAAATGCACCAACAATAAAAGACCAATAGCCAAATATTCCTTGCTTGCTATTGATGCTTACCATGTGCAAATTTATTCTACAGTTTTGTTTATATTAGTGTTGTTGCGTCAAACTGCAGTATGTTTATGCTTTAGCAGTTAAGCAATTGTTCTTCAGCATCAGCATCATCATCATTATGTTTTGTATAGAGCTAGCAATTAGAGCACAAGGCTGTTAATGTGGCCATAGATGTGACAATTATGATCTTTCTTGGAAAAGATCTTTCCAAGAATGACTGTTTGTTTCAATACACACGTGTAGAGCTGAATCATCAGATATACAGAGAGAAACAATAGAATTCTACCTGTATCTGACGAATCAACACTAACAATGGCAGATGTTCTGGTGCCTTCAAAAGCACTCGATCAAAATGTTCTGTCCAGCCCGATTGACCGATATCCAAGTCTTCTGCTGATATCGGTTGGCTCTTTTCCCACCATACACGCACCGAATATTGTACAAAATTTGTTTCATACAATATTATCTGTGCTTCTCTGACCACCATAGACTCTCTCCTATTCTGCCTTTGGAACTAAAACTGTTTCTGTGAGATTCTGGTTCTTTGATAGGAAGTAACAGTTTGCACATCTTGTCACTTTCTTGGCAGACACTCAAAACCTATTGGCTGCAGAACTACGCAAAAGACTCTGCCAACCCTGGGGTGCTGGTCTTGTTGGGATGTGGCACTGTGTCCAGTACATGTGGCCAGCTGGCAAGCTACCCTTTAGCGCTCATCAGGACAAGAATGCAAGCACAAGGTATGCATATTGCACTACCTACATGGTGATATAAAAACAATTTGCTTTATATTAGTTTTATATTACAGGGATGGGACCTGTTATCCAGAATACTTGAGACCTGGGGTTTTCCGGCTAACAAATCTTTTCATAATTTGGATCTTCCGACCTTTAGTCTACTAGAAATTCATGTAAAAAATAAATAAACTGAATAGATTGGTTATGCTTAAGGGTTCATTATACCTTAGTTTGGATCAAGTACAAGCTACCATTTTGTTATTACAAGGAAGAAGAAAATGTTTCTTAAAAATGTGAATTATTTAGATAAATATGAAAGACAGCCTTTCCATAATTCACAGCTTTCTGGATAATGGATCCCATACCTATATCTTGTTTATATTAGTACTGTGTACGTTACTTTAAATCTTAACAATTACATTATTTTTTTTTTTATTTTCTCTTTCAGCATCTATTGAGGGTGCACCACAGCTAAACATGGGGGGACTCTTCAGAAAGATTGTAGCCAAAGAAGGTTTTCTGGGGCTGTATAGGGGCATTGGTCCTAATTTCCTGAAGGTGTTGCCCGCTGTCAGTATAAGCTATGTGGTTTATGAAAAGATGAAGGTCCAGCTGGGTATTTGAAACCTTAAGGATATGACTTTCCCACTCAGGAACTTAAGAGTTTATTCTGTGTTTGAGTGAGCCATTCTGGGAGGCTTATTTCTATAAGGGCTGGAAATACCGTCCATCAGTGAATCAGATAGTTGTCTTTGCTATCATCAGAGTGATATTGATTGAAACCTTAATACAAAAAACAAAAAAAAATTAAACCTATTCTTTATACTTTTGGGCTTTTTTAATGTCCAAACTGAACACAATTCCATAAAGTATTCATTTGGAAATGAACCTAAAACAGGTTCGTCTTTATATATGGATCTTTTTAAACATTTTAGTTGTGATCATCGGGGATTGCTTAAAAACAAAATTGAAATGTTTTAAGTCTGCTAAGTCATAACTAAAGGGCAGCAATGGAGACCTGTAATTATCCTGTATCTGTGAAGTGTTTGTATGTATGTAATGAAATATGGCTGCTAAAATATAGCTTGAAATCATTTTAAAGGGCTTGAGAGATTCATATTTAACAGGCCTTGGAAAACGGTTTTGCATCATATTCATTCACCTTTGTTTAGAACTGATGTTCCATTGCAACCATCTTGTGTTACTTTTACCCTTCATTGTCCATTGCAGCTTGAAGTTTGCATTTTCACCTGTAAACTGTCCAGAATATTGTGCCTTGCTATGTGTTCCAAAGGGACAATTATTTTCTTGTACACATTCACCATCATTAAGTTAACAGATAAAGAGGACAGCAGCAATGTCTCTCTTCTATGCAATTTCTCTTTTTTGTGTAGAGCATGTACAGCAATATATCCAATGGCTATAGGCTCTGAATGAAAGTATTTTAGGTCATTCTAAAGTGTGGTTATGGCGTTTTACTGTAAATAATTATGGACAGTTTTTTGAAAACGGACAGTATGTTTTAACAGTTTCTATTGTGTCCTTTCCCTGTGACCAGATGGAGTAACATGACAAGCATATCCATTCTGACTGACCTGGGTTCTGTTTACAAAAAATATATATGTATATGTCTGCCAAAGATATCACTGTGCAATACCATTCAGAAAAAAAATATTTGAAACAGTTTGTTGTTTTTATACAGGACTAAGAATTGATAATGTAAATAAATTCCATATGTTCACTACATTCTTATAAGTGGCATGGATTATTATTGTCCCAGTGACAATCCTTGGTTACACCTTTACATGAAGTGAACAGTATGAACATGTAAGAGACAAGCAATAATGTTTCTAGGTTTCCAGGAG
Organism: Xenopus petersii; assembly: GCA_038501925.1. Lineage (NCBI taxonomy): Eukaryota > Metazoa > Chordata > Amphibia > Anura > Pipidae > Xenopus > Xenopus petersii. The sequence goes on along the minus strand of CM076679.1, from coordinate 94,008,825 downwards.
GCTAACAACACTGCTGTCAGGGATTACTAGGGAAAGGACAGAGTCCTTAAGGCAGGAACTGTTAATAGCCCACAGGAACTGAGAAGGGAATGACTGAAGAGCTGGACCAGGATTGTGATGGAGTGGACAAAGACTAAAGAACAGGCTGGCGTGGGATGGAGCAGGCATAGAGTAAAGGACAGGCTGGAGTGGGACAGAGCGGATGAAGACTAAAGAACAGGCTGGAGAAGGAGTAGACTCATGTATAGTCTGGTGTGGGACAGAGTGGGTGAAGGCTGTAGGACATTCTGGAGTGGGTCAAGGACAGACTGGCAAGAACAGGATGAAGAAAGTAAAGAACAAGAGAGACAGAGCAGAGTGAGTGCAGACAAGACTGGAACAGGCTCATGCAGGTGAGGAGGAAGAATCTAGATAAGGACTGGGGAGCAGAACAGACAGAACTGGATCAGGACTGGACAGCAGAACACATAGGACTGGAAGCAAGGAGCAAGACCAGTCAGGACTGGAAACAAAAAACTGTAGGAACCAAGCACAGGAGTAGGAGCTAGGGTCTAGGCCACAATGTTCCAACATTAGTTAATGCTCAATCCATAACTGTGAGGAGTGCTGGGCTATACTGTATATAGGGCAGTGTCAGCCCTGCTAGCTTTAAATAATGTCTTACTGATTGGTAACAATGTAAAATGTCTAATGGACGCCTAATGATCTTAATGAACACATTTGTATACATTTTTCTTTTGAAAATTAGAGTTATTCTTTTGTTAACTTCTTTACATCCCTCTGGGGCACTCCGGTATAGTGCATACTAATCCTTCACTACGCCTTTATACGTATATACTTTTGTTGATTTATTTGACTTGTACTTGTGAAAGTTGCACTGAGAAGAGATTTTTCTGTATTTTAAGCATATTTACCAAATCTGCCAACACTTTGGTTAGCAAGATGGTAGCCTTTAGTGCTTGTCACTAATATCAAGCACTGATTTGTGTATGAAGTCAGATGTTGTGTGCACAAATGCGTCTGTCATCAAAAACCGTGCTGGACTGTGGTACTGTGTATGTTAATGAGATTGGTACAGGGTCTCTTTGTGTGTGTTTTACCACTGAAGAAGTAGATGTGAAGACCCTGAAACATCTGGGTTGCCTACACGCATCAAACACTTGAAGGTACTCTTGTACAGCATTTAAATTGATAAGTATGCATCCTTTCTGCTTGGGTTACAACTCCTGGTGGCCAGTAACATATTTGGTTTTCTGTACATATTTTGGCTGGCAGAGGGCGCTGTGCAGCTGTCCTTATCTATACACTCACAACAAAAGTTATGATACTCCAACTCAGGTGCTGTCAGAGGCCATATATTGGGTGTATATTCCTAATTACAATAACAGGCCAGATATTAGGTTTACACTTAGCACATACGAGGCAGTCATAATCACGGTGTCTCTGGTTACATCAGACATACTAGAACAGGGACAAGCAGTTGGAAAACAGTTTAGAATCTTGATGCAGTCTTTTATCATAGCATTCATATACTTATATAAAGTGGGGTCCACACATACAATTCTACAGTTTCTATTCTTCTATAAAGTTTCATCATAATTACCTTATGATGATATCTATTTACCCCTATTAGAAGAGAGGAACTATCTGCATATGCATTTACACCATTCTAATCTAACCACACTTACTTTTTTGAAGTCACACCCATAACAAATGTCTCCCTAAAATAAACAAAAGGGGGTACCAACCACACCTATAAATAAAGCTACACACCAACCACCCCTCCTATTTCCATCTGTCTTTCTCTAGTTTTTATATTATTCTACTTTTGTTCCTCCTTGCCTTGTTAGCTGTAATGGTGTAAGCATAAGTTACTTGGCCGTACAGCCAGTGGATTACTGCAAATAAATCCTTTAGGGGGCTACCCATGGCTCCAGTAGTCCATGACTGACCTTCCATACATGTGGCAAAGGTCCACAAATGTACAAATATACACTTGTAATTTCTGTGTAAAAAAAATATTTTGTGCACACTTTTAAAACCAGTGTGCAAAATTAATCTGCAGAGAGATGGGTGCCTCAGAAAAACTACTAAATGATGTCTTTACACAAAATTATTTATGTGCATCACAATATGTTTATGTTTAAGCTGGGCTCAAACTTAGTGCATGTGCATACTTGTGTGTGTGGCTTGCAGAGAAAATTGCAGCAGTGCATCATTCTTTTGTGCATGCACTGCTGCTGACATTCACTATTTAATAGAGTACCCTCTTCTTAATGCTGCACAGTAGTGGCTCAGATACAGCACATGGTTTTACATTTTAGTTTTACAGTAGATAAAGCTATGTGTGATCTAATACAGTTTAGCAAATATTAGAAGTGCAAATATTATGAGTCTGTAACCTCTCTTTAGAGGCGTAATAAAAGCAAATATTAAAACAACAGCGGGGAATGAATCAAGGTAAGGAGTGTAACAACATATATTAACCACAAAAGCATAGGTAGGTGTATATCATTTCTGTCTATTCAGCTGCTCTCAGCCTAGTGTTTCTTGAATAGTGTATCAGACACATCTCTAGTGTTAAACCTTCTAAGTTTAAAATACCATCACCAGGATGTGGGAATTTAATCTTCCCCACACAAACTGTTCTTCCCACGTGTCTCTGGAATATTCAGCCTCTCAGTCCCAAACCACTTTGGTCCGGAGAAGGAGGAAACTGTGAATGACAAATAAACACATGTTTTCCACAGATAAGTTGCATGAAAAGTGTGAGGGTTTCCTGAGAAGGCTATTAGATTAAAATGATAGAAGTCTTAGTTAAAGTCTTAGTTAAAGGGAAGGGCAAAGTTACAGAGAATAATTATACTGGGGAATAAGAGTCATAGGAGGAAGTTATATGTAGGAAGAATGCAGTTATAGGCTGTAAAAAAGAGAGAAACATAATTAAAGGGAATCCTTGAAGGGCTCATATAAGCAATAGAGACTGCTGCTACATAAATGGAGGTTATTTATTAAAGTCTGATTTTTTTCTCTTTGGCCTTTTAAAGGGGAAAAACACAAATTTAGTGGATTTTTTTTTTTTTACATTTTTCAGGATTTATTTAACCCTGAAGGTGTTAAAAGTCTGAATAAAAAAAGTACTCAAACTTAGACCTGCAAATCCATGTAGAAGTCAATGAGAGATGTCCTAAAGATATGCTGATCTGCACTGGGTTTTCTGCAATAATATGAAAATGTGGTTTTTGGGGCTGAAAAAAATTGCAGTTTTTGGCGTCTAATCCGAAGAATTTGTACGATTTGAATTTTTCACGATTTTATTGTTTTTTTCTTCCGCACATGAAATGTAGTATTGGTAATGTGCCGTTAACACAGCAAACTGGAATCTATACAGCAGTAAATGAGCCCTTGATTGATATGCAAGGTGAATTGGGTTCAAAATGAATGGGGTTAATCAATCCCTTTACAAGATGGTCAACAAAAAATGTGTGCTAAGTGTCAATGAAATAAATGTAATCCCCCAGGTTATAAAACTATTCAAAACTTTTAAGAGAACTACAGTTCAACAGGTATCAAATGGTTTGTAAAGTTAGTACCCGTGATTGGTACGCTCCCAGCCAGGGTGCTGAATGAGCCTTTGCTGTAAGAAGTAGGCATGGCACACTTTGATGCAATGGACCAAGGCAGACTTTAATTGAACAGCTACTTACAGGTTAACAGGGACAGACCAGAGCAAACTGACAAGCAATTTCAGTTATAATCACCACTGTGAGAATCCTCTCTAATCCTCACACATGCTTACATTGTGTTATTTACACAAAGCCTCAAGTGCCACTATTATGTGGACGAACACTAGTAGAGTGCCATTCGTTGTTCCAGGAACTTTTATCCCTCACCCTATCTATTTCCCTCTCTGTCATGTCCACATGCAGTGCCCAAGCTTCTCCAGGCCGTAGGTTCCTTCTAACCTGCCCCTAAATGCTTCAATTCCCCAACTGGCACACAATTGCCCAGGTACTCTACCACAAATGCTCACTTCACATTGGGACTGAGCTTGTGCTTGCTAGCTATCCTAACTACCTCTCACTCCTAGAGTGAGCTGGTAACAATCTATTACCTCTCTGTCTCTTCCTAGTAAGGAACAGGAACCCACCTGGTCTGTCTCTCCTGCTGATGATCTTAGGCCAAAGAGAAAATGCATGGCTCCTGCACCTCCTTATATAGGCTGGTGCCAGTAACCATAAATTAGTGTGTGAGCACAAAATTGCTTTTATTTTGGAAAAAACCTGCCTTTGCTTTCTGTCCAAAAATTGTTCTATTGCACATAGGTGTCACCATACATGAAGTTATGGAATGCTGGCAGCATACCTGCCAACTCCCTGTTTTGCCCCCTTCTACCGGCGTTCCATTAGGATAAGGAATTCCACAGTTCCTTTTTTAAATTATCCTGTGTGCACATGCGCAGTAAGCATTTAAGTACCTGAAAGGGCCTGTGCGCATGTACAGTGTGCATCCAGTGATGCAAAGGGGCATCTTATGCACTTATGCACAGATTCCCCAGCTCTCACCACTGTTATGGTGACGGCTCTGTGTCAGGCATATAATGCTGAGAAGCCATCAGAATAAAGCTGGCCAAAGACACAAAGATTCGATCACATGAATCTTTGTTTCGTACGATTTTAAGACCGACATATTTTGCGCCATATCGATCGGGTTGTTCAGTCGATTGGACAGGTGAGAGGATTTCTGTCGCTACCGATAATTTCTCTGCATGTACTGTTGATCTGACGATATCAGTGAGAGATATCTGCACGTCTATTGCCGAATATAAAGGGAGCCACAAGTAGGGCCAGATTTACACATCAGGCTCTCCTAGGCCCACTGTTGTTCGTCGCTCCTGTCCCCCTACCCTTTATTCATGCAAATTTTCATCATCAGGACCGGAGCAATGGGGATCGGCGCATGGGAAATTTAAAAAACAATTCTATGTCCTATGCATCGCTAGTGTTTTTGAACCAACGCGGGTGTGATTGGGCAGCATGCCGCCCCCTAAAATCCTGCCGCCATGGGCCACAAGCCACACAAATCACAGAGCTGTACTGTATGTAAAGCTTTACTATCTGTATCCCCTTTATGTTTTTTAGCCTGGTATAAAAGATAAACTCTTGGTAGTTTCAATCACTGTTTGGATCATATTCTCTTTTTAAAAACCGTCCACATAGGACTTGTCTGGATACTTCATAACAGGACCGCCATCAGAAATCACGGGGCCCTTACAAGTTAAAAAAAAACAGAAGCCCCCTAGAAAATTAAAAATAAATGGTGGCCAGGCCCTGCCTTACAGGTTAAATATACAATGTGTGGTCAGGAGACCCATAAAAAAACAAAAAAAAAAACAAAAAACATTGGTGGCCAAGGCCCCCCTTACAAGTTGAAAAAAATGGTGGTAAGGGGCCCTATAGAATATTTGGTGGTCAGGGACCTATAGAGTATTAAAATAATACATTGGTGGCCAGGGGATTAACAAAAAAAACATTGGTGTTTAGTCGAATTTACCTTCTTCCTTGTCCTGGGCTATGACAGCTTCTTCAGTTTCCTTCTGCTCCTTTTGTGGCTTCAGGTTTTTGGGACTTTGGATCTTCAGAAAGTTGGGTCTTCTGATTTTTGGGACTTCGAAGTTCGGCTATTCGGGTTCATCTTGCGCCGTCATGGGGGGTCCAGCTAATTCGGACTGAGCAGCACAGCTGGGCCCACCTTTAGGTCCACTACAACTGTACCCCCTTGGTGGCGACCCTGCTTTCTAATCTTCATTAGAGATTGCAATGCATTTATCCCTAAATATTGTGAAAAATACTAGCATGCAGCAAATTGTTTCTATCAGTACAACTTGATTTGAGTAGCATGATTTTGCTACTGCACATTGCATCTTGGGTTTTTGTAAATGAGCCCTATAGACAGTGACATAACAAGATGTTGCTGGGCCCCACAGCAAATTAATTTTAGGGCCCCCAACATATCCAGTGTTTGTCCTGTTTTACCAATATATGTTCAAATTGCTCATCAATGAGAGCCTCATGGGGCCCCCTGTTCCTCCTGGGCCCCCTGCAGCCGCAGGGTCTGCTTCCTCTGTAGTTACGCCCCTGCCTATAGAATTAATTGCCTCAGCATCCTTTCATTAAAGGATGCATGCATTTTGTAATTTTTAAGGTATTCAAAGCGTTAATATTAAACCAGCGTTATTTTCACAGTTTGATGCTTGCGAGTATGACAGTGAAGCAGAAGGGATCCGGAGGCAAACAGAAAAGATATTCAGGCAGCAGGAGAGAGACTAAAGATACAGGAAGCGCCATCTGCATCCTGCTGCCTGTCTCAACTCATTTCCTGCTTCTCTTCTTCACTACACACAGATCGAGACGTTCAGAGAAACTGCCAGAAATACATGTTGCTGTTCCACCTGCGCAACTTGGCTTGCAGCCAGCACAGGCTTTTATTGAAAGTAAATTATATATTTATTTTAATGGCATATTGCTAATTCAATAACTATATATTCTGTATATATATATATATATATATATATATATATATATATATATATTGTATATAGACAGTGCCCCTTTTTTATTATTTCACTTGATAATTGATGAGCATCTGTCCAATTTAGTATGTATATTACTTTTACAGGTATGTGTTGGTTGATTTTGTGGTTGTACCCTAATTGCAACCAGATCTAAGGGTTTAAACTTCTTTACTGATGATGTTTCTGTTTTTTAGCAGTGGCCAGCTTCCAGCTTCATGTTGTAGCTCCCACCCTTTCCAGCTATAGTCAGATGATCCCAGTATAAAAGGGATCAGCAACCATTTGGGTGTTTTTATTATGAAAGCAAGCATGCTGCAGGTATATAGTAACTGTACAATGAGTAGAATTCTTAATGAATCAACTGAAAGTGAGGGTAGGACTGGCCAGAGCAGGGATGACTTTGATGTAGTTGGCCAGCTTGGATATATTGCAATATATGGACAAACAATCCCAGTTTTATTTAAAGGGGAGTGCATTATTTAGTATTTAGTATCTCAATGCATAAAATATTAATGCAATCCCTGAATTTATCCCTTTATAAATAAAGGCTATAGTTCTGCCATATAGATTTATGGGTACCTTTTAATTTCACAACGGCCAAGATTAAGTGCCCCACAGATTTACATCACAACATAAACAGTGTCGTTTTGAGATTCACCATTTAGTGCTTTAATTAATGTTCAATTTTCAGTGTCTGTTTGTAATAAAGGTAATTGTCCTGAAGTTTTAGAGTCCCCAAAAACTACTACTTCTTTAAGCAGTACCGTGCATTTGTAAAAAAACATTCAATTTGAAGATGAACAAATGTCATATATATACATGCGTGTGTGTGTGTGTTGCAGTAAACAATATGTACTTGTATCTGTAGCTCTTAATGCTGAACTCCCCCACAGAGATCCATTTACACTAAAGATCAATTTGGCATTATGGTAAATGGTCTGAACATCTCAGACACAAAACCTCTCCAGACGGCTGCTGTTTGATGACGAGGATTCTAACAAAATCCACACAGTCTACAGTACAATTAAAATTCACATTCACATTTAAAGAAGAATGTCTATGAAGAAGCCTTCTAGTGATTGTAAACCAATTGGCTTGACCTTTAAGTACTTTTTCTGCATATTATTTAAATATTATAGAAGTCTGACTGTTAATACAATATTTTATGTATTTCTAGCTATATTATGAACTTAGGGAGATAGTAACTCAAAAGCAAAAAAAGGTGAAAAAAATAGTTTGCTAAGAGCCAATCAGGCTAGATCTGTAGTCTTCATTTTTGCTTTTCAACCATGACCAGACAGTAATCCATCTGAGAAATTGCATAACTATAATTTCCTCCTAGCTGGCATAACTATTTCCCATTTTTCATAACAGCATTATGGCTTGTTCTGCAATATTTCCATCCACATCCACATTTCTGTCATTTGGATCCCTGATATCTACAGTATTATCTACAAAGTCATACTTGGTCCCTTTAAAGCACACATCAGGGGTTTTGCAACTTCTAGCACAGTTGGTACTTCAGCAGGTTTTCTCCTGTTAAATAATAAAATCAAGGACTATTTTGCTTTGAAGGAAAAAGATAGCCAGTTATCTTGAAATACAGCTATGGAGAGTATAGAGGTTGTTCACCTTCAAACACTTTTTCCAGTTCATTTTGGTTTCAAGTTCACCAGAAATAAAGACTTTTTACAATTACTTGCTACTTTCTATTTGTGACTGTTAGTACCTGCAATATAGACAAACGATCGAACGTCCCAATCTCCCCATCTGCCACTAACCTTTCAGATCAAATAAAATAGTAAAAGAACAGATCAGACGATGTTCTGCCCTGACAGCAATCGTACCAAAGCAATCTCCCACTGATATCAGCAGATCGGCAATACATGCATGTCAGTAGCCGACAGAAATGTTCTAACCTGTCCGATCGACTGAACGACCGATCTCCATGGCACAAAAAACTGACAGCACACTCCACACGGTTTGAAAATCATACGCAACAAAGATTGATACAATCTTATCTGCACGTCTATGGCCAGCTTAAAGGTGGCCATAGATGTAACAATTATGATCTTTCTCGGAAAGGATGTTTCCAAGAAAGAACACAAATAGAAACAATAGAATTCTACCTGTATCTGAAGATTCAGCACTAACAATGGCTGATGTTTGGGGGCCTTCCACACCCGATCAAAATTTTCCGTCCAGCCCAATCGACGAGCAGACTGATATTCAAGTCTTGTGCCGATATCGGTTGGCTCTTTCCTCACCATACACGCAACGAATATTGTACGAAAATTTGTTTCGTAGGATATTATTTGTGCGTCTATGGCCACCTTAAAGCTTCATTTTTTACCTTCTGAAGTAGCTCTGGGGGAGGGGGGTTTCCTACTCTTTAACTGTTCTAAATTGATTAATTTAGTAAAGTTGATACATTTGTTATCTTTGTGCCTGCTGAGCAGAATCCCTGAATTTCATTAAGGGCAGAGACACACGTGGAGATTCAGTTTGCCTCTCCCCAAACTGCCTTCCCACAGCCTAGAATCTAAGGGACTAACGCTGGCGAAAATTCACCAGCGTGACGTCATTTTTGTGCTTCGCCGATTTACTAATGGGCGCTGATGTAACTTCGCTAGCAAAAGAGATAGACTCTAGCAGTACTTTGCTCCCTAACGCCTGGTGATTTTGCGCTCTAGCGAATAGACGTAACTACGTATATTCACTAAGATGCGGATTTTAGTGAATGTTACCTCTTGCGCCAGACTTACCTTTGCCACCTCAGACCAGGCGAAGTGCAATAGAGTAGATAGGACTTCCTCAAAATTTAGTTGAAAAAAGTTCTAAGTCCCAAAAAACGCTGGCGTCTTTTCCTTTTTTCAGGGTGACAGGCTGCAAAAGAGTGTAAAATTATTTTGGGGTATCCCGCTTCCCCCTACATTTCCTAAAATTTGGCACATAAACTATACACTGGGCTCATGTGTATGGGGAATATAACACCTCTATTTTTTTTTTTAAGGTTTCTGTCAGGGACTTAAGGTGGCCATACATTGAGAGATCCGCTCGTTTGGCAATGTCGCCAAATGAGCAGATCTCCCTCCGATATGCCCACCTTGAGGTGGGCAATATCGGGCCGATCCGATCGTGGGCCCTAGGGCCCAACGATCGGATCCTAACGAGGCCTTAACGGGCGGTCGGATCACGGGACCGCATCAACGAATAGATGCGGCCGCGATCCGACGGGATTTTCTGTCCCATCCGATCGAGATCTGGCCGAAATGAAGCCCGTCGGGGGGCCCCATACACGGGCCAATAAGCTGCCAACACGGTCTGTCGGCAGCTTTTATCGGCCCGTGTATGGCCACCTTTACCCAGGGGACGGCAGGGACGCCTGCCACCCCCTCGACGGGGACGCCCGTCTCTCTTCTCCGCCGCCGATGCGGCTAGGCCCCAGGCGCCGGCTCCTATGGAGCGTGCGGCGCGCATGCACTAGAATTAAAGGGACAGGTGCGCTGACGTATTTGCGCAGGCGCTGGCGCTGATTCGCCAGCGTCCAATGGCGCCAAATTCAAATGTTTAAATGGCCATCAGTCCTTTTGTGCCTTGCCCAACGTAGGTTCTGTATATTGTTCCTGGGTGCGATTATTTCTGTGATTCTTGTTGTGACCTTTGGCTATTCCTGATTCCTGTTTGACTTCCGCCTGCCCTGACCCTTTGGCTTGTTCCTGACTACTCTTTGGATTCCGTTTTGTACTTCGACCCTGTTAGTTGCTGACCTGGCCTGTGACCTCGACTACTCTGCTGTTTACCGATTTTGTACCGCATTCCTGATTGGTTTCGACTCGGCCCGTTCCTGGACTTTGATAACCTTTACGTTTAGTTCCCTTGCTCGCCCAGAGTTCTTCCCTCAGTCTCCTCACTATTAAGTCCTGGCGGCATCCGAGTAGCGGAGGGCCCCACCCGACGTGAAAGGCGGCGGTTATAGGCCAAAGCGTGAGCCGAGCCCGGGACATTGGGGTTTACTCTGGGTTGTGGGATACTGAACGTTACAGTTTCCCAGGCTTGTGTAGTGTAACGTATTTGCTGCAACCTTTACGTCCATTGAACCTTAACTTCCCGCAGTATACAGATTAGGCAACGCTAGCACAAATTTGTTTTGCTTGGTGCAGTAACGCTAGCGCAACTTCTCCCGCGCTCAGCGCCCTGGGCGCATCATCGGATTTTAGTGAATTAGCGCTGTCCTGGCAAATCTACGCCTGGCGAAGTGTTGCGATGTGAGCTAAGTCGTTGCTGCCGAATTTTCAGAGGTTAGTAAATTTGCCATTATATCGCCGGTGGGATGGCACTCAGAGCACTTCATTTTCCGAAGTCATCCGAAGTTGCATGAGCACAATATTGGTGTGCGGCCGGTCAACGAAAAGTTGATCCGCACCTCTCCTGCCTGCTCCCAACACGAACCCGACCAACACCCACTGGCCCCACACCTGACTGGCACTTCTATTTAGAGACCCAGGCTCAACCTGCCATTCTTTGATATTGATGCCTATATTGTGCCTATATATTGTGCCTATATATAGTGGCTGCCAGATGCAGACCTGTAATTATGTAACTATATAATGTTGTACGTGGCACCACAGTACATTATAAGATTTAAATTTCCCCATCTCATAAATTCTTCCAAACAAAACAATGTGATCGCTGATATGAAGCCTTGTGCAATTTGCAATTCTTATACCTACATTCTGCATTAGGAAATCTGTCTGCCTCTGTATTTATATTATACATATTTTTTGTCTAGCATCCCATAAATAATTTCTAATAAAGTAACTTGTACAATGGATGATGCCCTGTAATACATGTCGTATTATCTTATCTTAACATACTAGTGTGTTATGTACAAACAGCAAGTCGGCATGCTCAGATGAACCTGATTTAAGCTGCAGATTTTTTGCAAATGGTAGCAGTTAAGACTAGGTCAGCCAAGAGCAAATATTTATTCACTGATCAGACCTTGCTGAAATTGTGTGTGGTTGTTTTTTTTGTAGTTATAAGGAACAAGCCTGGTTTCATTGTGCAATAGGTTTGTGATGTCTTTATGTGTAATTATAATTCATGGAAGGAGAAGAAGGTAGGGGGAGCGATTTGGCACATGACCAGTGAGGCAACTTTCCAGTTCCAGAGATAGAATCAGTGTTAGCTAGGCTGATGTTTACTGAATTATTATTAGAGATGAGATTAAAGAAAATACATGGAATCCATTGTTAAAGTATGGGCATGCATCCATAGAGTAAGTTTACATGAATGAACAGTTATATTGAATGGGGTGTATGTGGATAACACAGCTTTCTCCCTTCCATAGCCAGATAAAGCAAATTACAATACTTTCGGGTTGCAAATGCATTAACAGTGTATATATTGAGGTACATAGTTGGGCGTTTTATGCTTAATTACATGACTCAAACCTTCCCTGTGTTACTCTCATCCTGTGGCTCTGCTTCTAAAGCTACTAGCAAAGGCATGTGTAGATCCCTGTTCCATGTGTTTGCATTTATATACATGACCCCTTTGCAAAATTGTGAACATTACACAAAAGTTTGATGTTTCAAATGATTCTAGTATTGTTGTAGTTATAAAATAAGATGAAGAAAGTGTACAGTACATATCACAACAAATCTAAAGGAATACAAACAGGCAAAAGAGGTTTAGAGGTCTGTTTGTTTAAAATATTTATTGAAAATAATTTTCAGCAGGTTAATTTTGTTGTTGTTGCTTTATGCATTGCATGTCCCATTATAACCCTGTTGTACCCAGTCTTTTTCATTAACAGACGTTCATATTAGTTTTCCAATTCAGCTTTTTTTCATAGAGGAGACTGTCATGCTTAATGTATTCAGACATTCTGTGGTTGGTTCTAACAGTACTCCACTATTTTTAGGCTGGAAATAAGGCACAGAATCTGATGTAATCATCTAAATCAAGGCAGCTCTTTCCTTGTGAAATGGACCCAGTTTAGTTTTGCACTTCCCTCCCTTGACCTAAACAAGCAAAACTGACACAGACTTGCCCACTGCACTTATTGCCACAAAGAAGACTCTAGTAACCACTGTAAGCACCAAGGCATGAATAATTTGGAACTTTTTGCCTTATTTCTTTTATCATGTAGCGACTGTTAGTCAGGCATAACTTACACATTCCTGGGCTATTTATATCCCTTTATTAATATATCATCAGAAAATGTTAAAATATCTACATACATACTGTAAGTCCATGCATGAACCCATACACATACAACAGGATGCCTGGTGTAGTTTTGTACTCACTTTTTCTGGTGTATTTTATTTCTACAAAGAACACAAAGCAGAGGCAAGGCCCAGTGAATAATGTTTTCCTTATGCTTTATCGATTTTCTTCAATCAACTAAATGGTGGATTTCCATAATCATTCAATATATATACAGCTGAATAAGTGCCAGCAGAGCTGCATAAATAAAAGATAACAATAATAATTGTATGGTGAGTCATTATTTGAGGGAGGTCAGAGCAACCATTTTCAATAGTGCGTTATGAGGATATTTTATTAACAGTATAAATTGAGATTATTGATCAGATAGTGATTCCTCCAATAAAATAAGACTACATTGCTTTTGGCTTCTTGTGAGATAATTTTAAAACACTAATAGGACTGTAGGAGGTGATGAATATTTCCTAATGAATGCAAATTATTATATGCATCCTATTTATACGCAACATTCACTCTTGAAATTTATAATGCTGGATCAATAAAAAATATCAATACTGTGATAAGATATTTATCACAACATAGGATAAGATAGACAGACAGAACTAAATTGTGTCATGGAGTCAGGTATTGTACTTTAAATCTTTTAATCTGAAGGAACACCCTGTGGATTCCTCCTGAACCTACAGAGACCCTGCTTTAAGCAACCTATCACCAATTATAATTATCACCCCTGCAGTATCACTGATTCTTCTGAGGTCCTGATTCTAGTACCATTAAAACACCACTCACTGAGACCTTTGAGCTTCCCACAGAATATGCCAGTGAATTACTCCTGAGTCTAAAAGTCCTGATTCCAGCTGCATACTCTTCAACTAAGAGCATTCCTTCTCTTCTTACAACTTACAGTGTCATAGAAGTAGATCCTACAAGGTCAAAGACCAACAAACCACAGAGAATCACATTAAACGTTAGAGATTTTAAAATATAAAGACACTTCTGTGGCACCAGCAGCATTAAAAAAGAGCCCCACCCACTTTTTTTTCTGCATCTTATAAAACAATTGCCCTGATCCTGAATGTATGGATTTATAATTTAGTTTACCACTGCACACCTATAAAATTCATTCCATGAACAAAATGGTATGCAAAAATGTTTAATAAAGCAAGGCAAGATTGCTTTATTTTTGCCAAGCTGAGCCAGTTGAGCCAGTTTGAGCTGATCCAGTTGTGCCATTACAGTGCCACTTGAGTCCTGAAACTCAGACGCCTCTATTGTACATGTTGAAGAAAAGCACTGATTACCTATATTTACAGTCCCTTAAAAACACAGATTATTTAAATATGTTTTAAAATTTTGTTGGGATTAGTCTTTGCTTGTGAAGCAATAAGTTTCTTGTTTACTATTTTTGTCTTCTTGATGTAGCCAATGTATGATTAGGTGCTGGCATCACATGCCTTAAACCATGACAAAATATTGTTTTGCTTTTGCCACAATAGAGTATCAGGAAATACACTGCCGTCACATTATATGGACTCCCAGAAAAAATATTCCACCTATTTCCAGGAACTTATTGTTTGAACTGATTGTTAATATATAACCATATCTATTAAATAATAACTGTAATTTAGCTACAGTTTTATATTGATTAGTCGGTATAGCAAGCTGAGAAAGAATCACAGTTTTTTTGGTTGACATTTCAGCATTTCTGTTCATAATAATCCTTCATAAAGTTAAAGGGGAATTATTGCGAAAATTTAAATTTAATACAAGTTTCCTCATACTGAAGTAAGAAGCCACCAGGTTGAGTATAGGGGTATTCCAATCTGGTTCCTAAATGTGCAGGTTGTGATCAGCGCTGTTTCAATAAATGAGCAGATGGGGCATTTGCCCTGAGCCCACCAGGACAGGGGACCAAGAGCAGGATTTTCATCTTGTATAACATTTGAGATATGCATAGTAAATTAGGTTGAAAAAAGACACACATTCATCAAGTTCAACCTTCTAAGTCTATATATGACCTGCCTAACTGCTAGTTGATCCAGAGGAAGGCAAAAAAACTGACTTCAAGAAAATTGGACCAGTCCCTGGATCAACTTGTACTATGAGCTATCTCCCATAACCCTGTATTCCCTCACTTGCTAAAAAGCCATCCAACCCCTTATTAAAGATATCTAATGTATCAGCCTGTACAACTGATTCAGGGAGAGAATTCCACATCGTCACAGCTCTCACTGTAAAAAAAACCCTTCCCAATATTTAGGTGGAACCTATTTTCTTCTAATCGGAATGGGTGACCTTGTGTCAGCTGGAAAAACCTACTGGTAAATAAAGCATTAGAGAGATTATTATATGATCCTCTTATATAGTTATACATAATTATCATATCACCCCTTAAACGCCTCTTCTCCAGCATGAACATCCCCAATTTGGCCAGTCTTTCCTCATAGCTAAGATTTTCCATTCCTTTTACCAGCTTAGTTGCCCTTTTCTGTACCCTCTCTAATACAATAATGTTTGAGTGGAGACTGAAACTGTACAGCATATTCTAGATGGGGCCTTGCTAGTGCTCTATACAGTGGAAGAATAACTCCCTCCTCCGCCTCTTTTAATACAGCTCAAGACCTTATTTGCCCTTGATGCTGCTGACTGGTATTACTTGCCACAGCCAAGTTTATTATCTACAAAGACTCCAAAGTCCTTTTCCATTGTGGACATGGCAGAGCTTTAATTTTAAGGATCTGAAAGAGCTTTACAGCATGGTTAGTTTTATTTCTTTGCTTTTCCTCTTATCGACTCCCCATTTTGTCATCTGTGCAGGGGGCTCACTGAGCAATTACATCTAAGGATCCTCCAGAACAATGTGCTCACTTCTGTTTTCTACACAGCCCTTCCTACCTTCAGGCTTCAGACAACTGTTACCTTTCTATTCAAGTTTCACACACAGAGCCGCCAGGCCTGGATTTGTGGAAAGGCCACCAAGGCCCGGGCCTAGGGCAGCAGGATTTTAGGGGGCGGCATGCTGACCAACCACATGCACATTGGTTTAGAAACACTGGGGATTAGCAGGAGATAAAATCATTTTTTACATTTCCTGTTCTCCAATCCCCATTGCTCCAGTCCCAATGATGACAATGAGTGCGAATAAAAGGGAGGGGACACTGGCGACGAACGACAGCAGGCCTAGCGGTGTCCCATATGTAAATTTGTACGGAACGCATTTTAGGACATCCTCCGGCGAAATACCTATCCTCCATGTGATGTCCTATGGCTTAGGAATCCCGCATTGGGTGCTTTTACTGTCACTCATCCTCAAATGCTGCAGTCTGTCCTCTACCCTCCCTTCTCAACTGTTAGCCATATGAACTCAGCCCTCAGTCCTCCGCCTTCTTCCCTCCGCTCTCAGTCCTCTGCCTTCCACCCTCTTCCCTTTGCTCTCAGTTGTCCTTCTCCACCCTCTTCCCTCCCTGCTCAGCACTCAGCCTTCCGTTTACCTCTTCATCCCTCCTAACTTCGGCAGTATTATTATAGAGATGTTTTAAACACATTTCCGCTTTCTCAGACTGAAAGTTTAGAGAGAAGACTGACGGATGAGTTGTGCGGAGGGATGAACAGGTAAAGCAGAAGGCTGAGTGCTGAGGAAAGCGGGTAGAGGCAGGGCCGGATTTACATAGTGGGTGCCCCTAGGCCCACTATCGTTCATCGCCCCTGTCCCCTCCAGGGGGACAGGAGCAATGGGGATTGGCGCACTGGAAATTAAAAACAATTATGTATCTTCAGCACATCCCCAGTGTTTTTGAACCAATGTGGGTGTGGTTGGGCAGCATGCCGCCCCCCCTAAAATCCTGCTGCCCTAGGCCCCGGCCTAGGTGGCCTTTCCACAAATCCGGGCTGAGCAGGGAGGGCAGAAGACTGAGGGTGAAGGACTGAGGGAGGAAGACAGAGGACTGTGGGTGGAGTTTGTATGGCTGATGGCTGAGAAGGGAGGGTAGAGGATGGAGGTACAACTGCAGATGTGGAGGATGAGTGAAGGTAAAAACACCCGATGTGGCATTCCTATAGGTGGCCATAGACGAACAGATAATATTGTACGAAACTAATTTTCGTCCGATATTCGTTGCGTGTATGGTGGAAAAAGAGCCAACCAATATCGGCAGAAGACTTGGATATCGGTCGGCTCGTCGATCGGGCTGGACGGAAAATTTTGATCAGGTGCCTTTGAAGGGACCCAAACATTGGCCATTGTTAGTGCTCAATCGTCAGATACAGGTAGAAATCTATTGTTTCTTCTCGTATATCTACCTGTATATCTGACGATTCAGCTCTACACGTGTGTATTGAAATTAACGATCTTTCTTGGAAGGATCTTTTCCAAGAAAGATCGTAATTGTTAAGTCTACAGGTATTTCGCAGGAGGATGTCCTAAAATGCGTTCCGTAAATCTGGCCCTGAGACCCGCAATCATCCTCAGCCTTCTGGGCTCAATGCTTTTCCCGCCATCCTCCCCAATGTGCACTGACGGGTAGCGTCCAGCCTGCGATCGTTAATGCGCCTGCGCGAACTGCCAGCCTGCAGCCAAGCGAAGCGGAGGAGTGGGAGAGGCAGAATGACAGAAGCAGCAGCGGCGGCGGCACTGTCCCAGGCAATGGTAATGTTACCGGGGAGGACCAGGCAGGACGAATAGAGCGAGGAGGAAGAAAAAGTGACAGGCTGAGTAATAATAGCGGCAGCACACAGGACAGACTGGAAGAGACGGTGAGAATATCTGATAGGGGCGCAGAAGAAAGCAGCAGCAGCAGCGCCCGCCGCCTACACAATCCCCGTTGTCAAGTGATGAGGGAGTGACAGCGGCATATAATGAGGGAGAGACAGTGGGCGGAGGGCAGGAACCTCACCCCGAGTGGATGAGCCTGGGCTGTTGAGTCCATAGATAGAGCTGCGGGACTCCAGCGCAGGACAGCGCTTTCCGGTAGCCATAGTGAGTGCGCAGCGGCACAGACATACCGGGGAAGGCGAGGAGCCCCGCTAGTTTCATGTGAATATGAGGGCTCTTGTACCATTCCAGCACATCATTCTGCGCTGCCAGTGACAATGCGCCAGGACAAACGGCAGCCGCTGCGGACTCAGTGCGACCTGTATACAGACAGGGCTTGGCCTGGGACTCAGGGAGGGGAATCTGTACCAACAAGAACACAGAGTCTTCCCGGGGATGTGGCGTTGGAACTCCAGCATTTGTCTGCTGCTTCTACCCTATAGAGCTAACACTCCTCCACTACAGGATTGTGCCACTGCCCAGTTGGGTTCTGAGATCTACTGGCTAATGTGCACTCACCATTAAACTAGCCATCACACGTGCCCTATCGCTGCCATTCTCATACTCCAGTAAGTCATCT
The DNA here is from genome assembly GCA_038501925.1 of Xenopus petersii. NCBI lineage: Eukaryota > Metazoa > Chordata > Amphibia > Anura > Pipidae > Xenopus > Xenopus petersii. Next base: position 93,990,627 of record CM076679.1, on the reverse strand, counting down.
GTGTGGCAGCATCATGGAACCCTGGCGGCAATGTGCCCAGTGGTTGATCAGATGCAGAGTGCTGCCGCCCAATCACAGGGTGACCCTGGACACAGCCCAGGTCTTTGACTTGGCCCAGACTCTCCGAGATGGAGTGCTCCTTTGTCAGCTGCTTAAGAACTTGCAGGGCAGCTCCATCAACTTGAAAGAAATCAACTTGCGACCACAGATGTCCCAGGTCAGTGAAGATCCTTCTCATTCATATTTGATTTTATTTAAAGCCACAATATAAAGAAAGTGTGTGCAAAGGGGACTATCCACATTTATTGTGATAGAGCAGGGGTCTCCAACCTTTTTCACCAACATTCAGATGTAAAAAAAGGCTGGGGTGCAACATAAGCATGCAAAAAGTTCCTAAGGATACCAAATATGAGGTGTGATTGGCTATTTAGTACCCCCTATCTGATGTGGCAGCCTACAGGAGGTTCTGTATGGCAGTAAAACTGTTTTTTATGGAACAAAAAGTTGCCTCCTAGCCAAGAATTCAAAAATAAGCACCTGCTTTGAGGCCACTGGGAGCAGCAGGGGTTGGTAAGCAACATGTTACTCACTAGCCACAGGTTGGGGACCACTATGATAGAGCCACAGGCAAACACAATGTTTCAGTATTTCAGTTTTTTTTTTCAATAAACCTTAGGTCTGGGTTGCTATTGTGTATATATCTTGTGTGTGCTGTGCACAAGAGCAGTAACATAAAAGAAAGCGGATCATTCAATTAGCATTCAATTGCTGTTAGGCTACATCTTTAAGATGCTGAGGTCTGGGAATCTGGGGACACACACCCATGTCTTCATTGGTCTGAGCAGATTTTTGCACCCTTGTAACTTGTCAATGAATGATAAAAAAGGCTTAATGTAAAGAGCATAGTCGATGGCTTATTCATACTCACTTTGCCAATCCTGCATATTTTATATATTAAAAAATGGTCAAAATACTGTACACATGTCCCTGGGTAAGACATTTTCTGAGAGGGCTAACATTGGTGAATAGAGCTCATAACTGGTGTCTTATTACATATACGCCTCCCTTTTGGTCCAGAGGAAATATAAATGCAGAAACAATGTTTTTATGACGTCTTCATGAGGTCCTTTTAATAAAAAATACCTGTGATGTGTTTAAAGTGCCATGATGCCAAATCACAGGTTTAAAAATAATTAATTTGTTCATTTAATGTCTGCACTATATATATATATATATATATATATATATATATATTTTTTTTTTTTTACACATTATTAACTCTTTCATTCATATTTTTACATTTCTCAAAAAGTGGACTGGGAAAGGTATGTTGGTTATAATGTGGCTGATCGTGGAGAGTTGTATCTCTCTACTTTGAAGGAGAAGGAAAGGCACTTTCTACTTGGGGGTGCCAAAAGTTAGGCACCCCAAGTGATTGTATTTACTTACCTGAAACCCCGGGCCGGTGCTCCTATCAGCAGAAAACTGCACAAGCCCGGGGTTATTTCAGCGAGGACAGCAGAGAGATGGTCTTCTGGCTGCTTCTTTCTTCTTACGGCTGTGCGTGCACAGTAGAGCGAAAAGCTGAACTTTAACAAAAAAAGCCGGCTATTTTGTTCTACTGCGCATGAGTCTGCCCCCGGAAATTTAAAGAAAGATGAAGCAGGAAGACGCTCCGTGGTGCTTGCTGGAATTACCCCGGGCCAGTACAGTTTTCTCCTGATAGGAGCACAGAACCATCAAAACATGGACATAGTGATTATTTAAAACCTCTTGAAATTCACTGAAACTTTGTAAACTAGCTTTCACAAAATAGAAACATTGTCTGCAGTTGAGAATGGCTAGAGGAAGCATTTGTTGTGGCACCCAAAATGCTTATTGAGACGGCCATTTTTACCTGCGCTCCCCTGCTTTGCGCTTTCTTCCGTTCAGCCGCAGGCGAGCACAGGAGTAGATGCACTGAATTATTGGCAATGGAGCTGTACTCATACAGGCGCATGTAAGCTCCAAATGCAGGTTGGGACACAGCATGTTGCATTTTACCTGCGGTCAGCGCATATATGCATCTGTGTGAGTACAGCCCCATTGACAATAATTCAGTGTGTCTACTCCTGTGCTCCCCTGCAGCTGAAGGGAGGAAATCGCAAAGCAGGGGAGCACAGGTAAAAATGGCCGTAAGATCCCTTAGTCAATGCAAGTTGCACCATCTCAATAAGAATTTTGGGTGCCACAACAAATGCTACCCCCCGTGTCTAAGAGCCCTAAAAGTGAATTCAGACCTTATAATATCCAGCAGAGTATCTCACAGTCTGATAGACTCTCGGGGCATTGTAATATTTGCATTTTGGTAATTGTATAGTCAACTAACCTTTTATGGACTGTTAGATATGCACATACTTTATAATGACGTTTATTACCCCATGGCACTGTATTCAGCTCAGTATATATATATATATATATATATATATATATATATATATATATATATATATATATAGAGAGAGAGAGAGAGAATACTGCACGCACTTGGACTTAATATAAAAAACGATTTTTTCTTTATATTAAGTCCCAGTGCGTGCGGTACTCTGTCTCTATATTTATTTCACCAGCACCCGGCAGCTAACTACATTTTATTATTGCAGTTTTTTTATTATATAGGAATTTTGGCCGCTGTATAGATGCTAGGGTCTAGTAACCAGGCAGTTGTTTTTAATGATGCACTGGAAAATAAATAGGAGTCGGCCTGATTTGAAAGATAAGTAATAAAAAGTAACAGTAACACTGTAGCCACACTGAGCAATAGTTAATTTTGGCTGCTGGGGTCAGTGACCCCATTTGTAAGCTCAAAAGAGCTCAAAAAAGGCAATTCAAAAACTATGAAAAATGAAGACCAATTAAAAAGTTGCTATTAATTGTCCCTTCTATAACATACTGCAAGGTATTGTAAATGTATAATACCCGTTTAATAAAATCTTTGGATTTTGATTACATTTTTTAAAATGATGTTTTAATAGAATGCTATAAGAATAACAACAAATTTTGCTTTGTACAGTCTATTGATTGTCTCGGTCTGCTTTATAAATAGTCAGTTACAACTTGCTTGCATGGCTTTGGCCTAAAATTTAGCTGACAATGGACACATTGCAAGTTATCTGCAGTTGCAGTTATTGTCACATTAAAATGAACAAGAGGTTTCAGCAATGGATTTTATGAAGCCAATGTCAGCATGTCTTCTTAAAAACAGATTTTTTTTCTTTACTCTTGGAAAAATATAATTAATTTACCTAATGTCCTGGTAATAAAACATGCATTCTTATACTGACATTTTGCAAGGTTTTTACCTGGACCAAACAAAAATGAAACATGTCTTTTGGTGCCAGTCCCGCTAGATATACAATAATGCTGTATTATGTTCAGTAGTGTAACACTGTGTGGTGTATAAAGTTCCTAAAACACTTTAAAGAGGATAATAACATGAGGCTTATGCTCTATTGTGAGGTGCAGGGAGAGGAACTGTCCTCTTGCAGCTCTTGTAAGGAAGTGGGTTTGTCTGCTCTTGTTAACCCTCTATGCATTATATCATTAAACTGCTTTTTTGTTTAGAAGAGGTAGAACAATTTATCAAATATGATTAGTGAAATGTAGGCCACTGCAGAAAAAAATATATATTTTCATATATTTATGAAAATCCAAAGTTTTCTGATGTTTTAAACAAAGAGTCAGACCAAACTAGAATCCACAATTTGCCCTTATTTATCAATAATAAAACCTCGAAAAATCGGATTGGGAAAAAAACACGGCTTTTTCAGATTGTCACAGAATTTTTTCGGATTTTCGTCCGAGAAGTCAGAATTCTTTGTGAAATTGGCAGAAAAGCCCAACATAATCCGATTATCATCATCATCATCATCATTTATTTATATAGCGCTGTCAAGATACGCAGTGCTTTACTGCAGTTATAGCAAACAGGGAATAAATGGTGGATAACAGACAAGGATTACAGAATACAATAGGGTTTACAAACTAAAAGGTTAGGGTACAATTGAAAAATTAGGATTGTATAAACAATTTGTCATTTTTGATCCAGTAATGATTAATTAAGGTACATCGTATAGGCCTCTTTAAACAGATGGGTCTTTAAGGAGCGCTTATCTAATAGCTTCAAATTGCAAATAGGACCTCTGCCATTGACTTCTACAGGACCTCAACAGGTTGAAAATGGAGTATTTTCAAATTCTGAATTTTTCCAGCCTCAGGGTTTTTAGCATTCCGACTTTAATAAATAATGCCTAAATGTATTGGTTATATATTCTATAATTGTAAAGCCACTTTTAATATATAAAAAAACCTAAAATTTAATGTTAGAAGTTAGTCTCACATTATTATACTCTTTTTTCCTATGTAAACTTGCTATAAATACTCAGGCCTTTACACAGAACCTTTCAATCAGTAATCTCAAACCCTAGAAACCACAAGATTTTTTTGGAACTGTGGAGATTATTTTGCTAACTTGCCGCAATGGTTTTTGCACTAGGTTGGACGTTCATCTATTATGTTCTCCTGATGGGTAATACAGAGCTGTGTATTTTATTGGTGTTAATACATTTAGTACAGTGTTGATCCAGGGACTGATCAGTAGTAGTAATACATCCTTTGGGGGGGGGGGGGGTTGTTGTACCCTTAAAGGAAAACTATACCCCCAAAATGAATACTTAAGCAACAGATAGTTTATATCAAATTGAATGACATATTAAAGAATCTTACCAAACTGGAATATATATTTACATAAATATTGCCCTTTTACATCTCTTGCCTTGAACCACCATTTCGTGACTCTATCTGTGCTGCCTCAGAGATCACCTGACCAGAAATACTACAACTCTAACTGTAACAGGAAGAAGTGAGGAAGCAAAAGGCAGAACTGTTGTTTGTGCTTGTTTTTGTTGGCTATTTAAGTTACTCTGCTAAGCAAGGAAGCCCCCCTAAATGACGTATTAGACCTACCTGTCAATCAAAATCTAACCCAGACCTCTGCATGAAGAGAGCATGAAGAGTGACAGGTTGTGGAGAATGAGATACTGAAGAGTAACTTGATTTTTTATAAAACAGTACAGAATTTTTAATTGATTGTATTAAGAAAGTGTCTTATTTCAGTAACGTGAAGCTTATATTAAAATTTCACGATAGATCCCCTTTAAGTCAATCTGTAACTGCTTCATGTGTGTCAGCCAGTGCCCTTTTTATTAAAGAAAATTAAGGGGCAGATTTACATAGGGTCGAATATCGAGGGTTAATTAACCCTCGATATTCGACTGCCGAATGTAAATCCTTCGAATATCGAAGTCGAAGGATTTACCGCAAATAGTTCGATCAAATGATCGAGCGAAAAATCGTTTGATTAAATCCATCGATCGAACGATTTTTCTTTGACCAAAAAAACATTAGAAAGCCTATGGGGACCTTCCCCATAGGCTAACATTGCACCTCGGTAGGTTTTAGGTGGTGAAGTAGGGGGTCGAAGTTTTTTTTAAAGAGACAGTACTTCGACTATCAAATGGTCGCATATTCAAATGATTTATAGTTCGAATCGTTCGATTCAAAGTCGTAGTTGAAGGTCGAAGTAGCCAATTCGATGGTCAAAGTAGCCAAAAAAATCATTCGAAATTCAAAGTTTTTTTTATTCTATTCCTTCACTCAAGATAAGTAAATGGGCCCCTAGGAGTGTTGAGGGAGTGTTTATATGCCTTTGCTTTCTCCTGGATGGCAGTGGCTGAAGCGCCTCAAGTGCCCTTAGTCTTACAGTCAGAAATTAATATCTTCCTATGATAACTTAGGGACAATTCAGTAAGTTGTATTATTTTGTTATAAACTGGTATAATTTAAACTTAAAGTGGTTAAGTGCAAAGGATATTTTTTTATATATGGACGACCAAACACTGAAATACCCTTCCTTTGGTAATCATCCCAAGCATGTCAGTAAAAATGTTCTAAAATGCAACTATGTTATATAGCGTCTGTTAGAAATGCATGAGCCTTAGATACTGGGCTCCAGATTGCACCAGCACAATATGTTTTTTCCTTGCATGGGCTTAGAGCGGGTGCATGCTCTTTACAATAGGATTTGCTGAAATGTACACTGGACTTGCACTAATTTAAACCCACACTTGGAATACCTGGGACATGAAAAAATATGGTACCAGTTGCTTCCCATCCCAGTATCTAAGGCAGTTGTATTTTTATCAGTCATTTAAACGTTTGCTGTCCTGTTGCATTACTCCTGTTTTACTATAAATGTTATTGTGTTTTTAAACACTAGTTTAAATGCCCCTGTGCTTTTGCAAGAATATACAGTAGCTCACTCATACTGACATTTTCGTCTCTTTCTTAGCCACACCCCAAATACACTTAGGAGGTTATTTATCGAAGATCCAAATTATGGAAAGATTGTGCGTATCCGGAAAACCCCAGGACCCGAGCATTATGGATAATAGGTCCCATACCTTTACCAAGGGTAAAGTTAATGGGGTGAATTGGTAACTCTTACAGGTTCCACCTTAGAGGCCAGACAGTATTTTGCTGTTTCTTTCAACTTATTATTTTAGAGGACATTTTATTTTTTAGAAGTTTCTGTGTTGAAACAATCATCACGGGTCTTTCCTGAAGTACAGAAAAAATGGCAAAATGAGGCAAGTGTAATTCCCTTACATATTTGAACTTCTTTTGCGTGCTGCATAAAAGAGTCTTTTATCTACATGCATGACTGGCCATTCAAGGAGAAAGGGCAGCAAGTATATATAGGACTCTATTCATAGAAAAAGTAATTTAAAGTACTGGTTATTGCTTGAGAAACATTTTTTTTAACTTTCAGTCATCAAAGTACAGTATTTTCCATGAGCATTATCATATGCGTGCAATGAAGCAGCACCCATGTGTTATTGACAACTGTTATAATACTGGCACCCCATTCACAAGCACTTTTGAAGTGGAAAAAGGCGTGCTTTGCAGACAAATCCCATCACTTTGGCTGAATCATTTCTGAAGCTTTCAAGAGACATCTTAATGACAAGAAATAGATTTTGAAAACAATAGCTGATTTGTATGGCTTTTATGGCTACATAAAACTCTCAGAAAGTCTATAAAGCATTCAGACATTGCCCAGGATAATTTGATCACTTGGGATTATACAGATGATATTTATTATATACACTGATATATTTATTCAGAATGCAGGAAACTGAGGCATAACTCACAGTGGTCCTAATTTTACATGGGGTAGTCCAGAAATACGTAAATAAAAATTGAGTTACTATGTGGATAATGGACTACAGCTACTAATTATATTTATTTACCATATGGGAAAATACACTTAAAAAGAGTTATTATTCATAAAGGAGTTTTATATGTTTAAACATAATTTCAACACAAGACAGATTAAACAGTTGTCCTGGGCCTGAGTTGCTATAATATATGTTTTTACCCATTCAGTAATTAAGACCTATGCTATGGAAGCTGACGTCTGTATTGCCTCTATTACACAAAAGCTGAATTTTAAGATTTATGCTACTCGGTGTCCTTGAGGAAAAAACAAACTAAATCAGCAAACTGAGGATTAAATCTTTTCTTAGTGTAAATTTATTTACACCAAACTTTAGAGGCTTTCTCTTAATTCTGTTCATCACCCTTTTCAACTCAGCACACTGGATTTCCAGCGCTTGTCACAGACTTGACTAGCTGAAACTCCCAGCAACTCCCAGTACAGAATGTTTACTTCCCCTTTAATAAAACTTCTGAAAGGCAAAAAAATAAAATCCAATTTTTACTTTCTTTAATGAAAAAAAAAATATATACGTATATCTCCAATATACTTCAATTAAAAAATGTGTACCGTTTTTCATTATACAAAATACAGCATTTCTAGCATTATTCTATTTTAGTTACCTTTTAACGAGAAGATACATTCTACTGGGCTGTCCAACATTTCCCTTTCAAGTAGTACGTATTTGGCCCTGCTGAAAATAATACCAGAGTTTAAGGCTATTATAATTGGTACGCATGTTGTTAATGTCCCATAGATATTGCTGAAATTGAGAAAGTAATGTAGCCAATTGGATTACTTAAATAACCAACTGAAGCACCATACAGAGGTACTGGTGTACTATCTGGAAACACTTCAAAAGGGTTGTTTACCTTCAAATACTCATTTCAGTGACCATTTCTCTAATATTGAAGTCTAAAGTTTCATTCTTTTTATGTTTTTTTTAGGAGGGGTCGTCGACTCTGTAAAAAATTTTAAATTTATACTTTTTATTAGTTAATACATTTTTTTATTTTTGTCCCTGCTGAGCTGCTGTCCCTGAGTTTCAGTAAAGGCAGCTTTAAGAAGTGATACAATAGTTGCTAATATTCCCACAGATGCTGTTGAGAAATGTATCAGCTAATTGTATCAACTAAATGTAGCAAATTGTAACAGTTCAGATGCTCTCCCCCATCACTGAGCTGCCAGACATTAAACTTTAATCTTCAATTTCTGAAAAACAGTCAAAATTTTAAGGATGGAAAGCAACATATTATGTTATTCTCTGTGTTGCCTCACCTGACCAGAAATACTACAACTCTAACTATAAAAGGAAGAAGTGTGGAAGCAAAAGACAGAACTGTCTGTTAATTGGCTCATGTGACCTAACACGTATGGTTTGTTGCTTTGTTTGTGTGCACAGTGAATTGTAGGATCCCAGGGGGTGGCCCTTATTTGTAAAATTATCCCTAAATTTTCACTATTATGTTATTTGTAACTGTTTGTGTATTTCAATGCAGGCATTGAGGCCTTTATATTAAAGGGGAAGTAAAGCCTGCTTGATTACAGCATTACACTGAGGAACCTGCTTCAATGATGTGCGGGTACACCTGTGGGTCCCATGGGTTTTGGGCTGACTTCTGCACACTATTTATAGGCACATACCTACCCCCGTCCCTTAATTATATTAGAGATGGGTGCAGGTCTATAAATAGAAGTGCCAGCTGGGTGCAGGTTGGGAGTGGGCATGTGCGGGTCAGCATTTTGTCAACCCGCACATCACTATTGTTCATGCACTTACTCTTTTTTTTCAAGTTGTGACTCTGCAGGGGATGGGCTGTTTTGTCTGGGGCAGGGCTATCTCCGATCACCACATCAATCATAGGGCATCCTGCCTGGTTTTCCTAATTTGGAATCCTGTAAGTAATAGCTCCCCAAGTCATATATTAATTTCAAGGCTTCCTTGTACTTTGCACCATGCATGTTATCCACCAAAGTGGATGTTTTATCCCATGCAAGCTAGGGTTGTAGTTTATCAAGTGTTGAAAGTCCAGTCGTTTTAAAGGAAAACTATACCCCCCAAACAATGTAGGTCTCTATTAAAAGATACTGAGTAAAACAGTTCATATGTAAAACCCTGCTTCATGTAAATGAACCATTATCATAATAATATACTTTTTAAGTAGTATGCGCCATTGGGTAATCATAAATAGAAAATTGCCATTTTAAAAAATAAGGGCCGCCCCCTGAGATCGTAAGATTCACTGTGCACACACACATAGTTCTGCCTTTTGCTTCCTCACTTCTTCCTGTTACAGTTAGTGTTGTAGTATTTCTGGTCAGGTGATCTCTGAGGCAGCACAGATAGAGTCACGAAATGGTGGTTCAAGGCAAGAGATGTAAAAGGGCAATATTTATGTAAATATATATTCCAGTTTGGTAAGATTCTTTAATATGTCATTCAATTTGATATAAACTATCTGTTGCTTAAGTATTCATTTTGGGGGTATAGTTTTCCTTTAATGCATTCTTTGGATATGCCACTTCGTGCCTAGTGTATATGGTAGTCATGTTTTTCTAATATTGCATTTGTATAGTAGGTTTTAGGAAAATAGGTGCTAAATAGCAGAGAAAAGCAAGGGGCAGATAGAAAATACTTTCTGTAACAACTACTTTCCAAATAAATTAAATAAAAGTTGTATTTTTGGTTTAAAATTAAAGCTCCTTTCAGAAATCTCAAGGGAAGCCCTTCTCCAGTGTAAATTGGATCATTTACACTGGCTATTCTATCTTTATAAATTAGGTCATCTATGCCTTCTCATAGCTTAGTTCATGTCTCTTAGATCTCTATTTTTGAATAGTGACCAAAATGAACTAACAAAATGAACTTCATATTCTATTGTTTATCTGTACCACTATACAATAACTTGGAGGCCCACATTGTTGCTAACAATACTCCAGGGTCAATAATTCTCCTTTCAAAGTCCAGTTAAGGATAGGCTGCACATAAGGGCCTATACCTAGGGAAGCTTTATACAAAATACAGTGGTGGAGCTGAGGGATGGGGGTACCCGAAGCCTCCATGATTGGCATTTGTGCAGGTCTAAGAGGACTGGTGAAGGTCTGGTGTCTAGGGCGGCACCAGTACAAAAAACAGCTCTGCTCCTGACATATTGTGTCTTATGTCAGGGCAGGCCATGGCACCATATATTTTGGGTCTCTGCACTGTTCACAGAAAGAGTTCTGGTAAACATATATAAAAAGGTTCAATGAGAATAAAATCAGGGAGAATTTCCTTTATTGTCTAATTGCATAGGGCTTCTCAACAATGTCACATGAAGGGAGGTATTTATTAAAACTCTATAATAAACACTATAATAAAAAAAAAATTAGACAAACTCTCAAATACCCTTAATTTACCAATAAAAATGCTTGAAAAAAAATGGTGCAAGAAAATGTGCAACTTTTTTGAATTGTTGCCCCGAAAACAATATCAAATTGTGGCCTTTAATTTATCGGATTATTGCATAAAACTAGTGTCGAACATCCCAAAACTATTGAGAATTATGAAGGTAAAAAAACATATACCAATTGTCAAAGGGACCATCTGCCATTGACTTTTACATGTTTTAGCTGTAGTATTTTCGATTCGGATTTTTAGCAGCTTCAGAGCATAAAACATATCAAAAATTCAAAAAAAATTTCAGTGTAGAACAGACACAGACAGAGGGCTGGACATTTTGTACTAGATCACTACAACTTTATCTGACTAGTAGGACTGTTGTATGTGAAAAATGCTATTAATGCTATATAAAGTCATAAAGTGAACTGTACAGCAGTTTATGTATTTTTCGATTTAATTCCTAGGAAATGTAAAATGTAGTTAGTTTGTTTGACATAAGCAAAGATCACTAAGCAGCTATTAGGTAAAGTTGTCATGGTCTTAATTACTAATAGCATAATAAAATGCGCCGAGTTAAAAAATGTAAGTAAAGTCTGATTGTTGTGAGGAGCATACATGTATATCAGTATGTCCCTAATGGGTGTTAGTGCCAGTGCATTGATCCATGTGTCATTCACCAATCATCTTTGTTTGGCCCCAGTGGACTCTGCTGGTTTAAATATTTAAGGATTCCACAGAGATTATAGACAAACCCTGGAGTCATATAGCCTGACTTCTTATGTGACAAAAAAGTGTGGAGGAGCCATTAAATTGTTTCCCCTTTAGAGTTGGCCTCAGGATTCCTTTATCATTGTTGCAGTAGCTAAAAAGAGCATGGTAGGTATGGGTTCGTTTATACATAGGACTTCTCCGGGGCACCTTTATAGACAGCAGATTTGTTTTGATTGTGCATGAACAAAAGAGTTATCAAATGGATTCAGGAACCCTGTCAGTACAATCTGAATATCCAAATCCAGGTAACCAGATTAAAACTGACCATAGATGCAACGAGCCGATGGAACGAATCGTGGATTCGTACGATATTTGGACCGTGTGTGGAGAGTCCCGACATTTTTCGCCCGGCGGATGTTTTCGTATGCCGATAATATCTCTGCATGTATTGCGGATCGTACGATTTTCAGTGGGAGACTGTCACCAGCTTTTGCTGATGGCTGATCCTTTCTTTTACTACTTTATTTGATCAGAATGGTAAGACTTTGATCTGAATGGTTAGTGGCAGGTCGGGAGTTGTGAAAGTCCAATTGTACGTTGATTTGTACGATCGGATTTTTGCGTCTATGGCCAGTTTTAGTCTTATTTCAGATTATTATTTGTATTTTATCATTATTATCATTATATGTTGATATCATTGTAAACAATCTGACACTGTGCATATGTAGTGGGACTTCTCAGTTATGAACGACTGTTAAAGTACATAGTAAGATGAGGATTAGCCAACATGTATTTAATGGATTGTGATAGCGAGATTATCATTCCAGCATCCTTTCTAAACCTTTCTGTGTTCTATAAATAGAAAAATACGTGGGAAATAAACTGGATTTTTTTTAAAGGGATGTCCAACCATCTGTCCTCAAACTAATTAAAGTGCTACAGCTTCCATCATTTACTAGGGTAATCTAAGATGTGCATCAGCCCAGGAGAGCCAGACATTCAAAATCCCTGTGCCGAATCAGTGATGCCCATCCTATGGCAACACTTAGAGGCACATTTATTAAAGGTCGAATTTCAAATTCATTTGAGTTTTTAAAAACTCCCATAAATTTGAAATTCGACCAATCTAAATTTATTAATAAAATAAAAAATTTTAAACTCAGATGAATTAAATCAACCTGAAAACTCAAATCTAATTCGATTTGAATTTTTAAAAACTCGATTCGAGTTTTTTTTATCAGAAAAAAACTCGAATGTCAGGAAGGCTGCAAACAAATCCAAATTGATCCCTAGACCTCTCCCATTGACTTAAACTGCAATGCAACTCCTTTAGAGTTCTTAAAGGGCCAGAATATGATAAATTTTGAAAATCAAATTACATTTTTTTTAAAAACTTGAATCAAAAAAACCCTAGTTTTAACCATAAAAAAATATGAAAATTCTGGGCGGAGCTTGCCTGCTATCCAAGATGGACGCATGATACAAGCTCTCCGTCTGTAAGGATAATGAAATGAGAAAGGTTTGAGAGTCTATACCCCTCCAGCATTACAAAACCACAGTCTGGACTCAGGTCAATGAGGGGGAGCAGGAGAACGAAGACGAAGCAGCAGAAAGTGGTTACTGCCTTCTTTAATCCGGCTAAAGATCAGTCTACGCACGCTGACACTACAACCGACGCCATTTTGGATTCAGCGCGCAGTCCAAAAAGTGCTATGAAGTAGCAAATGGCAGCCAAATCTGCAGATCAGGCACCAGCTACGGCAGCCCAAATAAAATAAATGCTTCTAGACATGAAACAGGGACTACGCGGAGATATTAAGCAGCTTTCCGACAACCTAAGAAAGGATATTGGAGACCTTGGTGACCACACGGCGCATCTCGAGGAGAAGCTGGGTGAGTTTGCCGATGCACATAATGAACTAGTAGACTACCAAAATAGAACCCAGGCAGAGATAGAACGCCTATGAAATAAGGTCACAGATCTAGAGGATAGATCCTGTAGGAATAACCTATGATTCAGGGGGATCCCAGAGACTGTGCTCCCAAAAGATTTGGAAAGCTGCATCACTGAACTATTTAAAGTGATATTGCCAGATCTGCATGCCCTAGAGATGGCGATTGATCGCATACATAGGGTTCCAAAACCCAGAACAGCTCCAGATAATGTGCCTCCAGATTTGTGTTTTATCAAACAAAAGATAAGCTTGTTTCCCTGGCTCGAAACAATACCAACAGCTGGAAGTTTATATGGACTTGGTCCCAGCAACCCTGCTTAAACGCAAGACATTTGCGGAGATCACTAAAATATTGAGACAAAACAATATCCCATACCGCTGGGGTTTCCCAGTTAAATTAATCATCCAACGCAATGGGACACCTACAATATTGTCTACTGTTGCTGAAGCCAAGAAGACCCTAGCTTTTGATAAAGAATCATCGCCCAGAAGGCAGTCCCCTCCTAGTTCGCCTAGGAAACTACAAAAGGAATGGCAGAAAGTCTGACACTCTTCTTCATACTTAAAACTTTCTCTCTCACAAAGTTTGGCTATAAATGCTAATAACCTCTCCCTAGACAACAAGAAACCGTCAATCTTTTTCCACCCCCAAGGCTCCATAAGATCTGATTAGGAGCTGCTATGTGGTTTCCAGTTGACAACCACAATTATTACTTTGCTTTACTATGCAATATAAGGTTCAGTTCTATGTTGTAAGTTTTAATGTTACACGTTTTATATATGATAGTGCATGGAAATATCAATACAATGTTGCATTTGAATGTGATGAAATGGCCTGGGGAAAGCATGCACATCTACCAGTAAAATGGTATGTTTCTACTCTCTAAATTGTAGAGGTCTCAATTCCCCCAATAAGTGAAACCAAGTCCTCAATAATGCATATAAAGCGAGAGCTGATGTTTTGTTTTGTCAAGAAACACACTTCTGTAAGACAGCGCCTCCCAGATTTTCTAATAAGCGTTTTCCACACAATTACCATGCCTATGGGATAAAAGGGGTTTTAATTCTTATATCTTCCCAACTTTCATTCCAATTTAAAGGTGTTTATGTGGACCCTGCCGGCAGATATTTAATGTTAAACTATGTTCTAGGAAATGTCACGTACTCCCTGATCAATATTTATGCCCCAAATGAGCATCAGAATACATTTTTTGGAAAAGTTCTCCCTAAGCTGTTTCAGTATAAGACAGGGAAAGGCGTATTGGCGGGAGACTTTAACATGATTTAGGATCCAGTTATAGATATTCTTAAGGGTAAAGAAGGCTCTATAGCACAACCACAAACTAAATTAAAATGTTTAATGATTTAATGCATTCTCATGGATTAATTGATGTATGGAGAGCTAAAAATCCACTAGCTCGGGATTATACATATTTTCCCCCCAGTTTTCATACAGATTCTAGAATTTTTCTCTGATCCCCAGACCACTACCCAAGTTACAAAACCTGGGTAGGCTTAAAGACATGGTCTGACCACGCGCCCATAGGAATGGAAATTTTAGATAACAATCCATTAAGCGACAAATTACCATGGAGACTTAATGATAGTCTATTGTTGAGGGAAGATAATAAAATCTTAATAGAACAGGCCATCAAACAGTACTTCTCTCTTAACTCTAACGGAGAAGTGGGCCCACAATTGGTGTGGTTAGCACAAAAGTAAGTTCTCCGGCGAGAACTTATATCTTATATCTATAGCGAAGGCACTTAAGAAATCTAGGGAGGAAACTCAATTACAACTAGAAATTAAACTATACGCCTTAGAAAAGCAACTTATCCAACAAAACACTCCTCTTCACTTACAAGAAATAGCCGAAACGAGAAGCAAACTTAATGAGATCCCTAGCGGCTAAAACGGCGTATCCTAGCTGCTCAAAAAACTTTTTTATACTAAAGGCAACAAGGCAGACAAATTATTGGTAACACAACTAAAACGGCAACAGGCCCAAAATAGAATCCATCACATATCATCTGCACAAGGGAAACATATAGACCCCAAATTAATAGCTAAGGAGTTTGCAGACTACTACTCTAAATTGTATAACCTGAAAGATGATGTGTCATTACCACAACCAACTATGGACACTATCTAAGAATACTTTAATAAGTTGGTCCTTCCGCGCCCAACTCAATCTCAAATAGAAACATTAAATGCATTGATATCCCAAGAAGAAATTATAGCAGTCATAAAAGCTTTAAAAGTTAACAAAGCCTCGGGGCCAGACAGGTTCATCAACGCTTATTACAAAACCTATTCAAACACACTTGTCCCGCATCTGCTACGTCTATTACAAAATATCATGGACACGGGAAAGATACAGTAGATAAAGAATATCACCAAGCTCTAAAAGTCACAATCCCCAAACCAGGGGAAACCCCCCGATCAATGTCAGAATTACTGTCCTTAAGATCTATGCTAAGCTTCTGGCGTTAAGACTTAACCAAGTTCTTCGATCTTTAATTGACCCAAATCAAGTAGGCTTCATACTTCATAGACATATCCTTAAAAAACAGGGGTCCCAGGCACTTTTATTATCCCTTGATGCCAAGAAGACGTTCGATAGGGTGAATTGTAACTATATGGAGGAAACTCTTAAACAATATGGCTTAGGTCCAGGCTTTCTTAAGGCTGTACTCCCCCTATATACTAACTCCACAGCAAAGGTGTGCATGGCTGGGGCCCTATCGAACACCTTCTCAATTACGAATGGTACACGGCAGGGGTGCCCATTGTCCCCTCTAATATTTGCATTGATGGTAGAACCGCTAGCCCCCAGGATCAGGGAAAATGCAGACAGAACAGGAGTATCTTCTCAGTAGCGCCACTAGAGCGGGACGGGCCCTGGTGCGCGACGCACAGCCGGCCCCGCCCCCTCCGTATGGCCGCATTTGGCCGCATTTGTCAGTGGCGCGTGAGCTGCCGGGGGGCCCTGAGGGGGTGCGGGCCTTGGCCCGCTCACACCCCCTGCTCCCCCGGTAGTTCCGCCACTGTATCTTCTCATACTGAACACCATAAAATTGGGCTCTTCGCAGATGACATATTACTGACTCTCAAGAATATTACGCTTTCATTGCCTAACCTGTTTAAGGAATTATCAGAGTTTCACAAGATAAATCAATTTAAAACACAGGCACTCCCACTCAACATACCAAATCCAACCCTGCAAGGTTATAAACATGCGTACAACTTTGATTGGAGAGATTCCTACATAACGTACCTTGGCCTTAAATTACCCAGAGACCCAGCGAATATTTACAAACGAAACTATTTGCCCCTGTTGAGGATAATAGAAACAGAATGTGTTAGATGGAGCGTAGCATCGGTCTCTTGGCTTGGAAGGATCATTTCGATTAAAATGAACATTCTACCAAAGATATTGTACCTTTTTAGGACACTTCATATAGCATTGCCCTCACAGTATTGCCCAGCAATACAAAAAAACATAAATACATTTATTTGGGCAAACAAGCCCTCTAGAATAGCCTACAGTTGTGCACAAATACCGAGAGGTTCTGGAGGGTTGGGGATCCCTAATATAAAAATGTACTATTACGCAACAATGCTGCAAAACGGTTGTACGTCTACACTCCCCACCAGGTCTTAGGAATTGGGTGGACTTAGAGTCTGTTTTTGCAGAAGAGGGTAAACTCACTCAACTATTTTGGCTTCCTAAACGGTACAGACCCCTAATATGAATCTGCTACCAACAACTAAGGTACTGCTACATATATGGGATGTTTTGGGCAAAAAGCTCAAATTAATGACTTTTCCGTCACCAATGACTCCCATCACAGCATTGCATTACTTGATTCTAAATATTAACCTTCGGTTATGGGAGGATAGAGGAATAACCACTATTGATTGGTCTCTTATATTTTGCCACCTCTTTGCGGAGATTTGAGGATCTTGTTGAAAGATATGAACTTCCACATAACCAGCATTATACATATTTACAAATAATTCATTTTCTTCTATCCTACCTTACT
The DNA here is from genome assembly GCA_038501925.1 of Xenopus petersii. Classification (NCBI taxonomy): domain Eukaryota; kingdom Metazoa; phylum Chordata; class Amphibia; order Anura; family Pipidae; genus Xenopus; species Xenopus petersii. Next base: position 93,973,218 of record CM076679.1, on the reverse strand, counting down.
AATGTTAAAACTATGAGACAAAATTCCAGAATGGAATACCTATGTAATAAAACAAGGCTATCATCTCAGATTGCTATAGACAGCAACTGCAACTCTCGGAGGACTTTAAATTTCCATATATGCAAAAATGGGAGGACGATCGCCAGATCCAACTTACAAATCATCAATGGCAAAAGAGCCTTTCAGCTCCGAGAGGGGCTACCTGTTGTACGAATCACATTACACCGCTGGTATCTCACTCCAAAGCGTATAGCCAAAATAAACCCTCAGTATCCCCCGTATTGCTGGAGAGGATGCAGTGAAGTTGGTACCCTTCGGCATACGTATGTGGTGGTCGTGCCCTATGGTTCAGCCATTCTGGGCCAAAGTATTTGACATGTTACAAACAAGGTTGGGCTGTACACTCCCCTGCCAACCTCAAATAGGACTCTTGCAAGTATACCCTGAAAGATTTTCATACCACAATACAAAGCTGTTATTGCATATCTATAATGCAACAGCTAACTTGATCACACAATCCTGGAAACTAAATGTTACCCCTAGCATTAACTGTTTGATTCAGCAGATGGATATAAGGGAAGTTATGGAAAGAATGGCAGCTGGGTCGCCAGAAGCTAAAACTAAATGTGCCCAGATATGAGATCCCTGGCACCCTATACAAGAAATGTGAGACCATACCTCAAGATATATTTCATTTCATTATTAAAGTGTGTTGATACTAGATAAGTCCTGATTACAGTGCTTACGAGTTAAAGCAAAGACCATGTACTAGCTTGATTCTATTTTATTTAATTTCCTTTTTGTTCTTATATTCTTGTATTTTTCTTTTGCTCTTTCTCTGGTTAACGGGTTTTATAAATAGTACCTATAAGTGCAAATGTTTTACTTGTATAAATTATGAGATCAACATGTCTGTATTGTGAACAACTTTATTGCACAATAAACCTGTAAATTCAAAAAAAAAAAGTGAAAATTTGAATTTTGAATGCAAATTTTCAATTCGACCCTTGATAAATCTGCCCCTTAGTTTTGCTTACGATTAGTTTATGCAACTACAAATTGGAAAAAATGGGAAAGCAAAGATCGAATTGATTGCTATGGCTAATTGTACTAGTAGAATTCTGAATATTTGTGAATAATTTAGCCCTGGTGTGTGCTGCACTCCAAAAATGTTATTGCACCATGACAAGAATTAAGTCAAAGTCAGACTTCTAGGTACAGCCACACCAGTAACCACAGCTGTACTTTGCAAGGCTCTTTTGATGGCATAGAACACAAACAATATAAACTCTTCTGCAGTTATTTGTTTTCACTTAGCCTTCAATTACAGAATGGAATATGAGTTCATTAATAATGAAACATCCTCTTAGATAGAATAGAGTTTGTTACTGGATCATCCCTTCATCATGCTGTTGATGTTTTTATACAGTATTTACAGTGAATTGAAGAGCAAAGGCAATTTCGAATACTTAGCTGATGCTATTTGCCTTATTGCTAAACAGACGGGGCTTATTGGTTCCTTTATGTGCAGGTTTTGACATGCACACAGTTACAGTATATTTTAAAATGCAATGAGAGATGCACACAAGATTCAGTTTTGGATTTGGCAGCATACCATAGCCTCTGGTGCACAGAGGGTATCTCAGAGAATGCAAAGACCTAGTCAACAGCTTCTGTATCAGACTTCCTGTTTTCAGCATAAACCTCCAGGGCTAGGGCTTGAGCATGCTCAGTTTTCTACTCTCCCCCTCTCTTTCCCCCTCTCCCTACTCCCCTCCCTGCTGTAATCAGACCCCAGATCTATGAGGGAGCAAGGAGCGAGTCAGGCAGGAAGTGATAACAACAAGCTAAAATGGCAGCTGCTATCCTAAACAGACAGAGCTTCTAGAGTTGCTTACTCAGGTATGGTAAAGCATTCTGCCGAATAAATATAGAAATAAAATTGTCTAATGTGGCTAATCTATTGGCAATAACTGCTTCGGTACCTTTCATTCTCTTAAACAAGGACAAGGCAGAGTTCAATGGCACACAGTGAAGTGCCCTCAATCTCCTGCACTCCACACATGTATACAACGTTAGCATTTAAACTCCAGTGCTCTTAGGGCAATCATAGCAATTTAAATGCCCGTAATCCCCATCACCACTAGGGCATGTAGAAGTTTGCAAGTGGTACCTTCCTTTTCCCACAAATATCTGTCATAGCAACATAAAGCAATTACTAAATGTGTTCTGATTGCTGCAGTTCTACCTGACAGCACTCAAATAGTGAAAAAATGATCCATGCAGTAAAGTTCCAAAAAAAAAAAAACATATCCAACAGCTGGTGGCACAAATTAAATGTTGGCTATTAATTAAGGGAAATTACTTGATTCTTTACAACAGAGATTTTTCTACATGTGTAGTTGATCTAAATGGCTTGAAATCTACAGATATCTATACATTTTATAAGAATTTTATACCAGTTTTGTTAAGTCCAGTAGAGCTATACAGCACAAGTCTTTTGTTGTGGAACTTCAAGAACCAGAGACAACTTGAGGTGAAAAGATAATGTTTATTTGACACGATCTAGATGGCTTTTGATGAACTCACAAAGAGTCAGAACCCCGAACAAAGAAATTACTGAGTTTTTATAAACTTGGGAATGTATGATTTAAGAACATACAGCACAAAAGGGCTTTACCATTGCAAGAGCAGCCATAGCTCTATCTCTTCACAACACATAAATACACAGAACTGCTCAAGTAACCAATGAGATGGTTCTTCCTCAAGGTCAAGGTACTATTACAAAGGCAAGCTTGTGAACAGAATTCATCCAAGTCAGGGGGGCTCCCAGGGGAAACAGCATACACAGAATTCTCTCTCACTTTGGATCAGGGCTGATCATCTGAGCTAGTCATTTAAATGTGTTTACAGTTTATGCCAAGTATTTGTCAAAAGCTCCTAATTTTTATCTAAACAATATAAGCTGCTTCAAAGCCTGTGTGAGATGTGGGGCTAAGAAATGCTGATCAGTAACAATAACAGCACATTTATTGGCCGCTAATAAACATAGCAATCTTTCTGCTGCAGACTGTGCGGGAATTCAGTCTCCTACATGACAGCAGTCACAGTGGCCCTTTTATCTTTGAAAAAGAGTGGCCCCTTGGGTATTTGCCCGAACTGACAGATGGCCAACCCAGGCCTGCATATGCTTCTCAAAAGGGGTTATTTATCAAAGTCCAAATTTATCTCAATATTATCTGCTACAAACTCCGATCAAATCCGCTCGGGCTTTTTACACTTATTTATTATTACATTTTCCCTAAAATTTGCTTCGCTTTCACGTTTTTTTCCGGGAATTTTCACCTGAAAACTCTGAAAACCTTGGGGTTTTGCACGAAACTCAGCGCACATCAAAAAATCATTGGGACTTCTCCCATTAATGCAACCTCAACAGGTCTGAGATGCCGGATTTTCAGATTCGGACTTTTCCATCCTCAAGGTTTAATAAATTCTGAAAAATTTGTGATTTTTTAAAAGTCTGATAAAAGAAATAAAAGAAATATATAAAAGAAATCACAAATTTTTCGTGATTTTTGCATTCAGAGTTTAGTAAATAACCCCCAAAAAGTTGTTAAAGTAGAAAAACAGCACCCTTTGGGTTTATATATCTGGAACAGTTAATATTGTACAGTAATCTCTGTAATGACAAAAAAGAACTTTCTCTGTAGCAGATGTACCAGAGAAGGATATAAGAGAGGATACAGGATTGTAGAGTTAATCCCAGAGGATTTTCTGTCTTGGAATAATTAAGTATGGAGAACTGAGTAGTACATGTGAAACCCATTAGATAGTAGAAACTAATCTAATGTGATCAACTGTTGTTGCATTTGCATTGTGCATTTTAACTATATAGTTATATACAGTTAAAAAGATTTTATATATACTCTTAATAACCCATTCTAATAATCATAGTATAAATCACTAAATATATTTAGTATATATAAGTTTTTTAAAGGCATAGTATATCAGCTCCTTTAAGGTTCACAATAAATAGATCAGTAGAAATTCTTCTGGCACAATGTTAAATACATAGGAGCTTATCCTGCAATACACTTCAGTCAGCTGTAGTGAATGGTGCACTTTCAACTGCTTGGCAGGCAATGGTTTGAGAAGAGCAGTAACAACAACTAAAATAGTTTATTTATAGAAATAACTGGAAACATTTCTCTTATTGCTTCAGGCAGAATCACTATGTCCTGACAAACAAAGAGATGCCCATAAATGCCGTGCTGTTCATTGTATAAACAAAGAAAATAAAATTCTAGGTAACTTTACAATATATGTGTTGATTAGCTAATACTTTAAAGGGGTGTAATAATATTTTTGAAAATGTAATTGTTATTGAAAGGATGATCTGTCACTTTATTTTCTCTGCTCAGTCCTGTCCTGAGTCTTAAAAAAATAGAGCAAAAGCCAGTTAATGACACCAGACCTGTAAAACAAGCATGGAAGTTATTGTGGGAACTTGAGTCTTGGGGGCAAATTTACTAACCTCTGAAAATTCGACAGTGACAGCTTTGCTCACATCGCAACACTTCGGCAGGTGTAGATTCGTCAGAACAACGCTAATTAACTAATTATCCAAAGTTGCATCCAGGGCGCCGAACGCTGGTGAAGTAGCACTAGCATTACTGCGGCAAGCAAAGCGAAGTTGCGCTAGCGTTGCCTCATTTGCATACGGCGGGAAGTTAAAGTTGAATGGACGTATATGTTGCAGCCAATACATTACATTACACAAGCCCAGGGAACCTTAATAAAAGAAAATAGAGTTGTTATATTGCCCTACACATGAGCCCAGTGCATAGTTTATGTGCCATATGTTGGGAAATGTAGGGGGGAAGCCAATTACCCCAAACAAATTTAACGCTATTTTTCAGCCTATCACCCTGAAAAAGGAAAAGACGCTATCGTTTTTTGGGATTTTTCAACTATTTTTTTTAGAACTCCTATCTACTCTTTTGGACTTCGCCTGGTCTGAGATGGTGAAGGCAAGTCTGGCGCAATAGGTAACGTTCAGTAAAATCCGCATCTTAGTGAATTTGCGTAGTTAAGTCCATTCACCCGAGCGCAACTTCCCCACGCCTTAGGGAGCAAAGTACTGCTAGAGTCTATCTCCTTCACTAGCAAAGTTACGCCACCGTTAGTAAATCGGCAAAGTACCGAAATGACGTCACGCTGGCGAATTCTCATTAACGTTAGTCACTTCGCCCTTTAGTAAATTTGCCCCTTGGTTGGAAGAGGACTGGCTTTTGCTACATTTCTTTACAACCAGCAGTGCAGTAGAGAACAATCAAATACTATTTTCAGCCACAATTATATTTACTAATCACTTTAAAACCACTTAACATATTTATTGTCAAGTTGCTTAGACTAACATTTTTTTTCTTTCCCTTTAAGTAAAGGAATGCTCATGTAAGTAGTAACAACACAAATGAGTGCAGGAGAGGAAAGGCGTCCAGTCTATGTCTGCCCTGTTCTTGATAATCTGGATGATACAACAATGCTATCCAAGGGATCTTTATGCAGAACTGGCTGCAGTTTACTACTGAAAGTGCATTCTTCATATGAATTCATTGCTTACCTACAGTACACCAGAAAGGATGCAGTTGGCTGGAATAGAAGTCATTTAATGAACAATAATAAAACTATAATAAGGCTATGGGCACACAGGCTGTTGTCAGCCTGCACATTTTTTATTCAAATCTGATCAGCCTGTGTATTTTTACAGGATGAGAGAAGCAGATCTGCTCAGTGCCCCTGCTCCACTGATTTGAATCCACTCAGCATATGTGCGGTCACACACAGGCCTAAGTCAGCCCAAACACTGACTTCAGCTTCAGCTCCACTATGGTTGATCGGATTCAAATCAATGGAGCAGGGGCACTGAGCAGAAATACGTAGGCTGACAACAATAGCCTGGGAGTAATTTAAAGAAATTAAAGGTTAAAACATCTTTATATACATTTGTGACTTTTTGGGGGTTATTTATCAAAATCCAGAATGTTCTCACTATTTTCTGAAAACCACTCCGACCAAATCCACACTGACTCCCCCCCCCACTATTTATCAATACATTTCCACAAAATTTCTTGTGCGGGAAAGACGATTTTTTTCATTTGTCGCAGAAACTTTTTTGAATTTGACATCCGAAACCTGCAACTTTTTCAGATTTGACACCTGAAGCCATAACATCTTCGGATTACTGAACATAACCCATGGCAAATCAGGATATATTCAAAATGTCAATGGGACATCAGCCATTGGCTTATACATGAACTCGGCAGGGCTGAGTTGGAGTACATTTTTATTTGGACTTCTAACACCATCGTGGTTTAATAAGAGGTATTTATCAAGCTCTGAATATCCGAACCTCAAAGAATTCGTAGTTTTCGGAGCAAAAAAAAAAGACTACAAATTATTCGAGATTTATTAAAGTCCGATGCTCTAAAAACTCAGATTCAGAAACCCTGGCATCTAAAAGCTCTTGAGGTCCTGTATAAGTCAATGGGGAAGGTCCCAGTGTCTGCGCTGATGTCCATACCGATATCCAATGATTTCAGGGGATTCAGAGCAAAAATCTCCAAAATCTCAGAAAAATCTCAGTTTAAGTATAACTAAAAGTAAAACCAAAAGCTGGGCTTTTAACTTTTTTGCAGCTTTTTCACTCTGTGGTGCTCACCGAGAAGAATCCCAGGCCAGTGCATTTTTGAGGGCCTGGCCAGGTGATTAGGTAAGTATCTCTGGGGGGTGGGTGCCTAGCCTGTTATATTTAGCCATTTATTTCAGTTATCTTCTTACATTTCAGTGCTGTTCTTCATGATATATTTGTATGCACCAATTTTGAATGTATTTAGGTTATTCCATAGTCCTTGTCATAGTGCTACAACCAAAAGTGCCTTCTGACATTGCAATTCCTAATTTCAGCCACCAAATGTTATGGCACCCCCTAAAGATTTTAATGACTTACCTGATACACCAGGCCAGTTCCTTTAGGTTGGCCACGGCCAGTATCAAGAATTTGAGGACTCGTGCTGCAACAGGCTGCATATAGCGCCATTACTGTATATTCCACAGTGCTTTACAGAGATTATACATCAATCACTGACCCAGTGGAGCTCACAATCTAAAGACTCTATCACATTCACTAGTAGTTTTTTTTTTTGTAATAAGAGCCAGTTAGCCTGCCTGTATGTTTCTGGAGTGTGGTAGAAACCCATGCAGCTACTGGGAGAGCATATAAACTCAAACCCGTTGTTCCAGAGCTGCAAGGAAGTGATGCTAACTATTGTACCGCCTACACATAAGGATGTGGTGCAAAAAAGGGCAGCTGGAATATATTAGGCACCATGTGATTTGCTCCATACATATGGAAAATGAATCAGTTGTAGCAATCAGTGGAACAGTTTCGTTTAATAGATAAGCAGTAGGGACTTTATACCAGAATAACTCTGTCAGCACATAGGGGCAGTGTGCTGCATGGAGTCTTGCCTTGTGAAGGATACAGCCTCTGCAAGATAATAGTAAGTGGTAACATAGCAAATCAGATGGAATAAATGGAGAGGAATGAAATGAATTAGGACAGACACCTTCAAGCCAAATGTGCAACAATAGAGCTTTGTACATATGCAGCTGTCAAAGTAAATAAGGGTCAGCGAATGGTGTAGGAGGAGTGAGGCATTGAGTCAGTCTGGAAACCTTCCTGTGTACACACACACACACACACACACAACCTAGCTCAGTGCTTCATGAAATCCAAAACTTCTCACTAACTGTAACACTTTCACATCCAGAACAGCAGCCTGTAATACTGATATGTTTAACATCTGTTTTTAAAGAGGAAATCATAAAAAAACTTGTACTTTATGTAGAACTTTATATATAGGGTGGCACTTGGTGTCTCATCGGCTGCTTTACAGCTGTTTTTTTCCACTGTCAAAATGGAAGGTTTTCCTGTTTGCAGTGAAGGCAGTGATCTCATGTAAAATAAAGTTCCTATTTCACTCATCTATTAAAAAAAGGAATTTTTCAGTATAAAAATAAAAACTGGGTAAAAAGATAGACTGTGCAAAATAAAAAATGTTTTCAATATAGTTAGCCAAAAATGTAATGTATAAAGGCTGGATTGACTGTCTGTCTAACAGAACAGGGCACTACTTCCTGCTTTGCAGCTCTCTTGCTTTCCACTGATTGGTTAATAAACAACTGAACAGCCCATATTGTGCCTGCATTGTACCTGATTCCCCCTTGCCCCTGTGCAAGGTCGGAGGAAAAGGGTTCTCTGACCAAAACACAATTGTTTTGCAGGTCTTCCATTGGTACCAGAATGTGACCTGATGCAAGACCGTGTAACATTAATTCAGATTGTTACAGCCATCTGCTAGACTCAGACTATTATATTGCCTGATTGTAACACAGGATACAGATGTTATTATAAAGAGCATGGCTTTTTAGAGATGTTAGAATAATTGCATTGATAGCTTCTAATGCATATATGCAGAGAATGTATTCATCAAGTTATGGTGAAGGACTGGCAGTACTGAGTCTGCTTCATTTTCACTGCTTATGGGCTATGTTCTACTGGTAAATGAGTGGCTGATATCTGTAGCTGGCTAGAATATGTTTCATTTCTTCCTATGAGGGCACAACAGATTGCTTGTTCCACAGGAAATAAATGTAACCGGTTTCTAGTAACAAGTAAAAACAACTTTTTCCTCTCTGTGAGCTTAAAGGCCTGCTTGATGCACCATTATTTGTACATTTTTACAGGAAAATTAAAGTTCTACTCTCCTGATGCATTATTAGGTTCTAGCCAAGCTGCTTGGGGCTGCAGGTCCCCTCCTTAACCTCACCCAGGTCACTCTGATAAAGAGCCCTACTGTTCTAGAAACATTGTCCAAAAGCAGATCTACACAGTGGGGTTGGCAGACACCATATTTGGCCTCATCATTTCTGGTTTCTGCCTCTTTTGTTCTGATACTGAATGGGAACATGTGGAAACCAATCTTACTATGCCTTCCAGTGAATTCTTCTAGTCAGTCGTCAATAGAGTTGCCACCTTTTCTTCCTTTGGAATCTAGACAGGGGGTGGTACCAGTGACATCAGAGGTGGGCTGATCAGTGAAGGGACAGGCCTGTGACATGAAGGGGTGGGCCAGTGACGCAAAAGGGTCGGACAACTGACGTGGAGACCCGTGATTGCCCAAATCACTCAGGAAGAAGAGAACAAGCTTGCCTGGTTTTCAGACTGCTGATACCAGGCAGGTATTTTAGAACTGTGTAAAAACCAGACAGGTGGCAACCCTAGGTCAACACTAGAAAGCGGGAAACCGGATTCATTAAGGCATTTAATATTGATTATCCACAATTGAAACATTTTCTAGTTTCTGAAACTGGACAGCCTGCGAGAGCAGAACAATTAAGAGATAGTTGTTCAATAAGAGACAAATGGAGATACCATCAAATACAACATTTTTTACAATCCCTTAAAATAAAGGGGAAGCCACTAACAGAGTTTTAACAATTATGCGCAATAGATGGGACAGTGAAACACTCCCTCTCTCGTATCAACAAGAAAATTATTGATAATAAATATCCCAACCACCCATCATATACTGCAATGTGGCAAAGTGAGCTGAAGATTACATAAAGTGAAGAAGAATGGGTGAAAATATTTAAATTTACTAATAAATGCTCAATCAGTAACAGGTTACAGGAATCTTCCTATAAGTTACTGTCAAGATGGTACAGAACGCCAACAGTCTTAAAAAAATGGGGCTGATGGATAACGATTTATGTTGGAGGTGCGAACAGGAAACAGGCAGAACAGAACACTTATGGCTCTCATGCCCCTTACTCGAGACTTATTGGAAGGAAGTGTTTGAACCATGTTCTGTAATTATAGGCGAATAATTAAAAACAAACCCCTCAACCATTCTCCTGTTTCATGAATATGAACCAGAGAATTTCACCAAAAAGGATTTGCTACTGCATCTTCTCATAGCAGCTATAGCACATATACCATTGCTATGGAGACAGAAATAGATTACATTGTTCAGGTTTCATTTTGGCCGATTCTTCCACACAAACGGTCTTCAAATCTTGAAGGCTCCAGGACCTCTTATGAATGATAATCTTCAGTTTTTTCCATAGATTTTCATTTGGATTCAAGTTGGGCAATTAACTGGGCCATTCGAATAGCTTTATTTTCTTTCTCTGAAACCAATTATAACAACCTGCCTGGAGCTGAACCAAGGACCTGGTGTTCCTGTGTTGTATTGCCACTGCTCTATGTGAGCAGACAGCTAAGGCCCTGGTTTACTCCTATGGCTATGCTGTGTAACTGCAAGTAAGCATGGCTTGTTTCACCTGTTGCCAATCTGGCCACAGGTGATCTGTGTAATACATTAGTCTGGATGTAGAACCCCCTACTCTGAACTGCCTCATTGCCCAATGTAGGTTTATTTTCTGATAGTTCCTGGGTGTGATTCTTGTCTGATTTTCTGTTCCTGACCTTTGCCTGTTTATGGCCTTGATGTATAACTGCCTGAACCGACCCTTGCCTGTTTGACTACTCTTTTGGATGCTGACTTTGTACCATGTTACTGATTGGTTGTGACTCCAACCTGTTCATCCTGACTACACTCTACTGCACTGTCTATTCGGTACTGTCACAGCTTGTTCCACAACTTCCTTCTCTGTTCCAGAATTCCTCCTGTATATGATACGGTTCCCTTGCCTGCCCAGAACTCTCTCCCTGGTCTTCTCACTTTAAGACCTGGCGGCATCTGAGTAGCAGAGGACTCCTCCCGAAGCCAAAGGCGGCTGCTACTGGCAGAAGTGTAAGCCCAGACCAGGACCTTGGGGTTTGTTCTGGGTTTGGGATACCATACGTTACACCAATTGATGTGTTCAATACTTATTGCCCCTGCTGTGTGTATGTATGTATGTATGTATTCCTGTATCGCTGTGTCTTTGCTGTGCATAGTTTCATTTATTTGTTTTCTAGATATTTAATGTAAACCAGCACATTTTATGACAAGCAGCTAATTGGTTTCTGTGGGTTACCAGATCCTGTGCAAATTACATATACCCCTTTGTTTTTCTAAGAGGTAATGTAAAAAAAGTCACAAAGTTTGTTCCAGGTTTAATCATGCATACTGGCCAGCCTCTTATAGGAGTAGTTGGTTCCCAGATATATGGTATACAGTATATACAACATATATATATATATATATATATATATATATATATATATATATATATATATATATATATATATATATATATAATAGTATTTTACTGATCCCTCAATTAGAGCACTTGCTAGTAATTATGTCCATCCTACCCAAACCATTAGTTTTCAGAATCATTGTGCTATTGTCTTTCCTTGTTTAATAAAAGGAAATTGTATTAGATTTGTATTCTAATTTTTTGAAATTTCCTGCTCTGCTTTGTAATGAATATAATTAGGCTTTTAAATTACTATTAGGGTACATTTGTCTTCTAATAAACTTCAGATACACTGACATTTTTCTGTCCTTCTAATTCTTCAGTTACTCCAGTCACCTTCAATCTCATATAGCAACATCACAGCAACAATATGATGATAAGAATCTGCATTATTTAATATGTGTGTTAATCTGGCTGAATAAAGTTAACTGAGGAAAATTTTTCATACTGTTTGCTAGAATCATTGGTTTTACTATGGAGGATAGATGGAGAGGGAAAGAGTGCAATTTCAAATGCAATTGCCATGTTTTACCCACAGACCAGAGTTTTTATCCAAGAATTCCAGTGTCATTGTGGGTGCAAAGGGACATTGAATAATGAACACTGTTGCATGTGCGCTTTGTCATAAATTGAACATAGTAGCGCATGCTTTCATCTCAAATTGATGAGTATTTTTGAAGTCTTTCTGGTTATTTCCTGGTGTCCCGCTCGCCCAGTCTGACCCTGACTATATGGAAGTGTGAAGATTTCATTTTGATACAAGTACCTTTTGAATTACCTAATGAAGTAATAAAAGTGATTTTTACATGTGACTCACTGTTGGGAAAAGCACAAGTTGCCCACTGAGCTTGCAATCTTAAATGTGCCCTTATGCCATGTGAGAGTGGGTAGCTTTCAATGCTCAAAAGTTCTTTGTGCATATATATATAGATAGTAAACTGGTTATATATATATATTTTAGAATCACTACTGGTGCTAAGTACAATAGAATGTCACTATTAGAAAGTAGATGAGATCTTTTTCTTACCATTTAAGCATTTTAATAATTGAGCAACATAATTTTTACAGAGGAATTATACAATGCAAAAGCAAATGAAGAGAGTAGCCTTGTCAAGCAATAAGAGGGTTGATACCATTTTATGGGCAGTTTGGAAAAGAAGGATAAATGCATGCTAGACTATCTGCAAAACTGAGAACATAGAGTTAAGAAGGACTGATAATACATCTTGAGGCACATTATCGCATTGTAATATATTTTGCTTCTTATATATATTATTTGCCTGTTTGCACTAGGGATCCATGTACAGTTTCTCATGATATATATATGATATATACAGTATATGTGTGGGTATTGTCTTGGTGCCTTTTAATAGAGAAAAGGTTCTTAGGCAAAACTATGTGTGAGAAAACATAACAGCCAGTGGTTCTGGAAAATTGCTCTCTTCGAAATACAGATATGTACATTCCAACAATGAGGCCACAGAATGGGGTTACATTTGGTAATTCAGACCCATCTGTGATACCTTCATGACCTTGGAGTAACATGGTGTTTTGTATTTTCTGTTTAATAATGTGGTATCACCCAGTGTACATTAATAATGGCCCAGCATAAACCCCTAACAAGTAAAGCATGAGTTTATACCTGACTTTCAGTCTTGCGATATAAGATAAAATCTGAAGCATATACAGAAGAAGCTATTCCTTGGAAACTTTTCCTGCCCCCAGGTACAACCACATTGATTTAGAATCCCCCTCCTTAAAGGGGACCCATCACCCGAAAAAATTATTCCAAATCCTATTTTACAACATCAAGCAAAATTAACTTTAATTACACTACATAAACTATGTGAACCTTGTTTCCTTCGGTCTGGGAACTCATAATAATAGCAAGGAGGCAGAAGCCATTTTGTGGACAGTGTTATTAAGGCAAGACTTATAATCTCAAAATCTTGTTTGTGCACCAGAATGGGGGACCCGACGTGCATCCCCATGCCCTGGCTACTAAATAAAATGGTTAAGAGAACTGGGGGAATGTGTGGAGAGCAGTGACATCTAGGAAGTGCTAAATGGAAAGTGAAAGCAAGACATAGAGGAAGGGCTGGCAATATTTGATTGAGATTTTTAAATGAGTTGACAACAACTATAAATGCTTTCATAAAAAAAAGAATTTGGTTTTCACGTTTAATTTGAAAAGGACTTTTATAATGCAGCTTCTTATATCTGGATGACAGGTCCCCTTTAAAGAAATCTTCTTACAATGGACCAAGCCTGGACAAACTCAACCCAAAATAAACTGCACAATTATGTATATGATCTCTTAGAAGGCAAAGTAATGAGCCACATGACATTTGCAAATGGAAACTTCCATGGATATTTACCCTATGGCTTTGCAAACTGGGAGAGCACATGGGAGACATGAACATTCAAATGCCATAACTTGAGTAGGGATACTATAGGAGATAGGCAGGTTAAAAGACAATATAATGTCAGGATTGGGCCAATAAAATGTCCAGGTATCAGAAGAATATAAAGTAGTATCACAAGCTGGGGGAGAGGGGCAATACGATGCCTTGTTGAGTGAACAGTAGGATATCCTGATACACAGGAGTGGGGGCAGGATGTCCTGATGGAAAGTAGTATGTGATCATTTGGAAACAAGTAGAATGCATTATGTGTACAACTGAACTAGCTGCTCACAGGCCACACAATGACATGCCGATACCTGGTGTGCAGGGGATACAGAGGAAATGGGATTTCCTTGCAGATATGTACCGAGGTGAGGAGGCAACACAGGGTTCTACCCAGACAAGAGTTAAATATGTTGTTTGGTTATTAATATGGTCTGTCAGAGGAAACACACATTAACTGGCTGTATTTAAATGAAATGGCAGTTTAGACCTCTGTGCATTATTAATACAGGTCACAATTTAGCAGAGGCAGTGCAAAACGATCAATTCATCTGTCTGAGAGGAAACAGAGCTAGGGGAAAAGGAGGGGGTGTGATGAGGAAAGGAGAGGGCAAGGGAAAGATCCAGTGTTACAGATCAATACACAAAATATTCCTGTCTGGCTGAGCTATTCTGTGTGCAGAAATACACACTGCCTTTTCTGTAATACAGACACACACAGTTCTCTGTGAATAATGCAGATCCACATCCTGACCTGTGTATAATGCAGATATACTTCCAGCTCTGTGCGAAATACAGATACAGATGCAGTTTAATACAGATACACAGACCAGTACATATTAAAACCCACTCTGCTCTGTGAATAAAAGCCTGCTGCTCTGTATATATTACAGATATGCACATCAACATACACAGCTCAATGTGTGTATAATACAGATACAAACATGTATTTACCAGGTGCAGTGTGCAAAGTGCAACTTGCCATGTTTTCTCCTACAATACAGCACTTTTCTCCAGAATTCAATAGGGGATGGACAACAAGTTTTGTTTGTAGTTGTACCCATGCATCAAAACAAGCACAATTTCACATGTTTTTGTGAGTTTTCACAGTGGAGCTTATGTCATTTTTAGTACATGGAGAAAATGGCATTGGCATGTTATTTTGTTGCAGCACAGCGTCTGCATCCGACAGTCGTGTCGCGTCGGATAAACGTTGCGACACCATGCGACAATTATATCTCTTACCTTATTTTTGTCGCAGCGAGTTGGATGGCGACAAAATTGCTCGTGGAGTCCTACCCTAATGCAAGGTTTAGTCCAACGCTTCCACCTGCGTGTAGTGCTCTCTTTCCAGTCAGGCCACACCAGCAGACCAGTATATAATTAACCAACATAAATGGGAAAATTTAGTTACCTCCAAAGTTGCGCCAGCGTTGACTTCGCCACACTACACCAGGGCGCCGCTAATTCACTAATATCCGAAGTTGCGCTCAGGGAGGCGAAAGGTAGCGAAGTTACGCTACAGTTAATTCGTCAAGCAAAGTGAAGTTATGCTAGCGATGCCTAATTTGCGATACGGTGCCAAGTTAATGTACAATGGACGTATATGTAGCAGCAAATACATTACACTACACAAGCCTGGGAAAGCTTCATAAAAGAAAATAGAGTTGTTATTTTGCCCTACACATGTGCCCACTGTATAGTTTAGGTTCCATATGTTAGGAAATGTAGGGGGGAAGGAGGGTACCCCCAAAAAAATGTACAATCTTTTTCAGCCTTAAAAAAGTAAAAGATGCCAGCGTTTTTTAGTGAATTTGCCCCATAGAGTAGGATGGAGCACTCAATAGGCAGACTCTGCTGCAATATGTTTCGGATCGGCAATATGTTTCGGATCGGCATGGATCCTTTTATCCGAAACATGTTGTGACCCAATAAACATATTGCAGCAGAGTCTGCCTATTGAGTGCTCCACCCTACTCTATGTGTGGGACAACCACTACATTCTGAGTTGCAGTAGCTCCAGGGTTCCCAGTTGGCACACTTGAACACCATTCATAAAAAGAGGCAGAAAAGATGTAAAGATGCTCAATGTAACTAAGCAGGAATGTTTGCACCAAAGTACCTTTAATCAATATGTGCTGCCATTGCATCTTTTTTTGCCTAAGCCCCACTTGTATTTGTAAATTACCCTTACTGACCTGTATATATAATATATAAACTGCTAGTTAGTGGAATTGGAGTTTTCCACACCTCTTGCTTGCACAG
This sequence comes from Xenopus petersii, assembly GCA_038501925.1. Classification (NCBI taxonomy): domain Eukaryota; kingdom Metazoa; phylum Chordata; class Amphibia; order Anura; family Pipidae; genus Xenopus; species Xenopus petersii. Next base: position 93,957,274 of record CM076679.1, on the reverse strand, counting down.
GTTATAATTTAGGACACATTCATGTTATCTTGAGCAACAAACATTGGCGATAGAATGGTATCTCAGGCAAAATCAGTATAAAAACTATCATCTGGGAATTACCTGGGTAATAGGTCCCCACCTGTCCGGTTTTGACCCGAACAGCCCGTTTTTTTGGAGGGCTGCCTGGGTCAAATCTGCCTGCCTGATTTTCCATATTAAGGAAAACCGGGCAGGATTCCCTATGATTGACGTGGCGATCAGCCAATTGTCAAAGCCCCGCCCTGACATCACAACTAGCCCCGGTGCATCATGGCTCTACCCCATTACGTCACGTCTCGCCCCCTGCCCAGAGGCAAGAGGTGGCAACCCTAAGTCACACACAAGCGCATCACAATGAACAATTCCAAATATGCCATTGCATGAAATAATGTCACTGCCCATTAGGCTGTCAGGCAGTGAAAATGCGTCCTATGGAATGATGAATCCAACTTCATGGCAACATTATGGGAAAGACCCTTTCCTGTTTCAGCATAATAAAGCATATGTATAGAATTTGGTTTGTTGAGATGGGAGTATAGCAGAACTTGACTGGTTTGCAAAGTGTCAGACCCAATGTGACACCAGTGGGATGAAGTGTAATGTGAAATCCAAAGCAGACTTAATTGCCCAATATAGGAGCCAACCTCACATTAATGCTCTTCAGACAGACTGGAAGCAAATTCAATCAGCATCTACTGGAAGGGAAGAGGCTTTTCTATCGGCAATGGTAGAAGTTACTTAATATTACTATCATTGATTCTGCAATGATATGCGGGGCAGGCATATTACATGTGCACACTCCTTGTGTAGCAAAGATATACACACTGACGAGTATGTAATACATATGTAATGTATATATATTTGTGTTTTATACAGATATACAGGTATGGGATCCGTAACCCGGAAACTCGTTATCCAGAAGGCTCCAAAAGTTTGTTTCCCCAAACTTTGTTTTATATAAATAATCCATATTTTAATAAGTATTTACTTTTTCTCTTTGATAATAAAACAGCACCTTGTACTTAAAGGAGAAGGAATCGCATTTTACATTTGGGGGTTCCAAAAGTTAGGCACCCCCAAGTGACTACTTTTACTTACCTGACCCCCCGGGCTTGCGCTCCTATCAGCAGAAAACCGCACAGTCCCGAGGTTCTTCTAGCGACCACCATGGAGAGATCCTCTTCCTGCTTCTTCGGGTCATCTTGCAGTTGCCCTTGTGCAGTAGAACGGAAAGAAGGACTTTAATGATAAAGCCTGCTATTTCGCTCTACTGCAAATGCGTCCAGGAAATTTGAAAACCGATGAAGCAGGAAGAGGACCTCTCCGAGGTGCTCGCTAGAAAAACCCCGGCCGGTGTTGTTTTCTGCTGATAGGAGCGCCAGCCTGGGGTGTCAGGTAAGTAAAAGTAGTCATTTGGGGGTGCCTAACTTTTGGCACCCCAAATGTAAAATGCTATTCCTTCTCCTTTAATCCAAACTAAGATATAATTAATCCTTATTTGAAGCAATAAAAGTCTGACTTGTATGCACTTCCTTTTTAAATAAATTGTACCAACTTTGCGTTTCCCTTTTACTCCCAAAACGGCACGATTTGGGAGTAAAAGGGAAACGCAAAGTTGGTACAATTTATTTAAAAAATAAGAGCATACAAGTCAGACTTTTATTGCAACTTTCTAGGGGTGGAATCCCTTTGTATTTGCGCATCCAGTGTGACATATTTGCGCAAGGTGTAAACTGCTTTTATTTTTTTATCTTATTGGAAGCAAAACCAGCCTATTGGGTTTATCAAATTTTTACATGATTTTCTAGTAGATTTAAGGTATGAAGATCTAAATTATGGAAGATCTGTTATCTGGAAAACCCTGGTCCCAAGTATTCTGGATAACAGGTCCCATACCTGTACTTACTGCTCTATGTAAACTACTGATAGACCTACTGCTCTCTGTATAACATTGACACAATCACTACTCTTTGTATAATACAGCTTGAAATTGCTATGAATATAATACAGATAACATCCACAGCTCTTTGTAAAATGTAGATTCACACTCTGTGTACAAGAAAATATAGCTTCTGCTTTGTGTATAGTGCAGCTAGAGCCACTACTTTGTGTATAATACACATAAACAAACTACGTTATGTGCTATATATTCTGCTTAGTTTTCAATCCAGTATGGTCTCTTTCTCACTACGAGAGCCACCCACCTTGCTTGCACTTTTCACTTATTATTCCGGAAAGTATAATGCTTCCTGTTTTGGAAATCTTTCAGCAGAAAAAAACAGACCAACCATAGGGATCATTAGGCACTGTGCTAACTATAAATAGTAAGATTCAAGTTAATTATGTGTACATGTAAAGGTTGACATATATTATGTGTGACAAAAGTCATTGGTGGTAAGTCGGATACAATTCCTTATCTCCTGTTGATTCAATCCACTAATAGCAAAAAAGAACAAAGGAGTATAAGAACAACAATGTTGTGAATTATGATCTGGCTATAGGTGACAACAAAACAAGAGCTTTCATGCTGTTCTGTGTTGTGGAAGCCTCCTATGGACTCCAGATTCCACTGATAGACCAGCCTATCAGAACTCTGTAAACTGTTCTGAATTGATTCATTAGTTGATTAATTTCTTATCTTTGGTCCTGCTGAGTATAATCCATGAGTTTCATTAAGGCAGAGACACACTGTCAGATTTGGGGAGATTAGTCGCCCTTAAAGGCAGTTGTTAGAATTGATACAATAGTTGCTAATATTCCACAGATGCTGCTGAGAAATGTATCAACTAATGTAGAAAATCGTAATAGTTCAGAATCTGCACCTGAAATTACTGAGCTGCTAGACTGGAACACCAGAGACAGAAACATCAAACTTTAATTCTGGAAAAGCAGTCAAAAAAAAAAAAACATGGAAAGCAGTGTCTATGTGTTGAATAAGCACCTACTAAATTAATTATTTATTGACTACAAATGTCCTAATGAATGAGAATGTTTTTTAGACTCTAGCCCTGTAGAGAGCCATGTAAAATCTAAAGCATTGTATTCTACACATTTAATATGTTATCTGTTGTGTATACATGTACCTTTTGCCCTATTCGACTTAAATGGCTGACCCATGGCTTACCAGCAGATTATTTATATGCATTTTTCTTCAGCAAATACACAATTTTTACCAGTGTAGGGCTTCAGGTTCTCAGTAGCAGCAATGATCCAGGACTTCAAACTTGTCACAGGGGATCACCATCTTGGAAAGTGTCTGTGACACTCACATGCTCAGTGGGCTCTGAGCAGCTGTTGAGAAGCTAAGCTTAGGTCAAATTGTCAAGCAGAAAATGAAGTTGGTCTGTAATATAAGCTCATGCTACAAGGCTGATTATTAAATTCTGATGTTAGTTGCTCTGGCTACCATGAAGTAATTATCTATATTAATTACTAATCAGCCTTATATTGTGACATATTGTGGGTTTCTAAGCTCAGTAAGTGACAGCAGCACAGAGCTTGTGCAGTGAATCAGCAGAAAAGAAGATGTGGAGCTTCAGGGACCATTTTGGAGACACAGATCTTTACTGTTAAAGGGCTGTGTTTGCTTTGGGCTGTTACAGAAGCACAAAACATAATGTACAACATTTCTAGCTACTTCTTTAGTTAGGCTTTAGTTCCATTCACGTTCCATTCACGTTCACGTTTTTTAATTTGACATCACCACACCACTCTGGGCCGCTGTTTTGGCCTGGCTTAACATTTTACTTAAAGCCAGAATGACAAAACTCGAAAAATTCAAGTTTTTTTTTTACTATAAAATCCAAATTTTAAGTGGAAAAAGCTAAATTTTTTTCGAGATTTATTATAACCAAGGATCGAAAAAGTCAAAATATGAAAATCTGGCATCTCAGACCAGCCTAGGTTGTATTTAAGTCGATGGGAAAGGTCCCTATTCTATTATGAAGTTTCTGTTGTCTGCGCTGGAATTAGCCCGAAAATCCGACTATTTCGGGCTCTTCAGACAAAAACCCCAAAAAATTCGGGCTTTTCAGGGAAAAAGTCAGAAAAATCGTGCAATTCGGGAAAAATCGCACAATTTGGATTTTTGCTCGATATTATCGAGTTTGTCTTCGACCCGATGAAATCATGCTTTTTTAATAATAAATAAGGTTACATTGTGGATTCTAGTTTGGTCAGACTTTTTTTTTTTTTAAATCGAATTTTGATAAATAACCCCCTTTAGTTTTTTTTGGGCTACTTCGACCATCGAATGGGCTACTTCGACCTTCGACTACGACTTCGAATCGAAGGATTAGAAGTAAAAATCGTTTGACTATTCGACCATTCGATAGTCGAAGTACTGTCTCTTTAAAAAAAACTTCGACCCCCTAGTTCGCCATCTAAAAGCTACCGAAGTCAATGTTAGCCTATGGGGAAGGTCCCCATAGGCTTGCCTAACTTTTTTTGATCGAAGGATATTCCTTCGATCATTGGATTTAAATCCTTCTAATCATTCGATTCGAAGGATTTTATCGTTCGATCGAAGAAATAATCCTTCGATCGTACGATCGTACTATCTGCGCTAAATCCTTCGACTTCGATATTCAAAGTCGAAGGATTTCAATTCCCAGTCGAATATCGAGGGTTAATTAACCCTCGATATTCGACCCTTAGTGAATCAGCCCCTAAATGTTTTACTCACATGCAAAATCATTCTGTGGGTATAGGAATTGTCGTAGATTGCAAGGTTTTGTCCCTCAAAGAATAAAGTGAATTACAGGAATTTATGAAACACACACCTACACCCACTTTATTTATGACTAAGCTACTAGGTAAAAAGAGCTCTTTTTACTATATAGTTGACTTCCAGGAAAAGGAAACTGGCACTTACACTGTAGAGTAGGAGGCTCTCACAGCTACTTGAACCGCAAACATAGTGTTTTCTTAATTTACTTTATTACACAAGAACGTGACTTTAATGTTTTTGGTGGTGGGAGTATTTTGCAGGAATTGTGTTGCTGCACCCATACCTTCCTGTAAAAGTCAGCTGTGGAATTGACATTCTAAGAGTGGCAATATTACACCATCCTAGACCTGGCATTAACATCCTTCTGACTCACAGCCTGACCAGTCTCTGATGAACCATATACTTTTTACTATGAAAGACTTCCTTTATACAGGTCTTGATATATATAGGGGCAGATTTACATATGGTCGAATATCGAAGGTTAATTAACCCTCGATATTCGACTGCCGAAGGTAAATCCTTCGACTTCCAATATCGAAGTCGAAGGTTTTACCGCAATTCGTTTGATCGAACGAAAAATCGTTCGATAGAAAGATTAAATCCTTCGAATCGTTCGATTTGAAGGATTTTAATCTATCGATCGAATGATTTTTCTTCGACCAAAAAAAGCTTGCAAAGCCTATGGGGACCTTCCCCATAGGCTAACATTGAGGTTCGGTAGGTTTTAGATGGCGAAGTAGGGGGTCGAAGTTTTTTTTAAAGAGACAGTACTTCGACTATCGAATGGTCAAATTTTTAGTTCGATTTTTAGTTCGATTCGAAGTCGAAGTGAGTAAATGCGCCCCATAGTGTGTAAAGCAACTGCACTCGCTGATGAAGAAACTGCTCGAATGAGTGTTGAAATGTTTTCCAGATTCTCTAAGTCCACCGGCTTTACAGCTATCCCCACTAAATATACTGGGGCACATATATTAAAAGGTTTTGGAGTAGCTACGCCAAAAATTAAGATTCCTCTCAATGCCACCAATTTACTAAAAGTAAAATACAACAAGTTTTGGAAAATCAACTTCTCAGTGGTGAAAACTCTCTTTGCATTGGCGTGAATTCACATCTCTTCTCCCAGTGAAATTTCTCCAGTGAATATTCTCCAGTTTACTAATAGCACAGGAACTAATTTTCGCCAAGTGAAATTACCATTATAAAGTTAGAGAAGCCACTTTTGAATTTCATTATCTACATCACCTTCTCCATGTTAATAACCCACACACTTCATTTCTTCTTTCTTTCTTGAGAGAAATTTCCCCACTAAACTTGCATGGGGAAATGATACTGGCATTTTTTTTACAGAGAATTTTACACAAGGAGAAAATTCACTGTATTTCTTCTTGAAAAAGTGTACCTAAAATTCCTAAAAAGTAAATATGAGACGTTGTGAAAATACATGAATTGCAGTGAGCTTTGTTGAAGTTAGACAAGGAAAAAAAATCACAATTTCCTAAATGTATGTCTGATTTGGCTGTACCTGATGCCTAAATATTTGAGGGCTGTTTTTGGTTTCTGTGATCTAAAGCGATGGTTTCTTTCCTATATAAGAAAATAATTCTAATTAAATGATAGGAACGTTATTTTTCTTGTATATATTTGAAGCAGTCACTTTGGGCTTAATTTATTGTACTGGTGCAATTTTTACTAATAGAGAAGAACGTTTTATTCCAAAGTTTTGAAGGCTGTGCCCAACTGCTTAGTTAGTATATTTGTTCTGCAGGTTGGAAGTGTTCCTTTTAGATCATTGCATCTTTCCTCTATGTCCTCGTTCTGCAAACTGGTTTGAGCCAAACCATGCTAAAATCATAATCGACATGTACATTAGGGACTCAGCTTTTCTGTATGTAATGTAGTGTTTGTCACCTTAATTACATTCCTAAAATAGTGTTTAGACCTGGGGTCCCCAAACTTTTTTACCCCAATTTTTTTACCTAGGAGACACCTTCAATTGTAAAAAGAGTTGGGGAGCAACATGAGCATGACAAAAAGTTAATGGGTGGTGCAAATAAGGGATGTGATTAGCCTGCAGGAGGCTCTGTTTGGCAGTACATCTGGTTTTTATGCAACCAAAACTTGCCTCCAAGCCAGAAATTCAAGAATAAGCACCTGCTTCGAGGCCCTCGGAGCAACATCTAAGGGATTTGGAGAGAAACATGTTGCTCACGAGCCACGAGTTGGGGAATCACTGGTCTAGACTATGGAGGTTATATACTAAAACCCAATTTGTTCTGGTTGGGGTTTTAAAGGAAAAACACATTTTTTTTTTGTGAAAGAAAAAAACCTAAAACCTTTCAACATTTATTATAGCTGAGGCTGCTAAAAGTCTGAAATCTGCCAAGGTCATTTATAAATCAATCAGATGTCCCTTTTACAATTGGAAGATATCATGATCTGTGCTGGGTTTTGTATGATAATCCAAAACATTTGTGGTTTTTGGACATCAAATCAGAAAAAGTCATTATTTTCAGGCATCAAATCAGATATATTTGAATGTTTAATTTTTTTGCACAATTTTATCGAGTCTTTTCCCGCACCAAATTTTTTTGAATTATATTATTGATATATAAGGAAAAATTGCAGATGGGAGTTTGGTCAAAGTTGTTTTACTAAAATTCCCAAATAACCCCCTATGTGCATATTATAGTGTTTCATATGTGCAGTATGTAGTGCAGTATGTATATGTCCTATTCTTATTACCAATATACAATATGGCTTCAATATCAAGAAGAGACACTTGGAGGTTTATTTATCAATATTTGGATTTGTGTGGTTTTAGAAGTTTTTGAAATCATGAAAAAACAAAATTTTCACTAAAACCACGAACGTCAAGTAATTTTTTAAAAGATCCTAATATAAAGAGCACGAACAAAAACAATGCAAATTGAATCCGAAAAAATTCAAAATCCTGATTTTCATGTTAGTGTTATTAGAACAGCGTCAAAATTTTTAAAACCACAAAGCAAAGAAAGATTTTACATTTGAATGACAACTTCCATTGACATAGATGTCAAAGTTTTGTGTTAATGTTTTTTGTGGTTTTTACTTTTAATACATTACAATTTTTTTTGTTTTAAAGTAATTAGTATAGTCCGTGATTTTTAGTGCTAAAAAATATGATTTGGGGAAACAAAATAAAAATAACGATAATACAAACCATTATCTTGACTGCATTATACTATCATTAATATTAATTAATTGCTCTCTGTTCTTGGTGTTTACTTCTTCTGTATGACATAAAGAGGTGACATAATTCTAAAACAGTATCTGGACACCAGCTGTAGTTTAGGGCAGGACCATCTTGAGAGAGAACTTTAGAAGTGTTAGTATCATTTTAAATGCAGTTGGATGAAGGACAACACGGTATCTATATCTATATATATATATATATATATATATATATATATATATATATATATATATATATATATATATATATCCTGTATTCATGTTTAGAAACAATCATTTGCCTTTGCATAAGCTTACTGCTAGAAAATCTGAATTCTAATGTATTTCTTTTTCTTTCTAGTTTTTGTGTTTGAAGAATATCCGAACCTTTCTGTCTGTGTGCTGCGGTGCATTCAGTATGAAGAAAAGTGACCTGTTTGAAGCTTTTGACTTATTTGATGTGCGGGATTTTGCAAAGGTATATTTATATGTTGTGACTTTTTTTAATGAGTTTGACACACACTTGAGACACAGGTTTGGGGCACCAAATGGATGAATTAATTGATTTTATTTTATTCTGGCTGGTTTTACCCAGAAGCATCCAAATCTGTAGTTTAGCACAGCTGCATTACATTGTGTTTTTAAACACAACAAGCTGTATTCTTAGGCTAGGGCCACATGGGCTGAAATCAGCTAGCTGGAATACATGGCTGATTTCAGCCCCTACCACAGACATCTGCCTTGTCTTTTGTTCTCACTGGAAGTGTAAAATCGGCTCCTGCGCGAACAGGCACTGCAGATTTCTTCGAAGAACTGTGAGTCTGACTTTTAAGTCTGCCAAAGTCTGTTTATGCAGGAGCTAATTGAAGGAGATCAATGAGAAAAAGAGAGGAGGCTACTGCTTGCGGTAGGGGCTGAAATCAGCCAGCGTATTTAAGCTAGCTGATTTCTGTGTGCCCCTAACCTTAAGCACTCGGTACACATTCATCCTACAATAAACCTTTTGAACTCACAAAAGGCATTTAGTTGAACTGAAAAATTGCATATAAGCACACAAACACCATGTTAGGCAGCTCTAACCATACTTTTAATCCAGTAGTAAGTATATTTTTATAAATGAATCTGTTAATAGCAAGGATTTTCATTTACGTACACAGAATACCAAAATAAAATGCCTATATGTAGATTTCATGAGTGTCAAGCTCCTGTACTTTACAGCTGTTCACATTTCAACATATTTTGTCAAGTTGGGGATGTTGTTCTCCAGTGTAGAAGTTATTTTATTGTACAGTTCAATCTGTATTGTGAGACACATTGGCAGAAATACTCATGAGCAAGTGATATACAGTATCTCAGGTTTTATCCTTGTTGTGCTGTTGTATTTCCATGTATATCTTGATTTGTGGTTTTCATCTTACTCTTTTACATGATATTGTAAACTGCTCCATTATTATTACATTATTACTAATATTACATTATTATTATGTTCAAGTGGTAGCTGAATAAATACCTAATTGTAGATTCACTGTATTGTATTGCCTTATGGGGGCAGTCCTTTAACTTTCATATAGTATAGTTCTAACTGTGATAAAAGAATGGGGTCAGGGCCATTGTATAACATTTCTGATCAAAAGCCATACAACCATACTAGAATATAACAGTCACACAGCCAGAAGGGCAATAGACACCAGCAAAGTTGATATTTGGCTTGTCAGATTTCCATGCCAAATTAATCTCATTCAAGTTATTTTGGGCCCATACACAAATTTATATTACAATAACTAGTTAAGAAATTACTTTACTGTCCAACAATAATGGTCTATCCCTATGATATGTGTATTTCAGGCCATGCATCAGTTTTAGAGTTTAATCTGTGAATCTGTAGCTATCTTTGGCTCTAGATAATGACATGCTGCTTACAGTTTGAAGTGGGTTGAAACCAGGGACCTAAACGCTGCATTGCAGGTAATTTCTCTGTGTTGTTATATATAGATATGTGATGAAGCCACAAAAAATTGCATTGTCCAGGAAATTAGCAGCTTTACAATATGCCATTTTACCTTTAAGTACTTCATGCATTTATATGACTAGTAGTTTGTAGATTATTATACTGAGCTGCAATCCAATTTTTTTTATAGCATATGAAACCCTATAATTTCATAGCAGGAGGCATAGCAAAAATATGTTCTCATTCTAGGGGAATGGTAAACATTACATTATGGTTGTGTTTTTCTGAGCAGTAGGGAGTATATCTGGGAGAACATGAAGTCAGATTTTGGCTCATATGAGCACGTGGAAAGTCTGGTTTTCGTGTTTTTTTTTTATCATTTTTGTGGGTTTTAGTTTCTGTGCTGTCTATTCTGCCCCTTTGTGGTCTGACATTTAAACTGCTGTTAACCTTCTTTAGTCTGGTGTTCAGTCCAAAATTAAGTAATAATGTTAAGTGTAAACGGCAACAAAATACTTGCTTAAATACCAGACTGAAAAGCACATTCTGTCAGAAGAAACTTAAAGGAGAACTAAACTTTCAATCCCTGGGGGGGGGGGGGGGTTTCTGGGAGCAATGCAAGGTTCAGCTCCATTAGGAAGGACCTTTAGTTTTCATGAAAGGCCCTGGCAGTCGTGCTCCCAGTGGCCCAGGACGCACCAGTCCGACCCTGGCTGGATTCTTCTATCTTGTTTTTGTTCCAGTTCAGGCCGCCTAGTAAGGCCAATCCCAAGAGCTTACACTTGAAGTCCAAAACCAATTCGTAGAAGAAAATGCGATTTACTTGTAGGGCATTTTGTACTCATGTTCAGACAGGCTTTCACATCGTCGGCACACACAGATTTTATACACATTCATTTTTCAGACAGACTCATCAACAGCAATGTAGAGCATTCCACTAGCGAAAAAAATAACCACAGTTACATAGTTACATAGTTACATAGTTAAATTGGGTTGAAAAAAGACAAAGTCCATCAAGTTCAACCCCTCCAAATGAAAACCCATCATCCATACACACACCCCTCCCTACTTTTAATTAAAATTCTTTATACCCATACCTATACTAACTATAGAGTTTAGTATCACAATAGCCTTGGATATTATGTCTGTCCAAAAAATCATCCAAGCCATTCTTAAAGGCATTAACTGAATCAGCCATCACAACATCACCCGGCAGTGCATTCCACAACCTCACTGTCCTGACTGTGAAGAACCCTCTACGTTGCTTCAAATGAAAGTTCTTTTCTTCTAGTCTAAAGGGGTGGCCTCTGGTACGATGATCCACTTTATAGGTAAAAAGGTCCCCTGCCATTTGTCTATAATGTCCTCTAATGTACTTGTAAAGTGTAATCATGTCCCCTCGCAAGCGCCTTTTTTCCAGAGAAAACAACCCCAACCTTGACAGTCTACCCTCATAATTTAAGTCTTCCGTCCCTCTAACCAATTTAGTTGCACGTCTCTGCACTCTCTCCAGCTCATTTATATCCCTCTTAAGGACTGGAGTCCAAAACTGAACTGCATACTCCAGATGAGGCCTCACCAAGGACCTATAAAGAGGCATAATTATGTTTTCATCCCTTGAGTTAATGCCCTTTTTTATGCAAGACAGAACTTTATTTGCTTTAGTAGCCACAGAATGACACTGCCCAGAATTAGACAACGTGTTATCTACAAAGACCCCTAGATCCTTTTCATTTAAGGAAACTCCCAACACACTGCCATTTAGTGTATAACTTGCATTTATATTATTTTTGCCAAAGTGCATAACCTTGCATTTATCAACGTTGAACCTCATTTTCCAGTTTGCTGCCCAGTTTTCCAGTTTAGACAGATCACTTTGCAAAGTGGCAGCATCCTGCATGGAACCTATAGTTCTGCACAATTTAGTATCATCTGCAAAAATAGAAACAGTACTTTCAATGCCCACCTCCAGGTCATTAATAAACAAGTTGAAAAGCAAGGGACCTAGTACAGAGCCCTGCGGTACTCCACTAACAACACTGGTCCAATTAGAAAATGTGCCATTTACCACCACTCTTTGTAGTCTATCTTTTAGCCAGTTCTCTATCCAGGTACAAATACTATGTTCCAGGCCAACATTCCTTAATTTAACCAGTAACCTTTTGTGTGGCACTGTATCAAATGCTTTAGCAAAGTCTAAGTAAATCACATCCACTGCCATCCCAGAATCGAGGTCTCTACTTACATTCTCGTAAAAAGAAATTAAGTTAGTCTGGCAAGATCTATTACGCATAAAACCATGCTGGCACAAACTCATAGTATTATGATTTTCTATGAAGTCCAGTATCTTATCCTTTATTAACCCTTCGAAAAGCTTTCCTAATACTGACGTCAGACTAACTGGCCTATAGTTTTGAGGCTGAGAACGGGATCCTTTTTTGAATAGAGGCACCACATTAGCAATTCGCCAGTCTCTCGGCACAATGCCAGATCTCAATGAATCCTGAAAAATTAAGTAAAGAGGTTTGGCAATCACCGAGCTAAGCTCGCTAATTACCCTGGGATGAATACCATCTGGCCCTGGACCTTTGTTAATCTTAACATGTTCAAGTCTCTTTTGAATTTCTTCATGTGTGAACCATGCATCATTAGTTGTATTACTATAATTGGGAGTGTTAAGAAGGAAACCTTCACTTACTGGTTCTTCATTTGTGTACACAGATGAAAAATACGAGTTCAGAATCTGCGCTTTTATTTTGTTTTCATCAACCAGCTGACCCCCCTCTGATAGTAAGGGTCCCACCCCTTCCTGCTTCATTTTTTTACTATTGACATATTTAAAAAATAATTTTGGATTTTTTTACTGCTTGCTGCAATATCCTTTTCTATAGCAATTTTAGCTTGCCTTATAGCTTCTTTGCATGATTTATTGGCCTCCTTGTACCTTATAAATGTTTCGCTGTACCAGCTAACTTGAAAGCCTTAAAAGCACGTCTTTTCTTACCCACCTCAACACCAACGCTTCTATTGAACCAAAAAGGTTTTGCTTTGCAACGACGTTCCTTGCTTACAAGTGGAATATACTGACAAGTATATTTATTAAGCAGCATTTTAAAGACTTCCCATTTTTGTTCTGTGTTTAACCCTGTGAAAAGCATTTCCCACTTAATATGTTGCAGAGATGCCCTTATACTGTCAAAGTTTGCACGTCTGAAATTTAGTGTTTTAGTTACTCCCTTATAGAATTGCTTCTGCAACAGAATCTCAAAGGAGACCATGTTATGATCACTATTCCCTAAATGCTCACCCACACAAATGTTAGAGATGAGTTCAGTATTGTTAGTTATTACAAGGTCCAAAAGAGAGTTATTCCTAGTAGGTTCTTGAACGAGCTGGAATAAAAAGTTGTCATTCAGCATATTTACAAACCTACTAGCTTTTTCTGTCTTAGCAACCCCATTACCCCAGTCAATGTCTGGATAATTGAAGTCACCCATAGCAACAACTTGACCCAGCTGTGAAGCCGCTTGTATCTGCAAGAGTAGCTCGGCTTCATACTCGACACTTATACGAGGTGGTTTATAGCATACACCAATGATAATTCTTTTTGATACCTTTTGCCCAGTCGAAATCTCTACCCAGAGTGATTCTACACCCTCACCAGTGCCAGCTATTTTTATTTCTTTAGCGCATGGCTTTAATTCAGGCTTTACATACAAACACACTCCTCCACCCTTTTTAATCCCTCTATCCCTCCTAAAAAGGGTGTAACCATTTAAATTCACAATCCAGTCACATGTTTCATCCCACCAGGTCTCAGTGATACCAATTATATCATAATTTTTAGAGCATGCAATTAATTCTAGGTCTCCCATTTTACCTGACAAACTCCGTGCATTTGCCAGCATACAGCGGAGGTTATTACTTTTACTTTTGAAATGTGCATTACTTGGTAAAGAATTATACGTTAAGTTAGTATTATTCTGTTTTCCTTGTAACAGAGGGACCTCCTTAGCTGGTAAACTGTATGCCCCCCTCACTCCTCCCCCATGACCCCTTACTAACCCCACTGCCCCGTCTACACTAGCTTCCCCATAATCCTTTCTCTCACCCACCCCCCCCTTGCCTAGTTTAAACACTCCTCCAACCTCTTAGCCATTCTTTCCCCTAGCACCGCGGACACCCTTCCATTGAGGTGCAAACCGTCACGGCTGTATAAGTTGTACCCCAACGAAAAGTCAGCCCAGTGCTCTATGAACCCAAACCCTTCCTTCCTGCACCAAGACTTTAGCCACGCATCAAGCTCCCTAAGCTCCCGCTGTTTTCCTAAACTTGCACGTGGCACAGGCAAAATTTCAGAAAAGATTACATTGGAAGACCTTTCCTTGATCTTAGAGCCTAGATCCCTGAAATCATTCTTTAAGGTCTTCCATCTACCATTTATTTTGTCATTAGTACCGATATGTACTAAGACAGCTGGGTCGTGCCCAGCCCCACCCAATAATTTGTCTATCCGATCAACCACATGCCGAACCCTGGCACCAGGTAGACAGCAAACTGTTCGGTTGTAGCGATCCGGACGACAAATTACCCTATCCACTTTCCTAATAATTGAGTCCCCTACAACCACAATCTGCTTAGGCCTGACTCTACTCTCCCCCCCACCACTACTAGAGAAACTGGTCTCCCGGCTGTTAGAGAGATCAGCCCCATCTAGAATTGCCAATCCAGAGTTCATACTCCCATCATCTTCACACAATCTGGCAAATTTGTTGCGATGTATAATCTCTGGATCAGCCTCCATTTTCCTTTTGCCCACCTTAGATTTTCTAACTGTCACCCAGCTAGCTGCCTCAACATCCTGCTGCTGTTCTGTTCCCCCCAAATTATCTGACCCCGCTAGGTCCTGCTCAGTGAGCAAAAGACTCCTTTCAAGATTGTCAATCGACCGCAGTGTTGCAATTTGTTGCTCTAGTGCTCTAACTTGAGCCTCCAAAGTGGCAATTTGCTCACAACCACCACAGAGGTAAGCATTTTGGATCTCTTGTTCCAAATCTGCATACATATGGCAAACTGTGCACTGAGTCAGACCTTCAATCTTGCTAGCACTCATTATCCCAGTTACAGATCAAAACAGGAAAAAATATAAATAAATATATAAAATAAAAATGAGGGTTTAGAACAAAACTTTTGACCTAGTTTGAACCTCCTTTAGTTTTCAACTCCGGTGTTTGTAACTCCACTTACAGATCCCCCACTTAAAGAGCAAACACTTAAGAGAAGCTAACACTAGAGCAAGCTCCACTGGAGTCCCAGGGGTTCTATTTATACAGTCTGTTCAGGTGCAACTAATCAAACCCCACCCCCTCAAACGGAGGGAAAACTGCAAAGTAAAGCAGGTTGTGACAAACTTGCTGTAAGCACACTAGCACACCAAACTTTGCTGTTTAGCACCCAAGACAGAAAAAAAAAAACCTTTTAAAAAAAAAAAAATTAAACCACAGTAGTTAAATATAAACCTTAATATAAAAAAGCAGTTAAGAAATACTTATCCTTTTCAGATGATTTGTTTGCTTTAAGTTGCTTTAAACCTGTCAGCAGCCTGATTCAAACAG
Source organism: Xenopus petersii (assembly GCA_038501925.1). NCBI lineage: Eukaryota > Metazoa > Chordata > Amphibia > Anura > Pipidae > Xenopus > Xenopus petersii. The sequence goes on along the minus strand of CM076679.1, from coordinate 93,941,751 downwards.
GATGCCATAGACACATCCCTTTCCAGGACCTTGCACCACCTTCAGGTCCTACCAGTCCGGCATACACACACTATGCCCCTCTGCCCTACTCCAGGAAAGAATTTTTCTGATCCCTGCTTCAGGATGTTCCCACTGGCCCTAAACTGTTACTTCAGCCCTATCTTGGCCTAGCCATGAACACTTGGCCACTACCTCCTTATTGGGGTCTGGGCTACCCATGCTAGCTATCACCCGATCTAGCTTAAGTACCTATTACTTCTTACTAGAGACCCTTACTCTACCTGATCCTGATTCTGCCAAAGTCCAGGAGAAGAAGAACCCCCCGGGGGACGCCCTGTGCATCTCCATCTAGTGGCTGGAGAGTAAACTACAACTAAACTTACATTGCTTTAACACTATTGTAACCTAGTGGCCATTCTAACACATTACAATTATTCCCATTACTTTTGTATATGTATGTATGTATATTTTTATTTGTAAAGCGCTCCTTGAGGGCAAAGCACTGTACAACAAAACAATAAATTAGTAGTAACAAACAAGCAGTCATTGGAATAAAAAGTAACAATAAGTGCATTATTAGGAATACAATTCACATAAATATAAAAAATATAATTACAATACAGATTAAGTGCTCAGTGTCAAGGAAACAATAGGCTAGAGGACCCTACCCCGTAGGGCTTACAGTCTAAATGGGAGGGTAACATACAGACACAATTCAGAGGTGGTATTAAGGTGCTGTGGGTTACAGTTTGTTACACTGTTATATAAGTGCCAGTTCAGGTGTTATCCAGGTGCTCCCAGAGGTAGTCTTTTAGTTTTGTTTAAAAAACATTGAAGGAGGATTCTCTCCTGAGAGATTCAGGAATGGCATTCCAAATATAAGGAGTCACAAGAGAGAAGGGTTTGATACGGGAAACAGCAGTAGTAGTGGGGGGTACAACCAAGTGGTTGCTCTGAGAGGAGCGGAGGTTTTGGGTAGGAACATAAAGAGAAACAAGAGATGAGATGTAGTTAGGTGCAGAGGAATGAAGGGCTTTGAAGGTTATGAGGAGGAGTTTATAAGTTATTCTTTGTTTTATAGGAAGCCATGATAAGGACTTCAGCAGCGGAGGGGCCTGTACCCTTTTGGATGAGAGGAGGATAATTCTGGCAGCAGTGTTTAATACAGACTTTAGAGAGGAGAGATGGGAGTTAGGGAGGCCAGTTAGTGGAAGTTTACAGTAATCTAGTCTGGATAGGATGAGAGCATGCATGAGCGTCTTGGATGTATCAGGAGAAAGGAAGGGACGGATTTTGGCAATATTGCGTAAGAAAAAGTGACAGGTTTTGACAGTGGTGTTAATATGATCAGAGAAGGAGAGAGAGGAGTCAAAGATTATTAGCATGCCATCAATAGAGATAGTAAATAGGGAAGTAGGACCAGGCTTAGGTGGAAAGATGATAAGTTCAGTTTTTGTTAGGTTGAGTTTGAGGTGACACTGGTTCATCCAATTTGAGATAGCCAGAGGCAGTTAGAGATCTGAGCCTCTGTTTCAGCTGTTATGAATGTTAATGAAACTTGTTTTAACCACAGATTTATAACATTAAAAAATTTACTTTACATCACTCTCACACATTTCAGTACAGTAGCAGTAACATTCACACCAATTACTCGGTGTACCCCTTATAGGTGCATGTGCAGTAGAGTGAAAGTGAACATAGAAATGAAATGCCTTTTTCACTCTAGTGCAGGCATGTCCAAAGTGCGGCCCTTTTTCAAATTTACACCGGCCCTCAGCCTCCATCATGAAATTAATAATAATGAGGCCCCCCAGCACAGTGTGATCAGGAATCCCATAGCAGTAGTATTAAGGCACATTTTCTGGCATTAACAATCACTTGTATCCAATGTAACATCACGTTTGTGAAAGAGAGTCAGAATAGAAATCATAAATCAGACCTGGTATTTAAACTACTAATTTAGTGTTTTGACACTGAAACAAAACCAGTACAAAAAATGTGACACTGGCAATACTTTCCAATACTGATCTGATCTCATGGACAAGATTTACTGGGGTTGTATTGAGATGAACAACATTTTTGTGGTATTAAAGGGAAAGTCACTTTTATATTTGCCCTGTATTTCTTTTATAAGGCTGCTATATATGATTGTAGCTCTGTGATGGTAAAAAAAGGAAATACTGTTTTCTCTCTGCCCCCATTAATAAACCTCTATGTGCAGTGCTCTACTAACTTATACCTATGCCATATGCACTGGGCACAATTACTAACCTAGCGCATCGGGAGAACCTTCTAAAATAGGTAGAACAGAACAGGATATAATGGGGTGATTGGAAATGGTTGAGCAATTTATTCTTTTATTTATGCCCTACAATTTGCTAGACAAATCTAATTGATATATTAACACCTATAAGTAATGCATACCCTGAATGCTGCTGTATCAGAGACCATTAAATATGTACCCGGGGTAAAGTGGTGGATTATTAATATGAATGCTGTAATAAATATACCTCTTTTTCAGGGTTACCTACAACCACCATCAACAGAGAGATACATTAAAATTATTCCTAATGCCTAATTCCTTGAGCTCTGCACTCTGCTACACACTGTACATTGTAGTTCTTTGTGGTGCCACATACAGAAAAGCAGACTCTGCAGAGTTTTTTTAGTATAAGTTTTATATCTGAGGCACTGGGAGATGTCACTTGACCAAGGTCACAAGGAGCCGACACAAAAGCATTACCAGAAATCAAATCCCACATCTTCCTGAGTCAGATAGCTTACTGGCTACATGTGAGACAGCAGGAAATATTGCATCAGATGGATTGGGTCTGATCACAAGCCGAATGGTGTGAGCAACTACAACTTTACATGCTGGCTAGCTGATGACCCTAGACCCTTGCAAATCAGGGCTATCATTTTGCCTATTTTTTTGTTTTCTGCGAAGTCAGTTGTTTCCCAGGACCACTAATGGAAAGGCCAATATAAGACTATTTATTATTTTAAATTTGAGGAATGGTGTGACTTTATCGGTTTAAAGGGGTCGTTCACCTTCCACCATTTTTTCCAGATCAGTTGTTTTTCGATAGTTTACCAGAAATAAAGCCTTTTTTCGGTTACATTCTATTTTTTTTTTTTTTTTTTTAATAATGGAGTTAAAAGCTTCATTTTTCACCTTCTTATGACTTTCTGAAGCAGCTCTTGGAGGGGGCTCACTGACTATATTCTAAACTGATACATTAGTTGATACAGTTCTTATTTTTGGTCCTGCTGAGCAAAATCCCTGAGTTGCATTTAAGGAGAACTAAACCCCTCCTAGCAACAAAAGCCCACCTTAACTGCCTGCCATTATCCCCTCTCCCTCCATGCACTGTGCATTAGTCAAAAAGGTGGAGTTCCCGAGCACCATCTTCTGCCCGTTTGCATTTTTCGGCTCTCTTCGCCAATGTGAAGCCTGCAGGAGCATGTGCAGTTGGGCCTAGTCAGGATTCAGCTTCAATTGCACATGATCCCATAGGCTTAGGGGATTATCTACTAAAAAAATGTTCTCATTATTTTAGTAAAACAACTTCGATCAAACTCCGATCCACAATTTTGCTTTATTTATCAATAAAACAACTTGAAAAACTTGGTGTGGAAAAAGACTTGATAAAATTGTTATTAGAATTCGAAATGTAGAAATTTTTCAGATTTGGTGCCCAAAAACTACAACTTTGTTTTTTCCCCTTAACAACCCCCAACAGAAAAATGTGGGTTTTCCTAAATAACCCCCTGATTTCCATAGGTTAAATATGAATGGATTGGGAGGCTGGATGCACTGGATGATAGCAATTAATTAAGGAAACTAACATATGTTAAGGAAAAGTTTGCTGATCCTATAAACTTTTCAATTGGCCTTCAATTTTTTATTTTTTATAGTTTTTCAATTATTTGCCGAAAGCCGAATGGTATGAGGAACTACAGCTTTACATGCTGGCTAGCTGATGAACCTAAACCCTTGCAAATCAGGGCTATCATTTGGCCTATTTTTTGTTTTCTGAAAGTTGTTTTCCAGGACCACTAATGGAAAGGTCAATATAAGACTTTCTTTCTACTGTCTATTTATTATTTTAAATTTGAGGAATGGTGTGACTTCTTCAGTTTAAAAGGGTCGTTCACCTTCCACCACTTTTTCCAGATCAGTTGTTTTTCGATAGTTTACCAATGGATAAATACCCAACTTATCCATTGAAGTCCACTAGTGATGAGCAAAAGATTTCGCTCAACACTAGTGGAAAGAGAACTAGTTTGTATGTTTGTAAGAGACAGTATCCATTAAATACAACAAACTTGAGTATATATCTCCCTCTAGTGGTTCTTGCACAGATTCATTGAATAAACATTGTATGTACTGTACTGCCTTAATCCAAGTTTGCTGATCTACTTCTGTCTATTAAATATATTCTCACCTAAAACTAATTTGTAATCATTATTTTTCTCTTATCTTTTCCTTATGTCTTGCATATTATTATAATAATATTTTGCTGCCAGTGCAAGCAAAATACTCCTAGATTTCATGTATTTTCTGGAAATCCAACATACTTGTGTGCTACTGCACTGTGACCATTTTTCCCAGGAGTGTGTGATACTTGCGTCATTGAACATTTGGGGAAATTGGTTCGCTGGGCACCTGTTTTTTTAGGCTCTGGTTGGTTAGCTGTACTTAAACTGTAGTGAAGCTAAGGAAAGTAAAATACTGACTGGTATGAGTTTCTACTGAAGCGTAAAATTGGAATCCAGGTGAGTTGTGTATGGCACTTCTTTGCAGTTTATATTGAATTTAGTATTTTACTAATCCATATGTTTCTTAAAGGGGTTGTTCTGCTTTAAGTTAACTTTTAGTATGTTATAGAATGGACAATTCTAAGCAACTTCGTCATTTCTTATTTATACTTCTTGAATTATCTGCCTTCTTCTTCTGATGTGTTCTAGCTTTCAAATGGGGGTCACTGACACCATCTAAAAACAAATGCTCAATAAGGCTACAAATGTATTGTTATTGCTATTTTTTATTACTCATCTTTCTATTTAGGCTCCTAGTCATCTAAGTAACTCAAAAACTACAAATAATAAAAAATGAAAACCAATTGCAAATTGTTTTAGAATATCACTCTCTGCATCACAATAACAGTTAATTTAAAGGCAAGCAACCCCTTTAAAGGAATTGTTCAGTGTAAAAATAAAAACTGGGTAAATAGATAGGCTGTGCAAAATAAAAAATGTTTCTAATATAGTTAGTTAGCCAAAAATGTAATGTATAAAGGCTGGAGTGACTGAATGTCTAACATAATAGCCAGAACACTACTTCCTGATTTTCAGCTCTCTAGGTTTACACTGACTGGTTCCCCTGGTAACCAGGCAGTAACCAATCAGAGACTTGAGGGGGGGACACGTGGATCATATCTGTTAATTTTGAATCTGCGCTGAATGCTGAGGATCAATTGCAAACTTACTGAACAGATATGTACCATGTGGCTCCCCTTCAAATCGCTGATTAGCTCAGAGTTAGAGAGCTGAAAATCAGGAAGTAGTGTTCTGGCTATTATGTTACACATCTAGTCACTCCAGCCTTTATACATTTCCGGCTAACTAACTATATTAGGAACATTTTTTATTTTGCACAGCCTATCTACTTACCCAGTTTGTATTTTCACACTAAACTGTTCCTTTAAAGACTCTTTTTACTAAATCAGTGCAATATTACAAAGTCAAAGTCCCTGAATATCACTCTCTACATCATAATAAAAGTTGATTGAAAGGTGAACAACCCCTTGTGCAGTGTACTGTGGATTTCACAGATATTTTGGCATGTCTGTTTCTGGCATTAGCAAATGCAGCACCCTGTGAAAGAATCAGCAACTTTAATAACAAACTTGTACATGTGAATAATCTTTTTTAGTCTCTGTATTTATATGATTTTCTGGTTAGCACATAATTGAATAACTGTATACCACAACTGTATTTTCAGGTGATTGAGACTTTATCGAAACTATCCCATACAACCATTTCTTTGTCAGCTGGAATAAGGTTGGTAATATTTTCTTACTGTTAAAATTCAGGATTATGAAAAAACATATGAATTGTTTATACATGTAGTCAGTATTAAATTTTTCTCTTTTCAGAACCCCCCAAAACAAATGTAGGAATCAGAAGAGAAACAGTATAACCTAGTCATAGTTTTCTCTATATTTTACCTGGCTTAGACAGAAAGCATGGATGCACTTACTATTTACTCAAATCACAGCGCTGACTTATATAAAGAGGTTGTTCAGAATTGAATTAACTTTTAGTGTGATGTAGAGAATGCTATTCTGAGACAAATTGCAATTATTGCAGTTATTGAACTATTTAGCTTTTTGTTCAGCAGCTCTCCAGTTTGTAATTTCAGCAATCTCGTTGCTAGGGCCCAAATTACCCTAGCAATAAGTGACTGAAATTTGAATGGGGGAGAAAGATGAGTAATAAAAAGTAGTAATAGCAATATATATGTAGCCTTACAGAGCATTTGTTTTTAGACTGGCTCAATGACCCCCATTTGAAAGCTGCAAAGAGTCAGAGGAAGAAGTCAAATAATTAAACAAATGAAGGCCATTTGAAAAGTTCTTGAGCATTAGCAATTTTATAACATACTAAAAGTTAACATAAAGGTGAAACACCCTTTTAAACTTATCTTTAAAGTATTACCTTTATTTGTGGCAAATATAAACTCCTTAAAGGAGAAGGAAAGGTTAAAACTAAGTAAGCCTTATCAGAAAGGTCCATCTAAATATATCAGTAAACCCCCAAAGTAATGTTGCTCTGAGTCCCCTGTCAAAAGAAACACAGCATTTCTTTCCTTCTATTGTGTACACATGGGCTTCTGTATCAGACTTCCTGCCTTCAGTTTAAACCTCATTGCCCTGGGCAAGAGCATGCTCAGTTTGCTCCTCTCCCCCCACCCCTCCCTTCTCTACTGTAATCTGAGCCCAGAACAGGGAGAGACTCAGGCAGGAAGTGATGTCACACCACATTAATACTGCAGCTCCTATTCTAAACAAACAGAGTTTCTAGAGCTTTTTACTCCGGTATGGTAAAACATTCTACAGAATAAATATAGCATTCTAGCTTGCACTATTGCAGCTAATCTATTGGCAATAAAATGCCTCCATAGATTTCCTTCTCCTTTAATAGAAGCCGCTGCCACCTTTCTACTGCCACCTAGTGCAGTGGTTTCTAAATTATTGGGCTACTCTGTTAGAGGGGGCTTGGTGAAAATTGGCGAGAATGTCTATTTGCTCTACTAGATACATATGATAGCCCAGCTTAAAAATTAGTTGGGGTGAAAGTTGCGGTAATTATGTATTTGCTGATGATATACCAATATTCTCTTCTAAATGTACTCATTTTATGTGCGAAGGGGAGCCCTGACTAAAGACTGATCTATAAATTAGTGCTTTTCGCCTTATGTGTGATTTTACACTGCCCTGCAATCATTCCGAAAAAAGAACTGGTTGTGGTATTCATAAAGGTGTGCATTTCCTTTAGGGATGCACCGAATCCAGGATTCGGCCTTTTTCAGCAGGATTCTGATTCAGCCGAATCCTTCTGCCCGGCCGAACCGAATCCTAATTTGCATATGTAAATTAGGGGTGGGGAGGGAAATTTTGTGACTTTTTGTCAAAAAACAAGGAAGTAAAAAATTCTTTCCACTTCCAAACCCTAATTTGCATATGCAAATTCGGATTTGGTTCGGTATTCGGCTGAATCTTTCGCAAAGGATTCGGGGGTTCGGCCAAATCCAAAATAGTGGATTCGGTGCATCCCTAATTTCCTTTTACATAAGTTACAGCACCCCACACATTTCTGTTAATAGAAAAAAATTAAATAATACAGTACTGCAAATATAATTTACAGTACAATTCACTTCAAAACCATTGCATTGGTTTTATATATATATATATATATATATATATATATATATATATATATAGGTTGCTTAGAGTTGCATTTTCTTACTTTTTTTCTTTTCAAAACTGTTTTATCAACAGTTTTTAATGTATATTAGAACTTAGTATCTTTAAATATGTAATATGGGTATGGGACCTGTTATCCAGAATGCTCAGGACCTGGGGCTTTCTGGGTAATAAATATTTCCATAGTTTGGATCTTCATGCCTTAAGTCTACTAGAAAATCATGTAAACATTAAGTAAACTCAATAGGTTGGTTTTGCTTCCAATTAGGATTAATTATATATTAGTTGGGGTCAAGTACAAGGTACTATTTTATTATTACAGAGAAAAAGGAAATTATTTTTTAAAAATGTAACTCCAGAGTATATGGAATATGGCCTTTCCGTAATTTGGGATTTTCTGGATAATGGGTTTCCGAATAATGGATCCCATACCTGTGGTAAGAAAGGACATTGTTCCTCAAACTCAAACTATATGCTACTGTTTAAAGAGATAGATCCCAACAGTAGGCAGGTTGTGTTCTGGTTGGTACTTGTCTGTTTAACAATGTTTATGTTGAAGGGGCATGAAAATTATTTATCTATATATTATATGATCTTGCATTTGTTTTTCCAGGCCATTCCCTACAGAGGAAAGTGTTCAGGATGAAGATATTTACAAAGCTCTGCCAGATTTAATTGAGTATGTGCATCAATTTCTTATTTCATTTCAGTAAACCGAATAAAACTCTTGATACACAACTCTTAATACAAAAGATGTCATTATTCTAAATATTGTTAATAATTCTGGTATGCATAGTTAGACCAAGTTCTGATTCAGCTTTCATTTACATTTTCTGCTTATTCTGGCCTTTTAAAGGGAACTATAAGCCATATTATAACCTTTGTTTTCCATCTAGGCAAGGTGCTTATACTCCAACTGTATGCAGCAGTTTGTGTGTGTATATATATATATACTGTATGTGTTTACCCTTCAGGAGACCCAGAGACTCAGACACATAGAACTTTATGTGCTGTCAGTAGCTCTTTAATTAAGTTTAGAGATGTTTAGAAGGATCCAGAACTATACAGAAAAGGCATTATTCCCCAGACTAATGTGGCCATTAACATAAAAACATGTAATTAAACTTGCTAATGTCTTCTCTTTCAAACCACTAAATTACTCACCAAAGCTCTAACACATCATTAAGCCTGTAAAGAAGTGAATAGGTTTTAAACAAACGCTAAAAAATGTAGCTTGAAACCAATGAATGTAGTTTATTAGTACTCTAATTAAAGCCAATTAGTACTGTAGGTTAGAGTACCTGGCAACTTTGCAGAAAAATAGGTCTAATGAGGCTAGATTCCATTTATTTAATATATAACATAAAAACCACATGTTCTACCAGAACAGTTTACAACCTACAGTAATTGAGTTGATCTCAGTTGATGCCCTGGTTAAATAAAATATCTCACTATCTTTTGAATGCCTTATGGTTAAACTTGGACAAAATTTCCTTGACCCTTGCAATTTTATAAAGGAATGACCTTATAATCTAGTGAAAGCCCATCCTAATGTCCTTAAAACACAAGAAGACATTAGCAAACCTATCCCCATCTGGATTTATAATCCAGGTGGTCTTAGATTATTGATTATTATCATCATCTTTTTATTCAAATGACGTATCCTTCCATCCCTGTTTAGAGTGGGTTAAGTTTTTTTTTTATTCTAGTATATAAGCTGAAAGTCTCTGCAGCAGCTGAATTCTAAGGGGCTTATATATAAATACAGCCCTGACAGCCCTGCCTAAAGCAACTGGACTTTCTGAATATCTTGTAAATATTTCACCAGTAACCAGAGTCACACGAATTGGTAGGAAATTCTCAAGCATTTTAAACTGTTAAGGGTAATATAGTCACCAACATACAATCACATTAGTGAATCTTAGAGAGGTGTGAAAGGATGATCCAGTCACAATGGTACAGTGAATCTCATTGAGGCATGTGTCAATTTTTCACATTACATGACTGGAAGTGTAAATGGCTGTGAAACCTCTAGGTTAAAAGTGGTGTTGTAAACTTCCTTCTCTGTTTTGGTGGAAAGCTGATGTAATTCTATTATATACTATAAATCTAATGATACTGGGCTGTTTTTCAGTTTGCATAAGCACAGATCAAAAAACAGACCCTCTATTCATTTTTTGATGTCTTATGTGTCAGCACTTAGAGCCATTACCTTAGCCTGGGTGCATTTTAATTTCATGAATCCACCGCACTCCTACAATTGATATTTAATTTACTGGTGGTGCTGTCCCTCTGTTGACCCGGCTAGGTCCATTAGCAACAGCAAGATTTTCACAGATCCGCACACACACATAATTTTCTGCAGTTGGGGAGCTTACCCCTTTTTTTATAGCCTGGGTGCAGACAAATGGAGAAGATTTTGGAGCTGAAATGCATACTTACACAGAAAACAGCAGTTATGAGTGGAGGTCTCTTAGTTCGTCATCTGTGTTGGGTAAATTGTTTAAGGTTTGTTAAGGAATCATATTCAAGATTATATTCTGGAGATTGACATTATGAACAGTAATCAACATGGCTTTATGAAGGATAAGTAATGTCAAACAAATTTCATTTCTTTTTATGACAAAGAGAGTAGCAAGTTCGACAATGTGGCTGCAGTAGATATGATTTATTTGGATATTGACAAAGTATTTGATACAATGCCACATAAATACTTAAAACTAATTTTTATACTACTTTCAAACTAAGGTTGTTCTTAGTTATGTTGTTTGCACATGGACAGAAAACTGGCTAAAGGATCATGTACAGAGTATGATTGTCAAAAGCACATTCCCTTCTTGGAGCAGGGTGCCTCAGGGTTCTGCTTTGAGTTACCTGTAAGTAATGTATCGGTGTTTGCAGACAACAATAAACTATGCAAGCCAATTCATTCAATCCAGGATATAGCATCCTTGCAACAGGATCTGGACCAACTACCATTCTGGGCGGCTAAGTAGCACATGTGATTCGGTGCTGATACATGTACAGTAAAGTCATGCACATGGGATGTAGAAATATGCAAGCCATTTATACCGTGATGCAGCTTTGTTACCCAATTAAATGATGAAGCAAGATCTAGGGATACTTGTGGATAATAAACTTGGCTGTAAATTTTGTTGTATTAAAAAGGGTATAGATTCATTGGAGGAAAGGGTCACATTTCTGCTTTACAAAGAACTAGCAAGGCCCCATCTAGTTTTGGTCTCTAGTGCTCGGATGTGATATTACTGAATTACAGGCCAAATAAGGGTAACTAAACAGGTTAAGGGTATGGGAAGTCTCTATTATAAAGAAAGAAAGATTGGGCACGTTTTGAATGTTTTCACATAAAAATGACCCCTAAGGGAAATATGTTACCACTAAGTTAAACCATTAAGTTAAACAGAAGAATCTGCTCGAATGAGTGGTGAAAAGTTTTCAAGAAATTCCAAAAGTCCAGTTGTATTAGGCTTATCATTACTAGAAAGTGAATATCATAGCTTGAATGTAAAACTTCATAGACATAATCTCTAACTGATATAATACTGCCATGCACCCTAGGGAAGAGACTTAATGCCTTTCACCTGGGTACCCGTTTAGTACAAAACTTTACATGTTTCCATGCAATAAACGTTGTTTACTTACAGGCATAAGCATTGATTTATTTACTACTATCATGCAAATTACAAAATTCATAATCTGGGATCGTGGAATACTAAGGGAATGCTAGAAGTTTGGGTTATTTTCAGTGCTATTTGTTTCAGTTCAAAAAATGCTACTATTAATCCCATGTTTATTCGTACTGTTAATATCTATTTTTGCCCGTGTTTTATCTGATTGTGCAGAATAGTCTAGTAAAGCTTCACAACCCCTTGGCCCCCATTTATAATTGCTCAGGATTTTCAGCTCCAGCAATCATCAACTTGATGTGAATTTTCATAATTCATGCTGCTTTTGAACCAAAAACGTTAGGCAATTTCTATGGTATTTACAAACTTGCTTTTCTTACAAAAAAAACTTCATCAGCTTTCAGGTCCCAAGTCCCAGAAATTACAGAAATCACAAACTTTTCAGCTCGAAGCCAGTGTGAATTGGGCAAATTCACATCAGGTTCAGGCTTGAGCAATCATAAATACAGCCTTAAAGGAGAACTAAATCTTAACTAAAGAAGTAGCTAGAAATGGCGTACATTATGTTTTGAGCTTCTGTACCAGCCCAAATCAACCACAGCCCTTTTGCAAGGATTATCTGTGCTTTTGAAGATGCCCTAGTAGCTCCCCATCTTCTTTTCTGCTAATTCACTGCACATGCTCTGTGCTGCTCTCACTTACAGAGTTTAGGGACCAATACATAATATACTGTACATATAAGGCTGATTAGTAATCAGTACAGATTATTGGTAAATTACAGCACAGAAACCAGTGCAACAAGCATCATAATTTAATAATCAGCCCTGTAGCATCATCTTATATTACAAACCAACCTCTTTTTCTGCTTGTTAATTTGCTTTGACCCTTAACCTTAACTTCTCAACAGCTGCTCAGAGTCCACTGAGCATGTGAGTGTCACAGACACTTTCCAAGATGGTGACTCCCTGTGACAAGTTTAAAGTCCTGGATCATTGCTGATATTCAGAAGCTGAAACTTTAGGCTGGTACAATAAGTTCACTTTATAAAATATGGCATTTTTAGCCATATTCATTTTAGGATTTAGTTCTCCTTTAAAAGTGTCCCTTTCATGGGTTGTTTTCAGTTGCAGCTGCCTGCAGTGCAACAAAAACATTACTATTCCGAGACATTATACTGATTGAATCCAATGATAATGCAACATCTCCTTTCCACACTTAAAGTGAATCCGGAGCTGATGAAGATGAAGAGTTGTACTATGACTCAGTTTATCAGGAAGATGATGGAGGGGAAGTTTATGAAGATCTTATGAAGGCTGAAGCTGCTTTGCCCAATGTAAGAGTCCTGACTGTTCGATTTCTTCCGTTTGTAATCATTTCAGCTGCCATATTAAAATACACCAGCAGTATGGATCACAAATTAAATAATTTACTATTTACATGTATGTTTTATATTTGTGCAATGAAATCTGACTTTTAACATGTTTTTTTTAGAGCAGTTTATATTTTGTGCTTTTCAGAGGTCTGCCGAGAGTGATGTTCGGAGCTGCTGTTTGCTAGAAATTAAACAGACTGAGGAAAAATATTCAGAAACATTAGACTCAATTGAAAAGGTAGAGTGGGTGTGAATGAACATTTAAAATGTTCTACATATGGGTGTACAGTACAACAGTATTTTGAAACGTTATTGTAAGTTCCATCTTTTAACTGAATCATAGTTGACATTTACTAAAAGTAACTGATTTCATGTTTGCATTTGCAGTTCTTCATGGAACCTTTGAAAAATTTTCTGACACCAACAGACATACAGAATGTTTTCATTAATATTTCTGTGAGTAAAAGAACATGAAATTATAGTATTATATATGTTCAATGGATGTGTGGTTCATGTAAACATGCATAGTATACACAAGACCAACTTTACTTTTTAAAACAGGGCTATAATTTACATTAGAGGCATGCTGTTTTGGCATTAGTGCACATTTATAATAGTACAACTATTGTTCATCATTGCCTGGGCCCATTCTATAATTGCCATTTTGACTCCACTGCATTGGTGCATTGTCTTAATAAAGGTCTCTACCAGCTAAAAATAATGAGGGAGAGAGCAATGTGTTACCTACAGGAGTTTATGTTGGCCTCTAAACTATTAACGTACTGAGAATTTTGCTTCATTCTTATCTCAAGAAAAATATAAAGGCAAAAGAGTAACAGGATTGTTTGATTAATAACCTGTCATTACTCCCAGAGATCTGTTGCCTAGGTCTTGTGGAAAGGACTAATTATGGAACAGCTCTAAAGCTGTTTGTTCATAGGCTGGTGATTCATATCCAAATATATTTTGCTTCCTTGGAAAAAAAATTGTTGCGTTGAGACTGGGAGTGGGAAGTTTTTAGTTATCTTCTTTACTACTCGTTTTCTTTCTTTTATCTTCCATTCATCTTCCATTCCCCAATGTGTAATGTTCAATCACAAGTTTTAAATTGTTGATGCCATTAGATGCATATGATGGCAATGACACTTCTATGCAGAGCTGTGGAGTCGGAGTCATGGAGTTGGCAACAATTTTGGGTATCTGGAGTTGAAGTCGCCAAAAATGTACCCACTCTGACTCCTAATAACTTTAAATACAAATACTGAAAATAATCAAATCAGAATCAAAGGAACAGTTCAGTGTAAAAATAAAAACTGGGTAAATAGATAGTATGTGCAAAATAAAATGTTTCTGATATGCGTAGTTAGCCAAAAATGTAATGTATAAAAGCTGCAGTGACTGTATGTCTGACATAATAGCCAAAACATTATTTCCTACTTTTTAGCTCTCTAACTCTCAGTTAGTCAGCAACTTGAAGGGAGCCCACATGAGACAAAACTATTCAGTGAGGTTGTAACTGATCCTCGGCATGCAGCTCAGATTCAAAAGCAACAGTTATGACACATGTGGCCCCACACAAGTCTCTGATTGGTTACTACCTGGTAACCAATCGGTGGAAACCAAGAGAGCTTGCAAAGAGGCAAGTAGTGTTCTGGCTGTTATGTTAGACATCCATTCAATCCAGCCGTTATAGATTACATTTTTGGCTAACTAACTATATTAGAAACATTTTTTATTTTGCACAGCCCATCTATTTAACCAGTATTTATTTTTATACTGAACAATTCCTTAAATAACTTCAGTGAAGGAGAATATGGCAGAAGCAATTCTGTTGTAAATTGTATTTAACAGCTATTCTACAGATCTATACCAGGTGCAATTAATATATAAGTTGTTTTAGGTTTTCCAGCTGTTTTTGGTTTATGTAGTTTAACTGTGATTTTCGTTTAGAATTTCCAAAGGATGTGATTTATTTTTTTGAGCTTTGGCTGTGATAAAACGCCTTGTATGTTGTGTACTTAACTTCTTTCAACATCAACATGGAAAATATATTAGGAACAGTAGGACCAAAAAATTAAAGCATTTTAAAGTAATTAACATATAATATACAGTTATCGTGCACTGTTAAAAGCTGCCTGTTTGTTTTAGAAACACAACTATATTTAATATAAACAAGCTGCTGTATAGCTATGGGGCAGCCATTCAAGCTTGAAAAATAGAGAAAAGGAACAGGTAAATTACATAGCATATAACATATATGCCCTGTCTAATACAATGGTGTTTTATCTGATATCTGCTATGTAACCTTGCTATGTACGCCTTTTCTCCTTTTTTACACAGCTACACAGCAGCTTGTTTATATAAACTATATGTCTTTCTAAAGCCAACACACAGCTTTTACCAGTGCTGAGAAACACTACATTATATTTTAATTACTTTGAAAAAAAACAGAGGAGTTGGATGTACCATAGAATGAGGAGTTGGAGTCAAAGTTTAGGAGTTATGTACCGACTCCAAATCCTGCTTCTATGTTGGTGGCATGTGTTTCTAAAATGTATTTTGGTTTGGTTTTGCTGAATACACACCAACTGTTGCTTCATATGTTATGATATAATTTTGTTTTTCTTAATTCTATTATGAATGGTATTCTTTAGGAAATGGTAGAGGTACACAAGAACTTGATGAAGGAAATTAAGGACTCTGCCAACCACCGGAATAGCCAGAACCTTTACATGATCTTCCTAACATACAAAGAAAGGTATATAAAACTGGATATTTGGAATCCTAATACAAAAGTTTTACTAGGTAAAATATATTTATGACAGCAGAATGCTTTGTTGAATGGCTAAAAGCAAAGGTTCTGTTGAAAATCAGCAGAATGCATAGACAGACGCTGTGGATTAATATGTATCAGCCGGTAAAAAAAAAGTTCTGTTGTAAAGAAAATAACTATTAAAATACCATATATTTTTTTAACTATATCACTCAGTCAAGCCTATTAATTAAAAATAATACATACTGACACACATGAATGATTCTGCTGTTCAGAGTATGACTGAATGCTGACCCATTGGGGCACTGCAGTGGCATGTTCTGTCATGAGTTAGAGAGTTGCTTTGGGTAAGTTAGTGCTATTCCTGTCTGCTTTGCTTATTATATATGTTTCTTTATGTGACAGATGAACGCTCACAACAAAAACATATTTTTTTTTTGCTTGTTTTAGGCTTCTTATCTATGGGGAATATTGCAGCCAAGTAGAATTAGCCATATCTCTTTTGGATAACATCTCCAAGACCAGAGAGGATGTCCGATTGAAACTGGAGGTAGGAGCCAAATGAAAAACTGTTTGCTAGTAATATCTATATTGGCAGCACTTTATTAAACACCTTTCTAGAAAACTGGAAAATCTGAAAGGGATATTATTGACTTCTCCTGAAGTAAAGCAGTAAATGTATAATATGATTAATAATCATAAGGGGTCACTTAGGAACTCGCCCGCTCCAGGGCTCCCACAGTGGGTTGTGTGAAAAGGTGTAACAGACTTGTGCCCAGTGAAACAAGTACAAATGCACTCATGGTATCAATAAACAGTTATGCAGTAGATGTGCTGCACTAGTATAAATATAAAAGTATGTAGAAAAAAAAATTGGTTTAGCTGTCAGTGTGCCTCTGAGTTACCCTTTGGCCTTTGCTAAGAAAGTGGGTATGCCAATTCCTCCAATATATCTGTGTTGAAGCAAAGTCTGAAGCTGCATGCTCAGTGGTCTCCCAACTTCAAATGGAACAGCAAACAGACATCAGTTATAAATGCTGTACTTTATGAAAAGACCCTTGCTTAAAACACTGGTGCTTTGCTAAAAGCAGCGCTGCGGTTTCTGCATGTTAATATTTACTATACTGGTACAAGAGTAGCTCTTTGTGCAATGGAATTTAAATGAATCAGCAGTGCCATGATCATAATTATTATTATTCTCGACAGGAATGTTCTAAACGAGCAAATAATGGAAAATTCACCCTGAGAGATCTCTTGGTAGTTCCAATGCAGAGAGTTCTGAAATACCATCTACTGCTCCAAGTAAGTTCATCTTTAAAGGCCTCTACATATATGTCTAGCCAATAAAAGGCTTTGTAGGGTTTAGTTCTTTCTTCCTTGCAGGTTTTTTTTTATTAGAGAATAAATTGTCTGTATTACTTTTTCTTTAAATGTACAGTTCTTAATTAAAAAACTGAATATAATGCCTGTTAATCTTGTCCATGATGACAAATTTTTGGCAGAATACATTAAGAAAAATCTGAGCCTTACTTGCAACCATGGAGTCTGCTCCCTCTATAGTTAAGCCACTGCTTATACTGATACAACAACATAGTTTTAGACTGGCATCAAAATGGTTTGTCCCTCTAAAACCATAATTAAAACTTTAAAAATAGCAAATCATAAATAAATTTAAAAAAAGTGTCATTAACCATTAATGTGCCCTGACTAGGTGGTGGGATCCTACTTTCAAAATATCAAAACACAACAATTTTCCAAATAAAGGATTGGCTTGATCATTTCAGCATTTCCCATTGGACCTTGTATCTTCTGTTACCTTGAACTAGGGGCTATAAAAGGTATATGCAGGTATATGGTAAAGGTATATGCAGAGAAATTGGACTGTATAGCTTTAAGCTGGTCATAGATCCTCATCGTGAGACCACGATTTTCTCAGAACGATCGTGCGAATTTACCATCAACTAAAAAGACCAATTTGCCAGGAAAACAAAGGAGAGCTGCCTGCTTGGCCCTGCAAACACAGATAGATTGCACTGGGACCGACAAAGATTTTTTGACCTGGCCGATCAATTTCCTGACAGATGTCAGCCGAAAAATCGTAAGATGTACGATCGTTCGAATCCCACTAATCGCACGATAATTTTGAAGGATTGGTCGGACTTCCCTTAAATTCGGTCATTCGGCAAGAAGAATCGTCGCATCTATGGGGAGCTTTAATGCAGTTTGTAAGGCACAGGCCTCCTTCAGGTTATCATTTAATTAGGTGGATGTGATATAGTGCACATCCCGACTGATAACTGTTTGGGGTATGATTAGGAACAGAAGACAGATATAACTCATACGGCATGTGGGACTTGATGCTAATTCTATAAAAAATCACTTTGAGAAAGCAGTTCTGCCTAAGCTCAAGAAGTAATAACACTCAGTGGACCCGTTTGTATTTATTTATTTTTTATTGCATTCTACAAATTAACCCTGTTTCAATATTTGCAGATAAGGCACAGATGTGTCAGAACTCAGAAACTTTTACTGTATTATCTTTAAAAGCCCAAATATATCTTTAGCCTTACTACCTCTTGCTTTGTAATACTGTAATCACATATACTAAGCTTAAGTGCTGTAACTAACCAAATGGCCAGTCTTGAAGTGACTAATGGCCTGACTGTAACAAGTCAGATGGTAAAAATAAGCAAACATTTGACTTTATGGTTTACCTAAAAGGGAATAAAAGAAAACATTATTCTAAGCAACTTTGCAATATAAATTAATTAAATCCCTTTCTATTTTTCTGCCCTGGTGGCTCAGACTGTTGAAACAAGACAAGGCAGCTGATTAACATACTTGTCTTTGCTGGGGAACTAAGACTTTTGCAACATTGTTGCCAAAAAGGGTAACAACAAGGGGGTAAGCAAATGCTGCTTTTAATAGCAGTTCAATTGTTATTTGTCTTTACAAATAACGTTAAAGGCACTTAAAGGGATGCTGTCATGGGAAATTTTTTTGTTTCAAAACGCATCAGTTAATAGTGCTGCTCCAGCAGAATTATGCACTGAAATCCATTTTTCAAAAGAGCAAACTTATATTAATATATATAATTTTAAAATTTGACATGGGCTAGACATATTGTCAGTTTCCTAGCTGCCCCCAGTCATGTGACTTGTGCTCTGATAAACTTCAGTCACTCTGTACTGCTGTACTGAAAGTTGGAGTGATATCACCCCCCCTCCCTTTCCCCCAGCAGCCTAACAACAGAACTATGGGAAGGTAACAAGATAACAGCTGCCTGGTAGATATAAGAACAACACACAATAGTAAACGCTAAGTCCCACTGAGACACATTCAGTTACATTAAGTAGGAGAAATAACAGCCTGCTAGAAAGCAGTTCCATCCTAAAGTGCTGGCACAAGTCACATGACTGCGGGGAACCTCGGAAACTGACAATATGTCAAGCCCCATGTCAGATTTCAAAATTAAATATAAAAAAATCTGTTTGCTTTTTTGAGGAATGGATTTCAGTGCTGTAGCAGTACTATTGCGACGAAAAGGTGATGCTGTTTACGAACGGTGTACCCATGGTACCTCCAAACTTTAAAGCGAAACATTTCAGGAGCCTCACGCTCCCTTCCTCAGTGTGAGGCTCCTGAAACGTTTGGCTTAATATATGTGTATTAGAAAGTTGCTTAGAATTATGGGTTTTTTTCAGGTTAACTTGCCCTTTAAAAATAGAAACTATCCTTAGCTAAATTTCAGCAAGACTGTGTAGATATATTTTATTGCAGCTTATTTGCTATATTCATTTGATTGGTTGCTTGTTTTATTTCAGGAGCTGGTAAAGCATACCACGGAACCTACAGAAAAAAATAACCTGCGTGTTGCTCTGGATGCAATGAAGGTATTTACATCAAATAAAAAAACATTGCTTGTAATTCCCACTAAATTTACTATTGCTATATTGCTCTGAGAGTATCTTGTTTTTTTGTCTTGGTTCTGACTGGATGTGCTTTTTCAAATTGCTCGTAAGAGGCCTTACCTGTAGCTGATAGACTCCCATAACAGGAAAGGGGGATTGGATTGGCCTCACTAAAAAGTGACATTTCTCATGAAGTGATGCGATGAACCAAGACAGACTTTAATAAACAGATTCTTAGAGGGATGACAAGTAACAGACCGAAGCACTAGAAGCCGAAATATATCAAATAAGTACGTCTCCAAAAGATCCCCTCACATCCTGGCACATGCCGCATACCCTCTCCACAAGCCTCCAGTGCCAACTTGATGTGGAAATGCACTAGCAGAGTGTCATTAATTATTATATTGTGTTTTTTTAGTTCTTAGTTTTGTAAATTGTTCCACATTCCATTATGTGTTTTATTTTTTACCTGTCTTTTAAAGTCCTACATTCTGCTTATTCTTTCTGTTCTATCTATCCCAGACACTCCTTCCCATTCCATATGCTCTTGGGACAATCTGTTGACCATACAGTTCACCACAAGAGCTGAGTCACTCAATAAACCAATTCTCTTTGATCCCCTGATACACCGTACCATCTTCCATCAGATAAGATTCAACTCTATTCTTTAAAGGAAAACTATACCCCCTGAACAATGTAGGTCTCAATAAAAAAGATATTGCATAAAACAGCTCATATGTAAAACCCTGCTTCATGTAAATAAACCATTTTCATAATAATATACTTTTCTAGTAGTATGTGCCATTGGGTAATCATAAATAGAAAACTGCCATTTTAAAAAATAAGGGCCGCCCCCTGGGATCGTAGGATTGACAGTGCACACAAACCAACCAAACAAACCATACATGTTAGGTCACGAGCCAATAAACAGACCGAGTTTTGTCTTTTGCTTCCACACTTCTTCCTGTTACAGTTAGAGTTGTAGTATTTCTGGTCAGCTGATCTCTGAGGCAGCACACAGACCATCACGAAATGGTGGTTCAAGGCAAGAGATGTAAAAGGGCAATATTTACTTAAACATATATTCCAGTTTGATAAGATTCTTTAATATGTCACTTAATTTGATATAAACTATCTGTTGCTTAAGTATTCATTTTGGGGATAAAGATTTCCTTTAAGATCATTAAGAATTAATTTCTAGAGTAAGCAATCCACAGCACATTCCTGTCAAATGGACTTGTTTCTCACCAGAAACGGAACTAGAGGGGGGCGGGCCCTGGCACAGGACGCGCAGCCAGGCCCCCGCCCCCCTCCGTACACCCGGAACTGGCCCGGGAATATGCGCCGCGAATCGGTGCGCGGACTGCCGGGGGGCCCTGGCCCGCTCGCACCCCCTGCTCCCCCGGTAGTTCCGCCCGTTTCTCACCCAATTTGTTGCTTTCTGTATCCTCTCCATAAACTTCAAACTGTTCAGGGCAGGGACCTCATTCTCATTGTTTAAGTTAATAATACTAATATATGTACCCCTGTTGTATTAACACATTTTAAAGCACTTTTTACATGTGTGGTGTGTTATTAATAATTAAATACAATACCAATTAGTGTTTTCCTTGTCTCCTTTTTTTAGGACTTGGCTCAGTATGTAAATGAAGTGAAAAGAGACACAGAGACACTGCGGGAAATTGAACAGTATCAACATTCCATCGAGAATTTGGTGTGTATTTACATAGAATTCTAAAACATTATTAAAAATATTATTACTATACCTTTCCCAAACATCGGACACGGGAGTCTAAGTCTAAAGGACTTAAGTCTGAAAGCCCTAAAAACATTCTGGGTTCTTAGTACACTGCCCTTTTGTTATTTTAAGAAAGCCTCCCGAATGTACAACTGGAACACAATGGGACCATGCAAGGCCAGCTCTTTAAACAGCATTTGGGGATAGGAAGTGGTTCCCTTTTTATTTAAAATGCCCCTGTTGAGTAGTGCAATTGAATAGAATTCTAGTGTTTCTACTGTAACATGGTGCATTGTCACCTTACAGGTGCTGTATTTTTTCAGCATGCTAGTTACAGCTTCACCTACAAAAAAACATGTTCTCACTAGTAAACTAGACCCAAAGCTTGCATATCAGTCATCATTATTTAACAGTATCACATGTGAACATAAACAGTAAAAATGCTACAGACCCATACAAATTGTATTAAAAATGAATTTTCACAACCTGGAGAATTACACCTGTTTTTTGTAACAAGTACAATGATCATTTTTGGGATCCATTTTTGTGAGAGACAGCAGAGGGCAGAATTGGACAATTCACTAAGCTAATATCTGAAGCAAAGGTATTTGAGCCCAAATGAAAAACAGCAAACACCAGTCTAATTTTCATTGTATAAACACTGACACATCGAATGTCAACAAATAAAAACCTGCTGCGCTATTGAGGCTTCTCGTTTCAGTTTCTCTAAAAATCCAGGCCCTTTTCTATGCCGTTGGTGTTTTTTTATACTGTAATATGCACTCTGAAACCCTTCAGTTACAACTGGATGCTATGTTTATGCTCCACGTAGTTTAGCAGCACAGAGTATGGAAAATGCATAGTTAAAATCTAGAAAAACGAAAAGGGGCAGATTTATCAAGGGTCGAATTTCGAGGGGTTAAAACCTTCGAAATTCGACCATCGAATTGAAATCCTTCGAATATCGAATTCAAAGGATTTAGGGCTAAAATAGCGTTCAATCGATCAAATAAAAATCGTTCAATCGAACGATTAAATGCTTTGAATCAAACGATTTTTAGTGATCGATCAAAGGATTTTTATTCGATGCTAAAAACTTTAAAAAATGCACTGGAAGGTCCCTATAGGGCGGCTAATATAGCAATTCGGTAGCTTTAATTTGGCAAATATTGAAATCGAAGGATTTTTAAAGAGACAGTACATCGACTATAGAATGGTTGAATATTCGAACGATTTTTACTTCGAAACGAAGTCGAACTAAAGCCTATTTGATGGTCGAAGTATCCAAAAAATTACTTACTTATATCGAAAATTCACTCAAGCTTAGTAAATCTGCCCCTAAGTAAAACAAAACATGAGGAAGAGATCCCTTCCCTGAAGCAATTAAATAAAACTGCTTTATTAGAATCTAGGTATGAATCTAGGTGCCTTTAGTGAAGGGTAAGAGGCTTGGAACATTAAAAAAACAACTTACAAAAACATAAGCACTTATACGGGCATATTTATTATGCTGTATAAAATTAAATTTGCCATAAAAAAATGGTGTAAAAAGCTGTTTAAAAATTCTGAGAATTTATCAGGGTATATTTAATTTTATGCCCCGCCATTGTGAACCCCAGATTTGCCAGCATTATTTTACATTTCTTCCAGTGGAAGTATAAAAAAAACGTGTAAAATTGTGTAGTTTTCCACTGTTTTTTACACAGCATAATAAATATACCCCATTATATTGTGCAAGTGTGTTGAAGGCATGGCAGCCCTATTACAATAAGCTGCCATCCATGCTCTGCACACCATTGATTGACCATGTCACAGGTTTAGTAAAGGGGGAGCAGTTTTGAGGCATGCCAAATCTTCTTAATAAAAGACCACAGATATTTTATTAAGAAGGTAAAAACTACTACTTTACACATGTAAGGAGTTCTCCAGCCTATGAGAAAATATAACAATATATTTTGGAGGATATTCATGGCTTTTGTGTATTATATATGAATAATATTAATAATTGTAATTCACCTAAAACTTGGTTTTACTGCAAACTTTCCTTTTAGTTTTTGGATCCTATAGAATTATTGTTGTCGGAATGATTTCGTGTATTTGACGTTATTTTTTATGTTTTTCTGCAGAATCAGCCTATGTCACAATATGGAAGACCAAAAGTCGATGGAGAGATAAAGATCTGTACACTTGACAAAAGAACACGACAGGACCGGTAAAGAGATCTTATTAAAATTCTGAAAAAAAGTGTTTTGTTTAATTGATTAAATGTTTTGTCCCAGGCAAATGTAAATATTTTTGAAACAATTATTGCTTACTGTATCCAAGGAATAGGAATAACAACAAATCCCAGGGTGATAACTCACAAAAAAAAATCCCCACAAACTTGCCTGTTTGGAAATATTATTAGCATACCACTGAATTATGCCCCCTTCCCAAAAAGTTTTGAAAAAAAAATCTTGAAAACGCTTGTAATAATAAGTTGACGACTCAAAAACCTTCCTATTACTGTAAGTTCAGAATAGTCAAGTAAATATGTCCTTGGTGGTGCTATTGCATTATCTACCAACTTTATTACCATGTTCTGCTCTTCATAGTGCAGTGGATTCACTTGCTGGAAACACTACTCTTTCTCTAACCCATTGATCCCAACCAGTGGTTTGCGAGCAACATGTTGCTCATCGACCGTTTTCATTTTCCTCCAGGGACCTCAAAGCAGGTGTTCATTTGTGGTTTAGTGGCAAGTTTTTAAGGCGCAAAGACCATGTACATTACCAAAGAAAGCCTTCTGCAGACTGCTATGTCCATGTGGTGCTACCATATAGCCAATCAGTGCCCTTATTTGGAACTCCCTATGAGTTTTTTATGCTTGGTGCTCCCCAACTCTTTTTACATTTGAATGTGGTCCACAAATTCAAATGTAAAAAAGTACCACCAAGGTAATGCTATTTTTGGGAGAGAGGGTGTGTGTAACAGTAAAGGCAGTGGGGAGTTCCAATCTGTGTTCTGATGGGCACCTACTAATATTCAACAAATAGCCTAGAGGATCCTTTTCACCTTAGTTTGTGACTAAGTAAATCCTGAGCTGTTAAAATTAGAAATGGGTAGAACTGAAGTAACATACTTAACATACTTAAAAGCAGCATATGTGACCACCCTTGGTATTAAAATACTTTATATATCCCATGTTGTCCTGCATAGACTTGAAGTTGTTGAAAAATGACAATATTTTCTTATACCTGTAACCATGTTATAAGCTAAAGGGCATCATGAGCAGCAGTTGGTAGAATGTTTATACTTGGACCAATGGTGGTGGAAGAAATTAAGTACTAGAATTGGTGGACAGGCTAAGACAGGGTGAACCAAAAGTGGTGTTTTTGGAAAGAAAAGATGAACTGGTCATGGAAAAATGGTGCCTTTTATTTTTTTGAAGTGGGGGAGATTTGGTAGAATAGGATTGGTTATGAAGGAACCAGTATCTAAGTTTTTAACTCTTTTACAGGTATATATTCCTTTTTGACCAAGCTGTCATTGTATGTAAGAGGAGAGGTGATAATTATGACATGAAAGAGATAATAGATCTACAAAAATACAAGATAACTAACAATCCTAATACAGACAAGGAAAACAAGAAGGTAAGTTAAGATAAAAGGACGGTACATTGAACATTTTAACTTTAAAAACTGAGGACTATGGTTGAGAATAGAGATAGATATAAAGGGCAGCACTGGTGCCAAAAATATGTTTTCGTGGCTATAACTCACTTGGCACCCCCATACAAATTGCAAACACTAATTAACTAAATGGCAACCACTACCCCCAATTACTGTTTTGGTATTGGAATTTCTTTGCCAATCTGTACCATTCTTCCTGTAGACAAGAGAACATATTAATAGGTTTGCCAATGAAGTTTAGGACTGGCTATTAGATGTTACACATTTCCAAAGGATTCCCTAGTCAGGTATAAGCTTTTTCTACATAAGGCTTTAATGTTATACCAGAACAGGTATAGGATTCATTATCCAGAAACCCGTTATCCAGAAAGCTCCAAATTAGGCGAAGGCCATCTCCCATAGACTCCATATTTTCTGAATAATCCAAATATTTCAAAATGATTTCCTTTTTCTCTATAATAATAAAACAATACCTTGTACTTGATCCAAACTAAGATAGACATTTTAACATACAGTAACAGATTAGGTTGTTTTTGTGAGAGCTCAGAGAGATGTGGCTAAGTGTAATGGGAGGGCCTGTGATACTTAAATTTCAATTGCTGGTTGCTAGGTAAGTCATTTTACCCACACCATGTAATTAGTATTTCTTATATTTTAACTTTTAATTAGGGATGCACCAAATCCAGGATTCGGTTCGCAATTTAGCCTTTTTCAGCATATGCAAATTAGGGGTGGGGAGGGAAATTGTGTGACTCTTCGTCACAAAACAAGGAAGTAAAAACATTTTCCCACCCCTAATTTGCATATGCGGCCAAATCTTTCACAAAGGATTCCGGGGTTTGGCCGAATCCAAAATAGTGGATTCGGTGCATTCCTACTTTTAAAAAAATTTCAATTGCTTTACCCTGCCTTGCCCCTCTACCCACATAACTCTCAGCCACTTTTATTGCCCTCTTTCTTGCACCCCAACCCAAACAATCCAGGAGCTGGGGGGGGGGAGTTTATTATTAATTCCCATGTACCAGACAGGCAGCCAAGTTTAGAAGGGGCAGGATCAGCTGCTGCTGTTTTGTGTTTTTACAGCTATCCAAGAAGTCCAGTTGCCTTAGATGTACGACTACTAAATACTGTATAATATTAGCTGGATAAAAGAAAACATTTTTAGACATACAGTATTTACTGGTATGACTATTGTGTACATTTTTCACACACGAGAATTCGTTTTCATTTTTGTTAGTAAATATCATGCTATTAACCTTCTACTCATAATATCCACAGCTTGTCCTGTCTTCATAGCAAGCGCCTCTCTGTCACTTACATTGTGATAGCCAGAAGCAATCCTGCCTATACAACTGAGTCACCTCAGGGCTTATTATCAACAACTGGGAAGTTATTTACCGGCAGAACAGTTGTCAAAAAAGCAATAACAGATTTTAGTCTTTACTACATAATGCATACTTGTTTAGCCTCCAAGCTACTTTGAGTATGCCCTAATACTGTCTATCCCCATTTTTACGTTATAATGGTCAGCAAGCTATTCATGGATTACATTGTTAAATTACTGTGATTAATAAGAACCAAACAGGTTTATGATTATTGTTTATGGTTATTATAAGGTGACCAAACAAAAGAAAAAAGCTAGTCTAAAGACTAAAGGCATGAAGGTCCAAAATTATGGAAAAATCCATTATCTGGAAAACCCCAGTCCCTGAGCATTTCGGATAACTGGTCCCATTTCTGTATATATTTTCATACCGACACACAAATGATATACAAAATATGTGTTTGTGACTATAATGCATTTACCACATATTAATGTTTGTTTTTACAGTGGTCCTATGGATTCTATCTCACCCACATCCAGGGCCAAAATGGCTTTGAATTCTTTTGCAAAACTAAAGATTTAAAAAAGAAATTACTGGAACAGTTTGAAATGGCATTGTGAGTATCTATCACTGTGTGCTATATGCAATTGCAAATCTGTATATATATATAACAGCTGAATAAAGTGTGAATGCTTTGCTTTTTAATGAACTATAAAAGCAGTAGATGAGGAGCCAGGGTTATGATAAATCACTGTGTATAACACGTCATAAACATAATTGCTCTATGGGGAATGAAATCATAATTTAGCTCAAATGTACATTGTGGGTGCAGGTACAGGAAAAATAAGAACTCGGCAATTCTTTGTGACACCTGGTACCATATTCACAGTATCAGTGCTATATTCACAATATATCAAATGTAAAATAACAGTCAAGAAAAAAAAACGAATTGAAAGCCTTCCTTGCAAAAAGTGAATATAGTTTTTGGTTCTGGGAGATTCTGAAAGGGCTTTTGAGCTAAATTATTTTCCTCAGTATATACTGCACAATTACAGAACAAGTATGTCAGAGCTCATAATATATTGGTAGAAGAGATTAGCCCAAACATACTGTCAGTGTTTTTACACATGCCGTAATTCTTAAAAAAGATAGTGGGGCTCATTTATAAACAGTGGGCAAATTTGCACATGGGCAGTAACCCATGGCAACCAAACAAATGATTGCTTTCAGTGCTCAACCTGCAGCTGGCTGAAAAAAAAGCTAATCACTGATTGGTTGCTAAGGGTTACTGCCCAGGTGCAAATTTGCCCAGTGTTTATAAATGAGCCCCAGTGACACTTTCCAGCTTTTTGTAGCACATTAAAAAACTTTTATCTAACCTGTTAAAAAAAAAAAAAAAACTCTTCCAAGTATCACTTAAAAATGTCTGGTATGTAAAAATTGTTCTATAATATATATATATATATATATGTATATATATATAGTTTTATATAAGTTGAATAAAAATGTAATTTTAATGAACCGGAGTGTGTGCCGCTAAAGTTTTCTTCTACTACTCAACCTTGACACAGCACCCGGAAGTGGAACACAAGAGTATAGTGTGTGCGGACGCAGAAGGCATTGTATATCTGGAACTAAGAGTGGATTCTTTCCAGGAAAAAAACTGTTATCTGGTGGCATACATCTAGGCCATTATTTATACGTAATTTTATCAGTATCCCTCCCATGTGGTATGATACCAGTGGATTGGAGATAAGGTGATGTATGCTGGACATTTGTAGGTTTCTTAAGAGATCCTTTTCAAGCTAAATTTGCTGCAACACGAATGGTAGCTCTTTATTATAAGATCTTGGTGGGACTATGTACAGGTATGATATTCATTATCCAGAATCCTGTTACCCAGAAAGATCCAAATTACGGAAAGGCTGCCATAGACTCCATCTGAATATTTAAAAATGATTTCCTTTTCCTTCTGTAATAATAAAACAGCACCTTGTACTTGATCCAAACTAAGATATAATTAATCCTTATTGGAAGCAGAACCAGCCTATTGGGTATATTTAGGGATATATTTACATATGGTCGAATATCGAGGGTTAATTAAACCTCTATATTCGTCTGCCGAAGGTAAATCCTTCAACTTTGAATATCGAAGTCGAAGGATTTACCGCAATTCATTCGATCGAACTAAAAAATCGGTTGAACGATTAAATCCTTCAAATCGTTCGATTCAAAGGATTTTAATCCATCCATCGAATGATTTTCTTTGACAAAAGAAAGCTTGCAAAGCCTATGAGGACCTTCACCATAGGCTAACATTGAGGTTCGGTAGGTTTTAGATGGCGAAGTAGGGGGTTGAAGTTTTTTTGAAAGAGACAGTACTTCGACTATCGAATGGTCAAATAGTCGAATGATTTTTAGTTTGAATCGTTCGATTCGAAGGTCGAAGTAGCCAATTCGATGGTCGAAGTAGCCAAAAAAAACATTTGAAATTCTACGTTTTTTTTTATTCTATTCCTTCACTCGAACTAAATAAATGATAATAAATGAGTAAATGTGCCCCTAATGTTTAGATTATTTTCTAGTAAATTATGGAAACATCCATTATCCAGAAAGCCCTAGGTCCCCAGAATTCTGGATAACAGGTCCCATACCTGTATATTTTATTATTTGTTATTTACTTAATGATCATAGCCATTCACTTGGTTTGAGTCCAGGTGGAAAACAGATTTTATTGTGTCCAATCAATGAAATAGCTAGTGTCCCTGGTATAATTGCGTCTGTTCTGATTGGTCACTGGTTACATACATATCCTAAAAAATTGTACAGTTGTACCTGGCATCTGACAATATATGTTTCTGTTTGACAACCATTAGGGCACATTATTGAAAAAGAGAGATTACAGTGGTGGTCTAGTAAGCAGTGGCTTGCAATAGGAGGAACAAACGTTGTGGCTGTAGGGGGGCTGATCTCCCTGCTTTCCCCCAGGCACCCACCACCAGATGTATAAGTATAGTGAGAGAGCACAGTCCAACTTTCTTCCATCCAAGTTTCCAGTTCTCACAATGCCTTGCATTCTTATTCACAGGTCAACTTTCTTCTGCTGTACTTTTTAATTTGGAATCAGCAGTGCACAGAAGGGAAAGGGACAGAGAAATACAGCTTTCAATAGCAATTACATTTACAAATAACTTAAAAACCAGTGACAGATAAATCTCCATGTCGATAATTGTAATGCATGCTCTTGTAATTTTAAAATATGCAAGCGCCTTAATGTTACTAAGAAAGGCTAATCATTCCTAGGGAAGGAAGAAGAGATGCCTATGGAAACCAAACATAGCTGTAGCTACAAATGCATGTCAGCAATATAATTTTCAATTAATGTATATTGGAACGTTGCTTACAATTACAGTTTCTTTCATTAGCCAGTTTGTATTAGTGTGAGTTCACCTTTATGGTGTAAAACATTCTCAGTGGGAACTATGAAGTGGAATTTATCCTTGTATCCATTGCACTGGCAAAAGAAAATTTTGAATCCCATTTTTTAATCACATGAGAAAACACAAGGTTACTGGCATTAATTCTTAGTACAAAGGTGATCAAGGAACTGCTCTGATTGCAGTTTTGACATTAGGAAAATGCAAATCATTGACAGCTTTAGTTGGTTTTCACCTTCCTCTTGATCAGCAGCTACAAGTTAGGTAGGATTTACCTGAGTACATGTTTGAAGTTGATGGGCATTCTTCCTGACTCCCATCTTATTCCCCTCCAATCAATCTTAAACTCTGCTACCAGGATCCTTCTGTTCTCTCCTAAAATTGAATCTGCTCAACCCCAACTAAAATCCTTAGCATGGCTGCCTGTTAAGCAAATGATATCATATAAAACCCTTCTACTAACATTCAAAGCCCTTCACCTCTCTGCTCCTCTCTACATTTCTTCTCTCTCACTGTACATTCCTAGTCATCCTCTCCTCTCAGAGCTCCTTCTCTTCACACCATCTACATCCACTCGTCTCAAATCCTTCTATCTTGCTGCTCCTTCTTTCTGGAATTCCATCCCTGAATTCCTCTGTAAGAAATCCTCTATCAATCTCTTCAAGAAAAAACAAAGTGTCTACCTTTTGGAGCACTAGAACATTATCCTAGTCCTGTGCCTACTGACGGTATGCCTTACCTTGTGCACTTTTTCATCTCCAATTTGTGCCTGTATGTTAGCCTCCCATCCACTTAGACTGTAAGTTCTACGGGGCAGGGACCTCCATCCCACTGTGTCTGTTACCACAAAGCACTTAAGCTCTTTGTCTGGACATGAATTCTCTGTATATTTATTGTGTGATTCGTCTTCCCTTTGTATACTTATATATTCTACTTTTATGCATTGTACAGTGCTGCGGATCCTTAACGGCGCTTTACAAATAAAGTTATGCATACATACATTCTGTTTTTCCAACCTCTGTGCAGGCTGCAGACAGATGAAAGTTTTTTCCCAGTTTAATCTGACCATTTGACAGGCTTGTAGTGAAACAGGGGGTGCTTGAAATATATAGGGAGAAATCTGAATGTGAATTATATTTAGGACCAGCATGTGAGCTGCTACGATAGTGTAGGCCACATATGTCAAACTACTCGGTGGTATTTTATTACATTTTTGAAGCTGTAATTTAAATTAGTTATTAATTTACTGCCCATCTGTAATTTAAATTAGTTATTCATTTACTGCCCATGACCATGTTCCCATTTTTACATGATGCAATATAGATTATCTGGTAGTTATTTTTTGTTATGCAAAATGCTGATATTTAGCTGTGAACCTGTTTTCAGAAGCACATGAAGTGAAGTTATAAAGCACCAAAAAACTCAACAAATGGAAGACCAGAGTTCATTATAGTGCTTCTTGGTTGTACAACTATCAGCATCGGCATTAAAGCTTTTTTGAGAGTTTTATAACACTTGCTCCACCGAAGATTGGCTCCCTTATGGAGAATCATGTATGGAAAACTGCACAAAGTTTGAAAGCAATGGGTTTGCTCTTTTGTCTCTTTTAGCTTTGGAATTGCCAAGGAGCAACTTTTATTAAAAAATGAACATTTCACTCTTCAGAATTGTAATTCATTCAAAGAGTAATGCACAGTAGGCAGTCCGATCATTAACCAAGTCGAGATATATTTTGCACAAACCACCATGGGCCATCAAACGACAAGAATTAAGCAAGTAAAAAGTTTCATTTTTCAGAAAGGAGGCAAAACTTCTCTTTGTGTGCTCTGCTCCTCTCCAGTCTGGTTACATTCTTTGCTTTGTTCTTTCTCGTACACATTTCTCGTAGACGTTTCAAAACATTTTCAAGTTTTGCAGAAAAGAAAATATCATGTTAGATATTTCATATTCTCCCTAATATACTACAGTGAAACCCCGATTTTAAGTACCACAATTTTAAGTTTTCCTACATTTGATATTTGTGGTCCCACCAATTTATAATACATTTATAATGCATTTCCTGATTATAGGTAATGTTTTACCAGATTTTACATAACCATTTTGTCCTAATGTTTCCAAAAATTGCTGTTTGTTCTCTGTGAGTGTTATTAGTTAAATAACGAGGTTTAAGATACTAACCAGATGTATATTTTGCAATGGTTCTGCCTGTAAATAGTCAACTCCAACTAGTTTGCACCTCATACACTGACAGAGAGGCCTTCCAAATACCCCTGCCCCATAATGTAGCATTAATGCTGCAATGCTTAACCCTGGAGCATAACTACAGAGGAAGCAGACCCTGTGGCTGCAGGGGGCCCAGGAGGGATAGGGGCTCCATGAGGTCCTAATTAATGAGCAATTTCAACATATATTGGTAAAACAGGACAACCTCTGGATATGATTGGGGCCCTACAATTAATTTGCTGTGGGGCCCAGTAACATCTAGTTACTCCACTGGCTTAAACCTTGTTATAAACACAGTATATATTGAATTTGTAAAAGAAAAAAAAAAAGAGTCATCTGCTTATATCCTTTCAGTACTTTCAGTAGAAAAAGTTACAGTACTTTAACAAATTTCCCTAATTATACATTTTCCCGGATTGCAAATATTTTTTTTCTGGTCCCCTGAAAAACATAAAATGGGTGTTCTACTGTATGTTTTTCTAATCACCTTTTGTTTGACAGTCAGTAACCGAGATTATGGGAAAGTATTTGAAGGGGCATTTGGTGTAGCTAACATGAAAAATGCAGTCTTTTAATGCATTTTATTTCTTTACTGAATCTGTCCTATGTGCGTAATAATATATTTGTAAACTCTTAAAGGTTGTCAAAGTTAAAGTGGTCAAATCAGTTTTTTCTCATAAAGAAAGCAAATGTCATTCTAAGCAAATTTCCAATATGCTTTAATTAATAAAATAGTCAATAGAAAGCAGTGTTTGTTTATTCCTTTCTGTTCTATGGGTCTGACTTTTAGAACAATGTAAGAGGAGTCAGATCTCCTCTAGGTCTTTCTGTTGACTTGCAGATTGTTTTGTGGGTCAGAGCCAGGCATACATATGTAAACAATCAGACATAATGCCTTTAATAGCAAAAAAAAATTGCAAGTAACTTTAAAACCACTGAAAATCATTAATAAATGTATATTGCAAAGTTAGAGTTGCATTTTCTATCAATGTGGGATAATGTTGCTTTTAAGTGAGTACAGGTCTAGAATATAATTGACTGACAAAGTGACAGATTACTGTGTGGACACTTGACCTGGAAGATTTTGTGGTCCATCTAATTTAAGTCACTCAGTTGTTTACAGAGAGGAAGAAAACCTGATTCTAAACCTACCTGTCTTCTCTGTCATTATAGACGGAAATGAAATTGAAGCATTTGCTACAGCACAACAGCTTGATGCAAAGTAATTTTCATGCTCATTTTCTGTTAACTGAAGCAGACAAAAAATATTTTACTGCTTCTTAAAACATTAATGTGCCATTTCTTCCAATCAAATGCATGGACTGAAGGCTTCATGTCCTAACTGAGCATTCTCCTGCTTCTCACCCTTCAGTTTTTACCCACTAGTCTGGAATCTTCATCCACTCATTAGATTCTTCTCTTCCAATTTATATGTGAAGGGAATAAACCGTTAATTGCTTTGCAATCTTGAAATGCAATATACACCTATGTTTTATATCTGACATTTGAACAGAACTGGTATAATAAATTGTGAAGAACAATCAAAACAGACATTGCTGGTTCCATAGAACATCTGTGGAAGAGTGAAAGGTGCTTTAAAATGGCAACATCTGGGTAGAGTTCTCGGATATTATGCTGTTTGGCTGTGGGCTGAATCTTAGCATTGATCTGTATCAGTCAACTGCAACTCCCCTTAAGGTGACCAATAAAAGCTTTCAACTCAGTCTTTGGAAAAACAGCAGCTAACTGGTCTGTGAATGGGGCCCAGAAATGGCCCGGCCAACGGATATCTGGCTGAAAATCGTCCAGATAACAAGGTTTGATTTTTCCATCCAACGGGGACCCCGTCAGCACGTTGATGCAGTTCTCATCCAACAGGCCTCTAGGCCCCTTCTGTAAAAACAACATTGTCTAAAGCTTATTCACAAAGAGAGTGGACAACATCTGACTGAACTAATATAATTTCATGGACATGGGAAATATAGAATTTAGTTGGAGGAGTGTTTTAGAAAGACGCAGCTGTGTACTTGTAGTACAAGTAATAGGAATGCACTTTTTTTGGATTCTGCGAAAACCCCCAAATCCTTTGTGAAAGATTTGGCCGAATACCGAACCGAATCCGAACCCTAATTTGCATACGCAAATCAGCGAGGGGGAAATTTACTTCCATGTTTGTGATGAAAAGTCACATGATTTTAAGGATTCGGCCAGGCTCAAGGATTCGGCCAAATCCGAATCCTGCTGAAAATTGCCGAATGCTGGCCGAATACCGAACCGAATCCTGGATTTGGTGCATCCCTAACAAGTAATAACTGTAACTATAACAACAGTACCTATAAATACTAATTAAAATCTAGTACTGTAAATGTAGTGGCCCAGCCTTCACAAAATCAATTTATAAAGGAAGGGTGAGTGCATTATGAGTTTTCAAATGGCCAAGAAAAATTAAGAGAAAGAGTTAATTCTCCATTGTTTTTCTGCACTTGACCTAAGCATTAAAGCTTCTTATCATTATTAACGGTAAACTATACCCCTGAACAATACATTGCATAAACCAGCTCATTTGTGAAATCCTTCTTCATCTAAATAAACCATTTTCATATTTGTATGTGCCACTGGGTAATCCTCAATAGAAAATTGCCATTTTAAGAAATATGGCCCCTGGGATCCTACGATTCACGGTGCACACAAACACACCATGCAAACCATGCATGTTAGGTCACATGAGACAATTAATGGACAACATTATGTCTTTTTCCTGTCACAGTTAGAGCTGCAGTATTTCTGGTCAGGTGATCTCTGAGGCAGCACAAAGAATTTCATAAAATGGTGGCTCAAGGGGAAAATGATGTAAAAGGGCATTATCTAATTTAATATATATTCCAGTTTGGTAATGTAAACTATCTGTTGCTTGGAGGTATAGTATTCCTTTAAGAATAAATAACTGCTTTAATCTGACACTCTCTTCTTTTCCTATAGGTCTAACATTTGTCCAGACAACGCAACAGCAAATTATCATGAGTTTCAGATGCACTCATTTAAAAATGTTACATCTTGTAGAGTCTGTCAGATGCTGCTCAGGTAACTCATTCTTCTAGCGTAAACCCAAAAACTGTCACCACTGCTCAGATTCGAATAGTTACAGCATGTGCAGAAACTTGTATGTGTCTGAAAAAGACAGGGTGCTCAGTGAAAAGGAAGGAATATGCTGCACTAATAGCTCAGAAACAGAAAGGAAACAGAGTGAAAAGAAGTTCACAAATGAATAGAAGAACCATTTGAGCGAGGCAGATTGATATTGTAAATACAATGGATTATTTAAAACTAAAAGTATGTTTCTGTGACATTTCTATGGCAGAGCAGTATTTGGATTGTGTCACTTTTCCAAACAAGTATTTCTTTTAATATTTTATTAATTATTGAATTAGGGGTACAATAATTAATTTCCTAATAGCCAAGCTATTTTGCACCTCTCTAACAGCTTCTAATGAGTTTTCTAGAGATGCTCTCAGGTCGCTACGGGCAACATCACCAGTCATTTGGGTGCCCCCTCTCCAATCTATACCCCTCTCCTAATTTACACGTCATGCAGACATGCATGTTAGGGATTGCTGGCATGCACAGGTTGCAAAAGCGCCCTGTAAGATGTGCTCTGCACCTCACACACACAATTTTATACTTCGTACAAGGTGTAGAGTGCAGTTAGACCCCAGGTGCAAGTGTCAGTAAATTACCCCCTTTTTCATTATAAACTTGAGACTGTACAAGCTTCTGTCCCCTCTGGGTCTTCTTTTCCCTTTGCCTTGATTCCTTTTTGCTTTAATCCCCCTTGCTTTAGTGATATAGACATTGCCCATCTTCTTAAACTTTCAGAAATGTGTATAGCAATTTTAAAAATATCTACCCCTTTATTTAATGTATATCTACAAAGGGAACCTAAACTGTAAGGCCAGATTGTTTTGGTGAGATTTTTGCAGACCCGGTTGAAGAAAATTAAATTATAAGGTGGCTCTGCATAGTTGGAGACATCTTTATCATCTAGATGATGCCTTTTCTTTTCAGAGGAACATTCTTTCAAGGGTACCTCTGCCAAAAGTGTGGGACTGGTGCCCATAAGGAGTGCCTGGGAAGAGTGGACACTTGTGGACGTGCAGGTAATATTATTTTTAATAATATATGTCATAATACTAGGTTAAATAAGTAAGGAATATTCCAGGGATATTTATGATACTTAAAGGCTCAATTTATATAGGAGAATGCATGTTTGCAATATTCATTAGTAAGAGGAAAGATATATATTGAAATGGAAAGCACAATCCAAAGTTGAAAACTCATCAGTATAAAACAGCTCCAGCCCCAGGCCCTCAGCTCAGGGGAGTGCACAAACCATAAACAGAACAGGAAAAAGAAGGCGTTGGGTACATAAAGAATCCACAAATAGAACAACAAAAAAATTTCATAATTTTTGATCATGATCTCTCAAACCTTACGCATTTTGTGTCCAAGACACATTTAATCATAATCCTAGAAACATGGTAGCTTCAGGGAGGTTTTAGATTTATTCACATAGAGATTAAAGCTAAATATAAAAGTGTAATGTATTTATTATAAGAAGGAATTTGCTTGATAAACAGTAGACACTTGTCTAATAAATAATATTATAATAATAATATAATAAATAATATTGGCTCAAGTGGGACTCATCTCATATCACCACAGCCAGAACTATGCTTCTATTGTTCTACTTGCAGCTGGGTAATAAAGTTTATCATTATTTAGTTGCTATGGGTTACTGCCCTGGCACTAATTTGCCACTGTTGCTAAAAGGCTCCTACCGATGTATATTTATACTGAGTTATAAACAAAGAAACAAAGTATCACATAAGGTAAAGAACAGTTCCTCATTGATACTGGTTACAATGTAGAAAATATTGACATATAACAGTTACAATGAGGTTTAAATAGGTATTTATACCGAGTAAATGCTATATGAAGGATGCCATGATAAAGTCACTCACTATTTCTTTAATTCATTTTCTTTAATTGCATTGTACCCTTTTCTAACAAATCGGGTGCCCTATAGGCCTCTTTTTATCACAGCTAATTAACTTGGTTGATTTTTGAGTAAGGTAAATGGAGCTTGTTCTTGACCTGGAGCATCAAACCCCATTTTCCTTTTTAACACAATTGCAATTATTTGAAATTTAGAGATCTGTGGTAGCATGCTATCGCCAGTTCACACTGGTTATATTAATGTGTAGAGAGTGTTGTAAAGATCCTAGGAAAATTAGTAGCCATGTTCAAAAGGGTAAGGCCTTTTGATTTATGTTACATACTGTATATTACTTTTGAAATTAATGGTGTGCTGTTTGAGGGATTGTTCAACTTTTCACATTATTATTTAGACGGAGGTTATATGGCACTGAGTTTTCTGTACACATAGGGGCCCATTTACTTAGCTCGAGTGAAGGAATAGAAGAAAAAATACTTTGAATTTCGAATGGTCGAATATGGCTACTTCGACCATCGAATAGGCTACTTCGACTTTCGAATCAAATGATTCGAACTAAAAATCGTTCGACTATTCGACCATTCGATAGTCGAAGTACTGTCTCTTTAAAAAATACTTCGACCCCCTACTTCGGCAAATAAAACCTACCGAGGCCAATGTGTTAGCCTATGGGGATGGATTTACATTCGGCAGTCGAATATCGAGAGTTAATTAACCCTCGATATTCGACCCTATGTAAATTTGCCCCATAATATGCCAGTAGCAGTTCCGTAGGCCAAAATATATGTCACATGTATTGGAATTGCAACCTGCAGTAATATGCTTTAAAATACTATGTATAGTGGGCCATAATGATATTTATGAACAAAATGCACTTTTTGTACACACTTATAATGCTTTCTTTACATGAAGAAAATAATGTACTGACATCTAAAACCAGCTGTGAACACTGCACTCATTCAGTGTACAAAACAAGCATGCACAAATCACAAACAAGCCACTGTGCTTAGTGTAACTAGTACAGTATATTCATAGTACAGCTGCGTAAGACTGAATTTTGTGCTCTGGTATAACATTATAATGTAAATAGAGTTTTCCAACATTAACCATAGGTGGCACTTATAACTTTGTTCACCTGCCTTAATATGGTTGAATAGTCTGAGTAGTTTAGTAAAACTAAGTTGTATTCTATAAACGATTATTCTGCTATTTTATTTTTAATGCTATCTATGCATT
Organism: Xenopus petersii; assembly: GCA_038501925.1. Lineage (NCBI taxonomy): Eukaryota > Metazoa > Chordata > Amphibia > Anura > Pipidae > Xenopus > Xenopus petersii. The sequence goes on along the minus strand of CM076679.1, from coordinate 93,903,416 downwards.
TATAATTCCTATTCTCATATACAATAAGTACTTTTATAAAAAATGATGACTTACGTCTCCTGAATGTGTTTTTGTATGATGAGACTGCAAACAGCTAGAGGGTCGACATTCCAGGTAAAGGCTGTGGCCCGTCCCCTGATCTTATTACAGTGCCTGTGTAACTCCCAGAACAGGAAGGTTTCAGTCAACTGTATGCTTCCTGCTCTTGCTCTGACTGCTAATAATGCCGTTCTCTAATTTCCTTTCAGATTCTGGGAGTTTGAAGCCTGAGGTAAGTGTTATGTTTTTTTCTTCACTTGCATATGTACAATGTGCTTGTTTTGTGAACATGAAAAGGCACATTTAGCAAAGGCTGAAAAGACAGGTTTTTTTCTCAGAGTTCTGAGATTCTCTCAAACCAATTCACTTGTATTGCCGTTTGAAGCGGTTTGGCGGAATTCTTAAAACATCTTTTTCACCTAAGAAAGCCAAAGTGAGTGTATGCAACCAGATAGCTGTGTATATCATATTAAACAGTACTTTGACAACAACTGGAAAGAGACAAAATTACTTTGCATTGAATATTTGATTGCATATTGCTCAACATCTACACCATTATTATCAGTGTTTACACTATCTCTCAATTGATTGCATATTGTAGAGAATGCCTGCATTGCACACAGCAAATACTTACAATTCACTCTGCATGAACCATATAGAATTTAATAATAGCACATAATGTAAGCACATAACCTTACAGTGTTCACAGTACACAGTGCATAGAGCCCAAGCATAGCACATTCTGCAGCACACACTGCATAGAGCCCTTACAATGCAATCTCAATAAATTGTGCAGAATTTGTTTATAGCATATATTGCAAGCACATAACCTTACAGTGCTCACAGTATAAAGTATACAGAGCCCAAGCATAGCACATTCTAAAAACACACAGCACATATGGTATAGAACCATAAACTAAACATACTGTGGAGCTCATTTATCAACATTGGGCAAATTTGCCCATGGGCAGTTACCCATAGATTCCAATCAGTGACTGGCTTTTTTTCAGCCAGCTGCAAGTAAAACAATGAATGCAATACTTTGATTGCTTGCCATAGGTTACTTGCCCAGTTTTGATAAATGACCTCCACTGTTCCACCTATTGCTTAAACTTTTACACTTCACCTAGTGCATTCTATATGGAGTCCTCCCACTGTACATGGCACCCTACACAGCCCTGCACTTTTTTGTGACGCATGAAAATATGTACCAATACAGGGAATTGTATTAGATACCTAACAGTTAGCTTGGTAAATCTAGTGCTTTTAGAATAATAAAACAATCTGATTACTATAGATTACTGCAGCACAACACATTTTCTAGGCATCCTGGCCAGATTTAAATGATTGCTGTCTTTGCAGATTCTGACTTGTGATGTAGGTTTTTACTGTATCCATTTTAAAATGCTCTTGTAATGACTGAGCATTCACTTAATGGGGCATATTTAGTAAAGCTCTCCATATTTTGCCAGACAGTAATTTCACAGCTCTCAATTTATTTGAATGGGATTTATAGGGGCATCTGTATTAATGGGTTAATGTATGAGTTCACCATTTTCATCAATTTAAATATATGGCTTGGCCTAATCCAGTCTTTTTTACATACATAGCAAGTGGAAATTTTGCAGGATTAATGTTTTACTTACAACATCAGAATTTGTGTAAAATGTGCACTGTATCAGCTCTGTCAGCAGGAGTATGTATAGGGGGATCCAGCGAGAAAGATGCAGCTAACTGTAGCTTACCGTGTTGGACTGCTAGGGGCTCACCATAAAACCTTAGACCATGGGCCCACTCCAAACTATTATTCCTCCTCTCCTCACTCAACCTCTATTCTCCAAGTCTCTCTTCTTTCTATTCTATAATCTATTATTCTATCTATTTAGCCTATTTGTTACCATATAGAAGTAGGTAATGACCTTGAATCAATAGCAGGTACCCTCATGTTGCTTATAGCATGGTGGTCCATCATTAGCTTATATCATGGTGATAGATATAAGAAATATAAGTATATCAACATTTTCAAGAATACATATAAAGTGCGTGCAAAGATTACACATTCAGTGGAGATTTCATTTTATTCATTGTGCAGTTGTCATTCCTTTCTCTTCCATACCATTCCTCTCATTCCTTCAAAGGGGGGTTCACCTTAAAATTAGAGTCATATTCTGAGTCAATCTGCAATTGTTTTTAATATTTTATTATTTGTGGTTTTTAAGTTATCATTTTATTCAGCAGCTCTTCAGTTTGCAATTTCAGCAAGCTGGTTTGCTAGGGCCCAAATTACCCTAGCAATCACGCATTAATTTGAATAATGATAGGCAAGGACCTGAATAGAAAGATGAGTAACAAAAATTACCAATATAATTTGTAGCCTTACAGGGCATTTGTTTTTTATGGGGCCAGTGACCCCTATTTAAAAACTGTAAAGAGTTTGAAGGAGAAGGCAAAACAATTAAGTCCAATTAAAAAACTTGCTTAGAATTAGCTATTCTATAACATACTAAAATGTAACTGAAAGGTGAACCATCCCTTTAATATGCAGATGCTACATATAGGACAACAAGTTAGATTTCACCCCAAATCTTATGCATGCTGGGCTTTCAGCTGTATCTAAGAAAAACAATTCTTATCCTAACTGACATTGAGTCTCCAAGCCACTACTCCAAGTTTCCTGGGATACTGAATAAGCAATGTGAACCCAGTGTGTGCAACAATACTAAAAGTAATGCCTCCTGCACACTTGAGCTTTAAATGCATTAGCAGCAGCGCCGATCCTGGGGCTGCTGCCGCCTGAGGCAGCAGCCCAGATGCCGCCCCCCTCCTCTCCCGCTCCGCGCTTAAAAATTAGCGTCGGAGCGGGTTTCAGGGGGCAGTATCGCTAGTGCATTGAGCGCTATAGCGCTCTTTGCACTAGCTGAGCCGAATTTCCGGATTAAAACCCGGAAGTTCGGCTCTTAAAGTTACAAGAGGCGGCTTTTTGCCGCCCCTTGTAACTGGCCGCTCGCTGCCGCCTGAGGCAAGGGTTTCACCTTGCCTCATGGCAGAAGCGGCCCTGATTAGCAGTTGCCCACATGTATAATCAGATGCAAGTGCTTAAATGAGCACAAAGCAATTGCATCTACTGGACATACTTGCACTGAAAACATGTGCAACATGAATACATGCATTTCAAACTTGGTGCAAGTCTCCACTTACCCAGTTTTAAAATATTCTCTGCTATTTCAGTGCATGTCTGTGCGTGAAAGCATTTGCCTCTGCTATTGCTAGCTGCTGGAATGACTTATACAGTGTTGTATTTAAAAAAACTCAAACTTAGAGGTATAAGCAATACTATGAGGAGTAAATATATGTCATGAGCAATAGCTATTTGTTAGAACATTGGTAGAAAACTGGTGTGAAGTATCAAACTGTACAAACTTTTTCTAAAGTTCAGGCAAGGTACAGACAGATTAGGGAATAGAACACATGTTTACCATGGGCTTTAGTAATGTAAGGGATTGATGAACATTGCTGCATTGAGTATACGTGAACTGCATATCATTTTAAACCCACTGTCAATCATTTGTATCTTTGCTCTGATAAAATGATAGGAGTCAGTGAAAAAAAGATTTCCGTCATGTATGGCAATAAAAGCAAGCCAAGTAACAATAAAAGCAAATAGCAATAAAAACATCATAATAATGGTATAAAACAAAAAATAAAATAATTCCTTTTTTTACTTTCACAGAAACAAAATGGACCCCGAAGGCCCGTTAAACACCCTGACCCAGGTTTGTGCTCCAGAACCTTTTCTGCCTCTTCAGTTTAATCCTCATCTAAAGTCTGCAAATCATAACACCAATGCAGTTTTCAACCTGATATGCGTATGAATTTTTGTCCTTGTCATGCTCTGACCCTTCTCTCATTTATACTGCATGCCAGGCTGATTTAGTTTGGTAGAATTAGCAACAATGTTAATTTGCATTTAATTTCAAGCTACAAAACTGTCAGGGCATTGTGCAATGAATATGGAAATGTGTCCATGTCAACTGCCCGGGGGGACTGATTATGAGAGTCTGAGTCAGTATTGTGTTTACACTTGAACATTACTTTACCATTTTTGTTCTTTAATTATATCTTTGCCCTCTGAAAGTATATTGACATTGGTAAACAACACCCTGCTGTCCATATTGTAGTGCCAGCTATTGATGGAGGAGATTTATTACAAGGGTCAATGTGCACTGAGAGTAATGTATGCCACTTTTAACTATATAAAAATCTTGTTATGGTTCCTGGGGCACTGGATTTAAAAATATCCTACATTTCTTGCATATAACTACCACCCAATATGCATTTCTTCAGTTTTTTTATAAAGTACTAAAGTCACAAATTAATTAATTAATTAATTAATTAATTAATTAATTAATTAATTAATCAATCATTAATTGGAAAACCTGCTTGCTTTCTAGTTATAGCATTACATAAAACTGTATAAGGTGTCAATTTATAACTGAACAACACTACCCCATTATATAGAACTGCTCCAAGATACTTTATAAAAAAACATCATGGATATTTTGGGGTATGCTTATTACATTTTATAATTTCTCCTATAACATCACTGTGAATTTCTCACAGAGACTATTGGTATTGCTAGTGGCATATTTCCTTGCAGCAAACCTTACTAATGTTAATGACCAACATTATTTAGCATATTTTCTGACTATGGCGATATAGTGCAATTTTGAAAAATCTGTAGAAAATGAGTCATAATTCCATATATATTCGTTGCAACAGTCCTTAAAATGGAAAAATAATAATCCCATTGGTCATTTTTATCTGAAATGTCTCAAAATGGTCCCAGTTTATTAGTATTTTATGGCTCAAATTCATTGCTAAATTCAGCTAATGTCATGCAATCCTCTCCTCCATTCCCTCAGAGTTCAATGGCTGACCTATGTGCAGTGACACCCATTTTAGTAATTGTTTGCCTTTAAGTTAGTCCAAATTTTCCCACATACTGTAACATATGTAATATCTTATATACTAAATGTAGGCCATTTTATCATACAACATGCCTCTACAGAGTGCTTGGACCTAAAGAAAAGCTGTAGAAACCTCTTTTCTTCAGACTACTTTCATAGGAATTAAGGACCAATAGCTTAATTCTCTAAACAGGAGACTTATCCTGTATATAGGCTGCTGCTGCAGAAATGGACCTACCCCATAACCAATAGCAGCTCTTTGTGATCACTGGCAGGCCCTCTCCATTGAGTGATCAGGTATGTCATTGATATAGCATTGACCAGATCTTCTCAGTAATGCATATAGGAAATTGGCTTACATCTTCGTGACAATCCTAATCCATACCGAAAATTTGGCTTATTGCACCCAGGCATTTTTTGACTGCTATACGAGTTGTGCCGGCTTCCAGGCTGCTATATATATATATATATATATATATATATATATATATAGAAAAAAAGGATGTCTAACATAAGAGAATAGAACACTACTTCCTGCTTTTCAGCTCTATAACTCTGAGTTAGTCAGCGACATGAAGGGGGCCACATGGGACATAACTGCTCAGTGAGTTTGTAATTGATCCTTAGCATGCAGCTCAGGTTCAAAAGCAAACCCTTATGACCCATGTGCAGGGCCGCCATCAGAATCACGGGGCCCCGTACAACAACATTTTCTGGGCACCGTTCAACACCAGCCCTGCTCCAGACTACACAAACCCTCAAACCACAGTAAAACATTTTAACTAAAGTAAAAGTAAAACCAAAGTAAAACATAAACGCTAAAACCTAATGGTGGCCAAGGTCCCTTCTACTAGTTAAAAAAAAATTGGTGGTCAGGACCCACCAGTAAAAAGCTTCATTGGTGGTCAGGGGCACAATAAAAAAAGCATTAGTAGTCAGGGTCCCCCTTACAAGTAAAAAAAACATTGGTGTGGAACCTTAGATTCTTCTTTTTTGTTATAGGCAATGGCAGCTTTTTCAGTTTTCTTCTACAGCATTCGGCTCTGGGTCTTTCCGCTGCAGCTTTGAGTCTTTCCACAGTTTGCACGGTTTTAAGGGGGCCCGGCTTTTTCAGAGAGTGCGCACAGTCGGGCCCCCTTTTCACCTCCTTACAGTTTGCCAGGCCCGGGACAGCTGTCCCTGCTGTGCCTCCCTGATGGCGGCCCTGCCCATGTGCCCTCTCTCAAGTCACTGATTGGTTACTGCCTGATAACCAATCAGTGGAAACCAACAGAGCTGCAAAGCAGGAAGTAGTGTTCAGGCATTGGATTCTTTACTGTCTGCCTAGATATTAAAGGAACAGTTCAGTGTAAAAACTAGGTAAATAGATATAGTTAGTTCGGCAAAAATGTAATATATAAAGGCTGGAGTGACTGGATGTCTAACATAACAGAACACAACTTGCTTTTCAGCTTTCTAACTCTGAGTTAGTCAGCTACTTGATGGTGGGCCACATGGGACATAACTGTTCAGTTAGTTTGTAATTGATCCTTAGCATGCAGCTCAGATTCAAAAGCAACAGTTATGACCCATGTGCCCCCCCTCAAGTCTCTGATTGGTTATTGCCTGGTAACCAACCAATGAGCAGGAGGTAGTGGTTATTATGTTAGACATCCGGTCACTCCAGCCTTCCTACATTACATTTTTGGCTTACTAACTATTTAATTTTGCACAGCCTATCTATTTACCTAGTTTGTATTTTTACACTGAACAATTCCTTTAAACATAGTAACATAGTAAGTTAGGTTGAAAAAAGACATGTCCATCAAGTTCAACCTTTTTACTTTTTTTAACTTTACTTAAAAAAAGTAAAAAGGTTTAAGATTAAATACACATCCTGTTGTAAATTGTACTTTCTGTATGGCTAATTTAATGATACAGTATAAACTCACAGTCAGTTCAAGAATTCCAAACCCATACACCCTTCTTGTATCAAGGATAGTTGGGAGCATAGCTACAGTACATTACAATTGGTTAACAAACAGAACAAATATCTTTTTCTATACAATCTAGTAGCAGAAAGAATGCTACTGACAGGTTCAGGACAGCATGATGAAGATGATGCAACAGATTTTATCACATGTAGGATCTTTCCTGGGACTAGTTTAGGAATGTGGAATAGCATGCTTGTGTCAAATACATTCTGCTTAAAGACAAACAAAACAGGCGAGGCCAAACACCATGAAGCTGAAGAATTATGCTGAAAGAAATGTGCAGACATTTTTATTTAACCCAGAAATGCAAGCAAGGTGGAAATATTAAGATTGCATAAAGACATTTGGCATAGCCGTAACACTCAATCATAACATTTGTCTCCAGTTTTACTGGCAAGGAATTTAGAAATGTATATAAGGGCCTGTAAAAATGCCTTGATAAACTATAAGTTTTTGCACTTACAGGTAGGTAATGCAATCTGCTTCAGTATATCATTCAGAAATGATATACCGTATGTACTGTATACCTCCCAACATTTTGGAAATAGAAAGAGGGACAAAAAGATGTGCTGCCCGGTGGTGGCCACACCCCCTAATTTTTGTTTTGTAATGAAGGTGAATTGCCCTTTAAGCTGTGAGTTTAAGTTCTCCCAAGAGACCTGCTTATCTTATATCGTTACAAAGGTATCTAAGTATGTATTCTTGGCTTTCTGCCAAGAGCCAATTAAGTTAGAAACTTTGTATCTTTTTCTGGCTGTTCAGTGCAGGAGATCAAAGAGAAAGTCGGGACATTTGAGTAACAAACCTGGGACTGTGGGTTGAGCTGTCAAAATCAGGACTGTCCTGTGAAAAACAGGACATTTGGGAGGTATGCTTATGCACTGGTCTTACAGTCCAACCCAATGGTGAGGCAGACCTGTGACTTTTGAGAGCCATACTTTTACATATGCCATTTTTTCTTATTTTTGGTCCAGAGACAACACAAATATCCATACATAATAATAATACTAATATCCATGAAGTTAACTATAGTGACTGATATCTAACTGCCCCATGAGAGTGTAGATGCCAGAAGTGCAGCAGTTTAGGTGTAAGTATCTGCTGAATATTAGGTCCAGCTCAAACCCTGAATAACTCATCTGTGTATTTTTTAAATAAGGGCATCTGTTCCACATTCAGGTAGCTTTTAAAGTTAAGTGGACAAAAGAAGAAATGAAATGCATAATCTGTAGATGACCTATGGATGTTAGACTTTGTCAACAAACAATTGTCTTTGGAGCAAATATTCCATTTGACACCATTCCTAGGGGTTCCTAACAGTCTTCTCACGTTTTCTAATCAGCCACAAGTGATAGAAAAAACTGTTCTCGCTTCTCTTGTTTTGACACTGATTTATTTCTTTTAATTTCACATATAGCAGGAACCAATTCATTTAGCAATTAATGCTGTTTAATGGAGTTTTGTAAATTTTTAACTTCTAAGCTAATGCAGAAAGTCTTGCAAATTTTGGATTGCTTCACATACTGTATTATGGTTGTGGCATCTGGGTTAAATTGTGTTTTCTGAATAAGGCTACTGCCTTGGCCGAATGCATTTACAAAGCTTAATTTTAATAGACTCAGAGAACAAATATTACATATAATTCTATACCGTTGGAGCAGCCACTGACCTAGATTGAAGGAGTTCATTTCAGTGGACAGAGATATTGTCTGTGTCAAACTCAACTAAAAGGGGCCGATTCACTAACTTCGAGTGAAGGATTCGAAGTAAAAAAAACTTCGAATTTCAAAGTGTTTTTTGGGCTACTTCGACCATCGAATGGGCTACTTCGAAGGATTCGAACTAAAAATCGTTCGACTATTCGACCATTCGATAGTCAAATTACTGTCTCTTTAAGAAAAAACCTCGACCCCCTAGTTCGCCATCTAAAAGTTACCGAACTCAATGTTAGCCTATGGGAAAGGTCCCCATAGGCTTTCCTACGTTTTTTTGATCGACGAATATTCCTTCAATCGTTGGATTTAAATCCTTCGAATCATTTGATTGGAGGAATAATCCTTTTATCGTACGATCGAACTATTTGCGCTAAAATCCTTCGATATTCGAAGTCGAAGGATTTTAATTCCCAGTCGAATATCGAGGGTTAATTAACCCTCGATATTCGACCCTTGGTGATTCGGCCCCATAGTGCTTCTTCAAACCAAATAAAAATTTTCCCTTCATTCTCTTATTTACTATTTTCCCATCACTTCCCATCATGATTGTAAACAATTAATAGAGGAGCACTGCTGACACGCATCTTATCCATTCTGTATTGTGTGTTCAGCTTATCCTACTAAGGTCTGCTGTAGAAATCCCTGTAACACATTCAAGCAGGTTTTTAATTTATTTTGGGAAGAGCATAAAATGTTCCTTTTTATTTACAGGCTGAAGGTACTGTTCCTTACCCTCTGCTCTTCCCGTTTATAAATTGCAGATGGCATGTGTTTTTTTTGTAATGTGCAAGATTTAACACCACACGGGATACAGCACGCTAACATTTGCACATATAATTGGGATGCTTGGATGCACATCACTAGGGATTCTAATATATTGTGTTAAATGTTTCCTAATTTTACATAAATTAATTTTCAGCGTCTGTGTTTTCTGTCATTGCGACTTCATCTGCAAATCATTATGGAGCTAAAATGAATTTGCTATCACTGTTTGAATCCTTCCAAATCGAACCTGGCATCATCAATTATAGGAAATTACTTTCACAAAATAAATACCATTTTTGTGGGTTTGGCTAGGGGTTGGTAACAATTAAAGTAATGCCTTTTCTAAAATCTAGCATCATTGAACGTCTAACTATATGTAATTATATTTAATTTAACTCTTGGCTGCTGTGCCCCTAAAAGGTTCCTCTGGCAGCCCTGTTGGTCAGCAGTTTTGAATGAAATTTGTGACAGGTTAGCAGAATCATCCCACATGCTTTGATAGATAGCATAGCATGGAGTAAGTTTGTGATGCGATTAATATCACTCCTATTTAGTGACTCCAGCAATCACTCATTAATAGAAGTAACTGATGATAAGGCTGCTGGGCAGTATCAGAGTCAAACAGGCACTTTCTGAGAATAAATTACTTACCTCATTAGTTCTTTCATCTATCATACATAGAACTCTCCATATAATTCTCCACTAAGTAATGCAAATTTCAAAAGTAAAAGTAGTAACCTCCGCTGTATGCTGGCAGGTAAAATGGGAGACCTAGAATTAATTGCATGCTCTAAAAACTATGATATAATTGGTATCACTGAGACCTGGTGGGATGAAACATGTGACTGGATTGTGAATTTAAATGGTTACACCCTTTTTAGGATTTTTTTTTAGGTTTCACATCTCTTGGGGAGTAATTTAAAATTGATTTCGGGTTGTGGGAATGGCCAATTTCAAGGAGGAAAAGTTAAATAATGTCTTATTCATGCAATTATGGGTAAATGTAGCATTTTGGAATAATGATCAAAATCAAGATTTTTGCATTTCACTTTAGTGCAGTTTTGTGAAGGAAAATCAGTTTTGCTTTTTGGTACCAGCCTTATTCACCATGTCATTAGTTGGCTTTTGTGTGGAAACTCCACACAAACATAACTTAAGCTTTTTGAAAAGTAAACATAATTTCAAGCAACTTTGCAATATACATCAATTGAAAAACATGCAAACTTGACATGATTTTTAATGGTTTCTAACAGTTCCCCAAGCCTAGCCCTCTGCACTCCTGCTGATCTTTCTGACTACTTTGCTAAGCTGGCTGACTACTGTTACTTTGTATCAACAGCCATCTGTCCTCAGCCTGCATCCTCCAAACCCTACAATTCACTGCATGAAATGCATTGTGGGTGCTGTCTGTAAGCTGTGAAGTTGTTGTTACAATTTGTAACATCAGTGTTTAGTCCCTCCTTCCCTGCAAGGATTTCAAATGATGCAGAAAGAGAAGAACTGTTGAACAGCTGGATTTCAGCATAGAAAATGGCCTTTATTCATACTTTTTAAAACAGTTAACTGTGATGGTCTCTGTGTTATGTGGGCCTCTTTATCAAATTTTGGTTTGGAAGCCAGAGTTCCCCTTAAAGCATCCCTAATGTCCCCACTAAGAAATAACTCCTTTTTTTGGTCTCTTTTGATGATTTAAAATAATGGTAGTCTCTTTTATGCAGGGGTTATATAACTTTCGTACTTTATATTTGAACTTTGAACGTTCATAATAGAATATTCTGGTACAGCAAACAACGAAGGAGACAATTCTGAATTTGTTATGTAAGCAGCTCGGAAATACAGCCCCCAGATTGTTGATGTTGTTGATCATGAAGGAAATATAGTTTGAGCAACAAATGTTTCTGACATTTCAAATCATTCACTTTAGTTACTGCAACACACAAGGCCCACAGAAAATAACAGTTTCATCAACCCTCTGCCTGTTCATGGGGGCAGACCGTCACATCATTAAAGTTCCTATAATTCTAATACAGTAACACTTGTACACAATGTCAGTAATATCTTGTGAACACTGTCAATATCCACCATCTGGCAGCTTATCTCTATATAATACTTCTACAACTTATTTTATCTCACTTTGTTAATTTTTTTGTAGGGATTCGCCTTTTTTTAACAATTTCTGTTGGTATCCCTCTTTGATGTTCAGGTTTGCCAAAGATGAAAGTAATAAGAAACTACAGTGGATTTCCCTCACCACCAGCACACAGTGGGCCCTCTCTCAGTATGCAGATAGGAGATACCATTGAAGTCCTGAGAGCTGATCCACACATCCTATTCTGGCAGGTAAACTAAAGTACATGAGAATTATTTCCCACAGCTTCTTTGTTTGTCTTTGTACTTCTCCTTTTCCTACAGCTCATTTCAATAATCCCTATAATGATCCCAAAATAACAGACCTCTTTGCCCTTTATAACTATCATTGTAATTCATCTTATTTACTATATACCCCCCCCTTAGCATAAGTCTTCATTGCTTTCTTTAATGCCTTCTCACATGATTCCTTCATCTGCTTCTCATTTCTCTGTATAACTCCTTATAATTTCTCCTGTTGCCCAGTAGAACTCCTTATACCTCCTCTGATATTTCACATTTCTTTATTGTTCGCCCACTCCATAATTCCTTTCATTGATCTACCTAACCCTTTTTATACTACGATTATTTTAATTCCTCTCTTTGTACTTTTTTGACAAACCTAACCCCTAACATTTAGATTTCATGCAAAAATGCTTGAAAAAAGTGACACTAAGAGGCAGATTTATCAAGGGTCGAATTTTGAGAGGTTAAAACCCTTGAAATTCGACCTTCGAATTGAAATCCTTCAAAATCGAATTAGAAGGATTTAGCGCTAAAATAGCATTTGATTTGAATAAAAATCGATTGAACGAACGATTAAATCCTTCAAAACGAACGATTTTTAGCGATCGATCGAAGGATTTTTATTCAATGCCAAAAACTTTAAAAAATGCAATGGAAGGTCCCCATAGGCTAATATTGCAATTCGGTAGCTTTAATTTGGCGAAGTTTTAAAATCGATGGATTTTTAAAGAGACAGTACTTCGACTATCGAATGGTCGAATATTCGAACGATTTTTACTTCGAATTGAAGTCAAAGTAAATTCGAGGTCGTAGTATCCTATTCGATGGTCGAAGTATCCAAAAACTTACTTCGAAATTCAAACTTTTTGAACTTCGAAAATTCACTCGAGCTTAGAAAATCTGCCCCTTAATAAATAAAGATATGATGCTAGACAGTTCTTAACTACTCAAACATGCATTCTGTTTCCTGGCATACCAGGTGATTCACCTGGCATGCAACGTGATTATGGAAGTATTGTAGCATGGGCATAAGTGCCCAATCATTTGAATAGCATGCCACCTGGCAGCTCTATAAAATCATTTCCATTTCTCCAATCACTGAACCTATTTTTATTGCTTTGATTCTTATACACAAAGATTCCTGGTAATGTGAGATTTACATGTTGATGTGCTAGTTCAAATATACAGTTACATGAGTATTTGGTTAAGTGACTTGCCAAGTGTTTCTATCTTTTGTGGTTAAAACTGTATTGGGTTAGTATTATTATTAACATTATTATTAACATGTAACTTTAGAAAGTAATATGGACTAATAACTTCTCCGTTCTTGTTTTTATTAGGGTAGGAATATAGCCACAGGGGAGCTTGGCTTTTTCCCAAGTGATGCTGTTAAACCTTGTCCATGTGTAAGTACAGTTTTTATTCTTTGGGATGGCTTATTCATCCATACGTATTTGACTTTGTAGCACAGAACATATTTAATTTGCAAAAGTCAGAAGACTGTTGTGTTTTAAAAGTAAGGTTTTAGTAAGAATACATACATATAAATCAAGTCCTTTTTTGTTGCACTGGCATATCAGGATTTAAATGTTTATACGAGAGGCTCTGGAAAATTGTGTTTATTTATTATATCAGTTTTAGAAAGCAGATGTCCTGAAATAAAAGTGGATGTAGTACAGCTTTTAAAGTCATAGTTCTGTTAACATGCTAACTACAAACCAGACTTTTTTATAATCCCCACGGCAGGTTCCAAAACCTTTGGATTATTCTGGGCAGCCTTGGTAAGTAGCTATATACCAATATATTTAAATTTCCTTATAACAACACTTATCAGATGTCAAAGGGTGGCACCTAGACACCTCCTACTCTTATTATTTATAGTTGTATAGTGCTAACATTGTATTTACCAGGCGTTTCCATTTTTTAACTAAAGGTCTCTTTCGCACAGTGCAATGCATTAGTATAGTTAATAGCCTTCCTGACATTCGAGTTTTTTTTTTAGATTCGTGCAAATGAAATTTGAAGTTTTGGGTCAGAACTATTCGATGGAATATTAGACATTCAATTTTTTTTTAAATAACCTCCCAGTCAAATAGTATATTCGAATTTAAAAAAACTCACATGAATTTGAAATTCGACCTTTGATAAATGGGCCTCTTGGTGTACATATGACCTGTTCTTAAAATAAACGTTTGAATTTTGTTGATTGGCAGTACAGTGGCAATAGCATTTCAGAAAATAGAAAATTCTGCCTCTTCATTCCCATAGGTTTGCAGGAGCTATGGAAAGGGTACAGGCAGAGAGTGAATTAATCAGCAGAGAGAACAGTACCTACCTCATTCGCCACAGGACAAAGGAGAGTGGGGAGTATGCAATCAGTATCAAGTGAGTCATGAACAGCAGATATTATTGTATTTTCTATTTGCTTACAGTATATGTGCGAAATATGTAACCCAAAAAACTTACCCCATGAATAGCACACACATGAGCACTTATCTTGCAGGGTATGCAGAAAAGAGGCATATTCTAAAATAGCAAAACTGGACTGAAAAGGGTTCTGTGTTAACCATTTGTGGGATATCAAACCTGACAATACCTGACTGACAGTAAAATGCATTAAACTGGAAACGTGTCAGTTTTAGAACATGTTCAATGGCTTTGGGTGGTTGAAATCCAGTCTGTTCTGTGTGGACTGTGCTCTATTACTGGTGATGTGCCCATTACTATCACCCATACAAATCCTGACTCCCCAAATCATGTGGCAAAAAAGATTGAGATGATTACATTTTAGGATTGCTTCTAAAATGTTTTACTGAATGCTCAGTGTTTGTTTGTTACTAGCATCAATAAATAAGGCCCTGTGTGTTTAATATTATCCATACAAGTGTGTCATAGTGTTACTAGGATTATAATCCACATCAATAACCTGTAAAATATGCCTTATAAATACATTAGGTCTCAATATAGTCCTTGGGTTTAGGGATGCCACCTGTAACATAACCCATTTTTCTTTTTTTTTTTATAGTTTTTTTAATTATTTGCCTTCTTTTTCTGACTCTTTCCAGTTTTCAAATGGGGGTTCACTGACTCCATCTAAAAGACAAATGTCCTGTAAGGCTACATATTTATTGTTATTGCTACTTTTCTATTACTCATCTTTCTATTCAGGCCTCTCCTGTTGATATCCCAGTCTTTTTTTCAAATCAATTCATGGTTGCTGTGGTAATTTGGACCCTAGCAACCAGATGGCTGAAATTGCAAACCTACTAAAAGTGAATTCAAAGGTGAACAACCCCTGTACGTGGCTAATCTTATAGTTCTGCTGTTTTTAGAATTCTGAGCATATTTAAGGACAAGGGCACACAGGGTATTTTGTCACCCCTTTAGTTCTGCATTTTCTCTCAGTTATGCGATTTGACTTGGGACACCGTAATTCTGATAAACCGCGATACAAAGGTATTTCTGTATTTCCACCTATGTTCCCTCGCCCAATGCGGTTTCCATCTTACAGAATGATGCAGTATCCCACTAGAAATATTATGTTAAAATGGACCAAAGTGATTTTTTTTTTTAGGACAAAGCTCAGATCCTAATGAGTAAAATATTTATATTCAGCAGGGACTTAAGGCATTAAAAAGTACCACTTATTTTGTTGTAATCCACATAGCCAAAGTCTTTCTCCATGGTTAACAATGTATTAAATCTCATGTGAGTGCTCCAAAAGTTATATCACACTACTCAATCATTTGCAAAGTCAGTGTGCAATGTATAGTGTATTTTTGTTATGTTTTCTGCCTCCTGTACAAAAACTGAACGTTTTTAATAGGTTCAGATAATAATGAGCTATGCACTAGCAGCCGTGCAGATATGTTTATTCTTATATCGCCTTCAAGCGAGTTTCTAATGAATGTAAAAATAATGAATGCAGTCATAGACGAGGAAATAGATATTTTTAACCACCATGCCAATTTACACTTAAGGCTGCAGCTATTACAATACAACAGGGATGTCACATTACACAAATATTCCCTTCCCATTTTTATTAGATAAAGCAGCTGGTTTAACAATTTACACAAGCTAGATCAATGTCCAGTTGTATAATTAATCACTTTGTAATTTCTGCTCTATGAAATCTTTTAAGTTCATTGACTCTTGGACCTCTGTAGCTCAAATTAGATTATGGGAATTTTTATACAGCTGTCCTGTGGACCAAGGATAAAGGTAACCATATATAGTAAGCGCAATCCAAATAGTACTGCATGCCAAATGGACAAATACTGTGTGATTTGGCCATCCATGGGAATTGCCAAATACCAGTGTTTCTGGGGTCAGTGGTTCAAATGACTGAATATTTCCTGCACACCATCCTTCCAATTAGAAATTAGATTTTCAATCTAGGCAAGCCACCTATCACATTGCTGGAGAGTCTTTCTATATATGGACTGTGTTGAAATGGGCCCCACTATCTGGGCATCTCTGTCCGGTTTAGGACAATTATTACTAATGACGTTTATAGAATGCTGAGTGCAATAATCAAACAACAAAGTACATTCACAATAGCATGAACAGTTTGGGGTGGTACTTGACTTTACTGAAGACCTTGATGGCCATACAAGGTAGGAGGCTGTTTCCTTAGGACTAGTTAGTGGCTAGTGGGGTGTGAACTTACTCTAGGGGTGAGAGATGGAAAGGCTATATAGCAAGAATAGCCGACTGGAAGTAAGTAGAGCCCCTGAGGCAAGTGTATGCCAGTTAGGAAATTGACAGGGGAATGTAATAAAAGTCACAAAGAGCAAAACAATTCGCACCAATAAGACTAAAAATCCACATCTCGCAATGTAATATTGTTCCTTAAACTGTTACTGCATTGCGAATTTTAATTGCGCATTGGGAATTTTAATTGAGCATTGCGAATTTTAATTGCGCACTCATAAGAAGTGCTTGAAGGTGTCGTAATCTTTTGGAACAAACATAACGACTTTTTCAGTAAGTTTTATTACATTGACTGCGCATTGGCGCAAACTATAAAATTCGCAAACGGTCTTTCACTGTCGGAAGTGGTCGTTAAACAGTTTCCGGGCTCGCAAAAGCTATATTAAATTCGCACAAAGCAAAATTTGTTCGCGCAAAGGCATAACTTTTTGCATTGCAAATAATTTTTCCATTAGCGACTTTTATTACATTCCCCCGTGAGAGTGTTCAGGTGTAGGTTAGAGGGAACCTACTGGAGCTGTAGTGAGACAGCCAGGAGAAAGGGAAGTCCAAAGAGAGAGAAGGAGAAGATTCTCTGGAAGGGCTAATGGCACTCTGCTAGTATTCATCCACATGACAGTGACCGTGAGAAGAACAGTGTGTGTGAGAGACTGATAGTTGTAGAGAACATTTGGAGAAGTGCTCATTGTATAGCTAATATCATTCAGTTGGTAACCAGTGCCCCAATTTGTAACCTGCATCCCATTGCACCAGTGTGAATATGCCTAATTCTTACACTAAAGGCCATGCACATACATTTGACTGTAATGGAATCCACCAGCCATGGGTGACCCTTTTACTAGTTTATTAGTTGATTTGGGAGAGTTGGGTGAAACAACGTTTTCTCCTTCAGTTCATAAATATGCAACTGCCAGGAAGCATCTGAAACCTGTGGCAACCCTGCCATTAAAGAACCCAGTTATTGTTATAGGGGACTGGGTTTTGTATTACTTAGGTTGTAGATGGCTCATTTAGCATTCCCATTTAGCACTATTGCAGATTGGTAGCACATGGTGCTGTAGCTTTCTGGAACATTTTTCTGCTGCCTGCCTCATTTATCATCCATCTGTCTTAGATCAATCATGCTCTTGGTATTTTTACTGCAGCAATACCTGTTGTCTTTCCAGTTCTCTCCTGCAACCTTGTATTTTAACATATTTGTTTATTGGAAAGAGGGTTATCATCTCTAAGCATATACAGTAAAATATCAAACTTGATGTAAATATGATCTTGTAGTTTGATCTTTTCAAACAAAGAAACATTTTTCTTTAATCCTGCTAAATATATCCTGTTAATGAGTTGTCAGACCTATTGTGGACAGGATATACATTCTGCCAGTGCAATGAATCTCTTACTCTTGTTTTGGGCCCTGGCCGCAGGTAATTATTGATCCTCTGCTGATTAAAAGCAAATTTATATTCTGAAGTTATGCATTGCCCACAGGTACAACAACGAAGTCAAGCACATCAAGATATTAACGAGAGATGGCTTTTTCCACATTGCAGAAAATAGGAGATTTAAAAGTTTAATGGTAAGCATTGATTCTTTTTCCTTACTAAGAAAAAAATGTCACACTGATCTATTATTTGTTAAACTCTATCTGCCCAAGAGCAGCTGGTGTCTCTGATACACTCGAATTCCAAAGCTTTTTTAAACAACAGTCAAAACAACTTTTCTATCATTCCAAGCAGAACATAAACCTGCATTTCTTTATTCTTTCAATGGTAGTACCAGAGGTTGAGTTATAGATTCACTCCTGACACTTTGTATTATATAAATATAACACAGTGATGCAGTAAGCTGACTTCTGGTTTAGAAGCCACACCTGTAAGGCATGGATCTAGTTAACTGCATCTCAAGTGCCAATCAGCTTCCTTTTTGTTTACATTAAAGCAGAACTAAGCCCTAAAAATGAATATTGCCAGAAACGCCTTAAATCACTAATACTACTTAAGACCTTTAAAGTTGTCATAGGAGATTCCCATCTTGGAATTTGTTAGGTGTCTGCGACAGGCACATGCTCAGTGGGCACAACAATATACTGTAACATACAATCGTTCAAAAGACTGCGGCTGTATCGTTGTGGTGCTCTATCCAGAAACCTTGCTGCTCGACTGGGTTCCAATATCCATACGTTAGAAAAATAGGATGGCACACACATCTGCAAACGTGCTTAAATTAAGGTGCTTTTATTGTGATCTCAAACACAACGTTTCAGAGGCACAACCTAGATAAAGAGAACACTTGCTAAAGGAGGTTGTGCCTCTAAAACGTTGTGTTTGAGATCACAATAAAAGCACCTTAATTTAAGCACATTTGCAGATGTGTGTGCCATCCTATTTTTCTAAAACATGCTCAGTGGGCTCTGAGCAGCTGTTGAGAAGCTAAGCTTAGGGATCGTCACACATCATCAACAGGAAATTAGGTTTGTCTGTCATATAAGCTGATTTTACAGGGATGATCATGAAATTCTGATGCAAATTGTGCTGATTAATGAGCTGTAATGTGCCAATCATCTGAATTATTTACTTATCAGCCTTTACATTTATATATATCTTCTATCTTGTGCGTTGGTCCCTAAACTCAGTAAGTTACAGCAGCACAGAGCATGTGCAGTAAATCAGCAGAAATGAAGATGGGGAGCTAGCAGGGCATCTTTGGAAGCAGTAGCTATGTATCTTGTGGACAAACTGACCTAGGGAGCTGTGTTTTGTGTTAGCTACTAAACTAACAGGGCTCCCAGAAACCAGAATGCTCTTTGAAATCCCTCTGAATACTAAAGAAAAACCTTTTCCGGACAAATTGTTTTCTTAGTATGCAACAGCCTGCAGGTGGTGACAGCACAGATGCACAGAGCTTAGAAAGAGTACTGGATAATCAACATTCCCTGTAGAAGAATTCCTTTGCTTATATTTATGTACAATACATGTCTGAATCCTCAGATGTGCACAATATAGTCCTTAGTGTTAATAGTATAGTCTGAAGTTCTGTTATTGAGATTATAGCCTGGAGCGCCAACATATGACATCTACAACTACAGTAATAAAGTATGCACTGTAGTCTGCATGCTCAGTAGTAGGTAGTCTATAGTCACTCCTTCATTTAGAGATAGCCCCACTTCAATACAGTCTATGGTCTGCATACTACTTGGTATCCACTGAATAGTGTGCAACCTTAGTAATATTTTATTGGAGGAACAAGTTACAACACTCTGCCCTCTCCTCCTCTTCAACACTGCTGATAGCTTCTGCCAAACTTCTTCTAATATCAGACAGGTTCAATACCCAGGGCCAGTAAGAGCTGGCTAGTCTTGGCAAACCTTAAGGTGGCCAAACACAGTCCAATAACAGCTGCCAACAGTCCATGCATATGGCCACCTTTAGAGCCTGGGAATACATCATGCAGATTACAGCAATCTACCACTATGAAAATAAGACAGTCAGAAGACCAAAGCCCATAGTTCTCACTGCAGCTTTGCTACCACTAGTGGTAGAATGTCTGTACAGTGTAGGGGAGAAAGAGTACAAAGAAAGGTAAGGGGAGGGAAGAGTTGAGAATAATAAAGATATGTGGGTGAGAGCAGGACAACAGAATTGAAAGGTGGCAGATAAGAAAATATAATACAAGAGAAGACACAAAATGGGCAAAACAGAATCTAACCTGAAAAAGAGAGTTTCAGAAAGGGAGATGGGAAAGGAAGAAAGGCAGATGGAAAAGGAAGAAAGGCAGATGGAAAAGGAAGAACGGCAGAAGGAAAAGGAAGAGAGGCAGATGGAAAAGGAAGAAAGGCAGATGGAAAAGGGAGAAAGGCAGAAGGGAAAGGAAGAACGACAGAAGGAAAAGGAAGAAAGGCAAAAGGAAAAGGAAGAGAGGCAGATGGAAATGGAAGAAATGCAGATGGAAGAGGAAGAAAGGCAGAAGGGAAATGAAATAAGGCAGATGGCAAAGGAAGAAAGGCAGAAGAACTCATTATCCTCTTATTTAACAAACTGGACACTTTTGCTAGTAATGGCTAAATTCGGTAACGGGGTTGAGTCATTTCCATCCATTAACACAACTAACATCAATGCATTTTATGGGCATCCTTAATCTCTTTAGTTCAAGCTTAGTATAACATAGAGGTATATAACACTCAAATTTGACTAAAAACTCTCAGTACACCATTTTAACCAAATCAATAAGAAAAATAATGAAACATTTATAAACACTGACCATAAGTGTGAAAAACGTAAATTATCTATGTCATGAATGCCATACAGCATGCGCAGGCATGGGGAGCCATAGCTCAAGTAAGATATACTGTAACCCAAAACAATTACTGTCTGAAAACAGATAAAAATGTGAGCTAGGCAGCCACTCAGATATGTCAGGTACTGGATTTTAGGCCAGTTTCATCTTATGTCACTTACAGATGCAGCCACTTTGGTTTGTCTGTTTGACACAGAATAACTAAACACAGATATCCCATTTATCTCATTTAACACAGAAAACTGCGTCACAACATCCCATCTAATTAAAGTATTCACCATTGTGAACAATGGTGCTTTGGTATGCTAATGAAAAGGTTAAATGCATTAAATGAGTTAAGATGACTTAAGATAACACAGTTTCTTCAATTACCCCTGAGTCACGACGCATTTAACTCACAAATCTAAGTGGCTTCATCTGTATGTCAATAAATTCTGGCTCACGCCTGACATATTCTTGAATGGTTGTATATCATATATGTTTGTTTTGCTGTTTGCTTAGTGGATGAGCTTCTGCAGGGAACAGCGGATTAGGATGTTTAGCTGTTTATAGTAGTATAGTTTGACAGTAAATGACAAACACTTCCAGTCTGTGTCTGTTTTCTTCATTTTCTATAGATGAGTACTTGTCTAGAGGAGCCATAGTCCAATTTATTCAGTTTAGTAGTTGAAGTTCTGTTCACTTCAGAAATGTCAGCTTGTACCCACCCGTTACTGTAAACTACACACTTCATCATTTGGCTCAAATGCCGGCACAGGTACGGGATTTGTTTTTCAGAATGTCTCGGTCCATCAAGTACAACATACTGCATTTTTATTAAAGAAAAAAAGCTTTTATTACAATGGTTTTCCGAGTAAAAGATACCATACCTGTACTTGTAAATGACTCTAACTGAACAATGGGAATTAAACATGTCTTTTAAAGTACGTATGGATTTATACAAACAGTAAATATGAAAATATTTCTCTGCACAGGAGCTGGTAGAGTATTACAAACATCAGTCACTCCGGGAAGGGTTTAGAAGTTTAGATACAAAACTTCTTCTGCCCTATAAGTTTCCTGAAAACAATACTGGACACGTTTGCAACCAGACATCAGGAATGTGTAAGTAGATCCCAATTTGTGTACCTTATAGTGTTTCTCTTTAGCACAAGCTGGCTATTTTCTAGTAACTGTACTTAGAGAAACATTTTAGGAAATGTATATAATATAGATTAGATTGTTTTCATTTTGAAAATCAACATCTCTGTTCCATCAGACTCAGTAGTTCAACGATAGTAGTTCAACGATAAACCTACTGTACGCAGTACAAACACTGAAATGTATTTATATACTATATACTATAAATAAGAATCCTCTGTGTAATGTAACTGCAGTGCCCAGTGTTACTGTTTAACATACAAATAGTACAGAAAGAGTAGTTCTGTGGTGGGAGTTAGTGATGAGTCAAATCTGTCACGTTTCGCTGCGAAAAATTTGCGATGAAGGGCATGAGAATAATTTTGACAAATTTTGCGTGCGACATATTTTACACGTGCAACTTTTTTGTCCAAATGCATTAAAATCGATGGGCAACTTTTTTGTCGCAGCAAATTTTTCCTGCTGCGAAGTTTTGCAGCAGTTTCGCTTTAATTGCAATAACAAACATTAACAGCAACTGTGCCTTCTGTATGTGCCTATGTGTAAAATAGATGACAATCTGATTGCACCTTTTGTCACATAATCCCAATTGTCTGCAATACTAATAAAGACTATGAAACATTACTAACAAACTCAGTGGCACAGTTACACTGTACAATTCAGAGAGTTGAAGCCTGACTAACTCAAGCGATAGTGGAAAGAGCTTGATGGACCCAAAACCAAGCAGATATTGATGCCATGCAGAAAGGTACTTACAGCTTTAAAGACGAACACCAATGTGCCCCTTCAACCTGATCAGATGAATTATACATAAGCTCATGCATTGATGCAAAGAATACCCTGAATTACCATCAGCCTGGTGGTGTTTGCTGGGTTCCTGGGGTTTAGTCAACAGTTGGATCCAATCAAATCCTCTAATAATGCCAACACTCACTGGAAGTGATCCCATCCCGAGATAAATGCTTTGGCACTCACAGGGCTTTTTGTGCTTATTAACACTAAGTAAAATCTAGAAACACTATGCTATTTGGCTTCTATGTGCAGAGACACTATATCAGAGATTTATAGTCTTTATGCCAGGCCCCAATGATTATTCACTATGCTATTTATGGCAGTTCAAAATGATGTCCTTTAATGTACTGAAATATCCATAGCACTTCCAAAGAGTCAGTACTTACAAAGGGCTACATTGCTAGTTCAAAATATAGTCTACTAAAAAGAACCTGCTATATAGCCCAGTAATATAGTGAATGGCTGCCTTACTTAGTAGCATTATATAATATGGCTGAAAGTGTTAGTTACACTGTGACATATTCCTGCAATGCTATGTAATATGGCAATGTGATGTTCTGCTCTACTAACAAAGCTGTGATTGTCAATGGCACTAAGTAATTTTGTGGGGCTTTGTGAAAAATAGTAATGCTCTGTGCCGAAAAAGAAACACAGCTAAGATTCTCAGTGTGATAGGAATGATGGCCAATGACACTGTGTATCATGTCTGTGATGTTTGCATTTGGCAACCCTGGGTAACATGACTATAATTTCCATGGCACTATGCAACATGGCTGCAATGCTTGCTTAGTAGTGCAATGCAATATGCTTCTTATGCTCCCGACACTATGTAACATGGCTGCGATACTCAGTGGCATTCTGTATCATTGCTGTAAATCTCAGTGGCATTTTTGTATCATGGCTGTGATACTCAGTGGCACTCTGTATCATGGCTGTGTGTCTCAGTGGCACTCTGTATCATGGCTGTGAATCTCAGTGGCATTCTGTATCATGGCAGTGATACTCAGTGGCACTCTGTATCATGGCTGTGTGTCTCAATGGCACTCTGTAATATGGCTGTCAACCTCAGTGGTATTCTGTATTATGGCTGTTACTCTCAGTGGCATTCTGTATCATGGCTGTGATTCTCAGTGGCACTCTGTAACATGGCTGTCAATCTCAGTGGCACTCTGTATCATGGCTATGATACTTAATGGCACTCTGTATCATGGCTGTGAATCTCAGTGGCACTGTTTATCATGGCTGTGATTCTTAGTGGCACTCTGTATCATGGTTGTGTGTCTCAGTGACACTGTATTATGGCTGTGTGTCTCAGTGGCACTCTATATCATAGCTATGAATCTCAGTGGCAATCATGGCTGTGTGTCTCAGTGGCATTTTGTATCATGTCTGTGATTCTCAGTGGCACTGTTTATCATGACTGTGATTCTTAGTGGCATTTTGTATCATGGCTGTGAATCTCAGTGGCACTGTTTATCATGGCTGTTATTCTTAGCGGCACTCTGTATCATGGATGTGTGTCATAGTGGCACTCTGTAACATGGCTGTGAATATCAATGGCGCTCTATATCATGGCTGTGTGTCTCAGTGGCACTTTGTATCATGTCTATGATGCTTAGTGGCACTATGTAACTGGACGCTCAGTATTTTTCTGTAACAATGGGTAACATGGCTATGACTCCTGTCTGCAATACTGGGTACCACAGCTTCTATGCAAGTTAATATGGCTGCAACCTTCAGTAACTTTAACATGGCTGCTGTGCTCAGTTACTGTAATGTTGTTATGCTTCTCAGTAATAGACTATAATCTGGTTGTGCTACTTGTTGACTGTGATTGTGATAAATGCAATGTTGTGACATTGTCTGTCTTCTCTTTAAGCCACATCTGTGCTGTGTGGGTTTGCTTTTGTTACTGCTCCTGAATACAGCTTTGTGCCCCCCTCTACCACTCCCTTCTGGTCAGGTAGCTATGCACTGCTTTCTAATCCTCCTGTCTTTCCACTTCTACAATAACTTATTGTAGGCAATTCTTACAAGAAGTCCTATGTTTCCACTTCTACAATAACTTCTTATAGACAATGCTTTATTTTCCTTCTGTGTTTCCTCTCCCATAATTATCCTTTGTTGGCATAGCTTTCTGCTCCTCATGTCCTTCTGCTCCAACACTTGCCATTTGCCTGCGCTGCTTTCTGTACCTTCTGTGTTTCCATTCTCACAGTCACCATCTTATACTTATGCCACCATCTTATATTTATGCCTATGTACAGTAAAGCACAATTGGGTATATCCAATCATTTGGCCCAGGGCCGGATTTACCTAGTGGGTGCCCCTAGGCCCTCTGCCGTTCGTCGCCTCTGTCCCCTCCTGGGGGACAGTAGTAATAGGGATTGGTGCTTGGGAAATTTAAAAAATGATTATATCACAAGTGCATCCCCAGTATTTTTGAACCAATGTGGGTGTGGTTGGGCAACATGCCGCCCCCCTTAAATCCTGCCGCCCTAGGCCCGGGCCTAGGTGGCCTTTCCACAAATCCGGGCTTGATTTGGCCCCAGGGCCAACTGTCATATCATAATTGAGAATTTTTAAACTCTTCAGGAGTGGACAGCATTAACAGCCCAATTTACCCCTTATCACATGGGATTTTCTACTTCTTGCATAGAAATCTGACCAATCCATTATCAGATATAAGTATACAGTACATGGTCCAATTAGCTGCTGAATCAGTCAGGAGGGGCAAAGTTGGCAGATTTTTGTTGCTGAACTGTAAATGCTACTTGCTGGTCAGTTGTGAGAAATTTTGCACCTTTAATAATATTACCCTAATAATGTAAAGGAATACTACAGGAAAAATAGCTAGAGTTAGAGAGAGGATGGACACTGGCATGGCACATAGGATGCAAAAATGTTGAGAAAGAGTAAAGAATTATACAGAAAGACATATGCAACAGCTGCAGTGCTAGGAAGTAACTAGATATACAGATACAGCATATATTTGATATTCCAAAAAAAAAAACAACATGTTTTTATATGCTGTGACAGCTACACAGTGGCCGTTAATACAGCCATACATTACATGTCGCTTTGGTCTTTTGAGTCCAGAGATATTTTTACTCAAAAGCTGGCAGCTGTGGGACACATTTCCGCCACGCATGCTACATATCTGCTCATTTATCTGCACATACTCAATAGTAAGAACTCAGATAGGGGGCTACAGGTTAGACCTGAGGATCACAAAGAATTCTCCATTTCAGAAAGATAATAGGTTAGAAATATTGCATCATCTGAAATTGGTATTTTTCCCCCCAAAAATGAATCTGAATTTTATATGGGAAGATTAAATTGTAAAACCAAGAAGCAGCCCATTTTAATTCTGGGCACAGGACTCCAAGCTGACTTTCCATATCCTTATAAACTTTCATTTGTGGGTTGTAAATGCATGAGTGTTTGTTTTGATAGTTTTGAAAGCAGCATTATTTTTATTTACAGCAAAAATAGCTTCTGCATGTACAATAATAATATCAAATATCACTGAATCAGGTACAGTTTTATTTTGCCACATGGAGCAAAATGTCAGAAGACAGAATAAATAAACCCGTCCCCCTCCATTCGTTCTATACCTCACCCTCAGAAGGCGTAAGTGGTGCATTACGAAACAGAGTAGAAAGAAACAGCACAAGAAATTGTCAGATGCACTGTACATTGATCTCATGATTTCTGATGATGATGCTGGACAGTGATCTCAAACAGCCATTAAAAACTCCAGCTGCCAGCATCCCTGATGGATGTGTGATCATTTTTGGCATTTAGATGCTAAGCAGCTGTTTTTAGATCCCCAATCTTTTCAACACAATTTTTAAAAGAAACCTATACATACTGCATTATTTCACAGTATAATGCATGCAAAATATCCCTTTAATTATACCGTCAGTGGTGTAGCTATAGAGGAAGCAGACCCTGCAGTCACAAGGGGGCTCAGCGAACAGGGGACACAGACTGTTGGTTCTGTTTCCTCTGTAGCTAATTAAAACCCTCTCCTCCCCAACCGCTCTCTTACCTGGGATGCAAGTCGGCCGGGGAGAGGGCAGAGTCGGTGGGGAGTGGGTGGGATGGAGGCGGGACATGGGCTGGACAGAGGCGGGGCATGGGCAGGATGGAGGCAGGGTGAGAAGTGGGCGGGAGGATGGAGATCCTTAAACAAACTCAGAATCAATAGTTTTTTGTAGTGTAGATTCAAAAACAACCCATCAGATAATCATATATTCTGCTGTGGAGTTCTATTCCACAAGATATTTTCCTACTGTTATAGATAGAATCCATAATAAATGAAAACATTGTCCCTAGTTATGTATTTATCATATTCATTTAAATTTAATCAACTAACAACCACCTGACTTAAAAACTGACATGCACATTCTGTGCCACAAGCATTAATGAGGTCCAAAATGTTTGTTAATTTTTGTCAAGTCCTGCCAATGATGAATCTGTTATTAATATTTTACACTTTGTCCATGTATCCCTTTACACATCATGTTCTGATAAATAAAGACTATCTTGTTCCCTCAGTTTTCAGCCCAAAGGTCCTAGGTATTGCCATTGCTCGCTATGATTTCTGTGCACGTGATATGAGGGAGTTATCTCTTTTCAAAGGAGACGTTGTGAAGATATACACAAAGTCGGGGACCAATGGCTGGTGGAGAGGGGAATCCAATGGGAAGGTATGTTATGGAAGACAAGGAATATATTCTCGGGTAGGAGATTGACTTACAGCAAAGGATCAATAGTCAGTGGAGGAAAGTGTTTGGGAAGTTATAGAAAGTAACTGGTGAATAATTGGCTGTGAATAGGAGAATTCTCAAAGGGGTGCCATATAAAGGAACAAGTACTTGTATGCAGGTAACTTCAAATATCTAATTTCTAACAGAGGTTATATTATTTTTTATTGTACACACTTTTGTAGCTCCCCATCTTCTTTTCTGCTGATTCACTGCACATGCTCTGTGTTGCTGTCACTTACTGAGCTTAGGGGCTGACATACAATATAATGTGTATAAAGAATAGAAATGTCACACTATAATATACTTAATGCAGATAATTCATACATGGAAGCACAGAAACCAGTGCAACAAGCATCAGTGTTATCAGCCCTGTAGCATCAGCTTAAATTACAGGCCAACTTCATTTTATGCTTGATCATTTGCAATGACCCCTAAGCTTAGCTTCTCAACAGCTGCTCAGAGACCACTGAGCTTGGACACTTTGCAAGATGGTGACCCCCTGTGACAAGTTTGAAGTTCTGGATCATTTCTGCTATTGACAAGCTGAAACTTTACACTGGTGCAGTAGATTCCTTTAGCATAGTGATTTAAGTATTCAGAGGATCACTCACCTTCCCATGAGTCTGACATTTATGCTCTGTAATAAAGCTCTCTAGAATACAATACTGTACATAGTCAGGATTGCATTTATCAACAGAATATATGTAGATACAGCCACATAACTTTTAGCATATCTACTTATGGGTATTTTAATATTTAAAATGATTTCTAATCTAAAATATGTCTCTTTTATTGTATTTATTATTATTTGGCAAAACATTATAGTTACAATATCTCCTTGATCTCCACACATTTCAAAGTTTTCTCTTTTTTTTCATTTAAATATAAGCTCATTAAATATATCTTGATCTTTTCTAAAGTAGTCTTTTTGTTTCAGGTCGGCTGGTTTCCTTCCACATATGTAGAAGAAGACGAATGAAGGATACACATCATCGTGTAACATTCATGTATGGACATTCTGTAAAGATTTCTGTCTGCCATTTTGCAGAATCTGTTGCCAGGAGGACAGGGCACAGCAGTTTTAAAACTGTTATTCCTGGGAAGCTGTGATGGGATCCGGAGATGTTGATGAATGTGCAACCTGCAAAAGGAAGAGGGCAAAGGAAAACAAAAAGTGTCCATCACAGCATACAGCCATATGAATACCAACCTTCTGGAACCGAAGGGGTTACTGATCCAAAAGATTCATTATAAAATATATGTCTTGCTTATTCTTATGCAAAAGACATTTTGGAGTGAAAAAAAAAAAACAATTTGCAGTTTGTTGAAGGAGCTTTAGACTATGTGTGCTCGAGTGAAGGCTGTGAAAATTAAAAGTGTGGCTAAGCAAATATGCTCAAAGGAACCTATCATTCAACATGTAGTCACTGAGTAAAAGCAGAGCAGTGCAGCCCTTTCCACGCCATGAATTGAAGGCTTAAACTATAACTATTAATATTTATCTGTTCTTATTTAATAGGTAAGCTTGTCTAGGGTAACAGAGATATCATATGAGCCTAGCCTGGGTGCCTCACCGGATTCACATCAACACAAGCGTCCGTCGGGCCAGGATCACACCCACGGTAGTTCCGCCACTGCCTGAATGTTTTTGTTGTGAATTTCTCACAAGCAATTAATTCTATGGCAGTTACTCTTTCTACCTAACAAAGAAGACTGCAAGCTACACACCTTCCAACAGGCCAGCGTTGTTGGTAAAATGCTGCAATAAAATAAGCCAGTTGTCCCTAACTTTAAACATCTTAAACTGACATATTGCGGCAGCTATAGTTTCACTTAAATCATGGACCCCAAACCATCAACTGCATGTATATAAATC
This sequence comes from Xenopus petersii, assembly GCA_038501925.1. Taxonomy (NCBI): domain Eukaryota; kingdom Metazoa; phylum Chordata; class Amphibia; order Anura; family Pipidae; genus Xenopus; species Xenopus petersii. The sequence continues at coordinate 93,874,001 of CM076679.1, read as the reverse complement.
TCTATCAAATAATAACCAGATCTAAAGCAGATTTCTGTCCCACAGTTTTCAAACATAATGCTAGTTGGTGGCCAGAATGGATCCATGTAAGAATATTCTGTTTCTCAGTTACATGATTATTAACAGTGACATTTTTTCTAGCCACTAATACAAGGCATTATGATCAGCCTTATGATATATAAACCCCTGTGTTTTGTTACATTCATCTGTCTACTTTTAATTATCCAAATGTGACTCCAGACAAAGTCCAATTTCTACATACCCCTGATTGTGCCCATGCCCATTATTGCCATCAATGCCTGTATCACACATGGGAATGGGCAGAACAAGTATTGTTTCTTGCCTCAATTATTTCTGACTTATAACTATATAAATGCAAATAACATCCCGCATAGCGACTTCATCTGCATCTAGTTCGGCTTTTCCAAATGTAACAGTTCAGCCCCTTTGGAACAGATTGTGCTGCAAATGAATACACACAGACCTTGCAAATGAAACAGTGACTCTAGAAGAACAGACTGGATGGAGTTTTAATGAATATGAGTTATAATATACATAAACAATATTTGAAATGTGAACATTTTTCCCTTTTTCGCGTGAGTGCTCATGAGCCAGTGGAAAAGGATTGCACTGCTATGTACATTCTAATTTTTTTTGAACAAGGGAACAGGTTCCCTTTTAATGTTGTTGACAGCTGTAAATCTTTTTAACCAATGGACTTGCTGTTTTTGTTTTGTTGAATTAACTAGAATAGATTGTGAGCCTATTGGGCCTCCAACATTGTATATCTGGTGCACTTATGTGCTCAATTTCTTTTTGATTCTGATAAATGGCACCAAAGAAGACTAAAGCACACTCCAGCCCAAGCCTTCCAGTGTTTGTCCTCTGGGCAGACAAAGGTTTAAATGGAAAACCACATTTCTTCTAATTATAAGCAGCCATTTAAGTGTATTCTAATCTTGAAATCGTTGAAATGATACAAATACGGAGTGTGTACATTTGTGGATAGGACCATACCTGCTTGTATAAAATCTCCTGTACAGTCGAAACAATCACATCAGTGTTAGAATTATAACAGAGTTCTATATTTAAATATATATATTTTTAGTGTTATAAATCTTGAAATCTTACCTCAGAGTAATGCCTGTAGCCCCTCTTTGCTATAGGTGTGTGTGTACCAACTGCCTGTGCCCACCCTCTGAATCAGGGATATCGTAGCCAGATTGTGCCCTTCCAGGCCCAGTGCCACAGGTTTGTTGGTGCAGCTCTGCATACTGTGAGATTAATGTCAGAATGTTCTGATAGAATAATGAAACTTTAAAAGAAAAAAAGTATTTTTCTCTGCATAATCTCCTCATTTATTCACCATAGTCCCTGCTATTTCCCTTCCTCTTCAAAAACCTTTGCTGTGACTCTCTCCTTTTGCGTCATTTCCCTTTGTATATTCCCTCCCTATAACTCCTCTGTTGCTCAGTCTCTATAATGCCTACCTCCATATTTCTTGTCCTGTTATCCCTTTATTTCCCTATATATTTCCCTAGTACCTCTGTCAGAAATTTGCCTCTCCCTATAATTCCCCACCAAGCTTCCATATGCCATGTCCCATTTCCCATGTTTCTCCCTCCACCATCTCCATTGCAGCTCCTTCAGATAACATTTGCCTATGTTTTGTAGAATCTCTCTTTATAAACCAGGTTACATCTCCTTGTGGCATTTCCCAGTTTTCCAGTGTCTCTACATAATATGCTTTCCCAATGCCCTCCTAAATTGTTATACACACAGCAAAAGCAGTATCAGACTGGGCCAATAGGACACCAGGAAAAAAACAGTAGGTTCTGCCCTTTATGGGCCTTCTAGCTGAGATTTGGTCCCCCACCCAGACCTCCCCCTCTCTTCTACCCTGGCCAAACCTGATCACAGGGGAGGAGAGAAGTACAGTGCAATTTTGGGTGCCCAGAGGGGGCCCCTTCATTTTACATGAAGGGCACTGACAGTTCCACTCCTGATAGTCCCTGGACGCAGCAGTCTGACCCTGAGCACAAGTTTAAAACAGAGGGAGATTATATTTTTAAGTCTTGCTTGCTATAAGGACTCATCTGCACATCTTTTATACAAGGAGTGAGCTGCACATCATACTGCAGTATTTTGGACTCTTCAGTGCAATTTCAGAATTGACCATAAAATGAACTGGTTATCTCTTCTGGCAACAGATAATGGTATAATTTAGACCTGTGGTCCCTGGGTACTGTATGTATTTTCAGTATGTGAATGTGTAAAGCTGCACACATGTAAGCACTACTTTATGGGTATTTGTGTATAGTTTAGCTGTTACAACTCTCTAGCCATGCACCCAATTCAGTTCTTATTCCAGGTACAAAGGGATCATCTTCTAGGCTCTGTCCTCATTGTTAGTCTGCAGTCTAAATGTCACACAAAAAGATAAGTGTTATTCTGATCCCACTGTTAGGATGAGTCTACTCCATCCATAAGTATGTCAGTGAAATATATATACAATAATATATAATCCAAATGCAACTGTTTATATAATAACATGATGTCTTTTCACATTTTTGAGTGTCATTTTAAATCAGACCTCTGGAGAATAAAGAAAGGGCTTAAGGTCTATAGGGGTTATATAACAGAAAGGCACAACGTTGCACACACTGTGATGTGCACTAGAGACCTGGGTGGCTGTTTTTTTAGATCCAGCCTTTACCCGTTCATCCTCAGCCCGACCTGAACTGGTTTACCCGACTTCTGATCCCTATTGATTTCCACCCAATGGTACTTTTACATAAGGAAGCTTACATGTTCAGCTGTTCCCCCTGCAATGGGCGTCTGTAGGCCATCTTACTGCAAGGGATCAGTTACCCATGAGCCATCTGCACAGTGGGCATATAAAGTATAATGCAGCCGAGTCCCAATCACATTGCTGGTATTCCATAGGTACCCGACCCCATGCAGGACTCTACTGTGTAACTCACAGTGGTTTATATATCTAGGCCAATATTCAGAGTACAGACAGACTCAGGACCCTCAGTATTCTTTTTCTTCTTTATAAATGCCCCAGTATATGTCCAGCCTGCAGCCTTCCAGCTATAATATATACTTGTCATAAGAATATAATCTAGCAGCATTAAATATACAGTGGCATTCAGAACATGGTGCCTATACAGTACATTTCCAATATGAACAGAGAATGCACCATTCATGTTACATTAATATATGTGAAATGAATGTGTAAGAAAATTATAACTTTGCAAATATGTTCTCGGTCCAGGCTTAGGTTTGATGACAAGTTTTGTTTCCAAATGAAAGGAAAATGTTTACTTTAAAAAATTTTTTTAATAAATCACTACCGTGTGTATTTACTCTTTGCCAACTTCCAGCTGTGTAACTTGAAAGGCCCGAGCCCCCTACAAAAAACAAGGTATTCATAGTTCCCTTTCACTGCCCCACCTGCTCGGCTTCGTACGCGCTCGTTCCTTTGCCGATGGTGTCTGGTGTATTCTAGTGTCTCCATTATTAACGGCCTTTTAATGTCTGATCATTTGTTTTACTTACATTGGGAGACAAGGGCTAATTACCCAGGAATATATTTATACCGTATAGCTTTTAGGATGTCTACAATTTGATCTGTTTAATTCCTGTATTAAATGTTTCCGTTATACTTATTGAGAAGTGTTTTGTCTATTACTATAGTTGTGTTCACATGGATAAACTGACTAATGGCCATGGGCAGGGCTGTCACCAGTAATCATGGGGCCTTGTCTACTAAGTTAAGTGATACTAACACGTTCCTATAAAAAATCCTATAAAAATCATAGGAACGTGTCAGTATCAAGTAAATGCTGCACACGGAATAGTTCCCCGCAAAGTCGCCACAGCCCCACGAACCTGTGTGCAGCAGACCGGCTGACAGCACTAATAGATCTTCCGCGTTGCTTTAGTGATGCTAGGCTGGGGGTGGAGCGATCCTTCCATAGGCTGAATTCCTGCTTTCATTCGTAATCAGCCTATGGAAGGATTGTGCCACTCCCAGCCCAGCGTCACTGAACAGTTCAGAAGATCATTTAGCAGTGTCGGAGGGTCGGGTGAACGCAGGTTTGCGGGGGACTTTGAGGGGAACTATTCCAGGTGCAGCATTTACTCAATACTGACACATTCCTATGATATTTATAGGAACGTGTCAGTATTGCTTTAACGGCCCCAGTTATTAGTGCAATGGTCACTGGGGTTGACGGCAAATAAAAATTCTCTCCATGCGTCTGATCTATCCCGGCCACTCCCTCATGCCAAAGCGCCTATGACCCACCCAAACCGCATCCACCCCTGCTGACCTGCCCCCATGTGACCTGTGAAATGGATTTCGATCTCAGCATCCCCCTCTGCAACATGGCCTCTGACTGCATGATCCCCTCACCCCTTGGTATAAAATATAAGGGTATTGTAACTTATCAAGGAATTATGGTCCTAGCACCCGCCCTTCCAGCTGTGCATGCACGTGTGTCCCCAGTGTTCCTTAGGGAGTGCAGCTGGGCAACATGCCATTCCTAAAATTTTGCTTCCCTAGGCCCTTGCCTTTTTGGTCTCGCCACAAATCCAGGCATGACTGCATCCCAATAGTGATTGGTGAATACATTGGCCTGGCGCGAATTTGCGGCAAATTTCTGTGTTTTGGCGTCACGAAAATAAATTTGGATGCATATCCGAAAAGTCACTCGCGTCAAAATGGACGTGCATCAACACTATTCAGATGCCCATTGACTTTAATGCCGGCGTCAAAACTGGCGTGAGCATCAAAATTGACGCTGGCGTGAATTTTTGAGTCTCACAAATTTTTCGATGTTTTGCGAATTTCACCAGAAATTCGTAAATTTTTCATTGAAGTGAAACGGGAGAAATTCACCCATCACTACATCCCAATCCAATGGAATTTTATGTCTGGCCCAATATCAAAACAAACCTTGACCAGATATCAGTTGTGAATGTAGATTTGATAGTCCCAGTTATAGGAATAAGACATGAGGCAAGAGATGCTGAATGGGAAGTGTATGCCTGTCTGTGGTCAGCTGGACAGCTTTACCCCAGTTGTAAGACATTAAGGGGCAGATTTATCAAGGGTTGAATTTAGAGATCATGGGAGTTTTTATAAACTCCCATGAACTCGAAGTTTGACCAGAATTCGACCAATCGAAATTTATTATTTAATTTGAATTTTTAAACCTCGGGTGAATGGAATCGACTCGCAAACTCGAATCGAATTCAAATCTAATTTGATTCGAGTTTTTTTCTCCTAAAAAAAAAAAAACTTGAATGTCAGGAAGGCAGCAAAGAACTCCAAATTGATCCCAGGACATCCCCCATAGGCTAAAACAGCAATTCAGCAGGTTTAAGGTGGCGAATAGTTGAATTTGAATTTTTAAAGCACCAGTGTATGATAAATTTCAAAAATCAAATTCAAATTTCTTTAAAAACTTGAATCAAATTTGAACTATTCCGTAGTCTAATTTCACAAAAAAACCTTGAAAATTTGAATTTCAAAATTCTAATTTTCACTTCGACCCTTTATGAATCTGCCCCTAAAACACTTGTTAATTTTACTGACTAAAAAACTCAACACGATGAACTCATTGGTTCTTTTCTGTTGCCAAATGTTATTTTTCTATACAATAATCTGTATTAAATAAAAACAGGTAAGGATTCTCTTCTGAATTAAAGTGAAACTCAAATTACTTGCTTACTTCTAATTGATCACAATTAGAAGTAAGCAAGTAATTTGAGTTTCACTTTAATGTAATTTTATATAAATGCACCAAATCCTTTTTTCTATTGGCATAGCATGCAGGCCATGAAAGAAGGTAAAATCTGCATGAAATGCTCACATTGAATATGAAAAGCAGTAGCAACACTTTGGATTTCTCTCGCCCCTCTCAGTTGCATTACCCATTGCAGACACCGACAAGGAAAAACGTTGGCGTCAAGGATGGGATGTCAGCGAGTGTGAAATGATATGGGATATGAAAACAAAATGAACAGCATTAAGTGGGCAGAAAATTCTGTCTTATGTGACAGTCTGACACTAATATATGCAATTCCAGCACTTTTGTGTAGTTAGACATGCACGTATTCCTGGGTGCATTCAGCTCACACACATAATGCCTGTTGTTTCTTCACAGCGACATTTGTCCAAGGAGGATCATTTTTCATTGTAACCAAGACAGGATAACATTAACTTCTGCCCCATGGAGAGAAACAGTGAAACCGATGAGGCAACATGAAGGCGAATTATAGGGTTTTGAGTGGATGAATATGAAGCTGTTTTGATCTCATGCCATGTACATTGGTGTATGATTTGTATGAGAGTAGTCATAATAAGCAGCTTTCTGTATCCAAGTACTGATATAGGATGTACAAAATAGGGGTGTGGAAGCACTCTAAAGGCTAAGTAATAGTATATTTAAGTATAATGGAAGTGTTAGTTTTAATGCACATTCACTAGTCCCCTGTCTCAAAAGTAAGTAACTTGTTTGCCTTTTGGCCATAGTATAAAAAGTCTTACTGCATAGTAGCATTCAGTGTAATCAGTGTCTGTTGAAACTTGGTTTCAGTCTAAAGAATCTATCCTCCCCCGCCAGTATGTGGCTTTTAAGGGAGAGGAATTGTCCAACCAACGCCGATTTTTAAAAGTATAGGGCCCCATTAAGGGGGGGTATAGGGTGCTATTAAAAACCACATGAAGCTCAGCCACAGCTTCCGGCAACAATACAATGTACACAATAGGGTAAAATAGATCAAAAGGCAAACAAGTTAGGGACCGCCATATGGGGTTTACCTTGACGTGGTATGGTGGCTTTTCAACTTTATGATCATAACTTTGTAACTAAAAATCCCTGTTTTGTAAACTTACTTTTGAGACAGGGGCCCAGGGAATGTGCATTAAAACTAGCACTTCCATTATACTTAAATATACTATTACTTAGCCTTTAGAGTGCACTGATATAGGAGCAGTATGATGGCAGGATGAAATTAAAGGAAAATAATTTAAAAGAAAACTTTTCATATATATTGCTTCAACTAGAATATAATCCCATACCTCAAAACAGGATCTTTTTGGGAGCTGTGCATACCTTAACAGAGACTTATAGAACTGCAGAAATTTCCATAACTGGGATATATAAATATACTGTATACAGCTGATAGTGTCAATTTGTATCTTAAGCAACCTGGTAACTAGGGTCCAAATTACCCTAGCAACCAGGGCCGGATTTACATATTGGGTGCCCCTAGGCCCTCTGCCGTTCGTCGCCCCTGTCCCCCCCTTTATTCATGCAAATTTTCATCATCAATGGGGATTGGCGCATGGGAAATTTAAAAAATGATTGTATCTCCAGCGCATCCCCAGTGTTTTTGAACCAATGTGGGCGTGGTTGGGCAGCATGCCGCCCCCCCCTAAAATCCTGCCACCCTAGGCCCGGGCCTAGGTGGCCTTTCCACAAATCCGGGCCTGCTAGCAACCATGCATTGATTTGAATAAGAGACTGAAATATGAATGGATAGGGCCTGAATAGAAGGATCAGTAATAAAAAGTAACAACAATACCTTTGTAGATTTACAGAGGGTTTGTTTTTTAGAAGGGAGTCAGCAACGCCCAATTGAGTCAGAAAAGGCAAATAACTATAAAAAATAAATAATGAAAACCAATTGAAACGTTGTTTAGAATTGACCTTAAAAGTGAACCACCCATTAAGTTGGTAATTAAGTTCAATGAAAGAGGTTATAAAATAGACTGTAACCAAGAGGGGAATTGTCCCTTTGGCAGTGACAGGAATAGCAGTCTTCTAGGCAAGTTACAGTAGGGTTGCCATCTGTCCTGTATTTTGAAGGGCTGTCCGGGTCAAAACTTTCTGCCCTGTTTTCCAAATAAGGAAAACTGGGCAGTATTCCCTTGAATGACACTGCGATCAGGCCAATCGCCGATTACTGAGTCAAAGCCCCACCCCCTGATGCCATGGACACTCCCACCTATGTCACGGCCCCACCCCCTGATGTCACATCCCGCCTCCTGCCTGTTCTCCACCGCTGCAAAAGGTAGCAACCCTAAGCTAAAGGAAAGAAGAGGTTGCCAATAACTGGTCTCTAGGATACCTCATTGTTAATAATGGAGAAATTTGGTTTATCACGGGTCTTTCAAATGTCTTGATCAACTTAACACACTGGTCTTTGTATTGAAAAAAGTGGCCATTTGAGACCGAAAAGTCACTTTTTTCAACACAAAAAAACCTGTGCATGCAGTTTTATCTGAGGTTCTAAAGGTGCACTTCAGTGTGCTGCTGAAGCCTACCCAAGACTCTTCTTGAAAGACATTCGAGTTGAGGTGACATTGGAGAAAAAACAGTCATGACTACACCGCCAGCAAGAATGATAGACCCAATCCCTTCTTCTTTTGATTACTAAAGTACCAAGGGAACGGCTGCAGACTGGATGAAGTACAAATCTTATTGACACAGTCACATTTTGAGGAAACTGTTTTTCTAAGAAATGATGAGAGCTTTTGTTACATCGGTAGTTATTTGGCAAAGAACAAAACAATATAAACCAATCATGGGTCAAGTTACCTGAATTTTTAAAGATCCAGTGTGGGGCAAAATCGAAGTCAACAGTAAAGCAACTAAATTCCCAAACCACCAAGTACCAGCAGTAGAATCGGCACGGGAATGGGAAACAACTCTCAAAGAAGCACAGGGGGTTTGAGCTCTGCAGTAGGAATTTAACAGCCTACGTGTCATGGGCCTAAACATGGACGGCATAGATACTCCCATGCTATACCGGTACATACAGTATGCAAAGAAATTCCTAAATTCATGCTCATGCACAACTGAGATAAGCTATCATGGCAGCTTACACCTAAAGCATATTGTTCTTACTGTATTGTTATGTTAGAAATGAGCTTTATTTAGTAAATAGTAGACTCCTTGGCAGCTAAGGTGTAAAGAGAATAATTGATATTGACATTTATTCCTCAATGCACCACAGAAATGTTTTGTCTGCTCAGCAATGTACATAGCATAAATAATCTTCTGAGAGGTCCACACTCTGCCAGCTTCATATTCTCTCCCCTCCTAAAGAGATTTGCACTTCCCCAGAACAGTGTATTTTATCTGAAGGAGAGAATGTGCTGTGAGGGCAGAACGGCTCTGGCTTGTTGTTCTAGAGAACTGAAAAAAAAAAAACAATCATTTTAAAACAAAATTCATTTTCAGACAGGATGATAAATGGCTCCTAAAAAAATAACATTTCTGAAACGATTCCTGTCGGAGGGAATGAAGCCAAATATGTGATAACCTTGTAATGATGTTTTTGCTGTAAAGTACAGAATTCATTGCCCCACAACAGCTTTAACAATTTCCAGAGAGGGACTTGCAGGATTTCTTTGCAGAGGGACCGAGCAAACTGTTCTATTTCAATTGTAGATCAATCACATACAGGAAGAATGAAAAGAAAACTAATCATTTGTTCCTGCTGGGGAAGTCCATATCTGTCGGGCCGAGGCAGATTATCAACTATTTCTGTTACAAAAAAGCTCCATGGCAAAAATGTGAGTGTTTTGTTCATAGGGCAGATTTACATGTGTAAATGCTTAGGGGCAGATTTATCAAGGGTCAAATTTGGAAGTAATGGGAGTTTTTTTGTACTCCCATAACTTCAAAATTCGAATAAAAAAAGACCAACCGAAATTTGTTAAAAAATTCAAGTTTTTTTTTCGGAGGGATATTAGGCCGTATTCATTTAAATTCGAATCAAAGTAACATTGTATTCAATAGAATTTGATAGAATTTTAGTCCACCAATTGACTCCAAATGGGCTAAAACAGCAGTTCGGCAGGTTTTAGATGGTAAATGGTAATGATAGAGACCGTACATGATAAATTTCGATATTCGAATTTTCAAATTTTATTCAAATTCAAATTGAATTCCCCCTATTCCCTAGTCGAAGAACACAAAAAATAGCTCAAAATTCGAATTTATTTACTTGGAATTTTCACTTCAACCCTTGATAAATCTGCCCTATTAGTTTGTGTTTTTATTTGTGTGTTTGCATATATGTCACAAGTCCTTCTAAAAACCCTCTATAATGTCTACCAGTATAAAGAGTTTTATATCTACCAAAAACATGGGAAATTCTGGTTGGATCAGAAGGCAATTCAGACTGACAAGAAGAATAAATTCATGCCCTAAAAAATACAGCTGGTATAACTCCATGAATATATTTCAGTGATGATACTGGTGGTTGTATCTACTGTATAGTTCCTTTCTCATGGTGACACACAAATTATTACTTACAAGCAAGTGTGTCATCCCCCAGTATAATTTTTGCCAACCCATCTTGAGTCATGACCCGAGACTGTCCAGTTCAATCACCCTGCACAAGTATCTCTTATCAACTGCATCATCCTATGGAGAAAAGTGGACTCATGTCGTACTGATCTTGTATCTGACATTTTATCTTATCCATTTTACTACATTGGGTGGCCTCCGCCCCATAGCACTCATATCAATGTACTCAACTCTAAAGAGGTGGAATAGTGTTCCAAGCCCAACATATTCAATAGCCCCACCACTTCAGTTGCTGTTTTTGGGTTCTGTAAGCTGACAGGAACCCACTACAATAAAATACATAGCAAAACAGTACTTTGTCTGATGTACCTTATTGAAGGTATGTAAGGGGTTATACAAAAGTTATTTCGGGTAATTATCTGTACATAGATACTGGTAGGTTAGTAGCAATTATACAGTGTGGCCACTAGGGTGTGGGAACAGTTCTAGAGATTTCTAGGAAGGTGAAGTTTGGGGCCACATAAAAGGAGAAAAGCCACAGTGGTAGGTGTGCATCATTGGAAGAACAGCTATAGAGGAAACCATCTCAGAGCAGAATGTCAGAGAGTAGGAAACGGCGGAAAATTCACGTAACGCATTGAAGTCAATAATTTTGATGCACAACAATTTCTACAAACGCAACTTTTTTTTCCAAATCCATTAAAGTCAACAATTTTAAAAAGCGTGATGTTTTTGTGGCAGCAAATTTTTTCGGCACAAATTTTTGCAGCAGTTTCGTGAAAAAATTCTTAGGTGGCAAATAAATTTGTCCCTCACTAATCAGAACAGTGAGCATGGGCAGCTACTATATAAGCCTCACTGAGGAGCGAGTGAAAAAGCTTCCCATTAGGTACCCACCCCATGAGGGTTCAAGTAGCACATAGCGTTAGGCCTGGAGTCCTTTGGACAATCTAAAAGGTGTAATGACCCAGAATGAGTGTCTGGTAAAGCCGATGTTCTAGGTGCTGCCCTGTCCCCCAAAATGACACTGGGGGCTGATGGCAAGAATAAGGGAGAAAAATGATGGGACTGCTGAATTCACTGTGTTGAACTATTCATGTAATTGCTAAAATTGAGGAAAGTATGAAAGACTGAATGAACCTTGAAGTGCTTGGCTGGTGACTAATCCTACTCTACACAAAGAATAATGCTACTGGTCTCTGCTAATTCCTGGTACCTTGTGTTTATTTGAGAGGTGTAACTGCCTATAGGTTACACAAGAGGATGCTAAGATGACCAAGACACCATCTGTGAACCCCACGGCACTCTGTATGTTTATGGCAAGTTTACACATAGGGACACAGTTCAGAGTTTAATTTTTTCACTCATTTTAGCAGACCATGCCCCTCAGGATGTAATGGATTTTCCGCTGGTCCCAAGCAGGGAAAACAAATCACAAAAACAGTGATATTCTAAGTTAGTGCATTGAAATTCTTCATAAATATAAAATGGTTCAATATTAAGCCAATAAATGCCTATGATTAAGGTAATAACTCCCGAAATGAGTAAGGCATATTACACCTGAAGGATATTGCAATAAACCTGCGCTTTTTCTACCAGAGTGCCGTCCTTTTTCTTTGGCTAGCAATAAAAAAGTCTGTTGCAACATTTTTGTTGAAATAAGGTTTTTTTTTAAATATATAACTGTATTTGAGAACAACGGAATTGCCTGTCTTGACAGTTTATAAAAAGACCCCCAAAATGACAAGGAGGGGTTATGGCAGCTTCACTTTATATATATATATATATATATACACCTACATTAACCTAATACTGCCTTCTAGATGTTGCCAGCAATTTGAACTCTTTGCTGATGCTTGTTATTAATTAATGCCATCTAGATGAGATTTATTTCTCTAAATGCATTAAAATTCCCTCCCAATCAGTAAAACCTTAAAATCAATGGTCGCATTTGACCAGGTGCTTAATCCCAATATTGATCTTGTCTGCTGGGAGTTCACCTAGTCTGCGTCTGAGTTTCCTCCATCTCATTGAGACCCAACAACTGAATTAACAAAGAAAGAATTAATTAACCTCTTGTTTGCCTACTATAGTAAAATAGTGCAAATCGAATGTTTTTTGGAATTCTAAATGGCATAAAATGCCAAGTGTTGTTGAAGGCAGAGAGAATATCCTTTGGTGTAAGCAGCTTACTTTATGCATTGGCCACAGCGGATATATTAATCCTTAAATATTACTGTATTTAAACATTATTCAGTAAATTTCAGCATAAAAAATATTATTTTTAAAGTTACAATTTAATGAAAATTCTAACTACTATGGCCAAACCTGTGTAGACCAGGAGTGCCCATACTTTACTAATATGAGGTCTCCTTTTAGTGATGTTGTTATGGTCTACATCCCTAAAAGAATTGTTAGCATTCTGTTCCATGGAAAATATTACTCAAATATTGATTTATGAGAGAAATTATATTGCTATATTTAACAACTATTTCTTATGTAACCTTAACCTAAGAAATATCTGATGGATCAGGAGGGAGATTAAGACAAGCTGTTTGTTGTCAGTGTCTTGAGATCTACTGATCACCAGCTAAAGGTCTACTGGTAGATCTACCTTTTGGGCACCCCTGGTGAAGACCATTCCTGTCCTCCAACAAGTCATTGCCAAACCAAGGTTATTTATATTAACTTGGTGCTGCTGTAGTTTGCTGCCATAACAGCCATTACTCCTCTGGAATGATTTTTGGCAACTGTCGGTGGGCTTTGTTTCCATCAGCCCCATGAGCATGAGAGAATTTGGGCACTGATATTAGGGATCAGGCCTTGCAGAGTTCCAATTCCTCCCACAGGTGTTGGGTTAAGGCTGGAGCTCAGTGTAGACCAGACATGTACTTCCCCAATCATTTCAGCAATCCCATTATAAAAATTGTTATTGTACACTATAGCCTTCAGGTTTGCATTCAACTGAACCAGAGATCCTAGCCCAAACCATAGAATACACCCCAGACTTTTATTCCGACACCATCAGCATTATGCATTCTGGCATGTAGTTTCCTCCTGACATCTGCCAAACACTAACCTTATCACACTGGTAGAGGGTGAAATGTCATTCATTATTCCAGAATCTAATGGTGGCAACCTTTAAATTGCTCCAACTGTCCATGTGGCACAACACATGGTGATTTTTGGTTTGTTAGACTCTGACCATCCACAAAAACCCCACACTCTCTATGGATAATTATTGTGCTTCTAGAGATTGTTTGGAATTTAGCAGGGAGTTAACTAAAATGTGTCTGGAGACTTTTGGCATTGCAGTGGATACTACAGGTAATGGACTAGTTATCCAGAATGCTCGGGACCTGGGGTTTTTCCGGATAACGGAAATTCATTAAAACATGAAATAAACCCAACAGGCTGGTTTTGCTTCCAATAAGGATTAATTATATCTTAGTTGGGATCAAGTACAAGCTACTGTTTTATTATTACAGAGAAAAAGGAAATCATTTTTAATGATTTTTCAAAATTTGGATTATTTGGATAAAATGGAGTCTATGGGAGACTTCGGAGCTTTCTGCATATCGGGTTTCCGGATACCTGTATATGCAATAGAAAGTGAGCACATGCCTAAACGGTTTGCATTGAAGAGAAATACAAGTCGTTTCTTTGTGTGTCTGAGTGCATTTATCAAAGTTCTTGTGGATAAGGTCCTCCTTTATAAAACATGTCTAAAATCGATATTATAGACACGTATGATAACTGTTTTGTTTTTCTCTAAACTCCCCTTTTAAAGAGGGTCATTTGTTTAAAGGAAGATGGGAAATTATGAGCTCTGTATAAATATAGTCTAAGTGGCAGCCTTTGACTGGAACCAGGAAGTGAAGCAGGAAGTACAAAATACTTTGATGTTTCTTAATTAAAGCAATAGCAAAAATGTTTGTTTGGCATATATGTTATTCAGTGAGCTCATCTTGGTAAAGGGTGTTTACGTACCGTTTTAGATTTATGAACATGTCAGTATTCTAAGAAGAATTGTTGTTTGTCTTAACTATTTTTAATATATGTACATTTTTCTATTGTGCAACCCCTCAATCCTGGAATTTTAATGGCAATCTAGACGCTAGGACTTCATTAAACTTGGAACCAGGAAGGTGTTTAGGAGTCAAAACAGACAATTCATAACAAATGGCCTAAAAAGAAAGATAAGCAATTAAAATAAACTTACCCTTTAATATTTACTAGTCTTGCCAGTACAATTACTTTACTGCCACTGCATCATCCAGTCACTGAAAGCATTTGTTATCATATCATATTCTTTCTTGCATACTGGTCTGTGATACAGTTTCTAAATTCATAAACGAATCCTGTTGTAATAGCTGTGCATTGCAAACTAGATCTGCTTTGCTATGTTCCTCCAATGTTCTGAGTCTGTCTACTAGTTTGTCCTACATAACCGCTTCCACAAAGACATCCCTGGACATGCATGTAAATGATCAGTTTCTTGGGATTTGACCATTTGCAGCATGGGCCCCCCTGTTACAGTTGTGGCAAGAGGAATGTTCTGCTTTGGGCCCTAGAAAGTTCTGAACAGAAGTCAATAGAATAATAATTGTATGCTAATAAATGTTCCTTAAACCCTTTGTGTTTCATTCATCAGTTTGGGCCTATGTCTTTTTATAATTGTTTTCACTCATTTAGAATGGCCATCAACAGTTTTGGGAAGGAAACAATTGGGGTATCCCCTTTGTACAAATATAGTGATTATATTGTCTCTTCACAAATACTCTTCTGCTGTAAATGCATACCTTGGCCCTTGTAACCTGTGTACATTGAATAGAATTGTAAGACGCGCCGGGAGATCTCCTGGCATCCTTACCTCCCGGCGTCTCTTCCCAGCTGATGGGGCATAGGCGCGTTCTTGCAGCTAGGCCAAAGTGACGTCGGCTTGCTGTCAATCAAATATTGTCTGCCCGTCCTCTATGCCTTATGTATATAGGCTGGGCAAGCAATTACTTTCACTTTCCATTCAGCGCTTACTAGATGTCACTGCTCTCCCCACATTCCCCCAGTTTTCTTAACCATTTCATTGTGTAGTCAGGACATGGGGATGGACATCGGGTCCTCCATTCTGGTGCACAAACAAGAATTTGAGAGTTTAATTACAGTTCATTTTGCTTGACAAATGTGATAAAATTGGATTTTAAATAATTTCTTTGCGTGATGGGTTCCCTTTAAAAAGGCAATCCTCTATTTTGTCAGTGCCCAAGCTGGTTTCTGTTTACAGAACCTGCTGAAGCGTTATTATTGTCTGGAATATCCTGGTTTTTGACTTCTAACTTTTTTCGACTCTGATTCTTGCTGCCTGCCTCGACACTTTTGCTTGTTTTCAACTACATCTT
Source organism: Xenopus petersii (assembly GCA_038501925.1). Lineage (NCBI taxonomy): Eukaryota > Metazoa > Chordata > Amphibia > Anura > Pipidae > Xenopus > Xenopus petersii. The sequence goes on along the minus strand of CM076679.1, from coordinate 93,858,268 downwards.
GCCTAATCCTTGCTGGTACCTCGTTTCAGATTAGTTCCTATTATATGCACTAACTCCTTGTTGGTTTTACAGCAGAAAGCCTGGGACCCCAAAAGTGCGTAGGGGATCCCTGTGCATCTGAGTGTACCCACTGCTGACAAGGTTCCTGATTGACGAGAACTTAACAAGAATAATGTGCCAGTTACAAGTGTTTTTAATAGAAGTAGACCATTTTTGTGGCCCTTTCCGGAAATATATGTATGTATGTGGAGGAAACATAAAAAAAATAAATGTTCCATGTCCTGCATGACAATATGTGGGTGCTACATGTGTGCATAGCGTTTTCATATTGCCTTTACCTAAACATTGTGATTATTATTATGCATTTGCATGTTTGTTTATTCCCAGTGTTGAGTAATGGGTATCATAAGACTGACTTATTTTTAGTAAAATTATTATTATTAGTAATTCATTTTTTCTTCTAAAAATGTTTTGGGGCAAGGTGAACCTCATGTGAATAGGGAGTTCCTTACTATAATTTTTTTGGTTCTGCCAAATACCAAACTAACTTTAAACCATTATCTACACAACTGCTGCATCAAGCAAAATTGTTACTTTCAGCACAGGCTGTGAGCACAACTGTTTGGATACAGGCGAGGGGACATTTGGCTTGTGGTTTCCTTTGTGTTACCTTTTGAAATTCCATTCATCTACTTAATCCCTATAAGGACTCTGCTTCCTATATTATTATCAACAAATGAAACAAATGTGAACGGTAAAATCCATTTATTGGATGTAATTAGTGATGGGCAAATACATTTACGAAACTTGCGGTTGCTTGCATCAAAACCGTTTTGCGTCAACATTATTCGGACCCCTATTGACTTTAACAATGGCATCAAAATTGAGGCAGGAGTCAAAATTGAGGCAGGCATCAAAATTCGCGTTTCGCCATTTCAGGTATTTTGCATGAAATTCGTGGATTTCTCGGCAAATCGAAATGGGACAAATCCGCCCATCACCAGATGTAATTCATGTTCTTTAAAAAAAAAAAAATAAGAGAAAACAATATATATATATATTCCATCACTATAGTCACTGCATTCATCTTACTTTGATTTTGTTTTTTTGTTGTGGAAGATCTGGTGTTTACTCACTTCCTACTATTATCTTATTAAACAATAGCTTCTTCTGTTGAGTGTTACGTTCAGTACATACAGTATGTTTGATTCCATGTCAGGAAGTCATCACTGACACATTGTTCATCAATAGATACAAGGCAGGTCTCTAGAGAACTGAAAGGTTGTTTATGGAGTTTAGTTCAGAAAAATAAGCATCTGCATCACATAAAAATGTATGGGATCTGTTATCCAGATAATGGTTCTTCCTGTAATTTGGATTTCCATTGCTTAAGTCTGTTAAAATATAATTTAGACATTCATTAAACCCAGAAGGTTGTCCTGCCTCCAGTAAGGATTAATTATATCTTAGTTAGGATTAAGTACAAGGTACTGTTTTATTATTACAGAGACAAGGGAAACCCTTCAAAAGAATTATTTGATTAAAATTGAGTCTATGAGAGATGGCCTTCACACAATATGGATCTGGATCTATCTGGATAATGGGTTTCTCAATAATGGATCCCATACCTGTTTGTACCTAATACAGATAAGCAATGAAATTTCTGCTTTCACAAGTGGTGAAGATTTTTGTGGATCTCTGCTAGAATTTTCTCAATCATTCTGTTTTGCTGAAAAACAAGTGCAATTATTTGTGTTGGAAAATAATGCAAAAAAGGTCCGTTGACACATTACCCACGGACTCCAATGCATTTCGCAAATTTTCAAATTTCTGCAGTTTTGTGAATTTTTTTTTAGCAAAGCTGAATTATTTAACTGTTTAACAATTTATTTTAGAATACTATGTTAACTGTTGTCAAATGCCTTTTTAAACTACTGTAAAACTGTGAAAATGTGGGTGGGCAGGAGAAGGAATGAAACAGAAATGCTTTCAGGGACAGTAACATCAATGATTGATTCTATGCACAGGTAAAAGCTACAACAGCTCAGCAACTTTCAGCACCACCCACTGAATTCTGTCCCTGGGGCAATCTCTGCTAAGAACAGACATTGATTTATGAACTCATGAATTGTACTGAAAAGAGCAAAAAAAAAACAAAAACAAAAAAAAATGTTTTTTTTACATGACCCCCTATTAAAGACCCCCAATAGCAATAAGAAAATAAGTGCTGGCTGTTTGGAAATAATATTCAATATATATTTATGAGGCTGTTTAGGACAATTACTTATGAAAATGTAATAATAGTTGTGAGTCCCTCCAAAAACAGTCAAGATTATTAAAAATACAAAAATATCTATTAGGACATAGTAAAAAATGGCCTAACGTGTTTCATGCCCGTTGGGGCACTTACTCATAGGCCCCAACAGGCATGAATCCCGTTAGCCCTTTTTTACTATCTCCTAATAATTATTTTTGTATTTTTAATAATCTTGACTAGTGATGGGCGAATTTCAGAGTTTCGTTGATGGTGAATAATTTTGCAAAGTTGCCATGAAAATTCACCAAAGTCAACGTTTTTTGACACCGACGACAATTTTTACGCCGGTGACAATTAAACAGACGTCCATTGACTTTATTGTGCATCAAATGTTACCGGCGTCAGAATTGTCAATTTTTGCCCATTTCGCAAATTTCGAATCGTAACGGGACAAATTCAGCCATCACTCTTCTTGACTGTTTTTGGAGGGACTCACAACTATTGTTGCACTTTCTTGGATATGCACCTGTGCGAGGTATTCTCGCTCAGCGATTGAATCCATTGCCCCCTCCCTCCCACAGGATCATGCGCATGAGCATCCTTTTTTTTATACCAGAACACTAGCGCCCATCAATTAGTGCTCCTAAATCAAGCAAATTAACTGTGCAGCTGGGCGGCATTCTGCTCCATGTAACAAAAATGGCGCTCCCGTTTTCAAACTAATCACAGGATTTCAAGAACATTGTCATGCTCTATGCTTAAACTGAGCTCGTGTGTACAAATTATTCATCACCAATAACATTTAAGGCTATGTTAATTCAGCCTTTAATAAGAGGAATTGCTTTTCATTATAAATAATCTCCTGTTTTGAGTTTCCATTTTTAATATCTATCTGAGATAAAAAATGATTTGCATTTCATTATCAGGAGGAATTTTCTTACTAAATATACATTTTCATAAAGATCTCCCTTGGCTGAATTAATCTTCAGCATACAAAAACTTCAGTCTTCCCATCGTTACGCTTTGACATGAAGGCATCAAGTTTATCCAACCTCCCCATTCATTACATACTGCATGGTAAGATAATCATCCTGACGCTTTATCTGTTTTATACAATTCCCAGCATCCAGGGCTGTTGCTACATACCTACAGTTAGGCCCATAAATATTAGGACAGAGACAACTTTTTTCTAATTTTGATTCTGTACATTACCACAATGAGTTTTAAATGAAACAACTCAGATGCAGTTGAACTGCAGACTTTCAGCTTTAATTCAGTGGGTTGAACAAAAAGATTGCATAAAATGTGAGGAACTAAAGCCTTTTTTTAACACAATCACTTCATTTCAGGGGCTCAAAAGTAATCGGACAATTGACTCAAAGGCTATTTCATGGGCAGGTGTGGGCAATTCCTCCGTTATATCATTATCAATGAAGCAGATAAAAGCCCTGGAGTTGATTTGAGGGGGTGGGGTGCTTGTATGTGGAAGATTTTGCTGTGAACAGACAATATGAGGTCAAAGGAGCTCTCCATGCAGGTGAAACAAGCCATCCTTAAAGGAGAAGTCAACCCTTACATGCAAAAATCCTTCCCCCTAACCTGTGTAGACCCCCCTCCCTCCTTTCCCCCGGCCTACCTGCCCCCGGGCAAATGCCCCATACTTGTTATTTACCCCTCCGTGCAGGTCCTCTTCTGGTGAGTTCACAGCAGCCATCTTCTCCCGAGTGCTCTTCTTCCTGGATTCAGCAGCATTTTTCTGGCGCATGCGCAGTAGGAGGCATTTGCTGGTACGGAGCTAAAATTTCCGATTTCTTTTTCCGGAAACTTCATGACTTTTGGCGCATGCGCAGTAGATCAACACTGGCAGGGGGTGCACTGCAAGGTGCAAGTCACTCATAAGCCTCAAGAATAGAAAGGCTAGATTGGACTTTGCTAAAAAACATCTAAAAAGCCAGCTCAGTTCTGGAAAAACATTCTTTGGACAGATGAAACCAAGATCAACCTCTACCAGAATGATGGCAAGAAAATAGTATGGAGAAGGCGTGGAACAGCTCATGATCCAAAGCATACCACATCTCTATAAAACATTTGGGAGGCAGTTTGATGGCTTGGGCGTGCATGGCTGCCAGTGGCACTGGGACACTAGTGTTTATCCATCATGTGACACAGGACAGAAGCAGCCAAATGAATTCTGAGGTGTTCAGAGACACTGGGGGTCATTATAAACTTCGCGCAGGGCAGATTGGTTTGCAAAGTGAATATATTTGCCCTGCACATGGTTACATTTATAAAGCTGAATAAGAGGGTGCAAACAGAATTATGAATTATTAAATATATCACAATTTGCAAATTGCGAATATTTATGCGCACGCTCTGCGACTCAATTACACCACTACTTTTGTGGCGGATAAAATATTCACATAACAGTTTTGCAAACTGTGAATTTAAGTTCCTGTCAACGTTATTTTCGCACACAACAACCTCACACATTGGGTGCGCTTGTGCAAAGTCCCATCTCATTTGCGCGCCATTTGCGAAAATTTATTCACACTGCAAATTGGCAAAAAACCGAAAGACAGGCAGAGCAGTGCAATATATTAGCCAACAGGAAAAAACATGGGCAAAACAACCATTTGCGCTGCGTGAGCTTTATAAATGACCCCCACTGTCTGCTCAAATCCAGCTAAATGCAGTCAAATTGATTATAAGGCATTTCATAACGACCCAAAACATACAGCCAAACAATCCAGGAGTTTATTAAAGCAAAGAAGTGGAATATTCTTGAATGGCCAAGTCAGTCACCTGATCTGAACCCAACTGAGCAGCATTTCACTTGTTGAAGACTGAACTTCAGACAGAAAGGCCCACAAACAAACAGCAACTGAAAGCCACTGCAGTGAAGGCCTGGCAGAGCATTAAAAAGGAGGAAACTCAGAATCTGGTGATGTCCATGAGTCCAAGACTTCAGGCTCCAATTGCCAGCAAAGGGGTTTCATCCAAGTATTAGAAATGAACATTTTATTTTCAGTTTTTGAATTTGTCCAATTCCCTTTGAGCCCCTGAAATTAAGTGATTGTGTTAAAAAAAGGCTTTAGTTCCTCACACGTTTATGCAATCTTTTTGTTCATCCCACTGAATTAAAGCTGCAAGTCTGCAGTTCAGCTGCATCTGAGTTGTTTCATTTAAAATTCATTGTGGTAATGTACAGAATCAAAATTAGAAAAAAAAGTTGTCTCTGGCCAACGATTTCTGGATCTAGCTGTATATTCATAGTGCAACAGTAGCCATGTGGATTCTTCTCTGTATGTTTTGTTTCATGTTTTTGTTTCATGCAAGAGTTGTATTTTATTGATATAAATATAGATGCAGCGGTAGTTCGTGCATTTGGTTCATACTGCCACACCCAAATTGTAGTTGAGTTCTACGCATTTGGAAAAAATATTAGGTTGAGCAATCACACTAATAATCCATTTTTTGGATCTCAAAAACAAGAAGAACAAAAATAATAGCATACACTTAGGGGCCGATTCACCAATGGTCGAATATCGAGGGTTAATTAACCCTCGATATTCGACTAGGAATTGAAATCCTTCGAATTCGAATATCGAATTCGAAGGATTTAGCGCAGGAAATTCGATCGATCGAAGGATTATTCATTCGATCGAACGATTAAATCCTTCGAAACGAACGATTCGAAGGATTTTAATCCAACGATCGAAGGAATATCCTTCGATCAAAAAAACTTAGGCAAGCCTATGGGGACCTTCCTAACATTGACTTCGGTAGCTTTTATCTGCCGAACTAGGGGGTCGAATTTTTTTTTAAAGAGACAGTACTTCGACTATCGAATGGTCGAATAGTCGAACGATTTTTAGTTCGAATCCTTCGATAGTCGTAGTCGAAGGTCGAAGTAGCCCATTCGATGGTCGAAGTAGCCCATTCGATGGTCGAAGTAGCCCAAAAAACACTTCGAAATTTGAAGTTTCTTTAATTCGAATCACTCGAATTTAGTGAATCGGCCCCTTACACAAATTGGAACTAATTATATGATCTAATCTAGTTAAATTCGTGACAGGATTAAGTAACGGATCCAAGATGTCAGTGGGAAATTGCACATCATTTTAAATTAAATATCTGTAGTCGTGAAAGCTAATCCCCTTTATTATTTAAATATCCTGTTTATATAGTTCACACCAACCTCAAACCACACAAATAAATAAAAAGATAGCGAAGTGCGTCACATTTGTTTTCAGCAGTTTTCAGATATGTTTTATTCCTTTGAAATATTCCAATGTTTTAAAACAACAAGAAAACATTTAGAATTTCCTTTGGTGGAACATTATTACACGTCTTATATATGTAAACTTGTGGCTCTCCATGATACCAGCACTCGCTCCCTATGGAAGATTCTCTTTGATATTTACCCGTTTTACGGCCAAAGGGGTCGTGGGGAACTTCAAGCCCCTCTGGTCGTTAAGGGGTGAAAAATGAAACGACACAAAAAAAATAATAATTCAACGTAAAAGAAATCGATCCGTTGAAGGAAAAAAAAAAGCTATATATTCATTCTGCTTTGAATGAAATTTACTCAATAGATTGTCTGTTAAACACGAATTTGCAATAATACAAAAAATCTACATTGTACATTATTTCAAGAAAAATAACTTCATTTGAATACAAAAGGATAAATACAATTTATTTTTGCTTAGACTCAAGCCTTGTATGTTTCTTGATACACTCTAATGTTGATCAGCATGTCATATCGAGCATGTACAAGCCTTGAAGTTCTCTCTCGGGGGCTGAAGGAGGGAGTTATGTGCACCACTAACATCGGACAAATAAAATCTTTTGACCAACGAGGGTTTACGGAGCGACGTTCACAAAAGCACAGGTGTAAGGGTATTGGGGACCAATATGGCCGCTTTCCTTTACACAAAGAATGACGCTATTTGGTTGGTCCACACATGGGGCAGCAAGGTACAATGACCACGTGGAAGTGTCTAACAAGCATTTTTTTTTTGTCCTTTTGCATTCAGAAACTTTTCAGAACAGACATGTGATTGATTGCAACTGACCCTGTCATGGTTGTAGTCATATTTGAGGCAGCCATCCTTTAAAAGCTTTCCATTTCCAAGTCCCTGCACCTTGCAGAATTCTGATAATCCGACTGCTCTTGGCATTTCTCTTTTTTTAGGCCTTTTGATGAAGTTCTCTTTAACTGGGGATGTTACCATGGCAGCGGTCTTTCTTTGAAGGGATCTTTTTTTTCTGTTAGCCAGGAATATAACAGTCATAGATCTCTCATTTTCAGTTCGATACATATGGCTTAGTTCAGTCGAGCCTTCTCAGTTTTAATAGGTTTTATATCTTTATTTCGGTTTAGTTTCATTCTATCTTCCAGCCATCCATCAAGAGAAGTCCATTGTCACCGCCTATTAGAAAGTGCAGAGCCAGTCCACAAGTACAATTGCAGTTAATGTCAACCAGGAATTTCGGGACATCGAATCCTGTCCTGATATGGAGTCGCAATCCCCAGTGTCGGCACACTTTTGCTTTTCACACAAGATGCCTGTGTAGCCAGGTTGGCAGCGGCACCTAATGTTGTTGTAGCAAACGCCATCATTTTGGCAACGCAGCAGCTCGTTGTCACAAACATTGGCTGTTGAGACAAAAGTTAAAGATGAATAATGATTTATATTATTTATTTCTGTAATAATCTGTATCAATGTTTTTCACTTTCTAATACCATAAAGATGTATTAAATTCTTAATATATATTAGACATAAGAGAAAAGAAAGAAGGGTATAACAAATTTAATGATCAACGATGAAAAAAAGGGGCAGATTTATCAAGGGTCGAATTTCGAATTTGAAAAACTTGAAATTCGACCAATCAAAATTAAGTCAACGTTTTTTTTGGCCGAATAAGTTCGTTTCCAATCGAATAGGTCCGTATTTAAATCATACGAATCGAAGTAATAGCACATTGGATCGAAGTCGAATCAGTGCTTTTCCCAAAAAGTCCAAGAATTGACCCCAGATAGGTTCCAGGAGGTATCCCATAATCTAAAACAGCAATTCGGCAGGTTTTAGATGGCGAATAGTCGAAGTAGAATTTTTAAAGAGAAAGTATATAATAAATTTCGATATTCAAATTTTCTTTCAAAATCGAATTGAATTTGGACTAGTCCCCAGTCAAGGTACAAAAAAATAGCTTGAAATTCTAATTTTTTTTAATTCAAAAATTCCCCTCAACCTTTGATAAATCTGCCCCAAGAAAAGATCAAGACTTAGGGGTAGATTTATCAGTTCAAAGTTAAAATTCTAACTAAACATATTTGAATTCGAGCTAATTTTTGTGTACTTCGACTAGGGAATAGTCCAAATTCCATTCGGACATCCTAGAACCTATTTGGAGTCAATAGGTGGACTTTGAAAATTGTATGGTTTTTTTGGGAAAAACTTTGATTCGTACAATTTGAATTCGAGCAAAAATTGACATATTCAAAAATGAATCTATTCAGCCACAACGTAATTTTTAAAATACATTTCGGTTGGTCTTTTTGAATTCGAATTTCTAAGTTTTTCAAATTTGAAATTCGACCCTTGATAAATCTGCCTCTAACATTTGTAACTGTGAAACCTAACCTTCCAGGGGCAATAGGGCAGAAATGGCTTTTAATGTGGAAGATTCTTGTACAGGTATAAGATCTATTATCTGAAATGCTTGGGACCTGGTGTTTTCCAGATAAGGGGGTCTATCTGTTATTTGGATCACCATACCAAAGTCTGCTATACAGTATATCATTTAAACATGAAATAAAATTTTAGACAATAACAGAAAGTGCAAGAATGGATGGTATAGGGCAAGATGCATGTTAAATAGCAATATATATATGGAAACCATTAGTAGAGACCATTAGTAGCAGCAATGTGAATGGCACAAGAAGGATAAAGTAATCCCATTGGGAAGTTAGTGCTATTCAAGAGAATACTAGCAGTAGAATTAATATGAAGTACTCATATGCACTCTATCTTTTGAGATATTTTAAAATTATAACTATATTTTATATTACACCTCAAGGAGCCTAGTTGAGACGTAATTTTAACACACTGTAACAAGTGTATTTCCCTGAATCGTTTGAAAGGTTTTATAGTGGAAGCAAGAATAAGTGATGCCTATTTTGATTAAATGAACATTTTAAAAATTGTGGATTGTATAGTCCCAAAGGCTTGCCATTTTATTTAAATTATTCCTCAAAAAGCAATCCCGTTGAGAACATTTAGGACTTGTTTGCATCCTCAATGTCAACTACATGTATCGTAATTCCTCTTCGCAAGTAGAACGTTTAAGAAAATAAAGACACAAGCACATCTATTAGCCAGTAAAGGCCCTTTTGTTGGTCTTGGTCCAAGCCAAAATGTCCTGTAGTTATAAAACTGTCAGTTGAGCTAATTAATTAATTGCTGTAGTTTACTTCATCAGGATCAATCGCTGTAACATGAAAAAGTGAGTGTGTACAGAGAAGCTCATTAAAATGTTAACTGACAATAGAAAACCCACTACACCCTACAGAAAAGAAGAACAATTTATTTTACCTGTCACTTCTAATAATTCCGTACAAGCCTGATTTCGCATCTGTTAATTTTTGAATAATACACAGCACATATTTTAGTGTGTGAATTGCTAATCAGTCCAGCCACCTGACAGGCTTTCGCTACTGCTGGGTCCCCCATGATTTCAAAGAAGTCCACATTACTCTGCTTAAATTGTTAAGGAGATCTAGTAAAGCAGATGCCAGTTAGTTGGCCTTTTACAGATCCACTTCAGTCCTTGTCCATAGTTTAGACCTGGCTGCTCAGATGATCTATTTCGAGACACTTGCATCTATAACCCTTTCCAGCATTTACATTTAGGGGCCGATTCACGAAGGGTCGAATATCGAGGGTTAATTAACCCGACTAGGAACTAAAATGGTTCGACTTCGAATATCAAAGTCGAACGATTTTGCGCAAATCCTGCGATCGATCGATCGAAGGATTATTCATTCAATCGAACGATTAAATCCTTTGAATCGAACGATTCTAAGGATTTTAATCCAACGATCGAAGGAAAATCCTTTGATCAAAAAATCCCAGACCTTCCCCATAGGCTAACATTGACTTCGGTAGCTTTTAGCTGCCGAAGTAGGGGGTCGAAGTTTTTCTTAAAGAGACAGTACTTCGACTATCGAATGGTCGAATAGTCGAACGATTTTTAGTTCGAATCCTTCGATAGTCGTAGTCGAATGTCGAAGTAGCCCATTCGATGGTCGAAGTAGCCCAAAAAAACTTTGAAATTCTAATTTTTTTTAATTCGAACCCTTCACTCGAATTTAGTGAATCGGCCCCTAAGTTAAAGGGATACTGTCATGGGAAAAACATGTTTTTTTCAAAAATGCATCAGTTAAAGGGCATGTAAAGGCAAACAAATAAAATCCCATTTTTACTTTCGTTAATGAAAAAAAACCTTTCTCCAATATACTTTAATTAAAAAATGTGTACCGTTTTTTTATAAGAAACCTGACTGTATGCAGTGAAATTCTTCCTTCATTTACTGCTGTGGATAGGAATTGTCAGATGGTCCCTAACTGCTGAGCAGGGAAACAATCATACTTATGAACAGCAGGGGGAGCCCCCGCCTTACTTACCAGCCATGCAGAACTCAAGCAGCTTTGTTTATGACGATCCCTAAGCAGCCCAGACCACACTGAGCATGTGCACAGTCTTAGTCTTGCAAAATTACAAGATGGTGACCCCCTGTAGCCAACTTTGAAAGCATAAATCATTTGTTTGATTAGGCTTGTGGTGCAGTAAGTGTTTATATTTATTATACAAAATACTGCATTTCTAGCCTTATTCTATTTTAGACAGAATTCTGCACTGAAATTCATTTTTGAAAAGAGCAAACAGATTTTGTTATATTCAATTTTGAAATCTAAAATGGGGCTAGACATATTGTCAATTTCCCAGCTGCCCCAAGTCATGTCACATGACTGGAGACAATATGTCTAGCCCCATGTCAGATTTCAAAATTGAATATAACAAAATCTGTTTGCTCTTTTGAGAATTGGATTTCAGTGCAGAAGTCTGCTGGAACAGCACTATTAACTGATGTGTTTTGGAAAAAACATGTTTTCCCATTCCTTTAAGTCTGCAGGGATATGTAGTAAGCACCAGGCAGAAATATTATTTCAAATGCACTGTTTTGTTTACTAATGATCTGTTTTATTTACTCATTATTGCTCATTTAAAAAATGCTGATCATCTTAAATTGAATAATTCTGAGGGGTTTTTGAGCTCAGAGATCCCGTGGAGCTTTAACAACCCGTAGAGTAGAATAGTGTGCAACTGCTTAGAGAGGTCAGATGTTTTCTGCTTTGATAAATGTGTCAATGTATTAAAAACTTTCCAAAGTACAATTCAACTGCCAGGATGAATGTCAGTATGTGTGCAAAATATTAAAGAAATTGGTGCGCAGTGCCAGTAACTGTACAATTATTAATCAGATAAAAGTAACAAAAAATAATTAATTAAGGGAGAAAAATACTCACAGTTCACCCCAGTCCATGGGTGCAAAAATCCGAAACAGCAAAAGGTTGTGAGTTTTCTCCTCATGAGCTTATGAGCCTAAGCCTATGAGTAAGTGCCCCAGTAGGCACAAAACGCGTTAGGCTGTATGTCCTTATAAGTGATTTAAATTTTTAATCTTAATCTTGGTCTTTACTTTTGGAGAAAATTTACAACCTTTTGCTATGTCATTGTATGTGCCCCTAATAGATTATATTTTCTTTCAATTGCTTGGTTAACCCAGAACATTACATGAAAATGATTCAATCTGTAGTTCTATTCAACTCATATTCTAATTGGACTTTATGATTAAAGGAAAACTATACCCCCAAAATGAACAACAGATAGTTCATATCATATTAAGTGGCATATTAAAGAATCTTACCAAACTGGAATATATATTTAAGTAAATATTGCCCTTTTACAACTCTTGCCTTGAGCCACCATTTCGTGATGGTCTGTGTGCTGCCTCAGAGATCACCTGACCAGAAATACTACAACTCTAACTGTAACAGGAAGAAGTGTTGAAGCAAAAGACAGAACTCTGCCTGTTAATTGGCTCATGTGACCTAACATGTATGGTTTGTTGGTATGTTTGTGAGTACAGTGAATCCTACGATCCCAGGGGGCGGCCCTTATTTTTTAAAATGGCAATTTTCTATTTATGATTACCCAATGGCACATACTACTAGAAAAGTATATTATTATGAAAATGGTTTATTTACATGAAGCAGGATTTTACATATGAGCTGTTTTATGCAATATCTTTTTATAGAGACCTACATTGTTTGGGGGGTATAGTTTTCCTTTAAGCAAGGTTCTTAGAAAGACTGTACTCCTTCCCTCCTAACCTGTGGCATACATACACATGCTACATTGTGACATCAATTTACAAATACCCTATACAACAAAACAAGAATGCTAATTACTGAATGACCAACTCATTAATAATCAACAAAATCCCCCCACTGTAAAATCAACTAATTTAACACCAAGGGACGTCACATGCAGATTTAGATAATATCCCTGTATACATAAAAACTAAGCACCAAATCAGAAGTACAAATCCACATTAATCCCTCTGCATTGTAAAATCATTGCTGTCTTTAATGACCACAATTAGCTCTTCTCTGAACTCTATACTGGGTATCTGTAGTGTTACTGCCTTCATCTTAATTTGATCTGTGTACTAAAAATATACAGTAGCTAAAGTTACTTTAAATTTGATTCCGTTGATTTTATTTAGAAACAACGAGGCATATGTATTAAGGATTGAATTTCGAATTTGACAAAAACTTCGAAATTCCAATTCAAAAAGACCAACTGAAATAAAGTCAGTTTTTTTTTGCCCAAATAGGTCAGTTTTCGAATGAATAGGTCCATATTAGGCCAAATTCGAATCATACAAGTTGAAATAATTCCACATTAGATTAAATTTGAATCAAAGTTTTTTTTGCATTTTTTATCAAATTCAAATCAAATTTGGACTATTCCCTAGTCGAGGTACACAAAAAATAGCTTGAAATTCGAATTTTTTGAATTCGAAAATTCACCTCGACCTTTGCTAAATCTGCCCCAACATGTGCTAGTACAGAACTTCAGTTTCATAATCCCTAAGCAGTCACATATCTCTATAATCAGCACTTCCACCCAACTTTCTTCTATTGGGGAGACAGCCAGCAACCACATTATGTGATGTAATGTTCCATTTTAAAATAATATGATTTTATTTTAGTGTTCCATTCACAAATGATTTTAGATCATAAAGTCATAAAAGTCAACCAGCTGGGATTCATTTGTTATACATATTAGCAATGCCACTAGAACTGTCACTTTATATTAAAGGCATACTGTCATGGGAAAAAACATTTTTTTCAAAATGTATCAGTTAATAGTGCTGTTCCAGCAGAATTCTGCACTGAAATCCATTTCTCAAAAGAGATTTTTTTATATTCAATTTTGAAATCTGACATGGGGCTAGACATTTTGTCAATTTCCCAGCTGTCCCCAGTCATGTGACTTGTATTCTGATAAACTTCAATCACTCTTTACTGCTGTACTGCAAGTTGGAGTGATATCACCCCCCTCCCTTTACCCCCCCAGCAGCCAAACAAAAGAACAATGGGAAGGTAACCAGATAGCAGCTCCCTAACACAAGATAACAGCTGCCTGGTAGATCTAAGAACAGCACTCAATAGTAAAAACCCATGTCCCACTGAGACACATTCAGTTACATTGAGAAGGAAAATCAGCAGCCTGCCAGAAAGCATTTCTCTCCTAAAGTGCAGGCACAAGTCACATGACCAGGGGCAGCTGGGAAATTGACAAAATGTCTAGCCCCATGTCAGATTTCAAAATTGAATATAAAAAAATCTGTTTGCTCTTTTGAGATGGATTTCAGTGCAGGATTCTGCTGATGCGTTTTGAAAAAAACATGTTTTCCGATGACAGGATCCCTGTCCAAATAGAGAATCTTAGGTCAATAATATATAACTGTGAGATAGCATTAACCAATAGATATCAAAGGAATAACATATTTAAACATATCCCTAAAAAAAGGGAACCTGTCACCTAGACATAAGAATCTGTATATGTAATAAAAGTCCTTTGTAAATTAAACACAAAACTTAAATTACCTTTTTAATTAAAACATCCATACCTAAACTCTTTTAAAAGTCTCTGCTGTCAATCATATATTCCCTACCCTTCCTTAATGTATTAGGCATAGAGGTGGTGGAGGCAATTAATTTCACTTTCCATTCTGCATTTCCTAGATGGCATTGCCCTCCTCACATTCCTCCTCCCAACTCACCATCTAATTGTGTATCCAGTGCAAGGGTATGGGCATCAGTTCCCCCATTCTCGCACATAAACACAATTGTGGCATGATGCAAAGCTTGCCTTGTTAGCAGTGGCTGCTGCCTTCTTGCTGTGACTATGAATTTCAAGACTGATGGAAACAAGATATTAAATAATTTGTATTGTGTAAGTAAAGTTTATTTTGCCTGGCTAACATCATAAAATAGGATTTGGAATTATGTCTTAGGGTGACAGGTCAGGAATTATGTCTTAGGGGACAGGAAAGGGGCATATCTACTTTTTAACACTGTATATTCTTCAGAAAGCTGCCTCTTTAATGGGAAACACTTACGGAACGCATTTTAGGACATCATCAGGAGAGTGACTGCAGTCTCTTCGGATAAGTGAGTATAATAAGAGTCGGGTCTGACTTCTTCGTTAGGAGAGAGCATGCAGGAACATGTGTTCTCCTGATGATGTCCTAAAATGCTTTCCGTAAGTGTTTCCCATTAAAGAGGCAGCTTTCTGAAGAATATGTAGTGTTAAAAAGTAGATATGTCATCTTAAATTATACCTAAAGGGGCTGTCACCCTAAGACATAATTCCAAATCCTATTTTATGATGTTAGCCAGGCAAAATAAACTTTACTTACACAATACAAATTACTATATGTACTGTATACAATACTAAAATGCTTTCCGTAAACACTTTCATATAAAGTATTATGTATCTTTACATAGCAATGTCCCTCTATCCCCTTCATCCCATGAGTACAAATATTATATCACATTTCGATAGCTCTTAGTTTATCTGCAATGAATTGGAATGAGAGCTATGCTTATGGAGACAACACCATATCTAGGAGTTTCGTGTTACAGAGATTGCATATGGCCACTACCATGTTATCTCCTCAATACTGTGTTCTTTTCTAGGACACTGGCTCATACACTAGGTAGATTTCCAGTTTAAAAGGGTGGCAAAGTGGTGCAGTGCCACTAGATTATTATATCCTCCTATAACCCTACCTGTCATAACAATCAACTCAGATATTTGTGTCTACCATGATGCCACTAGGTTGGACCAAAGCCTTACAACACAACACACATTTTGCTCGTAACTGGTAAATACTGAGCAAAGATTTATAGATGGGGGGTTGTTTATAAAAAAAAGTTAATATAGCACCAGAACCAGCGTGATGAATTGAGCTGCTTGTACTGCTCTCCCAGAGGTTCAGACCTTTCCCTGACAAGTGATTTGTCAGGGAAACATGCAGCAAAGTCTCTCTGTGTTTTTAAAAGTGTGTTTTAGAAATCCGTTTGACCTTTAATTGTATCGGACTTCTAGCCATGGAAAAATTATTTCCTTGACATTTTATTGAAAATAAATGTTTTTTTTTCTTTATCACTATACTGTATAAAAAAGTAAAATAAATAAATAAAAGAAACAACAGCCTATTGAAAGGAAAGGCAAAGAATTGTACTAACAGAAAACAGATCCAATGGAAAAGATTACAGTTTGCAGAATGTACGTCTCCATGGCTCTCAAGAGATCAAATTTAAATTCAATATAAAATTGCCAGCGGATACAAATGTCAACATTTACAAGGTAAATAAAAAATAAAATTCTTCTGCCCGAACAATGATTGCTAAATATTAAATTAGCAGAGAAGACAGCATAAAAAGGTTGGAAGAGAATCACTCGGCTGCCTGGAGGGAGATGGCTTTGACCCTCTCAATTTGGTTTATTGAGGACTTGCAAAAAGCAGAATGTGCTTGTCTGATTTCTGCACCAGTAACAAGATAAACAGAAAAAAACAAGCTCTTGACCATTAAAGAGAAGTATTTAATTGGGAATTGATTTTCTACTCATTTATTCAACGCCAGTTGTGAGGAACTCTTGTGAAGATGTGCAGCTTTTACAAGAATAGTCTGAAAAAGTCATTGTCACAAATTGTGCAGTGCCAAGAACAATGGCAGGCCAAAAAAAAAAATAGAGTAGCAGTGCTCACAAACCAATCAGTAGCTGGATGGCTTAACATTTTTATTTCCTCAAAATTTATTGTGCACCTTGAATAAATAAATACTTCATACCCCATATGGGATAAACTGTAACAACTAGGGATGTGCCGAATCCAGGATTCGGTTTGGGATTCGGCCTTTTTCAGCAGGATTCAGCCGAATCCTTCTGCCTGGCTGAACTCAATCAGAATCCTAATTTTCATATGCAAATTAGGGCGGGAGGGAAATCACATGACTTTTTGTCACAAAACAAAGAAGTAAAAAAGGTTTTCCCCTTCCCACCCCTAGTTTGCATATGCAAATTAGGATTCGGTTCGGTATTCGGCTGAATCTTTTGCAAGGATTCTGGGGTTCGCCCGAATCCAAAATAGTGGATTCAGTGCATCCCTACTAGCAACCAATGATACATATATAGTATACAAAACTGAAGGTATAAATTGCACAGGGTTGGGAAAACAAGGCATTTGCCAGGAGGTCTAAATATCAAAGGGGCCCCTTAGAAGAAAGAGTATAGATAAAAGTATATAACATACATTTTATTTTCTAACTTTTTTTAGATTCCTTTACATCTGGCATGTCCAACCCTTAGCCTTACATCTGTTGTACTACAAATCCCTAAAGTAGTTACATAAAAGGTGAAAAGGACAAGGTGGACTTCCCTAATTTCTTCCATTATACCATGTCTGCTGTTTGAACGCAACCTTCTGATTTGGTTGCTGTGGATTACCAAATCTGGGGAAAACACTGTCTGTGTTATTGCATTACCCACCATTTGTGATATACAGACTTTTCCATTGTGTTTTTGTTCAATAGAATACAATGTACTTATTTATACAATGCTTTGTAGAGATTGCCTTCCTATCAGTCCCTGCCCCAGTGGAGCTTGACCCCATTCCCTTGATCAATTTTATTAGAAGCCAATTAACCTGCATGTACTGTATGTTCTTGAACAGTGAAAAAAAAGCTCATACAGATATAGGGAGAACTTATAGTCTAGGTCACAATTAAACTCAGGACCCCAGTGATGTAAGACAGTATCATTACCCACATCACATGAAAAGCATAGGAGCCCTGCTGGTACCCTTCTCCCCATAAAATAACCTCACAGAAACAGAGGCTGCCCTCAGAGTTATAAACATCCCATTTAATCATTGTTAAGAACTTGATGACCTGGGCTCCACTTAAATATCTCAGGGCATAGAGTTATAATCAAAATCCATAAACAGCCTCATCAGTCCCTTGTTGCTCCCATACAGTTTATAGACCCATTCTCTAACTTAGAGGGTTTTAGAATCCCATGTATTTAATAAAGAGCTTCCAAATGAATGACTTATTTGTGTTGGCAAAATGAAGCCTTCCTCTGGCCCCCCTTGTTGTGCATGGCATTAGGTGGAATCCCTGCCAGTGAAGTAGGGTTCTAATACACATATGCCAATTGTCTCCAGCACAGGGTCCCAGTTCAAACGCATCTCTTCACACATGGAAACCCCACAAAGCATTCAATTAAAAATAATTATGCATGCGAATGTAGTTTCTCTGTAACTCCTCATTAGCGCAGCTCTCTGCTGAATATTCTCCCATGGCATTTTGGCTTATTTATTTATTATTTTCATTTTACTTTCTCTCTAATGAGGGCAATGCACGCTCCGCTGATGGATTTCCAATACAGACTGGAATATCAAACAGCAGCGGAGAGAATTACTGGTGCTTAACACTTGTTTTTCAAGGGCACCCCCTCACCTAGAGACAAGCACCAGGGAGACAAAATGTTTATTTAACCTTGCGGCTATAAGTGCAGGTTATCAGATGAAATCAACGGAACAAAACAACATAGTTGTGGGTCAGCACCATAGATGTGCAATAAAGCCAGAGTCATTGAGCCATGTTGGCACACAGAAACGGAATGTATTGATTTAAGTTATTTATGGCTGGAATTAAGTTATTTATGGCTGGAGGTTCGAGGGGGTTGATTGCAATTGTCTTATTTGTTTAATTCAGTTCATTGCAATTTCTATGTTTGGTCACCAGCTGGCAGCCTTGTTATTAATGTACCGCATGTATATTCTGCTTCCTGTTATTCTGACACTGTGGGAGGGACTTCCTGTGGGATAGCTAGTTACCGAAGATGAAGGGGATCAGCACTTTCTATTTTGCTAGAGACAAAGTCAGCTGTTATTGTGGAAGAGCTAGATAAATAGTGCAGGCTTCATGGAACCATAAGGGTCTAGTATGCCCCCTAGTAGCTAGTTGTTGGGAATAAAACATAGGTTAATACAGTTCATGCAATGCAATTCCCTACAAGAATTTTAAAATGTAATAACCTGCCATAGGTACTGATGCATTGTGGTTCCCACAACACTCAAGCAGCAAGAATTGGGCTGATGGGAGTTACAGAGTAAGTTAGGTTGAAAAACTATTTTATAGCAATAGCTGAAACCCCACAGATGGGTCAGGCTTACTGGAACTCTGCACTGTGTGAATAATCAGCCACCCACTACCAACTAGAGTATCATGGGAAACAGTTCCATTTATCTACTTACCTTTTCCCCGCTTATCACACACGGACCAGATTTAGATTAGGACAGGAGGGTGTTCATCTGGGTTGGCCAAAATGCCTGTGGTTAAAGTTCTATTAACATATTTCTAATATGTAAACTGTATTACTTCTATGGTCATGTTACTTATTCTAACAAGGACTCCGACTGTTCTATTTGGTTTGCTGCATACTTCATGTTTGAGCTTGATATAACCTTCGCTCTTGTTCCCAATGAGCATTCTCATATTGACAGTACATTATAAAAGTTCCACCGTGCTCTTGTGAATACCTCTCTGCGTGGTCTATGTCCCTGGCCAAGTTACATATTCGAGTCCTGCAGTATATATATATATAACAAACTATTTGCCCTTTAACAAAGGAATTTTGTATTCTAAAACACACGAGAAGAAGTCATTGACAGATATTTCCCCTCGGAGTCTGCAGAGCTAAATTCCCTAGGAGTCTTTGTGATTTTTCCCTGCTACTAATTACATGGTATTTCTGCGAGCGATGGCTGTGTAAAGAAGGTCAGACTGAGAATTTGCCTTCAATCCTGCAAGTAATATTTACTGCTTTATTCCACCTTCGGAAAACGCGCAGGGTCTGCTCATGTAGCATTTATTATAAACGCAGAAAGGAAGCCACAGCTATTATATGGGGCAGGCAGAGACATCAGCTAACTCTATGCTATCAAGGACAATGATGCAGTTCTAGCTCTTTTAAGTCCTTTGCCAAATGGTATCATGGAATGAAGTCATTAAATACCAGGAGTTGATCATCATCTCCCTGATGACATGCAGTTGGCATCTGGCATTGAGCAAACAAACAGCCCATTTAAAGCAGGCCTTTCACCCTGTCCATTGTTTATCAGATTGGCTGGAAGGCTCTTGCCAGGAGGAAAAAGGAAACAGATGCTTCGTAGGCTTCTTCTGCCCCATCACTTCTAAGGACCCACCTCCCAGGAGACTCAGGCACAGGGCAAAGCAGATTCACACTAACATCCCTTTGTTGTGTGTTGCCACCATATTGCCCTACAGTATCCACTGTCTTTCATCTAGTGGGACACAACTGCATGCATGTACATATGCATATGTAAGGCTATGGGCACATAGGCTGTTGGCTCCGGCTATTGTCAGCCTGCATATTTTTTTCACGCTGAGAGAAGCAGATTTACTCAATGCCCCATCTCCATTGATTTGAATCAGATCAGTCTGTGTGCTGTCACACACTGACCTCAGCTTCAGCTCTATAGCTTCACACTATGTGTGAATGCACAAGGGCTGATCTGATTCAAATCAATGGAGCAGGGGCACTGAGCAGATCTGTTTGTTATAGTCTGCAAAATATGCCAGCTGACAACTGCCAGAGCCAACAGCCTGTGTGCCCATAGCCTAAATATATGCATATGAAAAGATTAATGTATAGCAGCGGCAAAAAAGCAGGTGTTGTTAATAAGAGAAATTCAGTTTACAACATGATATAATGTAATAATGCTAATGCAAAATGTAATAGGGTCTGCAGCACCTCCCACCAACCAAGAAACCAAAAATGGTGTGCAGGGTCAAGTGAGATATAGCAAACGTTTTATTGAGAAAAAAGAAAAGAATGACCCAAAATATTGCACCATCCCATTTAGTATTCCATAGATCCCAAGAACAAATTGCTTTAAAATTTAACCTTTATTGGTATATATTAAAAATAGAAAATGAACCATGGGTGAAAAATGTGTATTAAAATTACAATCAGGTGGAGCACATTTGTTTGCTCTATTTTGCAATGTATCCCGGATGCTTATAAATTAATCATGCTCCAAAATAGATGAGATTATATAGAAAGCATCATAGTGGTGATCAATTGCATCTAGTGATGTTAGTGGAGACAGGAGGCCCTGTACATTAACATACAATTGCCCAAACTGTTTGTTCACTTTAAGATACAAGATAGATACACAAGTTACACTCACTTGTGTGATAGAATTATAATATGGGCATAATTCCGTTACGCCTCTGTGCACTCTGAACTATTAGCGAGGTAAGTTTTCCTCGTCCACGAAGTGTGTAGTGCACAGCCCTATTGGTAAGAAATAGGAGATCGGCGTTCTTTTCCAACAGCGTTAGTCGCTGATTGTTAAGGTGCCAGTCCCCCACCGATCAATGACACTCCCCCAGCCAAGATCGTATTACAAAAAGTAGCGTCTATTGCTATAAGGAGTCACTAGAATTTGAGCAAATAGTTTCCCTGCCTGATTGAGCTAAAAGAAAACCGGCGCCTGACGCGCGTTTCGCTCGCTCAGCGAGCTTTGTCAAAGGCAATCTGCGGCGCGAAGAGGAGTGCGTCTATTTATAGATGCGCAGTGTCCGTTATTTTTCAAATGAACCAATGCGCAAAGGTCTCTAGAGGTGCAGGGAGGAGCTAGTCTAGCTCAATCCAATGCCCCACACTCATAGCTGTCGCTAGATTCATGGACATAGTACCTGCCCATATAATTAGAGATACTTGAGGGAAAATAAATTGCAACAGAGTAATTCTTATCTACTACACCCTAAAAGGAATCATAAGATAGCTACTGTTGCCAATCTAAATAGATGACGAGGAAAACTTACCTCGCTAATAGTTCAGAGTGCACAGAGGCGTATTATTATTTTATTAACATGTATTTATATAGCGCCAACATATTGCGCAGCACTGTAAAGTAAATGTGATTATACAACTACATCACACAAATTACATATATAGAATATATGGAGTAACAAACGTCACAATCAATACAGGTAAAAAAAGGTGAGGAAGGCCCTATGCATATGCATACAGTCTAAAGGGGAGGGAGTAATACACAAGGTGTGGGAGTGGGCAAGATCGAAGTAAGTGGGTGAGAAATGTGGTACTGTATGTGGTGTTGCGTTTGGTAGTTAAGCGGAGTGAGGGTAGGCTTCTCGAAAGAAGTGCGTTTTCAGAGATTTTTTGAAAGTAGAAAGGGTGGGAGAAAGTCGGACAGACCGTGGGAGAGCGTTCCAGAGGAGGGGTGCAGCCCTTGCAAAGTCTTGAATGCGAGCATGTGAGGAGGTAATGAGAGAAGAGTTGAGTAGGAGGTCAGTAGAGGAGCGTAGTAAGCGAGTGGGTGAGTATATAGAGATGAGTTCAGAGATGTAGGGTGGAGCAGAGTTGTGAAGTGCTTTGAAAGTCAGTGTCATTAATTTGAATTTGATTCTGAAAGGTAACGGAAGCCAGTGCAGGGATTGACAGAATGGCGAGGCAGAGGAGGAGCAGTTGCTGAGGTGTATGAGCCTCGCAGCAGTGTTCATTATGGACTGGAGAGCTGACAGTCTCTGGAGGGGGAGGCCAATTAAAAGAGAGTTACAGTAGTCTAGACGCGATATGATGAGAGAGTGAATAAGAATTTTGGCAGCGTCTTGGGTGATAAATGATCGTATTTTGGATATGTTCTTTAGGTGGAAGTGACATGATTTGATAAGTGACTGGATATGAGGAGTGAATGACAGAGCAGAATCTAGGATAACCCCAAGGCACCGGGCCTGGGGAGAGGGGGTGATAGTGGAATTGTTAACTATGATGGATACTTCGGGGATGCTACTGGTGTTATTTGGAGGAAAGAGAACCATTTCAGTTTTGGAGAGGTTTAATTTAAGGTAGCGTTGCGACATCCAGGTAGAGATAGCGGACAGGCAGGAGGAGACGCGAGTTAGGAGTTCTGGGTTGAGATCAGGAGATGAGAGATAGATCTGAGTATCGTCAGCATAGAGGTGGTAGTGGAAACCGTACGAATTTATTAATTTGCCAAGGGAGGAAGTGTAGAGGGAGAATAGTAATGGTCCTAGGACAGAGCCTTGAGGAACTCCAACAGAAAGAGGTAGGGGAGAAGATGATGCTCCATTGTAGGAGACACTGAAGGAACGATTGGTGATGTAAGAAGAGAACCAGGACAGGGCTGTGTCACGAAGGCCAAGCGACTGGAGGGACTGGAGGAGGAGAGGGTGATCTACAGTGTCAAATGCGGCTGAGAGATCAAGCAGTATTAGTAGTGAGAAATGATTGTTGGCTTTTGCGGTTAAAAGGTCATTAGTTAGTCGAGTCAGGGCAGTTTCTGTGGAGTGTTGTGGCTTAAAACCAGATTGTAGGGGGTCTAGCAGGTTATTGTCAGAGAGGAATGAGGTTAGTCGGTTGTAGACTAGGCGCTCAAGTAGTTTAGAGATGAAAGGTAGCAAAGAGATAGGTCGGAGGTTGTCAAGATTGGAGGGATCAAGAGAGGGTTTTTTCAGAATGGGGGTGACAAGAGCATGTTTTAGTTGAGAAGGAAACAGTCCAGTTGAGAGCGAAAGATTAAATAGGTGAGTTAAGGCTTTGATTAGACCAGGATTGGTATTGCGGAGAAGTTTTGAGGGAATTGGATCGAGCGGGCAGGTGGTAAGGTGAGAAGAGGCCAGAAGCTTTGAGACTTCCTCATCAGTGACAGGGGTGAAGGAGCACAGGACAGACTGGGGAGTGTGAAGGGAGGGTGGTGGAAGTCTAGGGGGGTTGAGTAGTGTAATGTCCCTTCTAATAGTGTCAATTTTGTTTTTGAAGTGCTCAGCAATATCTTGAGCAGAGACAGATGTGCATGGAGGGGGTGGAGAAGGGGAAAGGAGAGTGTTAAAGGTGGAGAAAAGTTGTGCTGGTTTTTTAGAAAGGGAGTTAATGAGTGAAGTAAAGTATGTTTGTTTGGCTTGGAAGAGGCTGGTGTTAAAGGAGCGCAGGGCAGATTTGTAGCTCCAAAAGTCTGATTCTGAACGGGATTTGCGCCAGCGACGCTCAAGTGCACGTGAATGTCTTTGGAGTGCTTTTGTATGAGCAGTATGCCAAGGTTGAAGTGGTTTGGGTCTAGAACGTTTCGTTTTTATAGGAGCAAGCTCATTTAGGGCAGTGGTGAGAGTACTATAGTAGACAGAGGTAGCCACATTAGGACAAGAGATGGCTGAGATATTAGAGCGAAGAGAGTCAAAGGAAGAAGAGAGATGTGACACGTCTACAGCTTGCAGGTCACGGTAAGTACGTGTTTGGGGAATAGCAGGGGCTGAGGAGGGAGTTAGTGAGAGTTGAAATGTGAGCATATTGTGATCAGAGAGGGGAAATGGTGAGTTAGTAAAATTGGTGGTTGAACAGAGTCTGGTAAATATGAGATCCAGAGTGTTACCACTGGAGTGAGAGGGGGAGTCTGAACACAAAGATAAGCCTAGGGAGGAGGTTAAGAAGTTTAGAGACAGAAGAGTTGTTAATGTTGTTAACAGGTATATTAAAGTCACCTAATATGATGGATGGGATGTTAGATGAAAGAAAGTAAGGAAGCCAGGCAGCAAAGTTGTCCAGAAATTGTGCAGTTTGCGGAATTATGCCCATATTATAATTCTATCACACAAGTGAGTGTAACTTGTGTATCTATCTTGTATCTTAAAGTGAACAAACAGTTTGGGCAATTGTATGTTAATGTACAGGGCCTCCTGTCTCCACTAACATCACTAGATGCAATTGATCACCACTATGATGCTTTCTATATAATCTCATCTATTTTGGAGCATGATTAATTTATAAGCATCCGGGATACATTGCAAAATAGAGCAAACAAATGTGCTCCACCTGATTGTAATTTTAATACACATTTTTCACCCATGGTTCATTTTCTATTTTTAATATATACCAATAAAGGTTAAATTTTAAAGCAATTTGTTCTTGGGATCTATGGAATACTAAATGGGATGGTGCAATATTTTGGGTCATTCTTTTCTTTTTTCTCAATAAAACGTTTAATGTAATAATGCGTATGAACAAGCAACTATAAAGATTACAAGCACCTACAGCAAATTAGATTTACTTAACTAACACCATCCATCATGATTCATCCTTCTTTCCATTTACACAATATCATCTGCATACTGGACACTAGGTGGCAGCATCTACACATTTCTGAACTGGGCCCCACGAGCTCTCATCCATACCATTCATAACAAATTGGTGTAAAATGTGTTTTTTTTTTTTTGGGGGGGGGGGAGGGAAAATTTTGTAAAGCTGTTGCTAACCCTTTGCTACAGGCCGTTATGAGAACCTAAAGATAGAGGTTAAATATACAAGTGTACTAAAGTGAAACATTTCAAAATCTTTTTTAGCCTCATCTACTGCCAATATATATTATACAGGGCACTTTCTGGCAACCTGATTCGCTTCCCTGGAGAGGCTAGAATCTAATTTGCGATGCTGCCAGCACTGAGATTAAGTAGCAAAGTGCAGAAAGAGGTGATGGAGGGATCAAACTAGGCTGAGGTGTTGGAGACCCTGTGTCAGTCATCATTTCTTAGCCATCGCTGTGATATAGGATGCCTTGTTCTCTCTCTCGCTCTCTCTCTCTCTCTCTCTCTGAGTTTACAAACTGCTGTGATTTTGTCAGCCTATTATCCACAAAATGACACTCAAAATAATAGAAAATTGAGAATCCTGAGCTGAATTAAGTGGTTTGCTGGGTACGGTGGTGTTCCTGACCAATTGTTCACCATTTGCTCTTATGGAGTAGAAGACTGCTTTATCCTTTTGGGAAGTTCTGTCCATCAGTCACCGCATGGAGACTTGATACTTAAGGAAGGTACAGCAGTTGTGAAACTAAGCATGGCTGTAAACAACGCAATAGCTTGTGCTGGCTGCACTACAGGCTGGCTTGGCTGGGGAAGTTATTTTGAAAATAACAAGCGTTAACAATGAACACTAAAAACTGAAACAGCAAACTAAAGAGTATTCTGAACTGGTGGCCATTAGCTCTACACCACAGATTCACTGCCAGTTGGATCTGGACCAGGCACGATTAAGAGAAGGGCAGCAATTTTGGAGTAATAAATATATCCTGAATGTGAGTCCAGTAGGTTCATATAATGTATCAGCTATTCCCTGCAAATATTATCTCTACTAGAGTCTGTGCTATTGCATTGTGGGTAACATAGTGGCACAATGGTACAACTGCTGCCTTGCAGTACTGGGGTTCTAGGTTCAGTTCCAACCAGGGCAGTTGCTGCAAGTAGTTAGTACTACCCAAGTTCAATGTGTGGAATAGGATTCAATCAGTAAACTAACTATATTTTGACTTTAGGATATGATAGCAAGTTCAATATCTGGAATAGGATACAAGTAAATGGACCATATTGTGACTTTAGGATATGATAGCAAAAGCACATCCAGAACATCTAAATGCACAAAGCACATTCCTGTTGTACAGGAATGATAGACTCATCTTATAACAGTACCTGAGCATTTAAGTTATACGAGCCTGGAGTGATCTATGCCAAATTACTCTAAAAAAGACCCTAAGCTATTGAAGGCACATCCCCACTGTATTGTTAATCTGCCCTGAAGGAAAGCAATAGAGAGAATACAGGAGGGATGAAGTGATGGGGAAGAGAAAGAGAGGAAGAGACGCATAAAGATACAGGAGAATGTTTCAGTCTTGGCAGCTGCCCTGAAAAAAGTGATAATTCAAGTCAATTAGAGATTTGATTAATTCAGTTATTTGGCAGGCAAGCCCAAAAAAAGTAAGGTATTTGAGCACTGAGCATTGGATTGAAAAAACTTTGCTGCAATCATCCAACTCACAGTTGGTTGTTCACCTTCAGTTCAGTTGGTTTCAGATAGTTCACCAGAACTAAAGAGTTTTTCCAATTACTTTCTATTATTTGTGACTGTTTTTTTAATGTTGAAGTGTAAAACTTAATTTTTCACCTCCTAAAGCAGCTCTGGGAGGGGGGGTTCGCAGACTCTTTAACTCAGGCATGTCCAAAGCATGTCCGTGGGCCAATTGCGGGCGTTCTCAAATTTACACCGGCTCACAGCCTCCGTCATTAAATTAATATTAATGTGGCCCCCCAGCACAGTGCAATCAGGAATCGCTTGGCCATAATATTTGGGCACATTAGTGAAATGATCTGCCACTTTGTCTATACTGCTGCCTG
Source organism: Xenopus petersii (assembly GCA_038501925.1). Classification (NCBI taxonomy): domain Eukaryota; kingdom Metazoa; phylum Chordata; class Amphibia; order Anura; family Pipidae; genus Xenopus; species Xenopus petersii. The sequence continues at coordinate 93,831,071 of CM076679.1, read as the reverse complement.
TGTGCTGAAGGTGTTAGCAACAGAAACATACTGGCATGTAGTGACGCGCCACTCTCACAGCACACAGGCAGCAGTATATAGCGATCACCGGATGAAATCAACGGAGACCATCGTCCACTTTAATCTGTGGCTTTATTTACACCACATCACGATATTGCGACAAACATTGTGCAGACAGCTTACGCATTTCATGCCCCTACTACTAGTTATATTATTTTCCCTTCATTTATACTTTTCGCCATATGAAAGAAAGCTGCCAAAGCCATTCTGTATAATGCAAAGTTATATTTTGGAAAGGACACAACCTCTTTTTATAGCATTGTGTGCTTCTGTCTGCAGATAAGATATACACAAACACAAGAGCAAGAGGGTGTAAGTATTTTAGCTTCTACTGTAAGCTTCTGCAGGATAATCATACCAGACTGTGTCTGATCATGACAGATTACGGATGTTTAGTACAAAGATTCTTGCTTGGATGTGTGCGGTTGTTATGGCGGCACCACAAAACACAGCATGAGCTGCACTGATCATGCATATTTTATAAAAATTTCCCATGTGCCTTGTTCGTTTGTGTAATTCATTTGAAGGAGAAAAAAAATACATTTGCACAACACAACCTCCTCCGATTCTTTTGAGCTCCACATAGACTTCTATCTAACAAATATAATGAATATCCAAAAAAGACAGGTTGTTTAGATGTAAGCCAAACTTCTCCTACTTCTCAGAATTCTTAATGATAAATAAACCCTGTTTAATAGCTTTGTCCCCTCCAGAGCCCACTTGCCAGCCCAACCCAAATGACAACTGGTCACTCCTTAACCTGCAATATTTGCTGTACATGCTTCTAAAAGCACAGTAGTTCTTTGAACTCCTATGAGGACCTTACACGGTTAAAGCTGATTTGGTTTTAATTGTGAATACTGTAGAAGACCTGAAGTGGTATGTGGAGATCTCCATCAACCCTGCTAAGTTGCTTTTTAGAACCAGGAGATGTTAAGGGATTTCTAATAGTGCATTTCAAGTGGGTATTTTTTATTAATAACATGGACTTCAGCCCAAAGTATGCTTCAGAAAATGGTTGTACACTGAAGAAAGTCGGGAACTACAATCCTATGACCATAGAAAGGAATGGAACGTTTGTATGAGCTATAGAGATAACCCACACAGACAATACATGCACCCTTTCTTTCAATGTTCAAATACAATTGTTGGTATGTAGTATCCCGGGATTGTTGAGCTTTGACATGCACAGGCTCCAGTTATTTTCTGGAAGGTATAACATATGTGGGGCCCACGCTTTAAAAAAAAAAAAGGAAGCAGGAAACCCTACTGGGGACTTATATCTATCACAGCTCCATTCCAACCCAGAAAATGTTGGGTAGGAATGGAATTAAAAAAAGCTGTGAAAAGCAAATAAAACTCATCCTACCACCCATGCACATTAAGGGACAGATTTATTAAGGGTCGAAGTAAAAATTCACATTCAAATTTTCAATTTTTTTTTTTTGGTCAAAACACTCAAATTCAAATTGTGAATTATCCAAACTGGATTCAAGTTTTAATGCACATTAGAATTTCGAGATTTATCATACTCTGGCTCTTTAAGAACTCAAATTCGACTATCAGCCACCTTAAACCTGCCAAATTGCTGTTTAAGTCAAAGGGAGAGGTCCAGGGATCAATTTGGTGATTTTTGCAGCATTCCTGACATTCAGGTTTTTTTCCGGAGAAAAAAACTTGAATAGAGTTTTTTAATTCAATTCGAGTTTTTATAATTCGAATCAAATTTAGATTCGAGTTTTCGGGTCGATTCATTTCGCCCGAGCTGAGAAAATCTGATTTTATTAATAAATTTTGATTGGTCGAATTTCGAGTTTATGGTAGTTTTAAAAAAACTCACATGAATTCGAAATTCGACCCTTGAGAAATGTGCCTCTAAGGTTTATAGGGCTAAGTTAGTAATGTTTTGATTTAAATGCTGACCCAGTACATAGTATAGAAATCTCATGGTGGGACATTCACTAAGATTTGTAGTTGCGCCAGGCGTAACTTCGGCGCACTTCGCCAGGCGTAGTTTTGCCAGCGCTCCGCAAATTCACTAAAATCCGAAGTTGCGCTCCGGGGTAGCGTAAGGTTGCGAAGTTACGCTAGCATTGATTCACTAAGATCAGCGAAGTAACCCTAGCGATGGTTAATTTGCATATGGCGCCAAATTTCAATGGAGGAATATGTAGCAGCACTACAAATGCCTGGGAAACCTTCAAAACATCAAATAAAATTTTTATTTTGCCCTACACATGTGCCCACTGTATAGTTAAGTTGCCATGAGTTAGGAAATGTAGGGGGGAAGGAGGGGAGCCCCAAAAATTGTTTCGATCTTTTTCAGCCTATCACCCATAATATAGAAAAAATGCCAGCGTTTTTTGGGACTTAGAAATTTTTTTTTTGAAGAAATCCCTACCTACTCTTTGCGCTTCGCCTGGTCTGAGGTGGCAAAGGAAGTCTAGCGTAAAAGGTAGCGTTCAGAACAATGCGCGCGTTAGTGAATTTGCGTAGTTACGTCCGTTGTGCAAATTCGCCAGGTGTAAGGGTGCGAAGTTACACTAGCGAAGTTACGCCAGCGTCCGTTAGTGAATTTGCGAAGTAATGAAAATGCCCAACGCTAGCGAAGTGATGCTAGCATTAGGCGTTTCGGCGCATAGTGAATTTGCCCCATGGAGTCTAAAAAAACTCCATGAATGGTCTAGAAATATTCATTTAGCTCCCTATAGCTTCATTAGAGTGCACTCATGCAGCCAAATGTTTGTATTTAACGAGCCAATATACCTTTATTTCCAAATTGTCCTGTTGTCTTTGTCTAATGGAAAAATGAAGAGCTGATTGTATAATTAAATGGACTGATGCATGCATACAGCTTGTCAGGCTGCTACTTTGCACAGTTCAGGGCTGCTGTTCTAAAAGCATGACATTAACAGTGTAAAACTGCTAATGCCTAAACAAATTTCTTTATGTTTATGGACTGGATAGGTATAATGGGAGTTTTAGCTATTGTGCTACAGCATCACAATCCTTTATACAATACACACATGACAAACACACACCTCATACACTGATGACAACACACAGTATAAACACACTCACATGAACCATTTCTTACGTACAATAAGAAGCAGACTCATTTCTAAACCCCAGTAACTTTTCAACAGACGTTTTTTCTTTCCCAGAGAAAACCACACATTCTAATTAAGATGAAGAGGTTTTCTCCATTCCCAGTTCCCTCTCTGTTCTCTAAGGTGCGATAAAGCTTTGTAGTCTCTCTCACTATCTGATCTGATTGGACAGAGCCTTGTGACTGAGTCAAGTTACAGCAGAGGTGGGCAGTCTGCTACACATTCCCCTGCCCGCTATATGTGATTTTAATTACAATTTCAATGAAGCTACAAAATTTTTAAATTATTGGTTCCGATGCGGACATTTTCCAGTTAAGTCCTTACTACTTTTTTTGGACTGTCTGTTTTGCCGCGGCCAGAGTGGATTTTTCGGACCCACTGGCATTGGCGGACTACCAATTGGGCTCCCGCTTTTCAGCGATAACGTTACCTTCTCCTCAACAGTCTGGTAATGATCATCAGAATGAAAAGCATTAATTAAGTCTACAGAGAGAAATTAGTAGTTGTAAAATGTCTGTCATTTTCAGAGGCGGTGAAAACCCCATGAGAAATGTTTAATTTCAAGAGGGAAAAAAAACCTCCTTTTACTGCAACGTTGCTGACAGTAAATAAAAGGCAGAGTAAAGCTCACTTGGTATATACACAGAACGGTATAGAAAAGCATACTTAGCATTTAATTGAAATGCAACATTATGCAATGAAATATACAGTAAATGGAACACTGAAACCCAAATAACAATATAGTTGCATAATTAATTTCCAAACAAGCAAATTAGTCCTATATCGTGCACCACATAGGTGGCCCAAGTCAGGCAAAGATCTGCTCATTTGGTGACCTTGACATCTTAAAGGGCACCTGTTGGGTAAAAATGTTTTCCCCAACCAAAGGGGCGGGCTAATAGAGGAATGCAGGCTCTATTAGCCCACACCTTTGGTTGGGGATAACATTTTAAAGCTTACAGTATATGCACAGGCTCTGAAACTGACACAATAACCTTTTCGCTTCTCCAACACATGGTGCCATCTGAAAACATATTTCCATTTTGTAGTCTATTTTCTCTGTTGCCATAGGCGCTGATGAGACAGTACTAATCAGAGTGTAGTACAGAATCAGGAGCCAGGAGCATAGTCAGGATAAACAGGCCTGGGTCAAAACCAATCAGTAACACATTAGAAAGTCAGGATCCAGAAGAGTGGTCAAATAGGCAAGGGTTGGTTTAGGCAGCGATAAAGCAAGGTCAAAAACAGGCAAAGGTCAGTAACAGATAATCAGACAATGTTGGGCAATGAGTCAGTGCAGTGTAAGGGGGTTTATAGCCAGACTAATGACTTACACTGGTCATCTGTGGCCATATTGGCAACTGGTTAAACAAGCCATGCTACTGCAATTATAAAAATAGAAATAGGAGAGAACAAGGACTATAGCCATCTGCTCATGCAGAGCAAAGGCAATGCAGACAGCCAGAAAACACTAGGTCACTGGTTCAACTCCCGGCAGGATGTTTTATTAGAGAATCACATGCAGACATTATTAACACTAACCCCCAGAAATTGTCCACATTTTACAACATCATATAGATCATAATAACTACCTGCGAGGAGTTTGTATGTTATATCCATGTATGCAGGGGTTTCCTCTAGTTACTCCAAAAAATAGTGGAAAGTAAAATGGCTCCTGATAAGATTGACCCTATGTATGTGTTAGGGAGTGCACTAAGGCAGGCATTGATGCATAAATGTATTGGCGCCATATTAATAACGACTAATAAAGCAAATGGCACACATTTCAAACACAGTGCAATGATGGCAAAGTCCTATCACACATGGAAAATGATTGCAAATGAATTCCACTCACCTGAAGAAGAATCCACTCTGTGAAAAGTCTGGAGCCTTGACTGTGATTACATTTAAATACCAGGTGAGCCAGAATTTAAGTACATTTAGTACATATATTACCATTAAAAGTCTACAAATGCCTGTTCAAGTTTAGGGGGATGGCAAGCTTACCCTATGCCTTTAGTACAAATGGCTTCAGACTACAGATGGTAGTGGGAATAAATAATTTTAGTAACTGTAATTGAATGCAGATTGCCTCAAGTTCAGTGTAGTGGGTGGAGCAGAGGAGTAGTGGGTGGCAATAATTGGGTCACCATTTCTGACTTTTTCTAATGTATCCCTTTTCTGGTTTTATTTTATTTTCTTACTTAGATAATGTCATGGATATTACGATGCTTCATGTTGAATGAATATACAGATCAAAGAGGCCTATTTACCAGTTCTACAGGTTTTCAAAACTCTTCGTCAACTTTAGGAAAAAGTACTGATATACTATTCTATACAAAGTACTGCAGTGTTTGTCATTTTGAACTACTGAATGTTGTTTGGATTAAGATTGGATGGCTTTGTCAGTCTTTACCGCACCAACTTTATGAAGACTCATTTCATCCTTTACATACAAAGAGGCCGCCATCAGGGGGGCACAGGGGGTATAAGCGTACTGGGCCCGGGCCTGAAGGGGGGCCCGGCAGTGCTGAACTTTTCCAAAGAGCCGCCCCCCTTTGAAAGTGCCGAAGCCGTGCCGCCTCCTTTCAAAGTCCCGAACAGCCGAAATGCGGAAGTGCTGAAAAAGCTGAAGTCCCGAAGCAGGGAAAAGACCCAAAGCCACAAAAATAGCCGAAGCCGAGGTCTTGAAGTGACGAAAAGACTCAAAGACATGAAAACAGTCAAAATTTAAGTCCTGAAGCGGCAAAAAGACCCGAAGTCACGAAAGGAGGCAAAGTTGAAGTACTGAAGCCACAAGTTAAATTCCTCTGAACACTAATGTGTGTTTTTTTTATTTTTTTAAAACCCCTGGCCACCAATGAATTATTTTAATACTCTACAGGCCCCTGCCACAAATGTTTTTTAAAAAATATTCTTTGGGGCCCCAATTTTTTTTAACTTATAGGGGGCCCTGGTCCCCAATAGCTTTTAAATGTGGGGGTTGCCTTTTTTAGTGCTGATGTCATTGTGGTATTTTAACTGTGATGTGAAGTGGGCAGGATCTGGGGTGGGGCTTGGGAGCCGGAAATTTTGTTGTACAGGGCCCGTGATTTCCAACGGTGGGCCTGTTTACAAAACACGACGAGAAAGATATTCTGCAGACTGCTTTAATGACCACTAGCAGCAATGTTCTTTCTATATATATATATATATATATATATATATATATATATATATATATATATATATATATATATATATATATATATATATATATAAAACTACCCTCACCAGCACATTAAGCATTTCCAGCTGCCACTTGCAAAGCTCCTTCAGTCATTTTCTGGAGGTCTACAAAAAAGTTAAAGTCTTACATGACACATCCTTCCTTTTTTTGTCTCTCTCTTTTTTTTCTTGTAAGCAGGTGGCTAGGGCACAATGGGATGGAGGTGCAACTTCGAGAAGGTTAGTAAGAAGCCACTGGTGTCAGAAAATTGCCAGTTGCAGGAGGTGGAATGGCTGTTTGCTGAACCTTTGGTGCAAGTAGAACTTGGCCCAGTGTTGACACTATGTAAAACATACACTATAGCAGTTCCAAATAACATTGTTCTAAACAGCTGCAGAAATTCTGCTAAAGAACAAATAAACTGCGGAATAATCCTAGAGACCTTGTAAATTGAGCATATTACCTATTGGTGCTTTATGTCTTTATGAAAAACAAGGGACCTGACTTAACGGCATTAAATCAAAACCCTTCAGACTGAAACCTGCACACACTAGTCTTGAGTAGGGACCCTCAAAAGGTTAAAATAAAGGGAAAAAATATAATCTAGGTTAAAGAAAATTTTACCAGCAATTTTTTTTTTATCAAATTGCTTAGTAAAAGATAAGGATATAGGTCATTCTGTATAGAATACTTATGTATTTACCTACAAACATATGTTCAGGATATATATATATATATATATATATATATATATATATATATATATATATATATATATATACATATATATATGCAAACTACTGACAAACTGATTGCTCTGTCAAGTTAAGAGAAACATTCCTTTTATAAGAGACCTTCCTATATAAATGGATTAGAATAACGAATACATTTGTTGCCAGTATTCATATTTGGTTGGTATATTGCCCATTAAATACATTATGATTCCCTGAAGTGCCAGAAGACTGGAGGCATAATAGGAACTACTAAAATCTCTTGTTTAAAGGAGAAGGAAAGCTACAGAGGCATTTTATTGCCAATAGATTAGCTGCAATAGCACAAGCTAGAATGCTATATTTATTTTATAAAATGCTTTACCATACCTGAGTAAAAAGCTCTAGAAGCTCTCTGTTTTGTTTAGGATAGAAGCTTCCATATTAACTTGGTGTGACATCACTTCCTGCCTGAGCCTCTCCCTGCTCACTTATAGCTCTGAGCTCAGATTACAGCAGGGAGGTGAGGAGCGAGGGGAAGAGGAGCAAACTGAGCATGCTCACGCCTGGGGCAAGGAGGTTTAAGCTGAAGGCAGGAAGTCTGATACAGAAGAAGCCAATGTGTACACAATAGAAGGAAACAAATGCTGTGTATCTTTTGACAGAGGACTCAGAGCAGCATTACTTTAAGGGGTTTACTGATATATTTAGGTGGACCTTTCTGATAAGGCTTACTTAATTTTAAACTTTCCTTCTCCTTTAAAGCAATGGATTGTGTCAACTACATAGGTGAAAGCCTGGGGTGTAGGGCTGTGAAATAATTTGGGGAATACTTAGTTGTGCTTCTGTTGTTTGTGGTAAGAATTACAAATTTTGCTCATACATTAAATGATAGAAGGAGAGGTTCTGGGTAAATCCTGGTTACATTGCCTGTGCCATTGATTGATAAAGTCGTGTTTTCCTGGTACAGTAATTTTCTACATGCCATATGATTTACTGTAATTTAGGTTGGTATATGACTTTTGGCTGCAGTGAAAAATATGCAAATTCTTTGCAAGTTCAAGACACAATAGAGAAATTACATGAAGCCTCCCTGACATCAAATCAGGAAATTTACTAAATACATTTCAAACATTACAAAATACAACATCAATGAATATGTCATCTAAAACATGAATATCAGAGAAAATAGCCCCACTGACATAACATACTCCCGCGTGTTCCCCTTCCCTCCCATTGGAGCGCCAATGTGTTGAAAAACTAACCTATGCAAACATTAACATCGTCCAGTTTGGCAGACCCATTTCTGTGGAAGCCTTTCTTGCACTTCTCACATTGCTGACCACGAGTGTTGTGTCTACAGCTCACGCAGACCGCCATGTCCACAACCTCGATGTAAGTGCAGCGATTCGAGTGCCCGTGGCAATAGCAATCTTGTGGGAAAGGAAGGTGGTGGAAAAGAGAAAGAAAGAGAGAAGGCATGCTTGGTAAGGACTGTGCAGGGAGATGGTTGGATGATGTCAGCATGATGTCATGGAAGTGAGATCAGTGAGTTAGTAATTAGTCTGTGAGAGTGATGAAGATGAACTGTGAAATGGAATCTCACACTTAGGTTAGATAAAGATTCACGTGATCTCTATCTAGATATTAGGAGATAAAATAAGGCAATAAAGAAGCATCACACAATGGAATGAGGCGTGATGTTCTACAGCTGCATGCATCTACAAACTCACTGTGCATTGTCCATGAAAAGTCATTGTCAGACTTGGCAGGATTGTTCTAGTAAGCTGATATCAAACCAGTTTGCTGCCATGTGTCTAGTACACAATCGGAAACATCACGATGAAAACAATGAGCAATGAAAACATTCGTTGACCTGTATTGGTTCAGACTTTGTAAATATATATATAAATAAGGAATGTCACTAAATGCAACATGTCACTAAATGTCACTAAATGCAAAAATTTCACTGAATCCCTCCCTTCTTACCCACTAACACCAATATATGGGGCAAATATATATATAAAGGTGTATCAATGAACAGCGTTGAACTGCACCAATATTGGAACTTTAACACCAATGTATGCTTAAACCACTTTTTATGCTGTACAGTCTTTGTAGATTAGTCTTTTGCCTTCGATGTGTTATGTTAGGTTAAGAGTGTTACAAGTCACAAGTAAGGACAACACCAGTGCTTTCTAAATATTTTACACCAACTTTGACTCCATTTTATTGGTGAAAGTATATGACGCCTCTATAAGCATGCACCTGAGCATGGGAATGAATTTAGCGATATCACCAGGCAGGAGAAGCAGACTAGCAGCAGATTGTATTTCACCCCCATAAAGGTTTTAGCCATGCTGGAAAAATGGATTTTCTTTTTAATGTTTAATTTGAACAAAAATGACTACATCTACTATAACTGTGCATTGCAAATGTAGCTTATAAGTTCATTCTAGGTCTTCTTGCAAGATACAGATCATTACAGGAGGAGTTAATGTCTTTTATGTGCAAGTTTTGGATCCTGCAGATATGGGATCTGTTTTACAGAAACCCATAATCCAGAAACCCATAATCCAGAAAGCTCTGAATTACAGAAAGGCCATAGATTCCATTATAATCAAATAATCCAAATTTTTAAAAATGATTTCCTTTTTCTCTATAATAAAAAACATTACCTTGTACTTGATCCAAACTAAGATATAATTAATCCTTATTGGAAGAAAAACCAGCCTATTGGGTTTATTTCATTTTTACATGATTTTGCAATATCTGTGAAGATTTAAATAACGGAAAATCTGTTATCCGGAAAGCCCCAGGTCCCAAGCATTCTGGATAGCAGGTCCCATACCTGTATTTAAAGTTGTACAGTAGGCAAGTGGGTGCATCATTGCTATTAGTACAGGATTTATAAGAAACTGTGCCTCAAACAGTTGGATACTACAGTGGCCAGAATTACTGGCATACAATACCTATTCCAGCATTTTGGCATTGCTTGACTAAATGATGATGAAAAAAGGAAGTGATTGCAGGAGACGAGCAGATATATTTGAAAGCACAATTCACATGTATCTGGTGAAGGAGTGAACCTAATCATTAGAATTGGGAAGAATTCAAAGGGACCCTCATTGTAATAGTTCTGTTGTACCATTGTAATTTACAGCAGCGTGGTGATGCAAATAAAAGTGAATTGATTCTCTTTAATAAGTTTTGGTGGAAGGAAAACCGAAAGTTGACACAGAAAACTATATCATTACAGAATGGAAGATATGTGCAAGGAATGGCTTTCAGCACATATGTTTGCGATAAGTGAACACTATAGATGCATTTGATGCCTTTATTCATCCATCCATGCAGTATGAGTTAAAGTACACAAATAGGCACACATATATTAATATGGCATCACAGAGAAAGTCTATACAATACGGAATAAAGCATGATGTTTGGGGAAATACAGAATCTTACAATTTCTGCAAGGCTTGTTAAAAGAGGGATTTTTCCTTCAAACAATATACACTGAATAAGCGCTACAAATATTTTTGAATTAGTTCCTTGTGCCCAAAGTGTCATACGTGACACATGCGCACTGTGTTTTTTGCTTGTGCAGATACACAAGCTATGGTGGATTCTGCATCATCAAGGAATGGAACACACCCCAGTAACTAGATAGTGTTAATCTAAGAATTGTTCAGAAGAAGATACCAGACAATAAAATATTAAAGGGATAGTTCACCTTTAAGTTAACTTTTAGTATGTTATATAATACCCAGTCCCTAGAAACTTTGTAATTTGCTTTTATCACTTTTTTTTAGTTTTTGGATTATTTGCCTTTCTCTTCTGCACCCTTTTAGCTTTTAATTAGGGTTCATTGGCCCTGACAACCAAGAACGATTTCTCTATGAGGCTAAAATGTTATTGTTATTTATGTACTGGTTATATTTCTATGCAGGTCCTCTTCTAATCATAACCCTTATCTCTCATTCAAACCATTGCCTGGTTGCTAGGTTAAAGGGATTCTATTATGGGAAAACATGTTTTTTACAAAATGCATCAGTGCTGCTCCAGCAGAATTCCACATTGAAATGCATTTTTCAAAAGAGTAAAGAGATTTTTTTACATTTAATTTTGAAATCTGACATTGAGCTAGACATGTTGTTTCCCAGGTGCCCTTAGTCATGTGACTTGTGCTCTGATAACCTTTAGTCACTCTTTACTGCTGCACTGCAAGTTAGAATGATATCACTTCCTCCCTGCTCTACCCCAGCAGCCTTTTAACAGAACAATGGGAAGGTAACCAGATAACCGCTTCCTGACACCTGTATTGCTAAATGTAGATACTGTCTAAGAATAGCACTTAGAAGTATAAATCCAAGTCAGACTGTGACTCATTGAGAAACAATAGCTTATCTAAAAGCATTTTTATTGTGAAGTGCTGAAGGTATTCTGAAAGCAGAGGATCAGACACAATGATCTGAGATGGCTGCCAATACATTAGTTGGTTCAAAAATTAATTTTTATATGGTCAAGTGAATTATTTGTAATGTAATGTAGAAATATAAACTATGCCATAAGTGTACAGCATCACTTTAAATAAGACCCTAGCAAAACTAAAGAGCTTATAACCAAAAACTGAAAACCTCAACACATCAATACTAGTTCTGTAAATTTTCTCAGAATATCTATGTCTACACTATGCTATAAGTTAATATAAAGGTGCACTATCCATTTAATCCACACTATACACTGGTGCGCTCAAATCCTAACACCTTCACAAATTTCTTAATTACAGACAAAATTATTTCCTGCAGCGCTCACCCTTGTCCCAGGTGGGTCCGGGTGCAACTGCCCCGTTTTGCTTAAACCACCAAGTTCCCAGGTGCAACTCCCCGAACCCACAGCTTTGGGAGACTTAAGTAGCCAATACAGAACCCTTGTGGCCCTCACTCTACGGATCAGCAGGCAGCAGTGAAGTTAAAAGCAATTTTAACTTCACCGCTGCCTGCTGATCCGTAGAGTGCACGCCGCAAGGGTTCTGTATTGGCTACGAAAACTACCCATTTAAGGCATATTTGAATGTTTGTGTGAGTTTTCTACAAATTTAGAATAAATGTATGTATACAGTAGTACAGTATATGACCTGTTATCCTGAATGCTTGGGACCTGGAGTTTTCTGGATATGAGATCTTTCCTTAATTTGGATCTCCATACATTAAGGGAATTATTTATTGTATTGTTTTTTCCCCCCAATCTGATAAAATCACGCTTTTTAATAATAAATAATTAAATAGTCTGTTTGCTCAGACTTTTTTTTTTAAATAATAATAAAAATTCTGATTTTGGTAAATAACCCCTTAAAGTCTAGTAAAAATCATTTAAATGTTAATTAAGCCAATAGAGTTTAATTATATTTTAGTTGGGCTCAAGTACAAGAATCTGTTTAATTAATCCAGAGATTTCTTGATAATGGTTCTCCAGATAATGGATCCCATACCTGTATACCCTTCTATATGCTGCTGTAAGATGTGTGTTACTGAGTGCTTTCTGAAAAATGATGTTCTCACTGTCTTTGTAAGTTTGGTTTGAAGAACATAGTACTAATTAATTGCAAACAAATTCATCAACCTACCATTGCCAAAGTCATTACCTCTGTCTTGTTATGTCAAGAATTAAGTTTATTGATTTGTATTTTGTTCTACAAGATTAACAAAGCTGCTTAAACAAGGCTTTTCAAAGCTTCGATCACAAATGGAGGTTGTTGCAAAAAACAAAAAAGTTCTGCAGTGCATGTGAATGTGAGTTCTAAAGAGCATTTAATTACACACTTATATCCATGTATGTGTATTTAACTGGCCATGCACAGGCTGATATTGGCTACTGATCAGTGATGGGCGAATTTCTCCCGAAAAATTGTGAAATCAGAAAGTTCCAAAAAAAATCGTGAAATTCTAACGTTTTCACGAAAAAATCATGCAAATCGGACATTTCAGGCAAAAATAATGAAATTAGAAGGATTCCACTCAAAAATCGTGAAATTTGAAGGATTTCACTCAAAAATCATGAAATTTGAAGGTTTTCACAAAAAAATCGTGAAAATCGCGCGTTTCACTTAAAAAAAAACGTGAAAATCTGACATTTTCACGAAAAATTTGTGAAAATTGGAAATTGGTGCAGGCGAATTTTCACAGGAGATTCGCGAATTTATTCGCTGGCGGCGAAACGCAGAAATTTGCTGCAAATTTGTGCCAGGCAAATTTATTCACCCATCACTACTACTGATATAAGCGACCCGTGACCAGATTGTGTTTCTACATTGTGTGGCTGTAGGGTGGTGGCACACAGGGAGATTAGTCGCCCAGCAACAAATCTTCTCTTCTGCAGACGAATAATCTCCCCAAATGCCTTCCCGTTGGCTAGAATGTAATTATAGCTTCGGTTTCCCAAAGTTGCCTCACAAGGAAGAGAAGATTTGTCTCGGGGCGACTTATCTCCCCTTGTGCCACCACCCTTAGAGAACCCAACCATTTCAATAACACCCTCAGGGAACCCACTCATTTCAAATACACACACTCTCTTACATAACCATCTTAACTCAGTCTAACTTTACCCTAAAGTATCATCTTCTTTCCAGAGCTGTTGACCCTATTTGGCCAACCACACCAGCAGTTCTGTTCTGCTTACATTCTGTAAGGCATTTATAACACAAATAATGGGAGGCTGTGGAAAGTTAAATAGGAAGAACAGCAGTTTTGGCCGCCATTAACACTAGGGAATATAAGAACTGGCAAGGAAATTATACAGTTCTCTTATTATTTCTCTTATTCAAACAAAACAAATAGAAAGGGAAAATAAAAATAAAACTATAGCGTCCATTAAATGATGAAGACATATCATTCAGAAACACAGTGCTGGCCATAAAGTCTCATTCATGACATTTTTATGAATGCTTATAGCAGATACAAATGATACAAATGTTAGTGCTGATTGGTCTTCTGCTGGTAACTGCACCTGTGCTATTTAGCTATCTTAAGTCAACCCCATTGTCCCCATACATTATATTTCGTCAGTCAATGGCAAAGCTGGTGATGCTTTAAAATAACAATATGGCTTTTCATAGAATAATCTGCTACAGAAAAAAAGTATTTTTGCACAGCAAACCCAGCACACTCACTGTAGCTGCTAGTGATAAGGAGAGGTCAGGATGATACATTTTGCTAGCCATCTCTGGGGGAATGGGATCACTCAGTCTGCTCACTGCCAGAATGCTTCTTGTTACCCTGCATTACATATTCTATCCCCCATTCTGTATTCTATAATTACCTGTTAACAAGGGGAGCTTTAAATACAGTGTGTCAGAAAGCAAGAGGCGGGTAAACTTATTACCTGGCATTAACAAGCTGGTTCTCTATGAGCAAAATGATTACTGCAACATTTCTAGCCACAATGTAAAAACAATGTTTTATTAATCGTGTTTGCTCCCAAGCGCACATGCTGAGCTTTGCTATGGAATGGCTGAAAATAAATTGCATCAGCTGTTATATATGTATATATCACAAATGCCGCATTTTACAGAATAAAGGAAAACAAAGAAGGTGAAAATGTTCCGACCCATCAAAGATATATATATTTCTATATGTATTATATATGTATATATATATATATATATATATATGTATATATATATATATATATATATATATATATATATATATATATATATACATATTATATATATATATATACATATTATATACATAATATATATACATATATATATATATATATATATATATTTACAACTTGGATGTTAAGTAGAAAGTCTTGGGGCTCGTTAGTCGTTAGGGTGAGGATTGCCTAATGTTTTGGACTGGTATCCATTTTCCAACAGAAAGTTACACAAACTGGATGGAACATTAATATCTGCTCCTCAGATGTGCTTATGAGCAAAGTTGTGTATATGACATGTAATACCTTTAATACCTCAATATTTTTTTTTATAAGCAACATATTCCAAGACTTTAAAGGCTATCAAATGGTGGGTGGTGAAAAGAAATAAACAAAAACTCGGTCACCTTTCAGCTGAAGGTAAAAACATAAGTGAGAAAAGGAAGCAAAAACAACAAGCTAAGCAATAGGCATACCATTTAATTTTGACAGAAATGCAATAAAAAAGAAGAAAGATCTGAGCCAACACTTTTTCTGGTACATTCTGGCCAGTAGCATTTTTCAGTCACACTCTCCTAATTGTACTCCAAAAAGGCTAAAGGCCTCTATAGCAAATGTCCCCTTTCCGCTCTACATGCCGTATCTCAGTCTGGGGGAGTGCACACGCTACACAGTCTCTGCTTCTTCATCTATGTGGTAAAATATCAACAATTTGATTCAAGGTGAACTATTATCTATTTCAATCATTTTTTCATTCCTAGAATCAGAATATAGCACATCCACTGGGAGTCTATAGCCTGAATCTTCTTGTCGCATATTCCTCAACCACTCCCGCTTTCTTCCAATTTTTGTGCTAAACTAAAATATGTGCTAATGCCAAACGCAGAACTAATACTGAGAGGAAAAAGCCTGATGAATTTATAATGCAGCTGTTCATGGTATCAAATTATAAAAAATTATAGAAACATCAGGACAGTTCTTTGTTTTCCTGCTGAATGTATCTTTATTGACCTAATGATTCATAACCTGGGGGAGGGACGGTGGGTGAGCTCTCTGCCCAAGAAGTAGGAGAGAGAGAGAGATAAGGTGCACATCATAGACAGTTGTTTCACCTGGGTGCCCGAAACAACAACAAGCAATGCAGAAGAACGGCACTCACATGACTTGCTGAATCAATCTTCCAAATGTCTACTTTGCTCAATGTTTTGGTCCCCCATTGGGACCTTAGTCAAGAATCTAACAGTGCACTGTTTGATTCCTGATGAAGGTCCCTGTGGGGGACCGAAACGTTGAGCAAAATAAACGCACACACATATACAGTAAGCACAGTATATAGACACACTTCAATATGTTATCAGTTGTAAAAATTAACTGAGGAAAGAGAGCACACAGCAGCAAATTCATACAGTGTTACAGATATGGCAGATTTTAGATCACCCCACAATTTGGCTGCTACTGCAAGCTGTTTTTTGCTTTTAATATATTATTTTGGTTCTGAAATGAAAAAAATGCCCTAAGCCAACCCATACTGCTGCTGAACAATATAACTCCTCCTAGATTAGTTCTTATTAAGCATAAACAATCTGAGGCTTATCACTGTTTCTGAGATATCATTTCCATCAAATAGGTGTAAACGTTCAGATTTGGAGCAAAGTACCAGCTGCAGTCCCACATGCTGCCTTCCAGAAATGGTGATCCGCCTGAAAGTGTGTGTGTGTTTGTTCAGCTTGTTTGTGTAGATATGTATGTCTGTGTGTGGCTTCTTATAGAAAAAAAGTTATTTTTGTGCCAAACCTTATAAACAGGGCCAGAACTAGCGGTTTGCAGAAGAGGCATGTGTCTATATTGCAGCATTGGGGGGGGGGGGTGATAGTCACGTACATCTTCCATCAATTACCCCTAGTCCTGGGTTACCTAAGGTGCCTGGCTGGCTTGCTCCAAAAGTTTGCTATGTGCAATTAATATTCACAGTACAATGACTGTTTAATGAACAATATGAAATAGCAAATTACATGTCAATATTGAAAGAAGTTACAGGACAGTTGATTGTTCTCTAATGAATATGCAAACACAGTGGGATAAAGTACCAGAGGAGGAAATAACAAATATTTATGAAAACCACAGAATATAATAAACTGGTGAAATAGTCTATCATCTGTCATTGGATTCTGTGTTTTTAGATTTCTCACAGTCTTATCACTTAAGGTCTGTTGTCACGTCTAAAGGCCAGCCATGTTTACTCACAAGTGTTTCTAAAGCTGGCCATAGATGCAAAAAAAATCATCGTACGATCGGACTTTCCCATCTCCCGACCCGCCACTAACCATTCAGATCAAATAAAGTAGTTAAAGAACAGATCAGCAATGTTCTGCCCCTGACAGCAATTGTACGAAAGTTATGTCCAACCAAAGCTAGTGACAGTCTCCCACTGAAGATCGTACGATCAGCAATACACGCAGAGATATTATCGGCAGCCGACAGAAATTTTCTAACCTTTCCGATCGACCAAACGACCAATCTCGGCCGGACAAAAAATGTCGGGACTCTCCACACACGGTTCGAAAATCGTACGAATCCTCGATTCGTACGATCAGATTTTTGCGTCTATGGCCAGCTTAAGAGTCTCTGCCATTTGGTACTTGTTGAATGTTCTCAAGATAGTGTGTCTTTATGTGTTAGACCTTTTTGCAACCGAAAGCATTAAAGGACATGTATATTTACATTTAAATTATATGTAAGTTGATATTCATTCTGCCTATTCTTTTCATTTATAGAAATCCATATCTTTTAATTTCCTTAGCCCAGTTTATTTGTACATTGGTAATCGAATTAACTACCTTGCAAGACCAAAAAGAGGAAAACCAAAAATGGTTTAATTTTTACTGTTTGCCTTGCTTAGTCTAAGAAATATTTTCAGCTGTCCATACTAAAAACAAAATAACAGTTTGTGTAATGCTGCAGTGCCTGATGCCAGGCAGCTGCTGGTCAGGGTACAGAAGCATGACATCTAGGGTACTGTGTATTAACACTGATTATACTTCAGTCAATCAAGGTTCTTACTTTAACAAGGTAAAGGCTATAGTACAACAGAGCCATAACAACATGTTCAAATATTGAGAATCTTACATTGGATTTCCCGAAAACAATCTGTAACATAACATCACTAAAAAAAAATAAGCTTACAATTTGAATTAAACAATTAAAATGCTCTGTAGCTGTAGTAATGTACAGATATTTCTCTCTGCTTCTAAAACAGAAGATACAGACAAAATCGGCATGTTTATATCTACTTTACCCTACATTTATTTAGAGGGTTACTATTTCTGATTGTTCATTATATATAGATCTTAGAAACCATATTTCTTGAAGGTAACCTACTGTGTGTACCATATTTATTATTTAAAAATTCTATAATTTTCAAATGCATGATTATTATTATTAACAAGAGGTGGAATAAAATCTGCTGAATCTGTACTGCAACGACACAGACTGGGCCAGGACCACTGTATGAATGGAAAGTCCTACCTCTTTTGTGGCTCGAAACTTGAGCAGGTGACACAGTAGAGAGGGCTAATTTGGGAAAAACTGGACAGATAGGAAGAAAAAAGCAAATTAGAAACAGAAATAACAAAGAAATCAAAAGAAAAATGTTAGGTGATCAGAAAATAAGACTGGCAGAATGAACATTCAGAAATGGTATAAAGTGCAAATTAAATATAACTTGAGATGAAAGTGAATTATTGCATTGCTATTTTTGTGCTCTTAGAAGAACACCAGTGCAGACCTCCCAACATTTTGGAAATATAAAGAGGGACAAAAAAGTTGGCGTGCGCAGCGCTTCAAAAAATTGTATGACCACGCCCATTTTATGGGCACACCCCCTAATTACCATGTTCATTTTTCATTTGTCAGGCTATGAAAGTTTGAACATATTTCTGTGTTTTTTTCAGTTATTACAGTTTTGCTAATGAAGGTGAATTGCTTTTAAGCTGTGAGTCTAACTTTTCCCAAGGGACCTGTTATCTTATATTGTTACAATTACTTATTTGCTTATCTAGAAATTGTTACAAAAGTATCTTATCTTCTGCTGTGGCTGTTCTGGGCTCTCTGCCAAAAGCCAATTAAGTTAGAAGCTGTGTTTCTTTTTCTGGCTGTTCAGTGCAGAGAAACGAGGGACTGTTGTTTGAGCTGTCAAAAGAGGGACTGTCCCTCTTAAAACGGAAAAGTTGGGAGGTATGCCAGTGTACTGAATGCAAAACTCCGTGAGTACAATCCTAGTTATCCAGCTAAGCATGGACTTGACAAAGGAGTTAGAAAGCGTATTATATGGTGAAGGGAACACAGGTAGTGTAGATGTTGTTATTGTATTAAAAGTAATGGGTAAACAGAACTAATTATAACTGGTAACAGAAGTCATTATAGAGACGTACAGTTCGGCCCATAAATATTTGGACAGAGACAACTTTTTTCTAATTTTGGTTCTGTACATTACCACAATGAATTTTAAATGAAGTGATTGTGTTAAAAAAAGGATTTGGTTCCTCACATTTTATGCAATCTTTTTGTTCAACCCACTGAATTAAAGCTGAAAGTCTGCAGTTCAACTGCATTTGTGTTGTTGTATTTAAAATTCATTGTGGTAATGTACAGAAGCAAAATTTGAAAAAACAGTTGTCTCTGTCCAAATATTTATGGACCTAACTGTACTAAAAGTATTAATATTTGCACCCTATAGAGCATGCTTTGATATCTGAATATGGTTTAATCACCTCTCCCCATAAGGTAATAAGAAACAGTTAAAAATGCAGAAAATAAACATAATTAGACCATTGAAACGGGTTCTAATAAACAGCAAGACTGTTTTAGTAAAGAGTAATATAGAGCAGTTATTTATAGAAAGAGCAGTTAGTTAAAGATGTGGGTTATGCAAAGTAGTGTAAGGGGGGTTGGAAGCTCTTACAGTGTAGAATAGGTGTTATATAGGAGGCAGGAAACATTATATGGAGTAGTTACTCAGTGCAAGAGTACTATGAAACCCTATAATAAAAACAACAGGATCAATTATAGGTAAGATGTCTACGGATAAAACCATTCAATGCCTGGAACCATAACACGGCACATAAACAGGAGTTAATACCAGTCGTAATGTACCAGGGATTCATTATGTTAATTTGTGGGGCTGTTATTGCTTAAATAACCTGCAGCAGAAAGCAAAATGATGATGTCATAAAACTAACGATCTGTGTCACACGTAAGGAACATCATTAACACTGTTCTAACAAGTGACAGGGCCGCAAGGAATAATAAACGAAAATGTTGGTGGCTCTCTCTCTCTGCGACGCTCCCTCCCTGTGTCCCCTCCTTCTATCCTCACATTTCTCGGATTGTTTAAATCACTGCCAGAGAAAGACTCACAAGTCCTCAGCTCTCATTCGCTGCACAGCCGCTGCTTATCCTTACAATTAAGGCCAGTGATTCAGACATGTTTTGTTCTGTTACGGTTATAGTGCAGAGACCCAGGCACAATAATTTGAAGCAGATGAACATGATAATTGCATTTATTTGCAATATATGAATCTAGGTCAGGATCTGATTTATCTCAGCTCCCAGGGGCCAAAGATTTTTTTCTCCCTGGGCTATAAATCTAAGGACGATCACTACTGTATTTCATGAGAGTGCTACTTTGCCATCTATTTTTCCAACCCTCAGTAAAGAATACTTCTTTGGCAATGGGCAACATACTATACACATGGTCATGGCAAATATGTTTGGGGCCACCATACACTTTGGGGCAGATTTACTAAGGGTCGAATTTCGACGTTAAATAAATTTCGAATATTGAAGTCAAAGGATTTTTAGTGTATTCGATCGATTGACCGATCTAATAGAAATCGTACGATCGACCGATTAAATCAATTTGAACGATTTTTAGTGATCGATCGAAGGATTTGACTTTTCAACCAAAAAAAAAAATGAAGAAAAGTGCTGTGGAAGGTCCCCATAGGCTAACATTGCATTCCGTTAGCTTTAATTTGGCGAAGTATGAAGTCGAAGTTTTTTTTAAAGAGACAGTACTTCGATTATCGAATGGTCGAATAGTCGAATGATGTTTACTTTGAATCTTTCGAATCAAAGTCGAAGTCAAAGGTCGTAGTAGCCTATTCGATGGTCGAAGTACTGAAAAAATTACTTCGAAATTCGAACTTTTTTAACTGGAGCTTAGTAAATCTGCCCCATATAGTACTATTGAGAGAATCCCTGTGCAAAATCACATTCTGTTTTACCATATGAATGTTATCTTTTATTTTATATAAACATGATAGCTTTTCAGCTTCATTTTCTAATGGAACCCATAGGCCAGGGGCAATATACAGCAGCCATAATAACATTTTCAAAAATATTGATACCAAAATTTTACAAAAATCTCTATCTTCAAGTATGTATATAGCCTACAAAGCTTGAAACTGAAGTTAGAATGTAAAAAGTCACGAAGATTTTTGTCCTAATTCTTACTCTAAATCGCCTTCCAGAAATGACCATGGCAGTATAAAAGTATACACTAGAAATCTCAAATGATTTGACCTTCAGGACTGGCAGCTTTTAATCTGCTTTTGCCCCACCCCCAAAGAGCCAATCCTCTCAGGTTTGGAAAATCTGACCAATAGTATCTCTTTGGCTGTTGATAATGATACTACCAACTAGATCAATTAGAAATGTTCCCTATTATTTGAATTTCCCTTGCTGACCTTAGAGCCTTACTGCAAATATATAGCGTTAAAATGTCATAATTCCATATCACAAGCAAATGTTAGTGAGCTGTAAATGAGGGGGCATGTGTACAGTCAATTCTTAAAACCTTCATGTTCCAATTTGAATAAACCCACATATCTGAGAGGAGAAAGACTTTACAAATTATCTAGAATGGATCAAAAAAAAACTCCTGCATTAGGGTTCAAAGATCAACCATAATTTGCTTGGCAATAAACAACAATTTAAATCATTCTATAGAAGTAAACATTTATCCCCCACTGTTGCAGTGAACGGTACTTATTGCAGTTGCATTTATAGAAAGTGCATCATTAGCATTTCTAGGGATTGTTTCAGTTTCAGGTTTTGAAATTAGCTTGGATATTTATATGTTGCCATGGTTCATTCTAGAATGATCCATTTCTGCTAGCCAAATATTAATGCATTAAAATGTCAAATTTGTTGAAAAAAGATTTCAGTTTTGTAGCTCTAATTGTGAATAACTCTATAAGTCCTTCTATTAAACAAACAAAGCTGCAGATGATAAGAAGACAAGAAAATTATGTAGATAATGGATTCCCTTGGAGTTTAGAGTCTTGAATTTCATAAAAGAGCTGAAGGGTTTTACAATTCTGTAGTTTCCAATGGGAATATCTTCAGTGCTCATAGCCTGTTCTACTCCTCTTCCATCTCTTAATCAAGTACAATCCTTATTTTTGCTAAGATGCCAGCCCCTTTCTTGCTGTGAGTTCATCAACATGGACATTCTCCTTTAGGCGTGTTTCTATTAAGAGTGACATGCTAATTGGAAAAGTTCCTCTTATAGACAATGGTATATCATTTAAAACCACCTAGGGATTGTAAGAGTGAAAGGAAAAACATAACTATATGTTATGCAAATGAGAGAGATTTTAAATGTGTGATTTTGCCTACTTATTTCCACCAGGCCCAGCACAACTAACCCTTGAGTGTTTAAAAGGAAACCCTAATACACTACATGTATTAAGGCAGTGAAATCACAAAATAATGAGCAGATATAACACATCACGCTGACAATTCCAATATGGCAGAATAAGAAACTGTTTTTAACTCTTCTTTTTACCAAGGCAGACTGGAGGCTGTACCAAAATAGGTGACACAAACCAATGTATTAAACAAAATGAGCAAAAAAAAAAAAACGATCTGCTATCAAATTCCCAACAAAAGCAGCACAATTTGTTCCACTAATCAACAGGGGAAATCATCATTTCTTCCTACAAATTTCCACCCACATTGTGATTAATCATATCCGCCCTACTCCTTGGCTGGCAATATCTATGCAACTACATTCCCTGGCAGTAGTTTTAAGGAGGGTCAACAACAATAAAGACTTGAGACCAGAATATTTTGACTTCTAAACTGTTTAACATCAGGCAGTTTGGGCCTCATTGGAATGCATACCCACTAAAGGAGAACTAAACCCCCCCTTATGTGAAAACACCCATCCTCTACCCTCCATGTTGCCCACCCTGCTTTCTCCTTGCATAGTGCATTAGTGATAATTGTGTCCCTAACTGTGAATCTCATGTATCCACGATACATGGCAGAGCTCAAGGGCACCATCTTCTGCATCTTTAGTTTTCTTTGAATCCTCTTCTTTCCTTTTGGCCATTTACAGTGCTTTTTGGCTAGTTGGCATGAACACCGGACTGGCTCCAACTGCACATGCGCCAAATAGCTCAGTGTCCCTTCTTAAAAAAACTGAAGATGCAGAAGATGGCACCCTTGAGCTCCATTGCTCTACTCTGCACCAGCATCGGATTGGGGGGCCTGGGGCCCACTGGCTCAGGGGCCAACACATCACCCCCCGGGGAACCCCAGTCACAACTCCCCTCCAACCACCCATCTATGGTTCTTTAACCTGTACTTGTGCTATTTTGCCACAGCCTGTACCATTGCAGACCCTTCAACATCTACAAAGCAAATTCTACAAATTCTACATGTGCAAACATACTTATGTTTCATTTTCACTATATGTTAAAAATCCCAAAACTTACAAGTTTTGTTAAATCATTCCTTGACACAGTTATGGTTCTTACTATGGGTCTTAAATGGATGGAACAACTGAACAACAACTATTAATAAACTATCCAGCTTTGAGACTATATCCAGTGGCCAATGGTTAGTGGAAACAGGGAGAATATAGGGTTGTTAATGGTCAAGCCGTCATGCATGTATAACAACAGTTTAGGGAAAAAGGGAGGGAAGCAGAGTTCTTGAATTAAAGATATCGATGAAGGCAGGACAACCATCAGAAATCGCAGGGCCCCATACGACAACATTTCCTACAGGTCCGCCCTCCCCACCACATATTAAAAACACAAAAAAATAATATTGGTGGCTAGGGTTCCCACATGTTAATAAAAAATAAGAAGATATTGGTTGTCAGGGCCCCCCATAAAAAAAACATTTGTGGCCAGGGCCCCCCCATTAAAAAATATTGATGGCTAGGACCCCACATGAGAAAAAAAGATTGGTGGCCAGCCCCCCCCCCCACATTATAAGAAAATTGGTGGCCAGGGCCCCTTAAACGTCCATGCCTTCCTGAAGTCAGCAGCTCTCAGAAAGATGGGGGGCCTGGCTAATCAAGTAAGTGGGGTGTGGCCGGGCACCCCTTACCCTCGGGCCCCCTTCAACTCTCCCCCCTGTCCCCCCCTGATGGCTGCCCTGGAGGATGGAACCATACTCTCCAAAGAGCTGATATTATATTTCAGGTATATCTAACACCTGGAATACAATTAAATGGTTTCAAAGGTCACTATCAGTATGGATTTACTCTTGTTTTGCCTGTAACCAAAGATTTCTTAGGTCAATATGGTGAAAAAGTACAATGGTCAGTGTGCCATGTAAGACTTCATCTCATAATTCTAGCTGTTTTTCACCATTTTCAAAAAGCACTCACAAAATCATTACCAGCATTTTCTTTTAATACTGATTGGAGGAAGCATTTTGGAAATGTATAAAATATAGTAAAGAAACAAAGTCAAATTCCTTAACCCCTCTGCAAAAATCCTTTTTACCGTTACAGCTTGAATGATTTAACTTAGTGAATGAGAACATGAATCCTGTGTTACCTCTGCCCAACCTTAGACATCCTACCTTGCTTTCTGTTTGCAACGTCTAGGAATGAAGAATTCGTCTTTATCCTATCAAAGTTTGGAGGAGCTGCGTGCATCAGGGAAAAATCAGGAATTGTTATTTGCCACTGTAAGCACTGAGTGCCCAACATCTCCCAATATACATACAGTATATCCCATTTAGATCAATTTATTTTATAATGCTGAGAAGTAAATGTATAAATATATAGAAACAAGTTAGTAGAATTTGCATAATGATGCATAACATGAGTAAGCAGCAGCTGCAACAAATAAATTAAAAAAAAGGTCACTCTCTTCCAAACTGATTGAAATTGATAATCAAAGCAAATCAGACATGCATTTATTTAAGATCCAAATAAGTGTTTATAAAGATACCTGTTGTGATAGATTGCTTCTTCTTTTTGTCCTGTACAGCTGCAATAATAAGAGAGGCCATTGATTCTTTATAAGCATCTTAATAGAAAGTCTAGGAATTTGAGGGTGGAGAAATTAAGGGCATATTTAACAAGGAGTGAAAATGGAGCTCATCCCAGTTCCCCAGACTGAAATTCTGCCAATCTTTATTTATCTCTATGACATACAAACTCTAATTTACCTCTTTGATGAATATGTCATAATTAATTCATTAAAGGGATTCTGTCATGATTTTTATGAAGTAATTTTATATTTTTAAATCATACTGTTCACACTACAAATAATTAAATTTACAATATAAAATATCATTCCTGAACCAGCAAGTGTATTTTTTTCAAGTTGTAATATTGGTGTGTAGGCAACCATCTCAGATCATTTTGCCTGGTCATGTGCTTTCAGAAAGAGCCAGCACTTTAGTATGGAACTGCTTTCTGACAGGCTGCTGTTTCTCCTACTCAATGTAACTGAATGTGTCTCAGTGGGACATGGGTTTACTATTAAGTGCTGTGCCAGGCAGCTGTTATCTTGTGTTAGGGATCTGTTATCTGGTTACCTTCCCATTGTTCTGTTGTTAGGCTGCTGGGGGAAAGGGAAGGGGGTGATATCACTCCATCTTGCAGTACAGCAGTATAGAGTTACTGAAGTTTATCAGAGCACAAGTCACATGACTGGGGGCAGCTGGGAAACTGACAATATGTCTAGCCCTATGTCAGATTTCAAAAAATATCAAAAAATCTGTTGAGAAACGAATTTCAGTGCAGAACAGCACTATTAACGTTTTAAAAAAACATTTTTTCCCATGACAGTATACCTTTAAGGCATTGATCCCAAACCAGTGGCTCTGGAGCAACATGTTGCTTTACAATTCCTTGGATTATGTTTCCAGTGGCCCAAAAACAGGTGCTTATTTTTGAACTCTAGGCTTGGAGGCAAGTTTTGGTTGCATAAAAACCAGAGGTACTGTCAAATAGAACCTCCTGTAGGCTGCCAGTTCCCCTGAAGCTACCAAATAGCCAATCAGAGCCCTTATTTGGCACCCCCACAAATTTTTCTCATGCTTGTGTTGCTACACAACTCTGTAAAAAAAGGTTGGGGACCCTTGCATTAGGGTGTGAATATGCAGTCATTACAACAGAGGTTGCAAGCAGGTGAGCTGTCCAACTGTCATCATGTAGTGAACCAGTTATCAAACAACATTTTATTTTAATATTAATATGAAATGGATTACTCCATACAAAACAAATCTAAGGAGCCCTTGTCCAGTTTTGGGGGGTCAGAAAAAAAACATGGAACAGCCGCAATCCATAGGTCTCTAGTTGGACAGCCCTGTGCTTAAAGCAGAGAGAGAGAGAGAGAGAGAGAGAGAGAGAGAGAGAGAGAGAGAGAGAGAGAGAGAGAGAGGGAGAGAGAGGGAGAGAGAGAGAGCGCAGATATAACTATTCACACAGGTACAATTACTTTTAGCAGGATCTCATAATATAAAACATGCTCTAATGATGGGTCTGCTTAGACAAAATTGGTTAAATTAGTAAAGCCATGAACAGCCTGCACCAATCATCCACCAGATCATCTACTTTCTGTATCTATCTAATCTACAGCATCTGTTTTTCTTTATAACCATCTTTCCAAAATGCTTGGAACCTGTTTTTTTTTTCAGAAAAAGGGATCTTTCTGTAATTTGGATCTCTAAAACTTAACTCTGCTAAAAATCATTTAAGCATTAAATACATCCAATAGGATTGTTTTGCTTCCAGCAAGGATGAAATATATATATTAGTTAGAATCAAGTACAATATACTTTTATTATTACATTGACAAAGGAAATCTTTCATTCTTTTGTGGTTGATTTCTGTTGAAGGTCTAATGGATGATTGGAGAGGATTGGGGACACTAATGACAAACACCAAGATTGTACTTACTGCTCGGGATGCTGGATACACCTGAATTTGGAAGAAAGAGAATGGTTGTTACACTCTCTCAAGGGAAAGACAGATAAATTCATTCAACTTATACAAAATGCTTTAAAATTTTGCTTTAGATACCTGCTGAAGCAGAATGGTACCCTACGCTAACTGATTACAAAAACTTTATTGGTCAAAAGTGTATTTTGGCTTTTGTACTTTACACTGATGCTCCTGTAATTACGGCTAGTGGTGGACGAGCAAATTCGCCAGGAGTGAATTTGCAGCCAATTTCCACATTTTGCCGCGGGTGATTTAAATCGCGAAACTGCTGCAAAAATTTGGACACACTTCAGAATAGTCGCATGCATAAAAACTGTCAAAATTATTCGTCCATTGACTTTAATGTGTTTGGACAAAATATATATGTATATTTTTGTAGCTATGACAAGTATTGTCGTACTCCGTGTGTCTTTGCCCTTAAGAAATATTACAGAGTAATGTGACTTTTCTAAAAGTGCTCAGCCGACAGCCTGGTGCTTTAATATGGTCACAGAACTCCTTGGTGCTTTTATAAGGTTATGATAATGACTATAAATATGTAGATAATATACAATAAGAGTTATATTATCCCTTGTATAACATTACTTAAGCGGGTAAGGGCTATTAAGCATTTGTCTGCATCACTGGATGCTAAAGAGAACCTTAGCTCTGAATAGATTCTTTCTTTATTCATAAAATACTGTAGAGATATGCTGATATCCTTTCATATTCATGCAATTTTTATGAGAGAAGGTGACCAATTGGCTGCAACCCTGGTTCATAATTGCATAGCACTGACAACCCAACATCATCGCCCAGTGCTGAACAATACTGATTAGTAGCTACAGTTCTTTTTATTATTTTGAAAGCTCTTTTCTTAGCATTGATATCTCCAGCTACTGCCCTATGACAAGTATGGTGCCTCCTGCATGCCACAGCCCAACACACCAGGGAAACATAAAAACCCTGGAAAAATCTAATGCTGGAAATACTGTGGTAGGGGTAATGGTAGGGATTATTGTTGTTTAGTCAAACGCCATAGCACAACATTAGGATACAAGGAGAGGTAATTTAGATATTTCTAACAAGATATTACAAATTATAATAATCATTACTGCAAATTCAATTATTTTATCTTTATCTACCCCCATAACTGTGAATATGACCTTGGTATGTTTTATCAAGAATGGCAGTTTTCGGGAGGAATCCTATGATTCCAGCCATTGTAGGGTAAAATGGGCCACATTCACATGGACATATTGGTAAGCAAGAGGTAGATTTGAAAGGATCAAGGGAACCAAAGTTAAATTTGAATCAAAACAATTTATATTTAAAACATGTTCTTTTAAACATGGGTGTGTAAAGTGTTGGACTGGCCCACCTGGATACCAGGAAAAGTCCCGGTGGGCCCAGGTGTCAGTGGGCCCTCATGCTGCTAAACATTTGGACCGTTTCAAGGTCATTCCCTATTTCTATGAGAAAAAAAAATGAGGCTAAATAGATGGAATAATAGATTATCGTTTTAAAATACATAAAGAAAAGAAACTAGGAGAATAGAGGTTGAGGGAGGAGAGGAAGAATAATAGTACTGAGAGTGGGCCCCTGGTCTAAGATTTTTTGGTGGGCCCCTGGTGTAAGGTATTTGAATGGGCCCCTGGTGTCCCAGTCCAACACTGAGTATGTAACTTTAAAGACCAAAACACCCAACACTTTTAGCCAGTGTTCCCTAAAGGGGTTGCAATTTCCAAAATACTATTATGCCTAATAAAAAATGTAATGTGAAGGCAAAATCAATCCCCTAATTTCTTTTCTCTGCACCGCTGGTTTCAACTTTTGAAAGCATGTAGGAGAAGCTCGTAGAATTACAGACCTTTGAAGAAGCATTGTGGAAAATGACTTCTTGGCTGGGATAGCAATAACAAATAACTTTAAACTCCCTCATTAAAAAAATGTATATTGGAAAGTTGCTTAGAATAAACATTTTTATTTTCATTAGCCAGATGTTTTTTTTTTCTGTGGTTTACATTCTCTTTAAACTTCTGCATATCAATTTTTCTAGGCAAGAAATGTTAGAAATATTTCTTTTGGGTAATGGGTTATGAGCAGGCTGGGTCAGCTGCTACACTCATTTCCTATTTCTATTAAATTAACTTCACATAACCATCATTTTTTCTCATCTTCCTGTCAGTTGCCCTAAGATTAGGCTCTATGTTTAAAAATTAATCAAGCAGAATGATAGTAGAAGACATTAAACCACTCATTGATCACACACCTCATTGATTCCTGAGATTACTCTCCAAAAATCACACTGTATTAACCCATATGGCAGGACTGGGTTCTAGTAAATCACCAACAGCTGTGTAGAAGGGATAGAAACAGGTGCCCATCTTATGGAAAGTCTGGAACTGCCTATATCTAATTAAAATTTAGTTTTGCAGTTCAACTGGTTCATAAACTATATACACCATGTACCTACAGCCAGATTTATTTTCTAGTTAAATTATGTTTTATTGCCATCTATCTATCTATCTATCTATCTATCTATCTATCTATCTATCTATCTATCTATCTATCTATTATTATCTATCTATCATCTATATATCTATCTAGCTATCTACCCACCTCTCTCTATCAATCTGTCATCTATCATCTATTTATAATCTATCTATCTATCTATCTATCTATCTATCTATCTATCTATCTATCTATCTATCTATCATCTATCTATCTATCTATCTATCTATCTATCTATCTATCTATCTATCTATCATCACATTTATTTTTCCTTAGCATATGGTTTTGTCCTGAAAAACAAAACCAATGTGACCAAATTACAGTTCCATTTAGTAAAATGTTTTACAGCAGCCCTGAGGCCTCTAGGATGGACATGTCATATTCCATATTCTTCTATCCCCCATCATGGTGCTACTGCCAGTACAGATACACATTGAATTCACACTTTATTGATTTCTTACTGAAACTTTAATAAAACAGTGCCGGTGTGTGTTAGTTACCTGCCAAATACTTTGAATCTATGAAGCTGGCACTAAAGTTACAGAGTGCCAGACAATGTAGATTCAGTTTTGGTTGGTTTATTATTGATCAACCTGTCCGAACCCCTAAAGCATGGCATAAATTATAGTCTTACCACAACCTCCATGGTGAATACTCACAGATATTTGCAGTTCCTTTGGGAATGGTGAGATAGGAACCAGGACTCCATGCTTGCCCCTGGTAATTTTTCTTACACCTGTCGCAGTCTTGTCCAGTAGTGTTGTGCTCACAGTCGCAGGCCAGCCGATTGTTGGTATATGTACAGCTATTAGCATGGAGGTTACACTTACACCTAATGGAGATAAAGAAAGGACATGCTTTTATGAGTAGTTTCCATCTACAGCATGTTAGCCCTCTTCAAAGGAGTTTCCAGTGTAAAAACTGAAAGTGGTTTAACATTTTCAAACAGTGAATTATGTTGTAGCAGCGTTCTTTTGCCCAGAGCATTATTTTAATTTATGAAATTAATTTTCTGACCCCCAATTTTCCTCTTCGATAGCATTCAAACCACTATTGTATGTTCTATATGATTTATGTGTTCTATACGATCTATTCACTGTATCGTTGATATGTATATATATGTATTTAAAAAACAGAGATTGAATGTCTCTTGATTTCCAAATAAAAGTTACAATAGCAAACAGTATGTGCCCTTTGATTTTCTGCTCTTTAGTAGTTCTTGTTAGTCCAGTGATCCTTAACCTATTGGACAGAAGTCATAATTGGGTTCCCATGCTAAGGACTTTACATTCCCCTTTCATACAGTGACATTTCCAACTATAATAAATCTTAATTTTAAGGCAAATACTTGTTACTGGTTAATAAATCCTCTTGTTTACTATCCCATTTTTTTTTAGGTCTGCACATCTTATCAGATATAGTCGTTTACAATATTGCAGCAAAGCTATCAAGAGAACTTGGAACACATGAATTATATGCTGAACCACACGACTAAATACAGGTATGGGATCCATTATTCGGAAACCTATCAATAAAGCTCCAGATTACGGAAGCCCATCTCCCATAGACTCCATTTTATCCAAATATTTAAAATGATAAAAAATGATTTCCTTTTTCTCTGTAATAATAAAACAGTACCTTGTAATTGATCCAAACTAAGATATAATTAATACTTACTGGAAGAAAAACTGCCTATTGGGTTTATTTAAAGGACCAGTAACATAAAAACGTTAAAAAAATGTGTTCGTATACTACGGAAAAAACCCACCAACACATATTAAACTTTAAAATAGCAAAGTCTTTTTTAAGAAATAACTTACCGAAACTCCGTTTGCACTCTTCTTCAGAAAAGGGGATCGGTGGATCCATCGTACGGTGCTTGATTTCTCCTCCCTGCCTTCCATATAGGAGATAGCTAGGGAGGAGATATTGAGCGCCGCACGATGGATCGTCGCCCTGTCACCTTTTCTGAAGAGAAGCTCAAGTGGAGTTTCGGTAAGTTATTTCTAAATAAAGACTTTGCTATTTTAAAGTTTAATACATGTTGGTGTTTTTTTTTCGTATTATACTAACTATAATACGAATATTGGTATAATACTATTTTAATAAGGATGCATAACAGTTTTATCAGATGCATCTCAACAAGAACATTATACATTTCACACACAAAAACAAACAAGTATAAAATACTTTAACTCTTGTACCTTGAGTACCAGCCTGCTTCTTAAACAAGCAATACTAAGATTTTTTTTTTAACTAGAATCAGGGAGCAATACATTCTTACAATGTCCTGACATTATTCTTTTAGTCCAGCAATTTGGAATCTAATGGAGCAAGGGGTATTTCTTGTTGTGCATTCCTATTTGCCCTTAACCTAATCTAAGGTTTTTTCTTTGTACTCAGGCACTCAAAGAATCATATGAACATATTTACAAATTAGTGAATGCCTATAAAAAAACAGGGTGCAGGGTATATACAGTATATGTTAAGTATCCAATATCCTTATACAGGTATGGGAACTGTTATCCAGAATACTTGGGACATGGGATTTTCTGGATAAGGGATCTTTCCGTATTTTGGATCTCCATACAGTTACACTCAGTGCCAAATATTAGCTCTAGGCAGAAACTCACTTTGTCAAATGCTCTATGGGATGCTATTTCTCCAGCTATAACTCCTTATCCTTTTATTTTGGTCTACATTTTTCATGCCATGTTTTTATGGTATCACTTATCCAGTCTACCTCAATTTTCTGGAGCTAAAGTTATTAAACATATCCCTGCAGTTTAAATAAAAAATGATGCATTGTAGAATATTTCATTGCAGGGAATGTCTTGTGCCTGCCTCCCCAGCAGAGGGAGAGATGTTTATATTACAATCTTCTTCACTGCATGATTGTTTCAGAAAAACAGGAGATGAACTTAAATAGCAATATAAACAAAAGAAATCCAGCAAGACATTCAAACCTCTTTCTGGTTAGTAGGGGGTCAGTGACCCTATTATCTGCATAACAGTCTGGCAAGTGAAGACGGATAGCAAAAAAGTACAGAAAGTAATTCAAGCACATCAGAGTACAAAATTACAACTGCTGCAGTGTTCAAAGTATGTACAAATATAAAGGCTCAATTGCGTTTATATAATTGATTTGCTCTAACTGAATAAAGGTAAAAATGATCACTGGAAATGGTCTGTGCATGTGTACACTGCATCACTTAGTAGTTTTAAATACAATGGAATAGTCCAAGGCAATTGTTTTTTTTTTGCATTTGGCTTTACCCTATGGAATGCTAAAATCTGACTGTGAGATATATTGGGAGGCCAGTTGATAGAGATACACAGGGTTATTTTACTTGGGGGCCCCAAAGTTTTTTACAGAAAGAGTTGTTGTAGTGAGGAGGACCTGTGGGACATTTCATTGTAGTGAGTCATACCTTATCAGAACATATAAAGAACCAAGTAAACTTTCATCTTTAGATAAAAGAATTATTCATGTAAACTAAAACACACCCCTTCCTAATTCCTAAATCCATCTTCTGTAACATCTTATATGTTCAGTCTTCACACCAGATAAAAAGTAGGTCAGAGGAGCCAGGGAAGAAAGAAAATAAACAAACACCTTATTAAGAATTAGCTGCTCTCAGTTTCTTCCTGTTGGATTGGAAAGTTTCTCAAAGAATGTATTTTCAGCAATTCTCCATACTGCCTACGGGAGTCTTATTCAATTTCGTCTGTGTTTATGGTGAGGGAAAAGGAACTATTACAAAGCTAAAATGCAAGAAAATAAATCTTCAAGATGTATCCAATAAACTATTTTAACACATTGTTTACATGCAAATAATAATTCTACCTTTCTATTCCCAGAAATCAATCATCCCACTGATTTGCCCTGATGATTGAGAGGGCAGATTTACTAAGCTCGAGTGAATAGATTGAATCTAAAAATATTCGAATTTCGAAGTAATTTTTTGGGTACTTTGACCACCGAATTGGTCAAATTCGATCAAATTTGATCGAATCGAACGATTCGACCATTCGATATTCGAAGTACTGTCTCTTTAAAAAATCCTCAATACTTCGCCAAATAAAAGCTACCGAATTGAATGTTAGCCTATGGGGAAATTGTAGATAGATTTTGGGCACTTTTTATAATCGAATAAAAATCATTCGATGGATCGCTTAAAATTGTTCAAACCGTTCAATTAGAAAGATTTTTATTCGATCAAACCTTTTGCGCTAAGATCCTTCGAATTCAATATTCGAATTCGAAGGATTTTACTTTAACCCTGGAAATTCGACTCTTGATAAATCTGCCCCAAAATGTATCCTTGTCACGTGGCTTTGCAAAGCCTTGATAATAAAGCATTTCTGGTAGCAATGGAGTTAAAGTACCGTGATGCCTTTTTTGGCCCCAAGCAAAAGCGTGCAAAAAAGAACAAAGGCAAAACAAGCGCCACCAAATTAAATGAATAGGGTATAAGGCTGTGTTTCCTGAGACTTGCCCCAGGAACAGATATGCCTCTGTATGCTACAGAGTAAAGCACATGTGTTATACTCGACACATGTGGCGGTTTGCACAGGCCTTTCTGTGCCACAGAACAGATCTGGAAACATCGCAGGTACTACAGCAGCCGCTCTTCATTCCCTAGTATCCTGCCATATAACCTATGATCTTTCAGACTTATTAGTCTTTGACGGATACCAAGCATTCTGCTTATTGCCTCACATTACATCGTCCTTTTCTAGAAGCCCTGTTCTTTGACATTTGAGCTGTCATTTTTCTATCTCTCTGTAGATCCCTTCCTTTCTTAAACTCATCTCTGTCCTCTGATTTGTTTTTCCACCTGACCCTTTTGTCTCGCTATTCCTGCCGTTTAACCTACAAACACAATGTGGCCTAGATTAATCAGAGTAATTTTAGCTCCTGTGAACTAATATCACTTTGTGCTATGTTATTATAAGGGACTGATTCATCAAAGTGTCTAAAACAAATCTTTGTTTGATGAATCATCCCCAATGGAGTGATAATATCTAATGGTAGATAAAATTACACCTTTTGATAAATCTAGGCCACCGGCTTGCTCTGATGTAAGCGGATTTTATGTAATCCTTTTCTCTCTCTTTCCCTATTCTTTTTTCCAAAAATCCATATCATGCTAGGAGTGTTGAGAGAAAAAAGGCAAAACTGTACTTTTACTGTACAAAGAATAGAAGGTTGACCTATGCAAAAAGGAAAAAGAGCAAGAAACGTAATAGTGAAATGATGAGAAGGTTGAATTACCTGTAAGATACTGAATATGAACTGTATTAATATATTTATATAGCTAGCTATGTATTTTTTCTTTTGTGTGCTCCATTTGAGCAAGCATCGTTACTTTGGAGTAATACATTGTAAGATGAGTTTATTGGAAGGCTAAAATATAGCAAGCGCATTGTTGGTGAGTTAAAGGATATAAGGGATCACAATTAAATGGAGACCATATGAAGATGAAGAGCTTCAGTAAGAATAAGCTGTGATAATAGCTAGCTGATAAATCAAGGCACCCAGGTGCAGTTTTATTTTAAAATTTACTAGGAGCAAGTTTCTGCTTTTTTTTGGGGAATTTTAGTAGTTCTGCTGCAGCAGAATTTGGAGCTAAAAAGTTTCAAAAGGGCAAACAGATGATTTTATATGTAATTTTGAAATCTGATATGGGGCTAGACATGTTGTTAGTTTCCCAGGTGCCCCAAAGAATGTTACGTGTGCTCTGATTCAGACACTGTTTACTGCT
The DNA here is from genome assembly GCA_038501925.1 of Xenopus petersii. Lineage (NCBI taxonomy): Eukaryota > Metazoa > Chordata > Amphibia > Anura > Pipidae > Xenopus > Xenopus petersii. The sequence continues at coordinate 93,795,798 of CM076679.1, read as the reverse complement.
GCACTGCAAGTTAGAGTGATATCCCTCCCTCCCTCCCCATCCACAGCAGCATTTAAGTGGAACAATTGTAAAATAACCATTTAACATGCCCAGACACCTGCATAGCTAAAAATGCTCCCATGCCCCAACTAGTGGTAGATATGAGAACAGCACCCAATAGTAAAAATCCAAGCCCAACTGAGACTCCTTCAATTACACTGAGCAGGAGAACAATATCTTATCTGGAAGCAGTTCCATAGTGCTTTCTGAAAGCACAGGACCAGGCACAATAACCTAAGATTGCTGCCTACACACCAATATTACAGCTAAAGAAATACATTTGTTGGTTCAGGGATAGAATGTTATATGGTAGAGTGAATTATTTGTAATGTGAGCAGTGTAATATAGAAATAAAAATGACACCTTTAATCCCTTTAATAAATGCTAATGCAGGTTTTAGCACTTGGATGGATTATCAATGGACCTCTGCATAAATCTGACATAATTCCCTCTTAATGCATTCTCTACAGCTTCCTTATTATATTATAGTATGTTATGTAGTCTTCACCAAGAAGCATTTCTCACCCAGAGACTAAGACATTTACATATTGCTCACCTAGAAGGCCCTCTGTTCCTTGTTGTTCCGTCCTCACTTATTTTGAATGCAAAGTCGGTTATGAGAATTAAGGGTTCACATATATTTGAAAACCAATAAAAAGAGTTTGTTTTAGGGAAGTTGTGGTTCCCAGTAAATCTTTTATAGAGCACAGTAGAGAAATAAAATATTTAATGGTTAAGCAGTAGTACCATATGTACTATGACTGCAGGAGAAATGAATCTCCCAGAAGCATATACTACGAAGAGAGAGCCAAAGCTGAAATCCAAATTCTGTCTGTAAAAAGCTGAAGATTTGTAAATGTACAGAGATTTCAATCAGGACATATATCATCCAATCATAAAAAGGGATTTTAGCCAAAAAGAATAATGTTTCTTCAGGGTTAAAGCTTTGGGTTTCACACACATAAAAAACATTTGTCTTTCCTACTCAACTGTAATTCAAACACAATACTAGTTTGTTTTCTGCTTATTGAATCCTACATGCATCCTCATTCCTGGAGAACCTGCAACCCATTATGCAAGTCAAGCCATGGATTGGTTGCTATTACTAGGTAGATATGACCCCACCCCATAGACCTTTGTACCTGTCAATATGAAATACTATTCCTCAAATGGATTGCTGTGTCATGCTATATTGTCTACAATATGGCCCAATTAAAGGGGGGTGGTTCACCAATAAGTTAACTTTTAGTATGTTAGAATGCATTATTCTAAGCAACTTTTCAATTTGCCTTTTTTTTTAAAGTCATTTTTTAATTACCTTCTATTTCCAACTATTTACAGCTTTCAAATGGGGGTCACAAATGCCATCTATAAAACAATGCTCTTTAAGGCTACAAATGTATTGTTATTGCTACTATTATTATTTATCTTTCTATCCAGGCCCTTTTCTATTCATATTCCAATTTGTTATGCATATCAACAACACATTTAATGGTATTACTGGAGTAAAATATTATACTACACTGTACACAACATTTTAATATGCAGACAGGGCATGCTCCGGTAATAATAACATGTTGAATTAATTTGGGGAGCATTTGGCATAGTGCAGCAATCCATCTGAGACCTAGTTCTTCTGCCTATTGAGCTTTGCTGTACATTTTGGGTTGTAGTGGATGGTGGGGCTGATGGAATCTGAATACTGATGGAAAGTTGTTTTTCTCACATTATTCATTTGATAATAATCCCAAGGCTGGCTGTTTACTCATGGTGCACACAATCTCTCTGCCACCTAGGGAGTAAGTGGTTACATTTAGTAACTGTTGTTACATTTTATGTCAGAATAGAGGCGTTTAAATACTGTAAATCCGCTGACTCCTCCTGTGGATTGGTTTAACCATATGTGGGTAACAGCTTTTCCTAATATTACCCCTACACAGGCACTAACCCATATATATATATATATATATATATATATATATATATATGGGAATTTGCAACTTGCTCTTGTGGCCCCTGTTAAATTTGGTGGAGGAGAATTTACTGATAGCTACCTCTAATGATTTTAATTTTTGATTGTTGCCCCTCTTATGATTCTTTTTTGCAAATTATTATTTAAATGTATGTTTTATCCATAAGTAAAATCTATCCTTCCCTGAATGGGGAAGGGCAGCTACTGATTTCTAGTCGGAATTCTGTTTCTGACAATTAACTATCCTTTGACATAGACATAGACAGTGCTAATTATAAAGCCATAACAAAATGCATGACTGTAGTAAATCTGACATCACAATTGGTGATGTTGGGCCCTCCTTGTTTATTGACTTTGCTATTTTATATGACTTACATTAGGAGGAAGGTTTCAATATCTCATATGGTAAATCCACAACACCTAAAGGTTCTGAGGTTGTCTAATCCTAAAGCAAGTGTTAAGTAAGATGGATAATATAATGTATTGGACTCAGTGTGGGAAAACGACTGTTTAAAATAGTCTGTCTGCCCTATTGTAACCTATTGCCAGGGGCCTCCACTCATTGTGGCATTGTGCATTACAAATGTCCCTAAGAAGAAATGATGGTACTCACGTATCCGCCGCAGAATCAGTCCGACAGTCAATTAGACAGTTCTACAGTCAATAAACCTCATTTGGATACAAATCACTATGTTATTTTCCCACAATGCAGCATCATTCTGGAAGTTGTGTCTGCTACAATTGTGTGTATTGCATCAAAACGAACACTACTGCACGTGCATATTTTCAGTTATGCTCTTTATTGGTACTTTTCAGGCCAGCCAGTCTATGATCACGCTATCTTAGGAAAGATATAAGGGTAACTACACTGCAGCTGCAAGTGTAGTCACACCGAAACTGACACAAATGTGGGGCCTATTGTAGTTATTTATTAAAGATGTTTTATTAAAGATTGCTTTCCTTGCACTTAGCTTAGTTCCCCTAATCTCCATCGTATTGACTCTGCTTCTTTTACTGAATCCTGTGCAAGTGCGCCTATTGGTGCTGAGGAACCCCTATAGCTACCACAACCTTGAACCCGACAGTAATTCCAAGGTTCCCACAGTTGGTTGCTTCATTTGTCACAGAAGACTCATGTCCAAAGAATCACCTGCTAATGTCATTGTATAACACCTGCATAATGGCAGCATAATTTGCACCTGATTCCGTGAAAAATGCACACTCAATTAACCGCACAGACAATGTATAGATCTGTTGAATATGTATAATATAAATGTTATAAAATGTATCTGTATTACCATTACTGCTTTCTTAACTTCATCAGAAACCTCAAGCACAGAAGAAGAAATAGTGAAGAAGGAAGATCTGTGTAAGTAAAACAACTTCAAAGCGGACAAAGCAGCCATTACACTACACAGGGATTTTCAAGTGATCTGTCTGGTTTCTAAATGAACTATAACAACTCAATGAACCTGACAGGACCTTACTCAATCCAGCCTGGTCAATAGCAGGCATGTGGCAAATAAAAGCACAAACGTGGGTCAAAAAGTGCTTAGGAAGAGTCGAGGTTTGATAACCTTGTCACGTATTTTTAACCAAGTTTTTCAGAGCTTTTGGCTTTTCTGTTTTAGCTGAATTCCCGGTTCTGCTTTATTCTGTTCAACGCCTCAGATCCTAACTTCACATTGTTCTGTGCTCCTTTGAAGCAAAGTATAGTTATTCTAACAAACCGTTGTTAGATCTGTGTGTTACCTTTCCATGGGATAAGAAATTTATAGCTAGCTGCTCTGCTCTTCTCAAATATACTTTTTTTACCCTTAAAGCAATTTCCATATTTCACAGATCTTCCAACCGCACAACACCTCATGGGTTTACCGGAGCACAATATTTTTAACCTCATATAGGGGTTTTTGGCTGATTTAATCGATCTTGCTTAATTATTTTTTTCTACTTTCATTGCTGAGAATATTGCAAGGTATGGCTGTTAAAGTGTGTATCATTAACCTTACTACCAAGGTTAGACCTGGAATAAATATAATCACATCTTTCACTCTGGCGTGTTAGGAGACACACACATAAATTATAGTTCAGACTTCATTCAGGCACAGCCTGTCCTGGAGTTTTAATGAAATTCACAGCTGAATCTTTATGAGTAACCTTGCTTTCCATACACATTAATACTTTCCCTTACTGTACTGGGTATTATGTTGCTTTCTGTGCTCCAGAATAATATTTAAATCACAGCAACTTATGTGTTTGGTAAAAATCAAGGCAATTACAATAAACAGAGTGAAAAATAAATTTGTACAGCGTCATCTTGGTGTCTTGACATTCTCAGATATATGTAATTATTATTAAATAACAATAATAATGATTATTATTATTAATAATTTGAATATAGAAATACAGAGCAGCTAAAAAAAGCAACAATTACATTCTAAATTCTTGCAATGTGGACCAAGAGAGTTCAGAAAGGATTTTTTTCCCCCCAGTTGGCATTGAGTGACTTCTAGCACTCTGCATTAAAATAGTATTGAATTACCATGTTCAGGATGGCTGTAGCTCCAGGCTACCCCAACGTTACTAGGGGCATTTGCACATGATTCAGAGTATGAGGCAGTAATGGTACAATAGCGCTATTATCTTTAATAATTACCATAAATACATGCAACATCTGCACACATTTTAGCAGGACTGCGGTGTCAATCCTAAACTACCATTGACTCTGGGTTTCTGGGTGCAGCCTTATGTTTAGCTTACAAGAAACCAATGAAGGTGCATAGCCTAGTGGCCAAGGGGAACCTTCATATGATGTAATTGGGAGTGCAGCCTGTTGTGCTCAGCCAAAAATGAATTCTTCAGGTTGACCATAAACAGCTTATACAGTATATTCCCTGTGCTGAATACAATATGGCAGGGTGTTTACCAACTGCGGTCTAACTAAATTTGTTCAGGTTTTAAGGTAGTAACTATTAAAAGAAAAGGGGAAATTGGTAATAGACACCTGTTACCTATATAAAGAAGCATATTCGTGTTACTGTGACTTTAATAAAATGGCTTAGTGATATTATATATCCTTTAAATGTTTGTATCTATTCAATGTTTATAGCTGCCTAGGTCCCAAAGCAGACATAAGAGCATGGATTGTAATACCATTTAGATAAACAATCCTTGGGAGTTAAAGGAGATATTATGTTATATAAGTTTTCAATGCTACAGAGACCACTTGACGATATGCCTGTGTGGTAGTAAATGCTTATGCAACATAATCCTGTAATTTGCTTCTCTTATGTGCTTGTCTTTGGAAGCTATAACAATGCTCTGCATCGGGCGACCCCTCTGGGGGTGAGCTCATATAAAGAAGTTGATGTAAATTTGAAGACTTATGCAAACAAGTATTTCCTGACTCGTTTGCTGAAAAGATATTGTGTTCTTCAGCAGAGGTAACCAACCTGAGGCGCCGCAAGTTCTTGCTGAACAAACAAGCTCAGTGCACTCAGCCAAAGAGGGAAATCAAATGCAGTTGTGAAGGATGGTTACCCCTGATCTATAGCACTAAAGGGGACATTTATCAATGAGTTGTTGGCACTAAAAGGGTAATAAATGTCCCTTCTGGCCAGTAGCAACTCATTAATAGAGTGCTGAGAGAATTCCTGTCATTTTGTGAGCATTGCACATCTGCCCTGACATTCTCTGTATTTGCTCAGTTACAGATGGATTTATAAAGCCATATGAATTGTATTACAGTGATTAGTGAGGAAATGGTCACCTGCAAGGTATTTGTAATCCCTCACCTCCATCATCCAGTAATTATGGAGTGTAAACAGCTGATTCTATATAAAGTGCAGCTCCACCACAGTTGCCATTGTCAGATATATTGACAAGAACCAAGACATGTGGGCTTTTTCAATGAGCACCATGGGGCACAATTTTGCTTCCAGGGAATTCTTAAACACAAAGGAACTTCACAGTAAATGCATTTAACATACATTTTTATATATATAATATAAAAATGTTTTAAGTTATAGGACCAAAGGCACATTAGTTATTGACGGCACCAGTCAATGGTTTCTTTTCTTAAAATGCCTTTATTAGGACATGGGCTCTGACCCCAAACATTTGGCAATGTTTCAGACTATTCTCGGTCTTTTCTCAAAGGTTGCTTGAGAAAAGACCGAGAATGGTCTGAAACGTTGCCAAATGTTTGGGGTCAGAGCCCATGTCCTAATAAAGGCATTTTAAGAAAAGAAACCATTGACTGGTGCCGTCAATAACTAATGTGGCCTGATTGAACGGATTGGGGGTGGAAACCGTTGGACGTGCATCAGATTAAAGTAATCTGAAGGTGAAGGGTGCTGAATGTGAAACTTGTGAAATAGGACCAAAGGCAGCCTTTGTTGCCCAAACTGACATGCTGGAGAAGAGTTGTCAGAGGTGTGTTTAGCAATGACTAGGCTAGCAGGAATATCAGGACTACAGAGGAGCTTTTAAAGGAAAACTATACCACTGAACAATGTAAGTCTCTATAAAAAATTACATGATCCAGACAGTGAACAAATTTATGTATTTTGATTTCACATTTCTTTCTGTTAGAGCTTCTGGTTAAGTATTCATTCTGGGCCTATAGTTTTCCTTTAAGACATCCCTAAGGAAACTTGCAGAAGGTAGCTGGCAGTAACACCAGTAAATTATCTGAGGCACATATGAGAAAAATGTAGAGATTGTTGGAGAATTTAGGGTATACCACACCATCACAGGGGGGAAAATGGTGGTCATTTAACAGCAGACCATTATAATGCTATTAAGGTTCCAGCAATCCTGGCATCATCAACTATCATATTGATCTGAGTTATATTAATTATATTTCTTGTAAAGTTTTCAGTGAAAATAAAATCCCTATTTCCAACAGATGGCAGATTCAACAGACTGCTTGGGGGTTAACAGGGGTATTCTTGATGGCTGTGGCCACTGAGTTGAAAGGGTGCACTTAATCCCTCATGCTACCTCGGTATTGACTATAGAATGTACCAGTTGCTGGCAATTCCAGGGCCCTGTGGCGTTTACTAGATCTGTAAAAAAGTCAAGCATTATTTTGATAGGAGGCTCTAGATATAAAGGAGAAATACACAACAGCTGGAAGTCATCCAAAATGCACATAAATGTATGTATTTTTTAATGATAGTTAAATATCCTTGAAAAAAACAGGCATGGAAACTCTTTAGCAACAAAAGATGGACTTTGGCTAGGATCAGGATTTCTCAGGACCGATCTTAACCTTAAACCAAAATAGACATTATAAAATATAACATAATATATGGGGACATGAACAGAGGACATAAAACAATTTTATTGAAGGCATACTCTTTGGCATCTATGAATAAGAGGAAATATGTGAATGTCCCAGATGACTTGCAACACAGCAAATTTAAAGGCTGAATCCTTCAGTGAATGTTCCTTCCCTTTAGCCATTATGTCTTGTGTAGATATTCTATCCAGGGATTGCAGCATCCCAATCCAATTTTCCTGCATGGAGATCATTTCCCTCTTCCCTACTCTATACCCTTCTTTACACCTCTTCATATAAATGTTACTCAATTAAAGGTTTTTTCTCCCATGAACTGAAATGATGTCAAACCTTTTGCCTTGGCATCCTGGGACTGACTAGACAAAGTATTAGAGCTCATTGGCCTTCTGAGGCTTCTCTGATTGAGTATTCAACTGAGATTCGCATATCTTTTTATTTTTGTGCCATAGATGTATTCACAAGAGGCACCTTTGATAACAAGGTCACACTTTTCCTCTGACTGTGGTGTAGCAGTGCTCTAGGCCTATCATGACATAGGCTGTAAGACTTACATAGTAGTGGTATGCTTAAACTTGCATGCACACAGTATGATTATGAACAAGATATGGGAAGGATTAATTCTGCCTGCTTTAATAGTAAAGTGTGTGCAGCATATCATGAAAGTACAGGATTATAAAACTGTGTGTGATTATGTATACAATTGCATGGACCTATGGAGGTGTGATTGTGTAAATGCATGCATTAACGGTCTGCCTGATATACTGCTGATAAGCAGGGAAAACTCTTGCTTACATCCCTACTTTCACTCTCCCCTCTGCTTGATTCATGTAGTATGTGTAGTATTTGGCATATTCCTACTTGCTGATCCTAGAACTGAATGACCATTTTTTAGGGATGCACCGAATCCACTATTTTGGATTCAGCCGAACCCCTGAATCCTTCGTGAAAGATTCGGCCGAATACTGAACCGAATCCGAACCCTAATTTGCATATGCAAATTAGGGGTTGGAAGGGGAAAACATTTTTTACTTCCTTGTTTTGTGACAAAAAGTCACGCAATTGCCCTCCCTGCCCCTAATTTGCATATGCAAATTAGGATTCGGATTCGGCCGAATCCGAATCCTGCTGAAAAAGGCCGAATCCTGGCCGAATCCCGAACCGAATCCTGGATTCGGTGCATCCCTACCATTTTTATTGAAATTAATCTCTCTACTTAGCATGTTTACTAATGCTCAGCCTGCAAACATTGGAACCAACCCAATACAGGAAACACCATGGACAGTACTGAGTTGTATTATATTATATGTATTATATATATATATATATATATACAGTATATATATTTTTTTTGCTCTGAGGAGCTTGAAGGCCGTAGGGTTAACCACGCTAGCGTGGGTTAACCCGGGGGGTGAAGGGGATGGAAAAGGCCCCCTTAAGCATGCAGGCAGAATCAATCGGCGATAACTGCAGAGAGTTACCTTTGGCAGGGGATTGCAAGTTGAAAGCGCTGATTCTGCGGAGTGAACGGTGTGCGGCACATGCTGATGACGTCACCGTCACCTCAGGGCTCGAGGTTCAGGAGCCAGCGAAAACACACCAGCGAAAAAACGCTCAGGGCTCGAGGTACATGAGCCAGCGAAAAAACGCCAGCGAAAAAACTCTCAAGGGTGAGGTTTTTTTTTTTTATTACCTAAAAAGAGGTGGGAACTTTTACCTAAAAAGAGGTGGGAACGGATGGGCAGATAGAGCACTGGCCCATGCCATTTTTTTCTTGCTCAGTTCCTGCGGTGCTGTGCTGCCAGGCTGCTAAGCTTTGTGTGGGCTGCTTAAGGTACTTATGTAGCCTTACTCCCAAATGGAGATAGATATATGTTTATATATGAAAAAAAAAAAAAATCATATACACATGATATATGTTAGTCATTGATATACTGTATGTTTTTTTCCTACAGATGTCTCAAGTGGGAAAAAGAAAGAGAAAATCAAAGCACACAGTTTGTGCAGGAAGACTCTTGGGTACTAAGTATCATAAAAGAAGGATATTACATTCCTTTCAAGAGTTCTCCAATAGAAAATTTTTGTTTCAATCGAGGTCAGATTGGGAGAAGAGTCAATCTTCGAATTTCAGAGAACTCAGAGCAGTGAAACTAGCTCTGTGGAGATTCTGACGCCTGATAGTGAATCAAGAAGTTCTGGTCCAGTCAGACAATGTGGTGACAGTATCTTACCTGAACCGCCAAGGGGGGACCAGGTCTCCTCTATTAATAAAAGAATGTCGACGGATTATGTTATGGGTATTTCCTCCTCTGCCAATGATCCAGAGGGTCCTTCAGAAGATCAGACAGGAAGGATCTTCAGTGATTATGATTGCACCTTTTTGGCCGAGGAGAGCTTGGTTCTCCGACCTTATAGTTCTGTCCAGGGGTCAGTTTTGGAGACTTCCCCTCAGAGAGGATCTTTTATTACAGGGCTGGTGGAAACATCAGAATCCATCTTGGTGGAATCTTACTGCATGGAACTTGACAGGGAGATGTTATTAGACCAAGGGTTATCGGAAGAAGTGGTTCAAACCCTTATTTCTTCTAGGAAGACATCAACTTCAAAAATTTACAATAGAGTATGGAAGATTTTTCAGGGATGGTGTGCTGGAAAAGGTTTTCTTCCAAAACAATGTTCCACAGCTGAAATTTTGCAGTTCCTGCAAGAAGGTTTTCAGAAAGGGTTAAGTCCGAATACTCTAAAAGTGCATATTTCAGCCCTGTCTGCTATGCTACACAAGAGTTTTTCTTCTTTTCCTTTGATAAAGCGTTTTGTTAAAGCTACACTGAAGTTGAGACCCAGATTATCGATGGTAGTTCCTCCTTGGGATTTAAATACGGTGTTGACTGCACTCTGTGAAGCCCCCTTTGAACCTCTGGATTCAATATCCATGAAGCATCTTTCCTGGAAAACAGCTTTTTTAGTAGCAATAACCTCAGCGAGAAGGATTAGTGAACTACAGGCTCTGTCGGCATATCCTCCATATACGATATTTTTTCCTGAGAAAGTTTTGCTAAAAACCTTGCCAGGGTTCTCTCCAAAAGTTTCTTCCTGCAACAATTTAAATGCTCAAATCATTCTCCCATCTTTCGTTAATTCTCCTAAAGATTCCATTGAAGAAAAATTACATCTTCAAGATGTTCACAGATGTCTGCAAACATACATTAGTAGATCAAAAGGAGATAGGCAGTCAGAGAATCTCTTCATATCTTTTGCTGGGAAAAGAAAAGGCTTGAAAGCTTCGAAAACTACTATTGCAGTTTGGGTGAAGAAAGCGATTTCGGTTTCACATGAATTGGCTGGGAAAGTCTTCCTTCCAGAGCTAAAAGCTCATTCTACAAGGGCAGTCTCAACCTCTTGGGCAGAGAGATCTTTTGTGGATGTGAGAGAGATCTGCAGAGCTGCGACATGGTCAAGTCTTCATACTTTTTCGAAGTTTTATAAGTTGGATGTAGCAGCCATACAGGACGCAGTCTTTGGCAGCAGAATTCTGGAGTCGGCTCTCCGGGCATCCCCCCCACCTTTATAGCTCTTAGCTTGCTAAATCTCATTTTGTCTGTGCTGCCTGTAGGACGTAAACAAAAACAAAAATTTAGGGGCAAATTCACTAAGATGCGAAGTTGCGCCAGGCGCAAATTCGCCGCTTTTCGCCGTACTTCGCCGCACTTCACCAGGCGTATTTTCGCCAGCTCTCAGCAAATTCACTAAAATCCGAAGTTGCGCACAAGGGTAGCGTTAGTTTGCGAAGTTGCGCTAGCGTTAATTCGCCAAGCAAATGAAGTTTCGCTAGCGATGGTTAATTTGCATACGGCGCAAAATTCAAATTTCAATGGAGGAACACGTATCTGCACTACAAATGCCTAGAAAACCTTCAAATCAGCAAATATAAATTTTATTTTGCCATACACATGTGCCCACTGTCTAGGTAAGTTGCCATGAGTCAGGAAATGTAGGGGGGAAGGAGGGGAGCCCCAAAAAATTTTTCGATCTTTTTCAGCCTATCACCCATCATGTAGAAAACACACCAGCGTTTTTTGGGACTTAGAAAAAAAATTTGACTTTTTTGGAAACAATCCCTATCTACTCTATTGCGCTTCGCCAGGTCTGAGGTGGCGAAGGAAGTCTAGCGTAAAAGGTAGCGTTCAGTACACTGCGCAAGTTAGTGAATTTGTGTAGTTACTTCGCAAGCGAAAATTCGCCTCAGTCTTACCTGAAATTTTCATTTTCTTTAGTCCAGAGGCAGCACCAAAATTCCCACCCTAAATAAAATATTGAAGCATACATGTTGTGGTTTCCCATTTTTTTCGGCGTGGACTTGAAAATGAACATAGGGGGAGTGGTTTTCTGCCGGATATATGGTCTTTTAATGGGTGTGATCTTTTTTTCTGTCCTACCAGGGTGAACAGGAGTATTACTCATTTTGTCTGTGCTGCCTTTGGACTAAAGAAAATGAAAATTTCAGGTAAGACTATATTTTTGTTTTTTATATATATATATATATATATATATATATATATATATATATATATACGTATATATATATTATAAAGCAGAGTACAGCAACTTCCAAGTGACATATTTACAGCTTTCATCAACAATATATGTGCCTGGAGCCACACATAAAAAAGTGAGGAATTGTACAGATCATTATTATTTTTAATTCATATGTCACATGTAAAGAAGGATCAGCCACACTCTGCAGGGAAAAGGCACTTCCTTGTCTCCCTGGGACTCAATTTCATAGGCTCTGGAGAAAAGCGTTGAACTGCGAATCTCTTAAGAAGATAAGCCTTTTTTTAATGATCTTGATAGTTTTATTTGAGGAATTATCAGGAACAATTGCTACAAATAGCAGCACTCAGATCTCATCAGGGAAAACAAGCTGCTTTGGAAAGTAATCCGTTTATAATGTTGAAAATACCTAATGATGTTACGAATGCCATATGGTGTACCATATAAGGAGAGGTCTGTGTCTAGGGACCAAGCAGGTTCTTGCACTTGTTACCTTCTTCTTAACTACTTTGCTGCCAAAGGAACCAGTAAATTATTCTAAAGTATTTGTATTCTGGATGTATGCAGAGCTTTCCAGCGCAATACACAAGAGGCAAAATATTGTATTCCCTTTGGCTGAAGATTTACCCAGCCCATTATAGTCTGGCTATCTGGCAATCAATTTTTCTAAGTCCTATTCTTGTATTCCTAACAGTCATTATTTTCATAACTTAGGGGCATGTTTACTAACATTGGAGATAAATATCTGGAGAGATTTCTGGAGATGTTGCCCATAGCAACCAATCAGATCTTTGCTTTTGTTTTCTAACTTGGCTGTGGCTGTTTAAATCTAATTGCTGATTGGTTGCCATGGGCAACATCTCCAGAAATCTCTCCAGATATTTATCTCCAATGTTAGTAAACATGCCCCTTAGGCACTGTTCTACCATCGGTAACATGGAAATAGAATGATCTATGATATGATATGAGACTTACACTGCAGAAGTTTTTAAAAACATGTATACAGAAGTCAAACAATAGCATTCAAGGGGGTAACACATGCTTCCAATCAACTGAATATTAAGAATATAATTACATTCCCCATGAATGCAATTTAAAACCCACCTAAGCATCATTCTTCTTGGACTTAAGAAGTAAAATGGTAAATGTGCATTTTTGCTTTACTGTATGTCTAGTCTAGCACTTGAACTACTACGACAAGTCAACTAAAGTACTTTTTATTTGTAATTTCATTACATGCAAAGGCATTTAATGAAGAAAATGAAAAATACATCAGATGTTGTACAATCTTCCTTCACTAAAATCCGAACCCCTCTTGCTAAACTTATATTACCTGTATGTGGTATTTGTGCTATAGTCATTGCAGACACTATTGTGGCACCAGTAATAATTATGACAGCTTCTGGCCCCTAAAAGAACTCAGATGCAAATAAATGACAAAGGATTGATGTGCAAGGATGTATTTTTACTTAAAGGGATACTGTCATGGAAAAACATGTTTTTTCCAAAACACATCAGTTAATAATGCTGCTCCAGCAGAATTCTGCACTGAAATACATTTCTCAAAAGAGCAAACAGATTTTTGTATACTCAATTTTGAAATCTGACATGGGGCTAGACATTTTGTCAATTTCCCAGCTGCCCCATTCATGTGACTTGTGCCTGCACTTTAGGATGGAATTACTTTCTGGCAGGCTGTTATTTCTCATACTTAATGTAACTGAAGGAGTCTCAGTGGGACTTGGCTTTTACTATTAAGTGCTGTTCTTAGATCTTCCAGGGAGCTGTTAACTTATGTTAGGGAACTGCTATCTCGTTACCTTCCCATTATTCTGTTGTTGGGCTGCTGGGGGGGGGGGGGAGGAGGGGGTGATATCACTCCAAATTGCAGTATAGCAGTAAAGAGTGATTGAAGTTTATCAGAGCACAAGTCACATGACTGCTGGGAAATTAACAATATGTCTAGCCCCATGTCAGATTTCAAAATTGAATATAACAAAATCTGTTTGCTCTTTTGAAAAATGGATTTCAGTGCAGAATTCTGCTGGAGCAGAGTATTGTTAGGTATTTAGATTTAAGATAGAGTCTCACAAATTAATAAAAAAACTAGCCACCATTCATGATATATGTTTAGACAAACTGACATATAAAAAATGGTAGAGCATTTAAAATAAAATAGTTGTGGAGGGAATGGCTGTGCACTGTGCTGGATGGAGGCAACCTGCTGGAACTCCAGCTAAGCAATGGGGTCTGAATATTACTCTCATGTGAGTTATTATCTTTTGGTGGAAAATCCACTGAAACCCACCATGGACTATTATTAAAAGTGCACTCAACCTAGAACCACATGGGGGCAAATAACCAAGATAAAAAACAGATCTTGCAGAACCTATATAAGGTTACATAAAAGACAGAGGATGCTATGGTCTGGATTATTTGACATATTTGAAATGTTTCAAGCACTAATACTAGATCTGCTCATAAGGCTTTCAAACAAATCCTGGGCTGAATGACACCAACACTAGTCATAGAATGCCTTTGAAGCTATCAGCCCAAGGCTATAATACTGGAGGCAGATAAGTCTTGCAGCAAGCTAAAAATCAAAGCTTATAAAATTCTGTTATTTCCAGCACACCTCATTAAAAGAAGAACAGAAAAGAGGCCCATCATGGGGATCCTAAGGGGGAGCAAGATAAAGCACAGATTGGAATTTGAATCTGAGCTGAAATCAGAGGATCAATTGCAAACTCACTGAACAGATATGTACCATGTGACTCCCTTCAAGTTGCTGACTAGCTCAGAGTTAGAGAGCTGCAAAGCAGGAAGTAGTGTTCTGGCTATTATGTTAGACGTCCAGTCACTCCAGTCTTTATACATTACATTTTTGGCTAACTAACTATATTAGAAATATTTTTTATTTTGCACAGCCTATCTATTTACCCAGTTTTTATTTCCACGCTGAACTATTCCTTTAAGGCCACATATGCTACCAATGCTCTGACAATTTTGACACAACAGTCCACAACAGCTCCAAGACAAATTCCTCCTACAAGACAGTGGAATAATGTTAAAGATGCTACAATGTTACCTGCAACTCAGGTCCCAGATATTACAGCCAATTTTCTTGCATTAAAGTTTCTTTAAATATACCACCTCCTCACTGGTCCCTGGCTTCATTTGGTTTTGCAAAGTTCTCAAATACAATACATTTTACAGCCAAATATGCTTACTACAGGTATTGGACCTATTGTCCAGAATGCTCCGGACCTGGATTTTCCAGGTAAGGGAGCTTTATTTTGGACCCCCATACTTAAAATGTACTAAATATAATTTAAACATAATATCAAAATATCATTAAACATAATTAGATTGCTTTGCCTTTAATAAGGATTAGTTCAGTTGTTTTTAGGATCAAACACAATGGGGAGAATTCACAAAAGTGTCCGGAACGAAAAAATGTCTTTAAAATGTCGTAGAAAGTATCGTAGCAACAGCCGACAAATTCACAGAGCATTTCTCCGCCAATTTTCCGACATGTGCGACACTTTTGAATTAGTGTCGTTAAAAGTGGGCGTGTTTTTTTCGGCACCACTTTTCCCGACATTTTTATGAATTACTCGTAAACTCTTTTTTTTTACCGACAATTTTTCAGACACTTTAGGCTCTCCAAAATGAAAATGTCAGACAAATTGTCGCTTAAAAAGTCTTGGTAAATGTCGTTTGTACGATGAAAAGATATACGACATCTTAGAAAATTGTCAGACTTATGAGACATTCAGAGATGGTAACATCTGCCTTTGTGAATTTGCCGTTCATACGACATTTTACAAATTTGTCGACCGCCACTTCTGGGTTACTTTTTTTACCGACACTTTTGTGAATTCCCCCCAATGTACCTTATTTATAATGACAGAGAAAAAGGAAATCATGTTATATATAAAAATTTGAATTTGTGACTTGATTAAAATGGAGTCTATGGGAGATGGGCTTCCTGTAATTCAGAGCTTTCTGGAGAACTGATCCCATACCTGTAGTGGTATTGTCATGATATTTCACCATTATGGAATTTGGAAACCAGATCTGGTGAGCAGCAGAAGAGACAGCAAACATTGGGGTAAATGTTCCAAATATGAAGAGACATGGTTCAGTTTGTAGATAGCCATACTAGTCTCCTTCTTTTAAACATCAGGAATCAAATACAAACTAATAATCCAACTGTAGAAAAAAATCCTGTCTCTGCCTGTTTATGTTTATATTTTATCTTAAAATCAGAATGTAATGCTGCATAAGCAATGAATACAATAAATAATCTTGTATTTCTTCCTATCACTCACTTTTTCCTAAGTACTCGTTGACCTTCCTAACAAACATGAAGCTTCTTGATTCAGCAGTTAATTACAGCAAGTGCCATAATTTAATAATTCTAGTGCCATTTAACCTGCCTCCCATTAACTGCTGAGATGGATACAAACTGATCTGTTATTGTAAGGTTGAGTGAGAGGGTAGGAATACTCGTTATTGCCTGTTTCACACTACATACCGTATGTCTTTTAGTTTGCAATTTCTGACCCTGCCACTTATCATCTTTTGCAATAGTTATACAGAGACTTGACCTGTTCACCCATTTTACTGAATAGCAAATCCTTCATTGCAATGTGTTCTCAGAAATATTTCTATTTCAAAGCTCTGGAAAGTAACATTTTTTTTTTCATTGTAAAATTTTTGTATTTTGTATGTCAAAAAATAATTATCATAATAAAAAAAAGTAAAAAATGATTCAATCACTGTGATATGGAATCTCTAAATGTACACAGTTGAAATGTATTGCAAAAACAAAGATATAATTTTCTTACAAACTATTCTTGACCAGTGAACCATTAAAACAATATTTAGGGTGAAATCTACACAGTTAAAGAATCGGCAGAATATTTATCTAAATGTCAACCAGGGGCTGACCTGATACCACTCCCTCTCGCCCACCATGCTTATCTTTCCTGTACTTTGAGCCAGGGTGATGTACTGTAAGGGGTTATATAGGTAGTGCAGAGAACAAAATTGTGCTGTCTATGCTGTAAGAGCTGAATTTCCAGTTACAATGTTAAAATCTGTCACTTAAAGTTAACAGAGTTGGTATTTGCTGTTCCTGGTAACATGCCATCAGAGGCCTCATGGTAGGAGTGGCACTGATGAGAGCAGTGAAGAGTTTTTCAAAGTAAAAATAACAAGTACGCATACATGATGAGAAGATTACATAACAATTTTTAAGTGGTTAGATGTCCTAATGGGCATTGTTGACTCACTTATCAAGAAGTAGAAGATGCTTCAAAACACCCAGATGCTGCTAGAAAAAGTAATTCCTCTAAACCCAAAAACAAAAAGTAAACTTGCCAGAGAAGCAATGTGTAACAACAGTCACAAAAAACGTCAGAATAAAGCTTCATAGACCCACCATATCAAGAGTTTTTCGTAATACTGGCTGATATCGATATAGAGTCCAAGATGCACTATTTGTAAAAGTTGTAACGGTTTTGTGAGCTTTTTTGGCTCAATTTCAAAGCAAAGTACAGTATGGCTATTGTGGCATTATACTTTAGGACTGATTTTATAAGCAGGGACTGGGTGTCTTATGAAAATTAAGTAAATGAGAATTATGCTTATGCAGGTAAAGAGTTCCAGTTTGCAAAAAATGCTGAAGCTTGAAATTACAGGACAACAATCCCAATAAATAGTAGTAAATGGTTTGAGAAAAAAAGTGAATTTCTTAAATTAAATGATCAAAGGCCCTGATGTTAATCAAACTGAGATTCTATAGCACTACCAAAGTGTCTTCTCAATACCCTAAACAACTGCCTGAAAAATGTAACTCAATAGCTGCAGAATTGGCACATGCTCTACTTGCCCCAACTTACTGGGGCTGCATATTTATGCTAACAGAAAAAAATACATGTTATAGTTTTTTTTTGTAAAGAAAAGCTATTTAAGTACTTTGAAATAAAAAAAAATTACAGAAAGAAATCAGTATAGGATTTATTTTTCAGTAAAATCTAATTTCATTCCCCAGCAGCAATGACCAGCTAAGCAGGATATTCATTTGGTAAAAAATCGTCAAGTATCAAATGTCAAAATGCTAGGACATTGGACAGTGAAAAGATTAATCTGACTTTCAGTTGGTGCCCCCAGACATTGGTGCTAATTCTGCTACTGGCAATATTTTTAGAAGGCAGCAGAATATGTCCTTTATTAAAGAGACACTTGATAGTTATGATTGACCAGAATATTCCAAATATACACATGTTCCCTACTAATGGCTATTTTTTTAGAAGGCAGCAGAATATATTTTCCTTTGTTAAATAGGTACTTGATGGTTATGATTGACCAGAATATTCCAAATATACATGTTCCCTTGTAACGATGGCCAAAATATAACATCCCCTGCTTACATTCTCTCAGAATTTCTAGATATCCTCAGAAGTCAGTAAAGAGCATTCCAATATCTTTCCTCTGTCAGTGACAGTGGCAGAAACCTGAAATGGTTTCTAAAATCTGACATTTTAAACACTTGAGCATCTGCATATTAAAAGGTACAGAAGAGCACTGGGGGCGTCAAAAAAAAATCTGGCGAATTATGAGTGTTAAAGTCATAATTTTGACTTTTAAAAGTCATCATTTTCAGTTTTAAAAGCCATAATTCATCAGAATTTTTTTAAAAATTCCATCCAATGTTGTAATTACCTTTTTATATCCCCTTTGTATTTGTGTGATGGATAAGAACTGAATGTGTGAATTTTTATCAAGTTCTTCATTTCTATTGCTACATGTACAAAGGTGCAAATAAATCATTTTATCTCGCCTTTTCCCTTTCATTCTGCCTGACAAACTATTAAGAGGCAGATTAAGTGGCAGATTTACCTACGGTCGAATATCGAGGGTTAATTAACCTTCGATATTCGACTACCGAATTGAAATCCTTCGACTTCGAATATTGAAGTCGAAGGATTTAGTGCTATTTCTACGATCGAATGAATAATCGTTCGATCGAATGATAAATCCTTCGAATCAGAAAATTGTTAGGAAGCCTATGGGGACCTTCCCCATAGGCTAACATTGGCCTCGGTGGGTTTTAGGTGGCGAACTAGGGGGTTGAAGAACTTTTTTAAAGAGACAGTACTTCGACTACTATCGAATGGTCGCATAGTCGAACGATTTTTAGTTTGAATCGAAGTAGTAGTAATAGTCAAAGTTCGAAGTAGCCAATTCGATGGTCAAAGTAGCCATATTCGACCATTCGAAATTCAAAGTATTTTTTCTTCTATTCCTTCACTCGAGCTAAGTAAATGGGCCCCTTACTATTGGTCGAATATCGAGGGTTAATTAACCCTCGATTTTCGACCCTCGAAGTAAAATCCTTCGACTTCGAATATCGGTCGAAGGATTTACCGCAAATGCTTCGATCGAATGAACGAAGGAAAAATCGTTCGATCGAACGATTAAATCCTTCGAGTTGAACGTTTTGAAGGATTTTAATCCATCGAGTGAAGGATTTTCCTTCGATCAAAAAAATCTTAGAAAGCTTATGGGGAGGGTCCCCATAGGCTAACATTGGTGCTCGGTAGGTTTTAGGTGGTGAAGTAGGTAGTCAAAGTTTTTTTTAAAGAGACAATACTTCGACTATCGAATGGTCGAATAGTCGAACGATTTTTACATGGTATGCAGTGCTGCATAGACATGAGGGGGGGTGATATAATTTGATATCAAAAGAAAAATTTTTAAAACCTGTGATATATTTCTAAAATGTTTAATGGATCTATACAGGGGTCTGGCCTGGTCAGTATATATGATTAATTAAAGGAAAAACAAAGAAAAAGTACCCCGTATAAATCCAAACTTATTAAGTATAAAAACCCTATAATTAAGCTTCTGCTTGCAGAATCTATTTCATGGCTTGGCAAATTTCAATCAAATTTTAATTAATTGTTGGCTAATACTTTAATTTAAGTGATAATTGTTGTGCTGAAGTGCTTGGTGCCTGGTTAAAAAAGTAAACCACCATTGTAATCTTAAAAATTGTAAATTGTTGATTAAAAGGAAATAATTCCTTAATAATTACAAAGTGCTAGTGATTCAAAATTGCGAAGAATTAATCTGTCCTTAATATTAGTGTATAAATATGAAGTGTCAAGTGCTTCTATTAATTAGTTAAAATTTACTAAAATTCATTCAAAATAGTATACAGATGCAATTACTCAGATAAATACAAAAAAGGGTAATTGATTTCCTGGAGCGCTTGAATTCATTAAATAGAATGAAAAGAGAAAATATAGATGGTGGAGCTGTCCCACAATCCCTATCTCAATTTTTTTTATCTATCTCTGGGACACCACAAAAGTCAAGGCAGTCAAAGTACACTGGACTGTAGTCACAATATTATTTGAAGCTGTCTGATGAGAAACTGTCTAAATTATAAGACTACAAATCCAGCGACCTTTAGGAGTGTAGTTAAGAAGAAAGAGAGTAATGAATTCCAATGCCCCTCACCAAAAAGAATTCAGAGAAGACCCCTAAGGTACTTCCCCCAATAGGCAGTTGCCCCATAATTTGATATGAACAAAGTGGTGGAGACCCAATGCCAAATTGGGAACACTTTTTGCAGTGTAATGTGGGCATGCCTGGTATCTGTGTGGGTTATGGGGAGTCTCTAGAATATAACAGGCACATGTGTTTTTGTATAAAGCTATACAGGCACTAATGGGAAAATTGAACCAAGGGACAAAAGGGTGAGGGTCACCATGAAGTCAAGCCACCCATTAGAGACTGTCTGCCCATTTCAGTAATGATGTCTGTCCTGTGTGCAATTCCCAGTGGAAGGTATTAGTCACTCTGCCACACTTTGGATTATTATGTAGTTATTTTCTATAGTATTGTGCAGCGGTGTCTCTGGAGCTTTAAACACTTATTGGCTAAAGTGTATAAAATAAAATACAAAATGCTCTTTAAATTAAGACACACACAATATTGTTGATATTGTTCCCTAACTGTATAAATGATACAAACAAATAATATGAGAGTATTTAACCAGTGCACTGCCAGAGTAGGAATTTATATACATTCTAAAAAATATATAGGTTTAGTCTGCTATAAGGTATCATATCAATTAATCAAAAGAGAGAGACAGAGACAGAGAGAAGGCTCTTTAGAATTTAATCCAAGCCTGATGGAAGATGCATTATTTTTACTGTTCAGCATGAATCATTTTGTTCAGGTCCTGAATGTATCTGCTGAGAGCACCTAGATAAGCTGCTAATCCTTGTCTGGCAAGAACATGAAATGGGGAGATGTGAGGAATATCTGAATGTTCAATACTCTTACCTGCAAGTGGTGTTGTATGGCAGGATAAAGTATTGATGTAATATTGATAAGATGACTTGCGGGTATTATCTTATGAACCTTGATCTAATTGCCAGTGATCGTTAGATTGTCAGAAGATTGTTAGCAAATTAAACAGAATTATATTGCCATTTAGATATTTGAGCCTCGTTTACTAACAGAGGACAAAGCATTGGGTGCAAAAGGGTGTGCATATTTATGTGTTTTAAAGTGCCATACATAATATGATTGAGCCTTGCCACTTAAATGTTGCGGTGCAAGTCGTTTTTCATACTGAACTGACTATATTCAGGTGCAGTACATTTTACAATAAACCTGAAACAATAGCAGATAAAATGATAGATGAGCCAAGCCAGTATTCGTTGTCATGCTAAGTGTTGATATTTTAAGAATGAGCGTATCTTGCAAACGCATTACACACTTTCCTCAGTGGCAGCCCATCAGTTACACTCGAGGCTCCCTTTTAATTAGTGGCTGCTTTAATTAAAGATAACGCGGCTCTTCAACATCTGTTAGACTTACCAAGATTTACAAAGCAGGGAATAGCGTGATTTACCAGGAGGCACAACGGTGCATTTGCATAATTTCAACAAGGAAATCTGCCATTTCGAATTTAAGGCAAATTGTCATCTTACTTGGCCCCTGTTGGACTGATAATATTCTTGGTCTTCTCTTTCAGCTAATGCAGCCCCTGCTGATGCAGTTGTCCCTATGGCAATACTTCCACATAATTATCTATGGCTACTGAAGGGTCACTGGTTAAAAACCTTGAAATAAATAGTTGGACATCCCTGACATAAAATAGCTTAACTATCACTGCCATTTCATCATATACAACATTAGGTCTCCAATGTAGTCATATGTATGGAGCCTAGGTATGTATGATAGATTTTTCCAAACAAACAGCGCCTAATATTGGTAAATGTTTCAATGTTACTTACTGTATGTTAGGACTGGACAATCTTAACAAATCATTTGATCTCTGGGAACCTTGGTTGTATCCATTTGCCTGGCCATGGTAAATTGCAGAATCTACATTTCATACAATAAACGAATATAGAACTAAAATATCAACTACAACCAAGAGCAGTTTCTTGCCCCATGATGGAGGGGAAACCCGGGGAAACCATTCTATGCTATAAAGAATATCTCACATTCAAACAGGCAGTTTACAGGTTAATTGAGTCCAGACAAAAAAAGACTAAAGCAAAAATGCTCAAAAAGCATAGGCAGCGTGTACCTTTCCTGGGAAAGTCTTTTTGCAATAGAACTACTACTACAGAATGACAATTATCTAATTATTATCTATTATATATATACAATGGCATAAAGTAACCATCTAGTAAGGCAGGATTGACTGCATTTGTTTGAAATTCAATCACTGCAGCCCAATGCATTGCATTTATTAGATGTTCCCCTAAGTGATCCAGCTTTCTGTGCTATATTCCTGTAACTGCATTTCCTAATGTTCTTTCACACAGTGCATGCAGCTATACAAAATCATGTGCAACTTTGGCCTCGATAACTGAAAAAACATATTAAGGGGCAGATTTATCAAGGGTTGAAGTGAAAAATTCAAATTTTCAAATTCAAATTCGAATTTTTGAGTTTTTTGTGAGATTCGACTAGGGAATAGTTCAAATTAGATTCAAGTTTTTAAAGAAATTCAAATCCGATTTTGAAAATGTATCATGTATTGGCCTTTTAAGAAAATGAATTCGACTATTGGCCACCTTAAACCTGGCGAATTGCTGTTTTAGCCTTTGGAGTTGTTTGCAGCCTTCCTGGAAATCAAGTTTTTTTAGAGAAAAAAACTTGAATCGAATTTGAATTTGAGTTTGTGGTCAATCCCATTCACCCAAGATTAAAAAAATGTGATTTTTAAAATTTTTTTTGATTGGTCGTTTTTTTTTTAGAATGTCGGGTTCATGGGCATTTATGGACATTTTAACAAACTCCCATAGACTCTTAATTCGACCCTTGATAATTTGCCAATTAAAGTATAACAATTGTTTTTATAGTCCAATTTTCAGACACAATTGCATTTAATCTTACTGCATGTCGGTGCTACCTGTCAATAATTCATGAACTCTAAAAGGAAAAACATAAACAAAACACAGGAGACTAATCATTTCTTTATCTCATTGTTATATCCTCTTCATGCACTTTTCAGCAACCATTAATATAAAAGTATATGCATGAATTAAGAAGAATCCATGGGGTGATTGATGTTTATCTGAAGCAATTTAGGCCAGATCCCACTCTCTCTCTCTCTATCTGTTGTGATAAGTCAAATCAACTGGACTTGCTGTTTTTTCTCGAAGACGTTTTGCAAGTCATCCCACTGGCTTTCTCAATTCAGAATTTTTTCAATGACTGGTGAAACGTCTTCAAGAAAAAACACAGCAAGTCCAGTTGATTTGATTTATTACTACAGATATAGCACGACCTGGATGAATGAGAATCTTCACAAACATTTTTCTCTCTCTCTCTTTGCTTTGAAAATGATGCCCCATAGAAAAAAATGTAATGGGTCAAAAAAGAAATTTGATGCCCAAAATTTGAGTTTTTTTTTAAGGATGAAAACTCTATTCAAATTAGATTTGAGTATTTGATTTTAGACGTTCACATTGTTTCATAAATAACATACCATTTGAATTGTGAAGAAAATCGAACTTATTAGAGTTAAAAAAAATCCACATTACTCTAAAATTTGACCTTTGAGAAATAACCCCCTTAGTGTCATTATTCTGCAAAAAAGACTGTTTTTTTCACCCCCTGACTGGTGATGTCATGCCTTTAAAAACATGTCTGAGTCTCTGACATATTTCCCCAAATATAAAAATTCCCAGTTGGAGAGGATCACCTGTATGTCCTATGCTTTAGTGAAGTGCCAACCTACAGTGTTGGACTGGCATGAGTATGGTGGCTTGGCATTCTTTTATGTAATCATAAGCTTACTCAAAACTGCTTATGAAAATGTACCTTTCGGATGAGAATTTACATGTTTCCTAGAACATGGAGCCTGAAAATGTACTCACCTGCCATGAATCTTGATATCTGATATTGCATAAAAATATCGCTCCAGATTCCTCTCATCGACAAAAGTGGCTCCAGTGGCTGGCTCGAGAAGACGAATTCTTAAATCCGTCACTGTGAAGAAATCCCGCAAGTTTTTTGTGGTGTCCAGTTGGCTATAGAGTGATGCCATGTTGTGCAAACGTGGTCCAGCAAAGATTGCAAACCGGTCTTTAATTTCAAAGGATAATGTTTTGGCGTGTGCTGCATACCCTGTAGAGTACTCTTCTGTGCATATAATGTCCAACACAGTACTATGAGTCAAGTCCTTTACTGACTTAGGCTCCATCCTAAACGCATCCAGGCAGTCAGCAGCATAAAACTGATAGGGTTGCCACGTTCTGCCATAATCCAGGGATTTCTCCAAAATCATCTTCTCTGGCCGGCCAGACTCAAAGGTAATAGCGATGTTATTAGTCAGTTCGATGGTTTTGTTCCAGGACAATGTGATGTTGACCTGCAGAGGCTTTGGGTAATGCTTCCACGTAATTGACTGCCAGAAAGTGCTAGGATTTCTGCCTTCAAAATCAAACATGAGCCTAAGGGGGTGGGCAAGTTCCTGTGTATTGGCATCACACTCATTGTTGCACATATACGGGTTTCCCTGAAGAGAGAGAAAGCAGAGTTCAAGACAGCACAATGACCATTGAAAAGGAAGTAAGACAGGATAGTTTTAACCTTTTCATTAAAAATGTTTACTGATTGCTTTATATGGAAGGTGGAAGCTTAACCTACTGTAAATGTAGTATAAATATGTAAAACAGCTGAAAATGTAGAAATACTGTATATGTGTATTTGTTGGTATATGTGAGCAAATTTAATGCAAATGGTGTCCGCCATTGAGAGCACTCCCTAAAATGGTGGATGAAACAGTTGTGCAGTGATTCCAGCAGGGGCATAACAACTGAGGAAGTAGACCCTGCAGCTGCAGGGGGGTCCAGTAGGTATAGGTGGCCCAGGAGGCCCTATTATTGATCAATTTCATTATATATATTAGTAAACTAGGGCAACCTCTGGATTTTTTTGATCCTAAAATACATTTGCTGTGGAACCCAGTAACATCTAGTTACACCACTGAATTCTAGATATGCATTTCATAGTTTTTCATAGTGGACATGTTTGTGTAAATCACACAGATAAAACGAGAAGATAAACATTTGGTTTCAGTAATTTATCAAAAGTCATTTTAAGGTGAGGGATGTTATATGCACCCTGCTTCACGAACATTGCAGAATTATCAGGACTTTCACATCAGCCCTGACAAGTTCTCCTTGTGTTATATAATAATAACTGCAGGATTACATGGTCACCGTAAACAGATCAGTGGCAATTAGCTATCTCCAGAGGAGCCTGTGCAAGCAGATTCTGATCTTGATGCTTTATTTACAAGATGCTGTTATAAATAAATTGTGTTAGAAAAGCACAGAGACAGCATATTGATCCTTACGTGAAACTCCATTATATTTTTATTAAACAACGACATGTTGATTTTCCCGTATATATATATATATATATATACAGTATATAGGTTACATTGCAAATCCTCACCCAGGGCAGAGCCTTCGCCAAATGGAAGCTTCCCCTTTAAACTGTAGTTGAACTACAACTCCCAGGCATATAAGTGCAAATATAGAATAATGGACGCCAGGAGGTTCTTTAAAAGGTAAAACAGGAGCACAGATTTATTATGCCAGAGGCAAATGACCACAGGTTTACTTACAAATATACGAAGGACACAGCAGGTGGAATCACTTTGGACAGTACAAGGTTCACAGTCAAACAGGTGCGACTCCCAAAGGATATTACAGATAGGTGTACATCAATTCCCAGTTTAACCGACTTTGCACAGTGAGGGGATCGGGATCGATCAGGTAGGGTACAGGTAGTCCTCTGCTAACCTAGATGCCTATCAACTGAGTTCCCTGCTCTAAAGGCAAATAGGCCTTGTGGGAAGCTACTTCCTCCTACAATCCTCGTTGGAGCGACAACTGCTCTTTCTGCTACACCTCTCTGTCTTACTCTCCTAGAGAGTCTATAACAAGATCTTATTATCTTACTATTATCTTCACCTAGCAGCAGCACCAGGAGCCAAAGAGGAAGAGGACACTCCCTGCACAACACTATATAGCAGTGTGGCAGGGGAGTGTCATTACACTCTTTGTCCAATAGGTGAGGATGTTATACTTTACCAGTTACAAGGGCTTGGCCCAATAACAAGGGAAAAGAGAACTACATACAAAAGGTAGGGGATTAACTCTATAGGGATAGGATATCCTATAGGTCCCTACATATATATCTATATCTATCTATATCTATCTATATATATATATATATATATATATATATATATATATATATATATATATATATATATATATATATATATATATATATCTTTCTGTTGGCTCCAAAAGTGAAAAAACAAATGATTAACCTTTTTCTCTTACTCAGGAAAATTAGTTTGCGCTCAGTAGCTACGTGATTTTTAAATCATCAGATAAGCATCAGATAATGACAAATGTAAATAAAACTCAGTGAGAGCCACACCCAAACATATTTTATATCTACCAAAATCCCATGTGCCCAAATTGATTATACATTCTTAAAAAATACTTGTAACCATTAAAAATGAGCAATACAATAGGTCAGGAAAGAACTATCCATGGTAGCCTGTCTGTAACTGAAAGAGAAGCAAACCAAGAAAACCAAGGAAATTGCACTGGCAATAAATGTGCCAATACATTTGTTTTGCATGATTTTTTGTGTGTATGCTGCCTCATTGGTGCCAATGTTATCTATGTACTATAAATATTAATATGTTCACCAGTCAGACAAGTTATAAAATGTCACCTGCTAATGCACCTTGTTGGTGAGTCCATGGTTCATTGGCAGAAGAGGAAGTGAAGAGGAACCTAAGCTTGTTGCTGTTTGCTTCAACTGTTGACCAGAACAAAAGGTGGCCAAACCATTTATGATCCCTCACAATATTTGAAAAACCAATAAAGAGCAGTCACTCAATGAAGGTGAATTCGCACCAGGCAGAAGTTCAAAGTGAAGAAAGTTTATTGTGTCACCTTTCATGTCATGAACACTTAATCATAGGCTCCCTCACAATATTCATCCATTCAAGCCATCCATTCAAGCTAATTGGGCAAATACTATACAGAAAGGCATAAACATGGGCATGGTACAGCAGGGGAAATGGGACTATCTATGACTCCAAGTGAAATAGGGGCCAAGTGAGATAACAAATAGGAAATTATGTATAACAAAGTTCTGGAGGGGTCATTTATTCTGTACATCAAATTTGTCATTGTCAAAAAAAAAAGAAAAAGGTTCCACTGATACTGAACTTTCCCCAACCCTCGTACTCCAAAGATGTCTTTGACATTCTGTAGAACAAGGTACCCAACCCTTTTTACGCATGAGCCACATTCAAATGTAAAAAGAGTTGGGGAGCAACACAAGCCAACTTGGGGTGCCAAATAATCACTGTGATTTGTTACTTGGTAGCACCTATGTGAACGTGCACATGTTTATGCAATTAAAACTTGCCTTCAAGCCAGGAATTTAAAAATAAGCACCTGCTTTGGGGCCACTGAGAGCAACATTCAAGGGGTTAGTGAGCAACATGCTGTTCACAAGCTACTGGTTGGAGATCACTGCTGTAGAACATCAGGAGATCCTGAGATAATAGTTTATAGTGCACAGAGATTGGCAAGAGATGTGGAGATTAAATTGAGTATGTTTTAGAAAGAGATTTAAAAACTGCCAGGATGAATATGTTAGGGAGGTGATAAGAAGGACAAGAACGTCCTTCAGGAAAAAACAACAACAGTAAGTTCCCCTGCTCCTAATTTCATCAGCAAAACACTTTTATTGAAATCAATAACAAGCAAATTAGAATCTCACAGCAAATGTGTAGAAAATCAATGAGCAGATACAGATGAAGCCACTTGGATTTGTGAGTTAAATGCGTCATGACTCAGGGGTAATTGAAGAAACTGTGTTATCTTAAGTCATCTTAACTCATTTAATGCATTTAACCTTTTCATTAGCATACCAAAGATCCATTGTTCACAATGGTGAATGCTTTAATTAGATGGGATGTTGTGACGCAGTTTTCTGTGTTAAATGAGATAAATGGGATATCTGTGTTTAGTTATTCTGTGTCAAACAGACAAACCAAAGTGGCTGCATCTGTAGTATACGCAGAAGAAGCAGAGCAGAGCAGGCATTAGTGTGGACAGATTCAGAAAACACAAGAGGAGCATAAATACTGTTAAAATACTAGTAAAAAGAAAAATGATGACTTGGAAGTGCAGCTCATTCTTAGCAGTATAATAGTACCCATAGGAAACAAGGACTCCCATGTCCCATAAGTACATTAGATTTCTGGTATGGGCACCCAGAACTGAAGGGCCTCTGAAATATAACTAAGACATGGCTGGGTTAGCTTTCTTGTGATCCCATTAAACCAGATGTGATACAAATTCTATTCAATGGAAATGTGGAAGTCCAGGCTAATATCTACAGCATGGTTATATTGCCCATTGTATAATATATTCCTTCTCTCACATTGCTGAGGACATAGTTTATGTTCTTATGAGCTGCTGGGACAAAGGGGTTATATTTTAATAGGCATATACACGTCCATTTCTTTCACACATTTCTGCCTATAGATTGTAATGAATTTGTCACTGCTGCTAAATATTTCATATTTTATATTGCAGAATTTTAATGCAAACAGAGAAAACGAAGAAAGAATGAATGATAAATGAAGAAAAAAATGATGCAGCCATTATTTATTTATTTATTTATTGTATTCTCTGGTTATTACATGAGGTTGATGATGCAATTTATGTATTTAAATGATAAAGATATAGATGACCAACCTACTTGTTCATACCTTCAAAAACACAAATTCATAAATAAAACCAGATAAAAAGTTCAGACATAAAATAATTAAAAATTATTATAACATGATTTGCATTTTTAAAGGTATGTATTGGTAGGCTGGACAGCCACATATGTACTGTATGTATTGGTCTTAAAAGGGGTAATAAGTTGTTTGGCTTTTAATACAGTAAGTAGCTAATTCATTGGAAGTTATATTAGAGGCCCTTAACGATTTCCAAATGCTAACAAACCCCAAGAACAAACACCTAACAGGCTTTCATTCCACAGATAGCGTAGGGCAAGCAGAGAATGGCACACAAAAGCAACACTGGGCAAGCAGAGAATGGCACACACAAGCAGCACTGGGTAAGCAGGGAATGGCACACACAAGCAGCACTGAGTAAGGAGAGAATGGCACACACAAGCAGCACTGGGCAAGCAGCGAATGGCACACACAAGCAACACTGATTAAGCAGAGAATGGCATACACAAGCAGCACTGGGCAAGCAGAGAATGGCACACACAAGCAACACTGAGTAAGCAGAGAATGGCACACACAAGCAGCACTGGGCAAGCAGAGAATGGCACACACACAAGCAGCACTGGGCAAGCAGAGAATGGCACACACACAAGCAGCACTGAGTAAGCAGAGAATGGCACACACAGGGATGGAAGGCAGAACAGAGCAGGAGACAGGATAACCTTTCATTCTAATATGTACTACATACAGTGACACAATGTTGGTGCCCTATTAGCATTTTGAATAAGGTGTGAACAGGTGAACAATGTGGGCAGTTTCAGTCTGGGTCTCAGGTGTGAACAGTACAGGGCTGTAGGGATGTAAACAATAGACAAGTGTGAACAATACAGGGGATTAGTCTGAATTTGAGGTTTAAACAATGCACGGGCCAGTTAATCTCTGTAGTGATACCTTTTTAAAGTTTACATATGGTAAGCAGACACAGCATGTGGGGGGCAACAGAAGGGGACGGCCCTGTCATAAAGGAATATGCATACACTTTTCATATTTGCCAACACACAAAAAGTCACAGAAACACATTAACATTATCCTCTCTCTTGCTATACAAACACAAGAATGGACAATGGATAATAATGCTCCTACAGATAATTATACAGAAAGTCTCCAAGGCGTTCTATGACCAAAGAAAGGCATGAAACTGGTAATTCCTTTTATCTCGGATCTGAAAGGTGACTTCTTATATCCTTATATTAAACAGTGGGGAGTACATAAGCCCCTATAATACAGTTGCTAATGTAGAGATTCCCTGTGGCAGTGGATGTGGAGTTTGGGAGTGGGTCTGGAGGTCTAGAAGTATGGTATTTATATGAATGTGGGTGAGTGAGGCAGGACTGCCAGTCTAAAATGTAGCTCACCCATATTTTATTGTATACAGTATAATTATATCTTTTATAACATAAGATCAGGGACACACAACATAGGAATTTGCACAGTAGGTCAGATCAGGGGCATGTCAATATGAAATATGGATGAATAAATGATACTCCTTTGTGAGTAAAATTTAATATTTATGCTCCTGGATTGGCTGCTATCTTAGGGGTGTTCACATTTGCGGCCCCCCTGGGTCAATAATCATATGATTCAGTGGGGCCTATGAAAACTCGCTGGAAAATGAGTCAATGCTACAATGAATTTCTAGTCTACTAAGATTACCAAATGATATCATGACATGGGCCAATAAGTTACTAACTCAACCAGCCCTGTAAAATAATGGAACAGCACTATGGGTAAAAACATCCAGTGACCAGGGATAGAATTTAATTGATTTTAGTTTATTTTCCTCTCTTTAGATTATACATTGCTCAATGGAAAGTGTTTTTGTGTTCTGCCATTTAGCCTGTATTAGTACATCAAAACCACATTTGACCTAATGAAAAGCCTCTGAATAATTAAACATTCATGGATCTGAAAAACTTTTTTCTTTTAGTTAGCGGTGTAGTGATATTGGTGTTGTGCTCTTTTCACCATTTGTGGACTAAACGAGGACTTTTATTTGACTGTAGCTTCTACAGAAAATAACATTTTGCTCAAAAAGAGAAAATGTCATTCTGAGCAACAGTCCAAAACGTGTGATTAAACATTTTCAATGATTTTATAGTAATTTGTATACATATTTGTTAGCCATGTACTTAATGGCTGCCTTAATCTTGCACAAACATTATATGTATTATAGGGGTCATACAGTGCACCCATTGTGCCCCCTCTCAGTAGCGTTTTGTACTGAGCACTGGCTGAAAAATCCAGTGCTCAGTGATGAGCACAGTGTCAGGAGGAGCAGCTACCCCTGACCATACCGTATGCTTTAGGACAGGTCCCCAATATGGGCTGCACCTCCTGCCGCTCTTGCACATCTGAATGATGCCTACTTGCCTCCAAACACACACCCTAT
Organism: Xenopus petersii; assembly: GCA_038501925.1. Taxonomy (NCBI): domain Eukaryota; kingdom Metazoa; phylum Chordata; class Amphibia; order Anura; family Pipidae; genus Xenopus; species Xenopus petersii. Next base: position 93,764,141 of record CM076679.1, on the reverse strand, counting down.
TCTATCTATCTATCTATCTATCTATCTATCTATCTATCTATCTATCTATCTATCTATCTATCTATCATCTATCTAGCTATCTGTCTAACTAACTATCTATTTATCAACACATAAATGCAGTCAATAAGATCTAATGATACTGATTTCATTATGAAACCCTTTTCCATGTAACATCTCACTTGCTAAAGGTGATAACCAAGAAATAGTTTCAGCACGTCATATTCAGTGATTCTGGCTAAAAATATAATGACTGAGAAGGATGTGCAGTATCCCAGTAAGCAGGGACAGACACCGAGAATTAATTTCCTATTATTCAATCACTTAGCGTGTTCTAGGCAGTTAGTTTTTTCCTGGGAAAAAAATTTCTAGATCAAAAGCAGGAACTTTACAGCTGAAATGACCACACCATCATTCATAGACTACACAGACTTTGAACATCATATTATAAAACACAACATTTTAGAACAATGAAAGCTAACATTTGATTTGGTTTGCAAGAATTCTGTAGATTCAAGGACCAAAAGTTCTTACACTGTGTTATTAATAAGTAATAAGAGGAAATATAGGATAGAATATATGAATATTGCTAAATATGGCATATTTTATATACTGAACTTATTGCACCAGCCTAAAGTTTTAGCTTCTCAATAGCAGCAATGATCCAGGGGGTCACCATCTTCGAAAGTGTCTGTGACACTCACATTCTCAGTGGGATCTGAGCAGCTGTTGAGAAGCTAAGATTAGGGGTTGTTGCAAATTATCAAGCAGAAAATTAGGTTGGCCTGTAATATAAGCTGATGCTACAAGGCTGATTATTAAATTTGGATGCTAATTGCACTGGTTTCTGTGCTGCCATGTAGTAATTATCTGTATTATTTACTAATCAACCTTATATTGTGACATTTATATTCTATGTGTACTGTATATTGTGAGTGGGTCCCTAAGCTCAGTAAGTGACAGCAGCACAGAGCATGTGCAGTGAATCAGCAGAAAATAAGATGGAGAGCTACTGGGGCATCTTTGGAGACACAGGTCTTCCCTGCTAAAGAGCTGTGGTTGCCTTGGGCTTGTACCGAAGCCCAAAACCTAATGACAATATTTCTAATCTACTTCTTTAGTTAAGCTTTAGTTCTCCTTTAATGGGCTCACAGATCTCATGTTTTGTTATGGCAGTGCATGTTTCATTGTTTGCATATTCTCCTGATCTACTGTAGAGAGTCGCAGAACATATTGGTAGTTTATGAATAAATAATAAATAAAAACAATAATTACTGGTGGACTGGTATAATGTGCTTTTAATGCTAACGGATTATCAGTTGGTTTTGGGGACTCTTATAAAAAATACATTTAGCAGAGCCAGGCTCATAGCGCATCGATTACAATTAATGTTAATGCAATCAATCAGAATTTACTTGCAGCCCTGCTAATTGCATTTTTAATAAGTTTCTCCTAGCCAAATGAGTCATGATCAATGGTCCTTATGTAAAATCAAAAGTAATGAATAGGTTGAGGCCCACTTAGCAAAGTTTATATGCTTATAGACTATTTTTCAAGTGATAATCAAAAAAGCACAGCACAACGTTTCAGACCACTGACTGTTTTGTAAGCAACTGAGCTTTATCCACGCTGTCCATGATTACAGAGAAAATATATTTTTTTTCTCAAAATCAAAGTAAGTGTAAATTTCCCATCTCCTGTATCTTTCACTACACAAATATTCAGATTTTAGCAATCTTGAAATCTGGTCAGGGATAGCCTTCCACATCAATGCTGGTTCCATTATGGTTTCTAAAGATACATTTGTGTTGTGATTGGTGGGTACATTTGCCACAAAAAAGAGGGACAAAGTAATTTGATTCATAATGGTATAAGCTGCTCTGGTTAAACTGTTGCAGGTTTACACAGTGATTGATTTGTTGGTGATATAGAAATATATATGTATAGATCGATGTAAATATATATATATATATATATATATATATATATATATATATATATATATATATATATATATATATATATATATGTGTATATATATATATATATATATATATATATACCTCTATATAGATAAAGATGTACTGTACATATATATATTTTATCTTGTGGAAATTCAGGAATCTCACGAAGAGTCAGAACCCTGAACAACGGTATCAGAGATTTTTTAAAGACTTAAAAAAGGGAGTTGCTGGTGGGAGAGACTAGATATCGCTCTACTGCACAGAAAAACTGCTCTTACTAGGGATGGGCGAATTTTTTCGCCTTCGTTCACCACAAAAATGATGCCCATAGACTTGTATGGAGGCGTGAAATAAATTTCGATATGCGTCAAAAAAATGTTGATGCCCATAGACTTTAATGGGCGTCGGCGACATTTCGCTGGTGTGAATTTTTGACAAAACGGGTCAAATTCTCCCATCCCTAGCTCTTACAGCCAATTAGGTGGATCTATCCTCAAGGCCAGAGTACCAATGACCAAGGCTAGCTTGAGAACAGAACCCACTCAAGTAAGGGGGCTCACATGAGAATCTGCTTATGCAGAATTTTATTCTCTCTCAGTAGTTGACTTGCAAAAGCTCTGCTTGTTCATCAAATGCTTACTTTGGTTTTGTCTTTAAACATTACATTGCATACCAGTAGGCCAATGAGGCTATAAAATATCTAGCATGGTACCATTGCTCATCTGTGCCCTCTGTAATTCATTCTATGCAATGTCATGCATAGGGTTTTCTTAAAGGGTAATTATGCCATTTAGCTCAGTGTAAGTACTTAAATTGTCCTTCCCAGCTGTTTGAGTCCCTTTGGATGACTCTGCTTGTTCTCCAGTGCACAATCTCTATGGTAGAAAAGAAATTAAAAATAAAAAATTTATTGCACCCTTGTTCCCTTTCAACATGTCCTCGTCTGTCAGCGCTTACTGCAGAGTACAGCTAAATGGGTTCATCTCAGTGAAGAGTCAGCTCTTTCATTTATGGGCAGCTTAACCCCTTACTGCATTTCTATAAACCGAAACCTCACTGGAAGGAGTATGAAATGATTTGGAACACGCTCTGATTTTTAAGGTATCTTCAGCAGCACATGCATTCTAAATTATCTTTAATAATAATAAAATCATAATTGATAAAATAATAACATAAATCATATGACATACCTATAGACCAGCAATAACCACAATTCACAGTAAATGAAACTTAACATACCAATGATAGATAAATGGTTATGCTAAACAATATCCAATGAGTATAACTATCATAAGACATAACAATAATTTTTAATGTGTGAGTGGAAAACCAAAAATGGGTCCCAGTACTGTTTTGAGAAGGCCTCAAACATCTGCTTTAATGTGATATTACTTTCTATCAACACACATTTTTATTAATAAGTTATACTATTCTGCATTAGTCCTTAGGTTGCAAAGTTAAATCCCAAGACTGATCTGTGCCCCTTGAGAATGTTTAAAGGGCTAGGTCACCTTTTGTTAACTTTGAGCATGTTTTAACATGGCCAGTGTTTAGCAACTTTTCAGTTGGTCTTTGTTTTCTAATTTTTTTATTGTTTTTGAATTAAATGCCATATTCTTTTGACTCTTTCCAGCTTTCAAATGAATGAAGTCAGTGACCCTGACAGCCAAAAAACTATTAGAATGTTATTGTTACTTTTTTATTGCCTATGTGGTGCTTTTCACAAGGCAGGCAGTAAGAACAGGGCCCTGTTGTATTGTACATTCTCTGCTGCACCCTAACTTGAATGTCTGAATTCAGAGGCACCCTGGGCAACCTGGCTGGTTACCACTGCCCCGCGAGTGCTTTCACATTGACGACATGTGGCAGGGGGATCATTCAGTGGCGTGGAGGAAAGTAAGTGCTATGGTGTTCTAGCTATAAATACTAAGCTTTAAATTGTAGTTAATGATTCATTTCATTTAATTTTGTACAGTATGGGGGAGCATTGAGGCAAGGTACCAAATACAAACAATGAAATCTAAAATGAGATGCCATGATGGGGGCAGTAGCATAGCAACAGATTGTTGGGGAGGCTGTTGGAAAGCAGGATTAAGATTTTTTATCTAGACCATTATGTGCATCTAAGCAGGCTTATTATTAGAAGTTTATGTAGGTAAACAGCTTTTAGTAACGTCCGGCTATATATCATTTATCCAGACAATTGGGGCAACCATCAGTTGACATTTACAGAAACAACAGAAAGAAGCAGAGGTAAATACTTTAGTGAAGAAGCACTTTGACCACCTATGACTTTGACCAGGACAGTGGGAAGCACAATATAAACATATTTATGATGCCTTTACAGAAGAAACTACTATACTTTGGTTTATAGTGAGTGTGGGAGGTTGTAGAATTCTCTACCTGAAGAAGTTGTATTGCTCTCTCAGGACTGGGATATATGTGTGTAGGGAAGTAGTACACATGCCTTGCTCTTACCCCTATAAGGGCACAGGCATAGATCCTGTGTCTGTGTGCTGTAAGCAGTTACTTAGCAACCAGCTGTTCTGTGATCTCAGTGCAGCAGGAAGTGATGCAGCAGCTAGCGAGTGGCTGGCAGAAAAAAAGGAAGACACAGAGGCTGGCAGAAGAGAAAAGCCTGGCAGAAAGAATCACATGGTAGACAAAGGGAAGCCAGATACTGTGCCTGGAGGGACAGAGAGGGTAAAAGGAATCCAGACTGGAGGAACAACCAGCAGGAGATTCCTATCTGAGCATCCAAAGGAGCTAGTAGTCGCACTGTATATCTGAATGTGCTAGACTCGCCTGAAGAGAACTCTGTAAAGCATCTGAAGAGGATTTGGAGTGAGTATCGTGTTTCAAGGGACAGCACCCTAAAGAAGCGCTTGAAGATACAGAAACTGTTTTGTGGAAAGACATTTAAGGACTTTGCCTTCTTTAGTTAGGTAGATAGTTAGCGCAAGCAAGTTAGATAGTGAGGCCCTTACTCCCACCTGGTTAGGAGTGCTATTTGTACTAGTTTTTAATTTTAGATAAACAGTTATTCAGTTTAACAAATACTGTATGTGTTATTACTGTATTCCTAGTGGGGCCACCCGTAGGTGCATTCCCAGATACCACTAGGTGGAGGCACTGCATTAGTAAGTACCAGGTACTCAGTCTCTGCCAATACCACTGTGGAGTGGCTCAGGTTTGTCCCGTGCAGTCAGGTAAGCACCACACCTGGAGTGTAACACCGGCAAAGGGGTGTGGAAAGGGTTATATATGTTATTTGTTTACAACATACAAGGTCACTTTTATAAGTAACCAGTTGATCTGGAGCTTGATTTAATTTGAGGTTTAGAAGGATTTTTCTTTTTGAGCCTACTGCAGACTGATTCATTATTTTGATCTTTGGATCAGATACAGATAGAAATAAATATAGATACAACTATAGAAAGAGGAATATAGGTTTTCTTAAACCAAGACACTATCTACAGTATCTGCTTAACACATATTTAGAAAGACCATTTGGTTGTTACTTGTACATTTATTTGTTTTTTGCCTTCTGTATGTGAAACAAAAGAGTTTGCACTTATACAATATATCCCTTTCCTGTTCTAAAACCAGCTGTTGTCCAAATGAAATGAAGTACAGTTCCACTCTAGATGCATCTGAACAGCATGTTGACTAAGAATACATATTAGCCCATTCCAGAAGCATGTGGGCAGGTAGGTTTCAATACCCAATCGGCTTCATTATGAGGTAAGAAAAGTATGATTCTTAATTTTCTAATTCTGACTTTGCAAGGATCCCCTGCCTAGCCAGCTGGAGATTTCCATAGTGTTTTAATAGGGCCAAAAATCAATTGGACTTTTTTTCTCAGTTAAAGATGAACTGCACTATCAGGTTCTAGAAATTTGCTCCAACATAAATACAGTTGATGAAATATGAAAAAGGGGATTATACAGCTTTTTTTGTGAGCTGAGATGTCTTAAAATCTTCTTAAAATGGGAGAAGTCAAAAAGGGCATGGTCTGGATGTAAAGTTGAGTTTCTTGGGATAGGTAAAGATCCATATTTTTTTCCACCATCCCTCAAAATAGCCATTGCTGTGTTGCCTCATTATTTAGTTTATAGGAGCAAGTGGGTAAATGAATGGCAAATATGCATAACACTGAGGAAAGCATAACATAAAGAGTTATATAAATCAGGTGGGAAATATAAAACAGGATAATGCACACATAATACAAAGGTAAGAGGTACTGGCACTATCATGCAGAACAGTGGGAATATCACAAGTGGCTGATATAAATATAAAGGCTTCAGTTGTAAAGGCACTTAAACCCACGTACTTTGCCCTGCTTTCGCAGTCTGTATTGTACTTATAATAATGAATGTAGCCATGAAACACTCAGTTTTGCTCTGTTTTCTTGAAGCAGTTACCCAAGTTGGTTCTAAGGCAATGCTATGTTAATTCTTATGGGTAAAGGCCCTGCCACCAGCTGATGGGAAGAGTTAAAAGGCACTGGATCAAGCTAAAGCCTGACTGCCTTTCTGATGACGTGCCATAGAATTCAAAGAGACAAGCGAGCAATTTATAGAGTCAAAATCAGCAGAAAAATAATACAGCAAATGCAGGAAGATTCATTTTTATTGAACAGTATTAAGAGTTTTATAATGTGCTGAACTCTTTAGATCAAACACATCCGAGATAACAGCAAGAAAAGCTTGACCCTTCTAACCAGAGAGGGTTTTTGCTGTGCTGAAGGAAAGCCTCTCTATACTGCTGCAGTGCTGCCATTTATTATTAATCCAGAGCTGCACTTACAGGCAGGCTAGGCATTATTAGAGGCATCTTGCTGAGACTGGAAAGGCAAGCACATACATCATATACTGGCACATCCCTTGTATAAAGTGTGCTTTATAAGATAACACTGGACTACACTACCAATCCTTAAATTGCCTCACTGAATCTTCTTTTTTTTGTAACTTAGTTTTTTATTGGATACAGGTTTCCCCCCTTATATCTGGCTTATAAAATGAAAAGGTTTTCATGCCACTAAATAAATATATTAATTTCATACTAAAAAAAAGGAGTCGTAGTTTCATAAATAGTGATGGGTGAATTTGTCCTGTTTCGCTTAGTGAAACTGGAGAAAAATTCGACAAACAGTGGTTTTGACGTCGGCAGCAATTTGCATCCTTTAAAGTCAATGGGCGTCCGTTAATCATCGCTGGAGTCTAAATTGTTGATTCTGCCGCTGCCTCGATAAAACTTTGACGCCGGTGAATTTTCAGTAGTGAATTTTCGCATAAAATTCGCAAATTTAAAAATGCACCCTTTTTAATATGTTTCGCAAATATTCACATATTTACATATTTTCCCATGGGTGTTGCGAACTTAGGTTTATGAATAATGATGGGCGAATTTATTCGCTAGGTGCAACTTTGCAGCGAATTTGTCCATGCGAATAAATTCATAAACCTAAATAAAATGTTGCACTGTATTATTATTCCTCCTTTAATAGCATTATGTAGTCCATATAGCCACAATTTTCAAAACTTATAGATGTCAATATATTGAATATGTCAATAGTGATGTTAACAATATGTCAGCACTGAATCTTACCATTTTGCTCTGCTGAGAAATGCGCAACACCCATGGGAAAATATGTGAATATGTGGATATTTGCAAAACATATTAAAAAGGGTGGATTTTCCTGTGAAAAACACACCAGAGTCTATAGTTAGTTTGTCACTACATCTTTTCATAATTTGATAGCTCCTATGTGGATTGGCAGCCTACAGGAAGCTTTGTTTGGCAGTACTCCTGTTTTTTAGGCAATTCAAAAATAAGCACCTGCTTTGCGGTCACTGGGAGCAACATCTAAGGGGTTGGTGAACAACATGTTGCTCATGAGCCACTGGTTGGGGACCAATGACTGCTAGACAAGGCCACCATCAGAAATCGTGGGCCCTGAACAACAAAATCTTCTTGGCCCCATGGGCTCCACAATAAAAAGACCACACAGACATGAGCTCTAAAACAGTAAAAACACTTTAGGCCAAAGTATTTTAAAGCCTGCCACCACATCAAAATAGACTTTTTAAGCAGGTACCTACTCTTATCTAAATTGCTCTTCATTTTAAAAGGTGCCTTCATTTCTAATGTACAAAAGAGCCATCTGGTTTAATCAATTGATACAAATTTAAATTCACTATTGTCCAGGTCCCCTACACAAATAAAAAAACCTGTTGTGATCAGACCCCCCTACAAGTTAAAAAAAAATAATTGGTGGCCAGTTCCCCCCACACAGTAGAAGTGCTAGTGGGTACAATAGTGGAGGCTATTAGTCAAATCTGTTTGTAGACTACTATACATTAGGGTTTTTATGCTGCACTAATATGTTTATGTATATTTTTATTTGTAGAGAGATATTTTAATATATTACTTATTTATTTTATACAGATTTCTACACCATTGTTCCAGGGTAAAAACTGTATGTTTACACAAATAAGTATATTATATGCCAAAAGTATAACTTCATACCTTAAGTCTACTAGAAAAGCATGTAAACATTAAATACACCCAATAGGCTGATGTTGCTTCCAATAAGGATTAATTGTACTGTATCTCAGTTGGGATCAAGTGCAAGGTTCTGTTTAGTTATTACAGAAAAAATCATTTTTAAAAATTTGGAATATTTTGATAAAATTAAGTCTATGGGAGATGGCCTTTCCATAATTTGGAGCTTTCTGGATAACGGGTTTCCAGATAACAGATCCATTAACTGTACTGTTTTTATGCATATGTATCTGTAGGGTTATACACAGTAACTTCCTATGTAATATCTAATTCTGTTTTTCAAATCATTTTTGGCCTCCAGTTCTTAATAATAAATGCCCCGCCAGCAGGACTTACTGATAGAAAGGTGTTATATACAGTAGGTGTGAATGCAGTGGAAATGTGGCTAGGCTACTCTGTACCCATTTGGAAACAACTCTGTTGGAGCTACACATTCAAAAGCATGGTAATAGCCAAGGGCATTTGTGAGGTTGGCACTAGATCATGGGCCAAGACTTTGTGGTCTAGTGTAGAGATTTATGACTCATTATTGCTGATAGCCCATCTGTTCTTTTGTCTCTGGTACCCTCTATACCTGTGTATAAAATCACCTGGTACATCTGACTGTACCTCAAAGTGAAGCAGTTGAACCAAACTTTATTTTCTAAGAAAAAAAAAACGCATTGCCTTATTTTGCCTGAAACATATGATGTCTACTACAGGTATGATAATAAAAGAGTTATACCGACGTATGGGCCTGAGTGTATATAGAGCTGGTAATAACATCACACAATGATTCTCTTTCTTTCTGAACACTGGGATATTAATAGAGATCCAGGCTGCAAGATGAATCCCAACCCCCTGATATGGGCTTTATTTTCCCCTGTTCTCCCCACCATTAAAGAGAAACTTCAGATCTAGATGCGATTGAAGCAAATCTCCAGATACTTTCAAAAGATAGAATATTCCGTCTGTGAATCATGTTTGTCTTTTATGTCATTAGGGGAGATTAACCCATTCATGATGGAAGGAAGCTGTGCATATGCTTCGGCAGTTTTACATGAGAGCACCGAGCTGGGTCTATGTTAAGTGTAATCTGCTAATAGACAGACGGCCAGTATTATCTTCTGGGAGCATGGAGCCATATTTATATGTTTCTATATTCAGTATAATTTGCTGGCAGTATAAGGATGGCTGTGATTGTCTATGTGCATGTGCAGAATGCAGTAACATCAAGCTGTTGGTGTGCCAATGAGGCCACACATGATTAAATGGTTACAAATACATTGTAACAATTATTCAGTATATATCTATATCTATATATATAGAAACAGTTTAATAGGCCACATTCCAGATGCACCACATAGAGGAACGGTTTATGTACAGAATGCTTACAGTGCCTAAGAAAGACGCAGCATTGTGTAGTGTGGAAAACACCATCTTCATGTGTATAATTAAAAGTCATAAATACAAATGTGAAGAATAAGATCTTGAGCAATGGTTGGCTATTAAAGGAAAACCTTTATAATAAGAATTACTGGGCTCCACAGCAAAATACATTTATGGATTCCAAAAACTTTAAATGATATTTTTCATGATACACCTTTTAAGTAAGTGTCCCGCTGGCCCCCTATACCTCTGTGCCCACCATTAGTTTGGTCTGCTTCGTCCTTATTATACCCCTGAATGCTGGCAGCTTCTAGGCTCAGCTGGTATGGTTTTCAAACTCTGGACTGAACCTAGAAGTACATTTCCACTTACGTTTGACTAGTAATTGCTTGTATCCACATAATATTTTCCCATTAATACAACAATTCATTATAGGGTTGCTGTCACAACAAATATCCCAATTATCCTTTTCTTATTTTAATTACGATGTGCTGCAGTCAGATTGGTCTCTTGTTCTGCTTTATTGAAGATAACTTGCATTTATCCTGCTGCTCCTGAACTGTAGTTCTCTTTTAAATGTGACATTGCAGAGCAACCCTTGTTAAATATTCATAGAGGGAATAAAATCAAATGGCAAAATCAGCCCTGAGCTGACAGATAGAATAATATTTTATGTGTGAGACTTTATGTGCATTTTCAGGGTTCAAGGGGTAAAGTTGCTTGAACATATACTGTATCTAATGTGCTTTGGCAACATTCTGGCAATGGGGAAGCTTAACCATGATAGTTCTGCGCTGTAAAATACTAAATAGGGCATTTTGTGGTGCAATCTAAAACAATGGATTGCAATTTGTTGTTATGGAAACAATAAAGCTACTGTATATTTCACTGTAATGTTCTCTGCTTTTTCTAAGTTGTAAATTTGTACATTTGGACTTTGCTATTGATTGGGGGCTTCTGCTGGTTCATAGTGCTGAACAGCATGGACTTCTTGTGCCCATATGAGAAAGTCCCTTGCATCTGGGGGAAAAGATTAAATACAGGTATGGGACCTGTTATCCAGAATGCTCGGGATCTGGAGTTTTCATAATTTGGGTCTTCATGCCTTAAGTCTACTAGAAATTCATTTAAACATTAAATAAACCCAATAGGCTAGTTTTGCTTCCAATAAGGATTAATTCTATCTTAGTTGGGATCAAGTACAAGCTACTGTTTTATTATTACAGAGAAAAAGGAAATCATTTTTAAAAATTTGGATTATTTGGATAAAATGGAGTCTATGGGAGCCATTCCATAATTCTGAGCTTTCTGGATATTGGGTTTCCGGATAAGCGATCCTATACCTGTACTGTATATACTATACACTGTCTCTGTCATGCACAGACACACACACACATTTTAGAATAAGAACCATATACAGTACAGGTATGGCATCCGTTATCCAGAAACCCGTTATCCAGACAGTTCAGAATTACGGAAAGTCTCCCATAGACTCCATTATAATCAAATAATCCAAAATTTTGAAAACTATTACATTTTTCTCTTTATTAATAAAACAATATCTTTTACTCGATCCAAACTAATTTAATTCATCCTTATAGGAAGCAAAACCAGCCTATTGGGTTTATTTAATGTTTATATGATTTTCTAGTAGACTTAAGGTGTAAAGATACAAATTACGGAAAGACCCATTATCCGGAAAGCCCCAGGTCCTGAGCATTCTGGATAATATGTCCCATACCTGTATATGAATTATGTATATAATTAATATAATACACAAAATGGGGTTGTAGCATTAAATATGGACATTTAAGGCTACAATTCTGACCAAATCATGGCCACTTTTCAATAAGGCATGAGTCATTAAAGGAGACTTTCTCTGTCAAAAATAGACAGCTGGCACAAAACCATCACAGCAGAAAGGATGCAATTAAAAATAGTTTTATTTTAAGAGAAAGCATCTCAAAAATAAGCCTTATGCATTTCATGCTTTGGAGGGCATGAAGACGTGAAATTAGTAAGGCTTGTTTTTGAGATATCTTCTCTTAATAAAACCGTGTTTTAACTGCATCATATCTGCCTTGATGATCTGGTCTGGGGTATGTGCACCCCTATGTATAGTGGTGTGTTTACACCCAAACTGTACAACCTCATCATTCATTCATTTAAGAGGAGTGTCATGTCTAATAGGTGTTAGCAGTATGGCAGTGACTGTAGTTGGGGCAAAAGTTTCAGGACAAGAAATAACAGGTTGTAAAATAAAGCTGATGACTTCTGTGCTTTGTGTCACTTTGCAGTGTGTGTGTATATTGTGATCAGCACCATCATGCACAACAATTACATTCTAGAAGATTTACAACAGAGCAGGCAGTATTCTGCTGTAAATCTGTAGAGAAAAGTTTGCCACTTCTGCACAAGTGTCAAAGATGAAGGGTACCCATAGCTGTATTTTATCTGTCCAAATATATATCTCTAATATGCTATAAAGTGTTTTTTTTTCTTCAGGTGGCCATAGCACAAAGTCTTAAACACTGTAATTAATGAGAAGAGTCTGATTATTACAGTGTGGGATAGACTTCTAAGGCGCCAGACTTAATACAGTGCAATATTCCCTGCAGGTTAAAAGTAATGGGGCTGCACAAGGCAAGGAGGTTTTAGGGGTATGATGACTTAAATTTAGTGTGCAATGACAGAAGCAGTAAAATTATCTTGTGTTAAACTGCCACCTAAGCTGAGCCATACGGACCAGAGCACCTCGGGCAACTTCACAGTGATCTGAACAGGCAGTTAGTGACAGCTGCTGTCTCAGTGCATTGACCAGGAACTGAATCACTTTCGTTCCCGGTCAGCAATCACTGTGATTGGCTGTCACTGTGATCACTGTAATTGGCTTTCTGAGCACAGTGATCTTACCAAACACAGAAACTGTCAGCAAGTTCTGTCTCGCTTTCTCTTTGGACATTATGATTTGTAAACACAAGTATACACTGATTTAAATCAATATTTCTCTTTTCATTTGTAATTATTTAAAAACCAAATGTATTATATTGTGGCAAAGGATGCCTATGGCTGGTGGCTGTAGAAGTGGCATGACACATCTTTGCACTAAAATTAGAATCTTAACTCATAAATGGTCATATTTGTAGTATTACAAATGTATTCCCTTATTCCATTGTTTTTTACTAAGGATATCCATAGCTGAATTAGGGGAGCAGCAGAATGTTTTCAGATGCTCTGTATACATTTGTCAGAATTTTTTTTTCTACTCAAACAGGTGCATTTTAACACACAACAAATTGGCCTCATTCATGTCCACAAGTACAGCTGAGGTCCCTGCAATGTCTCAGATATTTGGGTGTGAAACCACATTCATTAAAGGTACTTGTGTTAAAATGCACTCTTTGCATTTCTGTATAATTGTACTTTATTTACTCACTGCACTTATGGATATACATGTGCCCCTTCTGTCTTCACAAATGGTGAGTCCTAGATGTATATGACCTATACCCATTATAAAACCTTGCCCCATTTTGCAAAGTAGGATAAAAAGGGGAAGCTATAGCAGAAGAATAAGATATATTGAATAAACTGAATATATTGTACAGTGGCAGAGAAAGACACTAAACTTGAAGTCCAGTCCCTTTAAGGACCGGGTAAGTTTGTAAAAGAAAATTGTTGCTTAAGCATGGACAAAATAAAGCAGAGCAGAGTGAGAGAAGAATATGCTGCTTGCTTAAAAAAACCCAACCTGTAATTTGTACTGTTAAATGTATGCTGTAAGGTTACACCACTAGTTGGCTATGCCTCACAGCTCAATAAACAAATCCCTCCCTAACACATATTTAACATGCTGCAATAGTGTTATAAAGAGTTTAGCTATACGGTGACAGTTAAACATAATATTTTGTTGTCCGGACAATCTAAAATGTATTTGTCCTTTTTCCAAGGTGAAACTGAAAAAAACTTCATACTGTGAAAGGAGATAAATATATGAGGAGCTTGCTGTATCTATACTTCTCAACGGGGTCTTAACTGAGTAATTTTAGTGGTAAAACCAAAGTCCTTGAGGCAATAACTGCAAATTATATGATACAGACGCTTATGCTGCTATTTCTGGAATCCACCAAGCTGAGATTCCCAAAATACACACCTTGTTTCTGCATCTGATCCACCAGCAGAGAGGCAATCGGAACAAATTCACAGATCGCCCTGGCAGGTATCATGCAGCACAGTCTAATCAGTCGTATTACTACAGGCTTAGAATCATTGCTTAAAGCAAAATTACAGGTTAGGATTCAGATGACAAATTCATAAATTGTACGTAGATGGAGAAGGATTGTAATCTGGCAGGCAAATGTTCCATGACTTGGCAACAAGGTTTTTACTACATTTTGGATGAACTGATATGTAGCTTGGTTTTATTCTAAGTGTTTACTGTGCATTAGGTGCATTTTGCTTTTTTTTTTGTTTTAGGCATCATTGGAAAAGACAGAATATGTTTTTGGATGGCTCTGGATATGTACTTTTTCACTGTTAAATGTTTAATACTGTTTTTTCACTGTTAAATGTTTAATACTGTTCAATTAATTAATGCAAATATATTCTTGCTATTTACATGATTAAATGATGCATGATGAGTTCTAATCCCTTTCTACAATTTAGTATATGCTGTGCTTAATAAAATGTAAATAAGTGTTACAAAAAGTATATTAGAGTTTTGAGGAGTATCCCAAGTACAGGTTATTGAATATGTTATCCAGAATGTGCAGGGCCTGGGGTTTTCCACATAAGGAGTCTTTTCATAATCTGGATCACCATACTGTTTGCTAAAGAATCCTTTAAACAATTGTTATGCCTCCAATAAGGATTGATTATATCTTAGAACCATTACTTTTAATACTTTTATAATGATAGAGAAAAGGGAAATTATTTAGAAAATTTGAATTACTGTATAATGGATCCAGTACCCATAACCCCATGATTTACAGTTACTGTAATATAATTATTTTTAGGGAAAACTGAGCAAAACCTTAAATCTGGAATAGTGGTCCATGGATCAAACAAGATTGTCATTAGTTATATTAATTAACAGGTAAAAGAAATGGTACCAAGACCAGCCTTTGACTCTGCAAGGTTTTTTATATGAAATGAGGGAACCAGGCTGACCATCAACTGGATATAATTAAACATCAGCATTTGAGACTACAATTATTTCAAGATTTACTCAATGGTGGGTTGTGTATTGTGGCAAAGGTTTAATGAACTGCAAGTTGTTTGGGACTGCTCAGTTAGAAAGGTCCGAATATGTCTGTTACTTCATATTAAAGGGTGCTATTACCTGGTAAATGGAAAGATATAATAAAATAAAGATATTATTTAGAGGTGTATTCTGGTTATGAAGAAAACATGTGCAAAGCAATAAGGGCATGAAATGTCTAAGTTCAAATGTGAGTTGTATAGGTTTCAGAGAAGATATGCATGAGTGCATTCAAACAAGGAAAAACCAGGTTAAAACTGTGACTTGCACAGTCTCTAGGTATTATGATTCTCTGGTTCATCCCCTACATCTCCAGTATTGTTATTAGGTACATTATGAGGCTGATGCCCTTCCTTCCAATCTGCTACTCAGAATCATGTGACCAAAACCTCCAAGACCTCGGAGAATAATGGATAATAAAACATTCCAGTTCCCCCCTCCTCTCCTACAAAACCACAAGGTAAGTGGAACAAGTAATGAATCTTTACGAGAGCAATCAGACAGCCACTTAACAAACCTCCTGCAAAAACACAATAATTAATTGCCTTACCAAGATAAATTGTGGCAGATCTAATAGTCATAGCACACTCTTCTGGTCTTCTTGGCTGTCATTCTGACCCCATTTTAAAGATTTACATATAGTGATGCACAGAAGAAAGTTAGGAGGAGAGGCAGGCATTTCACAAAGAACAGTGTTCTAGTGTTCAGTTTTTAGTAACTGAATGCAAACTGCATTTGTACAGAGAGGTGCAGACAGCTTCTAAAGGCTCTTGAATTCTACATTATGACCTTCATACATATTCCAACTAAACTTCTCATTATTATACAGTCAACAACTATTGTTTGGATATCTTGTAGTGTAGATGTTATGCTCCCCTTTTTAATTATCTTGGTTTTTAATTCTGAAACAGAATGGGAATGTGACTGCACTAAGATCATTCCTTCTCTTTATGTACTGTATGTATTAAGGCTTATAACAGCCAATACCACACTTCAATACCATACTAATTAATTCTGCATACACATTCATTATACCGCATCTACTTATGACAAATTGAAGCAACTCTTTAACCCTTTTTATAGTGTCTAAGAAATAGTCCAGGTGAGGTAAACATTTTGACAGAAACCTATGCATAAATACTTATTATCTGGACTGCTTGGGACCTGTGGTTTCAGGGTCTTTCTGTAATTTGGATGTTCATAAGTTAAAACACCAATAAGGATTTATGCAACTTAGTTTGTAAGTACAAGGTATTATTCTATTATTACAGAGAGAAAAAAGGAAACATTGAAGATTTCTGCATAAGAGTTCCCATTCCAGTATACAAATATAGAGAGGAAGGATGTACTTGAATCCAATAAATTATGCCCTTTTCATTTAACGGCAAATAGATGGAATATAATGCTTATCTCTATGTAAGAGATTTTTTTCCTTTTACACTGGGGATTTATGGGTGACATATCTGGTCCCAGAATACTTGGTACCAAAATATTTGGTCTGTATCAGCAGACCAGAAACTCTTACTAGAGAATGCTGCAGTCATTACTCAAACAGGGATGCTACATTGTCTATAGGTCTGCACTGTCTATAGGTCAGACTCTATGGGGGAAAAGCGACGGCTTCGCTACACTTGGCCAGACGAAACATCGCACAGACAATGCTAATTCACTAAGTTGCCAAGTTTCGTTGCTGCCGCCAAACACTTGCAAAGTTGCGCTAGTGTTACAATGGCAGGCATAGCGATAATTTGCATATGGCGGGAAGTTAAATTTCGATGGACGTATATGTAGCAGCAAATACATTACACTACACAAGCATATTGCCCTACATATGAGCCTACAGTATAGTTTATGTGCCATATGTAAGGAAATGTAGAGGGGAAGGAGGGTACCCATAAAAAATGTAGAATCTTTTTCAGCCTATCACCCTGTAAAAAGGAAAAGACGCCAGCGTTTTTTGGGCCAAGCCCTTTCTACTCTATTGCACTTGGCCTGGTCTGAGGTGGCGACGGCAAGTCTGGCGATAGAGGTAACGTTCAGTAAAAACAAAAACGTAGTGAATTTGCGTAGTAATGATGTTTCACCAGATTGAAAATACGCCTGGCGTTAGAGTGCGAGGTTGAGTCTATCTCCTTCGCTAGCGTAATTATGCCAAATTTTCACCAGCGTTAGCCACTTCGCCATTTAGTAAATTTGCCCCTATGGCAGTTATAGGCTGCAGTGCAATGGTTGTGGATGGATGTCACATCGTATAGCATGGAGCCTAATGAGGATGTCATCTGCAATGTTATGAGTACTCTTTACACCCATTGTTTCCCTCCCCAAAAGTCCAAAAGCTGACCTTGATCTGCCTTGTTTTTTTTCAACCATCTGTACCGGCTGGTACTAAATACACAAAAACTAGTAATTGTAAGGTTATGCATTTAAACAAGAATGTATTTAGTTTGTGTAAATGTAGACGCCTATGAAAGACGAACTTGGTGAACGAATGTTATCTTTTCAATATCAGCAACTGTGTACCTAGATCTAGATAAATAGATATAGAATGTTTTGACCATCGTTAGCAATGTGACCATGTTACTTTGAAAAATAATTATTTCCTATTCCATTGATAGTAAACAGCTGGGAAAATTGAAATGCTAACTGGGAACAGTTAAGAGGAAAACAAATGTTTTATTGATTTGAATGGACTACTACAGATCCAAAATGTATTTTATTAGTTTTAACCAATATGGCTTCTTTAGCACTTTGCACATTCAGCTGCCTTGTGCATTTAATGCTGTGACCAGTCTCTCATTTTACTGCTTGTGACTATTAGGTTCTGTTTCACTTGAGCTCTCTGGCCTAACTCTTTATAACGGTTATTCTTTTGCTAATAATATCAGGCCAAGGTCCAGACGCAAGTCCATGTCACTTGCTCTAGGCCAATAAAAGAATATAAGAAATGCTGCAGTAAGTCAGACTAAGGTTGGGGCACTTGAAGCAATGCATTCTTAGACAGTAACACCTTAGACAAAATCAAATTCCATCAATTGCTGGCAAAGAGCTGCAAAAATGAAACGTTAACAGGCAAATATTCCCATCTGTGATGGCAAAATGGTTAATTAAAAAAGTCCCCAACACTTGTAAAAATTGAAAAATGTAAACACTGTGATCTGTTGTGACAAGATCCTGAATGTTGCTGCATCTGCTTATTATCACATTCTTTGTCATGTTGTTAAATTGCAGGAGATACAGCTGAATAATTGTAAATGATGATTATTTGTGTCCAAACAACCCCTGTGCACTACATCTGCCCATGAGTTGTGTTCCCTTCCCCTAATTATTTTGACTGTAACTGCAGTAGGATGTCTTACAGGGGGTGTAGAGTACAGAGTCGTACATTTATGGAAGAAAGACTATTACACTACCCTCTCTACAAATCTATTGCAACAATCTCTTTAATGAATCAGTCATTCTTAGTACAGTCTGGTGCAACGGATGTTTTTATCATTAGTAAAGTTAGGTTAGGGTGTAGCTGCTAGTTCATACAGAAAATCAAAAGTTCACAAATTCGCAATTAAAGAATGTGAATAAAAAGAAACGTGTGTTTTGGAGGATTCCTTTTACTACAGACCAAAAATATTACATTTATTTTATTAGTAATAATCTATAGGGCTTCTTTAGCAATTCCCATATTAAAGCTAGAGTCAACTCCTGCTATTCTACTAGGCTGCTTTCCCCCATCTTGGTTCTCAGGCTCCTCTTGTTTGGCCTACGTTTATTTACCCAGGACCTCCCAATGATTTATGGGGTTATTTACTAAACTTGAAATTTTATGGTTGGGTTTTTAAAGGCAAAAACACAAATTTTTCGTGCAGAACAAAAACCTAAAATTTTTCACAATTTATTATACCCAGAGGCTGCTAAAAGTCAAAATCCAAAAATATTCAATTTCAATTTCATTTTGAAATCAATGTCCTTTTTACAATTTGAAAATATTATGGTTTGCACTGGACTTCTTTTGTTAATCCAAAGAATGCAGGGTTTTCTGGCGATATTCTGAAAAAATCTGAGATTTCAGGCATCAAATCAGAAAAAAATAGAATAATTCGAATGTTTTCATGATTTTATGGAGTATTTTCGTGCACTAAATTGTGGATGGGAGATTGGTCTAATTTGTTTTATTAAACTAATGAGAACATTTTGAGTTTATTAAATAACCTGGTAAATGTGAGTACTGTGAAAAAGTTGTTCATAAATAGAGCTTCAGCAGTTGCATCAGTTGGTTCATAAGAGGGAATAAGAAATGTGGCAACTTAGCCTCATTCAGTAACACTAAAATATATTAATGCTACATCAGTAAGAAATAGAAATATTAAAAAAGATTAAATAACCCATAGTAAACAACAATTAAAATAGCACTAAAACCCAAATTTCAGTATCCTATCCCATTTACCCAAGTAGCTGACTACATTTTGGGCCACTCATAAAATTATTATCACTGCAACAGACTTTACAGAGTGTGGATTTAATTAGAAGACATATCAGTTCACACTGAAAAAGTTTCCATTACAATACCGAGGGTATAAGAAAATCTAAAACCTGACAATGCACTACATGCATTTATTCCATTTTATATATCTTAATATCCATATTTTCCTCTCTATATGAAGTGACCTCTGACTTACAGTCAGGGAATCTACAAAGTTATCGCTCTACACAACCAAAGGCTATTACTATGAAATGCTGAAATCCCACTGAAGAAATGAAAAGCATCAGAAACTTTGCAGAAAGAACAGAATTACCTTGAAGCTGAGTTGGCTATATTTAATACAAAAATTGAACTCTATTCACTGTAGGCAAGCAAAAAAAACTATTCAATATATAAAAGATGTAATGAAATTTTAGTGTGATCTTTTACGGGAAGGATAAGGGCAGGCTGGGTGGGTGCGAAACATTATTAATCAGCCATTGGACTCCAGGTTTCTGAAACAACAGGTGGTAGATGCATGAACAGCAATGAGATGCCTTCACTAGAAGAACATTATCAATTCATCAAAGAAGCAAATGTCATTAGAGGCAGAGAGCCAGGGATCACTTCTTTCATCTCCAGTGATGATAACACTGCTATTGATTGGCATGTTCCCTGGCTATAACAAGGCTAGACACAACAGATCATGCGTACTTGAAACATATCACTCAAGGCTTTTTAGCAGTGCAACCTCACACAGACTGATAGAAAGTAGCCTTTTCTTCTTGCTTTTCGTTTAAGAACAGTCCACATTGATTTTGCATGAATAAGTAGAAGCTTTGCTTCGGTTCTTGAAGCAAATTGTTTTTCCAGAAAGACAAAACTTCACAATCTTTGCTCTAACTGTTCCCGAAAGGCCTTCTAATAAACAAACAGATTTCCAACTGTATATATAACCTGTAAAATACATAGGTTGTAATGTAAGCCCTACCGTATAAAAGCATATATGCCACCCAAGAGCTCCATGACAATACGAAATCCCAAGCATGGAGGCCAAATGCTATATAATAAAGAACCAGATAATTTGAAAATTGTTGTCTGAGACAGAAACAGTACAGGTATGTGATCTGTTAACCAGATTGCTTGGGACCTGGGTATTTCCGGTTAACGGGTCTTTCCACAATCCACAATCATTTTAACGTTAGTTAAATCCAGTAGGATTGTTTTGCCTCCAATTAGGATTAATACGATCTTAGGTGGAATAAAGTGTGGCCTATGAGTAAGTGCCCTAATAGGCACGAAACGCGTTAGGTTTCTATGTCCTAATAAAAATTTCCTAATTACTTCTTAATTAGTTGTTGCTTCATTATCAGAGGTCCTCACATCTCTTTTGAACTGCTGTTTTGGAATAAAGTGTGGGACTATTTTATTATTACAGACGAAAAATTTTCGTCTGTAATGAAATAATTTTTAAAATCAGAATTATCTGATTAGAATGGAGTCTATGGGATATTGTAATTTGGAGCGTTCTGGATAATAGGATTCTAGATAATGGATCCCATATCTGTACTATATGTCAGTTTTTCCCAACTTGTAGTTCATTAGTTTTTGTTGACTTACAGTCAAAGGTTGATAATGAGAACTACAGTAAACAGCAAATATAGGGCTGAAGGCTGTAAAGTCAAGGACATCTCACCACCACTAAAGGGAACTATTTACAAAGCATATGTAGCCACTGATGACTTCAGGGATTAATGATGATTATTTTATTAGAGAAATACTGATCAAAAATGGCAACATATACTAGTCAAGGACATGTCAACTAATTTGCAAATTTGCCAGGTAAACATTATTGTACAGTACAGTAGTACTATTTGAAGTGAGACATGTGTCCTATCCCATGAGTATTCATGATGGGCAGGATAGCAGGAGGTATAGTACCCAATCATCCTACCCTACCACCCCCTAACTTTTTATTCATTCAGACATGCTGTTGCACCATTTAGTAATCTTGCACTTCTACCTGTGGTCTTAGAAAATTAACCCATTCCATTGACTAAGAAGCCAGACGCAAATTAACAGAGAACTCTTTATATGCAATGCATATTCAGACTGCATTAAAATGCATCTAGTTCTGACATCAGTTCTAGGGAAAGGTGCAGAATAATCCTGCCTTGATGCGTTACACTACATAAAACATTTAGGGTCCGATTCACTAACTTCGAGTGAAGGATTCGAAGGTAAAAAACTTCGAATTTCGACGTTTTTTTTGGGCTACTTCGACCATCAAATGGGCTACTTCGACCTTCGACTACGACTTCGAATCGAAGGATTCGAAGTAAAAATCGTTCGACTATTCGACCATTCGATAGTCGAAGTACTGTCTCTTTAAAAAAAACTTTGACCCCCTAGTTCGCCTAGTCAATGCTTGGCTAACTTTTTTTGATCGAAGGATATTCCTTCGATCGTTGGATTAAAATCCTTCGAATCGTTCGTTTCGAAGGATTTTATTGTTTGATCGAAGGAATAATCCTTCGATCCTTTCATCGGACTATCTTGCGCTAAATCCTTCGACTTCGATATTCGAATTTGAAGGATTTTAATTCCTAGTCGAATATCGAGGGTTAATTAACCCTCGATATTCGACCCTTAGTGAATAGGCCCCTTATAGTCAAAAAACACTAAGGGGGTTATTTATCAAAGTCCAAATTTATTTGAACATT
Organism: Xenopus petersii; assembly: GCA_038501925.1. NCBI lineage: Eukaryota > Metazoa > Chordata > Amphibia > Anura > Pipidae > Xenopus > Xenopus petersii. The sequence continues at coordinate 93,741,812 of CM076679.1, read as the reverse complement.
TCCAGCCACAAACTCCGATCTAATCTGCACCGTTTTTTTCTGTGTGTTTATTATTAGACTTTCCCGAAAATTTGCTTTGCGGGAAAAAATCCGAACATTTCAAGATTTTTTTGGATTTTTTTTTGTATGTTTTTTTTCCTGAAAACTCCAGAATCACTATTGCACAAAACACAGCCCACATCAAAAAACCATTGGGACTTCTCACATTATATGCAACCTCGACAGGTCTGAGATGTCGGATTTTCTGATTCAAACTTTTCCATCCTTGGGGTATAATTAATTATTATTTTAAAATGATTTTTTAAAAGTCCAATTTTATACAAAAAAAATCACAAATTCTTCAGCATTTTTGCATTCAGAGTTTAGTAAATAACCCCTTTTTGTTTATTGAATACCGATCAGTAGCATTTTGTACATTTTCCCATTAAGTTTCTCTTCCTACTTGACATTTTAAATAAGTGTTGCTAAATGCTCCCTAATGAATTCACAGGCTCCATATTTATTTAAAAATCAAGCTCCTAATGTATTTAATTACTATGTTCGTATCTTACAAATACTTGTGTCTTAATTACACCAAATTAAATGGAACTGTGGGCAGGCAACTAAACCTAATATATATATTTATATAACCAGTTGTATACAGACAACTAGGCTTGGTTTAATACTCTTATTTCTGTTTGTGGAACTGTTGCTCTGAGATTTTTCTTTTTTTAATTAAATGTAATCTGTATTGTTCATTGTGTATTGAACAGAAATGTAATCAAGCAGAGAACCTTGTTTCCCAATCCTCATTGTGCTACGCAATATGTTGGCGCTATATAAATACGTGATAATAATAATAATACATTTTAGACTGTTATTTTTTTTTTACTGGTTTAAAAGCCCTACTGTGTATTCATGAATTATGACATCACTTTTTATACTGCCTACTGAGGACCATATGACTAATCATTTATCAAAATGCAGAAAACTTCCTGTGCATGAACAAAAAAAAAAGAATAATGATGTTCTGGATAGTGATTGCCACCATGTAAGTAGGGGCCCTCGCATTTCCTGGGAGTCCTATTTTCACTGAACATGCCTAAATGAAATTTTAGTAATTGAAGAAGGCAATATACAGGGGTAATACAAAACTATAATGGATCTTTGGTTTTTATTTCAAGAGTGCTGTTTGCTGAAAAAGGAACGTTGTAGTTAATCATACCTTTTAATTGATCTACTGCACATAATCTATATCGTTATTTTTGTTAAGTGCTCCCATCCACTTCAAATTCTGCCAAGCTTGTCTGAAAGCCTCTTCTGCCATTGCAGTAGTTATGGACAATTAGCTGCACTGAACAATAATAAAGGAGAGCTAAAGCCTTAAATATAATATGGATAAATAATGCTTTTTATATATTGAATCTGAAATACCAGCCCAGAGGTCCAGCAGCACCAGTAATGCTCCATTCCTTCAAAGTTTCCCACAGCAGCAGAAAGTGAGGATACATCTTTCATAATCATAATAGAAGCTGATCCTACAGGGCTTAATTAAGATGCTAAACACACTACTTACTATGATGCCATGTTAAGAGAACCAATATTAATTGACAATCAGACTCGTGTTCTGAATTTTATATACATATGTCTAAGCTAGGGCCACACTAGGCGGATCTCTGCTCCTCTGCTGCTACTGTTCCGTTTGATATGTTTGCACCTGGAAGCATTGACTCCGCTCAGGTGCAGCTGTGGTAGATATCGGCTATGAAATGCTTTTTTTTTTGGCAAAAATCCCCTGCGTCTGTCTGCATCTGAGTAGAGACAATGCTTCCGGTGCAGCAAAGCAGCCGAAGATCGGTGGGAGAACATATTAGGAAATCTTCACCATTCTTCATACAACTATGCCAGATGTTATTTCTTGATGACTACGTGTATTCTTCAAAATACATGATTTTGTGGCTCAACTGACCTTTGCCATTGACTTGTAAATGAACTCAGAAGATTTACGGTAGCAAATATTAGAATTAGGACTGTTTCTTTGGTCGATAAATCTCACAATCAAATTGACATTCAAATAGGGGGATTAAAATTTGAATGTGTGATTATGATTCAATTTCGAAATTTATATTTATTATTCGACCCTTGATAAATCTGCCCATTAGTGATTACTTTCTTCCTAAGGAAACTTTATGTACTTACTCATGATGATTTAAATTCAAGTGGGTATATAAAGGTCATATGTATTTACGTATTAGTGATGGTGAAATAGCTGCAAGTGGGCACTTTTTATTAAAAATGTCTAAGAAAGCAATCAAGAGAAATAGGCCATGAGTCCACCCTAAAACAAATGTGGCATTTGCTTCAAATGGCAGTTCTAAAGGTGGACAGATGTCCATTTAATAATTTCTGGTCAATAATCCCGTTTTAAAATTTGTAAACAGTAGAATATCATGGACGGTGGCTGCTTGTTGGCTTCAGCCATGGAAATTCCCTCTCAAAAGTCATAGCACTATTGGATAATGCAAAAAAAACAGGTTTTGGGACTTGAACTTTTTTACTATTGCTGGCAAGGTTTTTGTCCCTTAGTTCGTCAGTTGAGAATTTACTGTCTCAATGACTGCATGCAGTTTCAACCAATAATAGCATAATATTCATTGCAGCAAGGATAAAGGTTGTAATATGGAAGGACACAGAGGTAGAATTACTACTTTATCAAATTTCTTCCCACATACTGTAATTGCTACTTTTGCTGTTGATATATTCTCCCTTCAGACTGGCTGACATTGCAAATAATTCTCTCCTGCCAATTACAATTCTAAAGGCCTTGTCCATAGTGATGGGCGAATTTGCCCTGTTTCAATTTGCCATGATTTTCCTGCAAAATTCGCAAATTAATTCACTGGCAAAATGTGCAAATTCGCAGAGAATTTGAGCCTGGTGAATAAATTCGCCCATCACTACTTGTCCACTTTTTGGTCTGCAGTCTTTATTTGTAGAAGCCATGTACAAAGTACAGGATGGCACCAGTTTAGCTGGGTAATGCTACAAACACCAATCTGAAATGTGCTCCATTATTTTAAAAATACTAGCCACTTAAAGCTTTGTGGTTCATATGGGCTTTAAAAGTGATGCAGCTTTGGATTGTGTTTTCAACACCATCTTCAGCTTTAGTGCACATGCCTCCCTTTTTACGCTCTGCCTTTTATTTAATTTAAGAAGCTGAACCCTCATTTCTGGATTTTATTACTTGAAACCGTATCTATCAAGCAAGGTATAATTACTATAACAGGTATAGGACCTGTTATCCAGAATGCGTGGGACCTGGGGTTTCCTAGATAATGGATCTTTCCGTAATTTAGATCTTCATACCTTAACTTTACTAGAAAATCATGTAAACATTAAATAAACCCAATAGGCTGGTTTTGCTTCCAACGAGAATTAATTATATCTTAGTTGGGATCAAGTACAATGTAATGTTTTATTATTACAGAGGAATTTTTTTTTTTTAAAAAAAGATTGGGTTATTTTATTATAATGGAGTCTATGGGAGACAAACTTCCTTAATTTGGAGCACTCAGGATAACGGGTTTCTGGATAATGGATCCCATAACTGTATTACTATCATTACATGCATTTACAAGACAACATATTCTGCAGTGTTTTACAATAAATGTTTGTATTAAACATACAAGAAAACGTACAAAAAACACCAACAACCAATACAAGAGGTAGAGAGGGTCCAAAAGAACTTACAATCTAAAAGTAAGGTATGTACAAAAGCCATACAGCAAGCAACTGAGTCATCTCAGTGCAGCATTTACGGTTGAAGTTATAGTCACCTGTGGCAACTATTGCAGTTTTGACACACTGGAACCTTTACTCACCTACTGTTGCATTCAGGATTCCATTTGCATTTAGGGATGTGCACTATAGGGATCATTTATGCTCTATAGGGATTATTTATGAAGTGCAGTGTGCAATAGAGATGGCGCGAACTGTTCGCCGGCGAACTTGTTCGCGCGAACATCGGGTGTTCGCGCTCGCCGGAAGTTCGCGAACGTCGCGCGACGTTCGCCATTTTGGGTTCGCCATTGTTGGCGCTTTTTTTTGCCCTCTCACCCCAGACCAGCAGGTACATGGCAGCCAATCAGGAAGCTCTCCCCTGGACCACTCCCCTTCCCTATAAAAACCGAAGCCCTGCAGCGTTTTTTTCACTCTGCCTGTGTGTGCTGAAGAGATAGTGTAGGGAGAGAGCTGCTGCCTGTTAGTGATTTCAGGGACAGTTGAAAGTTTGCTGGCTAGTAATCGTTTTGATACTGCTCTGTTATTGGAGGGACAGAAGTCTGCAGGGGTTTGAGGGACATTTAAGCTTAGGTAGCTTTGCTGGCTAGTAATCTACCTTCTACTGCAGTGCTCTGTATGTAGCTGCAGTGGGCAGCTGTCCTGCTTCTGATCTCATCTGCTGACTGCTGCAATAACAGTAGTCCTTGTAAGGACTGCTTTTATTTATTTTTTTGTTCCAATACAGAGCAGTATCAAGCAGATTACTAGCCAGCAAACTTACTATCATCTGTCCCTGAAATCACTAACAGCTCTCCCCCTACACTATCTCTTCCAAGCACACACAGGCAGATTTTTCAGATACATTTTTGCCCTTGATCCCCCTCTGGCATGCCACTGTCCAGGTCGTTGCACCCTTTAAACAACTTTAAAATCATTTTTCTGGCCAGAAATGTCTTTTTTAGATGTTAAAGTTCGCCTTCCCATTGAAGTCTATGGGGTTCGCGAACCGTTCGCGAACCGCTCGCATTTTTGCGCAAGTTCGCGAATATGTTCGCGAACTTTTTTTCCGACGTTCGCTACATCCCTAGTGTGCAATGCAATGTTGAATGCACTTGCTATAATGAAGCTTTTATACATAATGAAGCTTTCACACCACAATACCAGTGCAATTGTGTGTGTGTGTGTGTGTGGATTTACACTTGGTGCAAATGACCGTCTTATCCATTCTGAGTGGTAATTGTATAATTTCTCTCTGCATTAAAATGATATTTGCATCTTATGATGTCTTTGGTTTATTTTCCATCTTGCAGTAGAGTGTTACAGACTTATTACTGATTGGTAGCACTTGGGCAATTTTGCAATGTTTGTAAATCAGCCCCTAGGTCTCAACACAATTTTTAAATTGCAGCAATTATACAAATCTATAAAACTGCCACATAGAAAAGTATTTAAGCCCTGCTAATTAGTGCTTCCATTAACCTTATTGCCTCAAGTCACAGTGACAGCTATTGTGTATAAGGTGTCACTGTTATAGGGCAGGAGTGGCCATACTTTACTATTTCGAAGTCCAACTTTTAGTGATGTTGTCCCATTATGATCTACATCCATAAAATCATTGTTAGCATTTTGTGCCATGGACAATATTACTTAAATATTATATTCATTTATGAGAGAATTTATATTGCTATATTTAGCAAACAACTATTTCTTATGTAACCATAACATAATAAATATCTGAATGAAAAGCTTGAAATAGGAGGGTGATTTAGCTGTTTGTTGGCAGTGTTTTGAAATCTACTGATCACCAGCTAAAGGTCTACTGGTAGATCCAAATCTACCTTTTGGGCACCCCTTCTATAGGGATATGGCAAATCATTAAAGTGCATCCAATGTGTTTATTCTGTCTCTTCTGATGAATAGTGTGCTGCTGTGTCTATTGATATTGGGGACTCTGGAGCTGGTAGTAGATCAGTAGCACCAGGGTTGCATCAATAGGCACACCATGCCAGATTCCATGCAACCCTCACTATGAAAATTTGAATTGCATTTAATCTGACACATCAGGGGCAAATGTGGTTGAATTCAGTGCACAGTTTCAATTATGCTGATGGAAATGCTTAATTATGAGTAAAAACAAAACATAGTAATGTGCATCCAAATTTGCACTTTGCACATTGCACTTACAAGTTTAAATGACCCCTAAAAGGTGCAAGGGAGCCCTGTTGTTCTAACATCTCGCTTTTGGGCATGTGCTAAGTCCATGGTTTCATTATTATTCTGCCACTACAGGCAAATGATGGTGTACATATAGAAACTATATGAAAGTATGCTCATGTACACCCACGGAAAGGATAAAACAGGAGGAATCACACTGATATCTGCACTTTGTAAATTGTCTACTGTTAGTAGCCCCTGTTATATTTCATGTAAATTTAAAGACATTATTTTAATGATCCTCACAAAAGACCAAGGCAAATGTTACTGGAAACCTGTTCATATGTAACATATATTCTTTTCCTTAAAAAAAGTATATCCTGCTCAGAGAAAAAAGCATTTCCTAAAACCTGATGCAGTACACATCAATATACAGCACAGTAAGGAGAATGAGCTAACAAGCAGTATTGGCCTATTTCTTCCTCTCCCTCCTACTATAAATATTTAGCAATGCTGAATATCTGGCTCATCTTCACAGTTGGGGGTGCATGCAGATAAGGGTCTGGGAGCAATGAATAATGTAGAAGGAAAGTAGAGAGAAGTCGGCAGGAATCCTTTCTGCCTAGTCCCGGCATTTCTCCTGAATTTTGCAGTATTTGTCACAAGTAAAGGCAGAAATTGGCAAGTAATGACGGAGGTCGTCAGCCCCCTCTCTGCGTAGAGGTAACATTGGTATTCAAGGTGCAGCCCAATGGAGAGCTGACATCTCATTAAAATGAAAATGATGTAATTTCTCTTTCTCCTCCTTAATGGGGATGTGTGACAATGTAATTGACGACTGTTTATGTGGCTCTGATGGATTCGCACTCTCCCTTCCCACTGCAAACTTTTAAAACCAGGCACATGTCAGGCTAACTTTCCTTTTGCTACTATTTTCTCTATGACAAATTTTTTCATGTGATGTAAGCCATCTATAACTGCTTGATTCAACTATCACGATGACCCAAATATTGCTGAACAACAGCTCCCTGGATAGTCCAAGATGGGAGTCCTGAGAACTGTAGTACAACAAATCAATAACATCTGCTGTGTAGTGATGGGTGAATCTGTCCCATTTCGCTTCTCTGAAAAATTTGCGATATGGCCAAAAATTTGCGAAACACATTGAAGTTAATGGGCGACAAATAAATGCCGTAATCTGTGAGCCACCAAAAAAAGACACTCACAGATTCTGCTGTATTTCACAAGAAAAAAGTTGTCATGAAAAGCCCATCGACTTTAATTTAAAGTCGATGGGCCGCTGTGAAGAACTTTCACGATTTCCCCTTGGCTTCACAATTTGTTTTCATAAATGTACTCATACCTACCCATAAACTGACAAGTGATGGGGTTAATATACACAGTTCAACTCCTCACTTTGGCTCTTTTGATCGATAACCTGAGTATCCTATACAAAGCATGTCTTCATTTTTTACGAGAAAGGAGAAGCTGCCCCACTCAGTGAGCTGTAATTTTACTTTAATAAGACACTATTGATAATCAATAGGTTAATCACTTTGCTCTAATGAGAGGCAGAGTATTGGTGATAGAACGCAAATGGTTTCCTAACAAGAACTTGAATATCTCCTGTTGACAGGCCAGCTGTCAGGCTCCTTGAGACTGGTTACAAATGGCTGGGGGAAAAAAGTTTTAATATTCAGCATCTCAAAATAATTTATGGCAGTGAAATGGTTAGTGGAAATGTTACTAGCACTGTACAGGAAAAACTGCATGTTTTTGTAACGCAGTGTGACATTTCTATGAAAAATATATTCTGTAAACAACACAAAACCTGATCCTGAAAGTGCAAACAAAAAAAGATGCAATGTTCCCTATAACCCTTTGAAAAAACTGCAGCTGCATCCAAAAAGATTATCTCTGTTTCCATTTTGTTTTTGTCAATGTTTTCCATAAAGATGAGAATGAGAAAAGCATTGGAATACTTTTAAATCAATAAAGGATACAACATTTACAAGCAGTAATTTGAATAACAAAAATAATGAGAATGGAAGAGGATCACTGTGTAGCAGACAGTCATAAAACCCCCTAGTAAAAATCCCCTAGCAGGTTTATAATTGCTCATAATCAATAGCCAAAGTGAGAAGATCCAAGTTTAAACCCTGATTTGATGGAGAACACTAAATTAAAGAACATTAAAAAATGCACATTTATATGTAAAGATATTTAATAAGTAAATATGAAAAAGCAAGTACAGGTATGGGACCCGTTATCCACAATGCTCAGGACCTGGGGTTTTCCGGATAATGGATCTTTCCTTAATTTGGATTTTCCTATCTTTCTACTAAAAAAATATAGAAACATGAAATAAACTCAATAAGCCAATTTTGCTTCCAATAAGGATTACTTATAGCTTAGTTTGGATCAAATACAATGTACTGTTTTATTATAGGGGAATAGGAAATCCTTTTTAAAAATTTTGATTATTTAGATAAAATGAAATCTATATGGGAGAAGACCTTTCTGTAATTTGGAGCTTTCTGGATAAGGGGTGTCCAGATAATGGATCCCATACCTGTATATTCAAAATGTTGTAATTTGTTCCATCACTGCATGTATTAATATGACACAATGTCTGCAGGGCTCTGTGGTGCATGGCAATCTTTCTCTTTGTGTGTACTATGCTATATACAATATCTATGTTTAAAGCACAGTGGCTATTTAGTAAGCTGTGTGGCCCTACTGGTGATAGGCCATTAAATTATGTGACCTTTAACCTTTATACTTTCCTCCACTTTCACCAAAAATATAGAGTGGCTTTCCATCTGCACAAAATAACAACCCAGAAGGGAACCAAATTTCCCAATACTAGAATTTTCAAGTTGTTTTCAAATTTAAAATGCTTGAACATCTTATATGTGCAGTTATTTAAGAAATACCTGTCAATTCGAAAACTTGAACACTTAACAACGTAACAATATATCTTGAACATAGCGAAATAACACTAATTTTGAATAATGCTGTCAAATTTCCCAAACTTGAATTGCAAAATTGCTTGAAATCTCCCATTGACTTCTGCATACGTTTTTAGAGGGTAAAGTTTAAGTTTTCACAAGATTTTTGGCCTTAATAAATCTTGAATATTATAGTGTTGGCTCAAATTTGAATTCACTACTCTTGCCACAAAAAATATTTTGAATATTATCAGTTTGGAAACCCAGATTTAAATTTGCCATATGTGACACAAAAAGGAAAATTTGTTCACACAAAGGCCTATATGTATTTTCAAAATGTGAATATTTTTCTGTTACCAACTTTTATTGCATATATGGACAACTTTAATTTCATTATTAACATTTGTAATATGGTGAGTTGTGTTCACAATATAATGTGCTCCTGAATATGTCAAAGTTGATTGAACACGATCAAGCTGGCAAATCCTTATAGTTGCGTGTGTGTGTGGTTACATGGATGTACCATAAAGTAAAGTATTATTTAATTTATAATATCATTTAATATTTGCAGGCTTAAATGGTGCTAGTTTTCATTCCAATACAATGCAGTTTTAATAATGTCTAGGCCTCTAAACAATGGATAGTTAGTTTGAATAATTCAGCTATAGGACATCACTGATTGAATTTTTAGTCTTTTAAGAACACCATTGAATAAGCTGAATAAAGCCTCTTTTTTTCTGCAGTGATTTTCCAATAATGATGTTATTATATTTAACAGTGTTTAATTAGTTACTTAATTATTAATGAGTTTTGTCTTGTGGGACAACATGAACAGATACATTCACAGGATTTAATTTTGGTTTTGTTCCTGTCGATGTCGATGTTCCTGTACTTTTGTCATATACAGATAAACCTCAGTTTGACATCCCCTGATTTTAACTTATTTAACTTATTTAACTTATTACAACCCCTCATTTTACATTATTATTGTGGGTTCCACAAATATAATATATTTCCATTATTTTACATTTTCCTGGATTTTACACCATTTTTTTCTGGTCCCCTGAAAAACATAAAATTCGGGTTCCGTTGACTGAGTTGTTATATGATTTTTGATATTTTTTTTTTCAATGAATGGTTGGAGACCCCTATACTATGGAGTCTGGTGTCATTCATAAAGGTTTGAAAATAATGGTCTTTTCCAGTCAAACAAAATGAATGATAATATGGTTACTTATTGTCAAACTGGCTATAACCATAGTACGATTTTGCTAGATGAAGACTTTGTAGCAAGTGATATCTTTACACACATCACAGCAGACAAAGTATACAGTACGTATTAATTTCATGCTTTTTACTTTCTTAACATATCACTAGTCTGTTCCATTCCTAATTTCTATTTCATAGTAACAGGCCAACTATATCCATGCAGTACAATGGGTAATACATATATGTGCCAGGCTCATGAAGACTACCTAATTTAGTTTGGATTGGCTGCACTCAAGGGTTTAAATTTCTCTTTGCTCAGCATCCTATCTCTATAACCACCACATACAGCCTTCCGCTCTTTTAGTGTCTCTAACAGTTGCTTTAATGAAAGCTGTAGATCAGGCAAAGCTACTTTTCTAATAAACTGGAAGTGGTGCCAGGGAAAGGTGCCAGGATAATCTTCCCAAAAAGAGAGACATAGGTACATAATAACGTTAGCTATGCTCCATATTGTTATGCAGGAAAATAAACAGAGACTGGAGCAACTAAGAAAATGATTAAAAGGAGAGTTTCATAACAATTTAACAATTGTATGTGTCTTGTATTTAATCTCATGATACGGAGTTGTGCAGAACAGACATGATTTGGTAAAGGCAAACAAGTATTATACAATTTAGCCATAAGGAGGATTGTCTGTTTCAATGGAATCCCTTCAGTTGATTAGAATATTAACTAAATACAGTATGCACACTAATAATGTTTTTGTTGCAGAACTCCCCATATCCATATTTTTTGCTTTGAGGAAAATTTACAGGGAACTAATGTGAATATGAACTAAGAAATTAGTACTTTTTATTACAAACAATATTATGCATATAATTAAAGTAAAGTCAAAGGGTAAAGCAGTAGACCTGAATGTCCTGTAAGCAGGACCGCCATCAGAAATCGCAGGGCCCCATACGAGAAAATTTCCTGGGCTCCCTGGGCTGCACCCATAAAAAGATATTGGTGTTCAGGGCCCCCTGTGAAAAAACATTTGTGGCCAGGGCCCCCCCCACTTTGGCTAGGACCCCACATGAGAAAAGAAAAATTGGTGGCCAGGCCCCCCCCCACATTATGAGAAAATTGGTGACCAGGGCCCCTTAAAGAACCATGCCTTCCTGAAGTCAGCAACTCTCAGAAAGATGGGGGGCCTAGCTAATCAAGTAAGTATGGCGTGGCAGGGCCCACCTTACCCTCGGGCCCCCTACAACTACCCCCCGCCCCCCCAATGGCTGCACTGCCTGTAAGGGCAATGTAAAGTAGATAACACCCCATGAGAAATAGTAGAATCAGTAGTCAGTTGCTTCCCACCAGTACAATCACTCTGGATGGACAGATATAAGGGCAGAGTTTCCGATTACCTTGAAATGTTGAAGAGGGGAAAGGAGGATGTAAGTCCCCTTCAGAGAATGACCCTTGTCATAATACTGTCAGTAATTAGAACTGTGCCACTGCCAATCCTTCTACTAAAGGATTGACTGCCATAATAATAATAACAAATAATAATAAAGAATGCAATTCAAAATTCCAAAAAAAATACTTAAAATAATGCTTACTATTTGGAAAATGTATCCCTTTGTCCTGTAATTATTATGTCATCCAAATATGAAAGGCTATTCTTTTACTTTACAGTTCAAGTTTTCAAAGATGGAAATACATTTTCTGCACTGATATATCATAACAATATAATGGCCTTCCTGAATTATAACATTCCGTGCTGTTATTAATATTAGTACAATTTCTCTGATATGTTGGGTCTGAGCTTTTAAACAATATTCTTCATATAACAAAACAGACTGATTTTAAGAGAAGTGGCTATAATATATATCCTTTTATTTAATTGCCTACATATTTCAAAAATGATGTTACCAAATTGTACATTGCTCAAGAAGTGTGCACCCATAGGTAGTCAAGGGGGAGAATAATACATTCCCCATAGCTTTTTTTCTCCATGGCAAGGAAAAATACATCTTCAAATTTGATCTAAGTATATAAGCTTCCACTAATATATCATATGTCTGCATTTCTACTGTTAATACAAGAATATAACTAATAGCTGGCTTGTGGCAATTCTAAACTGAAGTAGGGGAATTATATCTTCCAACTGGCCAATAGATAAGAGTCATTCACAGCCAATACCTTCTGTATTCCATCCAATCCTATTGCTATTCAAAACAGGCATAATTTAAGGGATTAATTGCCTTTTTTTAAAATTAGTTGCAGATTCAGGTTTTTATTAGCTTCCCTGGGCTGCTGTATTGTTGTATATATCATTAATTCAAATAGCCAAGATGAAATATCACATAAATGAAAAGCTTTCTGTATCTGCATAATTTACTTTACTATACCTTCTAGTTCGTTTAAACTGGCCACATATAGGCCACATGAGGGGATATTTAAACCTTTAGGTAGAAACACAGGAGGGTAATTTCAACTTGGGTTCTGTCTTCTCTCCTGCTTCTTTACCTTATCAGGGTGACTCATATAATACAATACATAGGATCTAAAATGAAAAAGCCTAAAAAGTTTAATTCAGAGAGAGATACCCAGAATTTGGATGGGGCCCAGGTTGTAGGGCATTCATGATGCATGTTGGGTTTGAACCGTATTTACAGAGGGGGTGCCTTAAACCAAAAAGTCTGAAATTCTGTGCTGTGGAATTTGATGAATGGAACAAATGTAGGCATATAGGGGCAAATTCACTAACCTCTGGAAATTCACCAGTGACGGCTTCGCTCACATCGCCACACTTCGCCAGACGAAATTCGCCAGGACATCGCTAATTCACTAAAATGCGAAGTTGTGTCCAGGGTGCCAAATGATGGCGACGTTTCGCTAGCGTTAATTCGGCAAGCAAAGCGAAGTTGCACTAGCGTTGGCTAATTTGCATACGTCGGGAAGTTAAATTTCAATGGACATATATGTTGCAGCAAATACATTACACTACACAAGCCCAGGGAACCTTAAAAGAAAATAGAGTTTTTATAATGCCCTACACATGAGCCCAGTGTATAGTTTACTGTATGTGCTATATGTTAGGAAATGTAAAAATTTACGATCTTTTGCAGTCTATCACTCTGTAAAAAGTAAAAGACTTAGGACTTAGAACATTTTTCAACTATTTTTTGACCAAGTCCTAACTACTCTATTGCACTTCACATGGTCTGAGTTGGCGAAGGCAAGTCTGGCGCAAGAGGTAACTTTCAGTGAGATCTCAATCTTAGTGAATTTGCGTAGTTACGTTAGTTCGCCTGGCGTTAGGGTGCGAAGTACCACTAGAGTCTATCTTCTTCGCTAGTGAAGTTACGCCACTATAGTGAATTTTTGCCAGCTTTAGTCACTTCGCCCTTTAGTAAATTTCCCCCATAGGCTCCATGGCAGGTGTGGGTATAAATCAGTGAGTAGCCCTATAAAGCAACTTAACTTTGGGAGGGTATCATAAAATCATTTTCATCATTTACAATTTGCTGATATTGCCCATCATTTTAATGACAGGTAAATATACTAGCATATAAATCATATATTTATCACACATTATTTATCACATTGGAGATCCCTAACCAAGGCTGCTAATATAATGCAAAATGACAACGTGTCAGGACAGGCAGAGAATGTATCTCCTGCTCTCACTGAACAGTGTCATTAGTGGTAATTGAATATCCAGCTGTCTCTGCTGTCAGACCCAGATTAGTTTATATCTGAGAGAGATACATTGCAGATTAGTTACATTACGACCATTCTCCAGGGGTCGACCAAACACATTAAGGCTTCTCAGTTTGCGCAAACACAAAACAAACATCATGGGATCTCTGATAAAATATAAATATATTACAACTCTGTGTTTTTAACAAACCTTAGCAGAAAACAAGATGTTTCAGAGATGCCCCTGCCAGAAACGTAGGGGTGTATAGAGTGAATGAATGCTGTAATTTATAGAAATGTTCAGATATGATAGGAGTACTCGTAAAATACATCAGAATACCATCCAGAGATACTGTAAGTACATACACAGGAATAAGCTGTAGCTAATTAAAAACATTTTGTGACTTTCATCTTTCAGAAGAGTAAGAAGAAAGGTTATGGGTACTGTGTATTTTTCATATGAATTATCCATGACTCTTTTGATAAACAGCCCAGCATAATTAAGATAGTTTTATCAATGCTCTGGAACACAACTCTGTTTTGCAAATTGGGGTATTCAGGGCATGCCCCTGACCCATTCTGGTCATGCCAAATTATGCAAATACACACCCCTAACCCAACTCAATATAGATGATACTTTGGACTCCAGAAATGCAGACAAACACATTATCTCAGTGGTTCCCAAAGTGGCCAAGGAAATTGGAGTAGAGACAGTGTTAACTTAGTCTGAATGGTAGTTAAGGTAACATTTTGGGAGACACATCTCTAAACCCAGTGTAAAGGTCTATTAGGGTGATATTTGGGTTGATAACATTTGCTGTCTTAGATAATGTTGGAACTAAGGCTGAATTATGGATACATCAATATTGTCCTATATTTGTACCCTTATTATAAGCAAGGCTGGTTCTGAATAAAGGTTGGCACTCCAAGGGAAGCCGGAGCTGCAAAATGCCCAATACCCATTGATTTAACATATTACAGTAGAACACATGCTTCTTAATTAAGCACTACAAATGAACTGTCCATGGCAGAAAGTTAGTGCAAATCACTCTGCACCATATTAACGCTTGCAAGTAGTAATAAAATTTGTTTAAATAACAACTATATATTAAAGAGGAAATTCTACATACTATGGGGCATCATGGTAACTCTAAATAGCATGGAACCAGTCTTTGAGTGCACTCCAACAGTTGGAACATTGCCAAACCTGGCAGCAAATGACGGAACATTGACACAGTAAAGTATCTGTTCTGCAATGTGCTTGGTCATTGGGCTGCATTCCATCATTTCAAGCCAAAGTCTCAGATCCGCAAATATTTTTCTCACATAACTTCTGAACCTACTCGTAATGCCCTTTTTCTGTTTGTAGAAGAACATGTATGTGTCTGAAATGTTGTGGGCAATTATATTTACTTTGGTCAGTTGTTCTATATGAACATGATTCAATATAAAATAAATCTGTAGTGGATGTCTTGCCCCACACTTACATTCCTGGGTGTTGGATATAGTATGTGACTATGTGACTGTGAAAGCAAAACAAAAGTGTAGACGTGCTGAAAAATAATTTCTGTAGTTACTGCTTTTCTACATAAATAAAATGTAATATTAATGTCTGCAGTCAGGATAAACCAAACAAATGCTAAGTACAAGACTGAACACCCAGGAAGCAGCATTTTACCATTTAGTAATTTCTGTGTAGACTCCCTATTACAGCTCTTCAGACAGTGAACAGATGTTACTGAAATAAAGCAATACTGATATATATATATATATATATATATATATATATATATATATATATTTATTTTATATATATATATATATAAATACTGTACACACACACAGTATATATCAAACACTCATTGATTTAAAGAGAATAATTTATGGCACAGAAGTAATTATAGACATATGATCAACTCTCTAGAATATCTGGCAATCCCCTCAATTTGAGGAACTACCGTATATACTCGAGTATAAGCCGAGTTTTTCAGCCCCCAAAATATGCTGAAAAACTCTAACTCGGCTTATATTCGGGTCAAGCGCAAAAACGGTCGCCGGCGTCTAAGAATAGTCGCCAGCGTCCAAGAATAGTTGCCGGCATCCAAAAACGAGACGCAGGCACCTCCAATGGGAGCAGAAACCCTCAATTTTTTGATTGAAACTTACCAGAAGCTGCTGCATTTTTTACCCTCAGCTTATACTCGAGTCAATAAGCTTTCCCAGTTTTTGGAGGTAAAATTAGGTACCTCGGCTTACAGATGCAGCCACTTTGGTTTGTCTGTTTGACACAGAATATCTAAACACAGATATCCCATTTATCTCATTTAACACAGAAAACTGTGGCACAACATCCCATCTAATTAAAGCATTCACCATTGTGAACAATGGAGCTTTGGTATGCTAATGAAAAGGTTAAATGCATTAAATGAGTTAAGATGACTTAAGATAACACAGTTTCTTCAATTACCCCTGAGTCATGACGCATTTAACTCACAAATCCAAGTGGCTTCATCTGTATACTCGGGACGGCTTATACTCGAGTATATACGGTATAAGAGAAACATATTTCAGGACTATGGAGGAAACATACTTTGCACTGTACATAATATAATTACTTTATTCTATAAAAGTGCTAGTGGGCTTCCCCCCAGGTGCTTGGAGAAGTAGCAGGGGAACTCAGCCCTTAGGCCAATTATAGGATGAAATTTGGGAAGAATAACCATTTTAACCCCCTAGACACACCTGAAAGCCAAGCTTGAAAGTCAATTAGAGTGACATGTAAGGCACAAACCTTTTTAGGATAGAGAAAAGTATTGGTACAGAATTTTTAACTGATTATATTTAGAACATTTCTTATTTCAATATATGAAATATGAAATGTTAAATTTTCTTGATGTGCTATAACAGTACAGCAAAACACTGTTAGGGGCACATTTACTATTGGTTGAATATCGAGGGTTAATTAACCCTCGATATTCGACCCTCAAAGTAAAATCCTTCGACTTTCGAATATCTAATGCTTCGAGCGAACGATCGAAGGAAAAATTTTTCGATCGAACGATTAAATCCTTCTAATCGAACGGTTCGAAGGATTTTAATCCATCGATCGAACGATTTTCCTTTGATCAAAAAAAGCTTAGAAAGCTTATGGGGACCTTCCCCATAGGCTAACATTGGTGCTCGGTAGGTTTTAGGTGGCAAAGTAGGTTTGTCAGCCTTTCAAACCTGAACCTCATGATCCCCCAAGTGCCTCTTTTCTGAAGTCCACACAGTAGTGGAGAAAGATGACTTAGGCAATGGTACTATTAGTTTATCCATCTATACTCCCTGGAGATTCTGAACTTATATTCCTTAATAATTAGTTACTTAATTATTAATGAGTTTTGTCTTGTGGGACAACATGAACAGATACATTCACAGGATTGAATTTTGGTTTTGTTCCTATCGATACAGCATCATTAGTGTATGGGAGAACATAGACACATGCAGTATGCACTCTGTGTTTACCACTTTACAGAGGAGTCAAGAAGAAGCACCCTTTATCACATAATTGATGTATTTAAATATCTCGTTAACATCCTGAACCACAGTGCAGACTACCACTATCATTTATTTAAATATATGTTTGCAATAATCAGGGCCAGAACTAGGTGTAGGCAGAAGAGGCAGCTGCCTAGGGCGCAACGATAGGGGGAGGGGTCGCTCGGCAGCTAACTCTAAAATTGTCTTCTGCCTACCCCTAGTCCATGTTCGCTCCCCTCAGTCTTACTCCCCTTCCTTCCCTCTGTCACCCTCCCTTCACCCCACTTTTGTTGCTGCTTTAAATGTTGGCTCTTGCTCGAAAAAAAAAAATAATTTGAAAACTGCATTTTATATTTGCCTTACAACTTAATGCCTTTCTAACTGGTTGATCTTCACTTCTGCAATTTGATTCTGTTGTAAATCAATGCAATCAATCAGCTGTCCAGCGCAGTATCATTTGTGCTCACATAATTATTTTATAGTAAAAATCCAAGTCCCACTTGGACTCCTTCAGTTACATTGAGTAGGAAAAACAATAGCCTGTCTGAAAGCATTTCCATCAAAATGATCTGAGATAGCTAAAAATCAGAACAGAATCCCTTGAATGCTAAATAATGGTGTTTGTGATGATTTTTTGCAAAGAAACAACTGAACAGTAGTTGCCACAAGATAAAAATCACCAATGCATGTCACACAGAGCACTTGGCTGAAGTAAATGGTAACACCACATGGAACTCTTTATCGGTAGAAATAACTCTGATGTTACCTGGCAACTCCCTGCATATGGTATATCATTTTTCTTACACTGTATATAGAACACACCATTCTCTCTTCTGCCACTCAGTACTGAAAAAAAGTTTGACTATTGCATATTATTAATGCAGCTGAACTGCAGAGGACAGGTATAAGTAATGAATGGAGGCATATACAAGAACAATGCCATCTTACCAGCTTAGGAGAACCTCAGTTCTGTTTATATTTTGTCTAACTTACTTCAAATACAGTACTTGATTTTTTTTAAAAAAAGCAGAACTGTTATCCTTTTAACTGCTCTATAGTAATGGTGACATCTCTAAAGTACTTGTCTCCCTATTTAAAACCCATTGCAACAGGAAATTCCTGTGAATTTGTTAAAATACACCCATTTTTCTTCTTCAGCTGTTTATAAAATTCAGCTTTGAAGATACTGTTATTTCCAACTCTTTTTTAATGCAGTTCTGTTTCATCCATTTTCTCATTTCATCCTTTTTAAAACAAATTTTGGCAGGCTGTCCCATGAAAATATTGATTATTAAAAAAATTCAAACCTGACACAAGCCTTTAATTCCAATGAAACTGTGAGAGGCTAAAATGATCAACCTTTTGATGACTGAATACAATGTTGACAGATTTTTCCACCAACATACTGTATTTCCTTCTAACACAAAATGTTGCTCTGGGGTGCTGGGTTGTGGGCTGAACAGTGGGTATATAAGTGAGCACTAAAGTGTATGAGTAATAATTCATACCTGACCACCTTATTTTAAATGTTATAAGGGATAGTTCTTTTATATGCTGGCGCATGAGCAAATGAACGAGTACTACTTTTACCTGGGTGGAAGGTAAAAGAAGAGCGGTTGTTGGGGGAGACAAGGGCCCAGACTAGGGATAGGCAATGGAAGAGGTATGTACCTAGTATCCCCTAACCATTGCACCCCAGGCACTTGCATCTTCTGTACCCTTAGTTTTGGCCCTGGTCTGTGTCAGCCAGATATCTATCAGGAAGTTGTGACAATCTTGTTGGGAAAGAACTAAATCAGCATGTTGATGTGTTCCTCTACTAAAGAGGCGCTGTAGGTCCACATAATTATCTGATCTTTGCAGTGGGGTAACTAGTTGTTACTGGGCCCCATAGCAAATTCAATTTAGGGCCCCAAAATATTTATTAGTTGGCCTATTTTACCAAGATATATTAAAATTGCTAAGTAATTAGGGTCTCACTGGGCCCCCTACACTCCTGGGCCCCCCTGCAACTGCAGGGTCTGCTTCCTCTATAGTTACGCCCCTGGATCTTTGGCTTGGGATCTGAACAATTACATCATCAGGATTTAGGTGGTCAGATTGGATAAGATTGGTTTGTTTAGGAACCAAAAGCAGATTGTAATGTGCAAGGTTGGATGTTCCTGACTATACCATATACCTGCAGTAGTTAGTAAAGTACTTCTTTAAGGCTTGGGGACAGGGTAACTGCCCTAAAACTGACTGATAACAAATGCAGTATTTACTTGATAGCAAAGCACATTAGCATTTTGGATACAACAGACAACTAGAATGTAATCAAATAAACACAAGTGTTTTGACGGTCTCCATGGAGCATTAAATACATTAAGGGAACCAGAAGCAATAAAGCTGGATGCAACAGAGTTGGCTCTATAAATGCCCAATTTTACCCATACTTAGGAAAGAAAAAGATAATTATATCACAATAAGAACAGGCAGATGATAAAAGCTGTGCTATTCTTCTGAAGAACAGTTTTGAAACTAGAATGTACTGAAGTCATTGATGGGGTTACTATAATACACAAAAAAAGCTTAAATATTCTTAAGAAAATGCACATGATTTTTCTATTCCAGTGGAAATGTATTCACTTTTATTGTGCCAATTATTAACCCTCTGAAATTTGTCCTGTAAGACTTTGTATGACTGTGTTGTAACCCACAATTGTCTGGCAGAATAAAACACAGCAATGCTAATTTACCAGTGGTGCCATGTAGTTTACCTGATTTGCTTAGGGCCGGATTTTGAGTGCAGTGTCCCCTAGGCCTCACAGTCACACCCCCCAAGCACATGTGCCGGAGCACTGGGGAGCTGCATGTCCACAGTGCTCCTTAGCATTAGTACTCCTAATATTTTGCCGCCCTAGGTCTGGGCCTTTATGGCCTCACCACAAATCCGGGCCTGGATTTGTTAGGTACAACTGAAGCAGGTGCTGTGAGTACCTGTTATGTGCTATATAGAGCATGCTGCAGTGGTGGTAGTACAGTACCCAAAAGATAGAGCATGTCTACAGAATTCCCCTGTACAATAGTCAAGCCATAAATATTCTGTAACTATAAAGTGAATAAAGTACCCCAATTGTAAAATATAAACATATTATAAGTCACCAAGGAGTTCCATTACCATATAAAAGCACGTGGTTGAAGATTGTGTGTTTTTATACAGGTCATGGAACTCTGAGGTTACTGCTAATATCCTCATATTTTCCAACAAGTGGGACTTTATGTATTAATATTTTATGTTTTAGTTAGTCCTGTGACAAAGATGACATTACTAAGCTCCTTTTATAACAATTGACATCACTTAGAGCCCTTTATAAGGATATCATTTACAAAAGCTTTTATATGTGTCATGGAAATCCGAGGTTACTTCTAATATACTCACGTTTTCCAACAAGGGGTACTTTATTTATTATGATACACAAGTTTTAGTGAGTCATGTGACAAAAATGGCATCACAAAGCTCCATTTATAACTGATGACATCACTAAGAGCCATTTATGAGGATACAATTTACACACTGATTTACAGTATATGCTGAGTGTATATATATATATATATATATATATATATATATATATATATATATATATATATACTGTATCAATCCAAACGGTTCAGCACACCACTGGAGCAATTGACCCAGGTGCTACCAATTGCAGCTGCATATAAAATCCAAAAAGGTAAGGTGCACACTGGGATCCTTTGTAGCTTTTTTAAAAAAGATACATTTTATTCAATACATGTTAAAAGAAGGTCAACGTTTCGGTCTGTTCCTAAGACCTTTATCAAGGTCTTGATAAAGGTCTTAGGAACAGACCGAAACTTTGACCTCCTTTTAATATGTATTGAATAAAATTTATCTCAAAGGATCCCAGTGTGCACCTTACCTTTTTGGATTCTATATATATATATATATATATATATATATATATATATATATATATATATATACTGTATATATAAAGCAAAAAAACTTCCGCACACATAGGTATTGATAACATGTGCGGAAGTTTTTTTGCTTTATAGATATGAATTTTTGTTCCAGCACCTAGTTATCACCATGGCTATCTGAGTGCACCTATCTAGTTATATGTCTATCTATATATATATATATATATATATATATATATATATATAGATATAGATATAGATATAGATACACATATATACATATATATTGCCCCATTCTCCTAAAACTCAGCAACAATTAGGGATGCACCTAATCCACTATTTTAGGATTCAGACGAATCCTGAATCTTTTGTCGGCTATTCAGCCAAATCCGGAACCCTCATTTACATATGCAAATTAAGGATAGGAAATGCTTGTTTGTGTGATGTTGGAACTTAGGTGGAGTTAGGTGAGGAGCAAATTTTTCCTTTAGTTTAAATGTCCCAATGCGTCTATTCAATTCACATTTTTTAAAATTCTTTCCTCTGTGCAATATCTATCCATAAATCATTTGGCAGTAGTCCTACCTCTATTCCAATAGTGTTAGAATGTGATAGAAAATACATAATTAACTCATAAACTCCCTGACAGTAGGAGGTGTATTTATTGCCCATGGCACACAGGATTAAAACCCATATAGTGGCATTGATCTCTGTCTGCATGCTAAATGTTGTCTCTTACCATGGCACAGAACGTTTCTGGAGGGTCCCCGCAGGTGCTGTCTGGAGGATCCAGCTTTACATTCATATATTGTGTCATGTCTATAGATTCTGGCTGACAGGCCATATATTCCCAAACTATCCCCTCGTCAGACTTTGTTAATGTCTTGCATACATCGTAGTGTCCATGCTGCATTGCTATGGAGATAGTCACCCAAAGGGTTTGGAGATACAGCACCATAAAAAGGTACATGGTGAGATGTTTCTAGATGACAATAAATAAACAACTGGATGACTGTAAATAAAAAAACTTTTACAGCCTATATTTGATCTGGGTTATGTCTCCTCAGGAACATGACAAAACTCAACATTATCATTCCTTACAGGCCCATCATGTACAGACTCTTTAGCACGTGGCATAAGTAAAAGAACGTACATAGAAACTTTTGAGTGGTGGATTTTACACAGAACCTTCAGCTGAAGCTCAAGATGACAACTTGAATTAGAGAGATTTTCAGGAGGCTCTTATGTTTAATTAAATGGATCGGATCTGTCCTGGTGCATCTTGTAACGTTAGACCTGAATAGTCTGTATGTACAATGCTTTCAGATATAAGATTCACAAGCGAAAAAGATAGTGTTGTACAGAGATTAAATGGAGAGAATCCTTTGTTCAGAGGTTGTGGCTGAAGAAAGAGAGGTGCTGTTTTGTACTTGCTGCCAATCAGTTTGCTTTTGCCTTTTGGCTTCTGTACCTTTAAAAGAGAGTAGAAGGAAGAAAAAAGGAGAGGTTAGTGTTTATTGTGTGAAAAAAATCTATTCAGTTCTGTAAAGGCATACAATCTGACATTTGTTGGATCTTATCAATAAGAGAAGGAGATATTCTTTGCTTCTACACCTCTGATTGTAAATCAGCTACAAGAGTCTCTTACATGCCATACACACTCAAAAGATGCTTGTATGTTAAGACTGAGTGCCAATGCCCTAGAAGCCATCATTTACCCAGCTCTCCTTTTTACACTAGGGCATGGGTACACAATTATCCAATGTCCATGATGCCAAATTCTCATAATTAACTGATATAAAACATTTTTAAGAGAATTCTCTCTCTCTATTTGTATATAGTAAGGACTCTCCTATCAGAATTGTTTGCCTTTTACCCAGTTGCCTTTCATTTTAGTTATATGCAGAAGGGCCACAAATGCTGTATCTGCCTCTCCCACAAATAATAAAAAATAAACAAATGGCAAATTGTCTCAGAATATCACTCTTAACATCATACTAATAGTTAATTCAAAGGTGAACAACTCCAAGTTAATATATATAATAATAGCTTTAGGAAACGTCCATAATAGGCAGGGTGCTTCTCTTCAATACCTTCATACCATATAACTTTGTTATAGCTTATGCTGTTATATTATATACTATACAGAAGGCTGTTTGATAATAATTATTGTCCACATTATTTAGAGATTACTAAAAGACAAAGTGGAACAAAACACTATCCACATTTAAAAGTTTTGGGTAAAACTGCATTTCTCAGATCAGAAAGTAATTAGATTGTAAATTACCAGCAATTCAAATCCAAAAAAATATTACTCTATAGCTCAGTGGCAAGCATATCCATAAAGTATCGTAACTAGCCCACCATGGGAAAAGGTATGCAAATGAGTGTAACCCATGACAAGAAAGGCAGTAGATTGCAAATTTTTTTGGGTAACTATCATGAATTCCTTGCAAGGTTCATGCTTTGAGCCTCTTTTCTTGTGAACTGTATTGTTAGAGAAACTTATCAGTTGGTCACATTTCTTTAGCAGGCAGCCAGCTGCAACCAGAAAGTAATGACAGCAAAAGAACAACCAGAGAGCACTGAACTGCTAATGCCTAGACAAAGAAATAATGTGCTAATGTCACACTTGCAGGTAAAGCCTTGCAGGTTGATCCTTTTCTAACAAGTTAAATGACAGGATGAATAAATCAGCTGTAGAGACCTGCAACTAAACTGGATAAGGGGATGGAAGATTTAAATTATGAGGGCATACTGTCAAAGTTGGGGTTGTTTTCTCTGGAAAAACTATGCTTGCGAGGGGACATGATTACTCTTTACCTGTACATCATATACATCAGTGGGCATTATAGACAAATAGCAGATACATTAAGATGGATCACTGCACCAGAGGCCACCCCTTTAACCTAGAGGATAAGAACTTTCATTTGAAGCTACATAGGTTTGTGATACTAATATCTACAATTAGTATATAACCTATATATTATATAGGTTAGTTTATAGTTAAGGCTGTATAAGTGTGTATGTGTGTGTGTGTACTGTACGTATCTGGGGTTGGAGGGGTTGAACTTGATGGGCTTTGATCAGAACTTAACAATGTACTGTAACTATGTACTGTCATCACCACCATCATCATTTATTTATATATCACCGACAAGATACGCAGCTTTACCTTGGTTATAACAAACAGGGAATAAATGGTGGCTAACAAATAAGAGTTTACAGAGTACGATAGGATTAGAGGGCACTAAAAATTAGAGTTTACAAACTAAAGGTTAGGGTACAATTGAGACATTAGGATTTTAGAAGCAATTTTGTGATTTATGAAACAGCAATGATTGATTAATTAAGGTACATTGAATAAGCTTCTTTAAACAGGTGGGCCTTTATTTGAAAGTTTCGAGAGAAGGAGAAAGTCTTACAGCTCGGACAGAGGGTTCTAGAGAAAAGCAGAAGCCCGAGTGAAGTCTTGTAGATGAGAATGGGCAGAAGTGATGAGAGGAGAAGTGAGGCGAAGGTCAGAAGCAAAGCGAAGGTTGCGTGAAGGAGTGTATGGAGGGGCTTCACTATTAAGGGCCTCAAATGTAAGTGTGAGTAGTTTGAATTTGATTCTAGAGGAGATTGGGAGCCAGTGAAGGGACATGTATATGGGAGCAGCTGATGTTGAGACGTGAGATAGGTGAATGAGTCTAGCAGCAGCATTTAGAACAGATTGGAGTTGTGAAAGGTGACTTGTTGGAATACCTGCGAGGAGTAGGTTGCAGTAATCAAGGGGGGAGTTGATAAGAGACTGAATAAGTGTTTTGGTTGATTCTGAACTGTGATATGGTTGTATTCAGGCAATGTTGCGCAGTTGAGATATTTTGTTGCCATCAGGGAACATGTAAAAACTGAACTCACGTCTACTAAAACACATTTATCCCAATAGAACAAATATTTGTAATGATTATTGTTTCTTGTGTGAATTGTACATCTTTAGGTTGCTTGGTATCTGTAATCAAGCTGTATCCTGGCTCTCTTCTTAATTTTGTAGCTACTCCAACTGGATAAACTAATGCCACCTCAAATTGAATATAACAAAAATTGAGCTAATCATCTCACCACCTAAACCTGTTTCTAATCTCCCCCCTTACTTTGTATAGTGATTATATATTGAACCCTGTAAACTCAACATATTATCTGCTGGTAGTCTTTGACTCCTACCTGTCCTTCTCTGACCATATTGATAACGCTTTCAAAACCTGTCAAAATCCATCCCTTTCTTTTACCGGCAACAGTTAAGAAGCTTATGCATGTTCTCATCATATCTTGACTATACTACTACAACTTACTATTAATGGCCTTTCTAAATCCCATCTCGCCCCACTGCTAAATACTGCTGCCAGAATTCTACTCCTCTTATCCAAGATTTTACATTCCCCTCCCCTGCTGAAGTCCTTATCATGGATTCCCATAAAACAAAGAATAACTTACAAACTCCTCCTCATAACCATCAAACTCCCTCATTCCTCTGCACCTTACTACATCTCTTCTGATGTATGTCCATATGTTCCTAGTCAACTCCTCCGCTCATCTCAGAGCCACCACTTGGATGCACCCCCACTAATACTGCTGTTTTTCACCTTAAACCTTTATATCTTGCTGCTTCTTACATTTTGAATGCCACCCCTGAATTCCTATATATATATATTTATTTGTATACAAGTGGCAGCCATTGTGGATCCTCCATGAAGAACCAAAATGTGTGTTAAACATTAAATTAGATCCTAGCTGCCTCGCAATTATTAAATGAAAACTGATCTCATTCACCCACTTCAGAGTCTAAACATATTCTCTGTGCAGAATCATGAAACTTAAATTAGCTAAAAGGCTTGTTTTCTACAAGCAGGAGAAATTAATTCAATCAGGCTCCAGTCCAAAGGTAATTGGCAATTTGCACTGATTGTCCTTAAAAATTTTTGCTTGAAATAACTGTTTTCAAAATTTTTACAACTACGGCTATCAGTCTGATATGTTTCTAACTAATAGAGGGAATGACAACAGTTCAATTCAGAAAATCCTAGACTCTGTGTAAATGTTTAGACAAGTAACATTGGGAGAAACAGGCATTATAGATATTCTCCAGTATTAATGGCACAACTCTGAGTATCTCCTCCCAGTGTCCTTCTTCATAGGAAAATAAAGAGAAACATCTTATCTCAGAGCCTTAGTTGCTCAAGTAAGAGACAAAGCGAGCGAGTAATAAAACATACTTTGTTTGAGTCTTGTAACTCAGAGAACCGATTGAATGTTCATTTAATAGTGCTGACTGACTGCAGGACAGGAGTAAATAGTGTTTGCAAAAAATAAATTGGTAACTAGACCATGAGCAAACTTTGACCATGTAATTACAGTACATGCCCCTCCAAATGGCTTTAAACTGTATTTGCATATGATTTGAGAGTAAAACTAGTACTATCTTTATTACAGATATGGCATTAATCCCATATCTTCTGTGTCTTCATGTCTACATAGTTATCATTATATTTCCCCTATCTTATCTTTCATTCATCTTTAGTTTGTTCAGCATCCTTCCACATTCTGCTTTCCCACTATATTCTTAGTTTCCTCATCCCTTTTTACTATACACTAAGGTGCAGATTTATCAAGGGTCGAAGTGAAAATTCGAAGTAAATAAATTCGAATTTCGAGCTAGGCCATCGAATAGGCCAAAATTTGATTTGAATTTGAAAAAGATTTTACTAATAGAATATCGAAATTTATCATGTACTGTTTCTTTAAAACTTCGACTTCGACCATTCACCATCTAAAACCTGCCGAATTGTTGTTTTAGCCTATGGGGGTCCTCTTAGAACCTGTTTGGAATCATTCTTGGACTTTGAAAAATCTAAGTTTTTTGGGACAAATGCTTTGTTTTGACTTTGATCAAATGCTCTTAAACTTCAATTCTAACGATTTGAATACAGCCTATTCATCCAAAGGTAAAAACTTCAATTTTTTTAATAGATTTCGATTGGTCTTTTTTTTATTCAAATTTCGAAGTTATGGGAGTTCAAAAAAACTCCCATTACTTCGAAATTTGACCCTTGATAAATCTGCCCCTAAGTCAACTTCTCCTTCCTGAGTCTCTATATCCTTCTATCTTACCTCTCTTTTCATTGAGAAGGACAGGAGAAGAAATACAGAGGTGGAAGCTTGCCCATAAAGCAATACAGAAATACAAACGCAATTTATGTTTATTTGGCAAACCCTGGGCCCTAAGAGTAATTGTTCTAAGAGATCTTTCAAATGGATGAGACGTAAATATGACTTGCATTTGAAGCCTGGGTGAAGAGGGTGACATTACCCTGCTCTGAGTGAATGCTGCCTGCAGCTTCTTTCCACTATAGCTAATGTGAATTGTGTAGCACATAGTTATATAGTTATATAGTTACATAGTTAAATTGGCTTCTATTGAACCAAAAAGGTTTTGCTTTGCAACAACGTTCCTTGCTTACAAGTGGAATATACTGACAAGTATATTTATTTAGCAGCATTTTAAAGACTTCCCATTTTTGTTCTGTGTTTAACCCTGTGAAAAGCATTTCCCACTTAATATGTTGCAGAGATGCCCTTATACTGTCAAAGTTTGCACGTCTGAAATTTAGTGTTTTAGTTACTCCCTTATAGAATTGCTTCTGCAATAGAATCTCAAAGGAGACCATGTTATGATCACTATTACCTAAATGCTCACCTACACAAATGTTAGAGATGAGTTCAGTATTATTAGTTATTACAAGGCCAAAAGTGAGTTATTCCTAGTAGGTTCTTGAACGAGCTGGAATAAAAAGTTGTCATTCAGCATATTTACAAACCTACTAGCTTTTTCTGTCTTAGCAACCCCATTACCCCAGTCAATGTCTGGATAATTGAAGACACCCATAGCAACAACTTGACCCAGCTGTGAAGCCGCTTGTATCTGCAAGAGTAGCTGGGCTTTATAGCATACACCAATGATAATTCTTTTTGTAACCTTTTGCCCAGTCAAAATCTCTACCCAGAGGGATTCTACACCCTCACCAGTGCCAGCTATGGTTATTTCTTTAGCACATGGCTTTAATTCAGGCTTTACATACAAACACACTCCTCCACCCGTTTTAATCCCTCTGTCCCTCCTAAAAAGGGTGTACCTATTTAAATTCACAATCCAGTCACATGTTTCATCCCACCAGGTCTCATTGATACCAATTATATCATAATTTTTAGAGCATGTAATTAATTCTAGGTCTCCCATACCTAAAAAACTTTTACTTTAGAAATTTGCATTACTTAGTGGAGAATTATATGTTAAGTTAGTATTATTCTGTTTTCCTTGTAACAGAGGGACCTCCTTAGCTGGTAAACTGTATGCCCCCTCACTCCTCCCCTAAGACCCCTTACTAATCCCACTGCCCCGTCTACCCTAGCTTCTCCATAATTCTTTATCTCACTTGCCCCCCCCCTTGCCTAGTTTAAACACTCCTCCAACCTCTTAGCCATTTTTTCCCCTAGCACCGTGGACCCCCTTCCATTGAGGTGCAAACCGCCTCGATTGTATAGGTTGTACCCCCAGGAAAAATCAGCCCAGTGCTCTAGAAACCCAAACCCTTCCTTCCTACACCAAGACTTCAGCCACTCATTTAGCTCCCTAAACTCCTGCTGTTTTCCTATACTTGCATGTGGCATGGGCAAAGTTTCAGAAAATATGACATTGGAAGACCTTTCCTTGATCTTAGAGCCTAGATCCCTGAAATCACTCTTTAAGGTCTTCCATCTACCATTTATTTTGTCATTAGTATCGATATGCACTAAGACAGCTGGGTCATGCCCAGCCCCACCCAATAATTTGTCTATCCGATCAACCACATGACGAACCCTGGCGCCAGGTAGACAGCAAACTGTTCGGTTGTAGCGATCCGGATGACAGATTACCATATCCACTTTCCTAATAATTGAGTCCCCTACAACCACAGTCTGCTTAGGCCTGACTCTGCTCTCCTCCCACCACTACTAGAGAAACTGGTCTCCCGGCTGTTAGAGAGATCAGCCCCATCTAGAATTGCCAATCCAGAGTTCATACTCCCATCATCTTCACATAATCTGGCAAATTTGTTGCGATGTATAAGCTCTGAATCAGCCTCCATTTTCCTTTTGCCCACTTTAGATTTTCTAACTGTCACCCAGCTAGCTGCCTCAACATCCTGCTGCTGTTCTGTTCCCCCCAAACTATCTGACCCCGCTAGGTCCTGTTCAGTGAGCAAGAGACTCCTTTCAAGATTGTCAATTGACCGCAGTGTTGCAATTTGTTGCTCCAGTGCTCTAACTCGAGCCTCCAAAGTGGCAATTTTCTCACAACCACCACAGAGGTAAGCATTTTGGATCTCTTGTTCCAAATCTGCATAAATATGGCAAACATCACACACTGGGTCAAGTATCTTTAGAGAACACAATAGTATACATTTGTTTACAGATACATTTACACTGGTGTCCCATAGTATCATGTGATATTTAAAGTGCTTTAAAAGCTGTGATTTTTAAGGAAGTAAAGGTGACCAAAAACTAGGGGGCATATTTCTTCTGCTGTGTAAAAACAGCATATCGCCACGTTTTACAGTGTATTAAATGCCGTAAAAAACAGCATAACAGCGTAATATTTTTATGCTTTTTCTATGTGACTTCCACGGAAGCAAGGTAAAATAATATCATCAAATATAGCATTAGCATGGTGTTAAATTACACACATTTTGATAAATTTGCCATTTATTTTACAGTAAACAGCTTTTTAAACAGTTTTTTTAGGTGAGATTCGTTTTACACAACATAATAAATATGCCCTTAATTGTGTCCCAACAGTTAGGGGCCGATTCACTAAATTCGGGTGAAGGGTTAGAATAAAAAAAACTTCGAATTTCGAAGTTTTTTTTGGGTACTTCGACCATCGAATTGGTTAAATTCGATCGAAGTCGAACGAAATCGAACGATTCGAAGTAAAAATCGTTCGACTATTCGACCATTCGATAGTCGAAGTACTTACCCTTTAAAAAAAACTTCGACCCCCTACTTCGGCAGATAAAACCTACCGAAGTCAATGTTAGCCTATGGGGAAGGTCCCCATAGGCTTGCTCAGCTTTTTTTGATCGAAGGATTTTCCTTCGATCGTTTGATTAAAATCCTTCGAATCGTTCGATTCGAAGGATTTAATCGTTCGATCGAACGAAAAATCCTTCGATCGTTCGATCGAATGTTTAGCGCTAAATCCTTCGACTTCGATATTCGAAGTCGAAGGATTTCAATTCGAGGGTCGAATTTCGAAGTATTTTTAACTTCGAAATTCGACCCTTAGTGAATCTGCCCCTTAAAGTCCGATGACTAAACTAATAAATGTAATTCACTAACGTACATGTGTACATGTATTTGAATGTAGACTAGAGAGGGCTCAACACAAATGGAGGTAATGGTGAGATATAGTCACTGTAAACAAAGTTATGGCACTTCAGAATACACAATTTCATATCAAGTATCCAGTGTAAGAAAATGGCAGCAAAAATTAAACCTTTGTAAATGTTAAAATACAAATTAGGAGAAAACCCTTTAAAGATGAATGTGAACTATCTTTATAAGGGTGTTGACTTACTTTCCTCCAGAAAACGTACTTAATAACTTCTAAGACCGACAACTTATGGCAATAAATTTACCTCCCCCAGTTATGACATAATAAAATGACATATCATGAGTTGCTGGCAGTGTTTCAAAAACCCCTGGAAATAACCTTAAATGTGTGATGGACACCTCATTTTACAAAAACAATATGCAAGAATACATCTCCACTGCAGTGCCACAAACAAATGAGAAAACTTTCCTTTATTCCTAGTATAGCATATATTTGCACTCTCCTAAATTATACCATTTTCCAAAATGGAAAGCTTTACCTGAAACAGAGGTCGGTCCTCTGGGACAACAACATGCAACGTTTTCAGTGTGCCTCTCATTATGATTTAATTAGTCACCTGAATCTAGTACCTGGGAATCCTCTTAGGTACAGTAAATGTTATATACGAATTCAGGCTTGAAAGGACATGAGGGTCATTGCATACAGCAAGTCTGCAGTTGTAAATAATGATTTATTTTCACACGGGCAATTTTAGAGCTACCAATTTGTTGCAGCCTCTAGGTACTGTACTTGGCCCTCGGTTGTTCTCCTTTCATATGCTCTTTGGGAGACTATATCCATTTCAGACACGATATCCAGATATATTAAGACGCCCCTTCACTAACAAAGTAAAATTCGGACCCAGATCTTTAGCTGCCTCCTAGCTATCTCCTCCTAGCTATATTAATCTCAAAAATCAGTTCAATCTGAAAAGAGAACTGTTTGTCATTTTACCCAAACCAGACTCTTCCTTAAACTTCTACTACTGATGCCATGTTTATTAACCCTATTGATTCAGATCTCTGCCTGGAGCTAATCTTCTTTTTTATTCTCTGATTACATTAATTCCACCTGCAAAATTCTTTTTCTTTTGCAGTATTGTTAAACCTTGTTCCATTCTGTTTCAGACAACTATTAAAGCACTCATGTATGCCATTATCCTATCACATTGATCATATTGCAACCTACTTCTTACCAGTCTCCCAGACACCCACCTTTTCCCCTTTCACCTTAAACTCTGCTTCTTATGCTCCCATTTCCAAAAACATGTCAATCCACCTTAATTGTTCATAATTTACAAGTTTTGGCTTGCTCACTCTTGATCTTCTGCAAATATATCGCAGTCACCCACATCAAAATCCTTCTGTTAAACTTTAATGCCTTTTACTCCACTGCTTCTATGTCTTAAATTATGTGTCTTTATCTACATGGTCATCTCTCAAAGCCACCATCATTTCATGCTGCCCACATCTACTGTACCTCCTTCTCTTCTCCATGAGGAGCCTCAACTCAGCCAGTACAAAAATAAATCTATGTCTTGGAACAATAGCACATGATCTGATTAAATGGCCAATGCCACAACCACTTACACTAATATGTTTGCCTGTAAGCTATCCACCCACTTAAATTGTAAGTGTTACGGGACAGGGACCTCCAACCTCCATGTTGCTTTTTTTAATTGCAATATTCCTTCTCCTTTACTATTACACAGTCAATGTAATGTAAAAATGTTCAGTGCTGCATATACAAACTATAAGTAATGTTAGAGATACATAGCTGTCATTAATTGTAAACACTATAGCAATAGTTCACCTGCTCACAGCAACCCATACCAACCAACCAGACATTTTTTCTCCTAACTTGAATTTTGCAGCAGTTTGAAGCAGACTGTTCAAAACTGCTGTCTGGTTGCTATAGGTTACTAGGGGAAAAATTATCCAGTGTTCTAAAAATTTTTGAGAAAAAAGGGACCGATTTCTAAGAAGATACTGTAAAAACGACTTATTTTTACTTTGTTCATTATGGTCTAATTAAGTGATTTTGCAAGCCAGACTAATGAAATATTATTTGAAATGTTTTGGTTTAAATCTTATTATAATTGCATACCTGTGAGTGTGAAAAAACTGCA
Organism: Xenopus petersii; assembly: GCA_038501925.1. Lineage (NCBI taxonomy): Eukaryota > Metazoa > Chordata > Amphibia > Anura > Pipidae > Xenopus > Xenopus petersii. The sequence goes on along the minus strand of CM076679.1, from coordinate 93,709,021 downwards.
GCTATTGCAGTCAAACAAATCTGAAAAGCCATATATAACTATTTTACCTTTAAAAATGGTATAAAGGAATATTATAACTGTACTCTGTTTAGAATGATGATTTCTAGGGAAGACTATTAAGAGAAGATTATATATTCGTTTATTTAATACCTTTTGGCTAAGAAGGATGTACTTGAATCAGGATAGAACTTAACGCATTATGTATGCCGTCCTTACCCCAGAACATCATAGTAAAGTTTATTATATTCTCTATAGTGTTCCCTTAATACAGCAACGTAGGACTTTTTTGCTGGTGATAAATTTGTGCAAAACAAACTTTTTATGGATATATATAATATGAACCATGGCTTCTAACTCTATCATTTCCTGATAAACTTATATCATGTGCATGCAATATAAACTTGATAGATAGTAGATAGGTACAGGCATACAACGGGCAAATTAAGCAGTAGAATTTATATAGAGAGACTTAAATATACACAGTCAATTATTTCTGAAACCTCTTATCTACTCTGTCTACAAAATATTCTTGAAGATAATTGTCAGAATGAGCAATATAAATTAGCATGCTAATTCGAATAAAAGCTTGCAAAACGCATTCGCCTTAACAGCAACATCTGTCTGCCCTGTCTGCCGTATAATTTTACAATAACGAGTCCGAGTAGGAGACTTAGAAATCATCAAAATCGTTATAAAAAAAAAAAAAAAACAGAATGTAGAAAGGCAAATGAGATTGTGTGTGGATCAGTTCTTTCTCATAATTCTTAGTACAAAACAAAAGCAAGCATCAGTCATAGGAACACAGTATGGAATTAAATGATTTTTGAACTTCTAATCATTTCAAAATGAAAGAAAAAATAAAATAGCTAATTATTTTGTGTAGTATTTATAATCCATTAGTCATAAAGGTAAGATTTATGTTGTTTTTAACCCTTTAAATCACATAGAGAATTTGCTTGCCATTATAATGTATACTGCTTTTATAGAGCTATCCAAATAATGCTCAATATTGTTTTGAATAAAGTCTTAAAAGAGGTGATGCAATGCAATCTGTATTTTATACATGTCACATTCAGTGTTGATTTATGATGTATTAGTCATATTGCCAGAAGTCATGTTCATTTTAACACTGAATTAAAAATAAGTGCACAACATGTTCTACAATATGTTCTGTACACTTTACATGATCAGGGCTAGTAAAATGGATATTACTATTACTATTTTTAGTCATGCCAATTCTGTTTTGTTTCATTCTGAAAGAGGTTATTGCTTTTTTAATATCATAGTATTTAATATCATTACTATACATGTCTGCTGTAACCACAGGAATTACAGTGAACAGCCCCATCACTCAGTATTGAGTATTTCTTCAATGTGAGTGTAAAGGCTTTAGAATATGCCTTCCCACTAACAATTTTATTGGACTAAAGTGCTCACAAAGTATTTTATATTTGGCAAGTATGAGATGTTAACACCTGTGATTATTCACATCAAGAACAGGAGTTAAATAGGGTATGTAGTATCCATTTAGCAGAGGCATATTTGCTAGAATTTTGGTGAAATTGATTTAATATATACTGTGGTTACAACACTAGCTACATCTGTACATTAATCAGTCTGTAAATTAAAACAGAGGAAAGAATTATATCAACATCTTGCTGAGTAAAGGGCAATTTAGTCTTATGGTAAGCAATAAAAAACTTGTTTTTTTAATCAGTCTTTTACCACAATTCATCATGGAGAATGCTACAGGACTGGAGCTGGGTTATTGAATCAGTTAGCCTGCAAGGGTTGTCCAGGCAGAGTTTCAGAGGAACATTGTTCGGGCCTAAAAAACAGGACTGATTTAGGAAACCGGTGAGGTTATAGTTTGATATTTTAATTTATTGGATTCATTTGTTTTAAGATTGACTGTATGTTAAAAATATAGATTTATGGAGGAAGAAACAATGTCTTAACCTGAGAACATTTTCCAAGTGAAAATATTCATGGTATAAACTCAATGTTCATTGGGCTTGATTTGTCAGGGAAGAACAGCTCACAGATTCAATTAGAAAAAAAACTCATTAGAAAAAGCATGTTAGCCTTAAAATATTTTTATAAAGAGGACACGTATTAACATTTACACACACACACACACACACACACACACACACACACACACACACACACACACACACACACACACACACACACACACACACACACACACACACACACACACACACACACACACACACACACACACACACACACACACACACACACACACACACACACACACACACACACTTTGAATAGCGAAGTCGAAGGATTTACCGCATTTACTTCGATCAAACGATCGAAGGAAAAATAGTTAGATCGAACGATTAAATCCTTCTAATTGATCGATTCGAAGGATTTTAATCCATCGATCAAAAAAAGCTTAGAAACCTTATGGGGTTTAAAGTGCCGAAGTAGGTAGTCAAAGTTTTTTTTAAAGAGACAGTACTTCGACTATTGAATGGTCGAATAGTCGAACGATTTTTAGTTCGAATCGTTCGAATCGAAGTCGAAGTTGTAGTCGAAGGTCGTAGTAGCCTATTCGATGGTCGAAGTACCCAAAAAAACTTCAAAATTCAGCGTTTTTTTACTTTGAATCCTTCACTCGAGCTTAGTAAATGTGCCCCATATTGTCTGTACTATTGTGTAACTGTCTAGGGGCGAGATATCATTCTACGCTAGTTTTATGATAGCAGTGACACCAGAAAAATAATATTTATGATATAACATACAATATATTTGCTAGAGAACAAACTGAATTCCTTTTAGACACAAGCTACAAATATAAATTAATTTAAAGGAACCATTATTTTTCCCCACAGAACATGATATAATGTGTCTGCCTGAGAACCTACCAAAAATGCTGTTTTACCAAGTCAACATTTGTTTATTTGTATATTTAGAAGCATACTGACGCACACACAGGCATATGTACTGTATGTATATAAACAAAGGTATGGCATCTATTATCCATTTACCCATTATCCAAAAAAAGTCAGAAATACGACAATGCCATTTCCTATAGATTGCTATTTAAACACAAATTCTTTATCTTTTACTGATTTGTTGTTTTTATTTGCAAAGTTAAGAAAGTTCTTTGCACTTGATGATAACTCAGCTAGCATACATAAACACTGATGGAAAAAGAAAGCTATTCATGTTTAAACTTGCCTGAAGGTGTAGTGCTTCATACTGCATAAAATACCCCTCTCAAGGAAAGCCCCAGGTCTTGAGCATTCCAAATAATAGATCCTATATCTGTATAAACCATGTTATAACCTGATAGTGTTATTGAGGTGATGGTATTTATCAGATAGTCTCGTATTCAGTTTATGTGTTCCATAAAGGAGCTAACAGTCTCTAACTCGAATGCCGACATTGTAATGATTTGTCATTTTTGCAAAGGCACTTGTTTGTCTAAGCTAAAACAAATCATAGCACCCAGCTGCTGCAGAACATCTCTAACAACCAAGCAGCATTTACTATATCACAGATCTAACACGGGGAAGTATACAGCTCCCTAAATGATGATCTGCAGCAACAGAAGTGTTTGATTAACAAAGGTGCCCTATGCTGATAAACACATTTTAGCCGTCTTCATGGGGACATGTGTGTGTTTCTCCCAGGATGCCTTCTGGTATAGTAAAGGTGTCTTTCCCATTCACTAAGCTGCTAGCATCATCCTGGGTGTGAATCCATTTTTTCACATGCTGACAAGTGTGATATTTTTTTGGGGAGGTGGGGGGGGGTTGGTTGGAGGAATGAGATCACTACTAATAAATATTTCCCGAAATTTACAGCTTCACGTACATTACCAGCATGTACCGTGTGAGACATGAAGGAGGAATATTGAGTGTATTTTAGATGGGATGCATTAAACAACATGCAAGAGGCAAATGTTTTTGTTCCAGACTTTTAGGGAGGAAGCACATTCGGTCTGTTCTAACAAAGACTTGACATCACTGCATGAGTAGATCTAGAAAGTCAGTGATGTAGAACATGCCAGGAATTTATTCTGTGGGCTGATCTGTCAAGCAGTTGTGCTTCTGGTTTTGATTTGAAATGAATCACAGCAATATATAATTCCTCCTACTATGTAGGGTAACCCAGTTCATGAGGTTTCAGCTACAGAGATGGTCCACTTAGTAGCGTATGCAAGGAGAGTAAAGCAGAGCCTACACAAAGGGAGTGCATTTATAGCACTGTGTGTATTACGGTACTTTATGTTCATCACAGCAGGTTCACACATACCTGTATATATTTGTCAAATAATGACAAGTCCATAACTTCTTTCTTACATATTATACCCAACATATGGGAGGCCAGGTACCACCAGGTAGGGTGCGAAAGTGACAAACCTCTCTAATACAGATACACTGTTTTTGTGGTTACCTTATATTTGGCCTAAGATGACAAATAAAAACGTAAGTATATAATTCTACATTATAGAAAGTTTGGTGTGCATTATAGAAAAGTTTGATGTATTGAGCTACATGGTTGTTATACGAGACTTGAGGCCAAAGGGATATGCTGCTGTTTTGTATGTGCATAAGTCAATGTTTGGAATCACATATCCTTATCCTTATTTATACATTTATTTTATATATATATATATATATATATATATATATATATATATATATATATATATATATATATATATTTATATATATATAAGCGGTAATGCTCTGAAACAGGGGCTATTTGCCTATACTTTCTCAATAAATATAATTATCCCGCTATGCAATTTGTACAGGACAAGGGGATAGTTTAACCCCTTGCCCGAGTTATCCGCACTTCTTGTACATCAATTTTGGATATAATTATGTATTATTATCTGGCACTACATAATTTTTCTCCTAAAAAAGAGTCACATTTATTTTGTATTGTACTCACTGTTCTCACACCAAAGGGTTTCAATAGGATATAATCTCCATATGTCCACTAGGTGGCATTGGATCTCTCTTTGGTGCTTTCCTATGGGGACCAATTTCAGTGGTAATGTTCTCTGGATGTAAATGATCAGAAAATGCTCTGTAGAGACAGCCACTCGCCTCATAGGAACCAGCAAAAACGGAGGGTCAGGACTGTGCAGTAAGTGAAAAACTGGCATTTAATTTAACAGGGGGATTTACTTACATATGTGTATTGTAGATCAGTGTTGCAGTTATCTCTTTTTTGAGGCAGGAGGCTTTTCTAATTGAATCGTTCGGAGGTCGGCAAAGGAATCACTGGTTCAAACTGTAAGTAATCCTTGAGAGAACTGATGCACATCTATATATATCAGTCCAGATCTCAAATGCCACCCTGAACATGCATTAGACCAGGCTTTTTTTGTACATGTCTAATATTGAATTCTTTACACTCGCTACTACGGCTTGTTAGGTACAACTTTTAATCTTTGTTACCCAGTATTGTGAATCATTTCTGTACAGTAAAACATATAAATGGCTTGTGCTAATGACGCTATCTAATGTAACCTCATTCACTGTTCATACACATGCCAAGGGCTCCCCATACATGCATTGAGATGCTTTAGCATGAAGATACATAGACAGCAATAGATATATGATAGGTAATAGATAGTGTGGGTGTCTGATACAGTCACCTATGGGATACTCATGCTGACATCAGAAGAAGTTACCTAAAAGGCCATATATTACACATAATACTGAATCACAGGCATCCACATAAAGTGCCATATCCTTGGCAATTATCTTGACAAAAATTAAATAAACAAACATGAGGAATAATTAGGAAATAACCATTACCCCCATCCCCTAAGGGAGTCCACCTGAGTCTCTTATTTTCAGCTAGTGCTTGGAACATTTCAGCAATAAAAGGACATGCAAATGAGTGGAAAAAATGCATCTGGCAAAGTGTGTACTTACTGGAGATAGACTTTATGTGTCCTAATTAGAGGAAGGTCCCTGTGCGTGGAGTTATAATCCTTTTATTGGTGCTCATCAGTGCACGGAGGTGTTTTATCCAAATCCTCTTTTAGGGAAAATGATTCCCTTTCCTTAGTGTAACCAGTATCCAGAGACCCCAGCATCACCTCGCAGCATCCAAACCCCCTGCCAAATCCAGCAGCTTATTAGACGGACTCAGGAAGCACAGTTTGCTCTGTCTGTGAATGGACTTTCTGGGGATAAAAGTGCATCATTCCCTGTTTTTTGCTTGATGTTTGATGAAGAAAACTTTTTATATATATTTACAAAATGAACAAAAAAAACAGGGAAATCAAAAACAGTTTTGCTGTCTGAGACTCCAAGCCGGTCTTCAAAGGTCCTTCCACTCTTGGCTTCCAGATGTGCAGTGTGGGGAGATGCTGTTGTTCCTGAGTGCTGAAATGCACTGCAGCCCCTGCTCTCATAGTGTTTAGAATGGAAATGTGGTGAGTGGAATTGAGAGGCAGCATCAATCACTTCCAATTAGCATTGGCATAATGGGTGGGGACCTTGTTCTCCTTTCAGTGACCAGTCTGTCCCTCCAAGTTACTGCAAAACACATAGCATTGTGGTGTGGGGAAGGAGACACATGTTTCAGTGTGATGAGCTACGGACTTCTTGACTCAGGGTGGGGTGGGGAGAGGCTCACTCTGCACACACATACACACACACACACACACACACACACACAAGATGAGACCGATTACCAAGGGGAAGAAGGCAAGGGTGCAACATGCAAAAGGCAGCAGAGAGGGGTCTTGCTGTTTGCAGAGAAGGATCCTAAATGCCAGCAAACAAGAGATTTCGAACCTTATACCAGCTCAACATTGGGATTCCTGAGCGGTCCTAAAGGCCACAGCCGTTTATCCCTGACAAGCTCTGCATTATTGATTGCAAGCTCCGCAACTCTTCTCAGGGTGGAATCCCAGCTGCCAGGGAGGGTGGGGACAAAAGGATTTTCTCTCTCTGTGATGGTAATACTGATTTCATATGGGATAAGAGAGAGCAGAACTCTGCTTTGGTGTATACACCTGAAAGAAATACAGAACTCTGTAATGTATTGTATATAAAAAGAAATCTATAAAGACAGTCAAAAACATGCCTAATTATTAATGTACTAAACACAAAAGCACACTGCTTTCAAGCATACGAGGCCAAAAAAATTCTGTAAGCTTTGCCTGTGAGTACCTCTCATTAGTGAATTATGTCAACGTGGATAAAGCAATATAATGTAAATTCTAAATATCAGTCCGGAACAGTGTAACTGCATCTATCTATCTATCTATCATCTATCTATCTATCTATCTATCTATCTATCTATCTATCTATCTATCTATCTATCTATCTATCTATCTATCTATCTATCTATCTATCTATCTAATCTATCTACAGTATCTATCTATCTACTGTATCTATCTATCTGTCTATATCTATTACATATAATATAATACTCAAATACAAAGGCACTTGCTCAAGGTTAAATGGAGCAATTATTAGTAACATACAAAAAAAATTGACTTGCAGCATGCATGCAATGCATAAATACAACACATTCTACATATATAATATTTTGGTCAGCAAACGGATTGTTTTCCTGCATGCAGATTATCAAGGAAAAAATTCCTCATCTTCTGCATGAAACAATTTAGGTGTTCAATTTCACTGAAATTTTCTGCTTCAAGAACAAAGTTGGATCAAAGCGTCAAGACATCCCATCTCTTGCCTCTTGCATATTTCGCCACAAGATCAATAGGAATACATTTCTCCTCACTTGAGAAGGTAAAAGAAGAGATCCAACGTTTCAGCATTTCCACTAATACAACATGCACAACTAATACAGAAGGAGAAGACAGTACAGAAAGTCCATCTCCCATAGACTCCATAGACTCCATTATAATCAAATAATCCACATTTTACAAAGGATTTCCTTTTTCTCTGCAATAAGAAAAACAGTACCTTGTTCTTAATCCAAGCAAAGATAAAATTAATCTTTATTGGGAAAAAATAAACAGTCTATTGGTTTATTTCATTATTTCCTAGTAGATCTGTTACTCGTAAAGATCTGTTACTCAGAAACACCCAGGTCCCAAGCATTCTATATAATAGGTTCCTATACCCTATATATATGGGCATTCAATGTTCAGATTGTATTTTAAACCTTTTGCTGGCAGTGAAAGTGATAAAGATTAAGACTAGTGAGAGAGAGAGAGAGAGAGAGAGAAAGAGAGAGAGAGAGAACCACAGTTCAGAAAGAGATTAGATTATTTTCTTTATAGGGCATTTTAGAATACAAATACGGACTTGTATAAATAATGGGAACTCCAATATCTGTTCAGAGATCCCCAGAGTGTGCATGCAGCAAATCAGCATCATTTTGACTCTGGGCTCAGTATGGGCACATTATTATTATTATTTTGACTGTTTATTTACAAAGCTACAGCTGTAGCTCTGTACTAAGTGAATATTTAAAAAAGGACAAATTAATAGAACAGCGTGAGAGGCAATGAGGAGTCTTGAACTACAGCATTCACATAAAGCCTACCAGCACATTTAAATTGTTGATAAACCACAACATAAAACATCTTGATGACAAGAAGCTGGACAGCCACTCTCACGGGATCCCAAATGCAACACATTTTGTGCAAAGTTTACATTATACCGTATATTTACAATATATGAAGACATTATGGTAGATCTATATACTGTATTTGGTTTGCTCTATGAACACTTTGATGGAATAACAATAAAAACTTGTCCTATATTGACAGTGACTTTACTGTAGATCTACTAAGAGCATTAAAATAACCGGATTACTGGAGCTGCAGAGACACAAACAATTAAAAATGGCATTGAATGCAACTTTTCCAAACATAATGGGGGGGAGGGGGGTTGCTGATTCCTCAGGCGCGTCAGAGATATAGGGAGAATTTACCTGCTTTAAATATCACCATCTATAACCTTAGTGATATTATTTGTCTCATCTCCTTTTTGAGTGATTTTCAGCAGCCATTTTTAGAATTCATGAAATGAAGGATTTCCGGTGCTTTCAGACAAATGGTCACCTCTGTATCTCCAAAGGGTTACAGCCCAACATTTCATCTCTGACAATCACACTGTAGGAAGGACTTTTAGTACACGGCAGAGAAAAGTGAAGTTAATTCTGAGCAGACAGATAAGAAACCCATTAGCCCTGAATGAGCTACATTGCGATTCACATCAGTACACCTTGTTACAAGGAGCTACAAGCGGATGCATTATTCAGAGGGCACAGGAACACATCATATACCACTGTAACAATGGGCTTCTCCTAACCATTAACTGACATAGTTTTGATGGATCTTTTGGCAAATAAATAACGTTTACAAAGCTTACAGGATAAATTTAGACTTTCCATCAGCCATTTCATCAGACCCTGATCTAAAGATGCTAAAAGTAAAAAGAGGCACAAATACAAATAAAGATTTGGCATCAATTATCCAGGCTCTTCTTTCCCATAGACTCCTTTTTCATCAAATAATTCAAATGTTTTAACTGTATTTCCTTTTACTCTGTAATAATGCAACAGAGCCTTTTTTCTTTACCCAAACTCAGATATAATTCATCCTTACTGGAGGCAATGGATGTATTTAATGTTTAATGATTATTGAATGGACTTAAGATATTTATTATTATTAACATGTATTTATATAGCACCAACATATTTTGCAGCCCTGCAAAGTAAATGTGTTTATACAACTAAATCACATGAATTACATATGTAGAACATATGGAGTTACATACATCACAACCAATAATGGTACAAAAGGTGAGGAAGGCCCTGTGCAAAAGAGCTTACAAACTAAAGGGAAGGGAATAAGACACACGGTGTGGGAGTGGGCAAGATCAGAATGAAGTGGGTGAGAGATGTAGTACTGTATGTGGTGTTGTATTTAGTAGTTAAGCAGAGTGAGGGTAGGCTCCTCTAAATAAGTGCCTTTTAAGAGATTTCTTGAAAGCAGGTTGGGAGAAAGTCAGACAGACCATGGAAGAACATTCCAGAGGAGGGGTGCAGCCCTTGCAAAGTCTTGAATGCGAGCATGTGAGGAGGTAATGAGAGAAGAGTTGAGTAGCAGGTCAGTAGAGGAGCATAGTAAGCGGTTGGGTGAGTATATAGAGATGAGATCAAAGATGTTGGGTGGGGCAGTGCTTTGAAGTGCTTTGAATGTCAGGGTCATACATTTGAATTTTATTCTGAACGATGGTGGATACCAGTGTAGAAATTGGCAGAGTAGCATGGCAGAGGAGGAGCGGTTGACAGTTTCTGGAGGGGAAGGACAATTAAAGGAGAGTTACAGTAGTCTAGACGTGATATAACGAGAGAGTGAATAAGTATTTTGTCAGCATCTTGAGTGATAAATTATTGTATTTTGGATATGTTCCTTAGGTGTAAGTGACATGATTTAATACGATACTGGACAGGGCAGAATCTAGGATAACCCCAAGGCACCGGGCCTGGGGAGATGCAATGATAGTGGAATTTTTAGCTATGATAGATACTTTCAGGATGAAGATCCAAAAACTCAAGTTCTCAAGCATTCTGGATAACAGGTTCCATACCTGTATACATATATATATGTGCACTAATTTGAATAAATCTGTAGTATGCATGGGGCTGCCTCAGACACAAATATTTAGAATTTATACAACCTTCTTGATATAGATGGGATCCCAATTAAAAAAACAATTTAGTATTTTTAAGTTGCTCTGTGCATTCATTCACACTGACATCTATATGGCATAGTAAAGTCAAGTTTGCCTTAAGAGATTCTAACACTCATGATAAGTAAAGGACAGTGCTATCATTAAGGATACAATGCTGACATTTGAATAAATAACAAGTAGCCCCACCAGCATCAAACTCCAATCATCTGCACCTGGAAAATGATCAATAAACTGGTTTTACAAATGCAGAATTTTCCACCTACGTTAAATGAAAATGTTAATAAGCAGGAAAAAAAGATATATTGACATTTTTAACATTTACTTAATAATCATAATAGAACAGAATGAGAATGAGTAATGTTAATATTACACAAAACAATAAAAATATTTTGAAAAAAAAAATCTTTACAGTCCACTGGCAGAAGCTTTAGGCAACCAGGGAGCTCCTGGTTGACTGCCATTCCTTACCCAGCCTAAGGGTAGATTTAACCCCAACTTCAACCTATGTCTGGTTTTATCTTATTCCTCATTGCTCTGGCAAAACAAGCATCCAATGGAAGAATTTACTACATATGGATATACATGCCAATTTATATAACTTGCCATAATATATTGCAAGTGATAAAAAAGTGTTAACAGGATGAACAGGATTTAATATAAATTTCTTGGTTTCTGAATTAGTGAATTTCACTGCTTCTGGCCCTCTAGTGACCATTGGAAGATTTTTTTATGTTTTGTTTTGAGTTGTCCTGAGGTATCTCAGGTGGTTAATTAAAAAGGCAGCTCATGCCAGAGTGGAGAGTTCCTGGCTGGGAAAAATACACAGGAAAGCTGCCTGTATGAGAGGGATTGAAATCACCAAAAGGTTTGGGATTTTGTATATTCCTGTATGTTCTTTGTTTTGGGGAGACAGGTGGTAGGCCTTCTCCTGGTTAGTTAGGAAAACTGACCTGTATTAGTTAGAAGCCCATTAAGTGGCAAGGATTTTATTTTGAATTGTTTGTTTTGTTTATTTTTGCTGCAAGAGACAATAAACTGCCAAAAAGAGACTATACTCTCATGAGTTGTGCTTGTGCCGTGGGCTGTTACCCCCAGAAAACTGATCCCAACTACCCAAACCCTTACATAATAAATATATATATATATATATATATATATATATATATATATATATATATATATATATATATATATATATATATTTTTTAAGTGGGGTTAGTGACCTCCATTTGAAGTTTAAGTTAACTTAAAGATAAACAACCCCATTCAATTTCCAATTTGCTTATTAGATTTTTGGCAACAGCAAAGATTTGCTGAACATAATTGCAATTAAAAATGCTTAAAGGGTGGGTAAAGTCTAAAATAGAATAAGGCTAGAAATGCTGTATCTTGTATACTAAACATAAATATGAACTTACTGCACCACAAGCCTAATCAAACAAATAATTTATTCTTTCAAAGTTGGCCAAAGGGGTCACCATCTTGTAACTTTTTTAAACAACAAAGCAAGACCTAGACTGTGCACATGCTCAGTGTGGTCTGGGCTGCTTAGGGATCATCATAAATTATCAAAACAACACAAGTCAAATAATATCGGCCAGAAGCCGATACAGCAAGACTGATTAATAATCAGAATAGACAGACTGCACTGGGTCCTGTGTTGCCATGCAATCTAATGTGGATTTTATTGTTTTTTTAATTGTTTAATACAAACTTTCTCCAACGCTGCAGCAGTATAATCCTCCAAATAGAATCCCAGTTTATCTGTTTAAATCTGTCTCCATGATATTTATCCCTGCAGCTGGAGTTGGAAACAGTAAAGGAGATGTAAAGGCAAAAATAAAATTTAAATAAAGAATTATACTTTTATATATTTGTGACCCTTTGTGGAATCCTTTTGAGTGCCAGATTGCCCATGTGTCAGGCTCTGCTGGGATTTGAGCCAGGAACCTTTGGGTTTTTGGCTCAATCCCTTAACCACTGGGCCAGATGAGCAGCCTGCAGGGTCACTGTCTATTACCTGGCCGTTGCAGTCCAGCAGCAGCCTGATTGGTGGTTTGGAGTCAACCAATCAGGACTGACTCTGCCCTATTTAAGGCCAGCCCTCCTCACACTCCTTGCCTGAGCATTGGTTCCCATACTAGCGCTGTGGCATTGCCCCTATCTAAGGGTCCCTGCTCTAGCCTGCCTTGACTTACCATGTCTCGTCTGAACCCTTCCCTGCTGTTCTAATTCTACGCCCTTGTCAAACTGGTCCTGCTCTTCCCTTGCTGTGTTCCCTTAGGCACATACAGCTTCTGCATCAAGGACTCACCTTTCCCTCATCTCCCTCCCCAGCGCCCCCTACCTAATCCTTGACACCATACTGCTATTACTCATGGTTGTCTGGTTACACCACGTTAAATGGCCACTAAAGTCTATAGAAATAGTTATCTATAATAAAGCCTTTGAATTAAAAATAAGCAGTGTTTAGTAAAAAATTCTCTCTCAATTCAATTTCTGTCAACCTTTACTGACGGGAACTGTTCCCTAATTGTATATGCACAATCCTTTGACTGTGCATAGGTAAAGACAATTAATACAAACTGTGCATATTACCTACATTATTTATACCTATATTATTTTTGTTCCCTTCTAAATGCCAAGATGTATACTTTAACATTTCCAAATTTCTGATCTGTATTATAAAGTGGTAGACTCATCATTATGTACGAGAGGGTCCAGGTGCATATGCCACAGACCTTCAACTTGAGGAATGTCCCAGAGACTTTATACTTCACAATTGAACCAACATGTTCAAAGTGGCGCAGATTAAAAAAAAAGTTGTTTATTTAAGAAAAAACAAAACCCTTACACGTTTCATGCCAAGCGGGACACAAGCTGGCCATAGATGCAAAGATCCAATCGAACAAATCCTCGATTCGTATGATTTTCGGACCGTGTGTGAGAGTCCCGACATTTTTCGTCCTCTGGAGATTGGTTGTTTGGACGTTTGGGCAGGTTAAAAGATTTCTAATGGCTAACGATAATATCTCTGCATGTATTGCCGATTGGTCGATTTTCAGTGGGAGACTGTCACTAGCTTTTGTCGGACATAACTTTCGTACGATTGCTGAAGGGGCAGAACAATGGCTGATCTGTTCTTTTACTATATTTGATCTGAATGGTTAGTGGCAGAATCAGATCTTTGCGTCTATGGCCAGCTTTGGTCATGGGCTCACATAGCATGTGAAGTGTAAAATCTTTGGAACCCTTCTAAATGCAATCCATATAAACAGTACCTCTGATCATGTATACTGTGATCCCACATGGTAAAGGAACTTCAATCCATAAGCTGAACTTGTTTCTTTTGATCCTATTTTACCTTGGATCAGGAAAAGCATTGACACAGTAACAGCCTGGATGGGAATGAACAGATGTGAAATGACTGGGGATTGGCAGCTGTGCTCTTGATCTCAGTAAGGCACCCCCACTCCAGGTGTAGGAATTCAACCAATTAATTAGGAGACTGAGAGAAAGCAAGCAATCGAGGCAGAACTTGCTGCTAAGTGCTCTTTATTGCACACAACATGGTTCGGGCTAGATGACCTTTATCAAGTGTACAGGTTATTAGGTGAAACAAGCTTATAAGGTATAAGACAGGAATTGAGGTCATAAACAGTACGTGTCAATCAACCATGATACGGTGCTGATGTCATCTTGTAGGTGCTCATAGTATGGATAATAACTATTCAGTCCATAGTCCCAATTTGAATGAAAAAATGTCCAGATATTCACAGAATTTTTTCCCTCAAAACTACGAAAATCTTACTAGAAAACAGGTTATGCTTCTGAAAAGGAACTGCCCATTTCTAGGCCTACCACAAAACAATCATGATCACATGTTAATATTGTATGGAAGGAAATTCCCAATAATCTTACCAATAGGCAGCCATACATATAATGTAACTATCTTGGGCTCATAATAATAAAATTAATAATATATATTTCTAATTATTACTATCGTAGTCATGCTACATTTCTGATTAAAGACAAAATTCAGTATAGATTTAGGAATAATAATCCGTACAGGTTAAACAAGTAGTTATTCTAAGTTTTTATTTTGGAGGACAGCAAACTTTAAAAGGACAGCTAAAAACCAGTTAAAAGTATTGATATTTGGGACGTTGTGCATTTGAGAAGGCATTCAATTCTACAAGGAGTTACCAGTAAAGCAAAGGACCGCTCAGTCAGCAGAATGTCCTCAGATAGACAGATAACAAATTAAAGATGCATTGGATTCAGTGATCTGTCGCGTATCTTAATATTTCATTATTTTGAAGGGAGTTTTTGTATATTAAAGTGGATGGAATTCACAGTTTAAATTCTACCACATGTTCACATTAATATACAGCTTAATAAAGAATACCACATAAGAAATGTAAACAAATTGTGGGTAAAATAAAACAATTTACTACATTTATTATTTTTTTTAAATAAATGTAATCATTAAAGTTAAGTGAATAAAGTTAATTATTAGTAATATAATGAACAATAGAAAATTCTGCCGAACTGCATCACAACGGCATAATAAAAAACAGAGCAAAACAGATATTTTAATGTGTTTATAGTCTAAAGATGATCTGCTTTTTTGTATAGGAATCTAAGTGCATGTTGACTGTTATCCTTGGGTAAAATTTTTGGGGAGTATACGACACTCTTATATGGGACCAAGTTCTTTGTCACAAACTGGATCATGTGGACATTATAGACAAATAGCAGGGGACCTTTTTACGCATTAAGAGGATCACTGCATCAGAGGCCACCCCTTCAGACTAGAAGAAAAGAACTTTCATTTGAAGCAACGTAGGTGGTTCTTCACAGTCAGGACAGTGAGGTTGTGGAATGCACTGCCGGGTGATGTTGTGATGGCTGATTCTGGTAATGCCTTTAAGAAGGGCTTAAATGATTTATTGGACAAGTATAATATACAAGGCTATTGTGATACAAAAATCTATAGTTAGTGTATGAGTATATATAGTTTATTTGAGTATATGGAGGGGTTAGTGTGTATATGTATGGATGCTGGGTTTCATTTGGAGGGGTTGAATTTGATGGACTTTGGCCTTTTTTCAACCCAATTTAACTATGTAACTATGTAACCTCAGTCTACCTTATATTATGAAGATGAGGGGTATACACTGGCCTCTCACATTTTGTGGGATATACATCCACAAGCTGTCAGGATGGGAACCCTGGAAAATAAATATAAGCAATGCAGGTAACCAACAAGTCTTAGTAATGCAAGATGTCATGTCATAGTAGTTCCTCAGGACATGGGTAAAGTCATTACAACAAATATGGATGGAAACTCCAGGAATTCTGGGTGTTCTAATTAGGTTTTAGATGTGTAGCTTATTGCATGTTTGTTCCTAGATTTCCATATCTAGGAACAAACATGCAAGCATAATGTGTATTTCCATACAAGTGGGCCCACAGAGCATTCCTTGAAAATAGAAGGGATGTGACATTTGTATTTATTTATTTGTTTGTTTTTTTGGCAGAACACATTTAAACAAACATATAAAGAGAATTTCCCATTACAAATGGTACAATGACATGATTTAGCTAGGTGTTAGATATCTGGAATGCAAGAAGGAAACAGTGAGAGAACCACTCTCTTTTATGTATACAAAAATAATATAGATATTTTGTATTTAAACACCACATATATGCAGTTTAAGCTAAGCACAAATGCATGATATACAGAAAATCATAAGAATTGTAGGGACCCGTAAGAGTTAATTCCTCTCTGTTTTTGAGTCTCATGTCTGGAAACCCCTGTGTAGATTTAGCTACAGGGTTTCCCAGGGGCTGGACAGGGGGCCAGAGCTCTTGCGCTGGTGCAGCATTGCAGATACTGGAGAATGCCTCAAGGTGTCGCTGCTGCACCACTATAAAAGGAGATGTCATGTGCTCAGACAGAAGATTACAGATTTCTGCTGTCTTACTGCTGGATGTTACTTCTTGGAGGAGAGAGTGAATTCAGCAACCAAGATGTAGAGGCAGGAGGCCTCTGAGGCTGGGGTAGGTGACCCCAGGGCCGCCATTAGAAATCACGGGGCCCCGTACAACAAAATTTTTGGGGCCCCCCTGGGCCCCGCCCACACTGATGACCAAGCTCCACCCCATTTCCCGCACACTCCACATCGCAGTTAAAAGACCACACAGACATCAGCGCTAAAAAAGTAACCCCCCCCACACAAGTTGTAAAAAGCTATTGATGGTCAGGGCCCCCTTATAAAAAAATTGGGGCCCCAAAAAAAAAAAATTAATTTTTTTTTTTTAAAAAAAAAACATTGGTGGCAGGGGCCCCCTTATAAGTTAAATAAAACTTGGGGCCCCAACAAAAAAATGTAAAAAAAACTAAAAAATAAACAAACATTGGTGGCAGGGGCCCCCTTATAAGTTAAAAACAAATTGGGGCCCCAAAAAAAAATTTGAAAAAAAAAAAAAAAATTTGAAAAAAAAAAAAAAAAATTTGAAAAAAAAAAAAACATTGGCGGCAGGGGCCCCCTTACAAGTTAAAAACAAATTGGGGCCCCAAAAAAAATTTAAAAAAAAAAAAAAAAATTTTTGAAAAAAAAAAAAACCATTGGCGTCAGGGGCCCCCTTATAAGTTAAAAACAAATTGGGGCCCCAAAAAAAAATTAAAAAAAAAAAAATTTTTTTTGAAAAAAAAAAAACATTGGCGGCAGGGGCCCCCTTATAAGTTAAAAACAAATTGGGGCCCCAAAAAAAAATTTGAAAAAAAAAAAAAATTTTTTTTGAAAAAAAAAAAAAAACATTGGCGGCAGGGGCCCCCTTATAAGTTAAAAACAAATTGGGGCCCCAAAAAAAAATTTAAAAAAAAATAATTTTTTTTGAAAAAAAAAAAAAAAAACTGGTGGCAGGGGCCCCCTTACAAGTTAAAAAAATTTAGGGCCACCAAAAAGAAAATTATTATTTTTTTTTTTTTTAAAAAAACAATGGTGGCAAGGGGCCCCTTACGAGTTAAAAAAAAAATTGGGGCCCCAAAAAAATATGTTTAAAAAAAAAAAGATTGGTTGCAGGGGCCTATAGAATATTAAAATAATACATTGGTGGCCAGGAGATTAAAAAAAAAAAAATACACAAACTGGTGTTCAGTAGAATTGAACTCACGGCTTCAGTTCTTCAACTTCACCTCCTTTCGTGACTTCGGGTCTTTTCACTGCTTCAGGACTTCGGCTTCGGCTGTTTTCGTGACTTCGGGTCTTTGCGCTGCTTCAGGACTTCGGCTGTTTTCGTGACTTCGGGTCTTTTCGGCGCTTCGTGACTTCGGCTTTTTCCGTGACTTTGGGTCTTTTCGGCGCATCGGCTTCGGCTTTTCGGCACTTCCGCATTCGGCAGCACAGAGGCAAGACGTACGGCTCGGGCGCTCGTAAGGGGGGCCCGGATCTTCAAAAAATGCAGCGCTGCCGGGCCCCCCTTCATGCCCGGGCCCGGTACGCTTGTCCCCCCTGTCCCCCCCTGATGGCGGCCCTGGGTGACCCCATGCCTGGGAGCTCAGTCAGGAGGGTTTCGAGCTCTGGATTTTCCAAACTGGATGTGGAAAGGCTTGTGCTATATAAATTGCTGGGATCTACAGTTCAGCTACAGATTCAGCAACAGTGTGCTCTCGCTATAGACAGTGCTGGGAGCGATAAGTCTGGAGGCTCAAACAAGCTGCATGTGCTTCATGGAATGGATTCATCGCTGTGGATGCCTGTTCCAGCTCTGGATGAGCCTACCCATCTGAGTGAATCCCCAGGGTAAGGTGTGCCCAGGGGAGGGTAGAAAAAGAGAGGATACAAGATGGTTTCTGTTTGTGACACAGGCTGTTTGTTGATGCCTGCCACATGGGAATAAGTACCTAGTCCGTAGGGAGAGGTATTTGTGCACTACTGCTACTGGGACCATTTGTACTTATTGGGGATAACGGACTAAGACTCTGATTCTCCCAATGGAGTAGTGCAGGACTTTGCCTGGTAGGGGATTACCAGGGTAGGCACCAGGGTAGTGGGTTATGCTAGTTGAATGCATATTTGTACTTTTACAGTTTACTTACCCTTTAATCTGCACTTCTTTGTATAAAGTTGATATTTTTATAAAGCAAGTGTGTGTGTTGAATGTTTTTCCGAATGGGACCACTCACAGGTGTATTCCCTGGTCCCATTAGGTGGAGGCACTGCCAGAGAAAAGTTTTCTCAGTACCTTTCACTTAGCAAAGGGGACTCAGGACCTGTAATTGGTAAGGAATGGTATGATTTATAACCTTTGGCACAGGGGGGTGGCCAAAAAGGGGTTACACAACCACGTTAATTGGAATAGGTGACCATATATAAAGTTATATGAACAGTATAGTTTACTTTCTGCTGATCTTTTGCTGTAACATTCTATAAAATAATATAATTCAATACAAGTGCCATTCCTCCATGGTATTCACCAGCAGAATAATCTTTGTCCAAGGTATTGAATGAAGTATTGACATCATACTAACTAATGGGAAGCCTAGGAAGTTATTAACCATCAAAATGGATGGTTCCCATTTGATTTGATGAACTAGGATTTAAAAGCCAAAGTGTGCATTATGTTTAAATGTATATTTTGCACAATAAGGGCTCTTACTGACGAGCAGTTGAAGCTGCGACCCCCTGCGTTCCATTTTTCTTCATTCAGCCGCAGGGGAGCGCAGGAATAAATGCATTTAGCTTTTTTCAATGGGGCTGTACTCCCACAGGCGCGTGTAGGCGCTGAATGCAGGAAAAATGCAGCATGTTGCGTCTCAACCTGCGTTCAGCGCCTACACACGCCTATGTGAGTACAGCCCCATTGAAAAGAACTAAATGTGTCTATTCCTGCACTCCCCTGCGGCTGAACGCAGAAAAATTGAACGCAGGGGAGTGAAGCTTCAACCGCTCGTCAGTAAGAGCCCTAAGGTTTTTTAAAAAAAATAAAAAGCTCATCACTTAGTGAGCTAGGCGAGCTTTTTTATTTAAAGGAAACAACTGCTAATTGTGCATAAAAAATGTACAGAAAAAAAAAAAAAGCCAGACACTAATGATTTGAAACGCAATTGTGATTTCTGAAATCATGTAGGGGATATATAAATTTGGAGAACGCTCGTTTTTCCAAATCGTACTTTTTTAATGCAAATAAACACATTTTTCGTACAGTTGCTTAATCCACAATTTTTCGTAATCTATCAAGTGTAAAAACCCTAAAATCTACAATACTAAAGTACTGCAAGTAAAAGTTGTCAAGGTCATGTAGAAGTCAATAGAAGTTCCCTTCATTTTTTTGCAAAGATCAGCTTTTTGCTCATGGTTTTCTGAGATGAAATCTTTCATCGTACAAATTTTTCCTTGGCTCATGTGGTTTTTGTATTTTTTAGGCAGCTATTTTTGTTCATAATTTTTGTATTCAGATCTTTTAATACATTTTTAGAGACACAGAGTTTTAGTGCTTTCAAAAACCTCTAAGACCACTAAAATTTACAATAAACATTGTATAAAGCCTGTGTCTCTAAAATAATTTTAAACACTGGACCAAACGATCACTTTTCCTAAAAAGTGGGGATGAATGAAAATCTTCATAGTCATATTTCCTAAAACTATTTTTTTGTCAATCCTAAAACACGGAAACTTCTTTTAAGATAATGGGTCTCAATTACTATGATGAGTAGAGATGTCGCGAACTGTTCGCCGGCGAACTTGTTCGCGCGAACATCGGGTGTTCGCGCTCGCCGGAAGTTCGCGAACGTCGCGCGACGTTCGCCATTTTGGGTTCGCCATTGTTGGCGCTTTTTTTTGCCCTCTCACCCCAGACCAGCAGGTACATGGCAGCCAATCAGGAAGCTCTCCCCTGGACCACTCCCCTTCCCTATAAAAACCGAAGCCCTGCAGCTTTTTTTCACTCTGCCTGTGTGTGCTGAAGAGATAGTGTAGGGAGAGAGCTGCTGCCTGTTAGTGATTTCAGGGACAGTTGAAAGTTTGCTGGCTAGTAAACGTTTTGATACTGCTCTGTTATTGGAGGGACAGAAGTCTGCAGGGGTTTGAGGGACATTTAAGCTTAGGTAGCTTTGCTGGCTAGTAATCTACCTTCTACTGCAGTGCTCTGTATGTAGCTGCAGTGGGCAGCTGTCCTGCTTCTGATCTCATCTGCTGACTGCTGCAATAGCAATAGTCCTTGTAAGGACTGCTTTTATTTATTTTTTTGTTGTTTTACTACTACTACTACTACTACTACTACTATAAGAGCCCAGTGCTATTAGTCTAGCAGTGTTGGGGAGTGGGACTGGTGTGCTAATCTGCTGCTCCTAGTAGTTCAGCAGCACCAACTTTAATTTTTTTTTTTTTAATATTCATTCTTTTTTTATTTAACTTTTTTTTATTTTACTACCGCTGTAGTAGTGTATAAGTTGACCTTTTAGGCATTATTTGCCCTGTAGGCATTTTTTGCCCAGTGTGTTATTCAACCAACTGCTATCTAGCTGTGTGACCGTGTTCACATTCTGTCTAAATATCCATAATATTACCGTCTCCAGAAAAAACACCGGAGTGACTTTTTTCAAGCAGCCATAATAAATTTTACGTAATCCGTATCCATCGCTGTAGTAGTGTATAAGTTGACCTTTTAGGCATTATTTGCCCTGTAGGCATTTTTTGCCCAGTGTGTTATTCAACCAACTGCTATCTAGCTGTGTGCCCGTGTTCACATTCTGTCTAAATATCCATAATATTACCGTCTCCAGAAAAAACACCGGAGTGACTTTTTTCAAGCAGCCATAATAAATTTTACGTAATCCGTATCCATCGCTGTAGTAGTGTATAAGTTGACCTTTTAGGCATTATTTGCCCTGTAGGCATTTTTTGCCCAGTGTGTTATTCAACCAACTGCTATCTAGCTGTGTGCCCGTGTTCACATTCTGTCTAAATATCCATAATATTACCGTCTCCAGAAAAAACACCGGAGTGACTTTTTTCAAGCAGCCATAATAAATTTTACGTAATCCGTATCCATCGCTGTAGTAGTGTATAAGTTGACCTTTTAGGCATTATTTGCCCTGTAGGCATTTTTTGCCCAGTGTGTTATTCAACCAACTGCTATCTAGCTGTGTGACCGTGTTCACATTCTGTCTAAATATCCATAATATTACCGTCTCCAGAAAAAACACCGGAGTGACTTTTTTTCAAGCAGCATTCTTATATTTTACGTAATCCGTATCCACCGCTGTGTATACGTTGACCTTGTAGGCATTATTTGCCCTGTAGGCATTTTTTGCCCAGTGTGTTATTCAACCAACTGCTATCTAGCTGTGTGACCGTGTTCTCATTCTGTCTAAATATCCATAATATTACCGTCTCCAGAAAAAACACCGGAGTGACTTTTTTTCAAGCAGCATTCTTATATTTTACGTAATCCGTATCCACCGCTGTGTATACGTTGACCTTGTAGGCATTATTTGCCCTGTAGGCATTTTTTGCCCAGTGTGTTATTCAACCAACTGCTATCTAGCTGTGTGACCGTGTTCTCATTCTGTCTAAATATCCATAATATTACCGTCTCCAGAAAAAACACCGGAGTGACTTTTTTTCAAGCAGCATTCTTATATTTTACGTAATCCGTATCCACCGCTGTGTATACGTTGACCTTGTAGGCATTATTTGCACAGTGTTTTCTTCAAACCGCCATCTAGCTGTGTGAGCTTGTTCACATTTTGTCTAAATATTGATAATATTATCGTCTCTAGAAAAACCACTTGAGTTACTTTTTTTCAAGCAGCATTCATATATTTTACGTAATCCGTATCCACCGCTGTAGTAGTGTATACGTTGATCTTGTAGGCATTATTTGCACACTGTTTTCTTCAAACTGCCATCTAGCTGTGTGTATTATCGTTTCCAGAAAAACCAACTGAGTTTTTGTTGTTGTTGTTTTTTTAAAAATAATGCCAGGCAAAGGCAGGCCGCCACGCAGAGGCCGTGCTAGGGGCCGTGCTGCTATGCAATCCTGTGGCCCTAGCAAATTGCCCAGTTTTAAAAAGCCAATGACCCTGAACTCCCAAAATGCTGAAGAGGTAGTTGACTGGCTTACACAGCACACCCCATCCTCTACCGTTTCTAACTTTACCACAACATCCTCCTCATCCTCCACTGCTATGGCCACCCCACGTAACACTTCCTCCACCACCGGTGCCCCTTCTTCACTGGAGTCAGAGGAGTTATTTTCCCATGAGTTTCTTGAACTGAGTAATGCGCAACCATTATTGGCAGAAGAAGATGAAGGAGATGAGGACGTTACACCAGATTTAATTCTGGCAGAGAACACGACAGAGATGGACATAATGATGAGTGATGAGGAGGAGGAGGAGGTCCCCGCTGCTGCTTCCTTCTGTGATGTGTCAGAAGAAATTGATGCATCTGAGGAGAATGATGATGAGGAGATTGATGTTTTGTGGGTGCCTAGTAGAAGAGAGCAAGAGGAGGGTAGTTCAGATGGAGAGACGGAGAGTCAGAGAGGCAGTAGGAGAATAAGACTTAGAAGAAGCAGGGAGGCCAGCCCGCAGGGATCAGTAGGGCAACAACATGTATCGGCACCTGTGTTCAGCCGGCCAACGCACCCGCCATTGCCGCCAATGCCGCCAACTTCTACTGTTACCGCCAGATCGCACACTTCCAAAAAGTCAGCAGTGTGGGATTTTTTTAATGTGTGTGCCTCTGACAAAAGCATTGTAATTTGCAATGAGTGCAGTCAGAAACTGAGCCTTGGTAAGCCCAACAGCCACATAGGTACAACTTCTATGCGAAGGCACATGAGCGGCAAGCACAAAGCACTTTGGGAGCAACACCTCAAAGGCAACAGGCAAACTAAAAGCCACACTCCTTCTGGTCCAGCATCTTACTGCTCTACCTCTGCTCTCCTTGACCCATCTGAACCACCCTCCACTCCGCCTTCCACCTTGACCACCTGTTCCCATTCCCAGTCATCTGCCACCAGCCAAGTTTCTGTGAAGGCCATGTTTGAGCGTAAGAAGCCAATGTCTGACTGTCACCCCCTTGCCCGGCGTCTGACAGCTGGCTTGTCTGCACTCTTAGCCCGCCA
This sequence comes from Xenopus petersii, assembly GCA_038501925.1. Taxonomy (NCBI): domain Eukaryota; kingdom Metazoa; phylum Chordata; class Amphibia; order Anura; family Pipidae; genus Xenopus; species Xenopus petersii. The sequence continues at coordinate 93,685,184 of CM076679.1, read as the reverse complement.
GCTTTTACCATACCAGCTGGTGGACTCTGAGGCCTTCCGCAAATTTGTAGCAATTGGGACACCGCAGTGGAAGGTACCCAGCCGCAATTTTTTTTCTAAAAAGGGAATACCACACCTGTACCAACATGTGCAGAGCCAAGTTACCGCATCTCTGTCACTTAGTGTTGGGCCAAAGGTCCATATGACTACTGACGCATGGTCCTCCAAGCATGGTCAGGGCAGGTATGTCACCTACACTGCCCACTGGGTGAACTTGGTAATGGCTGGGAATGGGAAGCAGGGAATGGGTAGCTCAACAACAACAACAACAGTGGAGTTGGTGTCACCGCCACGGATTGCACGCGGTTCTGCCACCACCTCTACTCCTCCATCGCTCTCTACCTCGTCTTCTTCCTCTTCTTCTTCTTACTCTGCTGCTGGGTCCTCCTTCTCCTCCTCCACACCTGTGCACCCCCAGCTCCCCCTAGGCTATTCGACGTGCCAGGTACGCCGTTGTCACGCTGTCTTGGGGATGACGTGCCTGGAAAGCAAAAACCATACCGGATCTGTACTCCTGTCATCTCTGCAGTCACAGGCCGATCGGTGGCTGACCCCACACCAACTGCAGATCGGAAAAGTGGTGTGTGACAATGGAAGCAATCTGTTGGCAGCGTTGAGACTGGGAAATTTAACACATGTGCCCTGCATGGCACATGTGTTAAATTTAATAGTCCAACGTTTTGTCTCCAAGTACCCAGGATTCCAGGACGTTCTCACCCAGTCCAGAAAGGTGTCGGCCCATTTCAGACGTTCCTACACAGCCATGGCACGCCTTGCTGACATTCAGCAGCGCTACAACATGCCAGTCAGGCGTTTGATTTCTGACAGCCAGACTCGCTGGAATTCAACGCTCCTTATGTTGGAACGTCTGCTGCAACAACAAAGGGCCGTCAACGAGTACCTTTTTGAACTGGGTGGTAGGACTGGATCTGCAGAACTGGGGATTTTTTTCCCCCGTTACTGGGTGCTTATGCGCGATGCCTGCAGGCTCATGCGACCTTTTGAAGAGGTGACAAATATGGTCAGTCGCACCGAAGGCACCATCAGCGACCTAATACCCTTCGCTTTCTTCCTGGAGCGTGCCGTGCGACGAGTGACAGATGAGGCTGTAGACCAGCGTGACGAGGAGCTGGAAGCGCACGATTTATGGTCGCAATCACCAGAACGAACCCAGGCACCTGCTGCAACGCAGGGAGAGGTGCCAGAAGTGGAGTCAGAGGAGGAAGGTGGCTTTGTGGAGGAGGAGGAGGAGGACCAACAGGAGCAGGCTTCCCAGGGGGCTAGTGGTGACCTTTTGGGGACCCCTGGTCTTGTACGTGGCTGGGGGGAGGAGACCGTGGATGATGCAGTCCTTGATAATGAGGAAGCGGAGATGGATAGCTCTGCATCCAACCTTGTGAGAATGGGGTCTTTCATGCTGGCATGCCTGTTGAAGGACCCCCGTATCAAGAGGCTTAAGGAGAAGGACCTGTACTGGGTCGCAACGCTACTAGACCCTCGGTACAAGCATAAAGTGGCAGAAATGTTACCAACATACCACAAGTCCGAAAAGATGCGGCATTTACAAACCAGCCTGCAAAACATGTTGTACAATGCTTTTAAGGGTGATGTCACTTCAGGAACTCATCAACATTCCAGGGGCAGAGGTGCCAGTAATCCTGCCACGAGCACACCTGCAAGGACAAAGCCCTTTGGCCGGTCTGTAACATCAGACATGCAAATGTTTTTCTGTCCAAGGCAGCGCCACAACCCTTCTGGATCCACCCTCAAAGAACGCCTCGACCGGCAGGTAGCGGACTACCTGGCATTAACTGCAGATATCGACACTCTGAGGAGCGATGAACCCCTGGACTACTGGGTGCGCAGGCTTGATCTGTGGCCAGAGCTGTCACAATTTGCCATGAACCTCTTGTCTTGCCCAGCCTCAAGTGTGCTCTCAGAAAGGACCTTCAGTGCAGCAGGAGGGATTGTAACTGAGAAGAGAACTCGCCTAGGTCACAAAAGTGTCGATTACCTGACCTTTATTAAAATGAATGAGGGGTGGATCTCGGAGGGTTACTGCACGCCGGAAGACTTGTTCTGACTTCTATGCAGCTGTCCTTCTCTTCAAGCCTCATGACTCCACACACAGCTGTCCTTTAGCGTCCTCCTCCCTCCGCCACCGTTACAAACTAGGGTGCAAACCCTACTGGTTTAATTTTTTCTGGCCTCTGTGCTTCAGTGGCTACAACCAAAAAAACTGGGCAAACAATGTCTACAAGGTCAACGTATGGCGAAAAATGACTATTTTCAGCATTTATATGGCATATATTTTCTGGCAACTGTGCTTCAGTGGCTGCGTCCAAAAAAATGCATATTTTCTGCATTTATATGGCATAATTTTTCTGGCCTCTGTGCTTCAGTGGCTGCAACCAAAAAAATTTATATTTTCTGCATTTATATGGCATAATTTTTCTGTCAGCTGTGCTTCAGTGGCTGCGACCAAAAAAATGCATATTTTCTGCATTTATATGGCATAATTTTTCTGGCCTCTGTGCTTCAGTGGCTGCAACCAAAAAAATGTATATTTTCAGCATTTATATGGCATAATTTTTCTGTCAACTGTGCTTCAGTGGCTGCGACCAAAAAAATGCATATTTTCTGCATTTATATGGCATAATTTTTCTGGCCTCTGTGCTTCAGTGGCTGCAACCAAAAAAATTTATATTTTCAGCATTTATATGGCATAATTTTTCTGGCAACTGTGCTTCAGTGGCTGCGACCGAAAAAATGACTATTTTCAGCATTTATATGGCATATTTTTTCTGGCCTCTGTGCTTCAGTGGCTGCGGCCAAAAAAACTGGGCAAACAATGCCTACAAGGTCAACGTCGTTGACCTTGTAGGCATTGTTTGCCCAGTTTTTTTGGCCGCAGCCACTGAAGCACAGAGGCCAGAAAAAATATGCCATATAAATGCTGAAAATAGTCATTTTTTGCCATACGTTGACTCAACGTATATGGCAAAAAATGACTATTTTCAGCATTTATATGGCATATTTTTTCTGGCAACTGTGCTTCAGTGGCTGCGTCCAAAAAAACTGGGCAAACAATGCCTACAAGGTCAACGTATGGCGAAAAATTACTATTTTCAGCATTTATATGGCATATTTTTTCTGGCAACTGTGCTTCAGTGGCTGCGTCCAAAAAAAACTGGGCAAACAATGTCTACAAGGTCAACGTATGGCGAAAAATGACTATTTTCAGCATTTATATGGCATATTTTTTCTGGCAACTGTGCTTCAGTGGCTGCGTCCAAAAAAAAAAACTGGGCAAACAATGCCTACAAGGTCAACGTATGGCAGTTGTTTAAAGAGAACAGTAGATTACTAGCCAGCAAAGCTACCTAAGCTAAAATGTCCCTCAAATCCCTGCAGACTTCTGTCCCTCCAATACAGAGCAGTATCAAGCAGATTACTAGCCAGCAAACTTACTATCATCTGTCCCTGAAATCACTAACAGCTCTCCCCCTACACTATCTCTTCCAAGCACACACAGGCAGATTTTTCAGATACATTTTTGCCCTTGATCCCCCTCTGGCATGCCACTGTCCAGGTCGTTGCACCCTTTAAACAACTTTAAAATCATTTTTCTGGCCAGAAATGTCTTTTTTAGATGTTAAAGTTCGCCTTCCCATTGAAGTCTATGGGGTTCGCGAACCGTTCGCGAACCGCTCGCATTTTTGCGCAAGTTCGCGAATATGTTCGCGAACTTTTTTTCCGACGTTCGCTACATCCCTAATGATGAGGCAAATACTCACACCAATTTGAGCATGTTTAAATGCACCTGTGTTTTCTTGTGCTTAGCACTAATGGGTCTGTTGTACCCATGAATGATAGACCAGGCGCAAGGCTCATGCACAAAAGGGTGCCCTATCATTTATACCTGACATTTACCAGCCATAAAACACAGCGTTGCACACTGAAACCATTTTTTTGCGCTCCAAAACTTGTGTAGCATGTAAGTATATACCCAAACACCTCATGCTTCAGACAGAGCATGTTCAACTTCAGCCTGCACACCATTAAAAGGTTTGTACCTGTGTTGCAGCATAGCTTGTGCCTAGCAGCTAGCCACATTTTGCAATGGTTTGCAGTTGGTGTAATTATGCTATAATTCTATTTAAAATTGGGTCAAAACAAGGTGAGTTGGACTAATATTTTTGCATCTACCACTTTTTCCCTGTTAGGAAATAAAGCACAACATCTTAAGGGCAATACCTATAGCTCCATCAACAGTTTCACTTCACACAAATTCATAGCTGGCCTAGTTATATTAAATCTGTGGGACTGAGAGTCGCAAGTCATTATCTCTGCAGATCAGGGAGAGGCATGTACAAAGAAATGATAAACAGATACAGCAGAGAGATTGCAGAGTCCTCCAAGGGAGACGTCTGCATACAGTATGTTAATACAGTTAACATAAGCAGACCAATCAATAGTACAAAGACAGGAAAACATTCTCTTCCTCCAGTACAGGCAGAGAAATAATGGCATTGATTCCTGGCCAGCTTAACAGAGTCAAAGGTTAAGTGACATTTAAGACATCTGCATTATCCATCACAGAATTCTAATGTATATTAACCGTGTCAGTGCTGGCAAGGAAACATCACAAAAAAACCATTACAGAGCAAATCAAAAGAGGTGGTGATTTTGTTTGTGAATTTAAAATTTTTTGTCAAATCATTTTCAGTCTTATAATGTTTCTTATTTTCTGATTAAATATGAGGTGGTAAGAAATCCCAGTAACAATTTAGTTATGACAGTACTTAGCAAGATGAAGCGTAGGAGGTCATTTATTGTGAAAGTTTCCTATGCATGATTATAATGCAACTCTCCAGGGTAAATGTCCATTTTGAGATGGAACTCAAATAGTTTTGCTCCTCTGTGTAAGGCGTCCGCGGCACGTCCAAGATGGCAGCGCCCAGAAGAGGCCATGCGGCCGTCAGACGCCAGTGTGACGCTGGTGTTTTCGCGCAGCATATTTACGCCGGCGCATCATTTAGACGTTGGCGTCCAAAACGTGCAGACGCTGGCGCATATTCTGGCGCACGTCCTGTGACGTCATCTAGCGTGTTTTGGAGCGAAAATCCACCTATTTAAGGTTGCCAGTAGGTTCTCTCAGTGCCAGAGTATAAGTTCTTCTATCCTGAGTTCCTGGGTGTTTACTATTATTGATTCCTTGATCTTCGACCTTTGCCTGAAACCTCGACTTTGATATCTTGCTGCCTGGACCGACCTCTGCCTGGAATATCGACCACGTTATCTTGCTGCCTGGACCGACCTTTGCCTGAACTGACAATTCTTCTGCCTAAACCCTTTGTACCACGAACTTTGTTTGCCTAGTTGCTTCAAACTGCGCCTTCGGGCCATGGCACTCTGTCCCTAAAATGGGACATAAGAGGTTTTTTGAAACTAGGTGTAATTGCCAACATAATGTAAACATAACAACTCACAGGCATGAAATACAACTCAGATATCCAAACAGACCACAGTATCAACAGGTCCCCAAAAGTAAACATAGAATATCTAATATAAATAATTATAAAACAACTGGACTTGCTGAGTAATTATTGAAGATGTTTCATTACTCATCCGAGCAGCTTCTTCAGTTCAACTGACTGGAGTTCAATTGACTGGTGTGGGAAGTTCTCAGCATACAGACTCTTCCAATAACCCAATCACAATGGCACATTGTAACTCTTCAGAGAGGTGACATCTGAAATTTACAGAGGTGTTGATTCTGTGTAGTTGTGATAGGATTACCAATGTGTCATACAACTCCTAGAACCAGGTGTTACTTATGAGAATTGCATGAATGGATGTGTGAAGTGTTCTGAAACCACCGGGGTACAGAAGTTAGAACAGCATTGTATGTAGCACACAGGTGGTTTTGAATGTCCCGCCTCTGTTCCATGATGGTTTCTCCACCTTGACATGAATCGCCTCTTTCACACCTCGTTCAAATAAGCTGTCTTCTTTATCCAAGATTTGGACCTTGCTATTCTCAAAGTAGTGTCCCTTGCCTTTTAGTTGTAGAAAGACAGCTGGGTCTTGCCCTGTAGAGTTAGCCCTCCTATCCTAAATCTGTTGCTTGGTGAGCAGTTGTTTTGTCTCTATAACAAACAAGGGGAAGTTGTGCTCACCACTAATTTTTAAAAACATTAGGCGTTGGTGCAATGAGGCTGTGACCACAAAATACATATAGTCAAATACAAGAGTCCTCTGCACTCAACCCATTATCAATATATTTAAGACAGCGACATTTGTGCATACTGCTACTGAAAAATACCTTACCCTTTAAACAAAACAGGGATTGTTTGTCCATATATTGCAATATATTTAAGCTGGCCAACTACGTCAAAGTCATCCCATATCTGGCCAGTCCTATGCTCAATTTTATCTGATTCATTAAGAATTCTATTGCTTCATTATACATTTTACAAAGGGACTAGGTTTTACCTGCAACTTACTTGCTGCTTTCAAAGTAAACCCCCATACTTGGCTGCCCTTTTATTAGACACCAGTGGGATCACCTGACTATAGCTGGGAAGGGTGGGAGCTACAACATGGAGCTGGTCACTGCTCCTGTATAACTATAACAAACAAGGGAAAGTTGTGCTCACCACTATTTTTTAAAACCATTAGGCGGGGGTGCAATGAGGCTGTGACCACAAAATACATATAGTCAAATACAAGAGTCCTCTGCACTCAACCCATTATCAATATATTTAAGACAGCAACATTTGTGCATACTGCTACTGAAAAATGCCTTACCCTTTAAACAAAACAGGGATTGTTTGTCCATATATTGCAATATATTTAAGCTGGCCAACTACGTCAAAGTCATCCCATATCTGGCCAGTCCTATGCTCAATTTTATCTGATTCATTAAGAATTCTATTGCTTCATTATACATTTTACAAAGGGACTAGGTTTTACCTGCAACTTACTTGCTGCTTTCAAAGTAAACCCCCATACTTGGCTGCCCACAAAATACATATAGACAAATACAAGAGTCCTCTGCACTCAACCCATTATCAATATATTTAAGACAGAGATCACCTGACAAAGATAGTCAGGTGATCCCACTGGTGTCTAATAAAAGGGCATCCAAGTTTGGGAGTTTTACTTTGAAAGCAGCTAGTAAGTTGCAGGTAAAACCTAGTCCCTTTGTAAAATGTATAATGAAGCAATAGAATTCTTAATGAATCAGATGAAAATTGAGCATAGGACTGGCCAGATATGGGATGACTTTGATGTAGTTGGCCAGCTTAAATATATTGCAATATATGGACAAACAATCCCTGTTTTGTTTAAAGGGTAAGACATTTTTTAGTAGCAGTATGCACAAAATGTCTCTGTCTTAAATATATTGATAATGGGTTGAGTGCAGAGGACTCTTTTATTTGTCTAGTTGTTTTGTCTCCCCAATCTATAGATCTGTGCACTCCTCGCTACACTGGACTCCGTATACCACATTACTTTGTTTTTCTTTTGGTGTTGGATCCTTTGGGTTTACCAGTTTGTGTCTCAGTGTGTTGCTAGGTTTGAAAAACACAGGTGTAATGATCTCGTTATCGGGAACCTTGCTTAATGGTGGGTAACATAGTAACATAGTAAGTAAGGTTGAAAAAAGATCTTACTTACTAAGTCCATCAAGTTCAACCTTTTAGTTTTTTGTTTTTTTTTAATCTGCCTAACTGCTAGTTGATCCAGAGGAAGCCTCTCCAATTTGCCTCAGAGGTGGAAAAAATTCCTTCCTGACTCCAAAATGGCAATCGGATTAGTCCCTGGATCAACTTGTACTATGAGCTATCTCCTATAACCCCGTATTCCCTCACTTGCTAAAAAGCCATCCAACCCCTTCTTAAAGTCATTTAATGTATCAGCCAGTACAACTGATTCAGGGAGAGAATTCCACATCTTCACAGCTCTCACTGTAAAAAACCCCTCCTGAATATTTAGGCGGAACCTCTTTTCTTCTAATCGGAATGGGTGACCTCATGTCAGCTGGAAAGACCTACTGGTAAATAAAGCATTAGAGAGATTATTATATGATCCCCTTACATATTTATAGTTTATTCAGACATCTTCCCTTGTGTACTTTATGTTATTGTCCACTGAGTTAATGTGTTCTGTAAAGGCCACCACTTCATTGGATCTGATCTTAACCCGAATGTCATCCACATACCTGAACCAGTGACCAGTGTGTAGTTCCCTGGAATGTAAGTAAGGCACGGCTTTCCACTTCCTCCATTTACAAGTTTGCTACAATGGGAGAGACTGGAAATTCCATTGCACAGCCATGTTTCTGTCTATAAAAAAAGTTCTTGTACTTGAAGTATGAGGTGTTAAGGCACAAATCTAGCAACAAACATACTTGATTAGGACTGAGCTTTGTTCTTCTGCTGAGGGTGTTATCTATCTTACAGTCTCAATTGTTTCTGTTGTAGGTATACATGTGAACAAAGAAGTGACATCATATGATACCATTGTTTCTTCTGCCTCTACTGTAACGCCATGAATCTTGGTTACAAACCAAGATTCATGGCATTACACCAAAGGCAGAAGAAACAATGGTATCATATGATGTCACTTCACTCTCCTTACTCTTAATGTGTTGGGCCATCTGTGCATGCTCAACAAAAACAAACACCCTTTCCAGAGTTCCATCAGGCAGTTGTTTTGCCAGACTTTGTTTCAGATGTTCAACTTTCTGCTTAAGGGCTTCAATGGTAAAGTTGATCTGTCTGACTCGTTCATTTAGTAGATGTTTTTGGGCTTTTTGTAAAATCTGGTTGGCTCTTTGACCTTTTACAGTGGAACCCAGGCATAAGCTACAAGGGGTGAGTCCCTGATGTCGTCATGTGAGATTAAAGAGTAGATGGTTTCGATAGTCCACCAGTTTTCTTGCTGTTCTTTTATATTCCCAAACCAGTTTTAGAGTATTCTCTACAAAATGAATGGCAATATGACTATGGAGATTTTCATTCATCCAGGTCATGGTATATCTAATATAAGTATTTACTTATGAGTAATTGCTGAGTAATTATTAAAGACATTTGACTACTCATCCAAGCAGCTTCTGTAATACTGTTCTAACATTTGTACCCCGGCGGTTTCAGAACACTTCACATATCCATTAATGCAACTCTAACACCTGTTTCTAGAAGTTATATAGTTACATAGTTAAATTGGGTTGAAAAAAGACAAAGTCCATCAAGTTCAACCCCTCCAAATGAAAACCCAGCATCCATACACACACCCCTCCATACTTTTAATTAAATTCTATATACCCATACCTATACTAACTATAGAGCTTAGTATCACAATAGACTTTGATATTATGTCTGTCCACAAAATCATCCAAGCCAATCTCAAAGGCATTAACTGAATCAGCCATCACAACATCACCCGGCAGTGCATTCCACAACCTCAATGTCCTGACTGTGAAGAACCCCCTACGTTCTTCTAGTCTAAAGGGGTGGCCTCTGGTACGGTGATCCACTATGGGTAAAAAGGTCCCCTGCTATTTGTCTATAATGTCCTTTAATGTACTTGTAAAGTGTAATCATGTCCCCTCGCAATCGCCTTTTTTCCATAGAAAACAACCCCAACCTTGACAGTCTACCCTCATAATTTAAGTCTTCCGTCCCTCTAACCAATTTAGTTGCAGGTCTCTGCACTCTCTCCAGCTCATTTCTATCCCTCTTAAGGACCGGAGTCCAAAACTGCACTGTATACTCCAGATGAGGCCTTACCAGGGACCTATAAAGAGGCATAATTATGTTTTCATCCCTTGAGTTAATGCCCTTTTTTATGCAAAACAGAACTTTATTTGCTTTAGTAGCCACAGAGTGACACTGCCCAGAATTAGACAACGTGTTATCTACAAAGACCCCTAGATCCTTCTCATTTAAGGAAACTCCCAACACACTGCCATTCAGTGTATAACTTGCATTTATATTATTTTTGCCAAAGTGCATAGTCTTGCATTTATCAACATTGAATCTCATTTTCCAGTTTGCTGCCCAGTTTTCCAGTTTAGACAAATCACTCTGCAAATTGGCAGCATCCTGCTTGGAACCTATAGTTCTGCACAATTTAGTATCATCTGCAAAAATAGAAACAGTACTTTCAATGCCCACCTCCAGGTCATTAATAAACAAGTTGAAAAGCAGGGGACCTAGTACAGAGCTCTGCGGTACTCCACTAAAAACACTGGTCCAATTAGAAAATGTTCCATTAACCAACACTCTTTGTAGTCTATCTTTTAGCCAGTTCTCTGTCTAGGTACAAACACTATGTTCCAGGCCAACATTCCTTAACCAGTAAACTTTTGTGTGGCACTGTATCAAATGCTTTAGCAAAGTCTAAGTAAATCACATCCACTGCCATCCCAGAATCGAGGTCTCTACTTACCTTCTCATAAAAATAAATTAAGTTAGTCTGGCAAGATCTAATACGCATAAAACCATGCTGGCACAAACTCATAGTATTATGATTTGCTATGAAGTCCAGTATCTTATCCTTTATTAACCCTTCGAAAAGCTTTCCTACCACTTACGTCAGACTAACTGGCCTATGGTTTTGAGGCTGAGAACGGATCCTTTTTTGAATAGAGGCACCACATTAGCAATTCGCCAGTCTCTCGGCACTATGCCAGATCTCAATGAATCCCGAAAAATTAAGTAAAGAGGTTTGGCAATCACAGAGCTAAGCTCGCTAATTACCCTGGGATGAATACCATCTGGCCCCGGACCTTTGTTAATCTTAACATATTCTAGTCTCTTTTAAATTTCTTCATGTGTGAACCATGCATCATTAGTTGTATTACTAGAATTGGGACTGTTAAGAAGGGAACCGTCACTTACTGGTTCCTCATTTGTGTAGACAGATGAAAAATATGAGTTCAGAGTCTTCGCTTTTATTTCGTTTTCATCAACCAGCTGACCCCCCTTTGATAGTAAGGGTCCCACCCCTTCCTGCTTCATTTTTTTACTATTAACATATTTAAATTTTGGATTTTTTTTACTGCTTGCTGCAATATCCTTTTCTATATCAATTTTAGCTTGCCTTATAGCTTCTTTGCATAATTTATTGGCCTCCTTGTACCTTATAAATGTTTTGGCTGTACCAGCTAACTTGAAAGCCTTAAAAGCACGTATTTTCTTACCCACCTCAACACCAACGCTTCTATTGAACCAAAAAGGTTTTGCTTTGCAACTACGTTCCTTGCTTACAAGTGGAATATACTGACAAGTATATTTATTAAGCAGCATTTTAAAGACTTCCCATTTTTGTTCTGTGTTTAACCCTGTGAAAAGCATTTCCCACTTAATATGTTGCAGAGATGCCCTTATACTGTCAAAGAGTGCACATCTGAAATTTAGTGTTTTAGTTACTCCCTTATAGAATTGCTTCTGCAACAGAATCTCAAAGGAGACCATGTTATGATCACTATTCCCTAAATGCTCACCCACACAAATGTTAGAGATGAGTTCAGTATTGTTATTTATTACAAGGTCCAAAAGAGAGTTATTACTAGTAGGTTCTTGAACGAGCTGGAATAAAAAGTTGTCATTCCGCATATTTACAAACCTACTAGCTTTTTCTGTCTTAGCAACCCCATTACCCCAGTCAATGTTTGGATAATTGAAGTCACCCATAGCAACAACTTGACCCAGCTGTGAAGCCGCTTGTATCTGCAAGAGTAGCTGGGCTTCATACTTGACACTTATACGAGGTGGTTTATAGCATACACCAATGATAATTCTTTTTGTTACCTTTTGCCCAGTCAAAATCTCTACCCAGAGGGATTCTACACCCTCACCAGTGGCAGCTATTGTTATTTCTTTAGCGCATGTCTTTAATTCAGGCTTTACATACAAACACACTCCTCCACCCTTTTTGATCCCTCTGTGTAAGGGTGTAAGCATTTAAATTCACAATCCAGTTACATGTTTCATCCCACCAGGTCTCAGTGATACCAATTATATCATAATTTTTAGGGCATGCAATTAATTCTAGGTCTCCTATTTTACCTGACAAACTCTGTGCATTTGCCAGCATACAGCAGAGGTTACTACTTTTACTTTTGAAATTTGCATTACTTAGTGGAGAATTATACGTTAAGTTAGTATGATTCTGTTTTCCTTGTAACAGAGGGACCTCTTTAGCTGGTAAACTGTATACCCCCTCACTCCTCCCCCATGACCCCTTACTAACCCCACTGCTCCATCTACCCTAGCTTTCCCATAATTCTTTATCTCACCCACCCCCCGCTTGCCTATTTTAAACACTCCTCCAACCTCTTAGCCATTTTTTCCCCTAGCACCGCGGACCCCCTTCCATTGAAGTGCAAACCGTCCCGACTGTATAGGTTGTACCCCAATGAAAAATCAGCCCAGTGCTCTAGGAACCCAAACCCTTCCTTCCTACACCAAGACTAGAGCCACACATTTAGCTCCCTAAACTCCCGCTGTTTTCCTAAACTTGCACGTGGCACAGGCAAAATTTCAGAAAAGATGACATTGGAAGACCTTCCCTTGATCTTAGAGCCTAGATCCCTGAAATCATTCTTTAAGGTCTTCCATCTACCATTTATTTTGTAATTAGTACCGATATGCACTAAGACAGCTGTGTCATGCCCAGCCCCACCCAATAATTTGTCTAACCAATCAACCACATGCCTGGCACCAGGTAGACAGAAAAAAGGTTCGGTTGTAGTGATCCGGACGACAAATTACCCTATCCACTTTCCTAATAATTGAGTCCCCTACAACCACAATCTGTTTAGGCCTGACTGCTCTTCTCCCCACCACTACTAGAGAAACTGGTCTCCCGGCTGTTAGAGAGATCAGCCCCATCTACAATTGCCAATCCAGAGTTCATCCCATCATCTTCACACAATCTGGCAAATTTGTTGCAATGTATAATCTCCGGATCAGCCTCCATTTTCCTTTTTCCCACCTTAGATGTTCTAACTGTCACCCAACTAGCTGCCTCAACATCCTGCTGCTGTTCTGTTCCCCCCAAACTATCTGACCCCGCTAGGTCCTACTCAGTGAGCAAAAGACTCCTTTCAAGATTGTTAATCGACCGCAGTGTTGCAATTTGTTGCTCTAGTGCTCTAACTTGAGCCTCCAAAGTGGCAATTTGCTCACAACCACCACAGAGGTAAGCATTTTGGATATCTTGTTCCAAATCTGCATACTGTACATATGGCAGACAGTGCACTGAGTCCGACCTTCAATCTTGCTAGCACCAATTATCCCAGTTACAGATCGAAACAGGAAAAAATAAAAAATAAATAAATAAAATAAAAGTTAGGGTTTAGAACAAACTTTTGACCTAGTTTGAACCTCCTTTAGACACATTGGTAATCCTATCACAGTAAACTACACAGAATCAACACCTCTGTAGTGATGGGCGAATAAATTTGCCTGGCACGAATTCGCAGAGAATTTCTGCATTTCGCCGCCAGGGAATACATTTGCGAATTTACTGTGAAAATTCGCTAGTGAAAATTTGGTGTCAATTTCCGATTTTCATATTTTTTGTTTTTCACGATTTTTTTGTGAAAACATTCAAATTTCACAATTTTTGAGTGAATTCCTTCAAATTTCATGATTTTTGAGTGAAATCCATAAAATTTCATGATTTTTGAGTGAAATCCTTCAAATTTCACGATCTTTTGAGTGAAATCCTTCAAATTTCACAATTTTTTATTGAAAACCTTCAAATTTCACGATTTTTGAGTGAAACATCTGATTTTCATGATTTTTTAGTGAAATCCTTCAAATTTCATGATTTTTGAGTGAAATCCTTCAAATGGAGATTAGAAGTCAGCACTCACCCATAGGGTATATTGGATGCAGGTGCAGGTGTGAGGTGGCCACTTCCACCCGTTCTGTAAACAAATTTGAGGAACAGACAGCACCACACTTGAGGTAAATTCTTAAAAGGCCTTTATTCCAAAAGGGCTTATTTCAGGACAAACAAACAGCAGCGACGTTTCAGGCTCATAATCGCCCTTTTTCAAGCTTGAAAAAAGGCGATTGAGAGCCTGAAACGTCGCTGCTGTTTGTTTGTCCTGAAATAAGCCCTTTTGGAATGAAGGCCTTTTAAGAATTTACCTCAAGCGTGGTGAGATCCTTCAAATTTCACGTTTTTTGAGTGGAATTCTTCTAATTTCACAATTTTTTCGGGAACTTTCTGATTTCACGATTTTTCGTGAATTTTTCGCCGTTTCATGAATTTTGCTAGAAATTTGCCAATCACTACACCTCTGTAAATGTCAGATGTCACCTCTCTGAAGAGTTGAAGAGTTGAAGAGTTGCAATGTTAGAATAAATGCACTAAAAAGGTAGGGAGTGGGCAGATATACCCAGTCATGTTGTGCTGCATATTTACTGTACAATATGCCCAATCCCAGTCCATGCCAGCTACCCATGTACTAATTGTGTGGCTGAGACACTCATAGGCCACGGTATACCAGAAGTAACTGTCAGTTGCACTGTTGCACTGAGTTACAATGTGCACAATGATTGCTTATTATATGGTAATCATCAGAATTCCTTTCAAGATTTCTAGATTTTCCATATTTATATGTGGAATCAGAATAATCATGCTTCTTTTATAGCAACAGGGACAATATATGGAATATAGTGACTCTACATTTCATACAATTGCCAACATTTATACAGGTTTTTCTAGAAGTTAACTTTTTTTATCATGTCTAAAACTCACTTTTTCTATATAACATGCTGACTAAAAGCATTTGGATCTTTTAGGATTATGCATAATGGCCAATGAAAATGAAACATGGCACAAAGGACATTTTGGCGTATATCTCCAAGGCATATAAGTAATTGTTCTTTGTATATGTAATTTCTCTGTTGTCATCTGTTACCTGTTTGCTGCCAGAGCCCTGCAAAGCTAAGGCACTTGGAGATGGTAAAGTAATTACATATTCACCCCATACACTGAGTGCAAGATGAGAACAGACTCGCTGCAAATTCCATTACTTAGGAGATGAGAAGGGACATAAAACTGAAATCAGGAGATAATCTCATTGTAACTGCAGTTGCACTGCCTGCATTGTAGGCCATATCCAAGAGTTGGAGATGATTAACTCTAATAGAAAGATGATTTATCTGTTGCCCAGAGGCATTTATTTATGTGCTGCAAGCAGTTACATTACATAGTTATGAAAACATATTGGTTCATCAAATTCAGTTAATATTATTATTATTATTAACATGTATTTATAGAGCCCCGGCATATTGCGCAGCATAGAGTTAACACCTTCATTTAAAATGCAATTTGGTAGCAATGCGCTGTAAATATTGACCCACATAACTATGTAATGTTACAACATGCAACACACAAATAAACACTTGTGAGCAACTTATAGCCATTAGTAGTTAAATAGTTCACCCTTGGCTAAGCATAAAACTGTGATAACAAAATCGATAGGATGAAACATTTATTTGGTCATAAAACCATCTGCAGAATTTGGGGTGACAGTAGCCTCTGACCCCAGCGGCAGCCAAATGTGCTCTTTGAGGCTTCAATTTTATTGCTGTTATTTTTTATTACTTATTTTTTGAATTAGGCCATTCTCTATTCATCCAGGCTCTCTTTCAAATCGCTGCCTATATGCTAGGTTACAATCGACCCTAGCAATGAGATAGCTGTTGAAATTCCGAACTAGAGAGCTGCTGAACAAAATATTAGATAATTAAAGAAACTACAAATAATAAAAAAATGAAAACCAAAAATGAAAACCAATTGCAAATTGTCTCAGAATAGCACTCTCTACATCATCCTTAAAGATAATTTAAAGGTCATGTAAGTGCATGTGCCAACACATCCATACCTGGAAAATGTTCTATAATTTTGCTACCCATTAAGAAATCTTTTTAGTTATTGACTAATGTGCCTTTTCTTGGAAAGAACATCTATTTATTTTCTTTATATTCCTGTGAGTAAAAAGTTTCCAACACAGTTCTTTTTATTTGCCTTTTTCTTCTGACTCTTTCCAGCTTTCAAATGGGGGTCACTGACCCCATTTAATAACAAATGATCTTTAAAGCTACATATTTCTTGATATTGCTACTTTTTACTCCTCTTTCTATTCAGATCCTGGATAAAAAGCTAAACAACTGAAAAACCATAAATAATAAAACATGAAAACTGCTATGCAGATTATCACTGTCTACAGAATACTAAAAGTTAATGGTTGATGGTTCAACAACCCCTTTAATCAAACTCATTTTTCGCTTTCCTCAAGTTTTTCAGCTAAATGCTGCATAAATACTCACCTATTTACAAATACAGTTTTTCAAAGATATTCACACTATGGTAGCAAAGTAGTGTGCACCTTTTGTTATGTCAGTTGGTATACATGCCCTTGAATAAGTGGATTGGCTGCTTTGATAGGGATTCCTCAACTGTGTAGAAAATTCCAGCCCCTTAAAATTTGTACAAACTATCACTAGAACAGGAATTTATTTCCCATGTTAAAATACAGGAGAGGAATGACACTTTTCATTAATGAATCCATTCCCGAAACCATTTAGGCGATTGTTATCCGCAGGACCCTGCAATAAACCTGCTTTTTTTGTGCCATCCTTCCTTGGTTGTGGAAATTATATATCTATATCTATATCTATATCTATCTATCTATCTATCTATACACATACATATATATACAAAATATAGGTTTATTGGTTCCAACGTTTCAGTTCCACACTGGAACTTTTATCAGGGAAAGTTCCAGTGTGGAACTGAAATGTTGGAACCAATAAACCTACATTTTATTTGCTGAAACCTTTGCCTCAAAACTTCCTTGGAGTGCTGTCAACTCACCTTGGTATCTATTTATATTCGGACTGGGACCCAGGTTCTATTTTTGACTAATAGTGTGCACTCTGTCTACATGTTACATATATATATCCATCCCTGATGATGGTCCTTTGCAGACGGAAACGAGTTGGTATGTGATATTGTTCTTTTACAAAATATGATGCCGTGAGTGCTTTCTACGAGTGGAATTTACATATATATATATATATATATATATATATATATATATATATATATATATATATATATATATATATAAGGATCAGCACTCTCCCATTAGTTTAGTGAATGAAGTGTTGTTTTATTGAATACACAACATTAGATCCGACGTTTCGGTCCCACTTGGGGACCTTTTTCAAGGATGAAAGTGGGACCGAAACGTCGGATCTAATGTTGTGTATTCAATAAAACAACAGTTCATTCACTAAACTAATGGGAGAGTGCTGATCCTTCACACCATTATCTACAATATTGATCGTGCACCCCTGCTCTAACAAGAAAAGAGTGCGGACACCAGCAACCATTTTATATATATATATATATATATATGCGTGTGTGTGTGTGTGTATATCAACCAAACAGATCTGCACTCCTTCAATTAACCATTAGTTCATCTGCCCGGGTGCTGCTCGTAGGATTTAAATGTACAAAAACAAAAAAGTTGGTAGCACACTCCAGGGACTTAATTATAATTGAAAATTTTTATTTAATTATGGCATAATGATTGACATTTCGGCTCCCCTCTAGAGATCTTGAGAAAGGCTCTAGAGGGGAGCCCAAACATCAATTATTATGCCATAATTAAATAGAAAATGTTAATTATATTTAAGTCCCTGGAGTGCGCTACCAACTTTTTTGTTTTTATATTTATATATATGTGTATATATATATATATATATATATCTATATATATATATATATATATATATATATATAAATATATACATTTCTTGACAAAGGCCCCAGCTAGGGCCGAAACATTGATTATGCAACAAAGGATCTTCTCAAGTCCCTGTGTGCAACAGGATTTTTTTATTTTGTCTATATAATATTCTGTTGGCACCAGGGCTTATTACACCTATGTAATGTGTGTATATGGCTCCAACAACAACAAAGTATATATATATATATATATATATATATATATATATATATATATATATATATATACACACACACACACAATGGGGGTTATTTACTAAACTCCAAATGCAGAAAATCCGAAAAATCAGAATTTTAAAAAAACACAATTTTTTTCGATATTAACAATACTCTGAGGATGGAAAAAGTGTGAATCCGAAAATGTGGCATCTCAGACCTGCCGAGGTTGCATATAAGTCAATAGGAGAAGCCCCAAAGATTTTTTGATCTGCGCCGGATTTCGTGCAATAATCTGAAGTTTTCGGGCTATATCTCATCTAAACATTGTAAAGCGAGTGTTATAGTCTTTGCTGAAATGTGTTGCTCAAGTGAAGTCCAGCTAAAAATTCAGATTTCTCCATAAGACATTTACTCCCTAATAGAATATAAAACTGCCTCAGAAGCACTGCATATTTATATCTTTTGGCAGTTCGGATTATTAGTTTGAAATCATTTCCTTTCTATAGAGTCAACTTGAATTCCCACAAGTGCTCAATCCCTGGGTTTGTGTGAAATACTACTCTAAAGAAAGCCTCTGGCAACAATGTTCTACTGTAACCTGTTCTACTACACCGCTAAAGCAATAATATTAAAATGGAAATCTCCAGAGTGTTTAATTAGGCACTTCTGGATCAAGCTGATTAATTATTCCCTACCCAGTTATAAATTGTGTTACATAATAGATACCACCAAGAATAAAATGGTGTAGAGTCCCAAAACAGGGACCCATCCACTGCTAGACTTAACAAATACTGTGTTATTGCCTATGTTAGACTGTAGGGAAACATATGAGACTCGTGTGTAGCCATGGTTCATGTACAGTATACATAAAGAAAATGTTATTCTGACATAAAATAGTGGCATACAATGGTACTACTACAAGTTTAAATTACTAATGTTGGAACACGGTAAACCATATTAGATAAATGTCTAGATAAAGTTTTCTCCCTCTGTACATGAGTGAGAAACACACTGTTAAAGTGAATTGATTGTTAAAGAGCAAGCTATACACAATTCAATGGTTTTGTACCCCTCATTTTGTATTCCCACATACTTGCCTATGGAGTTGCAGCTGAGCTGTGGTTTAGGACAAAAAATGCGTAATTTTGCTTGATAGCAATATCCATGAGATTCCAGCTCAGTCTTACCTGTAAAATAGACAGAAATGAGAACAACAAGAATAACATATTGCCTTTCATTGGGTTTTTAATCAGATGATTTAGAAGTAGGCAACTTTTTTGAAAACATTTGAAATTTAATTTTCATAAAATTTCATTCAAATGTAACATTCAAGAGCTAAAATTTAATAACAGGAAGGAAGTACACACTTTCTAATGCAAATGACAAAAGTGGCTGTATCTTTAGTAAAAATACTATAATCAAATTTTTTTACACTGATCTACTTTACTTAACATTTTGCCTAGTTTCTGGAGTAAATAAAATCTTATATATTATTTGTCTTGTCTTTTTTGGATTGCTTCGGTTATTTTTAGAAACTGGGTATTATAAAGCTTTTCATACAAACCAAAAACATCAATAAAACTGGTAAAAAACATATAAGGAGGGCACACCAGTATTTTTTATATTAATTCTACCTACCAAAAAGAACTATTATTGTAGCTTTAAGGACAAAAAAATATATATAACAATATATTCAAATGTCAAATATAATTCAAATATAATTGATCCATGTGCACTACATTGCATACAAGCACCAAGCAACTGGGGACCAAACAGGTACAAACACATGCAAAAAATATTTAATACAGCTCACATTTACAAAATACAATACAACAAAATAATGTACAATACATAAGGAAACACATGACATGAACAGAGACAAATACCTGCTGCTTTCCCCCAAACTGGCCTAGGAATAACCAACTCACTCACCATACATTTATTTTGTTGGAGTCTTTTTGGCCACAGCTTTATTGCACAAAACATAATTTAACAATATATAACACATTTATCAATAACAATTTATATTAACAACATTGTAAACATACAAATATGAACAGTGATGTACCATTAACTTCTAATCCTCTGCAAGGCCCCTGGCAATGGACCCAATTAGGTGTATGCAATTGTACCAGCCACCAGCCGCTTGTGCCTTCTAGCATGATGGGTACGCAGGATTGCATGCTACCACCAATACAACATACCCTCCCAGAGACTACCACATGGATCTGAACTTGCTGTAAATTTACTTAGTTCTTTAAGTACTTGTTTACATACATTTTTTTATTTTTAGACATTATCAGTTGTAGACAGTTTTATATGGCTAGTACCAGCCTGTCTATGCACTTTCTGTGCACTTCCTGCATTCAGCTAACCCTAGGGTTGCTGTCTCTTAGTTTAGCGAACAGCTTGATATCAGCAGTCTAAAAATACTAATATGTTAGAAAAGTATTAAAAATAGAAAACAAACATAAATTGCAAAAGTGCTCAAAAAATACTCTATGGGGCAGATTTCTCAATGGTCAAATTTTGAGGGTTAATAAACCCTCGAATTCGACACTCGAAGTAAAATCCTTCGAATTCAAATATCGAATTAGAAGGATTAAGCCTAAATGCTTCGATCGAACGTTCTAATAAAAATCGTTCGATTGAACGATAAAATCCTTTGTATCGAACGATTCGAACGTTTTTAAGCGACTGATCGAAGGATTTTTATTCGATCAAAAAAAGCTTAGAAAAGTTCTGGGGAAGGTCCCCATAGGCTAACATTGCAGCTCGGTAGGCTTAAAGTGGCGAAGCATGAAGTTGAAGTATTTTTTAAAGAGACAGTAATTTGACTATCGAATGGTCGAATGGACTAACGATTTTTACTTTGAAACGTTCGAATCACTCCCTTTGATCGAATTTGATCGAATTTGACTCATTCGATGGTCGAAGTACCCAAAAAAATACTTCGAAATTCAAATTTTTTTTCATTCGAATTCTTCATTCAAGCTTAGTAAATCTGCCTCTAAGTAAACTTATATCCATTAATTTTGTCGGGGTTTACATCCCCTTTAATAATGCAAGGCAGTCAGACAGACAGACAGACATTTTGTTAGCAAACAGATAAACCATTGCCATTATCATTGCTATTATTTTTCCACCTTCAGATAGCCTCTCCATTTCCCACCTAAATGTTTTCCACATGCAACATCTCATTTCCCTGTCACTCATTACAGTGCAATGGCTCTATGTAGTCAATAACTAGATCAGAATTTACGAGAAGAAATGGAGTCCACCTGGCGTAAATAATTTTTTAAATTGTTTCCTTTCTCTCTGAATGATAATAAAATAGTAATCATACTTGATGGTAACAAGTCTTCAAAAATACATAATGACAAGACAAACATCCCCGTTGTCCTTGATTAATGTTTAGATGATTTTTAGCAGACTTAGGGCCAGTTACGAACAATTAAATTGCCATGAAACTGTGGTTTGTCTATATTTCTTAAAATTCTAAAAATGCAAGATTTATTAAGGGGCCGATTCACTAAATTCGAGTGAAGGGTTCGAATTAAAAAAACTTCGAATTTCGAAGTTTTTTTGGGCTACTTCGACCATCGAATGGGCTACTTCGACATTCGACTACGAAAATCGAACGATTCGAACTAAAAATCGTTCGACTATTCGACCATTCGATAGTCGAAGTACTGTCTCTTTAAGAAAAACTTCGACCCCCTACTTCGGCAGCTAAAAGCTACTGAAGTCAATGTTAGCCTATGGGGAAGGTCCCCATAGGCTTGCCTGGGATTTTTTGATCGAAGGATTTTCCTTCGATCGTTGGATTGAAATCCTTCGAATCGTTCGATTCGAAGGA
This sequence comes from Xenopus petersii, assembly GCA_038501925.1. Lineage (NCBI taxonomy): Eukaryota > Metazoa > Chordata > Amphibia > Anura > Pipidae > Xenopus > Xenopus petersii. Next base: position 93,663,274 of record CM076679.1, on the reverse strand, counting down.
TTTAATCGTTCGATCGAATGAAAAATCCTTCGATCGATCGATCGCAGGATTTGCGCTAAATCGTTCGACTTCGATATTCGAAGTCGAATGATTTTAGTTCCTAGTCGAGTATCGAGGGTTAATTAACCCTCGATATTCGACCCATAGTGAATCGGCCCCTAAGTGTACAAACCAAGAAATACATTGGAATACATAAGGAAAGGACAAACATCCCTGTTGTCCTTAGTTTAACGTTTAGGTGATTTTTAGCAGACTTTTTAGCAGACTTTTTAGCCAGTTACAAACAATTGAATTGCCACAAATCTGTAGTTTGTCTATATTTCTTAAAGGAGAAGTAAATTCAAAAAACTAATACGGCTAAAAATGCCATATTTTATATACTGAACATTTTGCAGCAGCCTAAAGTTTCAGCTTGTCAATAGCAGCAATGATCCAGGACTTCAAACTTGTCACAGGGGGTCACCATCTTGGAAAGTGTCTGCGACACTCTCACATGCTCAGTGGGCTCTGAGCAGCTGTTGAGAAGCTAAGCTTAGGGGTTGTTGCAAATTATCAAGCAGAAAATGAGGTTGGCCTGTAATATAAGCAGATGCTACAAGGCTGATTTTTAAATGCTGATTCTAATTGCAGTGGTTCTTCCTTATATTCTGACATTTATATTGTATATGTACTGTATATTGTGAGTGTGTCCCTAAGCTCAGTAAGTGACAGAAGCACAGAACATGTACAGTTTATCAGCAGAAAAGAAGATGGGGAGCTACTGGGGCATCTTCAGAGACACAGATCCTCCCTGCTGAAGGGCTGTGGTTGCCTTGGGCTGGTACAGAAGCCTATAACATAATGTACAACATTTCTAGCCTACTTCTTTAGTTACTCTTTAGTTCTCCTTTAAAAGCTCTGAAGTAAGTGTATATACCAATAAAACCTCCAATGCAAAACTTTGCCAAGTAAAAGTTGTGGAGGTGCTATAGAAGTTAGTAGGAGCTGCACAGATCTTATTGGACCGATTTTAATAAATTTGGTTTTCAGATTTTTGTCGCAAGGAATTGTCCTAAAAGTTAAAATGTTTCCAGGGTATTTGTATTTTTAGTGCATCTTTCAGAGTTTTTCACTAAAATGTGACCTTTTATAAAGAAGCCTCTTAATGTATGGTGATCCAAATTATTGAAAGATCCCTCATCTGGAAACCACCAGGCCCCAAGCATTCCAAATAACAGATAAAATACCTGTACCCTGTTTAGTCAATATTATTGTAATTTGTAAACAAGGGTCCAGGGCCTTAGAGAGCTAAGTTAGCTTTATCTCAATCCTCCTTTAGTCTGGTATACATTGGGGGAAAACTAATGTAATTCTAGTATTATAATCTCACCCTGACAGTTATAGGGCTGCTGTAATCTCTTGTGGGCAAGAGCTGGTTGTGAACTATGAAATGGAGTAATTCTCTACTTGAATTTGTTTGTAATTATACATTAGATGGCTTCAAGAAGGGGCTGACATTTTTAGCTCAAAGTTGATCCAGGAACTGATCCAATTGCCATCTAGGCCTCAGGAAGGATTTTGTCTTGTTAGAGGCAAATTGGAGAGGCATTAGATGGAGTAGATGTAAAAGTGCAATGCAGGGTTAATATGTCAAATATACTATGCATGATGAAAAAATCGCAACAGCTTGTATTTTTTAAATGTTAAATATATAATTTAATCTCCTGTATAGTTTAGCCCTACTGAGGAGATACAGTAACACCTTGCCATGGTCAAAAACTCTCTGGGAAGCATTGAGGTTAGAATAGTCTGCACAGTCAAGACAAATGCAAGTGCAAATCATTCTGAATCAGAGATAAGAAAGAAAATAAGAACCCAAATTGGCATTAGACATAGACAAAGATCTAGTTATTCCTATGATAAACAGAATATGGTAGTAAATTATCTGTAATTTTATTACACCTGTTGTATTTTTCTGTCTTTGAAACAGTGGGTTATAGGGATGCCTAAGCCTTGTCACATGCATATAGAAATTTTACTTTTCTTTGCTTGACTCAAAAATTTGCATCTACATTTCTGAGAGATGATTACAGTAATTTCACATATAAACTTTATATTCAAGCATAGGGGAAAAAAAACATCTTTCACCTCTAAAGAGCACACAAATGTAATGTAATCCATAAGGTTGCAGTACATATTTTGATGCCCAGCAGTTTTATGCCACAAAAGCTTAATGTATTAAAGGAAAATTTCCCCCAAAATGAACACTTAAGCAACAGATAGTTTATATCATATTAAGTGTCATATTAAAGAATCTTACCAAACTGGAATATATATTTAAGTAAAAACTGCCATTTAAATCCCTTGTCTTGAACCACCATTTCTTGATGGTCTCTGTTCTGCCTCAGAGATCACCTGACCAGAAATACTACAACGCTAACTATAACAAGGAGAAGTGTGGAAGCAAAAGACATAACTCTGTCTGTTAATTGGCTCATGTGACCTAACAAATATGGTTTGTTTCATATGTTTGTGTGCACAGTGAATTGTACGATCCCAGGGGGGCGGCCCTTATCATTTAAAATGGAAATTTTCTATTTATGATTACCCAATGGCACATACTACTAGAAAAGTATATTATTATGAAAATGGTTTAGTTACATGAAGCAGGGTTTTACATATGAGCTGTTTTATGCAATATCTTTTTATAGAGACCTACACTGTTTGAGGGGTATAGTTTTCCTTTAAGCTTAAGCTTCTTTTTTTTTCAATTGCCCTGTACCTGGGGTGGGACAGCATATGCACTTGTACCAAAGTACAATGGCACCATTGGTGCCCTCTATATGCAAAAGTACTCAAAAGATTTGGAGAATAAGATTTGCACCAAAGAAATACAGAATGTAAGTTAGGGTGGCAACAAGGTGGGATCTGTCTAAGTCACGGTTCTGCTAGCCTTAGGAAATGACATAACTGCCCCGTATCCTTTTACTATTAAAACAAATACTGTTAATTAGGGTTTAGTTATTTGTGTACCAATCAACAAGTACCTCATCATCTGAGTTGCATACAAAAAGGTTTGGTTGTAGTCATAGTTTGCTCCTCCAAGATCTTACCAACTGTAATTTAGTAGACAAAAGTCTTGCTAAGTTAAATAAGTGTCCAATTGTTACTATGGACCATACAATTCAAAACATGTTTATTAACACAAATTTTTCCTTTTTGAATAACAGTATTATTCAGTTGTTAATGCCTCTGTTCATCAGGGAGTGATTTTTTTCTCTACAGTCCATTGCCTTGGTTTTGGGTGGAGTCCATTAGGGATGTAGCGAACTGCCGATTTGGTGTTCGCGAACGCCGTTCGCGAACACCGGCAAAAAATGCGAACGTTCGCGGACAGTTCGCAAACTTCGAACACCCGCTAAAATCGTTCGATTCGAACGATCGAAGGATTTTAATCATTTGATCGAAGGATTTTCATTCGATCGAATGCTAAAATCATTCGAATCGAACGATCGAACGTTTTAAGCATTCGAACGAATGAAAAATCATTCGATCGAACGTTTTTAGCGTTCGATTGAATGAAAATCATTCGATCGAATGCTTACAATCGTTCGAACGAATGGAAATCGTTCGATTTTTAGCGGTCGAAGGAATCGAATGGTCGAATGGTCGAACGATTTTTATTCGAATCGAACGCGAACTCAAAATGCGAACGTTCCCTAACGTTCGCAAACATTCGGCGGACGCGAAAGGTCGAAGTTCGCGCGAACTAGTTCGCAGGCGAACAGTTTGCTACATCCCTAGAGTCCATATGTTTGCAAAGCTTTCAGTGTGCCTAGCTATCTGAACTTTTGCATATTGTATTCACATCAGCATACCATATTCAACCATGTTACATGCAATGCTCTCTTTATTTGCACACCTATTGCTTTGCTCTAAAAAGGCAATGCATTCAGAGTACTCACTTACAATGTAACTTTCTTTATTACTTTTAGATTGTGCCTTATTAACATGCACAACCTGTTAAGGGTATTCACGTGTTTCCCCCTAAACTGTTAAATACAGACACAGCATTGATGCAGCAGCAGATGCACATTGCTCTGGGTGTTAATGTATATGTGCTGGATGTTTTAATGTAAATTCCCTGATGTTTTATAATATCTGAACTCAATAGAGAATGAATTCTACACAGCTTCCTTGCTGTTATTCTGAAGCCCTCAGACGCCAGAACGTAAATATACAAATAGGTTTTTTGTTTGATTTTAAAACCCTGTTTGACACTATGCCTTTTGGAAAGCCCACTGTGTAAATCCATACAGCCGCATTAAACACACTGGCTGCAACGGGGACAGAAAAGGCATCCCATTGTCCCAGGCAATGGGATATATAGGACCATTCTCCTGACAACCTACTCCAATGCTTTTAAGCTGAAGTCATATTCAAATGGTGCCCATACAACCCACTGAGAAGCTTTTACAGTTGCAGAATATGTTAGAAAAAATGGACTGTTTTCTTCAGTGTTTGGCATTCACTTATTAAATGCCTTGTAATAACCAGTGGAATTCAATTTCTGAACAATACCCTGACCTTTTGAGGTTGCTAAGCACTGAACAGTGTTATCTCACTAATAATAATTTAGTGAGTGTCATTTTCTGATAGGGTAAAAAAATATATTTTTTAATTTGTAACTGTCGTTTCTTTTCAGAAGAATATATGTGTAACTGTAGTAGATTTTCAGTGTATGGACTGACTTTATGGGGCAGATTTATAAAGGGTCAAATTGAAAATTCAAATTGGATTTATGGCCAAAACTGTCAAATTCGACTAGAGAGTTATTCAAATTTGATTTGAGTTTTTTAAAAAAATTTAATTAAATTTTTGAGATTTATCAAGCTCTGGCCCTTTAAGATTTAGAATTTGAATATTTGCCACCTGCTAAATTGCTGTTTGAGCCAATGGGAGAGGTCCAGGGATCAATTTGGAGTTGTTTGCAGCTTCGAATTGAGTTTTAAAAATTCGAATCGAATAGGCAGGTTAATAGCTGACTTTGTTAATGGTGGATGGATGGGTGGTTGAAATGGTGGCCATTTGATTCATTTGTCTCAATCATTTTCATCTTCAAGCACACTTTTGTGCATGCTTGAAATACATACATTCAGGACATATAAGCAGAATTGTATTCCTTGTGGGCAGTGTTAGTGTTTTATTCCATTGGTACTGGAATCACTCTTTTCATAAATGTCAGTCAAGTGAACTGGCGGGTCACATATTGTATTTAATTTACTAACTAAAGTCAAATTGCTTCCAACAATGAAACAGTATGGCAATGAGACATGTATATTTTCTTTCAGATGCATTCAATCTAAATAAGGAGAGACTTCTTTAAGCGTGCAGGAAGAAGTCAATAGTTCTACTATACTTCCATATCAGATGTAGTAAGGGCTTAAGTCTTACCATGAAAATTGGCATTGATGGGGCTGGTGGGCTAATATAAAAATGCACTAAAATGTGGATTATATGTTGTATTCATTGGTAAAATTAGTAGTATGGCAAAAAAGTATATTTAAAAGTGTAAGCAATCTTCTTGGGTTTTCTTGTCACTTATTACATTTAGTATATTTAAATATAGGTATGGGATATGTCAACTTTGACCTGCATTTTCCAGGGTCCTATAATACTGAATTGAACACCACTAAATAATAAAACACTAAAAAAACAACATAAAATGGATTCATGCCATTAACTTAGATTTACTGTACCTTAAGATGGCCTTAGACACAAAGATCCCTCCATACGAATCATCGTACGATCGGACTTCCCCATCTCCCGACCTGTCACTAACTATTCCAATCAAATAAAGTAGAAAAGAACAGATCAGCCGATGTTCTGTCCCTGACAGCAATCGTACGAAAGTTATGTCCGACAAAAGATAGACAGTCTCCCACTGAAAATCGTACGATCGGCAATACATGCAGAGATACTATCTTTCTATCAGAAATATCTTAATCTGTCTCATCAACCAAATAACCGACGAAAAATGTCGGGACTCTCCACACACAGTCCGAAAATCGTACGAATCCTCGATTCGTACGATCAGATCTTTGGGTCTATGACCAGCTTAAGTCAACATCAAGTACAAGAGTCTATTCTATTATTTACAGAAAAAAATAACCAGTATAGTTTGTTCAAAAACATCTTTGTAAGTGACGTCGTATTTTGGAATAATCTAGATTAAAGGTTTCCAGACAATTAGTCCCATTCCAGTTTATTGGGTTCAGTGTTTGTGTGTCAGTTTGTAACATTTTTTTCTATAAAGATATATATGCCCCATGAAGTTGTCATGTCTCAGGTTTTGTACACAGTAAGATATAACAACAGGCTGACAGATATTCAGTTGTGAATGGAACCAAACTGAAAAAACAGCCACAGGAATCATTTTTATTTCATTAATACTTCGGTGTCCACATTCACTAGATCCACACAATAGTACAACAAAGAACATGAGTACATGACATTATGACTGAAGTGTATGGGGGTGAGAAGTCTATCCCCAATAGCCCAATGCCCATGTCTAGTCACCCATAGAAATCTGTTCTTAAAATGTTATCCAAATTACTATGGACTTTCTATTCTTATAATAAGAATTCATATATACTGTATAATTTCTGATATCTTTGTGACAAATATGGCATTTTCTCAGATTTCCGCTTTCCACCCAACGCAACACTTCGCCAGGTGAAAATGCACTGGGACAATGCTAGTTTACTAAAAGTTTCGTCCTGACTGACTGATGCTGGCGAATTTTCGCTATTGTTACTTTGGCAATGTGAGCAAATCAAAGCAAAGATGCGCTAGTGTTCAATTCTGCCTAGAGCAAATTCGTTAGAGGTCTTGCGCTCAGGCTAATTTGCATATGGCGGGAAATTTAAAGTTGAATGGACATCTTTATGTTACGTGTTGCAGCATATACATTATATTTACACTGATAAGTAGACATGTCCTTAACCTTAATAAAGTCAATAGAGTTGTTATATTGCCCTAAACATGAGCCCATTGTAAAATAATGTTCCATATGTTATAAAATGTATGGGGGAAACCGGATACACAAAAATATTTTTGAAGCCTATCACCCGGAAAAAAGGAAAAAGACGCCAGCGTTCTTAGAAGTTTTTCCACTCACAGAATATGATGTAAGTAACTGAAGATTGAGGAAGATCTATGCACTCCATTGCACTTTGCCTGGTCTGAGCTGGCGAAGGCAAGTCTAGCAATAGAGGTAACCTTCAGTAAAATCAGCATTTTAATGAATTTGCGGAGTAACGTCCATTTGCCAGTGCAAAAAGTCGCCTGGCAATAGAGTGCAAATCACAGCTAGTGTCTATCTCTTTCACTATCTGCCTGGTTATCTGTGAGAGGTAACGCGTTATCCACTTCACCCTTTAGTAAATCTGCCCCAAAGACATCTCTGTGGGACTTACATTTTAGCACCACACAATGAACATGAATTTTCTTGTCATTTAAATTTGTGTTGAACAAGATGATAAGCTGCATTTTATGGTTAAAGGCATCATAATGGAAAATACATTATTTTTAGAATTTCTACAATTATTTTCTGATCACACACTGTCAACCCACCTCACCACACATGGTATTCCAGTTCCTGCATCAGTTATTTTGTATTTTTTTGATTTGCAAAACTGACCGGCTCTGGTTTACATTTCAGCGGAAACTATTCTTTTTATTGATGAGATATAGAAAATAACTTCAAATATAAACATACAAACATACATTACATTGGTTTAATTGCTATGAAGGCATTGCTGAGATTTGGCCTGAAAAAGTATAAATGATTTTCCCTTTTCTTCCACTGATTTAGACATTAAGGCTCTACCACTGTCACTATGTAGAGCTGTGGTACAATGTACATAGAGTACTGTATGTGCTTTGTCTGTTAGATAAGATGATACCACCAAAATGACACAAGGGCTTTTATTCATCTTCTTTTAGCATCAAATCAAGAGACAATAGACTGTTCTAAGGCAATCTCATTGTGCTACTATACTTAAATTGTGATATTCCCATGATTCTCTTCAAAGACTTTCAAGTGATTTTCTTTCTTTAAGCCACAAAAAGATACCTGAAGGCAGGAAGGCAATCACCGCATGCTACAGTGCTTTCTCTGTTACTAGTGTATCACCAAGATAAAAATCCCTTTAGATACAGAAAGAAACATCAGTTTGTATGCATACTAATGTTAACAGAATATAGATATTGAAGTATTTGTGTTCTATACATTGCCCATTGTTTTAAAATGAGTCCCACCAGTTTGCCCAGGTGCAACAACTGACAGAAGTTGTCGTTTACCAGCTACTTGTTTACAAACAAACATCATCAAAAGAAATATTCGAGAGGCAGAGTATTATTACACAAACTGAATTGAATGCTAAATTCAATGACGTAAAAGTTCCCCAAAAATCATAGGAGGGGCCCGGCACACAGCAACCCACACCAGCACACTCCCCGCCCCCTGCCGGTGTCTTTCGCAGTCTTGTGTCCTCCTTCTCTGCTAGCAGGTAGGATCATGGCTGTGGAGGAGGGAGTCCTTTACAACTATAGAGGCCTCCCCATGGCAACCCCATGGCATCTGCTTGCTCTATAGTTACGTCACTGACTACAATTGATGACTAACTATGTACATGGTAATGTACTATGTACTATGTGCCTGCATAACTACAGGCACTTATTTATTAGCTATGATGCATTTAAATGTCACTTAAATGGAATCATTTCATGGAATTTACATTAGCATATTTTGCTCTAAGGCCTAAAAGCCTAATACTATTACTAAGGTGACATAGTAACATGTATATTAGCTTGCAGCACTGGGTGCATGGATTTAATCTAACCAGGGCACTATTGAAGAAAAGTATGATATGATTTATATGAATAAACTGAACTGAACTTCACCCATTGGGATGTAAAGCATAGTCAGGGCAATATGCCAATTTAATTCCCAACTGTAGACTCTATTCATCAGTGGTTCATCAATGCAATGCAGGGTCTTCCAATCAGCATATTGAAATATGGTCCTTATATGCAAATTGAAACCAGACATTTTTTCCATTTACATGGAAAACCTTAAAGATTTATACTCACCCACTTGGTTTTAAAGCAGAGCTATGGCAGTTTATTGGATTCTTAAGTGCAGACCAGTTTTGCCTTTATTGGGGCTCATTAGTGCACGTCAGAGTTTTCCAACCATCATATGTAGAGCCAGGGCAGTGAGGTGAGTGGGTCAGGTGCAGTATCTAGGATATTCCACGAAAATGGTAATTTTAGGAGAAAACCTGTGCTTCATTCTCAGAATTCATTCTTCTTTGCAAACAAACAAGTCTCCGTAACAGGTAACTTCAACAAATGGGCCATAACAGAGTAATTTTATCAGACAAGAGAACTTGGAGATCAAGGATATTACTTCTAAGTGGAGATTTTAGGAGTGATGCTGGGCTTTCTTCCCAGAATTCTATCTGCTTTGCATATAAATGAGGAGCATATCTCCTCAACCAAAATGCTTTCCTAGAGCACTGTACTGATGCTCTATTTCATAGTAGCTAAAGGAAATTCCAATTACTTAGACAACGAGGCAATGAAGTAGCATTAGGGAAATGTCAACCATTTAGAATATCACCACTCATTTTGTCACTTTCACTCATTAGGTTGCCTTCATTAATTTTGCCCCTTTTCCAAATGATTGTTACCCAATAGAAATTTGTGTCAGTCAGCAGTAGGCCACAGATTACACTTGGGAATGACATACTGTTTGGGAACAATCTGATTCAGATGGCAATCTACCTAAAAGTAAACAATCAATAATAGGAAAATCTCACTTATTGACAAGCTTCTAATGCTGGGAGAATTTAATTTTGCAGTACCTTCACTGATCCTTGCTGAGAAGGTGATCTGTGAGGGATATTGAACCTGTGACTTTGCCCTGCACATTGTATTTTTCCAATGCCTGGCTACCATTTAAGAACAGTCAATATACTCTTGTCATTGAATACCCTTAGAAGCTGAAGATTTTCACAGTAGAAAATACAAATTCACTATCAAAGTTTTATATTACTCAGCCTCCTCTTGTACATTCTAGTGGCAGTAGCCTGGTCTTTCACCCTCAGCCTTACCTCTTTTTCCATGTGCTCTCTTATGTAGTTTGTTCATGACCCTTATCTTACCTCCCATGGCTGGCCTACCTCAACCTCCCTTACTTCTTTAGAGTTTATGAAAGCTCTTTTTTTTGTCTGCCAAGATATTCAAATGGTCACTTGATTCTCAGAGCACAGTTTTTGATGGCAATAGATTATCTGATATGCTGTTCGACTATATCCCCTTTTAGTCAGAAGTCATAGGGTTCTATACATTTGACACTCATCCCTTTCAAACAAAAATTTTAGGCTGGGTCCTTTACAAATTGTAAAATCCTTTTCACTTGGAAAGATAACAGAGAAGCTTTCACTCAGGGTTGTGTTAAATGAAATTGTATCCTTGTTTATATGAATTTTCGGTAAAAAAAACAGAAAACCATTTACTGTGTCCATGAGCAGAAGTGTTAGAGCATTATGGAGCACAAGATCCCTTTGGCAGGGGTGCTTCTACAATGAGGTGAGTTGTGTAACTCGCCTCAGACACCAACAGCCTGCTAGTTACCAGGGGCAGCAAAAAGAGCCACTCCTGGTGAGTTGAAGAGACAATTTTCCGATTTTTAAATTGTGCAATTGCGCTCTCTGCACTAGCGTAGTGCACCCTCTCCCCCGCTATAAATGGTATGCGGCAGGTACGAGGGGGGCGGCATTGGAAAGGCCACCTCAAGGTGGCAAGAAGCCCTGAAATGCCCCTGCCCTTTGGTGCTGATTGGTGATGAGTGAATTTTTTCATCATGTGTGGTTTCTTTGCAAATTTCACCTTTCGCATCTAGCAAAATGTTTAGAGGAATGGCATCAGTAAGTTTTATGTGCAACAAAAAAGTTGTGCAGAAAACAAAAATATCACACAGTAGACACAAATGTCACAGTGGACAAACAAGTTGCCTTAGTGATTAGCTTTTTTCAGCCAGCTGCATGTTGAACGCTGAAAGAAATCATCTGATTGGTTTCCATGGGTTACTGCCCAGGTGCAAATTTTCTCAGTGTTTACTCATCTAAGTAAATTGCCTACATTATGTTTCCTTCATCTGTAAAAGTTTTTACTTTTTGTTGTAGTCTTAATTAACAATGTAAATTTTAAACCAAAACTTAGCTGCTTCTAACATGCTTTGGAACTCACAGACAGCCACCATTTTGTGGACTGTGTTATTTAGGTACAGTTTAGTGTGAAAATAAAAACTGGGTAAATATAAAGGCTGTGCAAAATAAAAAATGTTTCTAATATAGTTAGTTAGGCAAAAATGTAATGTATAAGTCAGTCAGTGACTTTAACGGGTCCACATGGGACATAACTGTTCAGTGAGTTTACAATTGATCCTCAGTATTCAGCTCAGATTCAAAAGCAACAGTTATGACCCATGTGGCCCTCCCACATTCACTGATAGGTTACTGCCTGGTAACCAATCAGTGGAAACCAAGAAAGCTGAAAAGCAGGAAGTAGTGTTCTGACTATTATATTGGACATCCAGTCACTTCAGCCTTTATACATTACATTTTTGGCTATATAACTATATTGAAAACATTTTTTATCTTGCACAGCCTATCTAATTACCCAGTTTAATGTTATACTTTAAGGCAAGCTTTGCATCACCCAAAAATGTTGTTTATGTAACAATATGAGGGACTGATATCAGGGACTGATAGTGTCATGTGACATGATCTTTGTCTGCTAATGCAGAAGTGTTAATAAAGTTATGTCTTCTTGAAGTAACAAAGTTATGTCTTCTTGAAGCAAGAGAAGCATGGATTCTGTGTGCAGTTTCTCCTCTGTCTAAAAGAAAGCTGCAGGCTCATGAGAGATTGAGCTACCGGTATCCCATCTTTTAGCAGAATGGCAACAGGTGTTGATTACTTGCACACAACTTTACATTCATAAATGTGCCCTAATGAGTTCTTCGATAATCATGGCAGAATTTTTGCTCTGCTGCAATGGGCAGTGGCGTCCTTCTTCAATCAGAAAAAGGCTCTCTAGCTATTTACATGCAATCTTATTTACAGTAAATAATTATTATTTTAAGTCTCTAAATGTTGTACTTTTGAAGCTGCACTGAAAGTGTATTGTCTTCCTGTGATTCACCTCTGATTTCTGTCTTTGCAGTGTTTCTTTACACGAGGGAGTTTTACATTGACAGAAGAGTGGGGAAGCGGCAGAGGGAAGGGCCTGAGTGGGGAGGGGAATCGGCAGAGGCACATTGGGGAGAGAAAGCAGTAGAGGGGAGGGCTGGAGTGGGGAGGGGAAGCAGCAGAGGGGAGGGCAGACCAGCAGAAGGAAGTGACTACTAACTGGGGGGTAACAGAAGAGGTACCTGCACAGCACCCCCTATTGTTGCACCTTATGCAGGTGCCTCTTCTGCCTACCCCTAGTTCCGGCCCTAGTGGCATGTCACAGCCAGTGCACAGCATGCCAATTTAGGCCCTCAACTCCCTTTAAAGGGAAAACAGCCAGAGGAGATCTGGCGGCTGCCGCCTGCCTATGCTGCCCCCTCTTCTACTCTGCACTTAAAACTTTAACTTCAGAGTTACCGGATGCACCTTTTTGCCACACCTTGTAACTGGCTGCTCATTGCTGCATGTGGTTCTCACCTTGCCTCGTGGCAGGAGTGGCCCTGCAAACAGTCACTATACCCAGTGCTGGACTGAGATGCCAGGGGCCCACCAGAAAACCTTAGACTGAGGGCCCACTTTCCAAACTATTATACCTCCTCTCCCCACTCAACCTCCTTGTTCTCCTAGTCTCTTTTCTCTACATACTATACTCACATGAGCCTACCTGGAGTTTTCCTTTTATCCAGGTGGGCCAGTCTGATACTAACTATACCCTGTGCCGAAGCTGCCTTCTTTTTCGGAGCAGCCCTGTTAAAGCACTTCTTTCTTCTAATTTTTTCTATTGGTTCAAATTCACAAGTGAGTATCACATTGTTTCATTCATTATCAGTAGTGATGAAAATCGTTAAAGTTTTTAAAAGCTTGTGTAATCTTAAATAGGCCCCATAATGTAAGAGTACGGACAAGGTAATTGTAGGACTTTGTAGATAAAGAGACTGCAAGTGTAACGGAAAAACCAAAGTACAAGTAATGGGTTCTCTAACCAGACATGGTTCTAGTAACGGTAACCACATGGATTGCAGGTATATGTAAAATTGATCTCCTAAATCTCATAATATAAGCAAAAAAAACCAATACTGGATCAAGAAAGATACCACAGGGGTACTTTACAAACAAATGTGCAAGGTAAAATTCTGGAGCCATATGACCATCTTGTTTTTACATATAATATGGTATTCTTCCCATAATTCTAGAATCATTTTTGGCTAAAGCACATCAAACCAGGCACAATCAAGCTTTCAATTGCACTTAAATAGGGTGTAAGTTGCTTTTTTGAGTGGGGCCAATGTGCTTATAGGCACAGTTGCTCACCATTCATCAGAAGAGTTGAAATGGAAGTGCAGGAGAGATTTTTAGTCTTAGTACCGTATATACTCGAGTATAAGCCGACCCGAGTATAAGCCGAGGTACCTAATTTTAGCTACGAAAACTGGGAAAACTTATTGACTGTAGTATAAGCCTAGACACAACTACAGCCCTGTCTCCCAGCAGCGAACATTCTGCCAAAGCGACCCCCCCAGTGATCAACCGGACTTCTTTGCAAAGTTGATGGTGACAGAGAATTGCCAAACGGATTACTGTGTGCATTGTCCCACTGTCCCACTACCATGTGTAGAGGGTGCTGTTTGATATTGCCATCACTGTTATTCTTTCATATAACCTACAGAGGGCGCTGTGTGATATTGCAGTCACTGTTAATCTTTCATATAACCAACAGAGGGCACTGTGTGATATTGCAGTCACTGTTATTCTTCCATATAACCAACAGATGGCGCTGTGTGATATTGCAGTCACTGTTATTCTTTCATATAACCAACAGATGGCGCTGTGTGATATTGCAGTCACTGTTATTCTTTCATATAACCAACAGATGGCGCTGTGTGATATTGCAGTCACTGTTATTCTTTCATATAACCAACAGAGGGTGCTGTGTGATATTGCTGTCACTGTTATTCTTTAATATAACCAACAGAGGGCGCTGTGTGATATTGCAGTCACTGTTAATCTTTTATATAACCAACAGAGGGGCGCACTGTTATTCTTTCATATAACCAACAGATGGCGCTGTGTGATATTGCAGTCACTGTTATTCTTTCATATAACCAACAGATGGCACTGTGTGATATTGCAGTCACTGTTATTCTTTCATATAACCAACAGAGGGTGCTGTGTGATATTGCTGTCACTGTTATTCTTTAATATAACCAACAGAGGGCGCTGTGTGATATTGCAGTCACTGTTAATCTTTTATATAACCAACAGAGGGGCGCACTGTTATTCTTTCATATAACCAACAGATGGCGCTGTGTGATATTGCAGTCACTGTTATTCTTTCATATAACCAACAGATGGCGCTGTGTGATATTGCAGTCACTGTTATTCTTTCATATAACCAACAGAGGGCGCATTTTTATTCTTTCATATAACCAACAGAGGGCATTGTGGGATATTGCAGTCTCTCCCTAAATGTACTGTTGGTATAGGAATGATTAAAAGTGACTGCAATCTCAGCTAGTCGGGTCGGGTACCACTGACCTGAGTATAAGCCGAGGTAGACTTTTTCAGCACATTTTGGATGCTGAAAAACTCGGCTTATACTTGGGTATATACGGTACTTCAATTGCATCAATATGTGCTTTCCTTCACATCCATTTATAGCATCCATGTTTTCAGGCATGTTTGTAAATGACCCCTTACATTTTAGGAAGTCAAATTGAACCTTGTTAATAGCATTGCTTTCATTCTCATCCAATCAGGGGTCCATTTCTGATTTCTGTGAACCAATAACCAAGCTAAAGGGACTTGCCCCAGTTCAATGGCAGTCCATGTGCAAAAACATTAATATCAAAAGATATATGTCCCAAGGCTTTTCAATAGTAAAAATAAACTATTTATTCAAATTCATATTAAAATACATACTGACCCCACATGGCCCACCTTACTCATTTTGTACCGTCCTGCACTTAGTCATAGGTGTCTCTATAAGCAATAATAGCATTGCTTTGACATACAGAATAAGATAACAGTCTCTCAAATAGAAAGACAAATAACAGAACCCCGGGGAATGCTTCTGAATCAAGTTGCGGATCTAGCTCCCACGGTAGCAGAGAAAGCATTGATTTCTATAATGTTTGCTTATGCCCGTAAATCCATTACCATGCAATGGAAGGCACAGGCGGCCCCAACTATACAATTCTGGGAGACTCAGATCATACATGCTGTACAAACTTCTCTATATAAGAAGGGGATGCCCGGCAAAGTTTGAGAAAATATGGTCCCCATGGATTGACACACATGATGGTCATAATTAAAACCAAGGCAACAACCCTAATGATTACAAGGATAAGCTAAACAAGGAGGGAGAATAAACAAGCCCTACTCAAACCTTTCCCCACTATAGGTAGAGTGCAATACAAACACAATGAAGCAGTGCAAAAGTTAAGTTCAGTTAGGTTTATTGAAAATCTATTAGCAGAGTAATTAAGGTAGTACATAAAAGGAATAATGGTACAAGCATGTTATAAAGATGTAATAGGTTCCTGTAAACTGATCACAAACTGTAATACTGACTGTGTTACAAGAATATACTGTGTAAACTTGTATTTCGTCCATGTTAATGTACTGTATTGAAATAAATAATGAAAAAAACTTTTGTTAAAAAAAAATAAGAAAGCCAAATAACAAAAAGTCTTTTGAATTGATATTTAACTATTGAAGGTATAAAAAAAGAAAACCTTGGTTACTTAGGTGTAAAATGTGAAATCGAGAAGAAAGAAGAAAGGACATTTAAGAAATTTAAGTTAGGTGGACATAAAAGTAATTTAGGAACTATAACAATATAAAACAAATGTTGAAAAGCAATAATCATGAAGGTAAAAATAAGTAGCTGTCAAAAAAAAGAAAAAAAAGTAGAACAGCCCCTAAAATGTATTCATTGTATATTTAAATCGCTCAGTTTCAGAGAAACCATTATTCCAATCTTCTCAGACTTGCTTGTATCTGGTATGTTGCAAATGAATTGGAGGAAGTCGGATATTATAGCTTTTGGAGAATTGTATTATAAGTAGCAATCAGTAAGGGAGGTATTTTGTCAAACACATTTTCTTTTTATTATGCAGTGAGTTGGAAGTTGAACAGTGATATTGCTGTAGACATGGTCTGATATTATGCAAACCAGTATATACTGAAAGTTAAATGGAACTCTGCAAACTTCATTAGTATTATCAATAACTAAGATTTTTACATATATTCCACAGCACTGTACAATAAGTAAGTGTATATATTGAACAGATCACATAAAAAATATACTATATTAATAATAATATAGGTAAAGAGGGCCCAGGCCAAAACTAAAAAAACAGTTCCAGTATGTTACTGGCATGGAGATCCAACTTTTTTTATGCTGCTGTTTCGAAGCTGCCAACTCCTAGGTTACAAATAAAGCTTTACATGCCACAAAATGTCTTCACTTCAGGCTTTCAGGTATATAAATGCAGCTTTTTGGTCTGAAAAGTTTACATTTTACATTTTAGAAATTCAATTTTATCCTCTTTGAACCCAGTGATTTAGCTTGTGGCATCTATCCTGTACAGATTTGGACAAAAGCATTTATTAGACAGTACATTGGCTCAGACCATGGCTGCAATGTTTCAAGCCTACAAAGGCTTATCAAGCTTGATAAAAGGCTACAAAAGGCAGGGGAAAGCCAGGCTAGGGGCAGAGAAAGAGAGGTATGTGATGTCAGGGGAAGAAGAAATTCACTTCCTTATCTTCTGAGCAGGTAGAAACATCCCACCCACCCTTCCACCTTTTTGCATATGTTGCAAAACTATCAGGCGTTTTCTTCTTTATGTTCTCATATTATATATTAATAACTGAATGTGGATGTTTTCCTAAATGCACTGTTATATTGTGGTTTTGGTACGTTTATACAGTAAAACCATGAGAGTCTGCATGTATAATTATTCATGTTAAATGAATGTCAAATGTTTTATCCAGTGAATGTTTCTGATTGCCATTGGGGTCAGGAAGGATTTTACCTCTTGAGGCATAATTGCCACTGGCTTCAGGCTGGGTTTTTTGCCTTCCTCTGGATCAAAACAGTGGATATATGATAATGTATTTTAAGTTTTATTTGTCACAGCAGCGGTAGGATTTTGTCAGAGTACTGCACAGGTAAATTTAGAAGAGGGAGAAAGGAGGTTCTCTCCTGTGACTGCATGGTGGGTTTATTGATACTGCTTGGATTTCCTATCATCGAGACACTACAGATTCAGGGCCACCAGCAGGGCTGCTAAACGTATCTCATGGTGGGAGATGCAGCCCCTGCTGGTAGCAGATTTGAGGCCATTCTCTCTGTAGGTAGAGTCAGCCCAATACTTAGTGATGGATATAATGACATGGTGCTGATTTCAAATGGAAACTATATAAGTGATTGTCAAGTCTTCAGTGAGGAATGGCAGAGTATAATAGAGATCTCTTATGGAATTCTGCCTTTAGAATATTGCCTTGGGGAGAGGCTGCAAGGGCCTAATTATTTGATAAAATGTGAATAAATGATGTGGCCATTTTACCCCATTTCTGGCTCCTGGTGCTCAGCTCCAGATTTCTATTTCGGCAGCCCCAAGGCCGGAGGGTGAAACTCCCTCCCTCCCCACTCTCCTCTCCCCTTGCGAGCACACCTCCCCACACAAGCGTGCCTGCACATGGACAGTCGTCCTCGACACTGGTGGTGAGCAATCTGATCCCAGGTGCGTTCTATAAAAACAAGAGTGTGGATGGATGGCATGCCAGCAGGCCTTGCCACAAATCCGGGCCTGCTGGTGTTTCATTAAGGTATGTAACAATGGGGTTCAGTTTGATGACTGAAAGTGAAGTAAAAGAGTAGCCTTGTCATGGGGGACTACAAAGAGCCATTGTAAAAGAACCTCATAAGTCTGCCAATATAGTCCTCCTTGATGGAATTATCAAACATCTCCAACTGCTATGTGAAGGATTGTATGTAAGATTAAAGATGGCCATAGACTAAAAGATCCAATCATACGAATCATCGTATGATCAGACTCTCCCATCTCCCCCGACCTGCCACTAACCATTCAGATCAAATAAAGTAGTTAAAGAACAGATCAGCAATGTTCTGCTCCTGACAGCAATGGTACGATAGTTATGTCCGACAAAAGCTGGTGACAGTCTCCCACTGAAAATCGTACGATCGGCAATACACGCAGAGATATTATCGTCAGCCGAGAGAAATTTTCAAACCTGTCCGATCGACTAAACGACTGATCTCCGCCGGATGAAAAATGTTGCGACTCTCCACACATGGTCCGAAAAATTTACTAATCCTTGATTCGTACAATCGGATCTTTGCGTCTATGGCCAGCTTAAGACCAGACAGGATCTCTCAAGGACCCCATACACAGGCTAAGAGCTGATAACGTGGTTTACCCAGATATACAGAAAAATATACCCCAAAATTAGTACTTAAGCAACAGATAGTTTACACCATATTAAGTGGAAAATTAAAGAATCTTACCAAACTGGAATATATATTTAAGTAAATATTGCCCTTATACAGTACGTCTTTTCCCTTAAGCCACCATTTTGTTATGGTCTATGTGCTGCCTCAGAGATCACCTGACCAGAAATACTACAACTCTAACTGTAACAGGAAGAAGTGTGAGAGCAAAAGACAGAACTTTGTCTGTTAATTAGCCCATTTGACCTAACGCATGCTTTGTTTGGTTTGTTGGTGTGCACCGTGGATCGTAAGGAATTTTAGAAATATGTGCTAGCAGGGGGCAGTCCTTATTTCTTAAAATAATAATTTTCTATTTAGAAATACCAAATAAAATAAAATATCATTATGAAAATGGTTTATTTACATGCAGCAGAGTTTTACATTTGAGCTGTTTCATTCAATATATTTTTATAGAAACTTTGTTTGGGGATAGTTTGCATTGTTTGGCGATAGTTTCCTTTAATTTAAGCTATATCACAAACCGTTGGAATTCAGCATTGTTTAAAAGAAAAAGTCATTATCACCAGATGTTTCTTGATGATACAAAAGATCCCATAGGACTGAATAAGGTCTGGGTACATGCTGTGACATCCCCACAATCCATGCACCAAATCAGGCGGCAAGAATTGCCCTGATAAACACAATTTGAAAAGTCACTTTGGCCAGAAAATAATTAGTAGGTTACTTTACACAGTGGGAGGTAGACTGTGCAACTTTAAAATTTATCAAAGTGCAGGGACAGTATGTGAACAAATGTGCGCTTCCAACAGCTAAGGTTGTCTATATTGTTCTGCCGACTGTATAACAACATCATCTAATGATGTAGTAGATGTGGTGAACTTTTTCTTTTTAGTACATGATGCACAGAGCCTGTAATAGAAATGTCTTCTGGGTTATTGGAAGGTTGTAGATCTATAAGGATCTGTGATCATCTAAATTTAGTGCAAGTGGTTAACCCCACTTTTCCTCATGACACTCGTAAATTACATGTAAACTAGTTCTGAGAGCGAATGTAAAGCAGCCTGGTATTACAGTGCAGTTTTATTGCTTAGCTGAGTGCATAATAAATCAACCACAAGGGGATTCTGATTAGGACAGTACAAAACACAAAGAGATTGGTGTATGTGAAACAGGGAATGATGCTCTTTTCTAGCAGCTGCTTCTGTAACCTTGCTAAGGTACATGTATAGCATATACTTTGTTCTTAACAACTATTCATATTGCTTTATTTACCTAGTAAGAACTAACAGTCTATATGTAAGAATTGCATGTATTTCTATGAAAATATATATTTTTATGTGATTTCTCTAAGATATGAATCTTTCTTAGCCAGAAAGTCAAAGGCTCAATCCCCTGTTGTGAGCTAAGTCAGTGCTATACATGTTAGTGCCAGCTTATTCAAACTAGTAGAGGTAGTGCTAAAATAGTTTATAATTTATATTCATGAGATAATACTTCTGCCTCATAAATAGTTGCTTATTCCCCTTGTCTGCTTGATAAGGGATGGTTTCACTTCCAATGCGCTGGTTTAAGCCTATG
The DNA here is from genome assembly GCA_038501925.1 of Xenopus petersii. NCBI lineage: Eukaryota > Metazoa > Chordata > Amphibia > Anura > Pipidae > Xenopus > Xenopus petersii. The sequence goes on along the minus strand of CM076679.1, from coordinate 93,642,931 downwards.
TAAATGGCATCAGTGATGTTATTAGCATGCTTGGAATAACCCTCTAGTGGAACCCTAAAAATACTCTCATATTTTAATGTTCCTTTGCACATAATTGATCAGAGCACACTTGATGGGTGCACTAGAACTCTAACCAAAAAATATATATTGAGACGCTTGAGGTAATTAGAACCTTTAAGTATGGGGCACTAAACCTCAAACCACCATGCAAACCAGTTCAGGTGTTATAGTAAAGTAACTACAAAATAATAGACACTTAAAACGTAGCCTTTAATAAATATCGTTAAAACCACAAAACCAAAAAATATATAGGGCCATGCCCTTGTGTCACTGAGGGCATGGCCCTATATATTTTTTGTTTTTTTTGGCCACACCATATGACATTGGCGGCCAATAGGAAACGTCTGCAACGGCTCCCCAGAGGAGAGAACTGCGTCAAGGTTAGCTTAAGGCAGAGCATGGTCTTCTTTTACTACTTTATTTGATCTGAATGGTTAGTGGCAGGTCAGGAGATTGGAAAGTCTGATTGTTCGAGGATTTGAACTATTGGATCTTTGCATCTATGGCCAGCTTTACTCCCAGTGTGGAGACAGTGTTGCTTGTCCAGCCATAGCTCTGCAGGAAAGGAACACTCTGGCACTATGGTTGTTGAGTTCCTTCTTAAACTACAGTTATGTTTACAAAAATTGCAGAAATACACCACAACCCCCCTCGTGTATCCCCATAATGTTGCCACATTGTTTTTTTATGCACCTTAATCTAATAAACAAACATCACTAACTTCTGTTTAACATAAATGGGAAATAATTATGCAGTTTGCTGGGGTGCCAATTCTTTAGGCAACCTGCAGCAAATATAATTGTTAGTTTTAACCCTGGACCTGATTCACTGGTATCCTGAACAGCAGAGAGGGATCCCTATGAAATCACTTAGGTTAGTGACATAGTGACACCATAGGAAAAGCACTACTAACTGGTGCATTTGTTTTTACAAGAGTAAGCAATTGTATTCACAGTTAGCAACCCCCCAGTGAATTACACTTTCCTTGTCCTTTTAAAATTAGACATTCCAAAATTAACAATATTAAACTGGAAACATATATAACATTATATTAAATATTATAACATTGAATTAATCTTCCTCCCTTTTCTTTGGTCCACCATATTTATTGCTACCAATATCCCCTACCATGCCATGACATGATTTCATCTCAGATTTGATAGATCATATAGTTGCTACTTGGTAAAACATTACTGATCATTACCTATTTAATTACATTTTTAACATGGTATTCCAACAGGGAAAATAATTGTTTCAATCATCATACTTGCAGGGCTACTGAGCTGCACCCAGCACTAACACCACAATGAAAATGACTGATCAGAGCAGTTTAATCCATTCAGAATAATTGACACCTTCATTGACTTTAATAAATGTGTCAGTTAACTGTCATAAAATTTCTCCTCATGAAAATAGTGGTAAATGGTTAACAAGATTGAAATGGTAGGAATCCCCGATTCTCTTGTTTAGTCTTTTATAAATATGTTGAATCATTTAACATGTTTTCCTTTTAGTTGTCCTTTAACATGAATTGTCTTTCCTTTAAGTTTTTCCCTTTTTTGTCTTTGGAAAAATTATTCTCCAGCAGAATTAGACATTGTTACAGCATCTTTTTTCGGCAGCTTTCTATCCTCAGACAAATACACTATTCCTGATTCATATTTTAGCACCTTATCTCTCACACACATGTAAATCATTAACTACAGTTTCTTAGCTTTGGGCTTGGTAATAAGCATATATATTTAATTTAATCAGCATTTCAACAAGTGTTGATTACTAAGTGCTTTTTAGAAGGTGAGAGGTGTTGTACACACACATACGTAGACTTTTACTATAAATATAAGTGTTGAATTCAACCTCAGTTATTCACAGTAAGTAATCCACAAGCAGCATTTATTTTAACATCTATCTATCATCTATCTATCTATCTATCTATCTATCTATCTATCTATCTATCTATAATCCATCCATCCATCTATCTATCTATCTATCTATCTATCTATCTATCTATCTATCTATCTATCTATCTATCTATCTATCTATCTATCTATCATCTATCTATCTATCTATCTATCTATCTATCTATCTATCTATCTATCTATCATCTATCTATCTATCTATCTATCTATCTATCTATCTATCTATCTATCTATCTATCTATAATCCATCCATCCATCCATCCATCGAATATTAAAGTTATATGGAGTGGCACATATACTGGCAATCCTTAGCTAGCTAAATCCTTGCCCTGCAGCTAAAGAATCTTGCAATTTTATCAGAGATTTGTTGAAACTGACCTGGGGAAGGGCAAGAAGACCAGCTTGACGGTACAGTTTAGCAAAGCTGCTGTTCTCTGCAAATTATAATGCACAATTTAGTGTCAATGAAAAACACATAGGGCGTTACAACTTGTGATGTATATAGTACTTTATTGAAAGGCCAACAAAAAGATGGATTAACTAGTAACAATTATGAACATGCCATTGAGAAGCCTAAGTACTTCTCTTTTTTGTCTGATTGCTTAGGTGGTGCATATAGCACTTGGCACATGATACTAAGGGGCCGATTCACTAAATTCGAGTGAATGATTCGAAGTAAAAAAACTTCGAATTTCGAAGTGTTTTTTGGGCTACTTCGACCATCGAATGGGCTACTTCGACCTTCGACTACGACTATCGAAGGATTCGGACTAAAAATCGTTCGACTATTCGACCATTCGATAGTCGAAGTACTGTCTCTTTAAAAAAAAATTCGACCCCCTAGTTCGGCAGATAAAAGCTACCGAAGTCAATGTTAGCTTATGGGGAGGGTCCCCATAGGCTTGCCTAAGTTTTTTTGATCGAAGGTTATTCCTTCGATCGTTGGATTTAAATCCTTAGAATCGTTCGATTCGAAGGATTTAATAGTTTGTTCGATCGAATGAATAATCCTTCGCGCTAAATCCTTCGACTTCGATATTCGAAGTCGAAGGATTTCAATTCATAGTCGAATATCGAGGGTTAATTAACCCTAGATATTCGACCCTTGGTGAATCGGCCCCTAAGGGTTGTTCAGAACAAACAAACTTTCATTTTTACTTTTTTATCTTATAGCTGCATTCAGTCCTTTGGTCTAATGTTTAAACACTTTCAGGGGCTCATCGCTAAGCCAAAGAGGAGGGTCATACATTGACTAATGAATCCATCAGAATAATTAATGTGATAGTTGGTAATTGCTAACCTGCAATGTTATTGATAACATATATTTGTAAAACTAATTTGTAATAGCCTCAGGAAATTGGAATTGCATAGGGGAGTAAAAAGTGCTTGCATTGTTCTAATGCTGCCAGTGGCTGACTTTTAGAAAACAATTCTTCACATATGTTTAATACTCATTGCTGAGAAAAATCTAGATTAAAAAATACATAGAATCATAAAAAATACATAAAACCAGTAGTGTAAAAAGCAGTGAGAACTATTTTTAATAAGAAGTTATAAATCACATGATAAACAAAGAATACACTTCCCAAATAATATGATTAAATTGGGATTACAGGCTAGATTTACTGAAAGCACAGAGATTTGTAAGGTGCAGAATTTTATTGCTATTTTCCTTCGTATGTACAGAGACAACTGATAAACTCAGTTCTCATACTTGTTGTTTCATGCTTTTCCAGTTACAACTATTATTATTACTTATTAGTGATGGGCGAAACTCTCCCGTTTTGCTTCACTAAAAAATTAGCGAATTTCCCACAAAATTCCCGAAACGGCAAAAAATTTGCAAAAAAATAGCGAACAAACGTGAAATCGTAAAGTTTGCGAAAAAAATCATGAAATTCTGCCGAAAAAAATTGTGAAATTCGAAAGTTTTCCCTCAAGAATCTAGCAATTCGAAATGTTTTCAGTACAAAATTGTGCAATTCGAACGTTTTCAAGAAAAAATCTAGCAATTCGAAAGTTTTCACAAAAAAAAATCATGAAAATTGGAAATTGCCGCCGGCGAATTTTCACCGGCTAATTTTTGTGGGAGATTCGCAAATTTATTCGCTGACGGAAAAATTTGTGCCAGGTGGCCATCCACCGGCTGATAAAAGCTGCAGACAGACAGAGTCGGCAGCTTATTGGCCCATGTATGGGGCCCCCCGACGGGCTTCCCTGATCGAGATCCGGCAGAAAGTCGGCCAGATCTCTATCGGATGGGACTAAAATTCCTGTCGGATCGTGGCCGCATCTGTTTGTTGATGCGGTCCCGCGATCCAACTGCCCGTTCCTGTTAGTTAGGGCCCACGATCGGATCAGCACGATATTGCCCACCTCAACGTGGGCATATCGGAGAGAGATCCTCTCGTTTGGAGACATCGCTTGGTGTCCTAGAATAATCAGTAGCCATCCTTTGTAAAATGAGGGCAGAACGGAAATTAAAGGGGTGGTTCACCTTTAAGTTTACTTTTAGTATGTTATAGAATGTCCAATACTAAGCAACTTTTCTGTTGGTATTCTTTATTTATTTTTTATCGTTTTTGAATTATTGCTTTCCTCTTCTGACTCTTTTCACTTTTCAAAAGAGTGTCACTGACCCCTTCTAAAAACAAATGCTTTTTAAACTTACACATATAGGGGCAAATTTACTTATGGTCGAATATCGAGGGTTAATTAACCCTCGATATTTGACTGTCGAAGTTAAATCCTTCGACTTCGAATAATGAAGTCGAAGAATTTAGCACTATTCGTTCGATCGAACAAAAAATTGTTCGATCGAATGATTAAATCCTTCGAATCGTTCATTTAGAAGGATTTTAATCCATCGATCGAACGATTTTTGTTCAACCAAAAAAAGATAGCAAAGCCTATGGGGTCCTTCCCCATAGGCTAAAATTGACTTCGGTAGGTTTTAGGTGGCGAACTAGGAGGGGTCAAAGTTTTTTTTTAAAGAGACAGTACTTTAACTATCGAAAGGTCAAATAATCAAACAATTTTTAGTTCGAATTGTTCGATTCAAAGTCGTAGTCGAAGATCGAAGTAGCCCATTCGAGGGTCTATTCCTTCACTCGAGCTAAGTAAATGGGCCCCTTATTGTTTTGGCTACTTTTTATTACTCTATTTATTTATCTCTATTTATTTATTTATCTATTTATGCCCCCTAATATTAATATACCAGTCTCTTATGCAAATGCATGGTTGCTAGGGGTATTTAGCAAAATTGCAAATTGGAGAGCTGCAGAATATAAAGCTAAATTACATAAAAGCCATAAATAATAAACATTAAAACCAATAACAAATTGTCTTAAAATATCACAATATATATCATACTGAAAGTTAACTCAAAGGTGAACAATCCCTTTAAGCAAGCCCTAAAAAATGTGGTGCCAAAATATGCTTACAAAATATCAAAAAGTACAACATAATGAATAAGATTAATTAAAATCATACGTAACTGTTTAGGCTAGATACATTCCATTTTTTTGAAAAAAAAAACATGTTGGAAGACACAAAAGGACTTTTTTTCTTATTTATGAACATAAAATGCAGTAGTGGTCAAGGAGTCAAGGTCATTCGCTGGAAAAAAATCCAGTTCATTACATCAAAAACAGTGAGCTGTTAACTTGTTACCTTCCCATTCTTCTGTTGATGGGCTGCTGGGGGGGCTGGGAGAGAGGGGGATGATATAATTCCAACTTGCAGTGCAGCAGTAAAGAGTGACTGAAGTTGATCAGAGCAAAAGTCACATGGCTCAGGGCACTTGGGAAACTGACAATATGTCAGATTTAAAAAAAAAAATGTTTGTTCTTATAAAAAACTGATTTCAATGCAGAAGTCTGCTGGAGCAGCACTATTAACTGATGACTTTTGAAAAAAAAACTGGGTTTCCCATGACAGAATCCCTTAAACATCAAAAATGCCACCTAGCAACTACGGAGAAGGCTGCATGTTGTGTAAAATACATGGTGAAATTGTACTATCAATTGTGGAAAGGTTTTTAGTGAACCTTTTGTGTCTGCATCCAATGCATACAGTAGGTGTACCACCAAGTGCAAGTGGAAGTTATGTAGGTACTGCTTATTGTTTGTTACAGTTACATATTATTTCTATTTATAAACCTATAAATCTATAATTATACATTCATTAGGGAAACCATAGGCATTTGATTAAGAGGAGTGAAATATTAGCGTTCTTATTGTCTACAACTGTCTAGCGTTATGTATGGTATGATCTACTGTAGTATATGAGTTTATGATGCACATTTGTTTCATGCACAAAATATAAATAATTATAATGGGTTCACTTCAATATTTATGAGTCTTGATTTCTAAAAGCAAGACACAAAGGAAGCTCAGCAGGACAGAATAGCCCAGGCCCTGTTTTTTTCAAGTATATGCAGATTCCTGTAAAATCAGAGTTATTCTGGGAAAATGTAACTTCTCCATAAGTATAAAAAATATCCTTCCACAGAATCTAATGTAAGGTTTTATAGCAAAATCAGTCTGCACCAAATTAGTCCACATTTATTGGCATCAAAAATAGTATTACCTAATAACATGCCTTTTTTTAAACAGCAATGTGCAAATAAACTCAGTTTGAATGGCATGTTTATCCTAATAACCCAGATTGCAGACAAACCAGGGGTCATTTACATGTCCCTGGGGGCACAAGAGATCAAAAGGGTGCAAGAGTGAGCCCATTAGTTCTCATGAGCAAGCAGGATCAAAGTGCACCATCAGCAGAGTAGAGAAGCCCTGTTGTTACTTGCCTCCAATCCCTAACTTGCTTTCTAGTCTCCACCACCCATTTCAGATATAGGGGTAAATTTATCAAAGAGTGAAGTTCCACCACTAGAGTGAAATTCCACAGCTCTCAATTCATTTCTATGAGATTTTGAAAGGCGTATTTATCAATGGGTAAAAGTGAAAGTTCACCCTTTGATAAATACGCCTATAAAAATCCCATAGAAATGAATGGAGAGTGGCGGAATTTCACTCTAGTGGTGGAACTTCACTATTAACTTCACACTTTGATAAATATACCCCATAGAGTGCTGCCTAATGCAGTGCCTCGTTCAGGGGACTAGTCTCAGGTCTCTAGCTCTAATAAAATGTAGTCCTGAGGCCTGTGGCCATTCAGCAAGAGCTGAACACAGTTAGCAAATTAAAAAAGAAAATGCCATATTGCAGCCCTTTTTTGCACTTTTCACATTGTGTTCTGCGATGTAAATGACCTGCACTCTATATATAATGTGTATGTTTAAGTCAATGCAAACAGCATTTTTAAATTGATAGGCTTATGCACTTTAATGCTCAATTTTAGCAAGCAAAATACTGTAACTGAGCAAAGCCCAACAGCAAGTAAAACATGTTTAAACTTGTATGTCTGGATTTCTTTTTATTTACAAGGAGGCAAAATCATACTTGCTCTGGTGGATCAAGCTGCAAAGTTGAGGCTTCTATTACAATTACATTGCAGAAACTTAAGCTCTGTTTGCAAATGGTCATTTCAGCCTAAAGTCACTCTGTACTCTAAATCAGAGAATGAATGGTTTTTTAAGGTGTGGGCTGCCTTTACTTAATGCTTTCATTCAGTGTTCATAATCTTCTGGACTATCTTTTAGTATTTGCTTCACGTCTCTGCTTATTTACATATTAAAGACACTGATGAGACTCCAACGTGCATTTTATACTATGTTAAGTCACTAGAAAGCTCTAGAGGGCCGAGGTCACTACTGTAGGCTGTTAAGTTCCCAATTAAATATAATGTTTTATGCTAGACATAGAAATGTATACTTTATACTTTCTCAGAGTACCATAACTACAAGATTGGGCAGTCTTTATGTCATATGAACCTGGTATGCTCTGTGAAATAAATAAGGTTATCTCATAAATACTTCCTTAACACAATGCACCCTAAAGAGAGTTTAATCTCCACATGGACCGCAGTACCCAGATAATGATGAAATGCCAAAGGCAATGTATCTGTACTGGATCAGCCCAACATTCTTGAAATTAACTCTAACCGTTAAAACATATACTGTAACTGTGAAACTGAGAAGGCCCACCAAAACAGGCATACTGTATGGTGTAATAATTTGTCTAATCTGAATGTTACAAATGGTCATTGTAATGTGGACTCAGGGGTGTGTGGGCAGGGATTATGTGACTATATCAATTTAAATGTATTATACTTAAATATATGAACCACTAACTATTGAATCATGTCTGTGCACTTCAGCTTATTACACCCTATTTGCACTTTCTTTTGGGATTCACTGCCATATTGCATGTTGTTAAGGGTTAATTTTAATTATGTTAGGTTACGTCAATAATGATACATTGCCTGTTACTATTTCATTATGTTATTGATTTGGTGGCTGCAATTCTACTGGGGATTCAAGTCTCTTGATTTTATTGAATTATTCATGAAATGCCTAACTGGGGTCGAAAAAAAAGAGAAGTTGGGGGTCACTTATTGGTTCTAGTTTCTCAGATAGACTAAGTTGGGTTGAACTAAGTGTGGTTGGAACATTAAGGGGCAGTTTTATCAAGGGTCGAAATGATTTAGAGGGAATTTTCGAAGTAAAATAATTCGAAGTAATTTTTTGGATACTTTGACTATGAAATAGGATACTAGTTTGAATATTCGACCATTCGATAATCGAAGTACTGTGTCTTTAAAAAAACTTTGACTTCAATAAACCTGCCGAAGTGCTATGTTAGCCTAAGGGGACCTTCTAGAGCAGTTTTCTAAGTTTTTGGAAGTCAAAGAAAAATCGTTTGATCGATCGATGGAATCGTTTGAAACGTTCGATTCAAACAATTTAACCGTTCGATCGAGCAATTTTACTTTGATCGCAAAACGGTCAAATTCGGTAAAAAAAAAACTTCTACTTCGATATTCGAAGTCGAAGTATAGCCATTTGATGGTTGAATTTCGAAGAATATTTTACTTCGAAATTCGATCTTTGATAAATCTGCCCCTTAGAGCCCTAGAGAATTTTGACCATTTCAACTTCTATGTCAGCAAATACTGTAACCTCCTATGTGTTGTACTTTGATGCAAATTGGGACTTGGGTACTCTTTTATGAATGAATAAATACATATTGGATTGACCTAATTTTATCTGAAGAGCTGTATTTATTGCCTTTAATTTAAATGAAATCTGTTTTCAGTTCCTTTTAGGCCAAGCAATTCGTATTTTTTTTGCAAATGCCTCCAATATTTCAAATGGTTTGGTAACATTAAAGGAAAAAACTACTTAAGTAACAGATTACAGTTTACATCATATTAAGCGGTCTATTAAACAATCTTGCCAAACTGGAATATATATTTAGGTAAACATTGCCCTTTTACATCTTTTCCCATGAGTCCCCATTTAGTAATGGTATCTGGGCAGCTTCAGAGGTCACCTGACTGGAACTACTGCAGCTCTAACTCTTACAGGAAGATGTGTGGGAGCAAAAGACAGAACATGTTCCAGTTAGTGGCCCATGTGAACTAACATAAATAGTTGGTTGGTTTGCTCAGTGAATTGTAGGATCCCAGGGGTACAACCCTTATTTCTTGAAATGGCAATTTTCTATTAAGGAATACTCAATATAAATTATGAGGGTAGACTGTCAAGTTTGGGGTTGTTTTCGCTGGAAAAAAGGCGCTTGCGAGGGGACATGATTACACTTTACAAGTACATTAGAGGACATTATAGACAAATAGCAGGGGACCTTTTTACCCATAAAGAGAATCACCGTACCATTTGAAGCAACATAGGGGGTTCTTCACAGTCAGGACAGTGACTGTAATGGCACATACTACTAAAAAGTATTTTACGATGAAAAGGTTTATTTACATGAAGCAGATTTCTACATATGAACTGTTTCATGCACTATATTTTTTAAGAGCCCTACATTGTTTAGGCGGTATAGTTTGAGAGTTGGCAGTGGATAAAGGAATAGTTCTTCTATGCAATGGAAATCATATATCAGATCTATGTATATTCACCCATATGACTCTGTCTAAGATAATTATCCCTACAAATAACTGAAGGTTTGTATTTTGAGCAACCCGTTGCTTGTTAATTTACAAGCTATAACATAATGTTATAATAAACAAATAACAAGAAATAATGAAATTTGCAGCTCAGTAAGTGAACACAAGTTTTAAGTCTGCCCTTTCATTTATTAAGCGTCAGTGCTTGATTTCTAACCTTGTTATTATGCATTGAGCCTTTTCAGAAGTTAGGGATTAATCCTCACTGTCAGGAGTATTGGCATTATGAATAAAATTAATTTTTTTTTCTCTTCCATTTAGGGTTTGAAGCTTTGGTTCAACTTGCTCATGTTTCTAACTTCAAAGTATTTCTACTTTTGTTATTATTGATTCTCAGCAACTTGCTTCAGTTTTTTTGGTAGCGAAGGGGGATAAAGAATCTGCTGAAAGGCAGAACAATCCAAAAATCATTTATTTTCTTTGTTGATTGCTAAAAGATAGTATATGTTTTTTTTTCAGATTGTTCTTATCTTGTTAATTTGCTACAACATGCAGATGAAACATTTAATTTATGTGCATTTTTTTGTAAATGAAGCAAAAAACATAGATGTTAGAGTTTAATTTTTTGTTTTTCAAGCATTGGAACTGCCATCAGAATGATTATTACACATTTCTGGGAATCATTCTGCTGCTGTGATCTGCATCCAGAATGTAATTCTATTTTTGGGGACCACTGTTCATGGAGATAGATGGGTAATAGTGATGGGCAAATAAATACGCCAGACACGGATTCATGGAAAATGTTTGCATTTGCTGCCCGCAAATGTTTTTTGGAAAATGCGTTGAACAATGTCCGGTGAAAAATCAACCGAGACAAGTCAGATTGTCGCACGTCAAAATTATTTGGATGCCCGTAGACTTTAATGCATTTAGACAAAATAGTCGCGGTATAAAAATTTTCACTTGCATCAAAAATTGTTGCACGTCAAAATTATTTTGATGCACATTGACTTCAATGTGTTTTGCGAATTTTCGCCCTTTTTGCGAATTTTTTGCAAATTATTTGGTGAAGTAAAATGGGACAGATTTGCCCGTCACTAGTAGGTAATACACCACATGTGGAAAATGCCTTTTATTTGTGGTTCCTTTTGTGTGAAAGGGGTTGTATTGCATCTTAATGAAGTATTGCAAACAACAACAGCTACACAGATTTGTCATGCACAACGCATTTTAAGATATCCTGGTTGAGGGTAGTTCTCGTTATACTCTCCTGTATCAATTACTAAAACACAATCCCAGTCTCTTTTCATATCAAAGCACATGGTTGTCCTAAGACTTTAATAAAAAATAATGCTGAAAGATCATATAATGGAGAAAATTGTATACTTAAAAAATTACACTTAAAAAATGAAAATCTGTTTATAAATTACTAAGTTAGGTTGCTGCTATAGAATATATGTAGGTAATGTTTGTGCATATTTGTCTTGCATTAAAACCCAAGTAGGTAAGTTCATTCAGATATCTATGAACACGATGCACAGGTATGCTTGCATACAGTATACTCTTAGTTTACTATACAGGATAGTGTTTTTATATCATATACATGCTTATTTAATACTTATTTGTTGCAGCAGATGCAACAGCTTTGAAGGACAGAATTTAAAAGATGTCATTTTTAAGAAGTGGACGTGTAGTATGGATATACTGTATTATATGACAGAGATCACATATTTGTTCTTCATGGCAATATGTCAATATAGTAAATGCTTTTCACTGGTTAATCTTTCTTGTGTTTCAAAAATGTCAAATATTAACTGTCCACTTTTATTAAGCATGTGTGAGATTTTAGACCTTATCTGCAAACTGTCTATAAACATGCTGAAAGTCTTTCACTTCAGAAGTCTGATGTTACCGAGCTTGTATCCACTGGGCCATTATGATCAGCCTCTATGGTTATTTCTAAATAAAATGTGTAATTCAATACCTTTTCAATACCTGGGTAAATGTACCAGGCAATCGGGCACAGTCTCTTGTTCTTAATGGTTTTAACATTGCAGATATTGGAGAAATTAAAATAAAATTGGCTTGAAAAGTCAGTTGTGAAAGCTTGAACATTACTGTCCAGGTTTGCTCTCTGACATTCAGTAGCTTTAAGTGGCATTTGACTAAAGCAACATGAAAGTAAAACGTTGGTGAAACCCAGGCTTTTTACAGTCCATTCCTTAGCCATGAACTATGTTGATCTTTTCTACTCTTGGCAGCTATTGGCGGTCATATACCAGTGACCCTATTTTCATTTTGAAATTGCATTTTTATGTGAGTAGCAAATGCCTTTTTCTACATGATTCATTGTAAGATTATGGGGCCTATTTACTAACACTCAAAAATTTAAAAACTTGATATTAATTATGTGTAAAAACCATAAAAATCTCTAATACAAAAAAGATTTAAAAGTAAAAGCTGTCCCCCCGAAATCTGCCTACTGGGTGTAGTTGACGATATAGTGCCACTCAGTAGTACCAGATTATTACTAAGATCCCTCCTTTTTTATGCCAAGAAACTAATGATCATTCACTGGATGGCCCCCCACCCTCCCCAAAGCCTGGGCTGGATTGGGTATGTGAACAAGATGCTCCCGTTAATTAAATTGACATATGAGGCTAGGGATCACCCCAACAAATTTGAGAGAATATGGGGTGTCTGGTTAGAAGCACATTTATTGACATTACCATGATGATACTGTATGTTTTGAGACGTGCAATGTCGTATGTTTTGCTCATACTTATGTTGTTTTCGCTGCTGGTGTACCTTTCCCCTCCCCCTTCCCTTCCCTCTTTCTTTCTGTACCCTATCCCAGTTACACTTTAAAAACAATAAAAAGAACACCTTTTTAAAAAAAAAAAGTAAAAGCTGTCAAGGTCCTATAGTCAATGGGAGCTGCCCTGCTGCTATTGGATCATTGTTAATCAGATTTTTAGAGGTTTATAATTTAGCAATTTCCAACTCATCTCAATGTTTTTGAGGTTTTAGTATTTTTTCGTTTTGTGCCTACTTTTTATATTCAGATATTTTAATAAATTACATGGCATTTGTGGTTTCAAGGTGGTGGCACGCAAGGAGATTAGTCGCCCAGGGACAAATGTTCTCTACTGCAGGCAACTAATCTCCCCAAAATGCCTCCTCTGCCTTCTCTCTGTTTAGAAGTTTCCAGCTTAGCCCTACATTTATCTCTAAGAAACCCTATAAGTGTTATTTAGCTCATACTAATTGCAGGCCCTGTTTATAGCCAGACAAAATTGGCATCTGGCATTACCCCTCTCCACCCAGACCTGAAATGTAAAGCACTTATTTTACTAAAACTCCCTTGGTGACTGTAATTGAAAGTAGATTTGCTTAGCAAGTTTTGTAGCAGATAAATTCCCATGCCTTGCTAAAGATAAACAATAAAGGAAGAACATATCAATTTAACTGCAATAAACTTGTGTAGAAGATGCTTTCAGGGTCTGAATCTGGGGAAAGCATTTTTATACTGTACAAGCTGTGCTCAAGGTTTTTTAGTTCAGGGGGCATGGATTGTGTAACCTAATGCCAGCTGTTCTGCCTTCTCAGCAGCCTTCATGGTACATTAATAACATATTCTGGGTGAGCCATTTGGGAGCCCATGTAGAGTTTGTGGTTATTGGTCTGACATCATACAAAGTGCCATATGCTGCTATTGGTAGAGAAAAGCCCTGCATTGTGGCAAACCATATAGCATGTGGTGAGGGATATAGAGAGAATGAGAAAGAGACAGAAAACATATACAATAAACTACGATTACTATATAATTAACACTCGGCCACTAAACACAATTAAGGAAGTACATTATTTTTTTTATAATTTTTACACTGTGGATTGGTTAATTGTTTAGAAAATATTCAAAATGTTACTTCTGTATAACATTTCATATGCCTTTGTTTGTAAACCATTTTAGTTCTAATTGTTAAGGTTATATACTGCAAATTTTTCCTTAGTCCATGTATCAAATGGGATCAAGAGCACTCCATATATTCGCTGACACTGTGAATAAAGCTTAGTCTAGACTTTCGGTGGTACATCCAACCTTCCACATTTAACAAATGAGTTTCAATTTAACCTTCTGATGTATTTCTCTGCTCTTGCAGTAAAAACTCTTCATTAGCAATAACAGGTATTTGCAGAAACATGCTGAAACAGGCTCTAATAGGTGCAAAAGAAGGGAATTTAATGTAATAACATATAAATCTGCTAGAGCAAAATAGGATGGGGCTTGTGCCAATTTTATATAAGGATTCATTAAAATAAATAAGACATTGGAAAAAAATAGAATACAGAAGAGGTTTCTGCATATAGTTGATAACACAACCCAAATAGACGTCCTCACAGCAATATGTGACACATATTTCATATACCAGTGTCATGTTGAATGTTTCATTATGCAAATTTAGACTGAATTGGATGAATTCAGAAAAAAAGTGCCAACATATCAAAAAGGTTGCCAGGAACATTTTGCCACTGCTTAGTTAACTGTGTGTGTCAAGGTTACACATAGCAAGGAGCCAAGAGATAAAATTCAAATTAAATTTAAAAGTGCAATTAAGCAATAGCCTCTAAATTAAGAGTAGATGATGCCTGATGCTGGGACCTCAGTATGACACTCCAGGGATTTTCTCCTGCTGTTATGAATTGTACTTTTCCTACATGTTTACAATAGTGGTACAAACACTACATAGAGCTATGCATGTGTTTTCAATTGTGCTTCAGCCAGAAAAATAAGTGCATCAACCCCTATTACTAACCCCAGATTTTAGCTGTCTGCATGTAGCTTTACAAAGTCTGTGATGATGGTAATGGTAGATAACATGGCCTACTTAATATTTGTTTGTTCCTATCTAGTCACAAGCATCACTGCATCAGGAAAGCCCATTCATTCCCATAGAACCACATACATACTGTATCTTGTACATTCACTCAATAGCTCATTCACTATGTGGCACTGTTAAACCATGCCTATGTAGAACATTGTGCCTTTCTGTGAAATACAATGCATATTGTATGCATAGAGGGAGATACAGTATACACTAGTAGGAATGTATGTGTAACGCTACACAACTTATTTTTTCTTTACATTTTTATTGACCCCCAAAAGTCTGCATCTAAACACATGTGGAACATCAAATCCACATGTTTTTAGGAAAAAGGGCAGATTTTTTAACTTTTGAGATTGAGTGCTACTGTGATTGTTAGTGTTAATACCTAGTGATGGGCGAATAAATTTGCCTGGAGCAAATTCACGCCGAATTTCCACGTTTAGCCGTCGGCGAATCAATTCATGAAACTCCCTCGAAAATTTCCCGGCAAAGGATGTTCATCCGAAAAGTCTCTTGCGTCAAAAGAAAGCCATGAAAATCACATGTTATTAATACTTTCAATGTTTCATGCTCATGCTTTTTGGTGTCATTGACTTCAGAGCAATGTAATAGCAAGGGGGTTATTTACTAAATTCCGAATGTCAAAAATCTGATAAAGTCCAAATTTTTAGTAAATTTTTTTTTTATTTATTAAATCCCGAGGATTGAAAAAGTCTGAATCTGAAAATCTGGCATCTCAGACATCCCGCGGTTGCATATAAGTCAATAGAAGAAGTCCCAAATTTTTTTTTATCTGGGTTTCGTGCAATAATCCGATGATTTTGGGGTTTTCAGTCAAAACTCAGAAAAAATCTGAGTTTGCGGGTGGGAAATCCAAAAAAAATTGTATTATTCGTATTTTTTATGTTTTTTTTCTTTTTTTTCCCACCAGCAAACAAAATTTTCAGGAAAGTGTTTTAATAAATAAGGCTGAAAAACCCATGCGGATTTTGTCTGAGTTTTTTCCGAAAATATTGAGATAAATTTGGACTTTGATAAATTACCCCCAAGTGTTCAAAATGTCTGCTACTTGATATGAGTTAGTTCCTGTTCATTTAGGGTTAACCATGGCATCAGTGCCTTGGTTAAACCTAAAGAAGCAATTCTAAGGCATATTCAAAGGTGTAAAAATGCCCCACATAGAGTAGAAAGGGTTTTGCATAAAATTTTCATTGCCTTAAAGGTATAGTTCGCCTATGATGTAGACAATTTGCAATTGGTCTTCATTTTTTATTTTCCGTGGTATTTTAATTTTTTTTATCAGCTCTCTAGTTTCAAAATCAGACGCTATCTGGTTTTTAGGGTCTAATTTGCACTAGCAAGTAGGCAGTAGCTTACATGAAATTGAATATGAATAGTAGGGGGACTGACAAGGTAACTAATAAATAGCATCAATAACAATAAAACTGTAGCCTCAAAAAGCAATGAGTGTCAATTACCCTTATATGAGAACTGGGAAGAGGCAGAAGATGAAGGCAAAACTTAGAAACTATAAAAAAATAAAAAATGAAATCAGATATAAACCAAAAAGCCTTATTGAAAATATACATGTAACACTGTCATGACGAATACCAATTTTCATATTTGGAATCCTGCTGTCTTGGGGAAAAAAATCCAAATAAAAACAATTTGAAAAAAAAAAAAAAAAGAGATCAGATGAAAAGTTGCTAAGGATAGGCAAGTAAATAACATATTAAACATTAGCTTAAAGGAACTACTTTAAAGATCAGGTTAGAGAAAATCAAAATGAAAAGTAAATACCATAAAAACCACAAATATAGAAATGTTTATATTAACGGCATCTACAGTGCATTAATTCATTCATTTCTAGGTAAATTTAGTTTAAGGTATAGTGTAGGTCACCCTCGTCCAAGAGGGTGACATTAAGGAGTAAAAACTGTTTTGCTGTATTTGATTTACAAATTTGTAAAATATGGCAAAAGTAGAAGGCTTTAATGGTAAGTATTCACATTAAATGCACATGGTGCATATGGTTCCAGCTTTTTTCATCTCTATAGCTCTCAAGGTTTGATATAAAGGGAACTTGATAGAATGCAGATCACAAAAGAGAAGCTTAAAGCCAAAAAGTCACAAGACATCTGCTTCTCAATACAGAAGATTTGTAGGGGGTTAAAACAACAATAGTCATTCTCCTGCCTTATTTCATAAAAAAGCAGACAAGTAGCTTCAGTACTTTCTGCACAAATGGGGAAAATATCAATAAAAATGGTGACATACCCATGATTCACTGGAGTTTATTATGCAGTCAAGGCAGGGGAACAATTGATAAATCAGATGTGTACAGCTCATTGATTATGCTTCAGAGAGAAGCTCTTGGGTGCAAAAGGAAAAATAAAAGTAATCTGAGTTTGTTAACTGTAGTCCCAGAATATTTGTCACTAGGCTACATTGATTCAGCTAAGAAAAAACTTTAGAAGCCTTTAGAAGCCTTTATACATGAAGGGGAAGATGAAAAGAGGAAAATACAGTAGATATCAGCTGATAGTTTGTTTGTTTGTTTTTACCTAGTTAGGTTCAAATCAAGGACAGTTTAAGGCCAAACAAGTGAGTATGATTAAACTAGTGTTGCTGCCAACTTGAAACCATACAGGTGAGTGTCATTAGATTGTTTTCAGTGAATGATACAGATATTTAAGTCTCCTTTGCTTTTAAATTTTGGACATTGGCCATTGTTGGAGCTTAGTCAAACCAAGCATTTTAGCAGTGAAAGGATTCTGTCATGGTTCAGCCCCCCAAACCTAGAGATGTCCTGGGAGCCTCAGCTCCACAAGGGTAGGCAAGGGTGACAAACTAGTTAAAGGTGAGGCTGGGGGTTAACAGGCAAGTAGCATGGGGCAATCCCAAATACAGGTACATAATAGGAGCCAAGACAGATCTGGGTTAACCTAGAAACAGAGGACAAGGATATGCACACACCATGGACGAGGATAACAATACAGGATCTACTTAGGTACTTAGAGTCAGGATCTGGATCCGGGACAAGAAATCCAGAGACTGGAACAAGTAATAGGAAGAAATCCAGAGACTGGAACAAGTAATAGGAGGAAATTCAGAGATTGGAACAAGTAATAGGAAGAAATCCAGAGACTGGAGAAAGGAGAAAGTAATAGGAAGAAGACCTAGAATAACTTGAACAAGATATAGGAACAAGAAATGGCATATCAGAATGCATGATACATAATATAAACTCTAAATTATAATCATTGTTACAGGGCTCTCAATCTGTTTCTGGCCCCAGACATTAAGGGGCCGATTCACTAAATTCGAGTGAAGGGTTCGAATTAAAAAAACTTCGAATTTCAACGTTTTTTTGGGCTACTTCGACCATCGAATGGGCTACTTCGACCTTCGACTACGAAAATCGAACGATTCGAACTAAAAATCGTTCGACTATTCGACCATTCGATACTCGAAGTACTGTCTCTTTAAGAAAAACTTCGACCCCCTACTTCGGCAGCTAAAAGCTACCGAAGTCAATGTTAGCCTATGGGGAAGGTCCCCATAGGCTTGCCTGGGATTTTTTGATCGAAGGATTTTCCTTCGATCGTTGGATTAAAATCCTTCGAATCGTTCGATTCGAAGGATTTAATCGTTCGATCGAATGAAAAATCCTTCGATCGATCGATCGCAGGATTTGCGCTAAATCGTTCGACTTCGATATTCGAAGTCGAACGATTTTAGTTCCTAGTCGAATATCGAGGGTTAATTAACCCTCGATATTCGACCCATAGTGAATCGGCCCCTAATAGGTTAATGTAAAAATGTCTCATGTGAATGTGGTCTAAGGCTTCTATCACATACTGTTTAGAAAGTCTTTTGTTGTGACAACTACATTATTGTGCCTTTGACCCTGTACTTTCTTGGGTGCTTTAAGCTTGTCTATTTTGGTGTTATTTTGAGAGCTTTGTAACAATTGTTATTTTTAGAGTTTTCTAACAATATTACAGTGGATTTACATGACACGGTTATTAATTTAAAAATGGTGACATACCCATGATTCACAGTGTATTTCAAACATGAATACACATTTGGCACATCTGTTTGGCAGTCAAATTGATATAGCCTGTGATAATGATACAATTGGAGGCACAATCTAGCAATGTTTATGGTCTAATTGCAGCGAGGATCGCACACTTTAATATGAAATGATCAATTACAGCTCAGAAATTACGTTTGTGGGACACTTGAGCTGCACTTGATGACCTATTGTTGGTGAGCTGAGCAGGATCTGATTGCTCAAAATGTCTTACTGAAGTTTCAGAAAAGTTAAAGGAAAACAAAAGTACATATGCAGGATGGCTTGTTGATAAGCATTAGAATTTATTTTACTTTTGTTAACTTTCCATTGCCAACAATAACAGCTGGGGGCACCAGTTGTTAATAATGAAAGGGCTTTATGCTGTATATTAGCACTTTAAACAGAATAGATGGATACTTGGCGGTATACTGTATGTAGCACTTATTTATGACACCTGCCTTGGAATCTTAATCATCTGGATTTTTATATTGCACATTTACATGCACATTTTCTGTATGATGCAGATTTTCTGATTATTCCCAATTATTTGAATCCTTTTTATAGCAAAGCAGATACCACACTGTGCAATGATATATTACTTTAAACATTCTGAAAACACTTCTACAGAAGATTTTTCCAGTGTATTTATAACACCAAAAAATTGTAGCATTAAAACTGGTGTTGAAAACATTGCAAAAATAGTGATATCCATTTTAAACACAACTTCTTTTTAAACTAACTCCTATCTGTATGCCATTATTTTACATTGGTCTACCGATGCACATAAAAATCCCTTAACAGCTTTATATTCAAGCAGAATTCTATCCGGTGTACTATGACGTTATTTAAAGGTAAAAGGAATTCATACCTTATAAATACACTCCTAGCGGGTTTTAACTACAGAATCTTGAAAATTAAGATGAGATAATTTCGGCAGGCTATTTTGTTTTCCAAGTTCTTCCAACAAAAAAACGAAAATTAATAGAACAATGAGATTTATGTTGTGACTTAACACATTTGCATTTTCCCAATTCAATTACTTTCGTAAATATGCTAGCAATTAAGAAAAATCCTTGTGTTTCATGAGCAAGATGAGAAAAAAACTGTGTTAAAACCTTTTGGTGTCCCACACCATTATTGCAGAAGCAAAGCTGAAGAGTGTTTTCTTTAACCATCAAAGGCAAGAACCAAAAATAAAAAAACTGGATTCAAAAAGAAAAAATTATTTTGAAAAAAAATAAATAAATAAATAAAAATAATGTTAATGAAAAATGAATAAGAATATGCTTGAGCTCCTGGTACTATGTGCATATATATATATATATATATATATATATATATATATATATATATATATATATATATATATATATATATATATATTTTAGATGGATGACAGATAGATGATAGATAGATAGATAGATTCAAATTGATTTTGAGAAGGTTGAAAATTCTCTCTTAGTATGTGTCCAAAGAAGAGAAAGGGTTGAAAATGTTCATGTGTGAAAGCATCTCACAATAGCGCATAAAATCACACAACAAATTACACAGTCACTGATTATATCATATATTGTACAAAATTGCAAACACTGAATTTATGAAATTTCATTTGTTTGACTTCTGGCATACAGATTCACATTCTTCATCTCAATGGAGTGAATGTTATGTTCTGTGAGAACCAGAATTACAAAAAAAGACAACTCCATCTGTTTTACTTTAATGATCTTTAACATCACACAACATCCCTAATGACCTTAAAAATAAGTTCAACATGTTATTAAATCCCTCCTCCCTTGTTAATATCTTTAAAGCAAAAGCAAGATAAAGATATAGAACGTCAATAATATATTTGCAGCCAGGGATCGCTTTAGTATTGCAATCAGTGGAATATCATTGTAATCGGGATTAACAGAAAACATAAGAAACATCATTGTGCAAATAAAAGTTAATGGACTGCTTGTCATGTGACCCTGTGATTTAGGAATCATTATTGTCCTTATTTTACTTTCTAAACAACTGTAATGTTTCATAAATAGTTCTGGCAGGTATATGAATATTAAAAATAAATGGAATAACTTTTTGTGGAAGAAAACATGTATTTTAACAGAAGTTAAGCAAAGAGAAATTAGATAATAGATGTCTGTTTTCCAGGGACCCACTGAGAAAATGTTTCCTCATTCTTTTTTCTCTCTCATTCTTTTTTTATTTTTTCTTGCCAATGGCCAAAACTTGGAGGGACAAAGCCTTTAGGCAAAACACTACTGAAATGGAGAAGAGATGAAATCCTTTGGGAAACTCACTGATACTTTTGTAGAATCTGTTCAAACGAGCGTTTAACTCTGCTCTGTAACAAAAATAAATACTTTTATATCTCTGATTCACTGAGTAACAAATGGAGTTTTTATTAATCCTAAGCCTTTACAAATTGAAATATTAATGGCTTGTAAAGGATTTTATTGCATACTCTGAAAAAATGGGAAAAAAAAGGAATTAACCTCTTTGTTTCCAAAATGCTTTCCAATGCCTTTGATTGAAATGACACTTTAGAATAAATTGTAAGCTATCCAGTTTAGTTGTGATTAGTACCTATAGCTTATCTGTCCAATAACCACTGCAGTGACTGATTTATTGGCATACAGGAACCCATACTAGGAGTGGGCGACTGCCATAATTGTTTCAAATTATTCACATGGAATACTGGTTTAGAAACTAAAGAGAAATTCTGTAAATATTATTGACACCTACAGTAATAAAAGAATGACGTCTAATCCATATATTTTCCTCTTTATGACTTGAAATATACGTTTTAATGTCTTTACTAATGTGTGGGTCACAAACAACTGACATGAGAATTAAAACCCATTTTCTGTACTTCAGCACTTTCTTGTTAAAAGAGAACTAAAGCTTAACTAAAGAAGTTGTGCAGAAATATTGTAAATTATGTTTTGGGGCTCAAGGCAACGACAGCCCTTGAGCTGGGGCCCAAGATGCCCCAGTCGCTCCCCGTCTTCTTTTCTGCTGATTCACTGCACATCCTCTGTGCTGATATCACTTACCTGAGCTTAGGGTATTATAACAATATAACAATAATAACGGTATATATAGAATATAAATGTCATGGTAAAAGGCTCATTAGTAAATAATTCAGATAAATAGTACACAACAGCTCTGAAACTGGAGCAATTAGCATGAGTTTACTAGTTTAATAATCAGTCCTGTAGCATCAGCTTACATTACAGGCAAACTTAATTTTCCATTTGATGATTTGTGACAATACCTAAGCTTAGCTTCTCAACCACTGCCAATAGCTCACTGAGCATGTGCATGTCACTGATACTTCTAATGAAATCCAAAATGGGGAGCGCCAGTGCATACCTTTGAAGGCATAGCTCATTATTACCATAGAAAAGCTGAACCTTTAGGTTGGTGTAATAATTTCAGTATATAAAATATGGCATTTCTAGCCATATATATTTTTAGAGTTTATATCTCTTTTAAGTTGGATAAGGCTTTTTCCTGTTTTAATTAGTGAGCTTAAGTCTACTTATGATTTTTTGCCATGGTATATCTACTACAGCTTTGTTTTTGAGGGTTTATAAAGAATTATATAATTAACATAAAACAATATTCCACATCATTTTATGATCTATAGGGTAGCTATTTTTTACTTTGTCAACCCAAAAAGTGAGGTACAGGTACGGGATCCATTATCCAGCAACCTGTTACCCAGAAACCTCAGAATTATGAGAAGACCCCATATATTCCATTTTAATCAAACAATTAAAACTATTAAAATATATTTCCTTTTTCTCTGTAGTAACAAAACAGTACCTTGTACTTGATCCCAACTAAGATATAATTAATCTTTATTGGTGGGGAAAAAACCCTTTAGGTAATGTTTAAATGATTTTTGCAGACTTAAGGTATGAAGAATGGAGATTCAAATAAAAGCTTTCTGGATAAAAGATCCCATTCTTGTATATGTTAACTGTGAGATGTTACTCCCAAAGCATTACTGATGTTATTCAGTCTTTTACTAGGATTATATCAGTGCCCCTGACCTGAGCACAGTTTAGTGCAGGTAATTAAATATTCAATTTAGAGGAAGGCAATCAACCCCATTTGAAGCCTCTCCAATTTACCTCAGAGGGGGGAAATTATTTTCTGACTCCAAGATGGCAACCTTGTATTCCCTCATTTACTAAAAAGCCACCACCCCCTTCTTAAAGCTTTCTAATGTATCAGCCTGTACAGCTGATTCAGGGAGAGAATTCCACATCTTCACAGCTCTCACTTTAAAAAAAAAACCCTTCTGAATATTTAGATGGACCTCATTTCTACTAATCAGAATGAGTCACCTTGTTTCAGCTAGGAAAATCTACTGGTAAAAGCATTAGAGAGATTATTATATGATCCACTTATATAGTTATACATAGTTATCATATCACCCCTTAAGCGCCTCTTCTCCATCGTGAACAACCCCAACTTGGCCAGTCTTTCCTCATAGCTGAGATTTTCCATACCTTTTACCAGCTTAGTTGCCCTTCTCTGTACCCTGTATATATTTACAGGGTACAGAGAATGTACCATTAACAACCACCCTCTGTACCCGAACCTGTAGCCAGTTTCCTTCATTAAAGGAGGACTAAATCCTAAAAATTAATATGGCTAAAAATGCCATATTTTATGTACTTAACGTATTGCACCAGCCTAAAGTTTTAGCTTCTCAAAATCCAAATAGATCATATCTAGTGCTCCCCCCGCTTTCCAGAAACTCACTAACCTCATCGTAAAAAGCAATCAAATTGTCTGACAACCTATTCTTCATAAAGCCATGCTGATTACTGTTCGCAATACCATTCACTAGGTCAATATTTTAAATGTGATCCCTTAACAAGCCTTCAAATAATTTGCCCACCACAGATGTCAAACTTACTGGCCTATAATTGCCAGGCTGAGATTGTAATCCCTTTTTAAATATTGGAATGACATCAGCTTTCCTCCAATCCATAGGTACCATACCAAATGAAAGAGAATCTGAGAATATCAGAAATAGGGGCTGGTCTAAAACTGAACTAAGCTCTGTTAGAACCCGGGGGGTGTATGTCATTTGGCCCTTTTTTACAATATTTTTTTTAAAGCTTCACAAACCATATCCTGTTTCAGCTACTGACTAGATTGAGCTGAGCCAACAGTGCAGCTATGAAGTGAGCCTGGAAACCCTGATTCCTCTATTGTATACATTGAAGAAAAACCTATTTAGCACATTTGCCTTTTCTGTACCATACTGGTTCCATTAGTCAAAGGCACACCACTCTCAACCCGCATTTTATTAATATACTTAAACACTTTCTTAGCCTCTGGCGCAATTCGATCCTCATTTTCTAACTTTGCCTTCTGTATTGTGGTTTTACAACATTTATTATAGTGTTACTATTCATTAAGTGCAGCTTCTGTCCCCACAGACTTGTAATTTTTAAATGCTTTTCTCTGCTTTCCTATTAACTTCTTTCCTTCTATATTAACCCACATAGGATGCTTCTTGGTGCTTCTACATTTACTTCTTAAGGGAATAAATTGAGAACAGTAACAATTTAATATCATTTTAAATGACAACCATTTCTGTTCTTTGTTTTTAGCTGAAAACATAATGCCCCAATCTATGCTCTGAAGGATTGCCCTCGAGGCACTAAAATGAGCTTTTCTGAAATTCAAGGTTTTTGCTGTCCCACTGTATACTTGGTTTTTGCACAAGACATTAAATGAGATCACATTATGGTCACTATTACTCAGGGGTTCAATTACTTGTACATTTGCTATACATTCTGGGTCATTAGAGATCACTAGATCAAGCATTTTTTTTCTGGTTGGCTCCTCAACAACTTTGCCATGCAACAAGTTTATAAACCTGTTCCCATTAACTGATCTTGCAGTACTGTTGCTCCAGTCAATATCTGGGTAATTAAAATCACCCATTATTCTTATTTTCCCCAAACAAGCAGCCTTTTCTATTTGCATTAGTTGCTTAGAAAATAGAGTATTGTTTTAGGTTGTACTAATATTTATTGTGTGATATAAAGGCCATAAATATAGTTTATAGCTTGATATATTTGTAAAAAATGTATTATTCAGACCTAAAAGAATTAAACATCAACAGTGTCTTTAAAAAAAAGTCTAGTGATCCGAAAGTTCAGGATCTCCATGGGTCCTTAAAGATTCAAAGACTGTAAAGAGATTTAATCAAGAACTCTTTCTATCTGTCTACCATCCACTCTAGAATCAATTCATTATTGTGCTCACTGGGCTTACGTGATAATGACTCCTTGTAGCACATTGGAACACAGTTGAGTAATTGGAAGCTTGGCAGATGCTGTACAAAATTATAATTTCTTACAATATGCTAAATGGCATATGCTAGTTGTTGTATAAAAAAAATTTTTGTCAATGGCTTTGGTGTTGTGTGGTTCCATATAACATGTTTCTGCTCAACGAATTTTAATGTTTTTTTTTTACAGGTTATGCTTGCACTTGATGTCCACATGCTTTGCAGCATATATTAATAAGTATGTTTATAAAGTATACACTTAAGGAATATCTTTACCACTTAATAGATATTCTTATGAAGTACACAACTTTAGACATGTCAGCATGTACATTCATTTTATATGAGAATCTTATACTGAGTACATGAAATCGTGATATTTCCAACAGATGAGATTTCAACAATGAAGTCTTCACTTTCATAAATGTGATAATTGGATAGGCAAAAAAAAAACGAATCTGGCAGCATCCCACTACATACTTAACTAAAGGAATGGATGTCATTAGATAACTATTATTATGACAAGGTTAGAGGAATTTTACAAATACATAAAATACTTCTAGCACATTGTGATATAACTTGTCAAGAAAACTTGTAAAAAAAAAAAAGATTAAAATGTATTAACCTAATTATGGAAATCTTTCTTTGGTTTTAGTTTTGTTTGTGCCAGCCCAGCTCCTGTTGTTCCTGTATATTAATCAATATTTACAAGTAAGGTATTTGGCACGTTGTTAAAATCAACATAGTGTAATTGTTCATTTACTTTACAGATAATGTTCAGCGTGAAACCACTTGCAAGGAAAAGCCTAAGAACATCATGGCATTTTTGTCCCAATTCGAGTCCAGTTTGTTTTTGGCCCCCCGGAATGAATCAGAAAGATGAAGGCAAATGATTCTAAAATTATAAATAAATAAAGATCATTTGAAAACTTGGTAAGAATAGGCCATTCTATAACAAACAAAAAGTTAACGTGAAGGTGGACCACCTCTTTAAGCTGCACTGGTGCAGGGACTAGTGTGATGATAACCAATATTTATGTAACACTATATACTTGTGTCAGCGCTATATTTGGCATAGAAAATTGATCATTGGAAGTTTTGGGGTCACTCCATAACTACAAGTCTTATATGCAGGCTTCTTAATCAAATTGACTTTAGTATGTTTTGTGAAGTGATCTGAAACTTTGACTGTAAGCTCTAAGGAACAGAGAGTGATGAGAATGAACAATCTTTGTAAAACTATGTGTAAAGGTGTCAGTATTACATAAATAAATAATAATAATAATCATCAATTTTTCTTATGTAGAGTCCATAATGCATTACATTACATTGAGTTACAAGCCCTCCTTTCTGCAAAGGCATAATTCTGGAATGTGTTGAATGTTAAATTAGAATCCTGCTTGTCAAGCTTTCCTTTCATATACTGCCAGAGAGAGGAGGACATTTCTGTGTACCCAATATAATGACTGAATTAGTTGTTTTTCTAGCTTGCATTATTGAAATGATTTTGTGCTGGGTGGAGGGAATTTTCACTCCTCCAGATGCAAATTTTGTTTCTGGAGGAAAAAATAGAAAGCTCATTATTTTTAGGGATGGCTGAAGTTTAAATAAAAGGTAGAAGTTTAGAAACTGGATTGCACTGTAAAAATATGAGGGCAGAGTTTTATTGAGCATCTATCTGCATGTTAGTGTACAAAGTCAGTAGGACATATTTGTGTGTCTGAATTTGTGAAAATCTGAATACATACTATTTGGATTAGGCCAAATATTTTACTCCAAATTTGCTCCACTGCAAACTTTTATATGGTCTTTAATTTGATTGGTGGGGGTTCATCAAAATTGTACATTTTGTGAACAAAAATGTGTTGTCTTACACCGTATGCTGCACTAAACTTACACAACTTTGTGGGTTTGGATTTGGTTCCACAGAACACCAGACTCCTGTCATCCCTTTAAATTAGCCGTAGGTCCAAATCATAGGTTCCATTTATCCTTTAAGGAACAGTAACATCCAACAAATGAAAGTGCTTTACAGTAATGAAAATATAGTATAGTGTTGCTTTGCACTGGGGAAACTGGTTTGTTTGCTTCAGAAACATAACTTTAATTTATACAACTAAATGTTGTATAACCAACAATATAAAGGTTACAGTATATAGGTCATATAGCAGATAATAGACACACTCTACAGAATGCCATCAAACAAATGATTTTTCCAGTGCATGGCAACAGTACAATACATTTGAACTACTTTAGAACAGTTTAATTTTCTGTTAATCTGTACAACACAGGGGGTGTCTGCATGGATTTAAGGTGTCAGTCTGTACTCAAGGATGTATTGGTCTGTGAACTATAACATAGGTCAGTATATGTATATTACACTGGACTAATCTGAATAACCAAGAGCCTTCCCATGTAGAATATCAGCCTTATGCAAAATGTCTAATTACAATGGAATCTACATAATTGTTTCTTTAGATATGCTTATATAGGAAGACATGGAAAAGGTCTGGCCCTAACTTTAGTGGGAGACCATGTTGTATACAAGTGTTATCACAGGAATACTGGCACATCATGAAAAAACAAGAGGGCATTTGATTGTAGGTAATTATTTGCATTGTTTGCAAATTTGTCTACCATGCCAAGTAACAAAACCTATTAAGTTTCACAAAATAGATTTAGATCAGGGGTCCCCAACCTTTTCTACCTGTGAGCCATATTCAAATTTGAAAAATTGTTCGGGGCAATGCAATCATGAAAAATGTCCTTGGGGTGCAAAATAAAGGATATGATTGGGTAATTGGTAGCCCCTATGTGGACTGGCAGACTATAGGAGACTCTGTTTGGCCATAAACCTGTTTTTATGCAACCAAAACTTGCCTCCAAGCCTGGAATCCAAAAACAAGGACCTGCTTTGAGGCCGCTGGGAGCAACATCCAATGGGTTGGGGAGCAAAATCTAATGGGTTGGGGAGCAACATGTTGCTTGTGAGCCACTGGTTGGGGACCACTGCTTTAAATAGAACATACAGATCCACCAACATAATTAATTGAGGGGCCCTTATTTTGTTTTAATGTATACCTTTATACTGTGTATATGGCTTACTAGACTTTATTATTTTATCTTGCTGTGAATAAAATCAGATTGTCTGTGCCAGGGGTGCACAAAAAGTAGATCAGTAGATCTCAAGACACTGCCAACAAGCAGCTTGTCTAAATCACTCTTCTATTTGATGCTTTTCATTCAGATGTTTATTATGTTAAGGTTACACAATAAATAATTGTTAAATATAGCAATATACATTTTTTCAAAAATCAATATAATATTGAAGTAATCTTTTTCATGATACATAATGCTATTTGGACAACATCACTAAAAGTAGAACCTGAATTAGTAAAATTTGGGCACTCCTGCCTTACACAGGGTTATATTGTCCTATATATTTCTACATATTCTGCATATTGCCAATTCCTCTCTAATTAAGTATCTGTTGATCCCTTTTGACGAGTTTTGACTTTCAGGCTCTATTTCTCTTCTTGCTTTTAGTTTGACACGTTCAATATTTTTGCTGTTTCTGTGACTGGCAAACCTGAAAGTTGCTATTCTGTTTTTAGATCGGTTTCACAGATGAAAAATATTGGTACTTCATTTTAAAATGAATATGAAAATAGCCAGCGGCTACATTTGATGTTAAACTGCAGTTGTTTGCCTTCCGCTAGTAAAGCGACAATAGACACTATTCTGTACTGCTTTTTCTCAAGCACAAACATTATATACTGTAATATATATCATATATTATATAATGTATATCACAACATTAACTGCTCAGATGAAGAGGATACAAAGCCCATGAGTATATGTCAAAAAGAGGACTTGCTAATATACATATAGTTTAGTAACAACTTTTTTTACAAAATATTTGACAAAGTTACAAAACACCTTAAACATATGCCACAGTATTGTAAAGGTGAATTAACAAGTAGTGGGTAGCAAATCTTTTCACCAAGCATGGATTTGCGGCAAATTCCTGCATTTCGCCATCTGAAAATTTTTTCACGAAACTGCAGCGAAAAATTTCCCACAATTTGCCAAGACAAAATTCTTGCTGAGACAAAAAAATTGGCATAAGAAAAAATGACCATTGACTTTAATGCATTTGGACGAAAAAAGTCACTGAAATAAAAAAAAGTCTCCAAGACAAAAAAGTCACAGAGACAAAAAAAGAAAAATGGCCATTGACTGCAATGCATTTCACAGATTATTTGCAGTTTCACTATTTTTTACGTCGTTGCCCGACTTTTTGGCGAAGCGAGGAGAGACAGATTCACTTATCACTATTAACAAGTGACCAATAATAATAATATTGCAAGGCTCTGCTGGGGTGTGAACCAGGGAGCATCAGGTTGTAGGCTGCTCATCTTAAGCACTGGGCTGGGAGGGCAGCCAGCATGTGTTTACCTCGCTTTCACCTGTTTCCCTAGTTTCATTCACTTCACTCCAGCAGCCTTATTGCTTGGGTGGAGTCAGCCAATCAGGACTGACTCTGCCCTTTATAAGCATTTGGGGAGCTCACCTTGCCTTGCACCTTGTCTTGTTATAAGTTCTACCCTTATACACTAATCTTACTTCTGTTCCTGTCTTCACCAGCACTCTCCTTTCCTGCCTGACCTTGATTGTTCATCCTTTGTCACCCTGTTCTCCTTGTTTTCTGTGAGCACAATCAGTCCCTAAACCATGAAGATATCATTGTCTAAAACAATAAAACATAACACCCAACCAGTGGTTGCAACATGTTGTTTCCACCTCCTATAATGTTTCTTTCCCTAGCCTCAAAGAATGTGTTCAGTTTAGAATTCCTGGCAATATGGACAAGTTCTGAAGATATAAAGGTACAAGTGTTTGCCAAAAAAGAGCCTTCTGAAAAGTGTCCGCATAAGGCTAATCAAAGCATTCATTAAACCTTCAGGAAAAAAAATTGTCATCCTTGTGCAGCTCCTCAACTCATTTTACATTTGGTGTGGCTGTCAAGGCAAATAAGGCTGGGGACCCACAGGCAACCTTCTGTCCTCTAGATGTTGTTAAGCTTCAACACTAAGGGACATATTAATTATGCTGTATAAAACAAAATTTGCAGAAAAAACAGTATAAACAGCTGTGTAAAATAAATAGCAAAATTATCAAGGTGTGTTTTATTTAATGCCATGCAAGTTCCAGATTTGCCACTGTTATGTTAAACTGCTCCAGACCTTCTGGCACCATTTTTATGCAGTTTTTTATACAGCGATGCCTGGGGATCTGTGTCAAATTATTCAGTTATATTTTTCAACCAAATAATAAATCTGCCCACAAGCTCCAAGGATCTCATAAACAGCATTTGTTCTTCCAAAAGGCAAAAGTTATGATTTTATTTACATTTATCTTATTTCTTTGCAGTTGGTTTGTTTTGAAATAAACTGATTAACATCACTATTAGTTGAAACTCACCACATACATTAAAAAAATTAATTTGTATTGAAAGCCATCACATGGGTAATGTATTTTAAGGAAAGACACATCTAAGAGCTGTGTAAAAATGAGAATATAAGTTAGGTGGAATATAAAAGTATGCGCATTTATAAAGCTGTGTAATGATTTTATGCATATATGCAGCTGAATGTAAAAATCGGGTTTACAAAGAGGTGTTGCCTTAAAAAAACCACATGAAAACAGGTGTTGATTGTCTCTGCCCTTTAACATTTTACAGTTCTTTTCATGACTTTTACGCTGCCTAAATGTATGTGCTTAATTTCATTGGGTTATGCCAGATCAAGACCGGTGCTAAATTACGCTATCCTTTTATATATTAGACTGGAATATTGTTGCCACCTGGCCTCCAATCCAGCCCGTCCCTGTCTAGCTATAATACTTAGCGATTCCATGTTACATGTCTCGACTCCGCCTCCTCTATGTCATGGCCCTGCCTCTGTGACATCACTGTCCCACCCATTTACATCACGATCCTCCCCTTCACAGACCTGTCCCCCAATTTGGCCGATAAACTTTTCCAAAATAGGTGGCTACCCTAGACTAGACTAATAAAAATACACACTATGATATGCTTATTAGGTTTTTACAATGGGTTATTTCTGAGTAAGTGATGCATTATCTACTTTATACAACCTGTACACAGTTTTTGTGGTGTAAAATCTTTCACACAAATGTAGAAATGTGACTCTGTTCACTATGGCATATTGGTTCAGAACAGACCTGAAGAAGTGTACATTTTTGTTCATTAATTTTGCAAAACAATAAACACCACACTTTCAAGCGTTATTTCAGTTTCTTTTGTTTAACTGTGTTATTGTGATCTTGCAATCATTTTTTTTAAGGAAAATAGCAATTGGTAAATCCATCATGATCCTCTCGGGGAGCGCGGCAGCTATCACATTTCCCATGCCATTGTCAGCTGCTGAATCGGTATTGTGTCTGTGTCCTGTGGTGCTCTGCATTGCCATTAAGTGAGTGATATAGTATGCTACAAGTCTCGCATTCACAACAATGGGAAGTGGCTGCAAATAAGGTAGGGATTTTCTATAGTAGTGGTTCTCACTGTGAGATGGCACAAGTGCATTCTGTAAAACTGCGGTGTGGATAAGCTATAATGGATTAGTGGGTGATACATATTAATCAAAGGGAAGGCTTGATAAATTCGCGCCTGGCGAATAAATTCGCCCATCACTATGTGAGAGCTAACAATCAAAAACATAACTTAATGTAAATTTATTATGCTGTAAAACTGGATATACATTTACAGATCCACTCGTTTGGGAATGATCTCTTGGCAATATGCCAACTGTGACGTGGTCGGATTACACTGACTGGTGAGGACCGCATCAACAAAACAGTGCAGTCATCGCCCTAACAAGATTCTTAAACTATTCTGATCAATATCTCACTGAATCGGCCTGAGTATGGCAACCTTAAGATTGTCCAGCAAAGTTTGGTCAGAACCCCAAAATTTCAAGAATTTATATTCAGTTTTGAAATCTGACATGGGGCTAACTAGACATTTTGTCAATTTCCCAGCTGCCCCTGGTCATGTGACTTGTGCCTGCATTTTAGGAGAGAAATGCTTTCTGGCAGGCTGCTGTTTTTTCTTCTCAATGTAACTGAATGTGTCTCAGTGGGACATGGGTTTTTACTATTAAGTGCTGTTCTACCAGGCAGCTGTTATCTTGTGTTAGGGAGCTGTTATCTGGTTACCTTCCCATTGTTCTTTTGTTTGGCTGCTGGAGAGGGGAAAGGGAGGGGGGTGATATCACTCCAACTTGCAGTACAGCAGTAAAGAGTGATTGAAGTTTATCAGAGCACAAGTCACATGACTTGGGGCAGCTTGGAAATTGACAAAATGTCTAGCCCCATGTCAGATTTCAAAATTGAATATAAAAAAAATCTGTTTGCTCTTTTGAGAAATGGCTTTCAGTGCATAATTCTGCTGGAGCAGCACTATTAACTGATTCATTCAAAAAAAATTTTTCCCCATGACAGTATCCCTTTAACCACACATTTTAAGACAGTACAAGAAAAAAAAAACTCCTAGAAAACACTGGTTGGGAATAAATTCTAGAAATACTGTATTAACCACAAGACTAAAAGTTAGTGATACTGTTCATAATTTCCACCTTTGGGCATTTCGTACTTGCAGTGTATTAAATTGACTGGGATGTATAATTCATACACCAGGAATGAGGTTCATATACAGCTCACTTGACTACTAATAATCATCTTGAACACATTTTAATCCCACCTGGGTTAGCCCAGATTATAAACTGTCTGATAAATCCACATGACTGATGTCTCTACATGGGGAAAAAAGTAATGATCAATACCAAAATATCTCCAAACCAGATAACAGCTATAGAGATTAAAAAGCAGATGATGATGATATATGACTAATCCATAGCTACACTGATCCAAAAGATATATAGCTACAGCTCACAGACTAAACATTGTTCATAAAGCCAGCTCATGCTTGAAGCAGAAAAGGAATTACACTTTAGTCCCTGCTTTGAGCCCTCACTATATATCTATTCCTGCTGTGATAGGAAACATTCTATGTATAGATCATCTAAAGCAGAGGTTCTTAAAATGCTTGGTTCAAGCAACCAATCATGGTGTAGTTGGACTGTATGACAAAGCAGTGATATTGCTTTTGTGGTGTTTTCCCTTACAGTGCATGTCGTCAATAAATCAGCAGTACTCACAAGACTAATGCTCATCTTTACTGATCCTTCTTTTGTAACAAATGTTCAAGGTGCAATTTGTTCACATATATTGAATTCAGTCAATACATAAGCATTCACACAATCATGCTAATGTTACATTTCCACTGGGACAACAGAGAAAAGTGCAACATGCTGTAACAGACACCCTGCAGTGGTCTCTGGAGTATTCAGAAAGCAAATAACTGTAATTACCCCACCCCTTGTTTTTTATGGGGGACATGCTCCACAGTCTGGCAACCTACAGTATGTTCTATACCAAGGTTATCCAACTGATTCAATGTAAAAGAGCCAATAAACTGCCATATTACCGCTTACAAGGCCCTTTATATTTAAACGATAATGCCATATGTGGCAGTCTACAGAGCCCACAGGTGGGCAGGGGGTTATAAATGCCTTTGATCTCCAAGAGTCTCCAGTTGGACAGCCCTAATTTATACAGGTTTTCATTTTTATGCAGAAAGCACTCTAACAATTAAATTATGACAATATGGTTTTAAAAAAAAAAAGAATTAGACACTTTCTATGTTGACCTCATTGCCATTGGGATATACAGGTATGGGACCTGTTATCAAAAATGCTTGGCACCAACATATCTTTCTGTAATTTGGATCTTCATGCCTTAAGTCCACTAGAAAATTATGTTAACATTAAGGGGTATTTTTATTAAGGGTCGAATTTCGAATTTGAAAACATTTGAATTCAAAAAGACCAAGCAAAATTAAGTCAAAGTTTTTTTTTTGGCCGAATAGGTCCGTTTCCGATCGAATAGGTCCATTTCTGCTCACATTCGAAATGTACCAATCGAATTAATAGCGCATTCGATCAAATTCGATTTGAAATTTTTCCCCGAAAAAACTTTGCTTTTTCAAAGTCCACCAACTGACTCCAAGTAGTTCTAGGAGGTCCCCCATAGGCTAAAACAGCAATTTGGCAGGTTTTAGATGGCGAATGGTCGAAGTCAAATTTTTAAAGATACAGTACATGATAAATTTCGATATTTGAATTTTTGCACTTTTTTTCAAATTCAAATCGAATTTGGACTAGTCGAAGTACACAAAAATAGCTCGAAATTCGAATTTTTTCAATTTGAAAATTCACCTCGACCTTTGATAAACCTGTCCAAAAGGCTGGTTCTGCTTCCAATAAGGACAGGGCGGGATTTACATAATGGGCGCCCCTAGGCCCACTGCCATTCATCACCCCCTGTCTTCTCCCCTTCATTTATGCCCATGTACAAATTTTCATCATGAGGTCGGGAGCACTGGGGATTGGCCCATGGGAAATTTTAAACAACTAGGGGCACATTTACTATGGGTCGAATATTAATTAACCCTGGATATTCGACCATCGAAATTAAATCCTTCAACTTCGAATATCGAAGTCAAAGGATTTACCGCAATTCGTTTGATCGAACGATCGAAGGAAAAATCCTTTGAATCTAACGATTTGAAGGATTTTAATCCATTGATTGAACGATTTTCCTTCAATCACAAATTGCCTAGAAAGCCTATGGCAGGGGTGTCCAAACTACGGCCCGCGGGCCAAATGCGGCCCGATATCCATTTTTAATTGACCAGCAGCGTGCAAAAATCCCCCCCCTAAAAGTCTTTCAGCATCCAGAAAAAATGTTTTCCTACCACACGGCGTCATTGGGGGGCGGAACCTACAGTGCTTCAGTGTAGACTCTGCGAAGCTTGTCCTAAACTCCGCCCTCCTCTCCCCGTGACTGAAGTTTAGGGTAGTGTGGGGAGGGGGTGGTAAACAACTGAAAGCATGGCTCCATTCCCCTTCTACACTGCTGCCTAACCTGGGCTGGATTTCGTGCATCTGATGATCTGTGAGTAACTGCTTCGTGCTTGGCTTGGGGGAGGGGTGGATTTAGTGAGGCTGCAGCCGGGCAAGGGAGTCAGTTACAGATCGAGTGTGTGAGTTAGTGTGTGTGTGTATCTGTGTGTGTGTGTGTGTGTGTATCTGTCTGTGTGTGTTTGTATCTGTCTATATGTGTCATTGTGTGTGTATCTGTATGTATGTGTCACTGTGTGTGTGTGTGTATCTGTCTATATATGTCACTGTGTGTGTATCTGTTTGTATGTGTCACTTGTGTGTGTGTGTGTATCTGTTTGTATGTGTGTGTATCTGTCTGTATGTGTGTCACTGTGTGTGTGTGTGTATCTGTCTATATGTGTCACTGTGTGTGTGTATCTGTTTGTATGTGTCACGTGTGTGTGTGTGTGTGTCTGTATGTGTGTCATGTGTGTGTGTGTCTGTATGTGTGTCACTGTGTGTGTGTGTGTGTGTTTGTATGTCACTGTGTGTGTGTGTGTGTCTGTATGTGTGTCACGTGTGTGTGTGTGTCTGTATGTGTGTCACTGTGTGTGTGTGTGTTTGTATGTGTCACTGTGTGTGTGTATCTGTCTGTATGTGTGTCACTGTGTGTGTGTGTATCTGTCTGTATGTGTCGCTGTGTGTGTCACTGTATGTATGTGTGTTTGTATGTGTGTGTTACTTATTTACAATTTGTAAAATGAACATGGTAATCAGGGGGTGTGGACACAAAATGGGCGTGGCCACAGTGAGTGGCCCGGCTGTTTGTGTATTTTACCGCATATGGCCCTTGGTGAAAAAAGTTTGGACACCCCTGGCCTATGGTAAATGTGCCCCGTATTTTATCTCTTGAGCAGCACTAGAGCTTCCAACCAATGTGGGTGTGGTTGGCCAGCATGCCACCCCCTAAAATCCTGCTGCCCTAGGCCCAGGCCTTGGTGGACCTGAATAAGGATTAATTACAGTAAATCATAGTTTGGATCAAGTACAAGGTACTGTTTTATTATTAAAGGGAAAAAGGAAGAATTTGGATTATTTGCAAAAAATGGAGTCTATGGGGCAAATTCACTAAGTGCCGAAGCGCCGAACGCTAGCGTTAATTTGCTAGCATTTGGCATTTTCGTTACTGCGCAAATTTACTAACGAACGCTGGCGTAACTTCGCTAGCGTTATTTCGCACCCTTACGCCAGGCGAAATTTCGCTAGGGACGTAACTACACAAATTCACTAATGCGCATTGTTCTTAACGCTACCTTTTACGCTAGACTTCCTTCGCCACCTCAGACCAGGCGAAGCGCAATAGAATAGATAGGGATTGCTTCAAAAAAAGTCAACATTTTTTCTAAGTCCCAAAAAACGCTGGTGTGTTTTCTACATTATGGGTGATAGGCTGAAAAAGATCGAAATTTTTTTTGGGGCTCCCCTCCTTCCCCCCTACATTTCCTGACTCATGGCAACTTACCTATACAGTGGGCACATGTGTAGGGCAAAATAAGATTTTTATTTGATGTTTTGAAGGTTTTCTAGGCATTTGTAGTGGTGATACGTATTCCTCCATTGAAATTTGAATTTGGCGCCGTATGCAAATGAACCATCGCTAGCGCAACTTCGAAAACCTACGCTACCCCTGTGCGCAACTTCGATTTTAGTGAATTTGCAGAGCGCTGGCGAAAATACGCCTGGCGAAGTTCGGCGAAGTGCGGCGAAGAACAGCGAAGTTGCGCCTGGCGCAACTTCGAATCTTAGTGGATTTGACCCTATGGGAGAAGACTAATTTAGAGCTTTCTGGATTTTGGGTTTCCAGATAACGGATCCCATACCTGTATACATTTTTCCAAGCAACCTTTTACAGGATAAAATTCTGGCATCAGATAGGAATTATTCCTTGCACTAAATCAGTAAGAAAGAGAGTCTCTCTTAGCTTTGATAATGTGTATTTTACGAGCAATTGTCACCTAGGCTGAGAGAAGCAATTGTCATGTAATCCAACCTGTGTCACAGCCTGTCATTTAAAGCTTGGGAGAGAGTATTGTACAATGATGTCTAACAAGATAAAATAGCTCTCTCTATTAAGATTAAAGCGTTTAACATTGACAGCTTCACCTACGCAGCGACACAATTTCATGTCTGTGTGTCATATTTATGGCATTACGCTTATGTTTTCTTAAAGTCAATTATGGGATATGAATGCAGTGTTAGTCTGGAGGAAAAAAAGACATAATAAATTGCAATAATCGAATAAATGCCTTTTTACAGTAAAATGTTTGCATTTGATGTGAAAATCTTTGAAGCAGCTAATGGAGGCGATGATTGTAAGGTGCGCAAAGTTTACAGTATTTTATTTAAAATAATTCACAGTGACTATTTAGATAATCGTGTTATAAAATTCAGAGAGCAAATGCTCACCATCTGTTCAGTCATTTCTCCTTCAACTGTTACCTGTAAGTGTGGACATTTCATTCTCTTGTTTAACCCTGCTCACTGCCTAGAATTTATTCCTTGGCAGTGATCCCAGTACAAAGGAATTGTAGGGACAACAGAAACCAAAAAAATGTTGCAGTGACAATAGAGTTTTCAAAACATATACCGTTTCTCTAGAATAAAAAGTCCCACATAAATTCATTTTTGTTACTGTTATTGATCCCTATATCATCTATAGTGTAAAACTGTTAACTACTGTATATATTCCTTATAAACCGAGCATTTCTATGTCAGAACACAATATTTGTCTTCTACCCCCTGACTGTTGCAGCAGCCCCCAACATTTGCACCATCTGCTCACCATGGGGCAAATTCACTAAGATCCGAAGTTGTGCCGGCGATAGCTTCGCTGCACTCCGCCACACTTCACCAGGCGTAGTTTCGCCAGCTCTACGCAAATTCACTAAAATGCAAAGTTACGCTCAGGGAGGTGAATGGTAGTGAAGTTGCGCTAGCGTTAATTCATCAAGCATAGCGAAGTTACGCTAGCGATGCTTAATATGCATACGGCGCCAAGTTAAAGTACAATGGACATATATGTAGCAGCAAATACATTACACTACACAAGCCTGGGAAAGCTTCATAAAAGAAAATAGTTGTTATTTTGCCCTATACATGTGCCCACTGTAAAGTTTATGTGCCATATGTTAGGAAATGTAGGGGGGAAAGAGGGTACCCCCAAAAAAATTAACGTTCTTTTTCAGCCTATCACCCTTAAAAAAGGAAAAGACACCAGCGTCTTTTGGGACTTAGAAAAAATGTCAGCTTTTTTTGAAGCAAGTCCTATCTATTCTATTGCACTTCGCCTGGTCTCAGGTGACGAAGGCAAGTCTGGCGCAAGAGGTAACGTTCAGTAAAATGCACAAGTTAGTGAATTAGCGTAGTTACGTCCCATTTGCCATAGCGCAACTTCGCCTGGCGTAAGGGTGCGAAGTAGCGCTAGAGTAGTTCCACTTCGCTAGCGAATTTACGCCAGCGCCCGTTAGTAAAAGGTGAAGTAACGAAATGACATCACACTGGCGAATTTGCGCCAGCGTTAGCCACTTTGCGCTTTAGTGAATTTGCCCCCATGACTTTTCCTGCCTGCTGACTGCCACACACCCAATGACTTCCACTGTTTCACTGCCAATTCCATTGTATGAACCCTACCCCTCATGGCATGCCAACTCTCTTGCTGCTGGCTGATCAGCGAGAGATTGCAACAGACAGGAATGGCAAAAATGGAGATATGTGACAGGTCACAATTGATACAATAGATGTGAACAGATACAGGGAATATAAGGGGAATGAGGTGGACAGGATCAGAGATCAGGAAGAATAGAGGAAAGATTTGCAGGAATTGAGCAGAAGATATGTGGAGGGGGAGAGGAAAGACGTACAGGGAATATGGGGGTTTACAGAAATTGGAGTTTGACAGAGGGATGAAAAGACAAAGAAATGTAGACAGCAGCTTTAATATGGATATCTGGGGCCACTAACACCCAGAGTCCCATGTCACACACACACACACACTACCACCTCCCAAGAATCATAGCCATGGGCACCCCACCACCCAGGAGGAGCAGGGACAGGTGAGGCAAGAATGAGTGAGTGCACACTGTTGTGGTTCTTGGTGATGAGCAAATTTATTCGCCAGTCATGGATTCGAGACGAAATTCGAATTTTGCCAAATGCAAAAAAACGCCCTTAAGAAAAAACGCCCATTGACTTCAATGCATTTGGAGCAAGAAAAATTGTCACGTGCATAAAATTTGTCGCCCATAAAAATGGCCATTGCCTTCAATTTTTTTCGTGAATTTTTCCGCAATTTAGCAAATTTTTCGGTGGAACGGCACAAATTCGCTCATTACTAATCTAGTTTTATAAAACATGGACTTAAGGGTGAGAGCTCTCAGTAAATTTTGATCTAACTACATACATTGAGCTGCAGTTTATTATGAAGTCACCTCTTATGAGGCCTGCGGTCTCATAATTGAGAAACTCCTATTTATTGGTCCCTATACTTGAGGTTAATACTTCAATAATTCAATTCATTATCTATTTTATTTTATTATCAGTGATGGGCAATTTGTCCCGTTTCGCTTTGCCGCGAATTTTGCAAAACAGTGATTTTGACGTCGGCAGCAATTCGATTGCATCAAAATGGGCGTCGGTATTAAAGTTGATGCTGTCACCCATTAAAGTCAATGGGCATCTGTTAATCGTCACCGCAAATTCACAAACATATTCACAAGTGGCGAAACACGTAAATTCACCGCAAATTTGTGCATGGCGCATAAATTCGCCCATCGCTATTTATTTTCTCTTATATATGCAGCTACCATTGGTAAAGTATTGCTATATGGAAGTATAGGAGCTAGCCCTGCATACTCTCCTCATTAGTATAAATGTAGAATGAATGTTGAGATACTATGGACTTGTACTACTGTTTTGTATTTAATTTGTCCATGTACACCTTCTGAGTGACACTATCCAGTCTTTAGACGTTCGTTCTGGCTTAAACTGCATGAATTTGTATTGAAAAGGAGACAATCTAAGTGCTTGTATGTCAAAATGAGTTTTGTGTTAGAAAACAGTAATAAAACAAAAGATTTCTATTTGCATAATATTTTGAACTCCCCGTTTGGTATTTTTGCTGCCACATCTCTTC
This sequence comes from Xenopus petersii, assembly GCA_038501925.1. Classification (NCBI taxonomy): domain Eukaryota; kingdom Metazoa; phylum Chordata; class Amphibia; order Anura; family Pipidae; genus Xenopus; species Xenopus petersii. The sequence continues at coordinate 93,602,410 of CM076679.1, read as the reverse complement.
ACTAGTTCTTCAATATGCACCAAAGTATTTTAAATATTCCACTTTTTTGTCTGATGATTTTGAAGTAAGCCCTCTAAAAGTATATTAATGGACAAGATAAAATAATTCTTTATTTTGAAGTATGTTGTGGCATGTGTTTTTTCTTATAGGCAGGGGCTTTGTTATTTAAGGTCTTTCATGTTATAGTTCTTGAATGACTCCAGTTCAGATTTGGCCATGTGCTTTGGAACATTATACTACAGAAAGACAAACTTTGTCTCCAGGTTCATAGATTACTGAGCCAGGGAGTGTTGACTGAGCTAACGTAATACAGATCAGTTAAAATACTGCTGAGTTGAGCTCTGAGAATTCAGTTGTTCTAACACAATACAGAGTAGTTAGAACGTTGCTAGAATGACATATCACAGAGCATTGAATATTCTACTGGGCGAAAAGATCACAGAGCAATTAGCATGCTGCTGGGGTGATGGGTCACAGATCATTCAGGGCAAACAGATCAGCTAGAAATGTTTGCAGTGGTAGATTGCAGAGCTGTAAAAAAAGCCTTTTACCTAACAGATTCAAGAGCAGTGATCCCCAACCAGTGGCTCATGAGCAACATGTTGCTCTCCAACCCCATTGCCAATTGCTTCATTCCCATTGGCCTCAAAGCAGGTGCTCTGCATGTTGCGCACAGGTAAAAAAAGTTGGGGACCCCCAGTTCTAGAGTAACCAGAGAGTTCTGAGAAATAGAGTTAAGGGAATTTGCAGATGCTATCATAGGCTTACCAGATCATATGACACATAAAAGTAACAAAATGTTTAGAAAATCCAGTTAGAAACACAGTTTGCAATGAGTGTAGCCCAGCAACTTACATTAGAAGGAGCTCAGATTCTTAATGATCCGCTAAGCTTGTGCTATAACAGAATATTATGTATTATGTTGAGGTAGACTATCACTCAGTGTTAGGGATGTATGGGGGTTACATGTCACAGGAGAAAAGACTTGAAGTTCAGTAAAATTATGATGGGATAACAAACTATTGGACAGTGCCAGTGATATTGAGCCATCAGGTCATATTTAAAGTAATCATTGAACTACCAGCAGATTAAGGAAAAATTGTACTTTGTTGCTGCAACGGGGAGAATGTTGTTGGAGAAACAAAATAATCAATGGATAGAGTGTTCTTCAGATAATAGATCAAAGGTAACTTAACTGAAGCTTAACCGAACAACAATCCAATTAGAAATTGGCTAGAATAACAAAAGGCTGAGCATTAGTGATGGGCGAATTTGCGCCGTTTCGCTTCGCCGAAAAATTTGCGAATTTCGCGAAACGGCAAAAAATTCACGAAACGGCGCCGGCGGCCCGTTTTTTCAACGCCGGCGCCCGTTTTCGGCGCTGGCGTCCATTTTTCGAAAAAAAATTTTTTGACGCCGGCGAATTTTTCCCGCGAATTTTCACGGGCGTTTCGCGAATTTATTCGCTGGCGGCGAATTGCGCAAATTTGCCACAAATTTGCGCCTGGCGAATAAATTCGCCCATCACTACTGAGCATGAATATTGTTGGAGTACTAGAGAAATAAATGAAAGAATGAACTCTTTATGTGTAACAGAGACAGAAAAAATATCATATAATTTTTTAAAACTTAAATCTCTGCATATTTTTTTGCATTTCTTGATTTACTGTTAGAAGACAACCACCAGAAAGAACTATTTACAACTTTCTAACTTTAAAACCACAAACAATTTTTATTAGAATGTACTGTCATTTTTGTTGGATGGATTGGCTTTTTTTTTATTATGGGCAGTTGGTAAATGATGGCTTTCATTGGCAACAGTGAGTTGAATTGATGGTGGCTATACATATTCACGATGCTTGTGGGGCTACTTTACACTTGCAATGACAATAGTAAAGTTGCTATGATAATTACAACTAAGCTGGTAAAAGGTATGGAAAATCTAAGCTATGAGGAAAGACTGGCCAAGTAAATTGTGTGATCAAGGGAATAGGTAGCATTCATATGGGGTATTAACTTACACTTACCCTAGGGTCTTCATTTGTATGGGATTCAAGTTGCACAACAGCTCCTATATGTGCAACACACAAAGGGAACTCTATATTTCATATTTGATTAAACATGATGAAGATAGTCGTCATGTACAGTGGTCCCTTGCATCAGCACAAACTGCACCTCTGTCCTGTGATCCATTTATTGCATTTAATCATAATTAAGATTACATATGGCAGAGTGTTTCTTTCTTGTTATAATAAATATTTGTATATAAGTTGCAGTTTCAAATACAGCTATGCATTTTATGCCCTTCATCCTCTGCGTTTGCACAACAGAACTCTAACAAACAGCAGGACAAGTACTCACTGAGTCATTTCTCAATAGTTCAATTCTATCATTCACAAGGAGGTCCTACTGAGTTTTAAAATCCATGATATCCAATTTCTGGTTGTGTTTCCTGCAAGATAAAATATTGCCAATCAGTGCAGTGCTTCAGCTTCATCCTGCCTGCTCCCTTTGCCTACCCACATACCAGATTCATTCAATTAATTTGAATTATGAATGATTGTTCAGTGGTCTCGCTTTTCCTTGCTTTGTGGCTTCTGAAATACATCTTGAGCTGGGTTATGAATAGCACTAGAATACACTGAAATAACTCAACCACTGCACGTCTACACATTGTATTAAATTGTCATTAGGAAATTAGTGAGATGATTTACGAGTTACAGTTTGGGACATGGGGATTTCCATGTTGGGTTTAATGAAGTTGTTTGCACATGGATAGGAAACTGGCTACAGGTTCATTACAGAGGGTGGTTGTTAATGGTACATTCTCTACTTGGAGTAAGGATCTTAATGGGGTCCACTTTTATTTAACTTGTTCATTGATGACTGAGGGGAGGGTATTGTAAGTAGAGAATCAGTGTTTGCAGATGACAAAAACAAATTATGCAACCCAATTAATTGCATCCAAGATGCAGCATCCTTGCAACAGGATCTTGAAAATTGTCAGACTGGGCAGCTACAGTAAGTGGCAGATGAGATTCAATGTTGATAAATGTAAACTGTAAATGCAAAAATAGAAACTAGAAAAGAAAAACAAACATGTATCTCCTTGTTTCAACCTCCTGAGTTCATCTGTAAGGATCTGGGGAATAGGGCAAGGACATCGGAAGAATTAGGTTCCTATAATATTTATTACATCTTTTGTAATAGGTACTGTTAATATTTGTAATAATTAAAACAATATGTAATAATATTTAATGCAGCGACAGATTGAAATTTAGATTAAAAAGTCTGCTTTGGCTGCTTAATAGATTTCATGCTGACTCATGTTCTCAGAAAACCTGGCCTTACCTGCAGTACAGAGACCCATCTCTCCTGCCTGCATTAACCGTTTTATTTCCAAATGACAGAATGCCCTCTGGTAGCAGACTCTTTTAATGAGATTCATGTGTGAACCACAGGCACACTGTAAATACCCAGTGGATTCTGCAGCACGTAAAGTGATTTGCAACAGACCTGCAATCTGTCCTTGGCACAGAATGAAAACTGTATTGTATTTTGCCCTGGGTGGTATCCACGGCACTGGAGAACATTTTATCCTCAGCATACGACACATTGGTACATTTTATGTAAAGAAGTTGTTGATGGGGGAAGACAATATATATATAATGCAGACAATGAAAAAAAGGGGTTAAACTTTTTTTAGTAGAAATAAATTATATATTTATGTATATATACAGTACATTGTAAGACAGTGGAGCTATATAGGGGTCCATCCCCTGGTTTCAACTCCAGGTCCATGAGCCCTGAATTGTTGGAGTAAAAGATACTATTAAGGTGCATGGGGATTAATATCTTTCTTTTTGAAGTTGTGATGGGTGAGGATTATGAAAGGTTACTAATAAACCATATTTCCTCCTCACTTTCTATTTATTTTACAATACATTTGAAACTTGACATAATACTAATCATTGTGTCTTCCCCTTTATTTCAACCCATGACCTGCAATAGAGGCTCATTACTTCACATGTTATTGGATGTTAAGTCTTAATTTACAGAATTTGCAGATCCTCCATTATGGCATCCCTCCCCAAACCTACAAATTACTGTAGCTCTGACCTACAATATTCTCTTACGAGGAACCAATATCTCTTTTTTTTACATACATACATAGTCCAGATGATGAATATTGCAAGGATGATAGTCATGTGGGTAAAACTGATACCTTTATTGACTCAATGAACAAATAGTGGAAGCATCTCACACCAAGCATCAATTTTCTGCACCAAAAGAGTTAGCCAGTTAAAGTTTCAGCCTTTCCCACAATGTTTCCTATTCTCTCCATGGATAATACAGTATCACAAATAGATAAGCTGTTAAATAACTCCAGAACCTTCCTGCGTAACTTGTTCCAGGAAATTCTGTTTAACCTAATTTAACCTCTATTCAAAAAAGGATCCCGTTCTCAGCCTCAAAATTATAGGCCAGTTAGTCTGACGTCAGTAGTAGGAAAGCTTTTTGAAGGATTATTAAAGGATAAGATACTGGACTTTATAGCAAATCATAATACTATGAGTTTGTGCCAGCATGGTTTTATGCGTAATAGATCTTGCCAGACTAACTTAATTTCTTTTTATGAGAAGGTAAGCAGGGACCTCGATTCTGGGATGGCAGTGGATGTGATTTACTTAGACTTTGCTAAAGCATTTGATACAGTGCCACACAAAAGGTTACTGGTTAAATTAAGCAATGTTGGCTTGGAACATAGTATTTGTCCCTGGTAGAGATGGCGCGAACTGTTCGCCGGCGAACTTGTTCGCGCGAACATCGGGTGTTCGCGCTCGCCGGAAGTTCGCGAACGTCGCGCGACGTTCGCCATTTTGGGTTCGCCATTGTTGGCGCTTTTTTTTGCCCTCTCACCCCAGACCAGCAGGTACATGGCAGCCAATCAGGAAGCTCTCCCCTGGACCACTCCCCTTCCCTATAAAAACCGAAGCCCTGCAGCGTTTTTTTCACTCTGCCTGTGTGTGCTGAAGAGATAGTGTAGGGAGAGAGCTGCTGCCTGTTAGTGATTTCAGGGACAGTTGAAAGTTTGCTGGCTAGTAATCGTTTTGATACTGCTCTGTTATTGGAGGGACAGAAGTCTGCAGGGGTTTGAGGGACATTTAAGCTTAGGTAGCTTTGCTGGCTAGTAATCTACCTTCTACTGCAGTGCTCTGTATGTAGCTGCAGTGGGCAGCTGTCCTGCTTCTGATCTCATCTGCTGACTGCTGCAATAACAGTAGTCCTTGTAAGGACTGCTTTTATTTATTTTTTTGTTGTTTTACTACTACTACTACTACTACTACTACTACTACTATAAGAGCCCAGTGCTATTAGTCTAGCAGTGTTGGGGAGTGGGACTGGTGTGCTAATCTGCTGCTCCTAGTAGTTCAGCAGCACCAACTGTAATTTTTTTTTTTTAATATTCATTTTTTTTTTATTTTACTTTTTTTTATTTTACTACCGCTGTAGTAGTGTATAAGTTGACCTTTTAGGCATTATTTGCCCTGTAGGCATTTTTTGCCCAGTGTGTTATTCAACCAACAGCCATCTAGCTGTGTGACCTTGTTCACATTCTGTCTAAATATCCATAATATTACCGTCTCCAGAAAAAACACCGGAGTGACTTTTTTCAAGCAGCCATAATAAATTTTACGTAATCCGTATCCATCGCTGTAGTAGTGTATAAGTTGACCTTTTAGGCATTATTTGCCCTGTAGGCATTTTTTGCCCAGTGTGTTATTCAACCAACAGCCATCTAGCTGTGTGACCTTGTTCACATTCTGTCTAAATATCCATAATATTACCGTCTCCAGAAAAAACACCGGAGTGACTTTTTTCAAGCAGCCATAATAAATTTTACGTAATCCGTATCCATCGCTGTAGTAGTGTATAAGTTGACCTTTTAGGCATTATTTGCCCTGTAGGCATTTTTTGCCCAGTGTGTTATTCAACCAACAGCCATCTAGCTGTGTGACCTTGTTCACATTCTGTCTAAATATCCATAATATTACCGTCTCCAGAAAAAACACCGGAGTGACTTTTTTCAAGCAGCCATAATATATTTTACGTAATCCGTATCCACCGCTGTAGTAGTGTATACGTTGATCTTGTGGGCATTATTTGCACAGTGTTTTCTTCAAACCGCCATCTAGCTGTGTGAGCTTGTTCACATTTTGTCTAAATATTGATAATATTATCGTCTCTAGAAAAACCACTTGAGTTACTTTTTTTCAAGCAGCATTCTTATATTTTACGTAATCCGTATCCACCGCTGTGTATACGTTGACCTTGTAGGCATTATTTGCACAGTGTTTTCTTCAAACCGCCATCTAGCTGTGTGAGCTTGTTCACATTTTGTCTAAATATTGATAATATTATCGTCTCTAGAAAAACCACTTGAGTTACTTTTTTTCAAGCAGCATTCTTATATTTTACGTAATCCGTATCCACCGCTGTGTATACGTTGACCTTGTAGGCATTATTTGCACAGTGTTTTCTTCAAACCGCCATCTAGCTGTGTGAGCTTGTTCACATTTTGTCTAAATATTGATAATATTATCGTCTCTAGAAAAACCACTTGAGTTACTTTTTTTCAAGCAGCATTCTTATATTTTACGTAATCCGTATCCACCGCTGTGTATACGTTGACCTTGTAGGCATTATTTGCACAGTGTTTTCTTCAAACCGCCATCTAGCTGTGTGAGCTTGTTCACATTTTGTCTAAATATTGATAATATTATCGTCTCTAGAAAAACCACTTGAGTTACTTTTTTTCAAGCAGCATTCTTATATTTTACGTAATCCGTATCCACCGCTGTGTATACGTTGACCTTGTAGGCATTATTTGCACAGTGTTTTCTTCAAACCGCCATCTAGCTGTGTGTATTATCGTTTCCAGAAAAACCAACTGAGTTTTTGTTGTTGTTGTTTTTTTAAAAATAATGCCAGGCAAAGGCAGGCCGCCACGCAGAGGCCGTGCTAGGGGCCGTGCTGCTATGCAATCCTGTGGCCCTAGCAAATTGCCCAGTTTTAAAAAGCCAATGACCCTGAACTCCCAAAATGCTGAAGAGGTAGTTGACTGGCTTACACAGCACACCCCATCCTCTACCGTTTCTAACTTTACCACAACATCCTCCTCATCCTCCACTGCTATGGCCACCCCACGTAACACTTCCTCCACCACCGGTGCCCCTTCTTCACTGGAGTCAGAGGAGTTATTTTCCCATGAGTTTCTTGAACTGAGTAATGCGCAACCATTATTGGCAGAAGAAGATGAAGGAGATGAGGACGTTACACCAGATTTAATTCTGGCAGAGAACACGACAGAGATGGACATAATGATGAGTGATGAGGAGGAGGTCCCCGCTGCTGCTTCCTTCTGTGATGTGTCAGAAGAAATTGATGCATCTGAGGAGAATGATGATGAGGAGATTGATGTTTTGTGGGTGCCTAGTAGAAGAGAGCAAGAGGAGGGTAGTTCAGATGGAGAGACGGAGAGTCAGAGAGGCAGTAGGAGAATAAGACTTAGAAGAAGCAGGGAGGACAGCCCGCAGGGATCAGTAGGGCAACAACATGTATCGGCACCTGTGTTCAGCCAGCCAACGCACCCGCCATTGCCGCCAATGCCGCCAACTTCTACTGTTACCGCCAGATCGCACACTTCCAAAAAGTCAGCAGTGTGGGATTTTTTTAATGTGTGTGCCTCTGACAAAAGCATTGTAATTTGCAATGAGTGCAGTCAGAAACTGAGCCTTGGTAAGCCCAACAGCCACATAGGTACAACTTCTATGCGAAGGCACATGAGCGGCAAGCACAAAGCACTTTGGGAGCAACACCTCAAAGGCAACAGGCAAACTAAAAGCCACACTCCTTCTGGTCCAGCATCTTACTGCTCTACCTCTGCTCTCCTTGACCCATCTGAACCACCCTCCACTCCGCCTTCCACCTTGACCACCTGTTCCCATTCCCAGTCATCTGCCACCAGCCAAGTTTCTGTGAAGGCCATGTTTGAGCGTAAGAAGCCAATGTCTGACTGTCACCCCCTTGCCCGGCGTCTGACAGCTGGCTTGTCTGCACTCTTAGCCCGCCAGCTTTTACCATACCAGCTGGTGGACTCTGAGGCCTTCCGCAAATTTGTAGCAATTGGGACACCGCAGTGGAAGGTACCCAGCCGCAATTTTTTTTCTAAAAAGGGAATACCACACCTGTACCAACATGTGCAGAGCCAAGTTACCGCATCTCTGTCACTTAGTGTTGGGCCAAAGGTCCATATGACTACTGACGCATGGTCCTCCAAGCATGGTCAGGGCAGGTATGTCACCTACACTGCCCACTGGGTGAACTTGGTAATGGCTGGGAATGGGAAGCAGGGAATGGGTAGCTCAACAACAACAACAACAGTGGAGTTGGTGTCACCGCCACGGATTGCACGCGGTTCTGCCACCACCTCTACTCCTCCATCGCTCTCTACCTCGTCTTCTTCCTCTTCTTCTTCTTACTCTGCTGCTGGGTCCTCCTTCTCCTCCTCCACACCTGTGCACCCCCAGCTCCCCCTAGGCTATTCGACGTGCCAGGTACGCCGTTGTCACGCTGTCTTGGGGATGACGTGCCTGGAAAGCAAAAACCATACCGGATCTGTACTCCTGTCATCTCTGCAGTCACAGGCCGATCGGTGGCTGACCCCACACCAACTGCAGATCGGAAAAGTGGTGTGTGACAATGGAAGCAATCTGTTGGCAGCGTTGAGACTGGGAAATTTAACACATGTGCCCTGCATGGCACATGTGTTAAATTTAATAGTCCAACGTTTTGTCTCCAAGTACCCAGGATTCCAGGACGTTCTCACCCAGTCCAGAAAGGTGTCGGCCCATTTCAGACGTTCCTACACAGCCATGGCACGCCTTGCTGACATTCAGCAGCGCTACAACATGCCAGTCAGGCGTTTGATTTCTGACAGCCAGACTCGCTGGAATTCAACGCTCCTTATGTTGGAACGTCTGCTGCAACAACAAAGGGCCGTCAACGAGTACCTTTTTGAACTGGGTGGTAGGACTGGATCTGCAGAGCTGGGGATTTTTTTCCCCCGTTACTGGGTGCTTATGCGCGATGCCTGCAGGCTCATGCGACCTTTTGAAGAGGTGACAAATATGGTCAGTCGCACCGAAGGCACCATCAGCGACCTAATACCCTTCGCTTTCTTCCTGGAGCGTGCCGTGCGACGAGTGACAGATGAGGCTGTAGACCAGCGTGACGAGGAGCTGGAAGCGCACGATTTATGGTCGGAATCACCAGAACGAACCCAGGCACCTGCTGCAACGCAGGGAGAGGTGCCAGAAGTGGAGTCAGAGGAGGAAGGTGGCTTTGTGGAGGAGGAGGACCAACAGGAGCAGGCTTCCCAGGGGGCTAGTGGTGACCTTTTGGGGACCCCTGGTCTTGTACGTGGCTGGGGGGAGGAGACCGTGGATGATGCAGTCCTTGATAATGAGGAAGCGGAGATGGATAGCTCTGCATCCAACCTTGTGAGAATGGGGTCTTTCATGCTGTCATGCCTGTTGAAGGACCCCCGTATCAAGAGGCTTAAGGAGAAGGACCTGTACTGGGTCGCAACGCTACTAGACCCTCGGTACAAGCATAAAGTGGCAGAAATGTTACCAACATACCACAAGTCCGAAAAGATGCGGCATTTACAAACCAGCCTGCAAAACATGTTGTACAATGCTTTTAAGGGTGATGTCACTTCAGGAACTCATCAACATTCCAGGGGCAGAGGTGCCAGTAATCCTGCCACGAGCACACCTGCAAGGACAAAGCCCTTTGGCCGGTCTGTAACATCAGACATGCAAATGTTTTTCTGTCCAAGGCAGCGCCACAACCCTTCTGGATCCACCCTCAAAGAACGCCTCGACCGGCAGGTAGCGGACTACCTGGCATTAACTGCAGATATCGACACTCTGAGGAGCGATGAACCCCTGGACTACTGGGTGCGCAGGCTTGATCTGTGGCCAGAGCTGTCACAATTTGCCATGAACCTCTTGTCTTGCCCAGCCTCAAGTGTGCTCCCAGAAAGGACCTTCAGTGCAGCAGGAGGGATTGTAACTGAGAAGAGAACTCGCCTAGGTCACAAAAGTGTCGATTACCTGACCTTTATTAAAATGAATGAGGGGTGGATCTCGGAGGGTTACTGCACGCCGGAAGACTTGTTCTGACTTCTATGCAGCTGTCCTTCTCTTCAAGCCTCATGACTCCACACACAGCTGTCCTTTAGCGTCCTCCTCCCTCCGCCACCGTTACAAACTAGGGTGCAAACCCTACTGGTTTAATTTTTTCTGGCCTCAGTGGCTGCAACCAAAAAAACTGGGCAAACAATGTCTACAAGGTCAACGTATGGCGAAAAATGACTATTTTCAGCATTTATATGGCATATTTTTTCTGGCAACTGTGCTTCAGTGGCTGCGTCCAAAAAAATGCATATTTTCTGCATTTATATGGCATAATTTTTCTGGCCTCTGTGCTTCAGTGGCTGCAACCAAAAAAATGCATATTTTCTGCATTTATATGGCATAATTTTTCTGGCCTCTGTGCTTCAGTGGCTGCAACCAAAAAAATGCATATTTTGTCCATTTATATGGCATAATTTTTCTAGCCTCTGTGCTTCAGTGGCTGCAACCAAAAAAATGCATATTTTCTCCATTTATATGGCATAATTTTTCTGGCCTCTGTGCTTCAGTGGCTGCAACCAAAAAAAATTATATTTTCAGCATTTATATGGCATAATTTTTCTGTCAACTGTGCTTCAGTGGCTGCGACCAAAAAAATGCATATTTTCTGCATTTATATGGCATAATTTTTCTGGCCTCTGTGCTTCAGTGGCTGCAACCAAAAAAATTTATATTTTCAGCATTTATATGGCATAATTTTTCTGGCAACTGTGCTTCAGTGGCTGCGACCAAAAAAATGACTATTTTCAGCATTTATATGGCATATTTTTTCTGGCCTCTGTGCTTCAGTGGCTGCGGCCAAAAAAACTGGGCAAACAATGCCTACAAGGTCAACGACGTTGACCTTGTAGGCATTGTTTGCCCAGTTTTTTTGGCCGCAGCCAATGAAGCACAGAGGCCAGAAAAAATATGCCACATAAATGCTGAAAATAGTCATTTTTTGCCATACGTTGACTCAACGTATATGGCAAAAAATGACTATTTTCAGCATTTATATGGCATATTTTTTCTGGCAACTGTGCTTCAGTGGCTGCAACCAAAAAAACTGGGCAAACAATGTCTACAAGGTCAACGTATGGCGAAAAATGACTATTTTCAGCATTTATATGGCATATTTTTTCTGGCAACTGTGCTTCAGTGGCTGCGTCCAAAAAAACTGGGCAAACAATGTCTACAAGGTCAACGTATGGCGAAAAATGACTATTTTCAGCATTTATATGGCATATTTTTTCTGGCAACTGTGCTTCAGTGGCTGCGTCCAAAAAAACTGGGCAAACAATGCCTACAAGGTCAATGTATGGCAGTTGTTTAAAGAGAACAGTAGATTACTAGCCAGCAAAGCTACCTAAGCTAAAATGTCCCTCAAATCCCTGCAGACTTCTGTCCCTCCAATACAGAGCAGTATCAAGCAGATTACTAGCCAGCAAACTTACTATCATCTGTCCCTGAAATCACTAACAGCTCTCCCCCTACACTATCTCTTCCAAGCACACACAGGCAGATTTTTCAGATACATTTTTGCCCTTGATCCCCCTCTGGCATGCCACTGTCCAGGTCGTTGCACCCTTTAAACAACTTTAAAATCATTTTTCTGGCCAGAAATGTCTTTTTTAGATGTTAAAGTTCGCCTTCCCATTGAAGTCTATGGGGTTCGCGAACCGTTCGCGAACCGCTCGCATTTTTGCGCAAGTTCGCGAATATGTTCGCGAACTTTTTTTCCGACGTTCGCTACATCCCTAGTCCCTGGATAGAGAACTGGCTAAAAGATAGACTACAAAGAGTGGTGGTAAATTTTCTAATTGGACCAGTGTTGTTAGTGGATTACCAGTTTCATTCTGTGGCTACTAAAGCAAATAAAGTTCTGTCTTGCATAAAAAAGGGCATTAACTCAAGGGATGAAAACATAATTATGCCTCTTTATAGGTCCCTGGTAAGGCCTCATCTGGAGTATGCAGTGCAGTTTTGGACTCCAGTCCTTAAGAGGGATATAAATGAGCTGGAGAGAGTGCAGAGACCTGCAACTAAACTGGTTAGAGGGACGGAAGACTTAAATTATGAGGGTAGACTGTCAAGGTTGGGGTTGTTTTCTCTGGAAAAAAGGCGCTTGCTAGGGGACATGATTGTACTTTAGAGGACATTATAGACAAATAGCAGGGGACCTTTTTACCCATAAAGAGGATCACTGTACCAGAGGCCACCCCTTTAGACTAGAAGAAAAGAACTTTCATTTGAAGCAACATAGGTGGTTCTTCACAGTCAGGACAGTGAGGTTGTGGAATGCACTGCCGGGTGATGTTGTGATGGCTGATTCAGTTAATGCCATTAAGAATGGCTTGGATAATTTTTTGGACAGACAGAATATCAAAGGCTATTGTGATACTAAGCTCTATCGTTAGTATAGGTATGGGTATATATAATTTGTGTGGAAGTAGAGAGGGGTGTGTGTATGGATGCTGGGTTTTCATTTGTAGGGTTTGGACTTAATGGACTTTGTCTTTTTTCAACCCGATTTAACTATGTAACTATGTTTTGCTAGCCTGCATTTGTAATTATTTATATTGAATGCAAAAACATAATTATCATAATAACATAATACCTTTTGTATTCTAATGACTCTAAAAGTCAGCAGCAGTAAATCCAAGCTGCATCTCCAGTTTACTAAAAGCTAGCAGTGGTTGCGGTTTCCTTCTTCGAACATCACTGTTTTTTTAAAAAAAATGTAAACAAGGAGTTATAAATAAATATGTGTAAAAGTGAGCTTACTTTATTTGCTAAAGCTACCAGTGCCCCTTCACTGTATCAGGGGCTCTCCCTCTCTTGGCGAGGAAGGCAAATCTTCTGTAAAGAAGGGTTAATGATTTTGGTACCAGACAAACCAATAAATAAAGAGTGCAAGCAATTGGCTGCATTCTTCTAAAGCAATGAATGGGTTAAAAAGCTTTCTGCATTCCATCCAAACAGGTTCAGCTTTTGTCAGCAAGGTAACATAATATCGCTGAATAAAAAACATAATTTATTCATTTGCTCAATATACAGTATGTGGCAGTGTTTGTGTTATAGATGCAGAATGGATTTCAGGCGGAGTGTTTGTGTAATGTTTCTATGTCACTTCAAGGTGATTAACTATCAAAATGAGAGAAACATTTTGTCAGACCAGAAAATAATGAAAACCACCCATACACTATCTATAGAGCTTTAAATGCTTTCTATCATGCTCCCTAAAGCTTCATTTCAAACCACTTGTACAAAAAGGTTAACCTTACTGCCCTTTTTAACCCCCCCAAACACACTTATAAAGTCACATCCCTCTCTCAGACATAAAGAGATGAGAACATTGAGAATATTTGGCAAATAAAAGCTTATAGATGTTTTGGCAATACTGTATATTCTGAGTTTTGTTAGGAATTATTCTCTCTTATAATTTACTGTGCCTTTATATGACTGCTCTTTACAGCTACCTAATAGCTTAGCACTGATATATATACCAGGAGGCACAATGCAAAGGGAAAACAATATACTCAAAGTTCCATGTTTTTCACTCTTGATGGGGAATGTAATTAAAATCCCAAGAGTTGCATAAAATGGCATTTTTGCAAAGGTTTTGCACTGCTTGCAATGTAAAATCATTTGCTGACGAAAATTACATTACTCGTTATTGCTAAGCAAAAGGTTAGTGTTAATTCCTGCTCTGGATTTTCATTAAAAAACAATTTGAAATTGAGAAATCTTAATATATACACTGCACATGTTCATAAAAACCATTTGGTCGCAAACTTTGGGAGGAATGTTTGCAAAGATGTTGGCGAACTTTTTTTGCGCTACCGAAACATATTATATTCCCCCGTCAGCTGTGTGTCAGCACTCCAACTTGATAAACTGGGTGCAGGATCAAAAATTAAAGGGGTTTATTTATTAAAGTCTGAATTCCCCAAAAAAAAATCACGTTTTTATAACTATAAAGTCCAAATTTTTAGTGGAAAAAAACAACCTCAAATTTTAAATCCCAAGAGTTGCATAAAATGCCATTTTTGCAAATGTTTTGTCCTAATCGCAATGTAAACTCATTTGCTGCCGAAAATTACATTGCTTGTTATCGCTAAGCAAAACGTTAGTATTAACTCCTGCTCTGGAGTTTTGTTAAAAAACCATTTGCAATTGAGGAATATTATTATATACCCTGCACATGTTCATAAAAACCATTTGGTCGCAAACTTTGCGAGGAGTGTTCACAAAGATGTTGGTGAACCTTTTTTGTGCTACCAAAACATATTATTCCCCCATCAGCTGTGTGTTGGCACTCCAACTTGATAAACTGGGTGCAGGATCAAAAATTAAGGGGCTTATTTATTAAAGTCTGAATTCGCAAACTCAAAAAATTCAAGTTTTTATAACTATTCAATCCCAATTTTTAGTGGAAAAAAACAATATCAAATTTTAAATCCCAAGAGTTGCATAAAATGGCATTTTTGCAAATGTTTTGCGTTACTCGCAATGTAAAATCATTTGCTGCCAAAAATGACATTGCTTGTTATTGCTAAGCAAAAGGTTAGTGTTAACACCTGCTCTGGAGTTTCGTAAAATACTTTGTCGCAAAAACAATTTACGATTGAGTAATCTTATTATTTTGCACTGCACATGTTCATAAAAGCCATTTGGTGGCAAACTTTGCGAGGAACGTTCGCAAAGATGTTTGCAACATTTTGTGCACATATTATATTCCCCCAAAAATTAAGGGGCTTATTTATTAAAGTTTGAATTCCCAAAACTCGAAAAAAATTCAAGTTTTTTAACTTGGAAAAATTACAACCTCAAATTTTTCGAGATTTATTAAACCCGAGGATGGAAAAGGTCAGAATACTTAAATCTGGCATCTTAGACCTGCCGAGGTTGTATATAAGTCAATGGGAGAGGTCCCTATCCTATTTAGAAGTTTCTGTGGTCTGTGATGAATTAGTCTGAAAATCCATTTTTTTCGGGCTTTTCGTACAAAAATTTTTCGGGAAAAGTCAGAAAAAACCATACAATTTGGATTTTGGCTCAGTTTTTTCATGTTTGTCCCGATCCCATAAAATTGGGATTTTTTTTATATAAGAAATAAATTTGGTCGGGCGTTTTTCAATAAAAAAGTCAGATAAATAAGGGTCCCTGTGTATACAGTATTGATATATATATATATATATATATATATATATATATATATATATATATATATATATATATATATATATATATATATATATATATATATATATATTATACCTATCATAAAGTTTGATTTTTAAGTTCAAGAAATATCACATATTGTTATAATATTCCTTAAAACATGAGTACGCCATATGCATGTTAATTGTTTCTTCTGGTTCACTACTACAGTAAGCCTCCCTGCAAGCCATAGTTATATTTCAGGGCACTTCCTATTTCTCCCTCTGTTATGCTCTCTGTGTTGCTCTGGCAGTGAAAGGTGTTAACCTGCAAGGTTGAACTGACGTCCTTGAAAGTTAAATAGAACAGAAACCCCCCTTTCCAATATCTCCTTGAAACGTTTTCCCAATCACTTTTTGTAAGAGGGATTAATTTTTCATGAGATTTCGAGTACCCTCCGAACTTCTCCAGCACGGTACAAACTGCATCTGACGTTGCTCAGCTGCACTGAGTGACACATCCGTTTGGAAAGCTGCTTTTTTTTTTTCTTTTTCTTTAAGGTGATTGATGTAATTTTCTATTAGACTGACCTTTGCTGGAAATGTTTTGACTGTAATGATTTCCTGTCCACTTTACTCAGCAGTCAGAGACCTGCTCCAGCTAACAGATGTTACATTGCCCAGGAGAAGTGGGTTATGAAGGAGAGAGGAGAGACTCATAGACTGCCAGGACAGATACTGTATATATACACACAGTTCTTGAGATCTAGCATGTATATTATACAGTCTCTGGGCTTTTATAGATTCCTCCCATTTTTTCTTGTGTTTTCTTTATGATTCCCGACCCATACAAATACTGTCTAAATGACATCATGGAATCCTGTTTGATAAATTCTTTTAATTATTCCACCTCTTACGGCATTGTCTTTACTTCTCAGAACACAGGTGTATCTAGTTATAATACACAAAAGCCATGAATATCCTGTAAATTATATCCTTATAAACGGTGAGTAGTGATGTCATCAGTTATAAACGGTGAGTAGTGATGTCATTTCTGTCACACGACTCACTGAAACTTGTGTATTATAATAAATAAAGTACCCCCAATTGTAAAATATGAGGATATTAGAAGTTACCTCGGAGTTCCATGACCTGTATAAAAACATTCGGCCTTCGGCCTCGTGTTTTTATATGGTCATGAAACCCTCGGTAACTAATAATATCCTTATATTTTACAAGAGGGGGTACTTTATTCTATCGATAGGAGGCAGCCCATACATCACTCTTCAATTTTACATATTTATACTGTGATCATAAAAACATATACAAGTCAGCAACAAACTCATTGTACCTACATTATAATTAGCTTCCTCCACCATATTGTGATATCCACAGTTGCATTTGGGCTCATTCTTGTACCCCTTGATAAGCCTAATGCCATCTATTTCTCTATGTAGTAGATTGTATATCAAAGGACATTGTATGAGAATTCATTATGACACGTTCTAATTTTGAATATCATCCAAGAAACCAAAAAAACCATATTCCCAAGAAAATTCCCAGTTTTGTGTATGTATATATATATATATATATATATATATATATATATATATATATATATATAATGCCTTAAAATAATGTCTTCAAATAATTCTCACCACACCTTGGATCAACATTGCAGCTCTTAAAAGAGAACTAAACCCTAAAAATGAATGTAGCAACAAATGCCATATTGTATATACTGAAATTATTGAACCAGTCTAAAGGTTCAGCATTCCTTTAGTAGTTATGATCCAGGCTTTTAAAGTTGTCATAGGAGTTTTTCCTCTTGCAGTTTGGTCTGTGACACTCACATGCTCAGTGTGCTTTGAAAAGCTACCAAGAAGCTAAATTTAGAGGTTATCACAAATAGGGATGCACCGAATCCAGGATTCGGTTCGGGATTCGGCCAGGATTCGGCCCTTTTCAGCAGGATTCGGATTCGGCCGAATCCTTCTGCCTGGCCGAACCGAATCCGAATCCTAATTTGCATATGCAAATTAGGGGCGGGAGGGAAATTGCGTGACTTTTTGTCAGAAAACAAGGAAGTAAAAAATGTTTTCCCCTTCCCACCCCTAATTTGCATATGCAAATTAGGGTTCGGATTCGGTTCGGTATTCGGCCGTATCTTTCATGAAGGATTCGGGGGTTCGGCCGAATCCAAAAAAGTGGAATCGGTGCATCCCTAATCACAAATCATCAAACAAAAAATGAGATTTATTGTCATATAAGCTGATGCTTCAGGGCTGATTATTACATTCTGACACTAAGGGGCACATTTACTTAGGGTCAAATATCGAGGGTTAATTAACCCCCGATATTCGACCGTCGAAGTAAATCCTTCAACTTTGAATATCAGAGTCGAAGGATTTACCTCTATTCGTTCGTTTGAACGATCGTAGGAAAAATCGTTTGATCGAACAATGAAATCCTTTGAATCTAACGATTCGAAGGATCTTAATCCATCGATCAAACGATTTTCCTTCGATCAGAAATTTGTTAGAAAGCCTATGGGGACCTTCCCCATAGGCTAACATTGATGCTCGGTAGGTTTTAGGTGGCGAAGTATGTGGTCAAAGTTTTTTTTAAAGAGACAGTACATGGACTATCGAATGGTCGAATGGTCGAATAGTCGAACGATTTTTAGTTTTGAAACGTTCGATTCAAAGTTGTAGTCGAAGGTTGAAGTAGCCAATTCGATGGTCGAAGTAGCCAAAGAAAACATTCGAAATTCGAAGTATTTTTCCTTCTATTCCTTCACTCATGCTAAGTAAATGTGCCCGTAATTATGCTGGTTTCTGAGCTGCCATGTGCCAGTAATCTGAATTATTTACTAATCTGCCTTATATTGTGACATTTATATAGTCTATAGTGTATTGGTCCCTAAACTCAGTAAGTGACAGCAGCACAGAGCATGTTCAGTGAATCAGCAGAAAAGAAGATTGGGACTTCTTTGGAGACACAGATCTTTCCTGCTAAAGGGCTGTGAATGCCTTGGACTGGTATATAATCCAAATCATAGTGTGTAACATTTCTGCCTACTTCTTTAGTTTAGTTCTTTCCTAAGAGAAGCTCAGGGTTTTTTTTTGCTTAACAGAGGTCAGACCTCAAGAGGGTGTCAAGAAAATGCTTCATAAACTCTGTTGTCATTCAGTGTTTTATCCTATTTACCACTAACTGTAACTAACTCTATTAACTGTAGGTTAAGAATCCAGCTGCCTATTTCTACTCTGCAACAACGTGTCCCCTCCCAAATGCCTCAAAACTTTCCTGATTTGGATGTTTTCTATTTTCGCTTGTTTCTTTTTACCATTAATACAGCAAATAAAAATGAATCATGAAAACGAAGCAGCCTGGCTTCCTCTGATGTACTGCTGTAATTATGTATGTGCAAAAAGAGCTGAGAGTTATGATTCCAGTTTCACAGTCAGATCAGGGACTTCCAATTAAACAACGAGGCAGGGAATACATTTCCCTGTTATCTGGGGTTATTCTCTGGGATACAAGGGACGGGAGTGTTAATGATGTCTATGTAATGATGGACTGTGCATCAAGCTGGAGAACAATATAACTCTGCTGTGAACATCTCTGGAAAAACTATGAAAGGGGAAGGGAAATGCACATAATAAAACTTTCTCAATATGAAGATCACCAAGGCTAACCATTATTTCTAATATAGCACATTATTCTGTGATTTATGTACTATAATCTCTTATGCAGAAGAAAGACCATAGTCCACAGGCAGGTGATGATTAATTCCAGTACCTCTCCGTTAAATGCAAAATAGTCCCATGCCTTAGTTGAAGGGAAGGCAAACAAGTACAAGTACATTTAGCCTCTAAGACAATCTCATTTCTCTGTATATTGGTCATGTACTTTTTAAATTTGCATAATCTTGATTATTCCAGCTTCTAAACTATTTATATACCATTCCCTGCAGCAATCTACTGTGTCTACTAACTTTAAAGGCTTGACTGGTCATCTTGGGAGCTGCACAGAAGGTCAAGGGAAAAAGAGACACTATAGTTATAGCACTTAATTCTATTCCCCATACCTCCTTATAATAAGTAAGTATCATAAGTAAAATAAAGTTTAACTCTATCCCTGGCATCCAAAGGTTCTTAAACAAGTACAGAAGAGGGAGACTTGTAATGTAGAGGAGCAATACAATTGAGACACATGACACATCTAAGTTAAAGTGAAATTCACTGAGATTCCGTGAAATATACCGGGAAACAGGAGAAAAAAATCACAGTGAAAGCTGCAGCCAAAGTACAGGGTGTATGGATAAATTGGGAGCCCTTGCAGAGATGTATTTAGGCACAGTGCCACCCTAAGCAATGAACCGTAGAGTGCCCCACCAACATATAGAATGACGCCAGGCGCACTATGGTGGCAAAACAATCCTGTTGGGTTTATATAATGTTTATATGATATATGATTTATGTTATAGTGTGAACCTAGTTACAAAAAAGAAAACCTTTATCTAAAGAAAACCCAGGTCTCAAGCATTCCGGATAAAAGATACTGTACCTGCACTTGGTAAATTTCTCCCAAGAATTGACACTGGTATTCTGGGAAATAATGCTGCATAATTAGCTTCCATTTTCCTGAATGCATTGTTTCAGTGTTGTATTGTCAGTTTTGTTGCTTTAAGAGTAAGCTTTATTAAATATTTCAGCTTCCCATATCCTCTCCAATGACATCTTGCTTACTTGATCATATGCCCTCATTGTTACTGTATTCAATTGGTCTCTAGCCACTGGTCCTTTCCCTTCTGTATACAAAGAGGTCTGTGTCAAGCCCATTCTTAAAAGACTGCACTGGACCTGCCCTGTGTATCTTCCTGCCACACTGTCTCTCTCATTTACCAATAGCCTGGAACAATTTGTCTTTTCTCAAATTACTAACTCATTCTGTACCAATAATCTGTTGGATCCTCTGCAGTCTGGTTTTTCAACCTACACACTACTCTGAGACAGTCTTAAGGTGGCCATACACAGGCAGATAAAGCTGCCAATATCTGTCCTTTGGACCAATTCGGCAGTGTATCTGCCCCTGTATGGGGGCTTCCGACAGGTCTTCCTGATCGACATCTGGCCACGATATTGGATTTTTCTGGCAACTGACCCGTTTGCTCCTTGTTGTAATCCGATCATTCAGCCCTAGTGCCGAATATTCGGATTACCTTGATATAGCCCTGCCATTGATCGGCATATGGGGGAAAGATCCGCTCATTTGGCAATGTCGCCAGACAAGCGGATCTCTTCATGTATGTCCAGCTTTATGTAGAGTTGCAAATAATCTCAAGTCTGCTAATGGACAATACTTCTTCTTATTTTCCTGGATTTTTGTCCTGATTTTGATTCCATTGACCATTCCATTCTAAGGAAAATTCTCTATTCACTTGACATCTGTGAGGAAGCTGCTTTTCACTTATATGCAGATGCTATCCAAATATATATATAGACACTCCTGTACTAAACATAGAGACTCCTCTGCTCCTCCCTACATCCCTACATTTCTTCACTTGTCTCCCTGTACATTTCTGGCTGTCTCATTCCATCCTCTCAGAGCCACCTTTTCTTTACACCATCCACACCCACTGCCGCCTCTCCTGTTTAACCTTTCCATCTTGCTACTCCTTACTGATTTCCTCCTCTAAACCTCATCAAAGACAAACTCAGATCCTTCCTTTTGGAGGATTAGAATACCAGATTGTAAGCTCTATGGAACAGGGTTTTCTTCCTACTGTGTCTTACCACATGGCACCTAATTTCTGTTTATTTATACATGAAAGGGAATTGCTGTACAGCTTTCTCTGACAAGGTTTTGTAAAAACATTATTGAATAACTAGTGGTTGAATTATCATGAAATATAAGATGAACTATAATATGAAATATTTGCTTAAGTTTATCAGTCAATATTTATTGAACTCAGCGTAGTCTGGTATGAAATTATATTTTTTTGCCACAAAACTGTATAGAACTATAATAAATGCTTTTGATACCATTATCAAAATATCATTCATATTGTTTAGATGGAAGATTGTCAGCAAAACTTAAAAAACTTAGCTTTAGCAGAATGTATGCAAATACTGTATGTGTTAAATATATAATTACATATTTAATTGGCAATACATTTATTTCTGGAACCATTAAACAGTATTCTAATGAGTGCATTTAATCTCATTATATATGCAAGTGACATTTACAAAATCCCAAATAAAATAAGCACTCACAAGGGATAAATATCTCAGAATATATCACCTGCTGCTTTTATGGTCCCCTTGAGCAAAAACTGTGATTCTGTTGGTGGACATGAAAGACAGTCACTTAAGTTCATTTCTCTGGTGTGCAAATGATCATTAATTTAAATATTCATCATTTGGAATATGAGTGAAGGGGTTACTGTATATGATCATTACTTCTACTTCAATGAGGGTATTTTGAATGTTCTTGTAGA
This sequence comes from Xenopus petersii, assembly GCA_038501925.1. Taxonomy (NCBI): domain Eukaryota; kingdom Metazoa; phylum Chordata; class Amphibia; order Anura; family Pipidae; genus Xenopus; species Xenopus petersii. The sequence goes on along the minus strand of CM076679.1, from coordinate 93,580,502 downwards.
ACCTTTCATGGATTAAATGAGTTGCTAATAAATTAAAAAGTTAATAATGTTGAAATATAAATTTTATTAGTACAAAGTTATTGCCCTCCCCACATACAGCTGTAATCTACAACGTAAATCCATCTATTAATTAAACATTAATTGATCTAAATGAATTCAAATGGTCCCTGTAGGTATAGCAAGATCATGGCTGTAAACGAACCGCAGAATCACAGAAACCTGTCACAACATATTTTTAGTGTTATTAAAATCAAATTAAACAAGAGAAGCACTGTTATTCCAACTATGATGTGGGTTTATAGGCACACAGTAGGATGTATGGGCGCACAGTAACTGGAAAAACTCAAGATGAAAAGTCTGTCTCTCTACGAATGATCAATGAGCAAATGTGGAGAATACTGAGCTGTGTTCAGGATAGCAGAAGTCAGCACTCAGTAATGGAAACTTTTGCAGTTGGGGTGCACGTCTCAGGTAGCCACTTCCACCTCAATATGCAGTATTCCCAGATAGACAGCACCACACATCCAGTCAAATTCCTTAAAAAGCCTTTATTAAAGAATTGGCTTTAGCAAGACAGAAATACAGCGACGTTTCAGGCTGACATCAGCCTTTCCTCAAGCTACAAAATGCATGAAGTGAACACATTTATATACCATCTCAATACAGTGCCCTCTACTGGCTACTTAATTGTTACACAAACAGCTGAACTTCCTCACGCTAATGAGCACATACAATGTTGCAAACAAATCATCAGGGTTAAAATGCTTCTTGAGCAAATCTTCCTGCTCCATCCGTGCAAATATTGAAAATTTCGCAGTGTTCTCCATGACACCACCCTACAAGATTAAAACCAATAAAAAAAAATTTACTATAAAACCTTATTGAAAATTTTTTTGCAGTTCATACTCCCTATTCAATCCCCCAGGTGCAAGAGTGCCCAATAAGCGAATCCACATTGCCTCTTTTTTAAGTAGTAATTTCAGTCTATCCCCCCGGCGATGTAATTTGGGGACCCCGTCTACTACTTGGTATTTTAGTTGGTGAATACCATGCCCCTCCCCTATAAAATGACAAGCAACTGCTTGTTCCATTTTTTTTGTCCTAATCGCAGATTTGTGCTCACATATGCGTTCTTTGACCATGCGGGTAGTCTGCCCTACATACTGTAGTCCACATGGACACTTTATCACATATATTACAAATGAAGAAGAACAAGTAAAAAAACCTTTAATCTTAATTGGGGAGCCTTTATGGGTATGGTAAATAAATTCCCCTTTCTGACAGTTCGAACAACAATTGCATGACAGACATGGGTAAGTCCCATTTCTCACTGGTCGAAGCAATTGTTGTGTTCCTTTAGAGGTCCCTATGTCAGATCTCACTAAAGTGGATCCAACAGTTTTTGTTTTTTTATAGGCCATCAAGGGTACAGACTGAAATTCTCGTATAGTGGGTATGCCATCTCTCAGCAGCCCCCAATGTTTACGAATGATTTTTGTTATATGCGTACTTAAGGGATTGTATTGGGAGACAAATGTTAACCGCCCCTCCTCTCTAGACCGCTCTGATACCTGAGTAGGTTCACTATTGTGCCTCTCAACTAGGGAACGTTGTTCCCTCAATAGTGACAGGGGGTACCCTCTGTCCTTGAATTTAGTAGTCATTTCCTCCATTCTTCCTTGCAGGGCATCTTGGTCAGATACGATATGTTTAACACGGGTATATTGAGATTTAGGTAAAGATCGCTTCACATGTGGTGGATGAAAAGATCCATAATGCAGTAAAGTGTTTTTGTCCGTGGGTTTCACGTAAAGATCTGACCATAATGTCCCCTCCCTTAGATGTATCATAGTGTCTAAGAAAGGAATGCACTCTGAGCTAGCATTCATGGTGAATTTAATATGGGGTGATGCACAATTGATCTCGCCATAAAATTCAACAAGGGTCTCATGTGGCCCCGTCCATAAAGCGAAAATATCGTCTATAAAGCGTACCCATTTCCAGCAGAATTTTTGAAATAATTCATTCGGGTAAATAACATGTTCCTCAAAATTGTTCATGTAAATATTCGCATAGGACGGGGCCACATTTGACCCCATGGCGGTCCCCCTTATTTGTAAAAAGAAATCATCCTGAAACAGGAAGTAATTATTGTGGAGAACCATTTGTAAACAATTGACGATAAAATTTTTTTGTGCTCCATCTAGGGACTGATCTCTGGTCAGTTCGATGCGGACGGCCTCCACCCCCCCATCATGTGGGATGGAGGTGTAGAGGCTCTCCACATCAAAAGTGACCAGCCAAGTACCATCCGGTACTGTGCCCAAACATCCAAGTTTGCTCAGAAAATCTCCTGTGTCTTTCAAATAGGATTTATGTCGCACCACATAACCATTAATCAACCGGTCTACAAATCTGGACAAAGGTGATAGTATTGAATCAGTGCAGGACACAATAGGCCGACCTGGGGGCGACTCCAATCTCTTATGTATCTTGGGTAACACATAAAAGATTGGTGTCACAGGATTTTTATTCTGTAGAAATGTAGCTAACTGTACATCGATAATTTTTAATTCAAGTGCGTCATGTACCAATTCTTGAATCTTATGTTGAATATTAAACAGCGGATCACTATCCAACCGTTGATAGGTGGTAGTGTCGGTTATTTGTCGCATAACCTCTGCGATATAAGTAGATTTGTCCATCAACACAATGGCTCCCCCCTTATCCGCTGGTTTAATAATCAAATTATCATTTTGTTTCAATTCCTGTAAAGCTTTATATTCAACAGAATTTAAATTATAGGGAGTAAGATGGAGATCCCCCTGTCTGTATTTAGTTTCCAAAGTCGCAACATCGCGGGTCACATTAGATATAAAAGTATCAATAAAAACATTATCAACCACAGGGATATATTGGCTACTTAATCTTAACCCCAAGTCCTTGCTCGTGAAAGTGTTAATAGAGCCACAACCTGAATCCCCAACAGTGTCAGAGAACTGAACCCTCAATTTAATGTTCCTGAAAAGTCTGTATAGCTCCAAGTCTAATTCAAAAAAATCTGGGCGGGTAACTAAACCAAAAGATAAACCTTTAGTCAGTACCTTCTCCTGGTCTTCCGTCAGCGCGATACTGGATATGTTTACCACCGTTTGGGTCGGCGGCGTGGGCGATATGCTCGCTTCTGTTTGCCTGCGGTGCTTCCTTCCACCGCGACGCCGCTTTCTGGAGTCGCGCCGATCACTTGCGACCCACCTAAAAAACAGGAAGAAGAGGTGGAAACAGATGTGGACCGAGAACGGTCATGATGATCCTCCCCATCAAAGCGTGTCGTGCGGGATGATCTTTTAGGGGGAGACTGCACCTCCATGTTGTTCGCCCATCGGTAAACTCTCCCACTCGCGTAATCAGCGGCATCCCGCTGAAACTTGCTGCGCTTACGTGCCTCAACTTCCACACGGAACTTGTCTAGATGGTCCGTCAGTTTACTGGTTCCCTCTGCAACAGCCTCTGCGGGGAAAGAGTTCCGGATCAATTCTGCCTCAGTCTCAACCGCACGTTCCATCTCAGGTAATTCTTTCTGTATCTGCTCCATAGTGGCAAGTATTAGATCATTAGAGCATTTATTAACAATCGCCTCCCATTTTTGACAAAATTCTTTGTCTTGTGCAAACAGGGTGGGATATAAACGAACCCTCAATCCCCGTGGGATACGCTGCATTTTGAATACTGAGCTGTGTTCATCCAGGCTGAGAGGCCTGTAAAGTTGTTGGAACTGATTCAGTTGACCTGTGATAAGGCAATGGGACTACAAGTGAGCTCTTTGTTTAGGAAGGTAGAAGAAGAAAATGCAGGTGAGAAAGTCGAGGAAAAAAAATTATTAGATTTTATTTGTGATTATTTTGCCCCAATAGTGGATGAGGAACTATTGAAGAGCAGCGTTCCTATATATTTAGACTACCAGTGGATTGGACTGTTACAGTTTCAGAACAGAAGAATAGACTTCAGTGTTTTTGCATTTGTTGCATAAAATGACAAAGCAAAATGCTCTGCCTTGTGTAAAACCTTCTTGTAAAAACACATAGGGGCAAATTCACTAACCGGTGAAAATTCGCCAGCGATGGCTTTGCTCACAGAGCAACACTTCGTCAGGCCTAGATTCGCTAGGACAATGCTAATTCACTAAAATCCGAAGTTGTGTCCAGGGCGCCCAATGCTGGCGAAGTTGCGCTAGCATTACTGCGTCAATTGAAGTTGCGCTACCGTTGCCTAATTTGCATACGGCGGGAAGTTAAAGTTGAATGGATATATATGTTGCAGCAAATACATTACACTAAACAAGCCCGGGAAACCTTAATTAAATAAAATTAAGTTGTTATATTGCCCTACACATGTGCCCAGTATATAGTTTATGTGCCATATGTTAGGAAATATAGGGGGGAAGCCTGTTACCCCCAAAAAAAATTACGCTCTTTTTCAGCCGATCACCCTGAAAAAGGAAAAGACGCTATCGTTTTTTGGGACTTAGAGAAAAATGTTCAACTATTTATATTAGGAACTCCTATCTAATCTAATGCACTTCACCTGGTCTGAGGTGGCGAAGGCAAGTCTGGCGCAAGAGGTAACATTCATTCGCCAGAGCGCAAATTCGCCAGGTGTTAGGGAGCAAAGTACCGCTACAGTTTATTTCCTTCTCTAGCGAAGTTACGCCAGTGACCGTTAGTAAATTGCCGAAGTACCGAAGTGACGTCATGCTGGCGAATTTTCGCCCACATTAGTCACTTCGACCTTTAGTAAATTTGCCCCATAGATGCAATCTGCTTGTAATTATAATTGGTGTTGCTATCTCTTGCTATGTTGTTGTCTCTAACTATTTCATTTGAGTTTCCACAGGTAGTATAAAAATCTGGGAGTCAAGTTCTGCTGTCCTTACTGAGATCTATTAAATGGAACTGTTCAATTTTAAAGGAACTGTTCAGTGTTAAAATGCAACTAGGTAAATAGATAGGCTATGCAAACTTAAAATGTATCAATCTAGACTATGCAGTGAAAGTTTCAGTGCTCTAATGTGATATTAATGAAATAGAGAGAGTCCAAAGAAAGACAACTAAGCTGATAAAGGGTATGGAAAGTCACAGTTATAAAGAAAGGTTGGCCAAGTTGGGAATTGTTTACACTGGAGAAGTGCTTGAGAGAAGATATAACTATATATATATATATATATATATATATTCATCACTTCCTGATGACGGCTTAAGTGAATAGCCGAAACGTTGAAATAAAGACCTTTTTTTGATTTTGCACCTTTAAAAGTCCTGTGAGTGCGTTTTTTTTGCTTTATCTATCTATCTATCTATCTATCTATCTATCTATCTATCTATCTATCTATCTATCTATCTATATATATATATATATATGCTTTCAAAGTAAAACTCCCAAACTTAGCTGCCCTTTTATTAGACACCAGTGGGATCACCTGACTATAGCTGGGAAGGGTGGGAGCTACAACATGGAGCTGGTCACTGCTCCTGTATAACTATAACAAACAAGGGAAAGTTGTGCTCACCACTATTTTTTAAAACCATTATGTGGGGGTGCAATGAGGGTGTGACCACAAAATACATATAGTCAACTACAAGAGGTCCTCTGCACTCAACCCAATCGCTGTCTTAAATATATTGATAATGGGTTGAGGTCAGGTGATCCCACTGGTGTCTAATAAAAGGGCATCCAAGTTTGGGAGTTCTACTTTGAAAGCAGCTAGTAAGTTGCAGGTAAAACTTGGTCCCTTTGTAAAATGTATAATTAAGCAATTGAATTCTTAATGAATCAGATGAAAATTAAGCGTAGGACTGGCCAGATATGGGATGACTTTGACGTAGTTGGCCAGCTTAAATATATTGCAATATATGGACAAACAATCCCTGTGTTGTTTAAAGGGTAAGGCATTTTTTAGTAGCAGTATGCACAAAATGTCGCTGTCTTAAATATATTGATAATGGGTTGAGTGCAGAGGACCTCTTGTAGTTGACTATATATATATATATATATATATATATATATAAATGGCCCATACTTTCTGATACTTTATTCACCAGTAGGTACTTCCAGCAGACACAAAGGCATCTATTTAGAATAAAATAGAGGAGGTCCCATCATAATATTCAAAATGTTTCTTACAGTGAGAGCTGTGGAGTTATGGAATTCTCTCCCTGAATTAGTTGTACTGGCAGATACATTCATTTGCTTTAAGAAGGGGTTGGGTGCCTTTTAATCAAGTGAAAAAATACTGGGTTACTGAAATACAGTAAAAACCTTTAGCACAAAGTTGATCCAGTGACTGGTCCAATTGCCATTGGAGTCCAGAATTTTTCCCCTTTGAGGCAGATGGTAGAGGCTTCAGATGTTTGTTTGTTTTTGCCTTGGTCTGATTCAGGTAGCAGTTAGACAGGTTTCATTTAGACCAAAAGTTGAATTCTATAGGCATGTATTTTTTTAACCTAATTACAATGTTACTATGTTACATTCTTAAGTATCTTTAATTTAATCAAGTGAGACTTGAGGCAGCGGAGCCTACTTTTAGTTGTCAAGTAGATATTTAAACCTAATTTATGAATTTACTTTTTCTCTTCGACAAGTGCTTCTATGAAGCAAACTGAGCCACCTCTGTTGATTTGTGTGTTTAGATTTCAGATGTTTTTCATACATGTCCCTTATTAAATACTGGAATATATATATATATATATAATACAATAATGGAGCATTTTATGAAGTTGCATCATATGAAGTTGCATAAATTGACATTTATTTTTAATTGACAAATTGGTAAATCATTGCAAACCCAGGATTTACAAACAACAGAAGGTTCATTTAAACCACACATAATTAACTAGAAAGGATAATGCTATTTATCTGATGGAGTCAATGCTTCGTGATCATCTTTGTTCTTTGCTTTATTTCATTAAGACAGGTATCCTGCTTTTAGCTAAGATCAAAAAGTACTTACTGTTAGGATATTATCTGCTGAAAGAGGACAGTGGTAACCCCAATTAGCTGATTGCTAATTAGAGTTCATTGCAAGGCTTGTGATCACTTGTAGAGTTTTAACACTTGACTGAAAGACCTAAAACTAGAGGCAAAACTGAAGTAAGTAAAGAGATACAGAATGGAGAATATGATTTATGGAGAAAGAGGAATTGACTTTAATTAAAGAGAAATAAGGAAGTGGGAGCTTAGTTGTGTGGAGTGGAGAGATTATTTACTTTCAGTGTCAGACTGGGGGCCCTGTCCCAACCCCAAAGTGTCCTCTGGGCCCCATCCCTGAGCCACAACCCCTCTTTTGCTCCCAGCGCCTACCTTCTTTTTCTTTCAGCTGCGCCATGGGCCAGGGAGGGAGAGAGGAAACCAATTCTGGCTTCTTTGCAAGGCTTGGGTTTGGGCCAGCAGGGCCCACCAGGTTTTTTCCCTGTGTCTGCCTGCCCAGTCTGACATTGTTTACCTCCCAATGCTCCTCTTCAAATTTGTTCCTTTACGAACAATCTTTCATACAGCATTGAGCTCTGATCTCTGCAAACCCACTTCAGGTTCAAGTCTACTTAGCAAACTGCTTAAGGCTAAAATAGGTTTATTTTCTAGACATAAAGGAGTTAGTCCTAAAACTGTAGTCATTTATGAATTAAAATCCTATGTCATCCTGTGTATGACCTTCTTAAAGTGATTTTTATGGTATGGTTTTTATTTGTAAATTATACTGTTTACAAATACTTCATTCAACCATATACATTTTTATTCCTGAACCAAGTGTATTTTTTTAGTTGTAATATTGGTGTTTAGGTAGCCATCTGTGTGCGAGCCTGTGCCCGAGCCTGTGGAAAAAGACAGCACTTCACAATGGAACTGCTTTTAAGCTATTGTTTCTCCTACTCAATGTAACTGAAGGAGTTGCAGTGGGACTTTTTTTTACTGTTGTGTGCTATTCTCATATCTAACATGTAGGTGTTATCTTGTGTCAGGGGGGCTGTTGTCTTGTTACATTCCCATTGTTCTGTTTATTAGGCTGGAGGGGGGAAAGGGAGGGGGGATAATATCACTCCAACTTGCCCTGCAGCAAGAATGACTGAAGCTTATCAGAGCACAATTCACATGACTGATGGCACCTAGGAAACTAACAACATGTTTACCCCATGTCAGATTTCAAAATTAAATATAAAATTCTGCTTCCTCTTTTGAAAAATGCATAGATGGCTGTTTTCAAGATGTTTAGGAAGTGGTAAAGGTATATGCACAGAGGAACTGTCCTCCTCACAGAGGGGTGGAGAAATCACAATTTTTGAGAGTCGGTTCTAGGCCACTATAACTCCCAAAATTTTGAAAACAGAAAGAGGGACAAAAAGTTTTGCCGCAAAGTACAGCAAAAATGTTTGACCATGTCCATTTTATGGTTATATCCCCTAATTACCGTGTACATTTTACAAAATTTTTGCAGGTTATGGGAAGTTCGAACACCTTTCTATTGTTTTTATGTGTTATTACTGTTTTGCTAATCAAAGTGAATTGTCCTTTAAGTTGCAAGTCACAGTTTCCCCAAGAGACCTGCTTATGTTAAATAGTTGTAATTGTTTCTTTACGTATCTTAAATGTATCCAAATGCACCTGCCACATATTCTGGGCTCTCTGCCAAATCAGTTTTAGAAACATTGTATCTTTTTCTTGCTGTTCAATGCAGGAGAACAAAGAGAAAGTAGGGACATTTCAGTAACAATCCGGGGCTGCAGGTTGAGCTGTCAAAAATGGGAAAGTTGCGCAGTATGGGCCCCTATTTTCAAATTTATTAAAGGAACAGTAACACCAAAAAATTAAAGTGTTTTAAAATAATGAAAATATCATTTTCACTTGTAAAACTGATGTGTTTGATTCACTACTATAGTTCATATAAACAAGCTGTAGTGTAGCAATGGGGAAAATTGAAAAAAGGCTATATGGCGCAGGTTAAATAATGGAAGACAGATAACACTAATATGTTCTACAGAGCTTATCTGCTGTGTAACCTGAGCCATTTCTCCTTTAAATGGCTGCCCCCATTGCCTCACAGCAACTTATTTATATAAACAATAGTAGTGATTCTGAAGTAAACACAGCAGTGTTGCCAGTGCAGGACAACACTACTAGGGATGTAGCGAACTGTTCGCCGGCGAACTAGCGACTGTTCGCGTCCGCCGCAAGTTCGCGAACGTCGCGCGACGTTCGCCAATAGGCGTTCGCGTCAAAAATCGTTCGACCATTCGACCATTCGATTCCTTCAACCGCTAAAATCGAAGGATTTTCGTTCGAATCGAACGATCGAAGCCATTGGATTGAATGAAATCATTCGATCGAATGGCTTTGATCGTTCGATTCAAACGATAATCCTTCGATCGAACGATTAAAATCCTTCGATCGTTCGAATCGAACGATTTTCGGATGTTCGAAGTTCGCGAACTGTTCGCGAACTGTTCGCATTTTTTGCCGGTGTTCGCGAACGGCGTTCACGAACACATACTCGGCGGTTCGCTACATCCCTAAACACTACATTATATTTGTATTACTTTAAAACACTTACATTTTTTGTTGTTACTGCCATCCCTTAAAGCACAGATTTGTCCAAAGGTTAGGGCCCTCTGCCTCACCAGGGATTGTGTTATAAGTGGCATAAACAAAAGTCACCTTTGAAAACACACAATAACTCTTAGCCTCCTCCATTTAAAAAAAAAAGCCCTTTGGACCTAGATAGATTGTTGAATGTAAGAGATTATCTAATAACCCCAAACCTGCCTGTGTATAGATCAGACACTAATAATCCTTCTGACGTACATGGGTTAAAGCTGCAATACAGAAACAAATTGTTTCCACAAATAAATAAAACCTAAAGCTGCATAACCGCAAGTAAATGTGAAGCCTATTATCTCTCTATTACTTTAGATATAGGGTTGCAGAAATAGTTCTGTGTGATGGGTTAGCTAAACTCAGGCTTTATTTTTGCTTGTTTACACCACATGCTGGCTTCTATATATACACACACATCAACCCATTAGAGGAACTCTACACATAAAGACAAAAAAATAAATAAATAAATAAATACATTTAAAAAAAAAAAGCTGTGGTTCCTTTTGTCATAAAATTTTAATTAGCCTTTTGGCAGGAAAATGTTCCATGAATTAAATTGATTCATTTCTTCATAATGGAAGGGAAGTTTTAAAAGAAAATAAAGCAACATGAGCTTGCACAATAATACAATTTACACTCAGTGTAGTTAAATTTAACCCCTCCAGATCTGAAAGGGTTAAGTGCTTCATTAACACAGTGCCTTATGGGTAGAGACCTGCAATACAAACTATAAAATTGATTCCCATTAGTGGCTGTTTAAGGGAAATATATTGCTGGTTGTGGGAGGTTAATCAGACTGTGGTTCCCAGTTTACAAACTCCTGAAAACCATTTCAGATCAATTTAGTGTTTAGTTGACATTATCTTTGTGGTGAACTGATACGATCCTAGTATCCACACTGAAACCGCACTTGGCTGCTTCTTGGAACCCAAATCTAAGACTCACATGGGGGTTTTAAGCCACAGTGAAGTGGAAATGACAGAAATGAGGATGTTACTGAGGATATTAACCACCTTAATATTTGGCGACTGCAGGGTTGATTAAAATAAGTTCCGATTTATGTTGTTTTTAATGCAGTTCGAAATGTTGATTTATTCATTTATTTCTACGAATCTTCTGAGAAATAGGGAACTGTACTGATGTCTTCCATAGTCTCTTTTGCTCCTTTAGGGCAACAAAAAAAAGTTATATCTTTTGTAAACACCTGGGGGCCCATTTATTTAGTTCGAGTTAAGGAATATAGGAAAAATAGTTTGAATTTCGAATGGCCGAATATGGCTACTTCGACCATCAAATGGGCTACTTCGACCTTCGACTACGACCTAAATATCGTTTGACTATTCGACCATTCGATAGTCGAAGTACTGTCTCTTTATAAAAATTTCTTCGACCCCCTAGTTCGCCACCTAAAACCTACCGAGGCCAATGTTTGCCTATGGGGAAGGTCCCCATAGGCTTCCTAACAATTTCCTGATTGAAGTAATATCCTTCGATCGATGGATTATAATCCTTCGAATCGTTCGATTATTCCTTTGATCAGTCGATCGTAGGAATAGCGCAAAATCCTTTGACTTCGATATTCGAAGTCGAGGGATTTTACTTTGACGGTCGAATATCGAGGGTTAATTCGACCCTAGGTAAATGTGCCCCCTGATGTATACAGCCTTAATAACGATTTAATTTGACTTTCAGTTCATAGCTTTGTCCCATTCATGTGTTGTGTGCCATCTGGCAAAGAATATGTTAAGGCGATGGGTTTTGGTTTGTTTGAGCTACATTGTACAATTATGGTGACAGTACATTTTTAGATTTGGATTATTTAATTTACATAAATCTGATATACAAATGGAACATTAAACAGACAATTTGGAACAAACACTACAACAGGCTAATATACTACATGATTTAGAAACTTTCTGATTCATTTGTATTGTATTTACAAAAAGCAACATAAACCAGAAAGCCAGGCTAAACAATGACCTGTAGTGATGAGTAAAATTTGCGGCAAAATTCTGAATTTCAGGGGAATATTTTCACAACATTTTGCAGTAAGAAAACAACCATTGACAATGAGTTTTGTAGAGATTTGGGACTGATTCACTTATCACTAATGACCTGGTTTGCTGGGTAAATAGTATGCATAAGCCAATTCCTTTGCATAGAGATCCAACCAGTTATTCATAGAACATTGATCACATCCATGCAACCAACAGATCCATTCATTCTCTTCCACCTTGGATTGTACATACTGTATACATAAAAGTTGGTGTTACAAAGAGACATATGTTCATCAAAATTAACCCTATTGCCTATTATACCTGTTAATATTCTTCCTAAATGTCCTTGTGCTCACTTATTTTGATGTGAACTTTTTGCTTTCTTCTCTCACACCCCGTTTCCTGCTTCTTTTCTTATATTTACTCTCCCTTTTTCTTTTGCTTCTTTACTTTGTCTCTCATCTGTTCTCCTGCTCTCTCCAAACTCCCTCATTTTCCCTCTTCACACTTTTGCTTGAGCACAAGAAGCACATACCATAGTGTATTGTCCTATACTGCCTGTTTTCAGCAGCTCTCCAAACAGTTTATTTTACCTGGAGCTGGACTGCAGGTAAAATAATAGTTTACATGGAGCCCATCCTGATTCCTGAACTTATTCTCTCTTTGACATTTGGTGTGAGGGACAACAGGTATTTCTGCCCATTACATGTCCACTCAGAAGATGGTATCATGCCTCTAGCAGGAGAAGAATGCCGATCTTTATTAATAAAAGTCTGTGCTTCAGGAGGTTACAGTGATTCACAAATGTTTCTAATCAGCCTGTAGTGATTGTTAGAGGCTGTGCAAAGGCCCGACACAACATACGGAGGGTAGCTTGTTTCCCCAGCTTAAATTAATGTTAACAAGATGCTTATAAATGTCGCTTGCAAGTCATAAACATAATCTGTCAATTCCAGTGGATTTGTTTTAGATGAACCTGGCCTTAGTTTTTTAGGAACCTTGAGACAAATATTATTTCTGGTTTGGGATTTCCATGCTTGACAGAAACACATTTCATTCCTAAAATACCTTCTATAGATTTGAAGATGTTATATCCAGCTGATTTTTTTTTTGTCAAGTACATGTGCCAGTTCTTCTGATAAGGAACATTGATTAGCTGGTAACACACATGGTCACAAAACCATGCCTCAACATGCCAACTTCTCATCTTCTCTAGTGCAGAGCAACAAAGAATAAACTAAAAGAAAGATGCTTTCCCATAAGCACTACTGAAGAGCTGACAACTAAATTCTTTACTTTTACCTCTTCATTGAAAAGTTCAAGTACAAATTATGTGGCATTCATGAAAGGGCACAAATCATTTTCAAAAACCTTTCCAGATAGTATAAACTGTAAAAGTACTGAGCAGCTATTAGGGAACATGGGGAAAGAAATGAAACCCAGTCATTTTTAAAACACAAATTTTACGCAATTTTTGGTAAACAAAAAAAAAGCAAATGAAAAAAAAGTGTTGCTTTTAGGTGTAGTATTTGAAAAGTGTAAAGTTCTGTAAAGTGAACTGCTGCTTTATAAAAGAAGAATATTCCAGTTTTGACTTGATAAATCCAATTAAACAACAAAGTAATTCCTTTACTGTTTTTGCATTCAAAAGGCCATGAAACCTCATAATATCTTTTAAACAGGTGTAAATTTTCCTGCAAAACTAGAATGTAATGAACCTCTTCCATGGCATCAAATGAACCCATGTTTCTTCTTTTCCATCTGTAATTTGTGTTAAAGCAGTCGAGAAATCTAAACTTAATATACAATAAATATTTGTTGCTCTTTCCCCAAAAGTTTTACATTTTAAAAATTTTGATTCTTACCTAGAATATTTTTTTATGGACGCACTTTATACTCACATTTAATAGAAAAAGGAACATTATCTTTAATCTTCCATTTTCTGCAGGATACAAGGCTAATCTGAATGTGAATTGATTAGACATGGATTTAGAATATTGTAGCAGTTGGTGCCGGGGGTGGGGGCAGCAAATGAATCCTGGGACATCACGCCAAAACTGGTTGTATTGGTCATGTGGGACTTATCAGCCAGACATTTAGGCTAATGCAGGCAACCATTCCATGTAATATTCAAGTGAAAATCGGAAGATCAAATGAGCTAAATTCTTGGGTAAGTATGCATTCATCTATAGGAAGATTGACTACACTTTATACAACTTCAAGTCATTGTTAAATCACCATTAATAGTCCATCTTGAAAAATGCATCTAAAGTCCTGTAAACTGAAGTGACTTTAATCTAAATAATCAAATATTGTGGGAGAACTGGGTATTTATAACACCATAGATACTATTCCAAAGAATGCTATTCATTGCATTCATACATCCTGTACTGCTCTCCTGTGCATACCAGTATGTTCCTCTGTGTGCCAGTATACAGTATGCATTAATTGGTTCCACTCATGCCTAAAAAGCATGACCTATGAGACTGAGACAAATGAAAAAAAAATATATATATATACTGTATGTACAGTGTATATATGCTCTGCGGTAAAACATCTTGGAATGCACTGCAAGACAACTACATAATGCCCTGAGAACTTACCCTGAAAGGTATTAATAGCAACACCTTACAGAAATCAGTGTACAAAACCAGAAATTATTCTGCTCATACCAACTGTGCTCCTAGTGCAATGGAGAACTAGAGAAAGAAACACTACTATAGACCACAGGCAAATTTTTATTTTTAGCTCTAACTAGTGACTGTGATCAATCAGACCATCACATTTGATTTCGATGAGGCATGTGTGTAGTCAGGCATACTGTACATCCTTGAATACAGTAGAAAGGAGGAGTTGCAACTTGCCGCAATTCTACTTCAGCCGGACCAGTTAGGCCATGCATCAAATGGAAATCAAATGTAGCTTCATTCCAGGTGACCACATTTTCATGACTTGTGATTTGCAGTAAAAAACAGATTTATTCACTTGAATTATAATTTCAGATAACTGCACATTGTGACAGTTGCACTGAAATCAAAGGGACATAGACTCTAATATTCCTTTCTTAATCTGATTTGATTTTTCAGTAAAAAATAGTTGTTATTATTGTTGTTGGCAAGATCTATGGACATGTGCCTCCATCGGAAGGCACATGTTCTCCCTATAGTTCATAACATAAAGTAAGAGTACTTGCAAGTGTGAGCCATGTCTAGAACCATGTACTTGGGATGTAAAGGCAAAAAATGTCTACCATTTTTATAAGAAACGTGATTGCATGCAGTGAAATTCCCCCTTCGTTTTATTTGCTCTGGCTGCTGTGGATAGGTCCCTAACTGCTCTGTAGGGAAATGATCCTACTTTCAAATGATAGGAGGAAGCCCCCCCACCTTACTTCCCAGAACTCAAGCATCTTTGCTTGTTTCCCTGTAGAGCAGCCAGCGACCATGTAGAGATTCGTATCCACAGATCCAGTGCAGTCTGCATATTCTGATTATTAATCAGTCTTGTTGTATCACCTTCTAAGGCAGAAATTATTTGACTTGTGTTGTTTTGATAATTTATGACGATCTCTAGGCTTAACCACCCAACTGAAGCCCAGACCCAGTGAGCATGTGCATAGTCTTGGTCTTGCAAAAATGTTTAATATAGTTGCAAGATGTTGACCCCCTGCGGCCAACTTTGAAAGTATAAATAATTTTTTTATTAGGCTTCTGGTACAGTAAGTTCATGTTTATGTTTAGTATACAAAAAACAGTATTTCTAGAATTATTCTATTTTTGACTTTTAGTTCCCCTTTAACACCTACTCAAGCAAGTGCAGGGTTATCTATTCTGCTCAAGGGAGCAGCTGATCTGTCTAAGAGTTTCAACAACACCCCTTGCACCAAGTGCTTCTTAATGTGTACCACTTCCCTTGGCTGCAGTAATTTAGCCCCTGAAAGGTTTTAAAGCCCCTTAGTGGTTTGGTTAGCAATATAATAGGGCCAGAACCTAATCACTTTCTTGCAGAGCATTGCATCTAATGTAAGCATGAAATAATAATATAAATACAATCTATCTTAAATTCCACATAATTCTGTCATATGCCATTACAATAGAAATGATAATGGAGTCCTGTGTTGATGTAAATTAAAAAAAAAATCTAAGATGGATTTAACTTAATATCAAATGCCTAGAATAAATCATCCCAGGTGTCAATTTAAAATGAAAATTGGATTTTTTAATTTTTAAAACCATGAAATCCCATATTCTTTTACAGGAGAAGAGATATATGAGCATGCATAAAGAAGGGGCAGAGAGCATTCGGAGGATTGGAGAGGGAATGTTTCATTTGCAGGCAAAATTTTTGTTGGGATTTGAGTTTCATTTCCCTTTATGGCTTTATACAAAGTTTAGAATGAATAGCTCCTGAGGGAGCAGAGATATACTGAAGCTGAAATAGCTCCTTGTTACACAGATTTGATGAAAGGCTGTAATTTTACTGCTGATTTTTACACGTTGCTACCATGGGGCACTGTTTGTGGTGGGGGTTTGAAAGCTCCAAATATCAAGTGCTGTATTTAGGGGTTGCAAACAGGGGCTTCGTACACACATTTATGGGGCCCCACAGATAGCAGTAATAAGCAGCAGAAATCAAAAGCAAGCCCTTTATACCCCACAGATATAGCTGTTCTGTTGGAAGGAGAAGCTTTTGTAGGAAAGGGAAAAATGGTATAATTTTGAATTAGAGCTACTGTAAACAGCATTCAGTCTCAAGCTGTTTTAAACTACAACTCCCAGCATCTCTGACAGCTTGAACACTAAGACAGGAATGTTATCTACTGAACCAAACCATCTCGGCTCCTTATATATTAACGGCAATTGCTATGGATAAAACCAGATGATCATAATTTAGAGATAACTGCTCCAAAAATATAGTATATATGCTCACCCCTTATCCACGATGACCCGGGTGTCTATAGACCCCAGGTCCCACGTCTCTGGGTTGGCTAACACTTTAAACAGGTATGGTTTTAATTCATAGGAAATGCACTAAACACATTGGGTGAGTGGCCTGGGTGCATTGCCCTGAACCTGTAGCAAAATGGGAGCTGCACTTGGAGACGAAAAATATGCAAGCATTCTGGACTCCACTCGTATGTAAAATCGAAAGTCTTTATTTAAGCAAGTTAAAAACATTCAGAAATCCCGATGTGTTTCGTATCCACAATACGTAGTCATAAGCATCTATCAATCGTGGATACGAAATGCATCAGGATTTCAGAATGTTTTTAAATAAAGACCTTCGATTTTACATACGAGTGGACTCCGGAGTGCTTGCCAATTTTTTGTCTTCAGGAATATTATATAACAGTGCTGTACAGGCTTTTCCATGCTGAACCAATTGCTGTTTATTTAATATGTTGGGGGACTGGATTATCATGGTAAGGGCTCTGTTCATATCTTGAGGGTGCAGGAAGCCACATAAATTATTGAAAAAAAAAGTATTGGAGGGCTATATCTGGCTAGCATGCCTCAAGCTGAGCTGCCTTGCTGTATTAATTGTGGTATTGGCTCACACAGAGTGTTTTTCCCCAGGGTCTGCCACCAGACAGACCCACATCACTTATTCTATTATACTAAGGGCTGTACCTGGCCATGCACATATAGATCTGCCTAACCGAAGGACTGGCATGGCCATATATTTGTCAGAGAGTACATGGATCAATAAGTTGCTGACTGTTTCAGAAGTGACCACGTAACGCAGTGCTACAGCACCAGATTTTGTATGATGCTACCAAATCTAATCCCCCTAGGCTAGAATGTAACATCAGATCAGATAAAGTCAGAGTCTTTCCGACACCATTTGTTTTAATCTTGTTGGATGAAGACGCAGCATGCAGCGGTCACATCAGACGGTCGTGACGGATGGAATATTTTATATGTAGTTTATGCATCATATTTTTCTATTAGTCCTATTATATTTGGACCCATGCAACACCATCCATCCTACAAAAGCACTCTTGGAGTTTAGCCATTAGCCTGTGTTGCCAGGTTTGAACATCCAATGTGTAGGGCAGGGATTCCCAACCTTTTTTACCCATGAGTCAAATGTAAAAAGAGTTGAGGAGCAACACAAACATGAAAAAGTCCCTTGGGGTGCCAAATAAGGGCTGTGATTGGATATTCGGTAGCCCCAATGTGGAATGGTAGCCTACAGGAGACTCTGCTTGGCACTATACTTAGTTTTTATGCAATTAAAACTTGCTTCTCAGCCTGGAATTCAAAAATAAGTATCTGCTTTGAGGACACTGAGAGCAACATGTTGCTCACGAGCTACTGGTTGGGGATCACTAGTGTAGGGTCGTAGTTAGATTATTAGAACATTCAGCCCTTGGGACAATAACTGGATCATAAATGTTGGTGCCGGGCACACAGGCAAACTCACGTATTGATCAGACCAGAAAAATAGTGGATTAAAAATTGAAGCTTTATTACATAATCATCTCTCGCCTGACGCGTTTCGTATCACTAGGATACTTAATCATATGATTAATTACATAAAAGCCTGCATAGCAGGTTTCATGGCATTGGGAACATTTGCAGCAATTAAGGATTTTAATTTTCACTGCATGTTTCACCTGGAGCCTGAATGCATAACGCCTAGTTATATATTATATTTTATGTTATTTTATGTTGGACTGAAAATATGTTAGTGAATAAAAGTAATTCTTTTTTATTTCCTCATTTATCAGTGGAGGAGTACACTCTAACAATCTTACCCTTAATGCAGATATACTGAAGCACTTAGGGTTTTTCAACATTATAGCTGCTATTGTGGCTACATCCATTCCATTGAACTTTTAAGAACACTGGGATGAATTTAAACTATTAAATAATTAGTTGGTTGCTACATATTTTTTTGGTGTTTAAGAACCTAGTTTAGTAAAATAGCATGAATACATTGGTTCTAGAATGATTTTTCAGACAGAATAACAAGCACAAATGAATTAGTAATGGAAAAAGTGCAGAGGGACTAGTGTTTGCATAGTAAATGAAAAAGCATAAAGTTACATAAATTGACATTAATGGAAATGTTTAAGTGTACAGCTGGACCTACAGTAGCTAAGCAACAGCTTTAGCAACAAAAAATAAACTATTATTTTTATTAATGCAGAAGGGCCAATAGGGGATAAAATACTTGGCTACATTGCCAGTATGATTTTAATAGTGGAACTACTAAAATTATGTTGTATACGTAATTGTTGTTATGAAGTATGTGGTTTTTGTGTCATAGGTGTGTTTTATGTATGGTTATACCATTATGAGCTAATGGCTTTAATGGGGTTTTGAGCATTGAAATGCTGTGATGTGAGTTATGGAACCAGTTGTTTGATATTGAGGAAGTGGCAGGATGCCACAAAACACTTGGGAGTAGATTTACTAACCGGCGAAAAGTCGGCAGTGTCCACTTCGCACCCAGCGCAACACTTTGCCAGGAGAAAATTCGCTAAGAATACACTAATTCACTAAAATGCGGAGTTTCGTTGTGGGTGCTGAACACTGGCGACTTTTCTCTAGCGTTACTTCAGCAAAGCAAGCATTTGAAGATGCGCTAGTGTTCATTTCTGCCTAGCAAAACTTCGCAAGGGATCTTGCGCTCAGGCCAATTTTCATAGGGTGGGAAATTTAAAGGAAGTCTTTATGTTAAATGTTGGGGCATATACTTTACACTATGGGGCCGATTCACTAAATTCGAGTGAATTCGAGTGAAGGATTCGAATTTAAAAAACTTCAAATTTCGAAGTGTTTTTTGGGCTACTTCGACCATCGAATGGGCTACTTCGACCTTCGACTACGACTATCGAACGATTCGAACTAAAAATCGTTCGACTATTCGACCATTCGATAGTCGAAGTACTGTCTCTTTAAAAAAAAATTCGACCCCCTAGTTCGGCAGCTAAAAGCTACCGAACTCAATGTTAGCCTATGGGGAAGGTCCCCATAGGCTTGCCTAAGTTTTTTTCATCGAAGGATATTCATTCGATCGTTGAATTAAAATCCTTCGAATCGTTTTATTCGAAGGATTTAATCGTTCGATCGAATGAATAATCCTTCGATCGATCGATCGATCGAATTTCCTGCGCTAAATCCTTCGAATTCGATATTCAAATTCGAAGGATTTCAATTCCTAGTCGAATATCGAGGGTTAATTAACCCTCGATATTCGACCATTGGTGAATCGGCCCCTATGTGTTTATTACACTTTTTAAAACACATGTCCAGGGATCCTTAATAAAGACAATAGAGTTCTTATAATGCCCTACACATGTGCCCACTGTAAAATTAATGTTCCATATGTTTGTCAATGTATGGTGAAAACCGGTTACCCAAAAAAAGTTTGTTAGGTCTTTTGCAGGAAATCAGGCTGAAAAAAGGAAAAGACGCCAGCATATTTTGGACTTTGATGCATTTTCGGCTCACAGAATTAATGTAAGAGACAGAAGATTATGGAAGATCTAGCTACTTTAATGCACTGTGCCTTATCTGAGGTGGCGAAGGCAACTCTGACGTTAGAGGTAACGTTCAGTTAAATCTGCATTTTAGCGAATTGCAGAGTGGTGTCCGTTCTCCAGAGCGAAAAGTTGCCTGGTGATAGAGTGCGAATGACTGCTAGCGCCAGTCTCTTTCACTAGCGAATTGAAGCTTGCACTTATTAGTAAATCAGTGATGTCCCTGCGGCTGGTAATGCTAGTGAATTGTCGCTAGCATTAGCCACTTCGTCCTTTAGTAATTCTACCCCCTAGAGTCCTGCTATGTTCCACGCTTAGCTATGCATTTTTTAAAGGTAAATAAAAGTGATTTTTTTTTTAATATTCAATATACAATGTGTCTCCTGTGCTCCATCAATGTTACATTTCTGACAATCTTGGTTATGCCTGACCGGGCCTGGGAGATTGCTTAAATGTTTTCATATTTTAGGTCATCATATCTAACACTGTTTGCTTAAAGGGATGTGGCACTGTTTTGACATCTGCTGTACCAGGTTGTGCCCCACTTTTTCAGTGCAATATGCAGCAATAGGAATTCAGGCTGCATCAGTATCAGGTCCTGGGGATGACACAAGAATTGCAGCTTTATTCCTTTTTATTTGTTCTTTGACAGCTAAAGGGGGGTTCAACTAGAAGAAGAAGCACGGTGATCATATTGATCATTGACTGTTCCTATACAATATCACCCTTCAATGCAAAACAGGATTCTGTCAAGAAGAAGGTGCAAACCCACAGCGGAAGAAAATTCAGTGCAGGAAAGAACAGAACTTAAAACACTTCTTGTCTTGTCGCCACCAGTCTTATCGAAAGAGAACAATCAGAGCAGGGTTTTCAGCACTGAATGTGTAATACAATACATAACTGATGACCAGACAGCCACAAAGTACTGTCTTTGCTGATAACGCTTTATCGAATTTCCACAGTATCACTCATCTGTCTTGCAGCGGACCCAGAATCCTTTGGGGGCAGCTATGAAGTCATGCCCCGTAAAACAAATCCTTGTAGCTTAAGTTCTGAAATGCTGTATTGTAATGTGCAAAGTAACTGTTAATCTTAAAGGGATACTGTCATGGGAAAAAACATTTTTTTCCAAATGAATCAGTTACTAGTGCTGCTCCAGCAGAATTCTGCACTGAAATCCATTTCTCAAAAGAGCAAACAGATTTTTTTATATTCAATTTTGAAATCTGACATGGGGCTAGACATATTGTCAATTTCCCAGCTGCCCCAAGTCATGTGACTTGTGCTCTGATAAACTTCAATCACTCTTTACTGCTGTACTGCAAATTGGTATGATATCACCCCCCCCCAGCAGCCAAACAAAAGAACAATGGGAAGGTAACCA
Source organism: Xenopus petersii (assembly GCA_038501925.1). Taxonomy (NCBI): domain Eukaryota; kingdom Metazoa; phylum Chordata; class Amphibia; order Anura; family Pipidae; genus Xenopus; species Xenopus petersii. Next base: position 93,558,988 of record CM076679.1, on the reverse strand, counting down.
GATAGCAGCTCCCTAACACAAGATAACAGCTGCCTGGTAGATCTAAGAACAACACTCAATAGTAAAAACCCATGTCCCACTGAGACTCCTTTAGTTACATTGAGAAGGAAAAACAGCAGCCTGCCAGAAAGCATTTCTCTCCTAAAGTGCAGGCACAAGTCACATGACCAGGGGCAGCTGGGAAATTGACAAAATGTCTAGCCCCATGTCAGATTTCAAAATTGAATATAAAAAAATCTGTTTGCTCTTTTGAGAAATGGATTGCAGTGCAGAATTCTGCTGGAGTAGCACTATTAACTGATGTGTTTTGAAAAAAAACATGTTTTCCGATGACAGTATCCCTTTAAGGTCCCAAAGAACATTGACTTGCTTTTTGCATGTTCAAATATCCACATAATCACATGCACATAGAATCTGTTTAGTTCTTTTTGTGGGTTTAATATTTGAATTTTTATTATGTATTATTTTCATGTGTATTGTTTTAAAATTTGTATCAAAGCCACCCTGTGAATTCTGTGTTTTAATTACTCAGATCCTCTACCTACCCTAAAATAGATGCATGTTAAATAATACTTTCATGCAAATATTTCCTTACACTTACTTTTATTGCTTTGTATCCAATATGCCTATTTTGGTTCTGTCACTTACTCATCATTTTACATCTATAATGATGGTTAATAGTTCCTTATCTGCACAGTTATACTTAGTGCTTAGTGAACTTACTCCATATAGTCACTTTCTATATGTAACTGCTTATTTTTTTAACTTTTTGTGTTGTGTTGGTTCATATAGCTCAATAACAATGGGCAATGTTTTATAATAAATCATATTTTAGACTGGAATTTAAGAAAAGTTTTATTTTGACCATTGGGAATGACACAGGTTTTACAGGACTGCTTGAATAATTTTAGCCCATCTGGCAAAAGAACTTTTGGAGACCTGTAACTGAAGGGGAGGTGGTTTCTAAGTTCCCTTGGGTTAGCAGTTTTTTAAGCAATATTCTAAATGAACAAGATTCAGAAAGACAGACGGTATGGATTCACAGTCATCAGAGAGGCAGTGAAGTGAAGTCCAGGGACAGGTAAGTGCAGAGACATGGGAAGGGTGCTTTTTGTGTTGTATGAGAAACAGGAATTGTGACTGTGCTGCAGATAGAGACTGAAGAGCGACAGAAGCAGAATTAAATGAAATTGACATTTCTGTGAGTCCTAGAAAGCATTAGAAATCCTGCACGGCACAGCAGGGAGATGCTGTCAAGGTGAGACTGTACTTAGTAAAAGAATATTGATTTACCCAAGAATATGGGAATAACAGTGCAAAGCTAATAGCAATATTTAACATTAAACAGAGTGCAGTCGGAAATTGGCCAAAACATCTAAAACAAAGGATAATCAACAAATATTGATTCCTGAGAAAAGTGCAACTCAACAGTATTGGCAATATCCAGTATTTCACTGATGTTCAGGCTGTTGACAGAGCCTTGTGTATGTGCATGGTTTTTAAGTCATAAAAGGCTATTGCCAACTTCAACAAAGTGACGGGTATATTTTTATTTTGGCCCATCACAAATTCTGCAGCACAACAAAATGATGTCCCTTACTTTGCACATGCAGCAGCACACCGTTTCAATAATTCCCAAATGTATATTTGTATACATGCAACTACCTTGCTAAATTGTTTGCATCTACATACAGTTCTCTCATCTTGAATTATGAATATATTGCTGCTTGCACTTTTTTTTGTACATTTGATCAAGGGTACTTCAAGCCCCAACAACCCTCTAACTTAATTAGACTCTCTTCAGTATTTTCAGCATTCAAAGACCCCCAAAAGACGTATCTTTTCTATAAAGCATATTCCACTCTATGCTGATCTTTCCAAGTGAACTAGCATTCAAATTACCATGTGGACCCCAAGCTTTCTACTACTGTGTGAGTTGAATGCAAGTTATAGACTAAATGGCAGTGTGTTGGGAGTCTCCCACAGATTGAAAGCAAAGAAACTATCATACTCTTATGCACTTGTTTACTAACAAAGGTGTATAGAATATGAAGCTTACTGTAACACCCGCCGCTGGTTTTGAGCGCAGGCACGCATCAACTTGGGCGCCGGCATTGAGGCGCCCGCGCACATCAAATCGGACACCTGCGCAGGAATGGACGCTCACATACTTAGGAGCAATGACCTCTAATTTAGGCGCCTGGCTTCCTATTGGTTCCTGATGTGTCTGTCTTCCTCAGCCTGCTCCTGATTGGTTCCTGTTCCCTTAAATACCTTCCTCTTCCTCCTCACATTGCCCAAGCTGGCTTCAGTTCCTGCTAAAGCCCTGGTTGTTCGAGTTTCCTGGTTTTGACCCTCTGCCTGTTTTCCTGACCTCTGAACCTTCGCTGCCTGAATTCGACCTCTGCCTGCATTTAACTATGCCTTAGCCTGACCCCTTGGTACTTCGCTTCTTTGAAACCTGTCTTCTGGAAACGACCTTTGCCTGCACTTGACTACGCCTTGCCTGATCCCTTGTTACTTCGCTCATGGTAACTCGCCTGGCTTCTCTACCACCTCCGCAGCAGAAAGCCCGGGGCCCCAAAAGGGCGTCGGTGAATACCGGAGCCGTAGAGAGGTTCCTGTTACCATCAGTTCTCCTGGATCAGCTACCTTCCTCCGGGATCTGAGGTAAACAGATTGTTATACTTACATTGGAAAAAAAAAAGGCTTCATGAACGATTCACATTAATGTTATTTAGAATACCCCTCTGAGCACGGGCAATGAATCAGACTTTCAGAAAAGCAAACATTTTAAGTACATTGCTGTCTGCCCTTCTAATATTTGGTATGTAATGCCACAATGTGCGTTGAACTGGAAGAGAAGGTTATGCTCATTTAGAAGTTCTTATTTCACAGTTTTTAATTCTTGACTTTAATTGCCCAATATTGCTTCAGAATATCTTCTGCCATGTAGCTTGATCCCTGAAGGGGACAAAAAGGAGTAGCATGTACAAATGTCACCACTGTGAGAGAGGCAATATGTATGGGGCTGACACTGACCACCATGGGACTTGATCTCTCCCACGAGCAGCTCCTACATCTTGTCCTCTCCTATCTCCACGCTCATCTCTCCCAGGATAACAATAGATTTTATGTCATTGTCATTTTCTGGTGTTTTCCAGTATTTGTTTAGTTTAATAATTCAGAGGAAAATGGACACTTGGCAGCCAGGACACAGAGTGCTGAGCACAGAGGCCAAGAAGGTGACAGAAATTGGAAGAGACTGACTCATATTAGGAATAGATAAATAGCTGGACAAAACTGGCAAATTGAAGTAAACAATAGAGATGGCGCGAACTGTTCGCCGGCGAACTTGTTCGCGCGAACATCGGGTGTTCGCGCTCGCCGGAAGTTCGCGAACGTCGCGCGACGTTCGCCATTTTGGGTTCGCCATTGTTGGCGCTTTTTTTTGCCCTCTCACCCCAGACCAGCAGGTACATGGCAGCCAATCAGGAAGCTCTCCCCTGGACCACTCCCCTTCCCTATAAAAACCGAAGCCCTGCAGCGTTTTTTCACTCTGCCTGTGTGTGCTGAAGAGATAGTGTAGGGAGAGAGCTGCTGCCTGTTAGTGATTTCAGGGACAGTTGAAAGTTTGCTGGCTAGTAATCGTTTTGATACTGCTCTGTTATTGGAGGGACAGAAGTCTGCAGGGGTTTGAGGGACATTTAAGCTTAGGTAGCTTTGCTGGCTAGTAATCTACCTTCTACTGCAGTGCTCTGTATGTAGCTGCAGTGGGCAGCTGTCCTGCTTCTGATCTCATCTGCTGACTGCTGCAATAACAGTAGTCCTTGTAAGGACTGCTTTTATTTATTTTTTTGTTGTTTTACTACTACTACTACTACTACTATAAGAGCCCAGTGCTATTAGTCTAGCAGTGTTGGGGAGTGGGACTGGTGTGCTAATCTGCTGCTCCTAGTAGTTCAGCAGCACCAACTTTAATTTTTTTTTTTTTAATATTCATTTTTTTTTTATTTTACTTTTTTTTATTTTACTACCGCTGTAGTAGTGTATAAGTTGACCTTTTAGGCATTATTTGCCCTGTAGGCATTTTTTGCCCAGTGTGTTATTCAACCAACTGCCATCTAGCTGTGTGACCTTGTTCACATTCTGTCTAAATATCCATAATATTACCGTCTCCAGAAAAAACACCGGAGTGACTTTTTTTCAAGCAGCCATAATATATTTTACGTAATCCGTATCCATCGCTGTAGTAGTGTATAAATTGACCTTTTAGGCATTATTTGCCCTGTAGGCATTTTTTGCCCAGTGTGTTATTCAACCAACTGCCATCTAGCTGTGTGACCTTGTTCACATTCTGTCTAAATATCCATAATATTACCGTCTCCAGAAAAAACACCGGAGTGACTTTTTTCAAGCAGCCATAATATATTTTACGTAATCCGTATCCATCGCTGTAGTAGTGTATAAGTTGACCTTTTAGGCATTATTTGCCCTGTAGGCATTTTTTGCCCAGTGTGTTATTCAACCAACTGCCATCTAGCTGTGTGACCTTGTTCACATTCTGTCTAAATATCCATAATATTACCGTCTCCAGAAAAAACACCGGAGTGGCTTTTTTCAAGCAGCCATAATATATTTTACGTAATCCGTATCCATCGCTGTAGTAGTGTATAAGTTGACCTTTTAGGCATTATTTGCCCTGTAGGCATTTTTTGCCCAGTGTGTTATTCAACCAACTGCCATCTAGCTGTGTGACCTTGTTCACATTCTGTCTAAATATCCATAATATTACCGTCTCCAGAAAAAACACCGGAGTGACTTTTTTCAAGCAGCCATAATATATTTTACGTAATCCGTATCCATCGCTGTAGTAGTGTATAAGTTGACCTTTTAGGCATTATTTGCCCTATAGGCATTTTTTGCCCAGTGTGTTATTCAACCAACTGCCATCTAGCTGTGTGACCTTGTTCACATTCTGTCTAAATATCCATAATATTACCGTCTCCAGAAAAAACACCGGAGTGACTTTTTTCAGGCAGCCATAATATATTTTACGTAATCCGTATCCATCGCTGTATTAGTGTATAAATTGACCTTTTAGGCATTATTTGCCCTGTAGGCATTTTTTGCCCAGTGTGTTATTCAACCAACTGCCATCTAGCTGTGTGACCTTGTTCACATTCTGTCTAAATATCCATAATATTACCGTCTCCAGAAAAAACACCGGAGTGACTTTTTTCAAGCAGCCATAATATATTTTACGTAATCCGTATCCATCGCTGTATTAGTGTATAAATTGACCTTTTAGGCATTATTTGCCCTGTAGGCATTTTTTGCCCAGTGTGTTATTCAACCAACTGCCATCTAGCTGTGTGACCTTGTTCACATTCTGTCTAAATATCCATAATATTACCGTCTCCAGAAAAAACACCGGAGTGACTTTTTTCAAGCAGCCATAATAAATAGGGATGTAGCGAACTGCCGTTAATGTGTTCGCGAACACCGGCAAAAAAGCGAACAGTTCGCGAACAGTTCGCGAACTTCGAACGCTCGATAAAATCGTTCGATCGAACGATCGAAGGATTTTATTCGTACGATCGAAGGATTTTCGTTCGAATCGAACGATCGAAGCTATTCGATCGAATGATTTTAATTCAATCGAATGCTTATAATCGTTCGAACGAATGGAAATCGTTCGATTTTAGCGATTTTAGCATTCGATTGAATTAAAATCAGTCGAAGTTCGCGCGAACTAGTTCGCCGGCGAACAGTTCGCTACATCCCTAATCATAAATTTTACGAGATCCGTATCCACCGCTGTAGTAGTGTATACGTTGATCTTGTGGGCAGTATTTGCACAGTGTTTTCTTCAAACCGCCATCTAGCTGTGTGAGCTTGTTCACATTTTGTCTAAATATTGATAATATTATCGTCTCTAGAAAAACCACTTGAGTTACTTTTTTTCAAGCAGCATTCATATATTTTACGTAATCCGTATCCACCGCTGTAGTAGTGTATACGTTGATCTTGTAGGCATTATTTGCACACTGTTTTCTTCAAACTGCCATCTAGCTGTGTGTATTATCGTTTCCAGAAAAACCAACTGAGTTTTTGTTGTTGTTGTTTTTTTAAAAATAATGCCAGGCAAAGGCAGGCCGCCACGCAGAGGCCGTGCTAGGGGCCGTGCTGCTATGCAATCCTGTGGCCCTAGCAAATTGCCCAGTTTTAAAAAGCCAATGACCCTGAACTCCCAAAATGCTGAAGAGGTAGTTGACTGGCTTACACAGCACACCCCATCCTCTACCGTTTCTAACTTTACCACAACATCCTCCTTATCCTCCACTGCTATGGCCACCCCACGTAACACTTCCTCCACCACCGGTGCCCCTTCTTCACTGGAGTCAGAGGAGTTATTTTCCCATGAGTTTCTTGAACTGAGTAATGCGCAACCATTATTGCCAGAAGAAGATGAAGGAGATGAGGACGTTACACCAGATTTAATTCTGGCAGAGAACACGACAGAGATGGACATAATGAGTGATGAGGAGGAGGTCCCCGCTGCTGCTTCCTTCTGTGATGTGTCAGAAGAAATTGATGCATCTGAGGAGAATGATGATGAGGAGATTGATGTTTTGTGGGTGCCTAGTAGAAGAGAGCAAGAGGAGGGTAGTTCAGATGGAGAGACGGAGAGTCAGAGAGGCAGTAGGAGAATAAGACTTAGAAGAAGCAGGGAGGACAGCCCGCAGGGATCAGTAGGGCAACAACATGTATCGGCACCTGTGTTCAGCCAGCCAACGCACCCGCCATTGCCGCCAATGCCGCCAACTTCTACTGTTACCGCCAGATCGCACACTTCCAAAAAGTCAGCAGTGTGGGATTTTTTTAATGTGTATGCCTCTGACAAAAGCATTGTAATTTGCAATGAGTGCAGTCAGAAACTGAGCCTTGGTAAGCCCAACAGCCACATAGGTACAACTTCTATGCGAAGGCACATGAGCGGCAAGCACAAAGCACTTTGGGAGCAACACCTCAAAGGCAACAGGCAAACTAAAAGCCACACTCCTTCTGGTCCAGCATCTTACTGCTCTACCTCTGCTCTCCTTGACCCGTCTGAACCACCCTCCACTCCGCCTTCCACCTTGACCACCTGTTCCCATTCCCAGTCATCTGCCACCAGCCAAGTTTCTGTGAAGGCCATGTTTGAGCGTAAGAAGCCAATGTCTGACTGTCACCCCCTTGCCCGGCGTCTGACAGCTGGCTTGTCTGCACTCTTAGCCCGCCAGCTTTTACCATACCAGCTGGTGGACTCTGAGGTCTTCCGCAAATTTGTAGCAATTGGGACACCGCAGTGGAAGGTACCCAGCCGCAATTTTTTTTCTAAAAAGGGAATACCACACCTGTACCAACATGTGCAGAGCCAAGTTACCGCATCTCTGTCACTTAGTGTTGGGCCAAAGGTCCATATGACTACTGACGCATGGTCCTCCAAGCATGGTCAGGGCAGGTATGTCACCTACACTGCCCACTGGGTGAACTTGGTAATGGCTGGGAAGCAGGGAATGGGTAGCTCAACAACAACAGTGGAGTTGGTGTCACCGCCACGGATTGCACGCGGTTCTGCCACCACCTCTACTCCTCCATCGCTCTCTACCTCATCTTCTTCCTCTTCTTCTTCTTACTCTGCTGCTGGGTCCTCCTTCTCCTCCTCCACACCTGTGCACCCCCAGCTCCCCCTAGGCTATTCGACGTGCCAGGTACGCCGTTGTCACGCTGTCTTGGGGATGACGTGCCTGGAAAGCAAAAACCATACCGGATCTGTACTCCTGTCATCTCTGCAGTCACAGGCCGATCGGTGGCTGACCCCACACCAACTGCAGATCGGAAAAGTGGTGTGTGACAATGGAAGCAATCTGTTGGCAGCGTTGAGACTGGGCAATTTAACACATGTGCCCTGCATGGCACATGTGTTAAATTTAATAGTCCAACGTTTTGTCTCCAAGTACCCAGGATTCCAGGACGTTCTCACCCAGTCCAGAAAGGTGTCGGCCCATTTCAGACGTTCCTACACAGCCATGGCACGCCTTGCTGACATTCAGCAGCGCTACAACATGCCAGTCAGGCGTTTGATTTCTGACAGCCAGACTCGCTGGAATTCAACGCTCCTTATGTTGGAACGTCTGCTGCAACAACAAAGGGCCGTCAACGAGTACCTTTTTGAACTGGGTGGTAGGACTGGATCTGCAGAGCTGGGGATTTTTTTTCCCCGTTACTGGGTGCTTATGCGCGATGCCTGCAGGCTCATGCGACCTTTTGAAGAGGTGACAAATATGGTCAGTCGCACCGAAGGCACCATCAGCGACCTAATACCCTTCGCTTTCTTCCTGGAGCGTGCCGTGCGACGAGTGACAGATGAGGCTGTAGACCAGCGTGACGAGGAGCTGGAAGCGCACGATTTCTGGTCGGAATCACCAGAACGAACCCAGGCATCTGCTGCAACGCAGGGAGAGGTGCCAGAAGTGGAGTCAGAGGAGGAAGGTGGCTTTGTGGAGGAGGAGGAGGAGGACCAACAGGAGCAGGCTTCCCAGGGGGCTAGTGGTGACCTTTTGGGGACCCCTGGTCTTGTACGTGGCTGGGGGGAGGAGACCGTGGATGATGCAGTCCTTGATAATGAGGAAGCGGAGATGGATAGCTCTGCATCCAACCTTGTGAGAATGGGGTCTTTCATGCTGTCATGCCTGTTGAAGGACCCCCGTATCAAGAGGCTTAAGGAGAAGGACCTGTACTGGGTCGCAACGCTACTAGACCCTCGGTACAAGCATAAAGTGTCAGAAATGTTACCAACATACCACAAGTCCGAAAAGATGCGGCATTTACAAACCAGCCTGCAAAACATGTTGTACAATGCTTTTAAGGGTGATGTCACTTCAGGAACTCATCAACATTCCAGGGGCAGAGGTGCCAGTAATCCTGCCACGAGCACACCTGCAAGGACAAAGCCCTTTGGCCAGTCTGTAACGTCAGACATGCAAATGTTTTTCTGTCCAAGGCAGCGCCACAACCCTTCTGGATCCACCCTCAAAGAACGCCTCGACCGGCAGGTAGCGGACTACCTGGCATTAACTGCAGATATCGACACTCTGAGGAGCGATGAACCCCTGGACTACTGGGTGCGCAGGCTTGATCTGTGGCCAGAGCTGTCACAATTTGCCATGAACCTCTTGTCTTGCCCAGCCTCAAGTGTGCTCTCAGAAAGGACCTTCAGTGCAGCAGGAGGGATTGTAACTGAGAAGAGAACTCGCCTAGGTCACAAAAGTGTCGATTACCTGACCTTTATTAAAATGAATGAGGGGTGGATCTCGGAGGGTTACTGCACGCCGGAAGACTTGTTCTGACTTCTATGCAGCTGTCCTTCTCTTCAAGCCTCATGACTCCACACACAGCTGTCCTTTAGCGTCCTCCTCCCTCCGCCACCGTTACAAACTAGGGTGCAAACCCTACTGGTTTAATTTTTTCTGGCCTCTGTGCTTCAGTGGCTGCAACCAAAAAAACTGGGCAAACAATGTCTACAAGGTCAACGTATGGCAAAAAATGACTATTTTCAGCATTTATATGGCATATTTTTTCTGGCAACTGTGCTTCAGTGGCTGCGTCCAAAAAAATGCATATTTTCTGCATTTATATGGCATAATTTTTCTGGCCTCTGTGCTTCAGTGGCTGCGTCCAAAAAAATGCATATTTTCTGCATTTATATGGCATAATTTTTCTGGCCTCTGTGCTTCAGTGGCTGCAACCAAAAAAATTTATATTTTCAGCATTTATATGGCATATTTTTTCTGGCAACTGTGCTTCAGTGGCTGCAACCAAAAAAACTGGGCAAACAATGTCTACAAGGTCAACGTATGGCGAAAAATGACTATTTTCTGCATTTATATGGCATATTTTTTCTGGCAACTGTGCTTCAGTGGCTGCGTCCAAAAAAATGCATATTTTCTGCATTTATATGGCATAATTTTTCTGGCCTCTGTGCTTCAGTGGCTGCAACCAAAAAAATGCATATTTTCTGCATTTATATGGCATAATTTTTCTGGCCTCTGTGCTTCAGTGGCTGCAACCAAAAAAATTTATATTTTCAGCATTTATATGGCATAATTTTTCTGGCCTCTGTGCTTCAGTGGCTGCAACCAAAAAAATTTATATTTTCAGCATTTATATGGCATATTTTTTCTGGCAACTGTGCTTCAGTGGCTGCAACCAAAAAAACTGGGCAAACAATGTCTACAAGGTCAACGTATGGCGAAAAATTACTATTTTCAGCATTTATATGGCATATTTTTTCTGGCAACTGTGCTTCAGTGGCTGCGTCCAAAAAAACTGGGCAAACAATGCCTACAAGGTCAACGTATGGCAGTTGTTTAAAGAGAACAGTAGATTACTAGCCAGCAAAGCTACCTAAGCTAAAATGTCCCTCAAATCCCTGCAGACTTCTCTCCCTCCAATACAGAGCAGTATCAAGCAGATTACTAGCCAGCAAACTTACTATCATCTGTCCCTGAAATCACTAACAGCTCTCCCCCTACACTATCTCTTCCAAGCACACACAGGCAGATTTTTCAGATACATTTTTGCCCTTGATCCCCCTCTGGCATGCCACTGTCCAGGTCGTTGCACCCTTTAAACAACTTTAAAATCATTTTTCTGGCCAGAAATGTCTTTTTTAGATGTTAAAGTTCGCCTTCCCATTGAAGTCTATGGGGTTCGCGAACCGCTCGCATTTTTGCGCAAGTTCGCGAATATGTTCGCGAACTTTTTTTCCGACGTTCGCTACATCCCTAGTAAACAATTGGATAATATCCTTAGCATTATTTGGATGGGTGTATATCTTTATAGGTTTGCACACAACACATGCAGAGCTTAACAAGGTTACAATGGCGGATGCAATATTGGAAAACTAAGCAGATAAAGGTCTGCTTTGCTTCATGTGGCAGCAAAAAGGCTCATCTAGGAGTCAGAGCAGAAAGCAGGCACTCTGCCACTCTTTGACCTCTAGAAATTGAATTGCTGGTTTGGAAATCGGTAACTACAGCAGATTGACCACAGCTCCCATTATCTCTAACCTCTCGTACTGCCTGAGAAGCACCATGGCTGAAGGTGGAAGTATTTACCACTGACTCTCAGCTGCGAAATATGTATTTCCAGGTAGGCTAGTAAAAATGATCCTGCAACCACGTGGTACAAGCCACAGCACACCAGGGGTTAAATCAATTTGTTTTATTCCCTGTGCAAAAAAAAGGTTCCACGGAAGTATGAATATTAAATCACGTCTGAGTTTTAAAGTATGTTCTAACGTTTCCTACTTAGTAAAACCATCAATAATTCAGGGATAAAAAGGATGAGGTACATTCACAAAATCATCTCTCCCGTCAGCTGCTACCTTTTGTTTAGTTCATAACGATTCATGAAAATTCAATAGCCTTAGCAAAGTGCCTCTATCGGCCTTCGATAAGATTTTCACATGCCTCATGTCTCAGGGAAGAATTGCCCTGCAATGAGTTAATAGAACAAATAAACCTTCTACAGTTACACAGAGTAACATAACCTAACAGTGTAGGAAAAATATAAAATGTTCCTTTATTCTTAGTAGAGTTCTGTTTTTATATTTTTGGGTACAATATTCCTTTATAGTCCAAAGGGCCTGCGATATATTGTTAAGCATGTTTCATATAGCAAATGAGTATATATATATCTATATATATATATGTATATATATATATATATATATATATATATATATATATATATATATATATATATATAAAAAATATATGTATATATATATATATATACTGTATATATATAAATTCAAAAGAAACTTACCCCAGCACTCCAACATACAGCCCCCTGGGAAATTTATTTTTGCACAACTGAACTGTAACTAACACACAAAGAGACACTCTTAGTTACAAAGTTTGTACAAAGTATGCTCTCCCAAGTCCCAACCCCCACTTAATGGTTGAGAATGCAAACTAGTTCCTGTGAAAACTTCTGCTTCACCTGTGTTAATCTCCTGTTTATCCTCTCACAAAAGGGAGAAATGTACCTGGGTCTTCCTGGGACAGTCTTCGCCATTTATCTTTTTTTATGGGTGACAGACTACTGTCATAGATTCCTAAATCATATTCTAGTAGAGCCTTTTAATTTAGGCCTGCTTTCAAGTATTTTCCTTTTCATGACTAGAGACAAACCTTTCTTAGGAGTAGCAAGAAAAGACCAAGCTGTGCAGTGTGTGCTGTATCATTTCATTTCCCCACAGAAAAGGTGAAATATTCTACAATGAAGTTCTGTTGTCACACAATGGGCAGTAGCTGTTACCAAATGCTACTTGAGACTAGTTATAAGCATTGAATATAAAATGACAGTGTGCACTTACACTCCAGAAAATGTGTCGCAAAAAAGAAGTGATATGGATTTAGATACATATTTTAACCCAGAAATCCAAGGCTTAAAGGAGAACTAAACCCCCCCAATAATAAAAAGCCCTACCCACTACCCTACATAGTCCCCCCTCCCTGATCCCCCACCTGCATAGGTGATTACTTCTGAAAGTGCCCCTAATTCATTACTCACATATAGGTGCACAGTAAGCGCAGTAGAGCTCATGAACGACATTTTCTGGCTCTTTGTTATTCTTCAGGACATGAACGCCATATTGGCACATGCGCAGTTGGAGCACTCTCCAGACTGCCAGAAACTTTGCCTGAAGGTTTTTTGCAGGGGGGCCCGGTGCACTCTAGTTACTCCACTGTATGTGAAATAGTCATTTCATAATCCTTACCTGTATTTATGTATGAGAGGGAGACTTTAACTCTGACATACTGTATACATATATATATATATTTAGAAAAGTTGAGATATAAGTCTTTGTTACTCATGTGAGAAGTGTTTGATATGAATCATTAGCCAACTACAATCAGTTGTTATAAACCTTGCAATTCCTGCCATAAGGCATAGGGCTCATTTACTACCTGGGAATATGTGCTCTAGTGCAATAACCAATAGCAACCAATCAGCATTTGGCAGTTCTACGGCAACAACAAAGAAAATGTTTGTTGTTGGTTTGGTTTAGTGAATGGCCCTGTGTTGTCACATACAAATAAAACCAACATGACATGGGACCTCTATATTTCTTATACAGCTGGATACAAGGAAGATATGGGACAAATATTAAAAAAACTTAGAAGGGACTAAGCAGCCGAAGAGATGATAAATAGTACAAGGCATACACGTTACTTCTGACTTCATCAACATCTTCCAAAACCAATTACAGTAGCAAAAATTTATTTACCATGTTTAGTGCACCCAAGGGACTCTGCCAAGCAAATATTAGGGCTGTTGATAGCTGCCTTTGCTGTACTGCTATAAATAGTATATTTATAATACCAATGTCTGCGCAAGCTCTTAAGGTGTGTTTTTTTACTCAGATACATTTTTCATAAAATTTCACTTATATCAATTCTTATTTAGCTACACACTTTACTTTCATGTTTTCCTGAATTTTGCTCATTTTAATGGCATATAAAGAGGCTTTTCTGTGACTTATTGGTGATATCAGAAAACCCAGGGGTAATGCATTTTGAAAAGAATACATTTTAAAAGAAGTTTTAAGACCTGTGCTGGTGCACGCCTATTAATAAGCCTTAAAGTTAGAAGTGCTTTTCCAAAAAGGCCTCTGCAAATGTCCCTAAACTACAACCCTTGCTGTGTGTCATATAATATTTTACTTGCACTAGGAGTTTCTTTTAAAATGAACACATGTAATGAATATAATTCACATGCACAAATGTCTAAATCCAGTATAGACTTTCAATGGGGTAAAGTCTGGTCAAATGGCACAAATGGAAATTGTGTCCATCTTCTTAAAGGTATTTCTTTTTGTGTTAGCAGAGGTATTTGTGGGTTTTGAAAGAGGGCACAGCTACAGTACTTATATACTGTAGGTGTAAATACTAGGTGCAAAATTACCAATTTAAATGGCATTCATATGCTAAAACTATCTTACAACACAGTCATCATTCAGTTCATGATGGCTGATAGGAAGACTACAGAATGTTAATTTCAAAGCTCTGTGTTCAGGTTTTAATTTTGAACATGCAATGGTATGGTATTGAGGAACACATGAACAATGTAAAAGTAATCCATTCTGGTGCTCTTGTCATGGGTTTTATTTGCCTTTAAATATAGTTTGGCATAATATTATTAGACATCTGTAATTGGCGATTACCTAAAGTTTGTATAAGACCAAAGGAACACAAGGCTATTCTTATCTGGAACAGAAAAGCCCCTCTATTCATTTAGCTACCAGTCGCCTGGCTATATGAATGCAAGAAATATGTCAATCAGTCTTTCCAAGCAACAGTTACCGGATCTGTAAGTGCCACATTGCTTGTTGCTTGTTATCCAGATACCAAATGCCTTGAATCGTCATTTATACCATAAGACATAATCACAGTATCCCCCTGCTATTGCTAAAAATAACCAAGTCACAAAACTACAATCAGAGCCCTATATTCAAAATTGGATTATCTTGGCCACCATATTGTCACGAATCGGCAACCAGAATCCAGAACCAATGCTAGGCTCCCTGGTCTCGGCTCTTACTTCTGCCTTTAACAGCCGCCTTCCACCACGGGAGGAGCCCTTGGCTAATTGGATGCTGCCAGGTCTTAAAAAGAGAGGAACCAAGCGAGGGTTCTGGATGAGCGGAGGGGCAGGATCGTTAGCAAAGTCTGGGCAGAAGGTCACGGTGCAAGGGGTAGGCAAAAGCGTGGTCAGACAGGCCGGGTTGGTGCGGGCAGAATTCAAGCGAAGTCAGACAGGCAAGGGTCAAAACCAGCAGATATATCAGAAGGGTCAGACAGGCACGGGTCGGATTACGGATTTCAGAATAGTCGGTTATCAGGCCAAGGTCAGGATTACAGAAGTCTGGAAAGTCAGGCAGGCAGGGTCAAAACAGGAATCAGAATATGAATATAATGCACCCATGAACTCACAAATGGCAGATGGCAATGACATCATCACGCCAGTGGCAGTTTGCGTAAAAATAAAGGAAGTGCGCACCGCGCGCGCCATAGGAACCGGCAGAGAGGAATAATCAACGAGGCGGGTGTCCTCGCCGGACCGCTAGACCACCAGGGTGAGTTTTCCTCACACATATACTATAGATTTCAAGAAATCTTGCTCCATATGGAATTTAGATCTCTAAAACTTTTAGTGGTGTTAATGAGCCCTTGGACATGTGTGTTGTTAGGGACATGTCCCTTGATTCTAGTAACATTCTGTTATAAAATGTATACTTTATAATGTTAAAAGTTTATAATGTTATATGTTTCTAATGAATTAATGGTAAGCGTGACACCCACACGGCATGATGGCATCAAATACTGTAAACCAATGTTTTGTCATTTTCAAGTGCTTTTTGTTGGAATGAAAACATCCATTGGTCTTGATATATACTGTTTATAGACATATTTCATGAAGACTATTCCTGCATCAGCAAGTGGCCTTTATTAGTCACCTATTTGGGTAACTAGATGTGGGTACAGTTTGTTCCCTTTTTACATGATCTTGAATAAGTTGAGGAGACAAGCCAAGCACTTTATAGTATAATGTGACATTATGCCCTTCCATTTATTTCTCAAACTAATTAAACCACAGTGGACTCCAACTTTATTGTAGTATTTTTTTTTGTTATAATTACTGCATTTAGCGTGACTCTAGTCATGTTACTCTAAAGAGCCGATTCACGAAGGGTCGAATATCGAGGGTTAATTAACCCTCGATATTCGACTGGGAACTAAAATCGTACGACTTCGAATATCGAAGTCGAACGATTTTGCGCAAATCCTGCGATCGATCGAAGGATTTTTCGTTCGATCGAACGATTAAATCCTTCGAATCGAACGATTCGAAGGATTTTAATCCAACGATCGAACGAAAATCCTTCGATCAAAAAATCACAGGCAAGCCTATGGGGACCTTCCCCATAGGCTAACATTGACTTCGGTAGCTTTTAGCTGCCGAAGTAGGGGGTCGAAGTTTTTTTTAAAGGGACAGTACTTCGACTATCGAATGGTCGAATAGTCGAACGATTTTTACTTCTAATCGTTCGAATCGATCGAATTCGATCGAATTTAACCAATTCGATGGTCGAAGTACCCAAAAAATACTTCGAAATTCGAATTTTTTTTATTCGAATCCTTCACCCGAAATTCGTGAATCGGCCCCTAAATGTTGAGGTAATTTCAGTTAATGTTCTCCTGTGAGATTTTTCTGATAATTATTAATAGTCCTTGTCATTATGATGAAGTGCTAGAAGCAGCATGTCTTAGTGACTGATGTTTCTCTGTATATCCTTAAGCTCATATCATACAATACGTACGTGCATTTATAGCCTGCAATTGCTGATGCTTCCTGTACTGAACATTGGCACAGCTGGATTCTTCTGTCTGGTCTGGACTAAAATGTAATAATTCCTAAAGAATGTAAGGAAAATTATGTTAAATGAGGCACACTGGGGGTTTTGTTTGTTGTAAAAGAAGTACAGGTATATGATCCCTTATCCGGAAACCCGATATTCAGAAAGCTCAGAATTACAGAATGGCTGTCTCCCATAGACTTCATTTTATCCAAATAATCCAAATTTTTAAAAATGATTTCCTTTTTCTCTGTAGTAATAAAACAGTTGCTTGTACTTGATCCCAACTAAGATATAATTAATCCTTATTGGAAGCAAACCCAGCCTATTGGGTTTATTTAATGTTTAAGTTAATTTCTAGTAGACTTAAGTCATGAAGACCCAAACTACAGAAAGATCCATTATCCGGAGAGCCCCAGGTTCCAAGCATTCTGGATAACAGGTCCCATACCTGGACTATGTAATGATAAACATACTTACATGTACATACAATTCTAATGTTAAATAATTTTTTCTGTACGTAGTTTCCTAGAATTTTATATATCAACTTAAATATAACATAATGTAGAAATCTGTGCAACCTAATAGTGATGTGTGGGTCGACAAAATGTCAACCTGCACCCTGCCCTAAACCACCCCTTCACCATCTGCACCACCATGTTTACAGACCTGCACCTGACCAGACTTGCACTGATATCATAGAAGGGATTGGGTACGCAGGTACGAGTCTATAAAAAAATGCCAACTAGAGACAGCAACCGGCACAATAGGGTCACAGGTGGGGAGAGCAGTAGTAAGAACACAACCTAAACCTGCCAATCTTGTATGGAAGTCGGCCCGAACTCACCCGATCCACAGGTTCCAACAGCTTTCAGGTCAGCCAACAAATCCACAGTTCTGCTGCTTTACCAAATACTGTACTTGGAGAACTGGGCAAGGAACTTGCAAATGATGTTCAAAGATGATAATTGCAAATGCTAGTTATACCCCATACGGTAGTGTGCTTGAGACTCCTTAATTGAGAATGATTTGTGGATGTTCATGGATAACAGACCATTAGGGGAAGACCTATGAATGGCAGACAAGCTGTTGTCTAGGTCTGGAGGGGCCAAATTAGCAGTTCAAATCTGCCCTTTCTGGCCATCTTAAAATCTATGCAGTCCTATTCATTGGTAACTAAACAAATAAAGTGTTGTATTTACTAAAAAGGTGCATAAATTAAAGGGATGAAAACATAATTTTGCCTCTTTATAGGTCACTGGTAAGGCCTCATCTGGAGTATACAGTGCAGTTGGGTTCCAGTCTTTAAGAAGGATATAATTGAGCTGGAGAGAGTGCATAGATGTACAACTAGACTGGTAAAAGGATAGCAAATAAACTATGAGGAAGGAAGATCAAGGTTGGGGTTGAGGGGACATGTATACATTAGAGAAAATTATAGGGAGACCTTTGTCACATAGAAAAGAGCAACACGCCAGAGGCCACCCCTTTAGACTAGAGCAGTGATCCCAAACAGTCGCTTGCGAACAACATGTTGCTCACCAACCCTTTGGGTATTGCTCCCAGTGACGTCAAATCAGGTGCTTATTTTTGGATTCCAGGCTTGCAGACAAGTTTTGGTTGCATAAAACCCAAGTGTACAGCCAAACAGAACTTTCTGTAGGCTGCCAGTCTAAATAGGGGCTACCAATAGACAATCACAGAACTTATTTGGCATTGCCAGGGACTTTTTTCATGCTTTTGTTGGTCCCCAACCTTTTTTTACATTTGAATGTGGCTCACTGGTAAAAAAAGGTTCGGGACCCCTGGTCTTGAGGAACAGAACTTTCATTTGAAGCAACATAGGTGGTTTTTCACAGAGAAATTGTGGAATGCCTTGCTGGGTGAGAGTAAGAGAGAGAGAGCAGATCCACAGCAATAACTCAGAGCAGGACTTGCTTAAAACATGAAAAAAATCCTTTTTATTATTTTTAATTTTTTTAAGCAAGTCTTCTGCTGAGCTATTGCTGTGGATATGCTTGCAGAACGACCACTCGGTACCCAGGCAGTTGGTGAATTTTTTTGTGTGCCCCCATTATTTTGAGGACATATATGTGAATATACACATACTGTATGTTTGTGTTTTTCCTTATTTCCACCCTTAACTATGTTACTTGCTGTGGATTATTACTGTATTACCTGTGAGTCAGACTGTGTTTGGAATAAAATAATTATTTCTCCGTGGCAGTACAAATCACTGCAATTAGTCAATGGAAAGCAATCTTTATTCATTTAACAGCAACTGTGTTTTAAAAAAATATACAATTTGTTTTGAAAAAGGCAATATAATTAATTGAAACACTTTGAAAATGATTTCAAAGGGTTTTTTTTCGTGATTAAAATTGCAGCACATCAAACCGGTTACTTCTAGAGGAACCGAAGATCAATACAGTGCACTAATAAAGATGATTATAAAAACACATTAGGTGGTTATTTTTGTGATAGGTGGGAACTCCAGTGGGGATTACTATCTGTACAGTAAGGGAAAATAAGAACAAAGGATAAAAGTGATATTTCCTACTTAATTAATTAATATATGATTTGTTAAAATATTTTCCCTTCTCTACTGCAGACAGCACAGGCTATTTTTTAACAAGGCTTATCCTGCCTGAAGCCTCACATAATCTATATAAAACTATCAACACTACTTGACAACTGAAAGAGTTGTAGTACAACCTCTTTCAGGGGTAACTCTTTTATAAAATGAAAGGAGTGAATAAGTAGGACTTTGCTAGTGATGGGTGAATCTGACTCGTTTCATTTTGCTGAAAGTTCACGAAAAGGAGCAAATTCGCCAAAATGCTTTGAAGTCTATGGGTGACAACACTTTTTATACTAGAGTCTATGGGTAACACTTTCACAATTAATTTGACTTGTTTTTAAATTAAAAAATGAGAATAGCTGAAGACTTCAAAATTGTAATTTTATTGGAAAGTTTTCAAACAAAAATCTTTTCTGGGGACTAAAAAAATAATAACGCTTCTTTGGAAGCTTTCCTTGAGCTTATCTGTGTTACTAACTCATTTTGCATATAAATATTATAAAAAAAACTTCTGACCTCCCTGCAGGTCCACCATAAATGCATCATACAATATCACAAGAGTCCAGAGTCAAGGATTAATATCATTGCCATGTGCTGGAATC
The DNA here is from genome assembly GCA_038501925.1 of Xenopus petersii. NCBI lineage: Eukaryota > Metazoa > Chordata > Amphibia > Anura > Pipidae > Xenopus > Xenopus petersii. Next base: position 93,539,331 of record CM076679.1, on the reverse strand, counting down.
AGTATACATTTGGTTTAGTTTATATGTATGTATACAGTATATTAAATACGTTATACACACACATGCATACCTGAAGGACTTCTGCTCTAGACTTTTTTTTTTAAAGCTCCTGCCATGAGTATATACATTTTGGAAAACACTGAAGAATGTGTTGATATCTAAAAGTAAAGCTGCATGCCCATGCATCATGCAGTATGTTTGTTCAAAGCAAATTTGCCTTTATTGTAAGTAAAAGCATAAACACTGTATTGTGTGCAGTGCCACCAGCAGTAAATAAATGATTGCAGAACACTACCAAGTCCACAAACTCAAAAATAGCTGCAAAAGTAAAAGTTTTTTCTGTTGACAGCATATGTAGGTCATTTGTAAGGATTATCATTTTGTTCCCAGTGATTAATGTGAAGGTTGAACAGAGGGTACAACTCTATTCATGAACATTTTTTTTAATGGAGAAGGGATGTGGGTTAAATCTATGTGGGGCCCCTTAATTATGAACTCTAAAGTCACCTTTAAGGCCTTAAGAAATTTGTTGCATGCAGATTCTCAATGTAATGGCTGTCTAATTAACTGTATTGCACTATGAAATGGGAATTTTAATTATTCATTATTATTATATTACATTTCTCAATAGTCAATGCACAATGACACTACTACTGCCATTGTTCTGCAGCCCCCAGCCTTCCAAATTAGAATTTCTGACATATCTTTTTTGTAAAACAAGAACTGTATCCTTGTAAACCACTGGCCTACCAGCACACTGACTAATTGGTTTTAACCTTCTGCCTTTATCCGTAGTATTGTACAGCAAATCCAAAACATATACACACACACAAAGGATAACAACCTTCAACCTACCTGATTTACACTGAGAGAAGAAGGATGCAGAACATTTCAGCCAAAGAATACATGAAACCTTCAACAAGTGCTAAGAGAAACAGCAATCGTACCCCTCTCACAGATAAATCTTTTATGGGAAATAAAAGTTTTTGCAGGTGGCCAAGGATAATAGTGAACACTGATTTGCTGATTCCTGGTAAAAATACGACAGAAGGGGTAATTTATCAAGTGCAGGGAAGGGTGCAAAGTGCAAATAACTGGCATAATCAGTCATACCATGTCACTTTGTGCCCAGCCTTGCACTTTAAAAAAATTGCTGCTGCTCTTTAAACTGGGTACCCCTATTGACTACAGAACAGTATGTGACCTGCAACAGCCATGATGCATTAATAAAGGGTGGATGGGTAAGATACATAACATTGGGAATGCCACTGGCAGACACTTGGGAAAGGGCTACATTGCATCCAAACACTTTGCACCTTGAGCCAGATAAAAAAATGAAAAAAGGTGCAGAGCAAAGTACAGCCAGTCCCTTGCTGTAAGTATTAGGGTTTGTGCTTTTGCATCACTTAGGGGGTTAGTTACTAAACTCTGAATGCAAAAATGACAAAAATAAAAATATCTGATTTATTTTTTATAAAATCGGACTTTTAAAAAAATCACGATTTTATTTTCAGAATTTATTAAACCCTGAGGATGGAAAAGCCAGAATCTGAAAATCCGGCATCTCAGACCTGTCGATGTTGCATATAAGTCAATGGGAGAAGTCCCAATAATTTTTTGATGTGCCCTGGGTTTCGTGCAATACCCTAAAGTATTCTGAGGTTTCGGGTGAAAATTACGAAAAAATCGTGAAAACTGGAAAATTTTCTGCAAAATGTAATAATAAATAAGCGTTAAAAACCCGAGCGGATTTGATTGGAGTTTGTAGCAGAAAATATTGAGATAAATTCTGACTTTGATGAATAACCCCCATAGTGTTCTTTCGCCTCTTTAAATGTTAACTGGTGCATTAATAAGGCGTGGATGGGGGAGATACATAAGATTGGGAATGCCACTGGCAGGCACTCGGGAAAGGGCTACATTGCATCCAAACACTTTGCATCTTGAGCCAGCTGGCATAACTCCATGTTCAAAGTTAAATCAAATCTTTTGCCTTTTTGATGCTTAAATTCAGGAAAGCATAGCAACAAATACTAGACCAGAATGCATAATTTCCCCACCAGAACTAATGGCATCTCCCTCCCTCTCAACCACATGATGTGTTATGCTGCTAAACTCTGTCTGACTGTGATACCAAGAAAGGAATCTGCTCTTTCAATGTCATACTACTATAGCTTTGCATAATATATGCAATATAAATAAAACTTAACATACTTAGGTTGAAGGTTGTTAACTATCCACCAATAATCAATGGAGATAACAATGGGACCATTAGATACACATCTATAAATATATGTGTGTGGTCATGTTTGGCATAGTGACTAGTAAAAAGAATAAATATTATTTTTTTTTCTAGCTAAACTGCATTTGTTTGTTTATGTCAAAGAGTGCAGGAAACCCTCATATAAGTATATTGTTATTAATGGAAGCTGACATGTCTGCTCGAGGTTAGTTAATAGTTTCCCTTTTCTACATATGCTTGGGGAAACTAGTTAACACACTGCAACAAATGAGCCTATTATAGCAGTAATTGTCGAGTCCTGTTTTTAAGGCTATGTATTTCCTACACTCTTGAATGCAAAGAACGGGACCTGGAATCAAAGGTATTCAGGAATCATGTACAAACACTACCCTGACTATTTTTACAATGGGCTGCCAGTGACCTACAATTTTAACTTTTTAAAGTATGAATCTGCTATGCATTTGAGTCTAAAAACTGTGAGGGTATGGCATATCATTGATAAACCTAAACTAGGAATGTTAAAAGGACATTGATCGGTGATCAAGCCTCTTTCATTGGGTACAGATTACAAGGCTCATGATACAAAACAAGTATATGGTTAGTACTTCCGGAACAAAGGTTGATCTACAAATAGGCAGGGGCTCAATGCAGGATTAAGGTATATATTATAGGCAGTTTAATCTTGGAGGTTTCTGGGAATGAGTTACAACAGAGTCAACGTGGATCACTTGCAGAACCTGGGACACATACTGGATTATATAGATTTCAGTAGAAAGACTGTTAAATCCAACAGTCTGTCATTGTAACATAGAGGCAAGAGCAGTAGATATAAAATCTTCTTCTGTATAATACCAGGCTCCAACCTAACAGAGGTCTATATCTTACAAGAACCCTATAAATAGCCAGTTTAGTCATTGTGGCAGCACCTGAATCAGTTATTTCATTACTGACAGTTTAAACTATTTTCAGCTACATTAATACAAACTATTGACAATTGTATGTCATTTTTGATTAGACAATGTATATGGCTAATTGCCTCCAAATTCTTCCAATGATTAATATGGATTTAAGAAAGCATTTGAAACAAGCAATATAGAAGCTGAAAGATTTGAGAAGTGTAATTTTAGCTACATTATGTGCTCAGTGCGAAACCTCACACCCCCAAACAGGTGGAGCACGTGCAGTTTCATCATCTCTTTCTGGCTTCACTGGGCTCTGCAGGAATATTAGAATGACTAGGAAGGTGAGATGTGAGTGAGCTGTTTATCTCCATTTTATGCCCAAAGGAACCGGATCTTTCACATGTTCAATTGTCTTTCACAATATCCTCCGTGAGCAGCTGAAAATTCTTATTTTAATAAGGCACAGAAGTGTTAATATAAAACGGCATTAGAGAGAAAAAGAGATCTGTGAGGTTTGGAAAAGCCAATACAGGTGAGAGGGAGACCCCTGGGGCTTAAACTATTGATTTAGAAAGGTCTTATAACATGCCGGATTTTTTTTTTAAAGCTGCACACAAGAATGACAGGACACAATGGTATGTTGTTGGGAAAAATAAAGAATGCACATAAATGCTTCATTTAAATAAGCAGTAAAAAGACCAAAATTATATAATTTGTTGATAGCTAGTGCTATTTTTGTTTAATCTGAAACAAATGATTATTTCCTCTGATTACAAGATCAATGCTACTAATTTCAATTAAAAGAAGCAATGTTGCTTTTAATCAAATCTGCTGATCATTCTTCTCTGCGGAATGTATTTACTGTTTGTTATTCTTCTGGGCTGGTTGTTTGCAGAATAGAATACAGATAGTACAGCTCTATGGAATATGTTGGTACATATAGATAGATAGATAGATAGATAGATAGATAGATAGATAGATAGATAGATAGATAGATAGATAGATAGATAGATAGATAGATATTATTAAATCATAGTAACTGTATGAGGTTAAGAGTCCAGTAGGGGGATGTTTGTCCATGCGGATGCAAACTTCCATATCTCACACCAATGGTTATTAGATTCCTCCCTGGATCAATCATTATTGATCTTAATAATCATAGCTACATGTGCCCTTTCTTGGCTTTTAACCCAGCAAATAAATCACTCAAACCAGAAATTGTCAACAGAAAATTATTTAGTTACCAGTTATCAGATTATGAAAAAAATTATACATTTTTCTTACCTGTAACAATACGTTTAGCAAGGCTGCACTGATTGATTGTGTTATGTTATATGCACTCAGTAATACCCTGCTAATTGCATTTCAGGTGCACATCATTGGGTAAAAATACCTTTTTTGTTTATTTCTTTGGTTACAACACAGGATTATATCCAAGTGACCTAGATCTGTCCATGAGTAGCTTCTTGGCACTCACAACATAGCTTAGTATTTGTTCATTTTATGCACCTTGTATCTCCACTTACTAATTAGATAACAGCAGAGACAATGCTCAAGTTACAATCCTCCAACCCTCAGTACTGTATGGTGATTGGTGAATTGTTGAAGTCCCTACACATAATAAATGAGCACTACAATTTTAAAAGATATGTACAACATACAATTTCCATACAGCTATGTTTTATACTGGATATGTGTATACAGGTACTGTATGGCATTAAAAAAAAGCATGAATCCATGTCAGTGGCAAAACTATTAAAATGGGTTTATTTAATGTTTATTTAATGTTATTAAATCCCAAGCATTGTGAATAATAGATCACATATTTTATGTGTTTATCTAAAGGGGACCTGTTTCACAAATAATTACAAATCCTTTTCTAACATTTTATTTGACCAATGAAAAAAAACGTACACTATATTTATGATTTAAATCTTGTTCCCTTTATTATTTTGGAATCCACAATTAGAGCCATATAGGAGGGCACCGTTTTGGGGACACTGTTATTAAGGTAAGTTTTGCATCATACCTAAATCTCATATTTGTGACCAAACTAAGGACCTGCTGCACATGCCCATGCATGTTCTGGACCCATCAGGACTGCCATGTTAAGCGCCCACCATCCAAACCTCTAGGAATATCACCGGCACACAAGATATGTGTTTAGCAGGGCAAGGCCTTGCAATTTTATTTAATGCATGGTGCAACATTTCAGGGACACTTATGTTTGGTTGATAAGTTCCCTTTAATCTCCCCAAGCACAGGCAATAATGTGTCTAAAGTTTCCTTCCAACCAGCATTAAGATAAATTGCTGGCAGAAATAATATACGTTCTCACTGCTTTCTGAAGTAGCCCAAAGTTGCCTTTCAAGTGATAAGAAGGATGCTCCTTTGTGGCGGCAAGTTTTTCCTCTTTAAAATGAACCTGGAATCATGGAATTGCTTATATTTAGCAATGCATTATAAACAGTTTGTGCTTAGCACAAAGGGAAATTCAGTTGGTTAAATCACGTTACATTCTGTTGCATCTGTCGCATCCTTTATGACTAAGGTTCAGACCAAATCAGTCCTAGGTCATCGCGTCGCATTAGGGTGGTATATCAGTGCAGAATTTGAAAATCACATTCAGTAATTCAAAAATATTTATCTAGACCATTATTTTAAGAGCCTCGTTATATTATTATTGACTGACAAAAGCAATGCTGCATTATTCTGTTTCTCTGTATAAAATATTAAAATTTTATAGTGTATTTGCAATACAACGTTTAGATACAGAATCACAATAGAAAAACAGGATCATTTGCTAAAAAATGGAAGTTGGGACCAATTTATGTTAAAATAGCTGCAACTGGTACCACATTTATGTTAAAGCACATTATTCTACACCTTATTTCTACTTCTGTGCCCTCAACCCACCCATGCCTTCCTTCAGTTTATCTCTGTCTGTCTCCATTACCTTGCAGAACTCTTGTTGCCTGACAGGTATATAAAAATATCTCTAACAACGCATTCACTTAAAATAGAGCGGATAGAGTTCAGTATTATCAGGGTTGCTTGCCGAGTTCCAAAAGACTGTGCAGAATTCACACAATGGTGAGCTGCATTATGGAAAGAAACCCTGTTTGCATTTGTGGTGAAGGGAGAGTCTTTTCCAGGGGAAAAAAAATTGAGTTTCTGACCTTTACTTTAATCTCCCGCAGCACATATCAGAAATTGCATTAGAAGAGGCTGCTGCTTATAGCAACATCGGAGAGAGGTGATGTCTTATTCGAGATAGGTAGAAATTGTTAAGGTTTGCACATCATTTTTTAAAACACTGTAAAACACATTTTGTATTTCTATATTTAAAAGTGTTTTTCTCTCTATTTTTCTCTTGTCTACAACCCTATCGCTTAGATCATTTTGATTTGTTACATTCATATGTACACAGAATTTCTTTTCTTTCCCCATAATCAATATATTTATATTAATATTCTTTATACAGTCCTGTTAGTTCTTGATACAAGGCCAGAGCACAGGTTCATTAAATGAATGTGTCCTTTGCCAGCCCTATGACCCACTTATATAATAAACATAAGATATAATGAATGAAAAACTTCTAAAAACAATTGAGCATTAAAGAGCCCAATAGGATTGTCTAGCCATCAACATAACTTTATGTCACTTTAATTAACACCAAGCATTTGGCATTTTCTTTTTATTACAGGGTAATAAAATAAAGTCTTTTTCTGTATAAATGGTTTACTGTCAGGAATTGCTGGGGATCGAACACTGTCTTGTGTGTTTTTTTTGGTCTGGGCATTTCCCTATTGAGCCACCAGGGGCGTTTTGTGCTGATGGTGCTTTATTTGCTCTTTCGCAGTTATAAAGCAAAATAAACTCAGCAAGGGCTTGTACCTGCTTGAATGAACCTTCGAGTGCCAGTGAAATTCTTCTTTGTTGCTACAATTGAGGTTGCCAAGGCTTCCTTCACCGTGCACGGGGTTGTCTTGTCCTGGAGAGCCAGGGTGTGCAAGCATGGTAACCTTGTACTTCACTCTCCTCCTCCAATCCCTCCATTTGCTTGGCCTTCGTGACACAGCCCTGTCCTGGTTCTCTTCTTACATCACCAATCGTTCTTTCAGTGTCTCCTACAACGGAGTAGCATCTTCTACCCTACCTCTTTCTGTTGGGGTTCCTCAAGGCTCTGTCCTGGGATCATTACTAATCTCCCTCTATACTTCCTCCCTAGGCAAATTAATCAACTCATATGGTTTCCACTACCACCTCTATGCTGACGATACTCAGATCTATCTCTCATCTCCTGATCTCAACCCAGAACACCTAACTCGCATCTCCTCCTGCCTGTCTGCTATCTCTACCTGGATTTCGCAACGCTACCATAAATTAAACCTCTCTAAAACTGAAATAGTGCTGTTTCCTCCAACTAACACCAGTAACATCCTGGAAGTATCAATCAATTTCACTATCACCCCATCTCCCCAGGCCCAGGGCCTTGGGGTTATCCTAGATTCTGCCCTGTCATTCACTCTTCATATCCAGTCACTTATTAAATCATGTCACTTCCACCTAAGGAACATATCCAAAATACGATAATTTATCTCCCAATATGCTGCCAAAATTCTTATTCCCTCTCTTGTCATATCACGTTTAGACTACTGTAACTCTCTTTAATTGGCCTTCCCCTCCAGAGACTGTCTGTCACCTCTCCAGTCCATAATGAACACTGCTGCGAGGCTCATACACCTCAGCAATCGCTCCTCCTCTGCCACGCAATTCTGTCAATCCCTGCACTGGCTTCTGTTACCTTTCAGAATCAAATTCAAATTAATGACCCTGACATTCAAAGCACTTCATAACTGCCCCACTCTACATCTCTGATCTCATCTCTATATACTCACCCAACCGCTTACTATGCTCCTCTACTGAGCTGCTACTCAACTCTTCTCTCATTACCTACTCACATGCTCACATTCAAGACTTTGCAAGGGCTGTACCCCACCTCTGGAACTCTCTCCCACGGTCTGTCCGACTTTCTCCCAATCTTTCTGCTTTCAAGAAATCTCTGAAAACGCACTTCTTTCGAGAAGCCTACCCTCACTCTGCTTAATTACAAAATGCAACACCACATACAGTACCACATTTCTCACCCACTTAATTCAATCTTGCCCAATCCCACACCTTGTGTATTACTCCCTTCTCTTTAGAGTGTATGCGTATGCATAGGGCCTTCCTCACCTTTTTGTGATGTATGTAACTCCATATGTTCTATGTATATAATTCATGTGATTTAGTTGTATAATCACATTTACTTTACAGTGCTACGCAATATGTTGGCGCTATATAAATACATGTTAATAATAATAATAATTCCTTGGTTATTGAGCTCCCCAGCCTCACCTATGCTGCAACTCATTGAATTGTGCCAGAACCCTGTCTTGTTCTTGTTTTGAGATCCTGTATCTTTGTCTTGTTCCTGAGCCCTTGTCCTGTTCTTTGTCTGCCTCGTGTTGCTCTCCTCTACTGACCTTGGCCTGTTATTGGACTTACTACTTACTTTGTTTGTCGCCTGCCCCTGACTTTAAGCCATTTACTGGACTCAGCCTCTGCCTGACAATTTCTACATTTTGTCTGTTTAGTCAGTTGTTTATGGCTATAGCCTGTGTGGGGATTTGCTCAATTGGTGGCTGCAGTGCTTGCATACCATGAAGTGATCAGCAAGTGGAGTTTGTAAACAGGACTGGGCCTGCTCGTTTATTCAGCAAAATAACACAGTTCAAGTGTAAAATGAAAACAGCTTACTTCAACATGGCATAAATCCAAACAGTCAGGAACTTTCAATGCCTCCTTACAAGCCCCAGTACCTCTCCCAATGAGTGTGGCTGGCTTGGTTTTAGGGAGCCTGATCTCTCCTCTCAGTGCTTCCCCCTTCTCACTGTTCTGAATTGTAACACTCCTTTTACCATTCAGTCAGCTGAACATGCTCCTGGCCCAAAATCCGTAATGGACCTAGGAATGGAAGCTTCATCCCACCCAATGCTCTACAAAGCCTCCGGACTCCAGGACCCAGACCAGAAATTCAAAACAACTCAGAGACAACCCATAAGCTGGTTTTCTCCCTATATCTATTCCCTGGAGCCCCTCATCATGTATAGGTAAGAAACCTAGGTGAAATATAGACACCATTTATAACTTTTCCATCTGGTGTCTCACACCTGGGATAACCAGTCTTTAGGCTCCTAACCTCCATCCTCTCCACAGCGACCCTATATTCATAGTAGCATAGTAACATAGCAAGTTAAGTTGAAAAAAGACCGTTTTACTCTATTTAAACCTGCCTTACTGCTAGTTGACCAGAGGAAGGCAAATAAACCCATTTGAAGCCTCTGCATTTTGCCTCAGAGGGGGAAAAATTCCTTCCTGATTCCAAAATGGACTAGTCCCTGGATCAATTTGTACTAGGAGTTATCTTCCATAACCCTATATTCCCTCACTTGCTAAAAAGGCATCCAACCCTTTTCAATAATTTGGATCTTTATACCTTAAGTCTTCTAAAATTTAAACATTAAGGGGCTGATTCACTAAATTCGAGTGAAGGATTCGAAGTAAAAAAACTTTGAATTTCAAAGTTTTTTGGGCTACTTCGACCATTGAATGGGCTACTTCGACCTTCGACTACGACTTCGAATCGAAGGATTCGTAGTAAAAATTGTTTGACTATTCGACCATTCGATAGTCGAAGTACTGTCTCTTTAAAAAAAACTTCGACCCCCTAGTTCGGTAGATATAAGCTACAGAAGTCAATGTTAGCCTATGGGGAAGGTCCTTTCAAGACACGCTCAGCAATTTTCAGATGATCTGGAGGTGCTGTGAATTTAGGAAATGGAAATTCTTTTTTATGGCTAATTTTTATCTTATAACGAATACATTTTTTTTAAAAAAGGAGATTTGTGATGAAAATATATTTCGGTTTTCCTTACTAAAGTGTACAAAAAAATTAGCTCGAGAGTGTGAAACCCACAGCTCTGTTTTGTACAAAGTACAACTTTAGGTATGTACTATAGCCAGCAATAGCAACACGGTATCACAGTATTTAAGTGGACCTGTCACCCAGACATAAAAATCTGTATAATAAAAGTCCTTTTCAAATTAAACATGAAACCCATTTTTTTTTTATTTAAGCATTCATAGTTTTTGTAAACTCTTAAAAATCTCTGCTGTCAATCAAATATTGCCTGCCCCTCCTATAGGTGGGGCAGGCAATTATTTTCAATTTCCATTCAGCACTTCCTAGATGTCACCGCCCTCCTCGCATTTCCCCCATTCTCTTCACCATTTAATTGCATAACCAGGGCATGGGGATGGACATCAGGTCCCCCATTCTGGTGCACAAACAAGATTTTGAGATGATGCAAGACTTGCTTTAATAACAGGGTCCACAAAATGGCTCCTGCCTGCTTGTTATAATTATTAATTCCCAGAAGGAAACAAGATTAAAACATTTGTTACAGTGTAATTAAAGTTCATTTTGCTTGACTAACATGATAAAATAGGATTTGAAATTATTTTTTTTGGGTGACGGGTCCCCTTTAACACTGAGTAGCTCTATAGCACTTCAGGGCTCAGTGGACATTACATTGCATTCTGCATAACTGGTGCAAACCTTTATACATTGACTAAGTGCCTATTTGGCACAAATAGTGTAGTGCATCTATTTTAACTTTTTTCAATGAAAATAATTTTTACTTTAATATCTGTGGCCCTGTGGATTTCTTAGAGCTATTGTACATTTTAATTTTGCAGCCCTTTTCAATAAAGGACAAGGTAATATAAATCAAATGAATCTAGTATAAGAGATTGGGTTGATAACACCAAAGCATGGCTTACACGATAATGCAGTTACAGTTCTGATCAGGGCGATATTAGAATATAACACACTTTCTTTATTAAAGATTGTATTAGCAAACACTTCTTTCAACACAGAAAATAATGACCTTTACCAAGTAATTGCATTTTTGATATGAGTATCGGATTTAGTATAAGAATTTGACATGGTTGTGCTGTACTGTACTGAGGAATTTTGGCAGGACTCCACCAGCAACCTTTCTCCAGCTTCCTCTCATTTCTGTTGCTGGGCTACTGCATCATCCATAGCCTCCGATTCTGACACTGCTTTATGAAATATATACCTCCTCTGCTCTTTGTTGATTTCTAGGGAATCCAATAATATTTCTAAACATCCCCCTTTCAGCCCTTGAAAATGAAAATATTTATAACTATTTCACTGCCGGAGATGTCAGAAAAGCAGCTCATCTCAAAAGACATGTATGGGGAATAAAGAAGCCTTTTTTTAAGAGTGCAAAATGTCACAACTCTGTATGCATTTTAGTCAAGCCAACCTCCCGTGGGTGAGCCATGTGTTGAGATGAATGGGTAATTGTACGGTAGTTTAATGCTAAGTTAACTGAAATGAAGTCTGAATAGAATACACATTATTATTTTCATGCATCAACTGTTTATAAAATTATAGCACCGAAGTAATTCAGAATGTTGTGGGCTCTGTGTCTGTCAGATTGAGCTCACGATGACAGCACAGTCTTATAAATGGTTGGATAATTCATTATAATATCTCTGCCCTAAATGGCTGTCCACCTAGTGGCCCCACAATGGACATTTGAATATCCTACACATTTAACTTCAGCAAGGATGACGTATCTTTAATCATTTTTTTGAAAGCTGCATTAAAATGAAAACATCGGGTTAAAATGTCCACGAAAAAACAGTGAACAAATTCCAAAATCTGTGAAATAGACCTTGCTCTCTGTTTTATTAGCAGTGGTGGTGATGTGTCAAAACCACCTGCCATGGGATATAATTCAAAATGTTACCTGTGCTAACCTTTGTGCCTTTGTATAACTCATCAACATCACAGACAGTCCTGATCAAGTAGCACCTCCTGAGTGTCTCCTTTATTTCTCTAAACAGCAGCCTTGCAAAAAGAAAATCACTTGCACTTTCATAAACATAATTGGGGTAAGTTTCTCAAGAGCCACAGAAGGTTGATTTTCTACAATTCAATGTCATTGTCACACAAATGTGAGTAAAAAAATCCACATGTTTTAATGAGCGTGGATATGTTTTTCAATTTATGAAGGGACTATACTTAGAAGTATATTTTCATGGAACGTGTCGCGTGCAGCTATTTGTTTCCTGCAATTTACTACAAACTTTTATGAATTTGCCTTAAGCTGTAGTTTGCTGGGAAGTGGCATAAATCATTATCACCTATGGCAAAATTGAAGCACTCTATAGAAATATTGATTAAATGGCTGTGTGAATATTTTTGGATGTTTTGTTAGAAGAAAAAAAATGTTCTGAATAATAGTAAATACTGTCCACGGAAAAAGGTTGAACCTCAGAAAATCCTTTTCCAAATGTTAGTCAAAGAATCTCTTAATGAAGAAATGCTGAAACTGGGAGGCCTATTTCTCAGCAGTTTTATTTTACTGGTTTTGGAGAAAGTGAGTTAAACTAAATAATCTGAAAAAAACCTTTAAAATGTTGAATTTTTCAGACAATTAAAAGCTAAAAAAGTCTAAACTGATTCAAGTTTGTCTAAAAGGATCAGCGCAACTTCCATTGACTTCTATGGGACCTCAACAACTTCTACCTGGAGATTTTTTGTTAGAGTTCAAACTTTTTCTTGTTTTTTTTTCATTTAATAAATCACCAGTTTTAGAGATTTAAAGAAACTTAGGAAAAGCACACACTTTAGAGAAAAAAAATTAAATTTGAATATTAATAAATAGGCCCTCTGAGAGTTGGACCACTGAACAAAACCAGATAGCATAAATTGTAATTGCTCATAAGGCCTAAGGCAAAGAACAATTCTTGGTGCAAAGTTATATAATGTATATCAGAGTAACTAAGCACTGCCAAAGCCCCCCCCCCCACAAAAATCATCAGAAGGGCTCCCCTACAAACCCCCTCCCTCCATGCTTGACTGTTGAGGCTGTAAAGGAAGCTGCCTGGTGAACACCTATCTGGCCCTCCCCCACCATGTACCCACCCATTTTCTTGCCTGCTCGTATCCCCTGCTCATGCCAAGTAGGTAAGATTATTGCGGGGAAATCACTTTGAGTAAGACAGTTAAATGGTCACTATCATGCAGGTGTTCTATTACTTGTACAATTCTGGGTTGTTAGAGACACTAAGGGGCCTATTTACTAACAACTGAATTGTGATTTTTTTTTCCACAAACCTCGAAAAGGTTTCTGGTTTTCCTATACTTATAAAAAGCTCTACAAATTTAAGCTGAAGTGAAAAAACACAAATCCTCTAATGCAAAACTGTTGTTGCGATGCTATTGAAGTCAGTGGGAGCTGCGCTGATCTTATTGGACCAATTTTAATCAAATCAGACTTTTAGAGGTTTTATGAAATTTTTTTCACTAGGGATAGTCTGAAAAAGTTCAATTTTATAGGTATTTTTACACCTTTTAGTGCATCATACAGTGCTTTTTTTTATTTGCACTTTTTATGTTCTGATCTTTTAATAAATTCAATGACAAAAACCTCTAAAATACGCCTCCACAAAACAATGTAGCACAATTTCTGCTTGCATGATTTATAACTTGTTATTGACAGATACCAAATCTAGATTTAGATCCCATTATGTGTGTTGGCAGTCTTTAGTAAAAACGCTGGGTCCAATTTATTATTGATAAAATCTTTTTATAACTGGCTCTGATTTACAAAAATGTGCACCGATTCAGTAAGTTCCTGCATATGAGCAATACCTAGTTCTAATTTTAGTAAATCTTCTACAATATGTTGGTTTCTTTACTTTGCTTTCCTACCTTTATTAGATGAAGTATAAAAATTTTAATTGCAACAGCATAAAAAATTAGCAGCCAGACCCTCGAATAAGGATGCTGATTTCTCAATGTGTAGATGTTATGTGGCCTACCTCCTGTAATCCAAATATAATATGTAGAGAAGAAAACCACTGCCTTTAAAACTAGCAGAGTGAAGCTACTATCTATAGTACACTATTCAATGCAGCATTCTCATTATCTCTGCATACACACCTAGAGCTGGCTGTGAAATCATTTAAGAACAAAAATTAATTAGATTTTGCTTGGCAGTATTTATTTGCTTGATCAAGGGCTCCTAAACCTGTAATTCTGCTGAAAGCTGAATAGTTTGGAAAGTGAAATATGATTTTGTTTTGCATGCAAATGTTATTCTTGCAGATATGATTATACACTCCACATACAATCATGTCTATTCTTGCTGCTTAAATATACAGGATACAGAGAATTAAAGGGCCAATGTATACTTGGTGCACAACAAATGCCTTGCTTTCAAAATATGTACAGGTGTGAGACCTGTTATCCAGAATGCTCAGGAGCTGGGGTCTTCCAGATAATTGATCTTTATGGCATTAGAAAATCTACCAGAAAATAATGTGAACATTAAATAAACCTAAATAGGCTGTTTTGCATCCATTAAGGAGTAATTATATCTTAGTTTGAATCAAGTATAGTGTACAGTTTTATTATTACAGAAAAAAAGAAAATCATTTTGAAAAATTTGGATTATTTGATTATAATGGAGTCTATGGGAGACAACCTTTCTGTAATTCAGAGCTTTCTGGATAATTGATCCCATACCTGTACTTTCTATGCATTTAATTTTTGCTAATGTTTTTATAAAACATAGACTTACACTTACTTATTTACCCTTCAAAGTGAAAGTCAATTTATTTGTATAATGAATACCTCCTTTATTATAACTGAGACATCTGTCCTGACATAGGCTGAGGGTCTGTAGACCTTAGGGCAAGAATGAAGTACTGTATATAAACATGTGTTGCACATATGAAAATGAATTCAGAGTGCGAGGGTAGGGTAAGAGAGAAGTAATTCCATTTATTGCAGGGAGCTGAAAGACAATAGGAACATTCTCTTAGCCCTGCACATGGGAACTGGTGCATCAAGTAAAAGTTCCTTAACTAAATAACATTTATGCGGTCGGCCCTACCTGTCAGTGCAGGACGTCTGGGGTTAATGTTCTCCCCTCTGGAGGCAGGACAAACAGTAACTCTTTCTTGAGCTCCTCCTCTTCCCATTCTCCACTTCCTATCCTCAGTTTTTTGTTTGTCCTGCTCGGGGGCGGACATATCTTCCTCCTCTCCAATCAATAATAGTTATTTGCTAAAGATTTTTTTCTACTCAACACAAGAAAAGGTTCTTGAGTGCTCCTTCAGTGAGCCCCCTGTGTGCTACTGCTAGTAGAGCCCAGAATGAAGAAATTGGCGAGCTCCAGGGTTAAGCCCTTTCACTGTGTGCTTCCCTTGTAAGTATGCATGTTTAAATTGTCATGCCTGAGCCCCCCATTGTTTTAGGCGCGCTCCCCAGGTGAGCCCCTCACTGTGTTTATACTGTAGTGCGCTCCGTTTTGCCTGGCCTAACGTAGAGCCCTGGGAACCCTCTGTGCGTCCTACCTGTGCGTGCTCCTTATGTAGAGCCCATTCCAAACCATCCGGTTTTTACACACGCAGCGTTCGCGCTGCTACTCTCAGGCGCGGTTCCAAAAAACTACAAGTCCCATAGTGCAGCAGGCGGGCGGGCGCGAAATAGACGCGTGACGTCACTTCCGCCACCTACCTAGTGCGCATTTCAGCGCGATTTTACCCTGAAACCTTCCTTAACAATGGCGTCTCAGGAAGATCTTTTGGACTTGATTCAAGCCACGATACCAGACAAGGCACGCAGTAAGAAGGCACACAAAGCACCTTCCAAAAGGGGTAGGAAACGCAAATCTCCATCCCCAGACATTATGCCTAAACTGCATAATATTGATTCTGACTCTGATTTCCCACAATCTGATCAGGACTTAAATACTATTGCTGCTATGCACACTACTACAGCTCAAGTACATTCTCAGCCAATAACCTGTGCCCCTTCTCTTAGCAAGGAAGGTGGTGCATCCGTTCCACAAGCCTCTACTAGTCCAGTACAGGAAACCAGTCAGTTAGCACAATTCATGGAATGGATTCAAAACCAAGTTAAATCCTCAGTCTCACAGGCTCTTAAAAGTCACACTAAACATACTAAGAAACAAAAATTAGATGTTCAATCTGTATCCAGTTCATCACTGGAATCACAGTCAGATAAGGAGTCTCAGGATACTGACTCTGAGGATTTTTCTACTAATTCTTCAGGTGAAAGCACACCTTCTGCCTATAAGCAACCTGAAGAAGTCAAAATACTCTTAAAACACATTTCTGACACTTTGGAAATAGCTGAAACTCAAGCTCCTATCTCCAAAGCAGATAAAGTCCTGGGCAATAAATCCAAGAAAACCAGAGTTTTCCCCACTAGCAAAAGTACTGCCAATGCCATTTCGGACGAGTGGGCTGAGCCTGACAAAAGGGCTAACATTTCTCAAAAATTTTTCAACAAGTTTCCAGTGGCGGATGAATTCAAAGCTATAAGGGACAAGTCACCCAAGGTGGATTCAGCTATTGTTAGGCTTTCAAAAAATACCACCTTGCCTACTGAAGATGCGGGCTCTTTCAAGGACCCCATGGAAAAGAAAATGGATTCTGCTCTTAAGAGAGGTTTCCTAAACACAACTGCCATTTTTCGTCCAGCCTCAGCGGCACTTTCAGTAGCAAAAACTGCACGATTTTGGTGTCAAGACCTCAAAAAGAAGGATCCCTCCACTCTAGATTTAGATAAAATATCTGCCGCGTTTTCCTTTCTTAGTGATGCTTCACTGGAAATTGCCAAGTTAGCAGCCAAAGCTTCTTCCTCCTCCATCACGGCCAGAAGGGCCTTGTGGTTAAGACAGTGGGCAGGGGATTCGGCATCGAAGCACAAATTGACATCTCTTAAGTTTGAAGGTTCGTACCTGTTCGGCTCAGAGCTCAAAAAAATTATTTCAGATGTGACTGGGGGTAAAGGAGTTTTTCTCCCCCAGGGCAATCGAAACAAAAGAGATTTTCATAAGAGAAATTACCACCATAGATCTTGGAATTCTTCACAGAAGAATAACTACAGACAGAGGCCAAATACCTCTCACTCGGCGAACAAGAAGTTCAAATCCTGGCAATCTCAGCCCAGAACCATTAAAAGATCAGGCCCTGCCAAAACTCAGGATTCCTGACTCCATTACATGCCATCTCCCCGTCATCCCAGTAGGAGGTCGTCTACGACATTTCCACTCCCAATGGGAACTCTCTATCCAAGACCAATGGGTACTTCAAATCCTGTCATCCGGTTACAAAATTCCTTTCCTACGGATGCCACGGAATCGATTCGTTCCTTCTTCAACCTCCATGAATGCGACAAGATCAGCTGCCATTCACAACATTGTTCAAGAACTACTTCAAAAAAAAGTAATAGCTCCAGTTCCGGCATTTCAACGGTTCCAAGGTTTTTACTCCAATCTTTTCTTAGTGCCAAAAAAAGATGGCGGTTTCAGACCGGTTCTCAACCTCCATCCTCTCAACAAACATGTTCGTTACCAGAGGTTCAAGATGGAATCAATCCGATCCATCACGGCATCTATCCCTGCAGGAGCGTTTATGTCCAAAGTAGACCTGAAAGACGCTTACCTCCATATTCCCATCCACTTAGATCACCAAAAATACTTGAGATTCATGATTCAAGGGAAACATTTCCAATTTCAAGCAATGCCCTTCGGCCTTACTACGGCGCCTCGGGTTTTCTCAAAAGTCCTAGGAGCATTGATAGCCAACATCAGGGCAACAGGTTGTCATATCTTTCCCTATTTAGACGACATTTTAATTTATGCAACGTCCCAACATCAAGCACAGTCCATGACACAGAACTGCATTCTCACTCTAGTCAAACACGGGTGGATGATCAATTACAACAAGAGCGTTATTCATCCTACTTGTCAACTAACCTTCCTGGGAATGGAGATCAACTCCATTTCCCAAAAGATTACCTTGCCGCAAGACAAATTTCTGAAACTGTCAGCCTCAATCCTTCAACTTCTATCCAAACATTGTCCCACAGCAGACGACATTTGAGGTCACTGGGACTAATGGCGTCCTCCATCGATGCAGTTCCCTTTGCAAGATTCCACATTCGACCACTGCAGAACCATTTCCTCAGATACTGGAACAAGAACCACCAGGACCTGTCCCAGACCATTGCATTGACTCCTCAGGTCAAAACCACGCTACAGTGGTGGCTCCAACCAGACAATGTCTTATTGGGAAAACTCTGGCAGACACCGGAACCGGTGGTTATAGCAACGGATGCCAGTCTTTTAGGCTGGGGAGCACAATGGAAACAACAATCTTGCCAAGGGACTTGGTCACCACAAGAGAGACTTCTCCACATAAATATCCTGGAGATTCGGGCAATATTCAATGCTCTCAGTTTTTGGCAACACCTTCTTCAATACTCCCATGTCCGGGTCCAGTCGGACAACGGGACAGCTGTAGCCTATCTCAACAGGCAAGGGGGTACCAAGAGCAAGAAAGCCATGGCAGAGATCGCAAAGGTTTTGTCTTGGGCAGAAGTTTCCAAAGTTCATTTGTCAGCGGTCTACATCCCAGGGATCCAGAATTGGCAACAGATTTTCTCAGCCGCAACACTTTGGATCCAGGAGAATGGATGCTCCACAGGCAGGTTTTCCAACAACTAGTCAAGCGATGGGGCAATCCATGTGTGGACATCATGGCATCCAGACACAACACACAATGCCAACGATTTTTCTCGAGGGTCCAGGATCCTCTAGCGGAGGATGTAGACGCCTTAACTACTCCTTTGTCTTTCCATCTGGGTTATGCCTTTCCACAGATTCCGATGATTCCCAGACTTCTGGCAAAGATACGCAGAGAAAGGATTCCCACAATACTAGTGGCACCAGCATGGCCGAGAAGAACTTGGTTTGCCGATATTGTGAGTATGACAGTGGGCAGTCCTTTCAAACTGCCACTCCGACCAGATCTTCTGAGCCAAGGGCCCATCTGGTTCCCAGACAATCACAAATTACATCTCACTGCGTGGCTGTTGAATCCCAAACTTGAATGCTAAAAGGTTTTTCACAATCAGTCATAAAGACTTTAATGGCAGCACGTAGAGATACTACAGTGAAAGCCTATCACAGAGTTTGGTCCGTTTTCTTCAAATGGTGCACAGACAAAAGGCTGGTTTGGCAGTCATGTACTTCACCACATATTTTACAGTTTCTTCAAGACGGTGCCGACAAAGAGTTAAGTGTGTCGTCACTGAAGGTTCAGCTTTCAGCCCTGGCGGCTCTTTTTCAACGACAGTGGGCTATCCTTCCTGAGTTCAAATTGTTCTTCCAAGCAATGTTGAGATTACGTCCCCCCATACGAGACCCTACACCTCCTTGGGACCTCAACTTAGTTCTCAAATGCCTTCAGCAGCATCCTTTTGAGCCTATTGACTCTTTAGATATCAAGTTGTTAACTCTTAAAACTGTTTTCCTTTTCGCTATTTGTTCAGCCAAAAGAGTTTCCGACATAGCAGCACTGTCTTGTATTTCTCCATGGCTGGTTTTCCACACAGATAGGGCGGTACTCAGAACGGTACCAAATTTTCTACCTAAAGTGGTTTCCCCCTTTCACATTAATCAAGAGATTGTTATTCCAGCGTTTTCTCCGGATTCGACGAATGACAGGGAACCCAACCTGGAAACACCGGATCCAGTTAGAGCACTTCACAGCTATGTCAATAAGACCAAACCGAATAGAAAATCCGATTCTCTCTTTGTTTTACACAGTGGCCCAAATACAGGCCAGAGAGCGTCAAAACGCACGATAGCACGATGGATCGTGTCCACTATACAGACAGCCTATGCTCTGGCACACAAAAAAGCTCCGGCTCTTACCAAGGCTCATTCTACAAGGAAGATAGGTACTTCATGGGCCTTATTCAACAATGTTTCACCAGAGGCAATTTGCAAAGCAGCAACTTGGTCCTCACTACACACTTTTTCCAGATTTTACAGACTGAACTTTCAACACAACGCCGACTCTCAATTTGGCAGAGTGGTTCTGCAAGCAGCTACTGCAGTTTAATCAAGTTCTCATGTATATAGTTTCCCTCCCTATTTTGGACGGCTTTGGGACATCCCCAGACGTCCTGCACTGACAGGTAGGGCCGACCGCATAAAGGAGATTTTCTTACCTGATAAATACCTTTTGCGTAGGCCCGTACTGTCAGTGCAGCATCCCACCCTTTTTTGCGGATGCCGCGGTTTTTCGTAACTTAGCAAGATATCAATTCTCCACTCGCAGACTTTATAACAAACTGAGGATAGGAAGTGGAGAATGGGAAGAGGAGGAGCTCAAGAAAGAGTTACTGTTTGTCCTGCCTCCAGAGGGGAGAACATTAACCCCAGACGTCCTGCACTGACAGTACAGGCCTACGCAAAAGGGATTTATCAGGTAAGAAAATCTCCTATATACTTCTATACAAGCAATTCAGTATACAGGTCATATAACATTATGCTGTTTTAACAATACTGTTCTGGAAACACAAATAGCATAGCAATTCTATACATATCATAGTGTGGCTTTTATGAAACAGTATTCTTTATATGAGACAACATAAAGGATCTGTAATCAGCATAAACCACTGTGCAACATGTGCACTGATTCTGCAGGTGTAACTGTCTGTCTGCTTTAGTTCACTGCAGGCTGTATGTGCTGTAGACAGTATTAAACTACTTTGCAGTGGCATATAAACAGTTTTTAACAAGTTTGTAAAACATTAAACTAAGGATTACTACCTGAAAGACAATAGGAACATTCTCTTAGTCCTGCACATGGGAACTGGTGCATCAAGTAAAAGTTCCTACCTTGGCTGTGCACATTAGTTCCCTCTGCAGTAGCAGGGCAGGAAGTGTTCCTGGAAAATGCAGTCTTACAGGAAACAAATATAAGTAAGTGCTGAACTTGTTTTATTGCACAAATTTTATAAGGGGGGTGCTTAACTTTATACCTCTTACACTCTCCCCCACTAAATTTATGTCGTCCCGACATACACAAAATAGGTATTCTCAACCATTTTTATGGGTCCGTTAGGGTCTTACCATATGTCTGTGGAGTCTTGGGTTAGTATCAACTTATTTTGACACTTGAGGAAACATCCTCCTTGTGACATTTGCTCCATTATATATTTTGTCACAAGTTTACACTAGGCCCATTGCGCGCTCTGGTACCCAGTGAAGTATACTTGCAGTTTAATGCAAGGGGTAACCCTTTAACACAAGTTTTGTGCAGACTATAATACTTAGACCCAATGATGATGGAAACTAGGGAGCACATATGTGTTATCTCTGTGTTTCTTTTGTGTATGGAGGAATACTTATGAATAACATCGAAAAATATTATCTCCACCTACACCATATTAATTTCGGCCTACTTAATCTTACCTAGCATCATCAACATTCAAAATACCATGTCATATCAAAGAATGTAATCATTTCAAATGCATATCAAGCAATGCAATATAAACATTCTTATGTGTTCACATACAATTTTCAATTCTATTACCACTGTCTAGAGTCCTCTGAAAAATAGCAGGGTGATAGATACCACAGTGGAGTGACCGTTGTCAACTTTTCACAGTCCATGCTCTGTATTTTGGTATCTCTGTATACAGTACTTGGTTGACCTAATGTATCATAAGTTAGAGTCTTTGGCTGTCTCCTGGTTCTATTGGGTAGAATCCTTCTTAGAGGTGTTGGATCACAAAAGTCATCATCTTCATCTTGGTCA
Organism: Xenopus petersii; assembly: GCA_038501925.1. Taxonomy (NCBI): domain Eukaryota; kingdom Metazoa; phylum Chordata; class Amphibia; order Anura; family Pipidae; genus Xenopus; species Xenopus petersii. The sequence continues at coordinate 93,517,392 of CM076679.1, read as the reverse complement.
CTTTCAAGATTTATCTCTTCTTGCTGAGAGTTTTCTTCTATAGCAGTCTCTGCTGGATCTTCTGTTCTTTCCATATCACAGGGGTAGAATTCCTCTGCCTCTGGGTTTAACTCTACTGTAACTTCAGGTGGTTGGTCATCCTGAGTTAGAGGAATCAGTGATCTCCATTGATCTTGTTCTTCATCTGATTCATCTGATTCGTCTGAATCTTTGTTTGATCTTTGAGCAAACTGCTTCTTATTCTGGACTTTATGCTTTCTTGTTTTGCTGGGGTATTTCTTTGGTGTTACTTTCTTATTTGGCTCTGTTGGTAGAAAGTCACATGGTAGTAACAAATTCCTGTGTAAAATTCTTGTTCTGCCTTTTCCAGTTTCTGGTTTGACTTCATAAACTGGGCTGTCATCATGTTTTCTTTTGGTAACAACATAGATTGTTTCTTCCCAGTATGATCTAAGCTTTCCAGGACCTCCTTTTTCATTGAGATTTCTTACTAACACTCTACTACCGGGTGTTAATTCAGCTCCATGAATTTTTCTATCATAATAGTCTTTACCTTTACTAGCTCCTTTACTTGCAGATCTTGAAGCAAGTTCATAGGCCTCATTCAATCTATTTGTCCAAGTTTTTACATACTCTGGATAGTTGTCATACTTTTCTGTTGCTGGGGTGTCGAACATATGGTCAACTGGTAGTCTGGGTGATCTCCCAAAAAGAAGAAAGAAGGGTGAATATCCGGTAGCTTCACTTCTTGTGCAGTTATAGGCATGAACTACTTTTGCTAGTGAGCTTTTCCAATCCTTCTTTGATTCTTTTGAAAGCGTACGGAGCATTGACAGAAGTGTTCGATTGAACCTTTCAACTTGTCCGTTTCCTTCTGGATGGTATGGAGTAGTATGAGAATTTTGGATGTGGCAATATTCTCCTAAAGCGGCAAAGAGTTGGTTCTCAAATTCTCTGCCCATGTCATGGTGAATCTTAGTTGGAAATCCAAATTTCAGTACAAAGTCATTGAATATTTTGTCTGCAGCCGTCCTTGCTGACTTGTTCTTGGTTGCATAAGCCTGAGCAAATCTTGTAAAATGGTCTATAACAACCAAAATATATTCATAGCCTCCTTTACATGTTTCCAGGTGTAGAAAGTCGATTGAGATCATCTCAAATGGATATGTTGTGACTATATTGTTCAGGGGTGCTCTGGTAGGCTTGTTTGGACGCTTATCTTTCAAACAACGACACTGATGGGTAATATAGTGTTCTATATCACGCTGCATATGTGGCCAATAAAATCTGTCTCTTGCCAAATCAACAGTTCTTTCCACTCCTAGGTGTCCCATTTCTTCATGTAGCTCTTTGTACACTAAGTTGTGGTATACTGCAGGCAATACTAGTTGAGAACCTGAGGATGTTTTTCTTCTTAAAATCTCTTCAGAGTCTAGACACAGTTTATGCCATTGTCGCATAAGTGCAGAAAGTTCCTGAGATTCTTCTTTTCTCTGATTTCTTGTTGGAAATCTGTTCTCCTTTTTATATTGCCATACTTTCCCTATTACTGGATCTTCCTTTTGTGCATTTCTTATGGTTTCCTTGGAAAACTGAGCCATTGTTGGAACAGACCACAAATCCACATTGGCTGTTGTGTTACATATTGTCAGTGGACACCAATATGGCATTCTTTCTTCTTGTTGCACTTGAATACCTTGTGCTGTACTATGGATTACTTTGATGTCAATTTCCTTACAGCATTGTTCCATATACTTTTCAGGAGTTAGTGGCATGCGGGAAAGTACATCTGCATCAGTATTTATTTTACCTGGTCGGTATTTGATGGTGAAATTGAAATCAGCAAGTTCTGCTACCCACCTATGGCCTGTTGCATTGAGTTTTGCTGTGGTCAGGATGTAGGTTAGCGGATTGTTATCTGTGTACACCAGGAATGATGGACAGTAGTACAGATAGTCTCTGAATCTTTCACATATTGACCATTTCAATGCTAGGAATTCAAGCTTTCCTGAGTGCATATGGTAGTTTTTCTCAGCTGGTGTTAGTGTTCTTGAGCCATAAGCAATGACTCTTAGTTTCCCATCTTGTTCTTGATAAAGAACAGCACCTAGTCCCTCTTGTGATGCATCACAATGAAGTACAAATGGTTTTGCAAAGTCTGGATAACTCATTACTGGTGGATGAGTCAATACTTGAATCAGCTGGTTTAACACTTCCTGGTGCTGGTCTGTCCATAGGATGGGGTAATGGGACGGTAACTGACCATTCTGTTTTGGTTTAGGTCGAGATGCTTTCCGAGATTTGTTCACAGACCTAGGACTGGATGTACGTACTGAGTCTGCTGATAACAAGTCATATAATGGTCTTGCAATTCTGGAGAAATCTTTAATATAGGGGCGATAATATGAAATAAAGCCCAGGATTCTTCTAAGTTCTCCAACATCCTTTGGCTTTTTCTCTTTTAGTGCTAAGACAGGTGCAATTTCAGCTGGATCCATAGAGTGACCATCTTTTGACACAATTTTCCCAAGAAATCTGACATGGTCCTTAAAAAGTTCACACTTTTTGGCAGTGAGTTTGACTCCATGTTGCTGATAACGCTTTAATACTGCTCGTACATCTTCCACATGGTCATAAAAAGATTTGCTATGAACCAAGTTGTCATCTAGATAGGGTTGACAAATCTCATCTCTTAGTCCTATGAGACATTCTTCCATGCTCCTTTGGAATTCTGCTGGTGCTGAGCTGAGGCCAAAGGGGATACGAACCCATTCATACAACCCCCATGGTGTTATGAAAGCTGTTAAAGGTCGGCTGGATTCTTCTACAAAGCCTTCATGATAGGCCTTCCCTTGGTCAAGCACCGAGAACCACGAGCGTCCTCCCAAACTATCAAGCATGTCTTGGATTCTTGGTATTGGGTGACGATCAGGGATTGACTTTTGGTTCAATTCTCTGTAGTCACAGCAAAGTCTTAAGAGTATGAGGATTTGGATGTTGTGATCCACCCACGGTTTAGTAAGTCCTGCAGATACTCCTTCACCTCCTTGTGCAGTGGCTTTGGGACTGACATATAAGTTCGCTTCACAGGAGTGTTATCCTTGAGCCGGATACTTAGCTGTAAAGAAGGGATACATCCAACGTCTGAGTCATCTTTTGCAAAGGCATGACACTCCTCTCTTAACATCTGCCTCACAGTGTCTTGTTGGTCTTTTATTAAGTGCTCTAAGGACACTGGTGGGTCCCACAACTCCTCAGTAGGGCTTGGTAGCCTAAAATGTAGTTTTCTGTCAGTAGGCTCTTTTGAGAGTACTGTCGAATGCTCAATCTCATGACTTACTGAAGTGACTTGTGCCGCTGGAAATCCTTTTGGTTCCACTTCTGCAGGGTAAGCTGTCTTAATTTGTTCAACACTTCCAAGGCTAGTTTTGCCTTTTAGGATGATGTCATGTTTGCTTGAGTTCCACACTGGTATAGATAGTCTGGAAAGGGTACCTCTGTGGAGAGAAATTAAAGTTTCACTTATGCAGAGCCCCTCTGGTAACTGAAATAAATCATGGGGTGTGAACAGCATAGTCTGGTTCAGCTGGGATGGTCCTGTGCGGACAGTACATTTTATTCTGATGGCAGACTTGGCAGGTATCGTTTGGTCTCTGGTGCCCGTCTTTACCACTGAACCCATGGGTTCTGTACAGTTTGCTGTTACTAGTTTTAGGAAACTATCTGCCTCTACTTTGGGCAGAGAAAAAGATGTTCCTATAGTTTCCACTATACTTGGAACTGATTCAGCCATCTCTCTGGAGTCCTTTATGATTTCTTCAATCACATTGTATCCAATGATTGGCTGTTCAGCAACGTTTGGGTCTTCAGAAACTAATACAGGCACTAACAATTGTTTGGTGCAGTTGACCTTTGAAGTGAGCTGGAACTGGACTTCAATCCATCCTGTGAAAGGAATTTCTGTTTTGTTTGCTGCTCTTGCACACAGGGTTACAGGTCCTAGTAGTTCCTCTATTGCTCTCACTTTGGTATGTGGAAGGACAATTTCCCTCCAGGCATCATTGATTATGGTAACTTGGGAGCCAGTGTCCCACAAAGCCTGAACAGGAATTCCATCCATTTGGCAGTTCACAAGGCATTTTTTTCCAGTGAGTTGCAGAAGCTTGGATCGGTACTTAGGAACAATACAATTTACTTGACCTACTATACTTGCAAACATTTTTCTTTCTGAGGGATTGTGAGCACTGGAGTGTTGCAGATCTGTACTCCTGGCTTTCTGGCTCACCCCTGATGTACTGCTGTTTGCTGGTTGAACTTTGTTCTGGGACTTGGATGTTTGGCAGGCTACTGCATGTCCCTCTGCAGCAACCACCACCCGTTTCCCGAATGTTGCTTTGTTACTCTGCATCCTCTGGCTAGATGTCCATACTGGCCACATTTAAAGCAATGGTTACAATTTTGCTCCTGATTGACTGCTTTGCAGGCTTCACAGCTCTGTTTGAAAGTTCTTTGCCTGGGTTCTAGGCATTTAGATGTGTTTGTCCTGTTGCCAACAGAATTTCGAAAGAGTGACTTTATCTCTGCCATCTCTTTCTGTAGCTGTATGATTGTATTCTGCATGTCAGACTTGGTATCCTGATGCAACTGCATATGAGCACTAACATTTTGCTTTCTGTTTGGCATTGTTGGAGCAACACTGGGAGCTGAACTTAACTCCATAGAACTGGATTGGGTAGTCACTTGGCACTCACTTGTTTTTGCTGATTTGCTTGGAGGTGCTTTCTTCTGCTTTTGTTCCCTCTCCAACTCAATATTTGCTGCTTCATTCATTTTCTCTATCAGTAGCTCATCAGAAGCAGACAGGTTGTCCAAGTATGGCTTTAAGTGAAATTTAATATTGTCACTGATCAGTCCAGTACTTACAGACCTTAGAAACTTTTTCTGTATGAGCTCAGTACTAAAATGCTCCTCTGCTCCAACACCTTGGGATGCAAACAGTAGCCTATCTTTTAACTCAATAGCTCTGAACAGAAAGTCTTGAGGAGATTCTTTGCAGTCCTGTGCAATATTCACCAACTGATGATACAAATCAGAAGCACTCTCCTCCTTGTAGTGACTCTTTAAGATGATTTTCAGTTGTCCAAGGGTTAATTCACTTTTCATTTCAAGCATGCCTCTCAGACTTAGGCCTGGACTTATGGCCTCTACAATTTCAGATTCAGTATAGCCTCTTTGAAGTCCAATGTCAATCTGATGTATGAGGTTAGTATAGGAAAGTTTCTCCCTTTGCCCTCTTTCACCTATCTGGCCACAAATCTTAAAGTCTTTCTGTATAGCGACTTCTGGTAACTTACTGTAAAGGGATATTCTGGGAGCTGTATCCGGTTCTCTTAGCTCCTGGTTGCTCCCTGTACACTTTACCTTTTTGCTTAGTACCTTTATCTCCTCTTCAATTAACCTGGTTGCTTTCTGAAAATCATTTTGCAAAGTATGGTACTGGCTCTTTAAATTTTCAAGCTGCTGTTGTTCTGCTTGAAGATCACTATTTCTGTCACTTTGAGCTTCAGCTGGCAACTCTTTCTCTAAATCCATAATGAATTGCTTGGTTTGCTTTAGGAAGGACATTGCACTATCCTCTTCCTCTGTATCAACCACAGCATCTAGTACATTGTTAATCAGTCCCATGAAATGGCGGCAAGACTTGCCCTTTGCCATGCTCTCTTCTGTTACTTTAACAAACTGGCATGTCTTAATTAAGTCCTCCACTGCCATCTCAAATAGCAATTGACTGATTTCATTCTGCACTCTTTCTAACTCCATTTTGGATTTAATTTCTGAAAGCAGCTGATGTCTCTTTGGTTGCTCAGTTTCCCTTGCAATACACACACTCTCTTGACTGTGGAATTTTACTTCTAGACTGAGTGAATTTCTCTCTATGATGCATCTTATTTTTCACCCAGTCCCTGTTCGGGCGCCATTTTTGTTGCACATATGAAAATGAATTCAGAGTGCGAGGGTAGGGTAAGAGAGAAGTAATTCCATTTATTGCAGGGAGCTGAAAGACAATAGGAACATTCTCTTAGTCCTGCACATGGGAACTGGTGCATCAAGTAAAAGTTCCTTAACTAAATAACATATATACTTCTATACAAGCAATTCAGTATACAGGTCATATAACATTATGCTGTTTTAACAATACTGTTCTGGAAACACAAATAGCATAGCAATTCTATACATATCATAGTGTGGCTTTTATGAAACAGTATTCTTTATATGAGACAACATAAAGGATCTGTAATCAGCATAAACCACTGTGCAACATGTGCACTGATTCTGCAGGTGTAACTGTCTGTCTGCTTTAGTTCACTGCAGGCTGTATGTGCTGTAGACAGTATTAAACTACTTTGCAGTGGCATATAAACAGTTTTTAACAAGTTTGTAAAACATTAAACTAAGGATTACTACCTGAAAGACAATAGGAACATTCTCTTAGTCCTGCACATGGGAACTGGTGCATCAAGTAAAAGTTCCTACCTTGGCTGTGCACATTAGTTCCCTCTGCAGTAGCAGGGCAGGAAGTGTTCCTGGAAAATGCAGTCTTACAGGAAACAAATATAAGTAAGTGCTGAACTTGTTTTATTGCACAAATTTTATAAGGGGGGTGCTTAACTTTATACCTCTTACACATGTCCCGTAATAATCACATTACAGAGCCTTATGGGCCAATTTACTACAAATTAGTAGATTACCAAACACTAAGCTCTTCTGCCTAAACCTTGCACAGTGCTAGTTCTGGTCTTTATTCTTAGCCAATTGTTTTGCCCCATAGTGATTTGCTTCAGTTATCGAAACATGGCACCCTTCCCCTATAATCGTAAATGAGCCCTGGAAGTGTCCAGTGGGAAGAGGAAGCAGGAGAGTCTGGCAGTGAGAACCATGAGAGATCAGTGCATTGCCGGTGGGCCCAGAGAGCAGAAAGGCCCACCAAAAGCTGTCATTTGGTTCAAGCTGGCACAGGGAAGGAAGTATTTGTGCCTGGAGAGACAGAGAGTGTGAGCGTACAGATTGGAGGAATCAGCATCTGCAGGGGATTCCCATCTGAGTATCCAAAGGGGCTGGCATTGCACTGCATATCCATAAGAGCTTGACTCACCCGAAGAGTGACTGTAAAGCATCCAAAGAAACTTTTGGAGTGACTATTACTATTTAAAGTTATTTAGTCTACCAACTACTGTGTGTGAATTATTACTGTTTGCTAATGGGTCCACCAATAGGTGCATTCCTGGTTCCCACTAGGTGGAAGCACTGTGCTAATTAGTACCAGGTTCCCAGTCTCTCCCAATACAACTGCTGAGTGGCTCGTTTGTCCCGTGCCATCAGGTAAGCACCACACGTAGAGTGTAACACTGACAAAAGGGGCATTGAAAGGTTTAATTGAATTATTATTATTATTATTAGTGTTATGTTGACTATGTTTATATTTCAATTCATTCATTTTCTATTAAGTTGCCAATGCATTCCTACTTACAGAATACATTAGCCTCACACGTAATCGACACTTAAGAGCAAATAAATATAAAGTTACCCAGGGATTTATACTGTCACATGCAACCTATTCAATTCACATAGACAGACAAAGCCATACATTCCCAACACGCATTCTAACATATACTGAATAAATATTGTTACATTGCATGCAAACAAATGCAATAAAATTGAGAACATAACAATGAATATAGTAACCACCATCAACATCCTTTAATATGTGTGTTTTCTATCACTTGAGAAAGGTCAAACAAAATATGCTGTCATGAACATGTCACAACAGCTGCAAACATTTTGTTAGGTTGAGCAAATACTGTAATAAAACCATAAGTAGTCTATTCACAAAAGGTCAGGAAAGCATGACAAGCACACTTCTCTTCTTGTTTTTTTTTTTTTTTTTTTTTACTCAATAGTATACAATATCACTGTGCTCTCTCAATAAAGGGTTGATTACATAGAATGCTGAGTGTGAAATCTGCCATTATCTCAATTGTGTTTAACTGGTTGACTGATGAAGATTTAGTATCATCATCTTGACTGGCAAGTACCTGCCTTCCAGCGCCATAGAGTCCAGGTTTCCTCCTACCCCCTTTGTTTACTGACCAGTTTCAGGGCAGGTGCAACAAGAGGATCTTTTGCAAAGTATTTCAAGAAAATATCCTTTGGTAGTATAGAAACAGCTGAACCTGTATCAAGCATCAGGTTAATGGAGTGTCCCTTGTCAGCAGAAGCAGTACTGACACTGACAGTGCATATAAACTTGTCTGGTATAACTGTACCAGCTTTATCCACACTTAATACTGTAACATTTGTAGTAGTGACTTCATGAACATCTTTAGCAGAACTACAGCAGATCTTAGCAAAATGTCCTACTTTTTTGCATTTTCGGCACTGTACAGCTTTTGCAGGACATGTAACATAATTTGCAGTGTGTTGTGTGGAACCACAGCGAAAGCAGTATTTCTATTTGTATTTGCAGCATGGTTTTGCAGTGTAGGTGAATCCCTTTCCTTAGCACTGTATTTTGCCTGTGACTGTGCATTATTAGGCCAGAGTGCTGAATTCACAATCTGTACATTGCCAGCAGTTCCCTGACTGAGAGTTTTAGCCTCTACTGCCACTGTTTCAATTTGGCTAGCAACTGTAATAGCCTTTGCAAGGGTTAAATCCTGCTCTAGGAGCAGTCTCTCTCTCTAATGCGAGGTGAGTTTGGTTTTTTTCACTATTTGGTCTCTTAGCATTTCATCTGTTAGATTCCCAAAGTCACATGTAACAACCAGCTCTCTCAATGCTGCTATAAATTGTTCTCTGGATTTGCCATTACATTGTCCACGTTGGCGGAATTTATATCTTTCCGCAACCTCATTTACTCTTGGCATGAAAAAGTTCTTTATAGCAGAAAGAGCAGTTTCATAAGTCTCATCAGGTAATGGTTATGTATAGAATATACGCTGTCCCTCTGCTCCCAGGCAGTGAATAAGTAAAGCACGCTTTCTAGAAGCAGAAATCTCCCCTTGGTCAGCAGCAATAATGTTGTTTTCAAACATACGGATCCAAGCAGGTGCAGGCTGCTGCAGAGGTAGAAGAGACATCTTGTCGCCAATATGTTATGTTTTGGTAGCCGAGTATGAATAGAGTATAACAGTGCTTTATTCGCAAGGCTCATCCAGCCATTAAACAACAGTAAGCAACGCTAACACCACAATCTGTATAGAAAGTATGCACAGTGACTTCTACAGGCCATTTGTATAAACACCACACCCTTCAATCTATGTTGCACTGGGGGTTGTCTGGAGCACCAAAATCAAAAGGCTTGGCAACCCAAAAACTTAGATATCTAGTAAGTTTCTGAAACAAAGCATTTTTGATTTCCCTTTCCTAATAAGTGTTCATTTAACACTTTTTTTTTCCAAATCTCTGTTTATTGAATTTTCAAAGTGGGGGGGGGGGTGAGAGGGGGTACAGAAAGAAAAGAGGGTACAGGGGGGGGGGGACAATAAAAAAATTCACATTTTCATAACCATGAAAATAAGCACAGGGTCAGGGGTGCTTCTCCAATGAGGCGAGTTGAGGCTGTCGCCTCAGGCGGCAGTGCCCCACTAGGTACCAGGGGCAGCAAAAATGCTGCTTCTGGTACTTTAAGAGTGAATTTCTGGGGGAGGGGGGGCAGCAGCAACTGCTGCTGCCTCAGGCGTCGGAGGGGCCAGGATCGCCACTGCACAGGGTTAATAACAAGTCGTATCTCCATTACACAAGGTTCAGTTACATCAATTAAATCGTAGACTGGGAATGTTATGCACAATATATCATGGGGAATACATCCCTAGCAAAGGTAGATAAGAAAAGAGTTTCACAACAAGTTATAAAATTCTAACCAAGGCAACCAAGTTGTCCAAGTAGCAGTGCAGTGAGTCATGTATCAACTCAGTTATCTCTGCCAGTTTCATTTAACACTTTTTAAAGGTAAACTATACCCCCAAACAATTTAGATTTCTATAAAAATATATTGCATATGTAAAACCCTGCTTCATCTGCTTTTTTAGTAGTGTGTGCTAAATAGAAAATTGCCATTTTAAGAACTAAGGGCCACCCCCTAGGTCACATGTGCCAGTTGAATCCAAAGTTCTGTCCTTTACTCACACACTTCTTCCTGTTACAGTTAGAGCTGCAGTATTTCTGGTCAGGTAATCTCTGAGGTGGCACAGAGATCATCACAAAATGGTGGCTCAAGGTAAAACATGTAAAAGGACAATAGTTCTGGATAAATATATTCCATTTGAGATTAGATTCCACTTAAAATTCCTATACAGACGATTTAGGGGGTTATTTATCAAAATCCAAATTTTTCCGATTTTTTTTCCTGATTTATCAATAAGAATTGTATAGGGAAAAACCATGACTGTCGTGCAAAAACCCAGAATTTTTCATGTTTGATGCCCGAAAACCACTAAATAGTCAGGTTTTCACAGAAAAACCAGTGTCAACTACTAAAAACTATTTGTGAGGTCAAATGGTTAAGGGGGACATCTGCCATTGACTTTAACATGGATTTGGCAGGTTTTAGATGGTGTCTTTTCAGATTCGGACTTGGAACAGCTTCGGGGCATAATAAATCAGGAAAAATCTCTTTTTTTTTACAGTGACTTTTTCGGGTTTTCAGCGAAAAAAATTCTCGTTAATAAATAACTCCTTTAAAATAACTCCTTTAAAATGCTATGAATTTATAAATCTGTTGCTTAAGTATTCATTTTCAAAGTAAAGTTTTCCTTTACATTTCAGGGATTAACAAGTCTACTGTATGTTATCTAAGATAAGTTATCGGGTGTAGCAGGGCCCAGACCAGCTTAATACCCTACTGGTGTAAACTTCCAACTAATGTTATTTTATGCCACTTTTATACATAAAAAACAGCCCTTAACATATTTCAGTAGGTGATAAAAAGAGTCGTTAATGACTTAATGATTTTTATACTTTTGGTTTTAGCTGGATAAATCAGGTGATAACATTTACTATTAGGAAAACAAGTTTATTAAAATTTCAGTGTGAGTTGAAGATTTCAATATGTATTGATGCATAAGACAGTAGGATAACACATTCATTTTCACCTGAGAACAAAAATGCCAATTCTGTAATTAAGTGCAGATTAATTACTTTGTTATTACCGAGTATACAGCAGAATATTTTCATATTTGTGTGTCATAAGTACCTAAATACTAGTCATTACATGAATACATGGTAATTAGTTATAAGTAACAACAGGAGGGGATTTCAGTAATGCTGTCATATAGTTCAGTCCATGTTTCTGCTGATTTCCCAAGGAGAAAGATAGTCAGGCTCATTGATAGTTAATATGTGTTTTTTAAGTGATATAAGTTTATAAGTATCCAAGGAACTCCTATTTAGATCAGTGTGGTAACTATTTTGGAACCAGTGCTCAAGATCTGTAAACAATTGCTGATAGGAAAGGATGCAGATTAATTAGTGGAGGAACAAGAAGTATGGAACTGGATAACACATACAATTGGTGGCAAGGGCATGAAGCAGAGACCAGCCTTCATTACATACTGAAATGAGTGAGAGTGTTTGGTAATATAGCACAGAGCTGGATAAGTCGGTGAGAGTTATAAGGGTCACTTTTGATGGATAAGGTTAGTTGTATGGAGCAGGGTAAGAAATGGTTATTGATCAGGCATATTGAGCAGCTAATACCTTAAAGACTTTAATTATTATTTTGATAATTGCAAAGCATTTCCTGCACCAAATCACTTCAAAATGAGCTCTATCTGATGTGACTCTTACATAATTGAAAAAGTATCGTGAATATTGTAGACCATTTTCTTGCTTTATGGTTTTAGAACTTCTGAAAAATACTGTCAGCAGAATAGTTACCTTCCAAAGCACAATACAATCACAGAGTATAGGGTAAAGTTTACACTTTGCAAGAACTTTACAATGAAAGATCATAATGACATGTAAATAATCTGCTCAAACAAGAGGTTGCACAGATATTCTTGTACATCCCAGGCAGATATGTAAAGCATAGGAGCACAGAGGCTGAGACTTAAGCTGGCCATAGATGCATCGAGGATTCGTACGATTTTCGGACGGTGTGTGGAGAGTCCCGTCATTTTTCGTCCGACGGAGATCGGTCGTTTGGTCGATCAGACAGGTTAGAACATTTCTGTCGGCTGCGGGTAATATCTCTGCATGTATTGCCGATCATACGATTTTCAGTGGGAGACTGTTACTAGCTTTGGTCAGACATAACTTTCGTACGATTGCTGTCAGGGGCAGAACATCGGCTGATCTGTTCTTTAACTACTTTATTTGATCGGAATGGTAAGACTTTGATCTGAAAGGTTAGTGGCAGGTCGGGAGATGGGAAAGTCATTTTTAGCATCTTGTTGGTTTTTTTTAACATTGATGCTGGTTAGTAGAGTTGCCCAACACCTTTGGGTGACAACTTACTGGCCAAGGATGACCGAAACTTTTGCAGAGCAGATTATTTGTGCAGAGGGAATGTCAGCTGCAAAATTACACCTTGGTCTACCAACATTTCTCACTGGTAGTTGGGCAGATTTGCCAGAATTAGAAAAATTGGCAACAACATAGATGAGCTCCATGAATGACTAAACTAAAATTGTTAGGACTGGAACATTAAAATTAACACTGCCTTCTGTGACACTTGTGCTGAGTGTGTGATGCTGAACAATCCGATCTTGCCAGTGACATCAATGTGGTATTGTGTTGAAAATGTGGTCAAATTGTTTAAACCTTTGGTCATATTATTCAAATGACACTTGGGTCCCTCTATTAAAAAACACACGTAAATATTGTAGTTTTGTAGGGCACTGTTCAACCTGCAAATGAAAAAAAAATGTCTACTAAGGCAGGATCAGTCACTTAGATGCATGTTATTCTAAGATGAAATACTACCTATTATATATAAATGTATACATATAGCATAACATATATTTCTTGTCATTTTTCAGAAATGGGGATGAGTTAAGTGGAGTTGATTATAGGTGTCTCAATCACCCAGCATTAGTGATAAACTGCATAAGGGGTGACAGGTCTCATCCACTCTGCTGTTCTCTGCAGTAATTCTGGCTGAGTTGGTGACTCCCTCTCCCTCTTGACAGCTCATATATTTTACATCAATCTACTCCTGGAGTTTACTGTCTTGAACCTGAAGCTACTGTCCATTATTAACCAATGCACTACTGCCCAGATTGGGCAGACTGTGTTGAAGCGAAGGTTAAAATATTAATTTATTAGGCTTGTAGTGAGTTTCTATGAGCTTATTCAAATGCAAGGTTTATTTTACAGTCCTAGGCTTGAATCAGAACCAATATACATCCGTTCTTAAGCAATATACTTCTCCTACAAAGAATTTATATTAAAGTGATAACTGCCAGTTATCACTACAGATGAGTGAGAGCATACAACCTCCATGACATAGAAATATACAGTATAGTATAGGCAGTACCTAAGAGTGTTTCAGTCTACTCTTATATAGTAAGTGTTCACATTTTACCATTAGGAAATTGATTAAAATAGTCACAAAGGGAAGAGATGTAAACCTGCATTACTGTGAAATAATCCAATTATGCCTTCACCCTCCCCTCTCCAACTGAGAGGCATGATGGGCCATGTTGCCAGGCTAGACTTGGGCAAGCTGAATGTGACTGTTAGAGGACAGTGGTTGGAGCTACTGAGCGATTTGTAGAGCACAGGAGCTACTGAGCCAAGTTGTAGAGCACAGGATTTTTTGTTGCAGTGCCAAAAAATGGAGGACTAAGCTGATGTGAGTTAAGTTCAAACCCTCTCAGCTTTTTCCCCTTGCAGCTTGAGACTCTGTAACTTTGGTGTTTATTTCATTCATATTGACTTGTTCAGCAGCTGGCATAATGTGTACAGCTCAGTTTATTTTTATCTTATTTAATAAAGATGTGTCCATAATTTTCTTCCAACCTGGCCCCTTATGTCTTTCTTTATCTTTCACTCCAATGGTCACAGCTGAGTTCTCTGCCCAGGTCAGCCCTTTCGCAGCCATGATAATGTACATGTATTGTTTATAATAAGTATTATAACTAAATTGTATAACTAAATGACTGCTATGCAGCAGCCCCTTAGTGCATTTTAAACTGAGAGGAGAATGATGGGAATTGTAGTACTGTAATCATTGTAGAGTACTGTACTGTTTAGTTCTAATTAGCACAATCTTGACATGCTGCATTGAGATTCTTATTACTGTGCAAGGGGTTAAGAGTTTCATTTTGGCCATGCAGTCAATTCTGAATGCATTCCAGCACACACATTCTTCCACAGCTTTCCCCTGAGACTTTCTCATCTTCTGTATTTATTTGCGGGAGCAGCTAGTGACACACACACAAGTTCTAAAACTCAGAGCCAAATGCCAGGGGAATAAGACAGACGACTAGTGATGGGTGAATTTATTCGCCAGGCGCAATTCACATGCATTTTATTGGATGCCGGCACAATTTTGCCAAAAACGGGTGCCAACGTCAAGAACGGACACCGGCATCAGAAACGGACGCTAGAAATTCACAAATTTTTTGGTGAAGCGAAATGCTTAAGAAATGGGTTGAGATTCTTGCAAACTTTAGAAAAAATGATGCTTGGTAGGAAATGTGGCTTGTATGAGAGAGGATGACAAATATGAGCAGCAAAGGCGAACAGTTAAGTGGACTAGAGATTGATGGCCCTTTCAGTATTGTGGGCATCCTCAGTATGGCGTTACACTAATTGGTTCTAAGGAACTGGTTGTTATATATGTATTAATACTTTAGGGACAGTGATGGTTACATTGATATACTAAGCGGCTGGTCACAAAGAATAAAATCTACAAGTGTCTATAGGAAAGTAAAATCAATATTAAAGTTTTGATTTTGTGGCAGAAGTGTCTAGAACAAATCTTAAAAGTGTGGCTAAGCAAGTACTAATGAGCTTTGGTCTATTGATATGGCAATACATTATCAGGGAGAGGGGGTGCAGGTAAGGGATCTCTGCTCCAAAGTGAGTAGATTTATAATCTCTCTCTTGCTATTCTCCCTTTCTGTAGCCCATGAACTGTCTTGGGTTATGGAATATTAATTCTTTTTGTAGCTTAATAAGCAGTCATTTAATACATTTTACATTTACTTCTAAAGCAATTTTCCAGCTGTAATGAAGAATTCATTTAATATAAAGGGGCGAATAGACAACTGGCCAGTCTGTGGGGGACTTGTACACAAATATCAAACAGGTTGTGATTTACTCAGCTAAGGCAAGCACAATCACAATTATCAATTTTTTGGGTGCTTATAAACAGCACAAAAAGCTTTGCACTTTCTCTTCAGACTTAAAGGCTCCATGTCAAAGCTTTTTGTCCCATGGGGGGATAAGGGAAATTAACAATTAGTGGCTTTACCTTTAACTGTTTCCTGTGTACTGTATCCCATGGGCTTTACTAAAGAAACCAACTCAACTAAATAAATCAACGCCAACCCCTTCTGCAGGTATTGTATCACAAACTGATCCATCTGACAGTGTGGATGAATGTCCTCAAACTCACTGCTTTCACATAAGTTTAGTCTGCATTCAAGCCATCTTATGGCCAGTTGGAGTGGATTGCATGGAGACATGGCCATTATTCTTAGATTATCTTTCCTTTACTCACTTTTCTCTGCTTCTGTCAGCTGTTAGAACCTGGCCTTATTGATATTGTTTTTGGAGCTCCTCCAACTGAAGACCAGGATTACTTGTCTAGAGCTCAATGGACAGATCAGAGCCTTGTGAAAGCTCCTAGGGACGGGGTAATTTTGTAGCAGGTTATGGCAGTATTTTTCAACATCAGTGTTGTCCAGCTAAATGCATAATGGCTTGATGATGCCTCCTAGTGTTTTTAGGACTCTAGCATATTTTATACCTATCTAGACCTATGTGTATGAATTCATCATTTCAACAGGATTAAAAATATAGACGCTGTGCCAAGAGGTCTTTAATTCTTGGTATGGAGACATTTCATCTCAATGAGAAGATAGATCTGATATTATGAAGGTCAAAGAAAAGTTGTTTCCATAAATTAAATTGTTCATGCATCTACTACTTGCTACCACCGTTATCCTAAGTGGAGTTATCTTGAACCATTTCACTCAAATCACTCATAGAGATATACTGTAGCCTTGCAAATGGCTGTAGATGTAGCTCTGGGAAAGCCTGATGTATCTGCATAAGTTTTCTATGAAATTTTGGGACATTACAACTCACTTTTTAACGCTGGGCAACTTATAAAGCACAATAAAAAAAAAATCTGACCATTCTTATTTGAAATATTCATTTTCATGATATAGTCACAGAATAACAAACTAAAATAACAAAATAAATAATGCAGTCACAACCTAACAGGCCAAGGTACTGAAGCCTCTAAACTCCTCCTCTTGATCCACCCAGACATGACACTGCAATAAGTACGAAATTAAACTAGGAAAGGGCGATTTATTTGAGAACACTGCATATTTTGCATTTCAGTCTTTATAAAGAGTTGGTAAAACTCAAACATTTTGTGTCTTGAATAATTTATACTTGCAGGAAATTTCTGTTTGGTCTCCTTCTTGTGTACATTGACAAATGTGATTTATTTAGCCATAAACATTCGCAACATTTTGGGCCCCTTCAAGCTAAGCCTGCTCTCCTTCCCTGTAGCTTACACACTGTTCTCTTAAAATATACAATTAATTAAAATAAATGTCACTCTGGTGCTTTTTTTTTTTGGTATGGTCACCCAAATGTAACTTCTCAAAGACACACCATAGAGCCATTGTCCATTTTATTAATGTCTTGTATAGAATATTTCAGAATGGAACAATATTGTGTTTCTGCTGCATTTAATGGCATATCACTCTGTGCACAAGGTAAATGGCATTCCTGTCTCAAAATGTCATTTCTCTTTGTCCCTCATCATCTCATCTTCTCTCCATAGAATCTAGCTAAATATGGCTTTGCTGCACGCCAGGGAATGGGGAGCACAATTTATTTCTGTGCTGTGTGAACTTGCATTACAAATGTAACCTTGCTCTGTTTTTAGTCCCAAACACAGCTGAGAACAGAGAGGTGAGAAAATAGCAGAGCACCACCGATGTATATTACTTCATCGTCCTGGGATAAGGCAGGCAAAACAAGAGTCATACTCTCACATCCACAGTGTCCTCGCACCTCTCTCTTCACACCTCATAATTGTTTTTTTGCATGCTGGTAGAAAATCCTGGGAGTTATATCAATGACTAAGCACAGAGGTATCTTAAAGTGAAATGCATTTAAAAATAAAAAAAAATACCAGGTAATTTGTTTCATGCTTAACAGACAGTGAGAGGGGGCTGCAATTCTTAGACCAACTCAGTGTGAAAAAGTCTAGTGATTCATATGCAAGTGTGCATGTGTTTGGTAAGGGCAGTTAGAGAATATCCAGGGGTGCTCCGCCAATGAGGCGAGCGGAGGCTCTTGCCTCAGGCGGCAGCGCCAGGGAGGATTCCAGGGGCGGGAAAAAGCCGCTCCTGTACCTTTATGAGCCGAATTTCTGGTTTATCCTTACCAATAAATCCCTCTACTGCGCATGCGCCACTCCTGAACTCAACAGGAGAGGAACTGTACTGAGGGGTCAGTAACAAGTTAGGTGGCATTTGCCCAGGGGACAAATGTGTGTGCGTGTGTTTTCATCCCCTTGCTGACACACTCTTTGGATAAATATGAAAATAAAAACCAAAGATAATCCAGCCATGTGCATCTGTGAATTATGTAGGAAAAAGCTAATTGTAAAATTTTCCAGACAGTTGATTCAGTAATCACAAACTAGACAGCCACCAAAGAAGCGATAAAAGAACAGATTATAATCAAGGCACAAAAAGTCATGGAGCTCCTCAGTGACTTATAATAGCCTTATATTTTACAATAGGGAGTACTTTATTCACTATATGTATATCATAGTAATGGATGGCACACACAAAAAAATTCACCAAATGCTGGGTGGTATTTCAGCAAGCACATCCACAACAATGACTCAGGTCTTGCAGGACTTGCTTTAAAAATGAAAAAAATAATTTTATTGTGCAAAATCATAGAGATCATAAATGTGTGTAGCGCCACACATTTAGTTGTGTGTGGCGCTACAGGAGTCCTGTGCCTCCGCTATATGGGAGAGCAGATACACTTTAAATGGTGTGCCTCCACCCAAGGTCAACTCACTTTTCAGCACTTTAGCACTTTCATTATCTAAAGTGCCAATAAATCTCTTGATATACTCAAGCTCAATCCACACTTTGTTATGAAGGCCTTTACATTAATCCTAACATATTATCATTATCATCATCATCATTTACTTATATGGTGCCAGCAACTTATACAGTGATTTACATTAATTTAAAAAGGTCTTACTACAATAAAACTCATAAGGATGACATAGTAAAAAAAATAGGATCAGGAGACCATGCTCACAAAAGCTTACAATGTGAAGAGTTAGGGGGCATTTAAAACAAAATGAATATGAAAACAATAGTTGATTTATGATAAACTGATGTCTGATCAATCGAGATACTTTGAGTAAGCTCCCCTTAATTGGTCTTTAGGGGGCATCTGAAACTTTTGAGTGAGTCTTACAGCTCAAGGCAGAGAATTCCGAGACAGGAAGGAGCTCAAGAGTAATCTTGCAGTTGGAAATTGGATGAAGATGAGAGGAGGCATATATCTATCTATCTATCTATCTATCTATCTATCTATCTATCTATCTATCTATCTATCTATCTATCTATCTATATATCTATCTATCTATCATCTATATCTATATCTATATCTAGATATATGGTACTGTGTTTGAGGTGCAGGTATCTATGTGGACCTGTGTAGAATTAGAGCAAAAACATTGAGGAAAGTCCATATGGATCAGGTTTCTTTGTAGAGACTATATTAAACCATTTTCCATTTAAGTATAATACTAACGATGCTATACATGTGCCAATGATCTTAGACAAAGAGACTGCAAGCTTAATGAGCCCTGCTGACAACAACCTATACATACTTATACCTATATAATAAATTCTGACTGACTGTTTTATATGCTCTGTATATGTATAAAGAGAGATAGGTAGACATACTGTATGCTAATGCATTTTATTTAAATAATATATATTATGACAGGTCTTCTTCATGTACACTGAATATTGAGACCGGCCCTACAGTATCTGCTAATGTACTGTTTAATTCAATGCACAGTGAGATTATTTCCTATATAATGAGATGATAATTCCAAATATATAAAAAAGCTCTCTGACTGTAAGGTTTCACTGTGCATATAACAAATGTCATTGGCAGATAATAAAAGCTATGGAAGAGAGCCAAATCCACCAGAGGATAAAGATATTTCTGGAATGGATAAGAAACACTGTTTGGGTATTTAAATGCAAGTGAAAATAATTATGTAATCCAGGTGCAAAATCTGCACTCCGTGTTCTTGTTATTAGGAGAGGAGAGCCAATTAGCACGGTGTCATGCACAAACTAGGGTTGCCAGAGGTTTTCTGTTCTCATAAATAGATGATAAAAGACAAGAGCACAAGCTCCACAAAGGGCTAAGTAGCACATTCCTTTCTCATTGGTCTTGTCAGGGAAGGTGAAGAAAAAAAACATATTTTTAATGTAATACACAAACAGATGCTATGGATTCAAAACAGTGAAACAGAAATAACAGAAGCAACCCTCATGTGTGTGCAGACAATTAGTGAACGTATTTAGGACATCCCACTGAAGGAGTATCTAGTCTCTCCCACAGTTTCCCTAGTTTATATGGTCTCACAGCCATACAACTATCCCCTGAAATGTAATATCAAATATAAGCATGAGAAGCAGCCTTTGTCATTGTAGGTTTTACTAAATGTGTCTCAACAACCTTCCCATTTTCAGTATAACCAATATCTTCTGTTCTATGTATGTTTGCCAAAACCCTGGGATACCTGGCTGGTCCCTTGTTTTATATATTAAATGGGGTGTTAATTGCTAACCAAAGTAAACAAAAAATGAAACAGCTCTTCCTATTATGGAAATGAACTTGTTTTTGCTTTAAATTTACTGCTTTTCTTACAGCACAATAGCTGATTTGTCAGTTGTCACAGGCTGTGTCTCCCAGTAGAGCATGCAATGCTTTCTCTGGTGGGTTCTTTCAAAAGGACTGTAGGAAAAGTTTCCGCACTGACCTCTTACAGATCTTGCAATAACTCAAATGCCAGAGACACATTTAACTGTTTATTTTCTTGAATATCATATCAGACTCTTATCAACAGGATATTTCTAATTATTGCATGAGGTACAGGTACACAACACATTGCTCATTACATATTGTCCCTGATGACACACGCACCGGCAGAACATTAATTACAGTGGGCAGTCATTCTCATTCAGCTAGTATTCTGTATAGGAATATCTCAGCGGTCCTCCTTTTGGGATCTCTCTATCCCTGCAGCTATCCATTTGAGCATTTCAACACTTGCAGAAATTTCTTATCTGTCTTTGTGAAGCCTCGGACTGCTCTGATAATTACCTTTAAGCTGGCCATAGATGTGATAGATCCTGATTGTGAGACTACGATCTTCTCAGAACGATCGTATGATCGTACGAATTTACCATCAACTAAAGAGACCAATTTGCCAGAAAAACGAAGGGGAGCTGCCTGCTTGGCCCTGCAAACATAGATAGAATGCACTGGGACCGACAAAGATTTTTTGACCTGGCCGATCAATTTCCTGACAGATGTCAGTTGAAAAATCGTAAGATATACAATCATTCGAATCGCATTAACCACACTTCATTTCGAAAGATTGGTCGGGCTTCCCTAAAATTGGTCGTTCGGCAAGAAGAATCGTCGCGTCTATGGGGAGCTTAAGCCTATCTCTTACTCGTAAAGTGAGCTCTTACAAGAGGCTTGCTGTCTTAGTCCCTTTTATGGACTAGGAAACCAATTGACATCGCTGACCAATAAGAAACATCTAGCAACCCCATAACATGCCTAACCAATAGAATCATTATAACCTGACCCATTCATAGCTGGTGTTAACTTTTATAAGGATTGTACTAAGAAGGTAGAGGGCAAATTCCTACCCTACCTTACACCTATATATCATTTGGATATCATCATGGAGGCTTAGCCTTCCCGTAAGAGACCATCCATCAGACATATATTATGAGTTCTCCTTTAGAAAACCTTCTATTGCTAGCCTCCTCTAATAATAATAATAATAAATAAGCTCCTGTTGTTCATTCTACTGACCTTTGTGTTGTGCTCAGTGTAGTTACATAGATGATAATAAAGTCTAAAAAAAGCTACAAAGTATAACAGATTGTATATGTATTCAAATCTAGGCCACCTCCCACCTGCAAACCACTTAAATAGTCAACAATTCCAGTCATTTACGTGCTAAGGGTTACTAGGAGAAAACATTGCATGTATTTTGAAGTCTAAGTCTGTTGAAACTGACCTTAATGTAGCCATTAAACACTTCAATACTTTTATTTGGCAGTAGATACCCTGCATGCTTATTCTGGGTAGATCAAAGGTATAAGTGGCCCAAATCATGGGGCATCAGCCAGCAAAGAACACAACCTGAAAGACAAAGCACCACCAGGTTTTCTCATATGGCTTTAGCTAATAGCCATAACCTGACAGAAATATATATATCTGCAACCTCCAGAAGTGTAAATAGAGGTAAGATGTATTATAGCGAAATGTCATCCAAACTACTTACAGAACACAAGCACTGGGGTTCATTTGGTAAAGTTAAACTTAATGGACTTTGGTCTTCTTTCACCCCAACTTAACTCTATAACTGAGCAATTTCTCTTTTCCCTTTTACTGGTGATTTCCAGTATGAAAGTAATAAGAAACATGGTTATTGTGTGATGGCTTAAAAGGAACCAAAAGATGTACATTGCTATAAACAAATGAAGCCCTCCTTAACCTGAAGTTTTACATGTGCTACAGTACTGTACATATTCATGTAGTGCAGCATGACACACCCATTTTCCATTGTAGTGTGCTGTTCAGACATTTGATGATAATAAAAATAGATGCTCCCCGGTAACAGGTATTAGAACTGACCTCCTCCATGCCAGTGGATACATACAAATATAAATGAAGATGATAATACCTGTATGGTTGAAGTGGGGTATTCACAATTTTTATTATGGTGCTTGAGATGACAAAGAAGGATCCATTAATAATGGAGTAGTAGCGCAATTTCTAGAAATGATTTCAAAGTAAAAACTTCAATAGACACAAAAAGCAGAATGCTTTGTATGTCTCAAGCACCAAACAGGTATTATCATCTTCATTTATATTAGGAGCCATATGTTGAGCCATATGTTGAGGTGTATGAGAGACAATATAATTCTGCATTCACATTTCCTTAAAAGCCAGGATTTCATTATATTTTTATTTTCAAGGTATTATGCTACTGCTCCAGTAATAGTGGGTGCATCTAAACCCTTGGCAATCATATATGATAATCATACTAGATGTTAGCTGTCAGTATAGCCAGGCCTTACCAGCAAGGGACCCATTATCTCTGGGTGTCTATATGCAATGGGGTATATATTAGAACTCATTTACATGTAATAAATACATGTAAACATAATAAATATCAGGTCCTGCATGAAACTAGAGGTAACACTGGCACTCTTAACCAATAGTTTCCAGGGCAAAATGTTGTTAGTATTAGAATTAGTATGTTGAAGGAAAGAAACATGGGGGAAGAATTCTCAGTGGAATATACTAAATACTATAGACACATCGAGTTTTAATTTTTTGCTTCCTCTTCCTAGTAACAATTCTCCCTGTCATTTGACATGACAAATAATATTTGCTTAGAGCACAATTTATGTAAAACCTTATCTTGTATGTGGAACAAGCTTTTGAATTCCCATTTCACGTTTGCTTGTAAATTGCTTGGCTAATGGACCTGTTTGCTGGGTATTAATAGTGCACTTTCCACACAGCCATGTATCTGATGCATATCTATATCTCTTTTTCTCCTGCCGTAAAAGAGCATCAACAAGTCTTGTGTTTGGCACTGAATTTCCTGCGCTGCACAAATAGCCAAATCATTTGGGATGTGTTCTGGCCAATCTGTTTGTTGTTTTCTCACTGTGTTTCTATAAACTAAATTAGAGAAATTGATAGAAATCAGGACTCCCTTGTGTGGTAGAAATCCAGCGGCTTTTATTCTCAGAGAACGTAACCTATTAATTCAAAAAAAAAATTGCTGCAGTTAATTGTATCTTAGTTAATATTATTTATCTTGCTCACTTTCTATGGAAGCACTCATTGTTTCAATTCAAGTTATTTTTCATCAAACCACAATTTGAGTTGCCATTAATTAAATGAATGCATTGTGCAATGGATGGATGCATTGCAACTAGGGATGCACCGAATGCACTTTTTTGGATTTGGCCGAACCCCTGAATCCTTCGTGAAAGATTCGGCCGAATACCGAACCGAATCCGAAGCCTAATTTGCATATTCAAATTAGGGGTGGGAAGGGGAAAACATTTTTTACTTCCTTGTTTTCTGACAAAAAGTCATGCAATTTCCCTCCTGCCCCTAATTTGCATATGCAAATTAGGATTCGGATTCGGTTCGGCTGGGCAGAAGGATTCGGCCGAATCCTGCTGAAAAAGGCCGAATCCTGGCCGAATCCTGGATTCGGTGCATCCCTAATTGCAACTGTCATTTGGAAAATGTTTGGAAAGTGTTTGGGTGTTAAGTTTGTCCTATTTCAATATCAGAGGCATTTTGGCATCTTAATAAATTCAATCATTAACACAGGTATGTGACCTGTTATCCAGAATGCTTGGGATGCTAACGGATCTTTCCATAATTTGTATGTTCATAACTTGTCTACTAGAAAATCATGTAACCATTAAATAACCCCAATATGCTAGTTTAGCTTCCAACAAGGATTTGTTATATCTTAGTTGGGATCAAGTACAAGGTACTGTTTTAATATTACAGAGAAAAAGGAAATCATTTTTAAAAATTTGGATTATTTGGATAAAATGGAGTCTACGGGAGACATCCTTTCTGTAATTCTGAGCTTTCTGGATAATGGGTTTATATGACGGATCCCATACCTGTATGATTACCCAATGGCACATACTACTAAAAAGTATATTATTATGAATATGGTTTATTTACATGAAGCAGAGTATTACATATCAGTTGTTTTGTGCAATATATTATTATAGAGACCTACATTGTTCATGGGGTAGTGCTACCTTTCCTAGAGTACCTCCATGCTCATATATTGTGGGCACAAACATACATACAACCTATTTTGTCTTAAAACGTACGTATTTGAAATTTTTAAAATTACTTATTAGTCGATATATGTAGATACAGAACCAGACAAGGCAATAACTAAACATTTTTAGAATTTCTCTTTGATGAACAGATTGGTCTTTGCTGGAGGCAAGCATTATGTGTCACAGAGCTCAACTTTCAAGAAGTTACTGTTTTTGATTGCTCTCTCACCTGAACCCAAGACAATTCACATTAGAAAGTTTCAGTGGGTGTCGGAGTTTATGTTTTAGATGACACTCACCTGTAGTGACCCCTTGGGAAACATAATACATAGTAATATAGGATATTGTAATAGATCTGGAAAAGACATATGCCCATCAAGTTTAACCTTCTTGTGCAAACGCAACTTCTCTAAAGTTGAAAAGGACCTTAACTTTGTTGACTATGTTATATGGCTTCTTCCAACCCAGTAGCCTGAGATCAGAGGTCTAATGGTGTTATTGATTCCACCTACTTTGTAGAGTTTAGGCTAACTTTCTCACAAAGGGAAACCACATATGTTTTACACACACATATATTACAGCTAGGGATGCACCGAATCCACTAGTTTGGATTCGGCTGAACCCCCGAATCCTTCGTGAAAGATTCGGCCGAATACCGAACCGAATCCGAACCCTAATTTGCATATGCAAATTAGAGGTTGGAAGGGGAAAACATTTTTTACTTCCTTGTTTTGTGACAAAAAGTCACGCGATTGCCCTCCCGTCCCTAATTTGCATATGCAAATTAGGATTCGGATTCGGTTTGGCCGGGCAGAAGGATTCGGCCGAATCCGAATCCTGCTGAAAAAGGCCGAATCCTGGCCTAATCCCGAACCGAATCCTGGATTCGGTGCATCCCTAATTACAGCACACATCCTGTTGTCAAAATGTAGTCCTTGCTAGGCTCATTGACTTTTTGAATTATTGTCTTACAAACACACACATATGAACAGCAAATCAAATCCTGAGATGTGTTTTCTTATCACAGTCGATGATGAGCGAATCTATCCCGTTACATTTTGTGGAAAAATTCACAAAACGGCAAAACATTTGCGAAACACATTGAAGTCAATAGGTGTCAAATTTTTTTTTTAGATGTCCCAATTTTTTACTCATTACAAATGCATTAAAGTAAATGGGCTTTTTTTTCTTATGACAACTTTTTTGTCTAGGTGACAATTTTTCATGGCAGATTTTTGCCACAGTTTTGGCAAAAAAAAAATTGCAGACGGCGAAATGTGGAATTTCACTGGAATCCATGGCTGGAGAAAAAAAATTGCTCATCACTAGTGATTCACCGCCAGCGAATAAATTCACGAAAACGCCCTCGAAAATTCGCGGCAAAAATTCACCAGCGTCATATTTTTTTCTCGAAAAAACGGACGCCGGCATCAAAAACAGGCGCCAGCGCCGTTTCGTGAATTTTTCACCATTTTGCGAATTTCGCGGGAAATTCGCAAATTTTTCGGCGAAGCAAAACGGCGCAAATTCTCCCATCCCTACTCATCACTAATCACAGTGTTATATGGTGTTTTATGATTTAGTCCTTTAACTGCAGGTCTATATGTACCATGTTGAATACAGGTGTGGGACCTGTTATTTAGAATGCGCAGGACCTAATGTTATCTCGATAAGGGATCCCTCCATAATTTGGATCAGCATACTTTAAGTCTTCTAAAAATCATTTAAACATCAAATACACCAAGTACCTGGTTTTGCCTCAAACATGATACTGTTTTATTATTAAAGATGGCCTTCCCATAATTCAGATCTCTCTGCATAATGAGTTACACAGATCCCATATCGGTATTAGAACAACATATATTTCTATGTAAAATGTTCATGTCATAAAATGTCCTATTAGAGGAAAATTGAAATTAAAAAAAAAGACAAATGACAGTAAATTCTTCCCATGCGCTTACCATTTAAGTGGATACCTATCCCACTGTTTTTTTAAGATGTTATAAAATCCTGTTGTCCAATTCCTTGATGCAAAATTCATATATTCTATTTTTATTAGCAGATGACTTTGCTTTGAAACATTGCAATTCTCTACTGCTACATTTGTTAATGTTATGATATGCTGATGAAGAGAGCATGAATGTTTTGTATAGCAGGATCAGTGCTTTCTGTGGAATTCTACTTTGCTGAATGAGTTTCAGATCCTCAATCCATAATCTTATCCAGTAATATTATCTTCTTGTTGACTCAAGGTGCATATGTTATTTCCTTGCAGCTGATAGATTTACATCTCACATGCACAGTGCACGAAGTAGCCAGTAAATTTCATATCACTCCATCTAATCTACATTTACTATTCATAGACATTTCACCTGGTTTACTGTGGGTAATTGGATGCTCTTGCTGCCAAATGAATTCTCAGATTCTCCCTAAAGCTTGCATTAGAAGAACCCTCATAATTAAAACCAATAGGTTATGGGGGGAAAAGTCAATTCAGAAGATTTTACTGTACATTTTTATTTAATAAAAGTTATATATTGAGGGGCTTTGTCAGGAGTGAAAATTCTATTACAGTACATCCATAATAAGCAGAAACAGTATAGGGAATTTAATCAAATCTCTTCATGGTGAAATTATTAAAAACAAAATTAAAATAGGGCTGCCCCGAATCCAGAACATGATGTGATGTTAAAGGAAAAATGAACTTGCCAATGATTTTAAACAGCTGTACTCATTTGAAGTAATCACCTGCATACTTACTTTACTCAGAGGCCTTTCCCCATGCATATTAAACTTTATAAGCAAGAGAAACAAATAACTGATGAGTTAGCACTTTGTGTTCCCATATTTAATAAAGTGCCAAAGGCATGACTGAGAAAGGACAGTTTTTATCCAACCTCAATAAATATGGGAGCACCTCACAAGCACTATTGGTTACTTTTGCTGAGTTATTGTTTTTCCTTATACTTGATACAATTTTTATGTTAATTAATTAGAAATGAAAACAAAATCAACCAGATCAGATCATCCAAGATCTTTAACAGCAATATGTCCTTTGAGCCTTTATAAAACTTCTTAGACAGCTCTTCTATTAAAGGAACAGTTCAAAGTAAAAATACAACTGGGTAAATACAGTAGATAGGCTGTGCAAAATAAATTTTTTTTTTAAAAAAGTTAGTTAGGCAAAAATGTAAAGTATAAAGGCTGGAGTGACTGAAAATCTAACCTAATACTGGACTTCATAGCAAATCATAATACTATGAGTTTGTGCCAGCATGGTTTTATGTGTAATGTGGATGTAACTTTGCTAAAGCATTTGATACAGTGCCACACAAAAGGTTACTGGTTAAATTAAGGAATGTTGGCCTGGAACATAGTATTTGTACCTGGATAGAGAACTGGCTAAAAGATAGACTACAAAGAGTGGTGGTTAATAGAACATTTTCTAGTTGGACCTGTGTTGTTAGTGGAGTACCGCAGGGCTCTGTACTAGGTCCCTTGCTTTTCAACTTGTTTATTAATGACCTGGAGGTGGGTATTGAATGTACTGTTTCATTTTTGCAGATGATACTAAACTGTGCAGAGCTATAGGTTCCATGCAGGATGCTGCCACTTTGCAGATTGAACTGTCTAAGTTGGAAAACTGGGCAGCAAACTGGAAAAAAGAGTTTCAATGTTGATAAATGCAAGGTTATGCACTTTGGCAAAAATAATATAGATGCAAGTTATACACTAAATGGCAGTGTGTTGGGAATTTCCTTAAATGAGAAGGATCTAGGGGTCTTTGTAGATAACAAGTTGTCTAATTCTGGGCAGTGTCATTCTGTGGCTAAAGCAAATAAAGTTCTGTCTTGCATAAAAAAGGGCATTAACTCAAGGGAAGAAAACTTAATTATGCCTCTTTATAGGTCCCTGGTAAGGCCTCATCTGGAGTATGCAGTGCAGTTTTGGACTCCAGTCCTTAAGAGGGATATAAATGAGCAACTAAATTGGTTAGAGGGATGGAAGGCTTCAATTATGAGGGTAGACTGTCAAGGTTGGGGTTGTTTTCTCTGGAAAAAAGGCGCTTGTGAGGGGACATGATTACACTTTACAAGTACATTAGAGGACATTATAGACAAATAGCAGGGGACCTTTTACCCATAGAGGATCACCGTACCAGAGGCCATCCCTTTAGACTAGAAGAGAAGAACTTTCATTTGCAACGTAGGACAGTGAGGTTGTGGAATGCACTGCCGGGTGATGTTGTGATGGCTGATTCAGTTAATGCCTTTAAGAATGGCTTGGATGATTTCAGACATAATATCAAAAGCTACTGTGATACTAAACTCTATAGTTAGTATACTGTAGATATGGGTGTATATAATTTTTGTGAAAGTAGGGATGGGTGTGTGTATGGATGCTGGGTTTTCATTTGGAGGGGTTGAAATTGATGGACTTTGTCTTTTTTCAACCCAATTTGACTATGTAACTAATAGTCAGAACACTACTTCCAGCTTTTTTTAGTTCTCTTGGTTTCCGCTGATTGTTACCAGGCAGTAACCAATCAGTGACTTGAGGGGGGCCATATGAGTAATAACTGTTGCTTTTGAATCTAAACTGCATGCTAAGGATCAATTGCAAACTCACTGAACAGTAATGTCCTATGTGCCCCCCCCCCCTCAAGTCGCTGACTAACTCAGAGTTAGAAAGCTGAAAAGCAGGAAGTAGTGTTCTGTTATTTAGCCATCCACACAGTCCAGCTCCAGATTACATTTTTGGCTAACTAACTATATAAGAAATATTTTTTATATTGCACATACTATCTTTTTACCCAGTTTTTATTTTTACACTGAACTGTTCCTTTAAAGCTGTTATGAAATTTGGATTTTGCTTCCATATGAAAGCAAGAAATGGTAATTAACCCCACCTGATCTATGACAGAACCAATGAAATTATCAAGAAAGCTCCCAATTATGGCAAAACCATCTTGCATTAAGTTCCATTTTAATCAAATATCTGTATACAGTATATGATACTAAGCTACAAAATTACATTTCATTGAAGGAAGTATAATTTACAAACACCATACTGCATCCATTTTCTAAAGCTAATATGGCAAGAATAACTCAATATCTAAAATTAACGATTTACTAGTAAAGCGTGGTGTCTTCAGTGCAACAGGTTTATATCATAAAAACTGTATCATATATATACACTTTAATTATTTATGTAAATTGAACATACCTCAACTTTAACACAGGACATTGATATAACATGTCAAATGGTACTTATCATTGACGAGAAAAAGTAAATTCCAGGATTTCTAGAACAGGTTGCTTCATTAGTCTCAACAGAATTGCCCCTAGCAAACAGTTTGCTAACTTTGTTTTTTGGAGCCATGCATGCATTGCCAGAAGTGACCATGTACTCACGATAATGTTTGTTTTGAGGCATTGTGGGCAATTGCAGCAGATACAACATGACACAGTGACACTATGACACTGTAATTGTGGGAAACGCATTCCATGCTAAACTGCGGTAGGCTTTGTTTACTATGGCAATGGCAATTATGGCACCATATTTGCCTTGTACTGCTTGCCATAATTATTCATGAATGTATTTATTGGGCCTGCAGGCATTACTAATGGCACACAAGGAATGAAGTACAACATGCATGGGGTGTAAAAGTGGCCACTAATAAAATGACTTACGTTCTGGAATCCCATAGACTTATTCATAAGGAAAAAGAGTGGCATTATGCATTAAAAAGGGAGTTGGGACAAGGTGTATTTTGAGAAAAAATATGGTGATGTTGCACTTTGCACCTTGCTTTAAAATCATAATGTTTTGTTTTTGTGCTTCATGTGCACAGTTGACTTCAGATAAAATCAAAAGCCCATCAGAATATTGTAATTACTTATGGCAATGCACATGATGGTAATAATCAATCACCGTCTTTCTGTTTTATGCACTGAATGTAAATCCCATCTTCCCTAAATACTGCCATATTAATTCCATGCACATATGACTTGAATAGGAGTTTTATCAGACAATCACAGGTCTGAAACCAGAAAAAAAGGAGTTCTATGTTTTCTCCGACATAGCAGTTTCCAGAAACCCTAATCATTTTGCTAATTAGAACTTCATATCTGCCAGGCAGAGGATAAACAAGGCTCAGTATTTGTCAGGTGGAACTGAAAGTAAATACCAAGCTTCACATGCATGCCAGAATTTTCTGAAGGTTCAGTCAATTCACCATGGCTTTCCAATAGTTTAACATTTGTGCGTATAGCAGTCCTCCATCTGCCATCAACTGTGAATGTAGTCAATGTTGCCATACATACATTGGAATATAGTCTGTAAAGTAACAAAACCTGTACTCCCTCCCTTCCTTTTCCATTAGAGACCATCTACTTCTTCTTTATTATGTCTTTTGTATACCCAAATTATCTTTAGAAAATTAAAGCGATTTTTGTACTTAGTACAGAAATTAATTCTGAACACTCTTTTCGACCATTCAGTGTGGAAGTTACCTAAAGAGCTCCGTAATGTACTCAATAAGAATTTGCAATGGTGTATTTGGACTACTACTACTTTTCTTAGTAGCATGCATTAGCAATATTACTTAGTGCCCCACAGAGCCCTACTTATAACTGATGACATAATTAAGACCAATTTATAGATATATAGGGAATAATGTACCCCCCTATTTTAAAACATAAGGACATTAGATGTCCCAGAGGAGTCACATGACCATGTAAGGCCACAGGCCGGGTGCTTTTATACAAACAATGGAACTCTGAGATATTTTACAACAGGATAATTTGGACCATCTCTAAGGTCTAGTAACTCATTTCAAAATTAAATAAACCCAATAGGATTGATTTGTCTCTAATGAGGATTAATTAGTGATGGGCGAATCCGTCCCATTTTGCTTTGATGAAAAATTTGTGAAAAAATTCTCTAAATGGCAAAAAAAATTGCGAAACGCATTGAAGTCAATGGGCGTTCAAATTATTTTGACGCAGGACAATTTTTTTTAAAGTCAATGGGTGTACGAAAAATTTTGACAAGCGTTATTTTTTTATGTCGCAGCAAGTTTTCGCTGCTGGCAAAAGGGCAGCATTTAAATCCCTCAAAAGTGCTCTTTTATCTCCTCTCTACATAATTGATCCTGCTAAGCCATTTAAAAGGGAAACATTGGTTCTGCTGTGTTTTGAGCCACTAAGCAACATCTCTGATTGTGTAAATGGAATGGTAGGATGGCTGAGTCTTCCCCAAAAAGATCCATTGATTTGTCTGAGCAGAATCTCTTTAGAGGAGTCTGTTGTTACTTTTTCTTATTATAAGACTTACCAATTACCTTTAAAACAACACAGTAAATTGCAGTAAATTTTGTTTGGGGCTAGTTTGCCATTGGGCTGTTCATGTGTACGTTTGTATGCATATTTGGGGATTAGTGAGAGGAATTGGCGGTATGCAGTTTTTTAGATTTGACTACTGTTAATACAATAAATTTATGACCCTATCAAGTTTCTCACTGTAATGTGTCCTTCCAGCAGAATCTCACTCACCTATTTATAGGGGAAGTTTAGTGTCCAAACGCTGTAACTCTACAGAGGGATTGGCTGCTAAATAAACATTTTATTTTCAGGCAATAATATTCTGGAATCACATATCAACAATACAATAAATCTGCCTTTGGGCTCCAAATCGATGCCGAGAAACACTGTTATTAACAGACTCCTCACTTTTAACTCCTTTGCTTCCAACTGGGCTAGATCAGAATACTGTAGCAAATAGAATATAACACTAAAATGTCTGCTGCATTATTCCCTGTAAGGCATGCATACAAAGAAATTGTGACACAATGCACAAATGATATTGTGGAATACTTTACTTATTGTACGATTTGCACATTAAAAAAAAATTAATATGACTTACTATGACTTGGAAAAGCTGCACCAGTGCAGTAACATAGCAATCAGGCAGTTTAATCACAGCTTTACCATGCGTACTGCATTGATACCAATTTTCATGGTAATATTCATTGGAAACTATGCTTCCAAGCAAGAAAAAAACATAATCCAGTTCTGAACTTTTCCTTCCCCTCACAATGTACTTATATCTAATAAGCCACACAAAACAATAAGGCTTCGGAGCGTGCACCACATCTTTTGGTTACAATAGGCTGGGGGTTATGTGATCCTTCCATGGACTGGAGTTTGAAACAGTACTCAAGTCTGTTGAAGGATCGGGACACCCTTAGCCGATTGTGATGAAGTGATGAATTGGGCTCTTTGCACTAAAACTGACCAAACATTTAAGATCTGCTCTTTCTGCAAGGTCAATAAAGGAGCGTATTTTTCACCATTATGCCCCTCAAAGTATTAGTCTGACTGTTTGGCCAATGATTGGTTTATAATTGCTACTATGCTGGTGGTTGGATCAATCCATAGATGCAAACCTTCTGGGGGAAACCTGCCTGATTTACATTTGGCTAATCTGTGGTCAGATATCACTTGTAGACCAGTTGGAGGCCCCTATACATGGACAGATAAGCTGTTGAATCAGCCCTTATTGACAGCAATCTGCCCGTGTAGAGCCACCTTAAGCCTGGTCAGACTGTGTGGGAGTGGGGGGGGGAAGTACTGCTGGGCAGGGAGCAGCATAAATTTCAAAGCAAAGTAATACTGACATGTTTGTATCAATTATAGAAATTACTAAGCATCGTAGTGGAGAACTGTACTTCAGTAACAAGTCCCAGTCTGCAAGGGTTTACATTCTAAAGGGCCTGTGTAGAGAATTAGGGTATTTCATGCTTTACCTTAAGATATACACAATCCATGGTTTGAACAGTTTGGATGTCCTAAGTTCCTGTTGAACTCATATCACCTTTGTTAGCCCTAAGAGAAATGTGGTTTAACATGCAAGATAGTCCATATAATTCTCAGCAGAAGTAGGAACTGCTGTACCCGAACACCAAAAAATGTCTCTCCAAAATCATTAGATCGCCCAAGAGCGCATGTTGAAATATAATACTATGATAAAATGTTAACTATGTTTAGACACCTAATCAAACTAATATAACCAGGTGTTTGCCCTTATTTGGACTATTTCTTTGCTGTCACAAGTTTAAGAAGGGTTAAACCGTTTGCAACACAATGCTATTTTGCTAACCTTATCTCTTGTAAGAATCACTCTGTCTCCATCTTGAAATGTAATTACCAAGGCATTAGAGGGCCATCCACTGCTCAAGCACTGTCAGCATGCTAGAATTTCACTGCAAGAAGAGATCAGACATTTGACCTATTATTTGTATTCAGACGCCTGCCTATGTTCTGCTGGGACCCAAAGCAACAGGAACTAGATAGTTTTAAAGTAGATGTTTACTGGCGGAAATGATACGAATACAATGGTGTTAACATTACACTAAAGACAGAATTACTATTATGCGACAGTCATATTCATCAGTCATATTTCAGTTTTTCAGGCTCTGATATGGCCCTTTTATAGCAGTGACTGTAATAGCCATGATACCAAATGACCTGTCTCTCCTCTCAACACCAATAATAGAAATTCCCAACACTCTTAGCTGCAAGAGAGCAACACAAGTATAAAGTGTAGTATTTAGTGCTTCAATTATACACCATATACACTATGGGGCACGTTTACTTAGCTCGAGTAAAGGATTCAAATGCGCATAAACTTTGAATTTCAAAGGTTTTTTTTGGTTACTTTGACCATCGAATTGGCTACTTCGACCTTCGACTATGACTTCGACTTCGACTTGAACGATTTGAACTAAAAATCGGTCGACTATTCGACCATTCGATAGTCAAAGTACTGTCTCTTTAAAAAAAAAAAAAAACTTTGACCCCCTACTTCGCCACCTAAAACCTACCGAACCTCAATGTTAGCCTATGGGGAAGGTCCCCATAGGCTTTCTAAGCTGTTTTTGGTCATAGAAAAATCGCTCGATAAAGCTTATTTAGATGGGTACCAACTTGGGTATTAGCGTATCAGAATCTCCATTTCCACCCAAATTACTCCACTGATCTCTTCTCCAAGAAACTCACTAAAAATATAGAAGCAGGGGAGCACCCGATAGTGCAAAACACTTCTTTATTACTAAGCTTAAAAAAGCATTGCAATTACAAATTTTTCTTTGTGCAAATTTAATATAGCTTTTATGAACCTGGAAACTGCTTAGCGACAGTGGAAGAAGGTTTGTAAATTTTATAGTTTGCGCCAGTGCGCAGTGAATGTAATAAAACTTCTTACTGAAAAGGTTGTAATGTTTGTTCCCGAAGATTACAACACCTTCAAGCACTCCTTAAAAGTAGGCAATGCGCAATGCATAATTAAAATTTGCAAGCAATATTAGAATATTAGATTATATTAGAATATAAATGCAAATTTTTATTATTTGTACAAATTGTTTTGCTCTTTGCAACTTTTATTAAACTCCCCTATATAATCTGACGTTCCTCTCTATCACAAGTCTACTCCAGGTGCTAGGTGATGATGTCACACGTACACCATACCTGAAGCCTGTCTGCTTAGAACTTAAAGGGATACTGTCATGGGAAAACCTTTTTTTTTTTCAAAATGCATCAGTTAATAGTGCTGCTCCAGGCGAATTCTGCACTGAAATCCATTTTTCAAAAGAGCAAACAGATTTTGTTATATTCAATTTTAAAATTTGACACGGGGCTAGACATATTGTCAATTTCCCAGCTGTCTCCAGACATGTGACTTGTGCTCTGATAAACTTCAATCACTCTTTACTGCTGTACTGCAAGTTGGGGTGATATCACCCCCCCCAACAGCAGCCTAACAACAGAACAATGGGAAGGTAACAAGATAGCAGCTCCCTAACAGAAGATAACAATTCCCTGGAAGATCTAAGAACAGCACTCAATAGTAAAAGCCAAGTCCCACTGAGACTGATTCAGTTACATTAAAGGGATACTGTCATGGGAAAAAAAAACATTTTTTCAAAATGAATCAGTTAATAGTGCTGCTCCAGCAGAATTCTGCACTGAAATCAATTTCTCACAAGAGCAAACAAATTTTGTTATACTCAATTTTGAAATCTGACATGGGGCTAGACATATTGTCAATTTCCCAGATGCCCCAAGTCATGTGACTTGTGCTCTGATAAACTTCAATCAATCTTTACTGCTGTACTGCAAGCAGCCAAACAAAAGAACAATGGGAAGGTAACCAGATAGCAGCTCCCTAACACAAGATAACAGCTGCTTGGTAGATCTAAGAACAACACTCAATAGTAAAAACCCATGTCCCACTGAGACACATTCAGTTAGATTGAGAAGGAAAAACAGCAGCCTACCAGAAAGCATTTCTCTCCTGACCTGTCACATGACCAGGGGCAGCTGGGAAATTGACAAAATGTCTAGCCCCATGTCAGATTTCAAAATTGAATATAAAAATTTCTGTTTGCTCTTTTGAGAAATGGATTTCAGTGCAGAAATCTGCTGGAGTAGCACTATTAACTGATTCATTTTGAAAAAATATTTTTTCCCATGACAGTATCCCTTTAAGTAGGAGAAAGAACAGCCTGCCAGAAAGTAATTCCATCCTCAAGTGCAGGCACAAGTCACATGACAGAGCGAAAATTCACCTGCCAATAGAGTGCGATTTAGCGATAGTGTACGCCTGTGCTCGTTAGTAAATCGGCGAAGTACCAAAATGACATTACACTGGCGATTTTTCAACAGCGTTAGTTACTGCGCCCTGTAGTAAATTTGCCCCACAGTATTACTGTCATCCAGACTTTCTTCACTAGGGGGTCTTTCTGCTCCAACAAACAACTTGGTGATTTTTGTCGAAGAAATGTTAAAACCAATACCATACTTTGGATCCTTTGAGTTATTAATATCTACCATTTACTGATTTTACTTGATTAGGGTTACATTTGGAAGCATTTAAAAAAAACAAAAAAAAACAATTCCATAAAATGTTGATTTGTACAGGAATAGCTGTTCACCAGAGTTGTATTAATACATTCATGATGAAGGGCTTTCTATGGGCAGAGAGTTTTGATGGGACTCTGTGGGTCTCTAGCAAGAATTGTAAAATAAAGGTTTCAGATACAGATCTTTAGTTTCTCCATACTGCTCTAAATTATTCACAAGAGAGAAATTCAGCATGAATCGATATCTCTAGATGTATGCTTGGGGATTAAAGTAGATTGAATCTACAGGATAATATATATAGACATGAGATTGTTTTTCCTTCCCTAGTAGATACAGAGCTCTTGGGTACTTAGCACAATGAATATCAGGTGGCTTGCTTGTTGAGACATTTGCTGGGTTATCTTAAAGCTTTAATCGGAATCTTTATTCACTTATACAGTACATCGCTAATGACTACAAGCTAGAACAATGAACAAACAAGCAGCAGAAAATTTTTAATGAGAAAGTGGCTGTGCAGTCAGGAATACATCATGCATCTTAAGACATTAACTATTTTTAAATGTGGTTGGTTTGAATAAGTGGAGTACTAATTGAGCTAATAAACAAAAATGTTTGGTACGTGTCATGAATGCCTGCCTTAGCAGCTCTGCTGTTCTGCAGTTTAGAGTCATTTAATTCTATATTTCATGGCACTTAGTGAGGTCAGTTTATTGCCACATTGTAGGTCTTCGTTTTCCAAGTTCCTGGGTTTACTGATTTGTGCTTTTACTTTGAATCTTACTTATTCCTGTCTATCTTGTCTGCTGCATACATTGCCTGATATTTGGACTCTGATTCAGCTTAACCTATTGGATACCTTGCTATTGGATTTGTATATGTTCAGTCTACTTCTAATTGCCATTTGCCAGTTTCCTCCTTGGGGGGGTCTACTTCTTGGTCCAGAGAGTGCAAATCACCATGTTGTCTGAAATTTCCATCCTGCCTGCCCCTTGCATACCCCATACTTGCATGTCATTCAGATGCACAAATTGCTGCAATATTCCCTAGACATATTTGTTTCCATCTGGTCTAAATACAGATGCATTCGCCATTGGCCAAAAGAGGATTTGTCAATTAACTTTCTGGTATAGCATTGTATATCACTTTAAAGTCAAGCTACATTTATACAGATATGGGACCTGGGGTTTTCTGGATATCGGATCTTTCCGTAATTTGGATCATCATACCTTTATGAAGAAAATCATGTCGATATTAAATAAACCCAATGGGCTGGATTTGTAATTGTAATAAGGTAAATTTTATCTTATTTTGGATCGAGTACAAGGTACTGTTTTCTTATTACAGAAAAAAAGGAAAGCATTTTATAAAATTTGGATTATTTGGATAAAATTAAACCTATGGGACGCAGCCCTTCTCAAATTCACAGTTTTCCGGATAACAGATCCCATACCTGTACTTCTCATCTTCAAGTCATAATACCCATAAAACCCACTGCATTGCACTAATTTGCGCAGTGCGGGATAATGTCCGCAAAACACATTAATTATAAAACTTGCATATGGACGAGTGGACTCCCACTATTAGTCTCCCGACTCTGGCCAGTGTTTAGTGAGCCATTTCAATTTGTCATGTCATAGAACAGTTAAGGAAGCCCCCACTCTTCCATTCATTCCCTTTAGGCGCAACCTGCCTGTCTACATTGGGAGTGGTTAGGAGCTTGTCTCGCCACCATCCCCCTATGCTGCCCTACGAGTTTTGCCACGTTACTGGCTTTATCATGGGCAGCTGGTTTAAATGTGTGAGAGAGAAAGAAACAGAAGTATGCAAATATAATGCTGGGGAAGGTTCCCAGGTCCTGTATACGTTAACTCACAGGACTTTTCATGTTGTACAGTATATACACTTAAAGGCAGATATATGAAAGACTGAGATGCTTGTTTTTTTTCCTATTTTTTTCCTATTGACAAAATATAACCTAGATTATTTTGTTTTTCTATTAAACCAATGGGCACATCATTGTTTGTTTAAATGTAAATCTTTCTCTACTGTCTTTAGTATTAAAGTCAACCCTAAACCTCAAAAAATTCTCTGGAGTGTTTTGAAACTCAAGAAAATTCAAACTACAACTATTGATTATCTAAGAATGGAAAAAAAAACCCCATTAGAAACAGTGACATTTCTTACATGAGAAAGGTATTGAAATAAATTTAGAAGAATTTTAGGATTTTTAAATAGTAGTCCATTTAGTTAGCTCTTTTAAATGTTGTTCTTTCAAAGTCCTGCCTTGCAGATACAATGAATAATCCAAACCATTACATAGTGTATTTTGAGCAGTCAGAAAAAAGAGCCAATCCTGCCACTTTAGACCAATGTCACACTTGGCATGATAATTTGTACCTTATAATGAGCATGATTTCAGCCTGAAAAAAATGCACAGTTGACAGTTTTCAGGACAAAATCCCCTTCTTATGGGGGTATATTTATCAAAGAGTGAAGTTAGAGATCACTACAGTCTGCTATAATGAAATTCCGCCACTCTCCATTAATTTCTATGAGATTTTAAATGGATAGAGGCGGTATTTCACTCTAGCGGACTAACGATATCTTTAACTTCACTCTTTGATAGGTGTGTGTAGTGACAGGCCGATGCCATAGATGTCTTTGCCTACAGACATGGGGAAGTGTTGGGCGACATTTCATTTTTGAGCCAACACAAACAAACGCCAAGTGTTTTTTATACAGAGATAAAGACCCTGAAGCTGTTGTGAGCTGACAATATCTCCTCTGATCTCTTACGGAAATAAACAAGTTGTAATTTGTTAACTTGCCGTGGAAAACAGCTTGTGTTTTTCACAAAAAGGCTGACAGTAAAGGATTCGAGCTCCCATTCACCGAACTGTTGATTCATATTCAACTCATCCAAAAGTAATTACCAATTATTTTGTTTACATCTGCTTTGATTTCATCTTGCTGGCATTTAGCCAGCTCTCCCTTCACAGCACTGCAATTATTACATTCAATTTTCTTTCTTATTCATTACTCTTTCTCTATCTCTTTAACCTTTTTTTTTGGAAAAGATTTAGAATTGTAGTTTGAACTGGAAAGAACACATTTTGAGCAGATTTAACTTCTTTGCTCAAGAGAAGAGATTCATTATATATTAGAAGAGGGAGAAATACACCGGCACACAGGGATACTGCTAGCAGGGCAAGCCCTTGCTGATTTATTGTATGATGCAACATTTTCAGGAGAACCCCTTTGTCAAGCAATGTGCACCAGGGTGCTCCCATTTCAGACGACCAGGGTGTGTGAAGACATTTCATTTCTAAGCATTATATTTTAGCACATAACTAAGATAAAATACTTAAGTGCTTATTTACATTCAAGAAACTGCGGATGCAATTCATCATATATTTTTTTTTTTATCTACAAAGCAATCTTTTTGCCCAGAATTCCAACGTCTTTGCAGATGCCTTCTAAGGTGCACCATTTTAACTTGCACCCAATGAGCCAGTGCAGGCACAAATTAGCTTCCAACTTTTGGAGATGGCATTGCTGTATGTCCATGATGATGATATGTGACACAAGCAACCCCCTAGTGGAACCCTGGAATGTCCCCCATATCACGAATGCATACAATTTGCATGGCTTACCAGAGGACACTGAATGGGCACATTCTAGAAAAGTGCTCTTGCGGTTGCATTCATAAATGAAGTTTAACCCTTTCCCTGCCAGCCGTTTTGTCCTAGATGCGAACATCTACTGCCAAGCAGTTTTTAGATATTTTGCACTCTTTCACTTTAAGGGCCTTTCCTGGGGTGGTCTTTTAGTTAACCCAGGAAAACAATATATTGTTTTTTTCAGGACAACCTGAACTTTCACAATATGCAAGAATTTTGGTGTAATTCTACTTCTCTAAAAAAATATTGGATTCTAAGTGTCAAAAAAAATGAAAAAAATCATGTTGCACGAAGAACAATCACATATATCAGAAACATCATTAATTTTATGTACGAGAACACAGCCGATTTAGAAAGGTCTATGTCTCCTGAACACGACAATACCAAATATATATAGTTTTATGGAGATTTCTCACTTGTATAGCTCAAAATCTACAAGCAGTACACAACCAAATTTCCAAAGCAACACTCCCCAAACGGCATACTTTTGATTTCAAGGCCAAACATTCCGCTAACAGTAGGTTTACCCTAGAAAACTACCCATTACTAGAAAGAACAGATTCTGGTGAATCAAAAATAGGTAGAAATATCTTTGTACTCCAAACCACCAAGTTGCAATTGTTTCCTAAAGTTATAATGTTTTATAGAAATTGGTGAATTTTTTGAAAAATGACCTCAAAGCTTCCACTCTACAGCAACATATCTCCCACACATCATTAGGTATCAATGTAAAACACCCCAAATATAAAATCCTGGGTCCACTGAACAGTTTGATGCCCAATATGAATAGATGTACCCAAGCACGTGGCATAGGAGGCCCCAAAAGGAAGACCACCCGTTTGTTCTGTCATTTCAGATACTGCTAGTGATGTAGCGAACTGCCGATTTGATGTTCGCGAACGCCGTTCGCGAACACCGGCAAAAAAGCGAACAGTTCGCGAACAGTTCGCGAACTTCGAACGCTCGATAAAATCGTTCGATCGAACGATCGAAGGATTTTATTCGTACGATCGAACGATTTTCGTTCGAATCGAACGATCGAAGCTATTCGATCGAATGATTTTAATTCAATCGAATGCTTATAATCGTTCGAACGAATGGAAATCGTTCGATTTTAGCGATCGAACGGTCGAATGGTCGAACGAAATTTTACTTCGAATCGAACGCGAACACCAATTGGCGAACGTCGCGCGACGTTCGCGAACATTCGGCGGACGCGAACAGTCGAAGTTCGCGCGAACTAGTTCGCCGGCGAACAGTTCGCTACATCCCTAGATACTGCAAAATCAACACATTTACATCGTTTTGGGGGGCGGCAAAGGTAGAAAAAAGTACGTTCACCCCAGAAAACCATATATTTTCGGAAAGTACACATTCCCCTGAATCCAAATATGGGTATGCATGTCTTTCTACACCAAAGTACCAAGCGGCAAACCATTCCTAAATTTGGTGATTTTGGCGACATTTCCAAAAATCACCTAAAAATTTCTACCCTGCAGCATCGTATTACCCACATACTTTTAGGTATCAAGAGAAATCACCCCAAATATGAAAGCCTAGGGTACTCTGAACAGTTTGATGCCCAATATGTATAGGTGTACCCAAGCAAGTGGCATATAGGGGCCTGAAAAGGAAGACCCCCATATGGTCTGTCATTTCAGATACTTCAAAATCAACACATTTACATCGTTTTGAGGGGGGCAAATGTAGAAAAAAGTAAGTTCACCCCAGAAAACCATATATTTTCGGAAAGTACACATTGCCACGAATCTAAATTGGGTATGCATGTCTTTGTACTCCAAAGTACCAAGCCGCAAATCATTCCTAAATTTGGTGATTTTGGTGACATTTCCAAAAATCACTTAAAAATGTCTACCCTGCAGCATCGTATTTCCCACATACTTTTAGGTATCAAGAGAAATCACCCCAAATATGAAAGCCTAGGGTCCTCTGAACAGTTTGATGCCCAATATGTATAGGTGTACCCAAGCACGTGGCATATAGGGGCCCCAAAAGGAAGACTCCCATATGGTCTGTCATTTGAGGTACTGCAAAATCAACACATTTACATCGTTTTGGGGGGGGGCAAAAGTAGAAAACAGTAAGTTCACCCCAGAAAACCATATATTTTCGGAAAGTACACATTCCCACGAATCCAAATTGGGTATGCATGTCTTTCTACGCCAAAGTACCAAGCCGCAAATCATTCCTAAATTTGGTGATTTAGGTGACATTTCCAAAAATCACCTCAAAATATCTACCCTGCAGCATCGTATTACCCACATACTTTTAGGTATCAAGACAAATCACCCCAAATATGAAAGCCTAGGGTCCTCTGAACAGTTTGATGCCCAATATGTATAGGTGTACCCAAGCATGTGGCATATAGGGGCCCTAAAAGGAAGACCCCCATATAGTCTGACATTTCAGGTACTGCAAAATCAACACATTTACATTGTTTTTGGGGGGCAAAAGTAGAAAACAGTAAGTTCACCCCAGAAAACCATATATTTTCGGAAAGTACACATTCCCACGAATTCAAATTGGGTATGCATGTCTTTCTACGCCAAAGTACCAAGCCGCAAATCATTCCTAAATTTGGTGATTTTGGTGACATTTCCAAAAATCATCTCAAAATATCTACCCTGCAGCATCGTATTACCCACATACTTTTAGGTATCAAGAGAAATCACCCCAAATATGAAAGCCGAGGGTCCTCTGAACAGTTTGATGCCCAATATGTATAGGTGTACCCAAGCACGTGGCATACAGGGGCCTCAAAAGGAAGACCCCCATATAGTCTGTCATTTTAGGTACTGCAAAATCACCACATTTACATCTTTTTGGGGGGGGGCAAAAGTAAAAAACAGTAAGTTCACCCCAGAAAACCATATATTTTTGGAAAGTACACATTCCAACGAATCCAAATTTGGCATGCATGTCTTTCTACGCCAAAGTACCAAGCCGCAAATCATTCCTAAATTTGGTGATTTTGGTGACATTTCCAAAAATCACCTCAAAATATCTACTCTGCAGCATCGTATTACCCACATACTTTTAGGTATCAAGAGAAATCACCCCAAAT
The DNA here is from genome assembly GCA_038501925.1 of Xenopus petersii. NCBI lineage: Eukaryota > Metazoa > Chordata > Amphibia > Anura > Pipidae > Xenopus > Xenopus petersii. The sequence goes on along the minus strand of CM076679.1, from coordinate 93,474,317 downwards.
ATGAAAGCCTAGGGTCCTCTGAACAGTTTGATGCCCAATATGTATAGGTGTACCCAAGCACGTGGCATATAGGGGCCCTAAAATGAAGACCCCCCCTTGTATGTTCTGTCATTTCAGGTACTGCAAAATCAACACATTTACATCGTTTTGGGGGGGGCAAATGTAGAAAAAAGTAAGTTCACCCCAGAAAACCATATATTTTCGGAAAGTACACATTCCCACAAATCTAAATTGGGTATGCATGTCTTTCTACTTCAAAGTACCAAGCCGCAAACCATTCCTAAATTTGGTGATTTTGGGGACATTTCCAAAAATCACTTCAAAATTTCGACCCTGCAGCATCGTATTACCCACATACTTTTAGGTATCAAGACAAATCACCCCAAATATGAAAGCCTGGGGTCCTCTGAACAGTTTGATGCCCAATATGTATAGGTGTACCCAAGCACGTGGTGTATAGGGGCCCCAAAACGAAGACCCCCATATGGTCTGTCATTTCAGGTACTGCAAAATCAACACATTTACATTGTTTTGAGGGGGGCAAATGTAGAAAAAAGTAAGTTCACCCCAGAAAACCCATATATTTTCGGAAAGTACACATTCCTACGAATCCAAATTGGGTATGCATGTCTTTCTACGCCAAAGTACCAAGCCGCAAACCATTCCTAAATTTGGTGATTTTGGGGACATTTCCAAAAATGACTTCAAAATTTCGACCCTGCAGCATCGTATTACCCACATACTTTTAGGTAACCATATATTTTCGGAAAGTACACATTCCCACAAATCTAAATTGAGTATGCATGTCTTTGTATTCCAAAGTTCCAAGCCGCAAACCATTCCCAAATTTGGTGACATTTCCAAAAGTCACCTCAAAATTTCTAACCTGCAGCATCGTATTACCCACATACTATTAGGTATCAAGAGAAATCACCCCAAATATGAAAGCCTAGGGTCCTCTGAACAGTTTGATGCCCAATATGTATAGTGTACCACGTGGCATATAGGACCCCCAAAAGGAAGACCCCCATATGGTCTGTCATTTTAGGTACTGCAAAATCAACACATAAACATAGTTTTGGGGGGGAGCAAAGGTAGAAAAATGCACATTCACCCCAGAAAACCATATATTTTTGGAAAGTACACATTCCCGCGAATCCAAATTGGGTATGCATGTCTTTGTACTCCAAAGTACCAAGTCGCAAGCCTTTCCTAAATTTGGCGATAAAAGCAACAGTTTTTACATTTTTGAAATTGCCTAAAAATATTGCAATTGGCCGCATTTATTTCACCCAATTTTTTGCATACAATTGTAAAACACCATAAATATTGATGCCAAGGGTCTACTGAACAGTTTGATGCCCAATTTGCATTGATATACCAAGGCAGCTGGCATATGCGGACCCCAAATGAAAATAGTGCATATGATTTACTCCGCTGCCGATTCGCCTTCTGTGAACATAGACCATTAACTTCATATTATGTGCCTCAAGACCCTCCTAACAACAAAAACCCCCGAAAACCTTATGTTTTTGGAAAGTACACATTCTGACGAATCCACCAAAGATAAAGACGTCTTTCTACACCAAACTACCAAACTGCAAAGCTTTTCTAAACATAGAGGTTTTTACAACATTTCTGAAAATCGCCTAAAATTGTTGCAGTTTGCCGCATTTATCACACACAATGTTTTACGTATAAAGAGAAATCACCCTAAATATGGACGTCAGAGGTCTACTGAATAGTTTGATGCCCAATATGCAAAGATTTACCAAAGTATGTGGCGTGTACGGGCCCCAAATGAAAAACATGCATATGAATTTTCACGCTGGCCAACTAAGCTGCAGAAAAGAGAGCCCCAACTGTGCGTTATGTGCCGTATGACCCACAAAATGTAAAAAGACCCCCAGAAAACTATATATTTTTGAAAAGCATATATTCTGGCGAATCAAACTAAGTAAAATAAATCTTTCTATACCAAAGCACCAAACAGCAAAACAATACTAAAGATTCAAAAGGAACAATAATGCAGGGATAAAATTGCAATAAAACCACAAAAATAGCGTAAATCAATGAAATAACAAAATAATTGATCCGACAGCGTAATTAGTGGCCGAAATTGATTATCCAATAGTCACGCTGTCAAAATAACATGTTTTTAGGCAAAACAAACAGTACAATGAATAAGTAAAAAAAAAAAAAAAAACCTGTTTGTGAGTTTTTGTGTATACATATTTGTGCACTAATAAAAGTTGTCTAAGTGTGCAAATACATGTAATTACGTGTAAATAAGTGTACAAAATTGACCAAGTGTGCTAAAATAAAAAAATAAAAAATACAAATTTTTACTAAAATGTTTGTGTAAGTGTATAAATGTACTGTAGGTATGTGTAAATGCAGGTAAGTGGGTAAAAAAACGTGCACTTACCGTTTATGTAGCAGGAGGATCGCTGGAACAGATGGAGGCAGCCAGAACAGCGTGTCTGCAGAGTTACTGCGCAGCAGGAAGTGTGTGGGTGGCTGTTCAGGAAGGAAGAGGTGAGTAATGCGCAGCAGTGCTATTTGCAGCGCATTTGCGTCTTTGAAGTCGGATCTGCAACAATCGTGTCGCAGATCCGACTCGACAGCCCCCCAGCCTTGTTGCCCAGGGGGCTGTCAACCCTTCTGACACTCTGCGGAGGCGGCAAAAGCCGTGTAGGGCTCAGCTGCTGGAGAACGTACATAGTACGTTCTTGGCAGCCTGAGCCCTGAACCGCCAGCATGTACGCCGTACGTGCTTGGCGGTTAAAGGGTTAAAAGACTATAATAAACAGCAGAATTTTAAATAATAACAATAATTATGAACAATTCTTGTTGCACATTAAATGATTACTAGACTCTACATAAAAAAAATTTTATTTTAACATCTGATTTGTTACTTCAAGTCACAACACTCTCAGAACTTCAGTCTAGTGAAATTAACTTTTGTTGTCAGAACCCTGTTAATTAATCTGGTACCAGGTGCAGTCTGGCTTCCATCCCATTTCTCTTAGGACACACGGTAACATCAACATAGACGTTTTTGATGAAGTCCCAGCTGACCTTGAACACATGGACTGCATCATGAAGCAAAGGTCAAACTTTAGTTTCAACATACATACCTCTAGGGAAACTAAAAAAGCTGATATCAAAGCTGCAGAAAAAACTCTCTTTGAGGTGGGACAAGCATACTGTCATACAAATCTAAAGCCAACCATGACATACTATCCAGGGCACAAAGGGAACTAAACCTTTTGCTATCAGATAATGCTAAGAAAAAGCCGTTATACTCCAGACAACAGGGGGTTAAATTCCTAGAGGACCCACTTTCAAAAGCCGAAATTGATGTAGTCATCTCATTCCTCCCAACTAACAAGACCCCAGGCCCAGACGACACGGTTTACCACAGGTACAAACTACCTGGGATATGTAGGACTCAAGTAAGTACTGTATGTGGTATAAGATTACTGTATATTTGATCAATAAACAGTTAAACACAAAACTTACTGAAGAATTATTGGCAATAATGAGCTTGAGCCTTTTTTCCTTTTTTTCTCATGCTAGTTACCATGGGAACTTGTTGTCCATATTAAAATTCTTGTAATTCATATCAAAATTCTTGGTTGAATGCATGCCAGATTTTACTGGCAAATAAACAATTGAAAGTGTTCATTCAGCATACAGAAGATGTATCCTTTCTCTTTTCTCTCTCACTGATATTAGCCATGGAAATTCAGTCTGGCCTACAGTGGTTTCTACATCTTCAAGATACTCAAAAGCATTAACAGCTTTATTGAGAAATCTAAAGCCATAGCCCTTTTAGTCACAGTGTTAACTAGATCTCAAAATTTGTCACATAACAACACAAAGACTATACTTAAAAATATCAAAACTCTGGTTATCTAGTTGTTGCAAATAATCAAGCAACTTCCTTGAGATACACTGATGACCAGACATTACCTGGATTAAGTAACTTGTGCAAAATTGGCAGATGCAAAGCATCTTTATGCAATATAATAATTGTGCTTTAGAATGGTGTCAACTCTTAATAGATTTAAAAATTCTGATGAACATTATAGTATCAATATTTTGATTCCTTTTAGCGTTATGCTAAAGTTAATACTTTATCAAAATGTCCTCTGGTAGTCATAAAAGTACTTTGGCGGAGGAGTGTTAGAAAGAATAGGAAGGTTGTGGTAATAAGTGATTATAGGTGGATAGGGTAATCTGTCTCAAGGACCCAACATGCCAAATGTTTGTTGTTTGTCTGTTGCTGAGGTTTGGAATGTGGTGGAGCATCTGGACATGTTACTAGGAGGGGATCGAGAAGATCCATTGGGTGTGGTGCATAATTGTACCATTGACAAAGTTAGAGAAAGTGTGAAATTTTTAAAAAATGATAGTTATAGAAAACTAGGTGAAAAGTTGAAAATAAGGTCACTCATTCCTACTTATTATTATTAATCATGCTACATGTTTTTTAGGGAGGCAACAGGAGTTTTTCAGGAAGGCAACAGGAGCTTTGGGAGATTGATGCAAGACTAGAAATTGGTGTAAGGAGGAGGGCTTTAACTATTTGGAGAACTGATTTTTGACCAATATTTGTTGCTAGGGGTTGACTAAACATTAATATTGATGGTACAGCTTTTGGGGGACAGGATGGCTAGAAGCTTGAAATAGATTTTAAGCCAGCATTTGTGAAGAAAAAAAGCAAACATTTTTTTGATGAGCATAATAGGGGAAAGTGGGGGGGTGGAGATGGAGAGGTGGATAGGGACATTATGAATGGCATGGAGGAGCAGAATTTATGTACACAATGCAAAACCTGGTACAAGTACATTTTTACTTACTATTGCTTTCCTGACAAATTGAAGAGCTGGTTCTGAATTGGACAAATGATGAAACATGGCTGTATAGGCCAAAAGAGGTTATACATGCATTTTGCTGCATAAGATGATAATAACAGCAAGCTGTCCGAACATTTCAGTTTGTTTGTAAAAGCTGATTCTGAATAAAGAAAAAGGAAAGGAAGAGGTTAACTGTAGCAGTATAAGACAGACCCTCTCATGTAATCAAACAGGAAGAGGCTGATCTCCTGTTGGAAATACAAAAAACCTCTAGGCTTTCCGGAAGGTCATAATAATGGGAGATTGATTACCCAGATATTGGTTGAGCAAAAACATTTAATTGTAAAAAGTTTTTAAATGAGCTGTGTGACAATTTTATTTATTGTTCATTAGTTGGACAACAGGAATATTTCAGCAAAAAAATTAGCAACCCATAGGTTAATAGTCACACACACTACAATTTAGTATAGGAAAGTCAACACCTCTCAATGTGCACTGTACATTTAAACATCCTTGCAAGGTCACACATTGTATACGCCCTCACATGCTGGCAGCAGCACACTGATTACAGTACAAAAACACAAAGGCAAATCATTTACATAATGACATATCTGGCCATGTTCTATTGTCTCCTGTTCCTGCTAGTTTCACATTTTGGTTTTAAATAAAACTGAGGCATGATGGGCCTAGTTTTGCAAAGGGAAATGAAGTTGCAGCTCCATCTAAACACTGTTAGGTCAAATTCTTCACGGACAGACAGAATGTGAGTAGTGATGGGCGAATTTCTCCCGTTTCGCCGAAAAATTTGTGAATTTCCTGCAAAACAGCAAAGAATTTGCAAAACGCAAATATTTGACGCGGCAACAATTCCGCCGCTGGCAACAATTCTGACACCCATTAAAGTACATTTTTCTGGGAATTTTGCAAATTTATTAGCCGGCGGCAAAACGCCAATTCGACCATCACTAAAGGGCACATTTACTAAGCTCGCGTGAAGGATTTGAAGTAAAAAAACTTCGACCATCGAATAGGCTACTTTGACCTTCGACTACGACTTTGGCTTTGAATCAAGCGATTCAAACTAAAAATCGTTTCGATCATTCGATAGTCGAAGTACTGTCTCTTTAAAAAAAATTCAACTACCTACTTCGCCACTTTAAACCTACCGAGCACCAATTTTAGCTTATGGGGACCTTTCCCATAAGGTTTTCTGAGTTTTTTTTGATCGAAGGAAAATCCTTCGATCGATGGATTAAAATCCTTTGAAGGATTTAAACGATTTTTCCTTTGATCGATCAAAGTATTACTTCGATAGTCGAATATGGAGGGTTAATTAACCCTCCATATTCGACCCTTAGTAAATGTGCCCCTAAATGTGAGGGAGAGAAACTCTGAAGGGAAAATTCATGAATGAGAGGTGCCAATTTGTTTTTAGTAGCTCTGTATTTTAATCTTGTGGAAGAAATGAAACTTTTTTTAAAGAATCTTCTCATCTATTTTCGTTCCCATCCTTTCTGCCTCCTTTTTTTTTTTTTTATTACCTGAGAGCTCAATTCATTATTCTTATACACTAAACTGCTCATTTTGGATGTCACAGCAGAGCAGCAGCAATGAGTGCTAATGAGATATACAAATTACTGCTCTGCCCAGCTCTCGCCTGCGTTTACCATTTGTTAAAGAGCAGTATATGTCTGCATAAGTTAAATGAAATTGGAAAAACCTTCTTTGTCTGATAGTGGTCTGATATTCCAATCATTTCTATTCCTGTGGAATCTCGTACAATCCAATTATTTTCTATTTTTCTGTCTCACTGACTTAGGAAAATTGTTGTGCCATAAATCATGTTGAGAGTCAAACTTTTCAGGCCCATATTTTGTGTTAGAAAAGGCAGGAGCAGTTTAAATAGAAGTAAGATAAAATGAATATTTCACTATAAATAAACCATCAATGAGGAAATGTTTACAGCAGGCATATTGTAAGCATAAAGATATTCGGTCTCTTTTAATTAATTACCACTCACAAAAAAAAATTTGGACAATTCCTAATGAAAAAAAAAATCCCAAAACATCTAAAAGTCCAAATTGATTAAGGGGCAGATTTATCAAGGGTTGAATTTCGAAGTGATAAATACTTCGAAATTCTACCCTCGAAATTGAAATACTTTGACTTCGAATATCGAAGACGAAGTATTTTTCACCGAATTTGGCCATCGTACAATCGAAGTAAAATTGTTCGATCAAATTTTAGTGTATGATCGCACGATGTAACTTCGATGTGTAAAGACTTAGAAAAATGTTGTAGAAGGTCCCCATACGCTAACATAGCACTTCGGCAGGTTTAATTTGGCAAAGTATTGAAGTTGAGGTTTTTTTTAAGAGACAGTACTTCGATTATCTAATGGTTGAATATTCAAATGATTTTACTTTGAATCGAAGTCGAAGTCATAGTAGCCTATTCGATGGTCAAAGTATCCAAAAAATTACTTCGAAATTCAGACTTTTTTAACTTTGAAAATTCACTCGAACCTTAGTAAATCTGCCCCTAAAAGTGGTCCAATAAGATCAGCACAGTTCCTATTGACTTCTATAGCACCTCGACAACTTTTACTTAGTGAAGTTTGGTATTAAAGGTTTTTGTGTTTTTTTTCACTTACTAAAATTTCATTTTTTTTAGAGCTTTTTAGAAATATTTGGACAATTTCTGATTTGATTTAAAGTGCTCCAATAAGATCAGAACTCCCATGGACTTATATTGCACCTCAGCAAAGTTTGGTATTTTGGGGGTTTTTTTTCACTTAATGCATTTCTAATTTTTAGAGCTTTTTAAAAATAAATTTCGACAATTCCTAGTGAAAAATATCCAAAAACCTCTAAAATTCCAATTTGATTAAAAGTGGTCCAATAAGATCAGCGCAGCTCCCATTGACTTCTATAGCATCTCGACAACTGTCATGAAGGACAATCCCCAGGGGAATGACTGGATTCCTGTCTAGGCATGATCTTCTGCCTATAACAGCCACCTTTGGCTTTGGGCCTGACTTACCGCATGCAGTACTCCCACGTGGGCAGGCAAGGTCTCCAAACATATAGTCTAAAAAAGGAGCCGGTAAGGAAGGATCTGGATGTAGTCAGAGAGGCTGGGTCAGAACCAGATAACAGGAGCAGAATCGTGAGGCAAACTCAAGGTCAGGAACCAGGAAGTCACACAGGGAACAGTAGTCAAAGGAACAGCAATCACAAGAATCAGAGGACCAAGTACACTTGATCTATAACGGGCAGTGAGTCAGTGCAGAGCAGGGGGATATATAGCCAGAATAATGACTAACTCAGAACACCTGTGAATAGATTGATGAAACAGGCAAAAGCCTACTTGGAAATAGCAATAGGGAATGAGATAGCAATAGCGGTGAACCAGGGCCTTATCTGTCTGCTCACATAGAGTAGAGGCAGTGCAGACAGCAATGAAAACATCAGGTCACTGGTTCAATCCCCTGCAGGATGTTACAACAACTTTTACTTTTTTTTTTTTCACTTAATAAATTTCACATTTTCAGAGCTTTTTAGAAATATAGCAACACCACACATTTTCAAGAATTTGTTAGTAAATGAGCCTCTCAGTGTTACTGTATCTACTGTGAATTACATATATGTACACTGGCTTTCAGAATAACAATTAACTCTCTAGGCAATGACCAGGTAGTAGTAAGTCATCCCTGTCTGCTTCATGTAGAATTTCTAAATTTTATGTTATGGCAAGGTCAAGATGAAAAAAAAAACCCTACTCCTAGGGGCATACTTATTATGCCATGTAAAATAAAATTCACCAAAAAAAGGTGGAAAAAGCTGTTTAAAATATTGCATGCAAACGTCAGATCGTTATTTTACATTGCTTTTGGCAGAAGTCATTCTAAGAAAAAATGCATAAAAATGTTATGTTGGTTTTTCATGGCGAAGCCTGCCAATGTGTGGTGTATTATCCCGCCATTTTTAACACAGCATAATAAATATGCCCCCTAATCTCGCTATAGTTGGTTGATAATGATATCTGTTCTGTCAATTTCCATTCTAGTCTGGCATGTTACGGAGCCAATTTACTAAAGGTTATAATCTGTTCATTTTCATGACTTATTTATTTTTTTGTGCTAAAACTGTAAATTATAATTATGACTTTAGATCAGGAGAAATTTATTAAAAGAATACTGTCATGGGAAAACATGTTTTTTTCAAAATACATCAGTTAATAGTGCTTCTCCAGCAGACTTCTGCACTGCAATCCATTTTTCAAAAGAGCAAGCACATTTTTAATATTTAATTTTGAATTCTGACATAGGGCTAGACATGTTGTCAGTTTCCCAGGTGCCCCAAGTCATGTGACTGATAAACTTCAGTCACTGTTTACTGCTGCATTGCAAGTTGGAGTGATATCACCCCTCCCCCCCGGCAGCCCATCAGCAGAACAATGGGAAGATAAACAGCTCCCTGGTAGATATAAGAAACAGCACTTAATAGCGACTCCTTCAGTTGACATTGACTTAGCCTAACCTAACAGCATGACTTAGCTACAGGAATATAAGTTAGGAATACAGGAATACTAACTTAGCTTAGGAAGTTAGCTTATGGAAGTGCACTAATAAACTATAAGAAAAAACTATAAGAAATTGAACAATAAAACCTGTTTGTGAAAAGAAAGATGTGCATGTTTATTAATATGACAGTCCCCTATAAAAAATCACTTTCTCCTGCCTGTCATCTCAAAGCATGAGAGTGTGACCTAATTGTTGTAAGGTCTGGGTCTTACGGTAATTGCAATATAGGAATAGAATAGAGAGTATATGTGCACTCGGTGGACATGAATGGACGGAAAGTGAGATGTCAGTGATCATTGTACTTTACACATGAAAGACAGCTGTTAAAAGCAAGTGATTGCAGGATAAAGTGAATTGGAATAATAAGAGATGCCACTTTAGGCATCCATTCAGTGGACATGAATGGAAAATGTGAGAAGCTGCTGTAAGGTCTTCGTACTTGATCATCGTACTTGATGAAGCCACATTTAAAACAGTAAATAATATTTCTGTGGGCATGAACCTACATCATATTTACATGTTAGACTTTAGCACGTGGCAGGTTAGATTTGGTGTGTTTAACTTGAATATCTAAATCCTCCATTAAAGAGTTGCAACAGCCATTTTTCCTAATGTACTACCTATTTGCAAGGGAAGAATCTGCTCAAAATATATATGTGCAGAGCCACAATACTCTCAACGCATCCAATTTAACAGTGGTTTTAAATAGGAAGATATAAATGTGATGTGTAATGGAGTCTTTCCATTCAGAGAGTCTGTGATGTCTTTAAAATGTGCTGCTGTCTTCAGAATTAATTAAACCATTTCTCATGTGCGCACAATATTAAAGTAAGAAATATGCCACTCTTGCATTACAGCTGATGCGCACATCTCCTGCTGAGCTGTATATAAGCGTATATCATTCATGCTTGTCTGTCGCCATATCCGTGGGGATATTAAGCACGCAATGTGTAGGCTCTCTTATGGGAAACTGAATGTCAGAATATGGCATATACAGTGCAGAGTGAAATGAGGAATAGAAATGCAAATACTAAGCATACATTTAGTGCAAGGAGGTGGTGTTTAAGGAGCTTTAAATCAGATCAAATATGTTTAAAATCATTATGTGTAGTGTATACAACCATCAGGCAATTGGCAGAGATAAGGAGAGCTGGATACAATGCAAAGCAGGTACAAATAAATCAGTTACTTTGAGAATGAAAAGATACTTAGGTATATGAGGCTGAGCAGCAGAAATAGCTCAGGATTAGGGATGTAGCGAACTGCCGTTAATGTGTTCGCGAACGCCGTTCGCGAACACCGGCAAAAAAGCGAACAGTTCGCGAACAGTTCGCGAACTTCGAACGCTCGATAAAATCGTTCGATCGAACGATCGAAGGATTTTATTCGTACGATCGAAGGATTTTCGTTCGAATCGAACGATCGAAGCTATTCGATCGAATGATTTTAATTCAATCGAATGCTTATAATCGTTCGAACGAATGGAAATCGTTCGATTTTAGCGATCGAACGGTCGAATGGTCGAATGGTCGAACGAAATTTTACTTCGAATCGAACGCGAACACCAATTGGCGAACGTCGCGCGACGTTCGCGAACATTCGGCGGACGCGAACAGTCGAAGTTCGCGCGAACTAGTTCGCCGGCGAACAGTTCGCTACATCCCTACTCAGGATACTGTAAATGCAGGAGAGCATTCAAGTCCTGTCTGTGTCTCATACCTAGTGGATGACATTTACTATGGGACATATAAACTCAAACACACACCATAAACTTTTATAGTTGTACAGAGGGTAGATAAGCTGTAAAATGTAATAGTAAGAGTGTCCAGTGCTTACTGAACATAGTATTTAACATATTTGGCTTGTGTAACACTTATTTAAGTGTCAATTTGCAGTTTTTAACCTTTTTGTCATCAAGCCTGATGAAAACATATTTTAATGACTTTAGATTTGAAATGAAAACACAGCAAGATATTGTATTCATGTTGTGGTCGTGGTGAGAGATGAAAACAAGAGGAGAGGAAGAGAGTGCAGAGGACCTCTTGTATTTGTCAACAAGAAGAGAGACTAATTGTATTAAACTGTGAAGACATGGAAAATGAGAGATCAGCCTGATTTCCCTTAATATTGCAGAAGCATAAATTAACTCATTGTCCTCTAAAACACACACAATTATTATTTTTGTTTCGGCTTTTTTTCCAATTATTGACCACTCAATTTTCTACATCAACCCTTTTAAATGAATGCAGGATTCACTGTCTTACAAATGATTGTGTTTCCTCTTGCTGTGCTTTATCTTACTGACTAGATACTCAAATTCTTCCTACTAGCATTAGGCATGGATTTGTGGCAAGTCCACAACAGCCCGGGCCTAGAGTTGCATGCTGCTCAGCTGCTTCTGGAGCCACACCAGTAGAAATAAAGGATGTTCATGCTTGCAATCCTGTGGACGGGCAGTTTGGGAAGGGCAACGGAGGATTCCAGCCTCCAGGCAACCTAAGATGAAATTTGGTCCTGACTATCATGGTAGTTCTAGGAAACAAGAAAGGCCAAGGTTCAGGTCTAAAATTCAAGAGCCAAGAATAAGAAAGACAGGTAGTATGAAAAAGCATTTACTTGGTATCAGGAATAGGTAGGGGACACTGTCGAGGCAGAGGTCAGCAGGAGTTGTAAGTGCACATGGAGAGCAAAGGACAGAATCAGGGAGATGAGGGCAAAGAGTCAAGAGACTGGAACAGGACTGGGAAGCAGAGCAGAGCTGGATCAAGGTTCATGGTTCAGACAAGGCAAGGAAAGAAATGGAAAGGAAAGGTTCAGACCAGAGCTAGGAACCAGAGCTAGGTGCAATGCCACAGTGCTCAGGCACTGTTGGTGAGAAGGGCTGGCCTTATATAGGGCAGGGTCAGCTCTAATTGGCTGCTGCTGGAAATATACTGCAAAGGCCTAGATAACAAGCAAGCCTGCTAGCTGCTCACCTGGCCTAATGCATACAACATAAAGCCAGGAATCCAAAAGTCCCTGGCTCAAATCCCAGCAGAGCATGGTTTAAAGGTAATGTTCAGTGTTAGGTTAAAAGCTAGTAGGCAAATCCATGAAGCTTCCATTCTAGCTATCAAAGCTCAATAAAAAAGCAGTGTCAGACCTGAAGGTTATTGTGTTAGACCAAGCAGAGTTACCTTAATTATTGGTAGGCACAGCATTTAATAAGCCCAATGAATCAGTCACAGGGTTCACATTTATATTATCAAGAACAATAAATCATATAATGTATCATTCACTGTAATATCTGGAAGCTGGATTTACACATAACAGGTAGGATCGGGGATGAAGTGAATTGCAATATTAAAAAAAGCTAATTTGGAAGCCATTAATCAAATATCAAACTGGTCTATAGGTCTAAACACAAGATTCGATGTAACATTGTATTTTCTACTTACCGTCCTTTTAAAATGTAAGAAAGTCATGTTTTAGGCAAAATAGTATTTCTTGGCTTACAGAAACACTGATAATCTTATGTTGACTTACTGTGTCCAACTAACTTTGTCTGGTAGGAAGAGCCATTAAAAAGGGCCTCATACATGAAGTTCCACTGGAACTGAGTACCAAGACATGTGTTTTCATTAAAAACTTATGACTGAATAATAATAATAATTATAATAATATATAAATAATATATGAAAACAGATCTCCTATTACACCCCTGATGGTTTTCCCTTTCTTACACCTTCCCTACCATAAGTTTTCTTTAAAACTTATCATAAATGAGCAGGTGGCAAGTGTTACAGCCGAATGTGACCTAATATAATTGGAGGCATGGCCAAACAAAAAGTAGTCAAACCACTGAATACACTGAATATATTTTAGCTGGCCAACTACGTCAAAGTCATCCCTAATGGCCAGTCCAACACTCAACTTTTATCTGATTTATTAAGAATTCTACTGCTTCATTATACATTTTACACAGGGACTAATTTTACCCTGTTTTGTTTAAAGGGTAAGGCATTTTTAGTAGCTTAAAGGGATGCTTGCATCATTTAATAATGCTGCTCCAGCTGAATTCTGCACTGAAATCCGTTTCTCAAAATAGCAAACAGATTTTTTTATAATTAATTTTGAAATCTGACATGGGGCTAGACATATTGTCAGTTTCCCAGCTGCCCCCAGTCATGTGACTTGTGCTCTGATAAACTTCAGTCACTCTTTGCTGCTGTACTGCAAGTTGGAGTGATATCACCCCCTCCCTTCCCCCCCAGTAGCCTGAAACAGAACAATGGAATAGTAACCAGATAACAGCTCCCTAACACAAGATAACAGCTCCCTTGTAGATATAAGAACAGCACTCAACAGTAAAATCCAGATCCCACTTCGACACATTCAGTTACATTGAATAGGAGAAACAACAGCCTGCCAGAAAGCCATTCCATCCTAAAGTGCTGTCTCTTTCTGAAAGCACATGACCAGGCAAAATGACCTGAGATGGCTGCCTACACACCAATATTGTAACTAAAAAATATACACTTGCTGGTTCAGGAATGAAATTTTATATTGTAAAGTAAATTATTTGCAGTGTAAACAGTGTAATTTAGAAATAAAAACTACATCATAAAAATCATGACAGATTTCTTTTAAGGCACCTATTTTAAAATGTCTCAGTGTCTTAAATATATCGACCATGGGTTGAGTGCAGAGAACTTCTTGTATTTGTTTGTATGAATTTTATCACAGCCTCATTGCACCCCTACTTAATGGTTTAATAAAAAGTATTGGTGAGCACAACTTTGTTTAATATACTGTGTAGTTAGTGATTCAACTACTTTTGGTTTGGGCATGCGTCCAATTATATTAGGTCACATTTGTCCACAACACTTGCCACCTGCTCATTTATGATAAGCTTTAAAAAAAACTTTTGGTAGAGAAGGTGTAAAAAAGGGAAAACCATCAAGTGTGTAACAGACAATGGGAGAAGTAGACCTTGCGAATACTGGGGGCTCCAGAATGTTGCTGGACCAAGTTATTTACTGGTGAACAATTTCAGTACAGGTGTATGTTTGCAAAAAGGTTTATCTTCCTGGGGTTTCAGTGCCTCCAAAATTATTTTACTGTGGGGCTGATAAAATGATTTTATTATGTTACTGATTAAAATGGCAATTTAACAAAGGACAAAACCTTTGAACTGTATTCGAAAACATGAGCCAGTTAATACAATTGGACTTACCTCACAGTTAATATGCACTTAGGATTTCAAAGGTGGTTTGGTTACACCTTCCCTGTCTGTTACCAGGTCATATAATCCTTTTGATGTCAAAGACAATATTAATTGAGGCAAAAACATTTGAATCCAGAGGAGTTTTATTTATATTTTCTTCTTTAAAAATGCCATTTCATTCCCCTCCTGGGAACTTCATTAGAGGTAGAATCTGTAAACTGCATGTAAGATGACTAGTATATATATCGATAGTTTAGTATATTTCCATTACTAATATAGTTTATAAAGGGTAAATTTAAAATTGACTTGCTCCCTGTAAACCTCTCCAGCATTGGTTTATTTGAGTGTTTTGCTGCATGCAACTTAGGCTCATTAGTGCCATGTTAAAAATAGGTTATTATGTATTATGGGAAAGTTAACGTTATTTTGCCTTACAAAGTCAATACCTTGCTACATAATTAAAAAAAGTCTCCTAAGTAAAACAGAATTGTTTTTTTTTAATCTACTGTTATTAAAAAACAAATACAAACCCTTCGATTGCTAAACGCTTTAGTGCTACACATGCACACAGCTTCTGTAGTTCTTATTTCACATAAGTCTTGTGGCTCAGGGAAAATATCCCTATAACGATCACAGTTTTTATATTGTTTATAGATGTGAAACAGATCCCTACATTAGCTGACTGTACCACAAAACCTTTTTTAGTACTGTATATGTAACTGGATGCAATAGTAGTAAAATCACCAATGTCAGTGCAATTATTAAATAATTTGGTTTTATTCCCATTTATGATTTTCACAATTCAGAATTTAATTATTCCTAATATCTCCTTAGAGCATCTTGTATTTTTTTTCTATCTAGGCTGCCTAGATAAAAACTTTTGTCTGTGCTTCTTGAATTGTAAGGCTAAGGCTTATTGGTCATGGGAGACTTCATAAATGCACTTTAGTTACTTTAAACAGAAATAGCATGAATATATTCTTGATATATTTCCCCACCACCCACAATTACACAGAGGTGCCACAGCAGTTTGACACTGACAGCTGTTGGCACCACCAACACAGATTTAGGAGGTTGCTAGCAGGGGCGATCCTGGCCCCTACGCTGCCTGAGGCAGAAGCAGTTGCTGCTGCCCCCCTCCCCCGGAAATTTGCTCTTAAAGTACCAGGAGCAGCATTTTTGCCGCCCCTGGTACCTAGTGGGGAACTGCTGCCTAAGACAACAGCCTCAACTTGCCTCATTGGCAAAGCACCCCTGGTTGCTAGACAGCTATAGGAGGTCCTGGGTCTTCCCACAATCTTCTAGGGTTTTATACAGTTGCCATCTAAGTGGTGAAAGGGCTAATATTGGGAAGCTGAGAGCAGGCCTATAAATTAAAGTTTGGTCCAAGATGGAGCAGTCACAGGACAGACATCCAGACAGTGGAAATCAGATAGTCTGCCTAGCTGTAGGATCATGCCAGAATAGGAGAACACTGGCTTGAAAAGCAGTAAAAGAGCTTGTGTTTGGTGCGAGCCTTAAAGGAACAGTAACACCAAAAAATGAAAGTGTTTTAAAGGAATGACAATTTAATGTACTGTTAATGCAACTGGTGTGTTTGCTTTAGAAACACAACTATTGTTTATATAAACAAGCTGCTTAGTGGCAGGGGGGGCAGCCATTCAAGCACAGGATACACAGTAGATAACAGATACGTTCTGAAGAATAGTACAAATCTTATCTGTTATCTGCTGTATATCCTGTGCCTTTTCTCCTTTTTCAGCTGTCCCCTTGGCTAAACAGAAGCTTGTTTATATAAACTATAGTAGTGTTTCTGAAGCAAACACACAGCGCAAGGCAATCTACATTATATTGTAATTCCTTTAAATAAATAAATACACCACTCTTATCAGCTTTATAAATATAACCATGTGCAGGGCAAATATATTCACTGTGAGAAACATTCTGTGCTGAGCAAAGTTGATAAATGAGCCCCAGTGTACATTTAACTTCATAACTTAACTAAAACTTAAAACTCAAACAATACTTAATTATCTTCTCTTTTATTATTTGACTACCTATGCTACAAGATAGGTTTGGATAACTCTCCATAGTTTCCTATAAATGGCAATGAAGAATAACAAGAGTAACTATAGCAGGAATTTGTTAAATAATAAGTGCACCAGTGGCCAAAGCTAGATAGAAAAAGGATAAAGAAAATCCTAGGAGAGCATAAGACCTTATACAACTCTACACCTCTCACTGATTGAAACACATTCCCTTTAGCTTCCCTTGTTCTGCTCATATAATAGCGAACCTCTAAATGACCAAGAAGATTTTCAGTACCTGTAGCAGAATTCAAATTAAGAAAGTAAAGAATGAATACATTTTAAATCTGAAATACATTTACATGTTTATTTGCCATTTAGAAATGCCAACCTAATGTCTGAACTCCAGAGAAATATAAGGTGGAAAAGCTTCTTGCTAAAAAAAAAAAAAAAAAAAAAATTGTAAAACTCTTTTATTGTGTTCAAAATAAAAATGAATGTCTGAAAAATATATGAATGTGTGAATATTGTTTGTCGTGTACCATAAATGTATGTGCGTGCATAGAAAACTCAGTTATTGATGTAATATGTGCTTAACTAGTTACTGAAAATGTATTTGAAATTGTTATTAATTACACAAACTGTCATATTGACTGAAAATGTCAATATTCTAATTATGCTGTTTTAACACTTAATTGCATTTTACATAACAAATTTTTCTAAAGAGAATACAGCAATGCCCCCCTTTTGTAATGCCTGGAGTTATATTGAAGGTGACAAATAAGTGAATATTATAACAATATTGCTGCTTTGACCTGACAATAAGGACAAATAAACATGGACTCTATATTGTTTAGTATGGTAGTTTTAGCCAGAAGCCATTGTTTTTCTTGTTTAGCCTATGGTCTGAATGAGTAAATCCTAAGTGAACTGGGTGGGGAATCCTGGCACTTTTACTTTCCTAGTCTATGCACACGTATTACTAATCAAGCTTTGGACCATTTATGAATACATATTGTAGGGGACACGAGGAATCCTTCGCCTGTTTGTCTGCCTGTGACATCATCCAGGCCAGTTGCATGCTGGATAGCGATCCAATGGGCTGGGAACCCCAGTGCATCCTTGGGAGAAAGGGAGCGCCTGACTTTGGAGCTAAATGCACGGGGTCTCCCAGGGAGAGAGCCAGCGTGAGTAGCTGTAAGACTGTAAGGTACAGAGAAGCTGTTGAATCTGGGAAGATTGAGCCCAGCCAGTCCCCTGCCAAGCGGCTAGAAAGGTGCCACTAGTGAGATTGATTCTGCTGCAGAGCTGTGTGTGATCTCCAGTGTGAATTCCTCTGAGAGCACCCTGGTGAGTGAGCCACCCAAGGGAGGATACTGGCACGGATACAAACGTGGGGCCCCACACTGAAGACAGGTCTTAACCATTTACCTGCTACGAGGGAACGGCTGCCAACTTCAAAAGGAAGAGGTACTTATTGGGAATGAGGTAGCGCTACCTGGGGAATAAGAGCTCTGGGGAAGGGACAATCATTTGAACGGTGTGGTTATTAACTCCTTCCGGAGGATTGGGACTGCGATATTTACCAAGGACTGTGTAAAAGCAACAGTTAAGCACCTAATAGTGGTTTAGGTAGTGTCCCACGTGTCCCTAGTGTAGGAGTGAAGTGTGTATTAGTTTGCCCTAGTGTTAAACTGTTTATGTAAAGTTTATATTTGTTCATTTGCCAACTGTGTGTTTTATTATTCCTAGTGGAACCCCCCTGAGGTGTTTTCCTCAGTGTTTACTAGGTGGTGGCACTGCACTGTAATTCCCAGTTCCCAGTACTTTTCATACGCAAAAGGGACTCAGGGCCCCTGGATTGCCAAGGGTAAGTTGCTATTTAAAGAGACAGTAGCCAAATTAGTGTTATAATAATAATAATTTGTTTCAATATGTCGTAAACAATGTCGGAATCATTTGGTACCCACCAACCTGCCTCTTTAAAACTGTTCCTGACATACTGTATGGATCTGAGAAGAGGATTGTAAACTCTTCATCCAGATATCAGTCTTCAATTCTCCCAGGAAGACCCAAAATATTGAATAACAATCCTACCACGGTCTGTTTCAGGTGTGACATTTGGAATACCAGTTGCTAATCTCTTCATACAGATGATTTAGTCATAGTTTAGTCCCCATAATAAAACACTTTTCTCTCTGCATTCAGATTTATTTAAATTCCTTATTACAGCCAGTTCAACTGCAACTCTTTAGTTACTTCCTTGTCTAGCATGAAGGTCTGCCCTTTTTGCAGTGAGTAGAGAAACAAAATCTGAATTTAGGGAGAAAGCTATGGTATTCTGGGGGCTGTTTAGTGTCATTCTCCTGCCTCTGTTTTGCCTGCTTTGCAACTGAAGCTAATGGGATTCAGTTGTAGGCAACTGCCCAATTAAAGGCTAAAATTAAGTAAGTTTTATCAGAAAGGTCTATATAAATTCACCAGTAAACATTCAAAGTAATGCTGCTCTGAGTCCTCTGTCAAAAGAAACACAGCATTTCTTTCCTTCTATTGTGTACACATGGGCTACTGTATCAGACTTCCTGCTTTCAGCTTAAACCTCCGGGGCTAGGACTTGAGCATGCTCAGTTTGCTCCTCTCTCCCCATTCCCCTCCCTTTTCCACCTTCCCTCCTCCCTTCCATACTGTAATCTGAGCCCAGCACTATGAGTGAGCAAGGAGAGACTCAGGCAGGAAACTACTATGGCAGCTGGTATCCTAAACAAACATTCTGCAGAATAAATATACAGTAGTGTTATAGCTTGCACTATTGTGGCTAATCTATTGGAAATAAACTGCTTTGGTAGCTTTCCTTCTCTTTTAAGGAGCTATTTAAACCTGTATCCTTATCTACATTGTGCTGAATCTTTGAGTCTCCTGAGTTCTGTACTGAGTTCCTGTTCATGTATTCTGACTCCCCAGTGTTTGACTCCTAGCCTGCTTTGTGGGTTCTTGTTTGTCTGTCACCTGCCCTGGTCTTCTGCCTATCTCAAAGGCTTTGTTTTCCTGTCACCTTACAAAGCTTGTACTAAGAATTTATTTGCCTGCCACCTGCACAGACTATCCCAGATCTGCCTTTGCTTTTTTTTTAAATTATTTAATCCATTTGTTTTCATCTTCATGTTGCCCCTCTTATGTCCACCCCAAGCTAAAACAGTAAGTAAGCTCCTTTCAACCAGTTCAGCTAGCATTTCTGATTCATTATCTGTTGAGTGGAAGCCCAAACAGCAGTCATCAGAATGTGGTAGGAAAGTGAACAATTAATTATATTTGTTCTGAGCAGGGTCGGGATGGTGGGCACAGGACCCACCGAGGCTACCGCCCCAATCGTCTCCACACCCACCACGGGACCCCTACCACACCCCCTGCAGGGGCTGCTCCTCCCCTGACCGTGTGTAAATTAAACTTTCCTTCAGCGTGTCAGAGGAGGGAGATCAGTAGTCCGGGCGGTACCCTCCATGTTTTTTCCTGTTGTCCCGTCACCCCAGTCCAACCCTAGTTCTGAGACAAGATTGATTTGTGTTCTGCTATAAGCAACTACTACTGCCAAAGGCACTGCTCTGTGTAAAATGCTAGTTGCTCGTTTGACCACATACACAAGATAAGCCACTTCATGAGCTAAGTGAAAGTCTGAATTACTGCTGGGGACAAAAAAATATACCATAAGTCCTGTAGCTTTACATTCATATGGGGATATAGCCAAACATTTTAATTTGTGAATATCAGCAGCCAAGTTATTATGATCATGTTGTTTGCTGCCACCGAATGTGAGAACATTAAATGAGGTGCTCATACTAAATCATAAGTCATGGACAGTTAAATCTGAATTGCTAGTCTGCTCCATGTTACTAAACACAAATGCTTTGCTTAAAACTTACCATCTTATTCATTAAGTGTCTTTTGTTACTTACAAAGATCAGATACCTCATTTCACTATATTGGTCTTTGCTGCTGTTGTGTCTTTGCATTCATTTAATCCCAAATCTTCACAATCCATGGAGAACTGAACAAAACCACATAAGAGAAGCTGACTTTTATGCATCCGTCCCTTAAACTTTGCTTTTATGATTAAACAAAAAAAAAGGCAAGCTTCAAAAAATATATTAAGGATTAGACTATGAATAATAACAGCAGGGTATTGTGGAGCAGTTCATGCGTCCCTGAAGATAACACTGGGGAAGAACTTGTCGCTTTTCTTCTCTGAGCAGGAGGATTTTGAAGAGAGAATGATTCTGCTGGGGAAGTTTTGTTGTTTCACAGTAGTATTGTGAATACTCAGGAAAGAGGATATCTATTCTAAATGGAAAGACAGCTGCTTAAGGGATGTATTTATCCTCCTTTGTGGATGCTATTCACCTCATCTTATAAAGAAAACTGTCTTTATTTAAATTGCCTGGTAATGTTAAATCCCCTGAGGTTTAACTCACGCACCATGCTTGATACATTTCTGGAAATACTTTTATTAATATAATACAATACTGTGGTTAATAGGCTTATACACACTGCCCTCAGTTTTATACATATCTCCCTGAATATTATATATGCATATTTATATATTTATTTGTTTTACTGCCTGCAGCCTTTAGTGCTCTACATAATCCACTCTTGATGTTTTCTGACAAACATAGAAAGCATACATTTGTGTTTTTGGCATAGGCATTGCCTCTGGTTACATTGGCATATGTCAGACTTTCTTAAGCTTATTTAAATGGGACTGTGATTAAGTTTCAGTAATAGATTTCAGTCCTAAAATCAGACCCATGAGCTGAAAGTTTTTAGTGTTGGCATCAAAATGACATTTGCATCCAATTATTTAAGAATGCTCCATATATAGCCACAGGGCACTATGGGAAACCTGGAGCTCCCTCCACCATTTGCGTCGCAGTAGCTCCTGAGTTTTCCTGCATTATTAACCACACTGCATTCAATTCATTGGAACAGACTGGTACATTGGCACTTCATACTAAAATGCTGTGGCGAAAGTTATGCAATCATTACTACAGCCGCTTAATAAATGAGCCCTTGTACAGCTGTCCAAGTTGTAAAAGGATGCACAAACTGCAGAGGATGTTCAATAACTTGATATGACACTTTTATTCCTTATAGTTAGAGCAGAAACAAAGTAGATTATTAGTGTTTTCCCCAGTCTAACATTTCTTTCCTGCTGCAAACAACTCAGTCATGCTGCCTATTTAGTTAGCTTTCAATAAAGATTTAACTAAACCTGTAGGAAACTACTGAAAATGAAAATGAAATGGCTAAGAAAAAAACGTTTTCACTGCAGTAACACTGAATTTGAGGTATATTTATTATTATTATATTTACAATCCACCTGTTATATATATATATAAATTAAAAGACATTTAAGGTTAATATTTGTGTCTGCTATTAATGTCTACTACATTTTGAGCAAGTAAAGGTCAAAATTGTGTTTCATTAGAAACTGCTCAATAACTTAATGTTACTGTGATATCATGCAGTATAACAATTTTGCCTCATGGACAATTTCTACATTCTACAAAACATGTTTTATTTTGGCCAAAATTATGCAAGAAATTACTTACATTTCAGTTTAGCCCTGTCTGGCTTGGCCAGGCCCATTAGAGTGATTCGGAAATTCACTCTACATTATTCAATATGGGAAAATCAGTCTCCAAGTCGGTGGAACAAAATTTGCCATTACAGCCTAATGGGTACTTTTATTTGGCAGTAATGCCAGTGGAGAAAACTGTACTCTGTACAGATCATTGGTTATACAATGCCTTGCAAAGTATTTAGACCATTGACCAATTTGCTCATTTTATTGAGAAATACTACTATAAAATAATCATGAAGAACAAAATTGCAATGCAGTGAAGCTTAATATCATTTTGTTAATGCTTCTTTATTTTATATTATACATTTTTTTTAAGAAATAGTGAGTATTTAATTCCCATATTGTACTATTTTTAGGGCCATCTTTTACATCAACAACAGCTTTTAGTTTTTTTGGGTATATACCAGTTTTTGACACTGTTTGAGAGTGATTTGACTCTATCACACAATTGTGGGCATTTGCCTTGACATGTGGGTTAGAATGAGTCAAAGTTTGCCAATGATGCTTATGTCTGTAGTCTGTGCTTGTTTACAGGCCTAACTTTCCAGTTTGGTGTATCAAATGTATTTCCTTCAATTATCTTTTGCCTATCTTCATCTTGCTTGAGTCCAAAAAACTGTCTGCTTTTGCCCTTGACTGAAATTTGCTTGCCCCACATTTGATCTGTCTTCCAGATTTGTTTGCTCTCCTGCTTTTTCCCTTATAGCATACAGCTCTGTCCCATCTTCAAATGCTGTTGTGTTTGAGATGCATTAGATTTGCAATTCCTCCACTGAGCTCCTCAGTTCCTGAAATGCATTCTGATAGCGGCCCTTATATTTAATTGGGTTAAAGTCAGGGCTCTGACTAGTCCATTGTAAGACATTCAAGTACACACGTCATACCTCTCAATCACTATTTAGTTGGGCCAGCCTCTGTTCCAATGAACCGAAATATGAAGAGAGTTTTGGGAGTATCAGAGAATGAATTAGCATAACTTAACATATTCTATGTGAACCTATATCGGGGCCTGTTTTATCAAGATTTTCCAAGGCTGGGCCAAGAGTAAAATTGCTAGATATTTGCTAAATGCAGGAAGAAAACATATCAGCAATAAACAAAGCAGCTTTTTTCGGATGTGTAAGCTATAGTAACTGATGAGTCATTGTTTTTTTTTTACTATTTCAATGCACTTGTATCATGTTATAGAATGGCCTATTCTTAGTGATGTGTTTCATAGTTTTTAAATTATTTGCCTTTCTCTTGTGTCTCTTTAAAACTTGCAATATAAAATGCTATCTGGCAGTAAGGGGTTATTGACCCCAGTAACAAAAAATATTGTGAGGCTATAATTTTATTGCTATTGTTACTTTGTATTACATCTTTTGTGAAATAAATCCTGCTGTGCATAAAACACAGCTTGCATTTACACTGGGGGGGGGCATTTACTTAGATCAAGTGAAGGAATAGAATCAAAAAAACTTTGAATTTCGAATTTTTTTTTGACTACTTCGACCTTCGACTACGACTTCAACTTCAAAACGAACAATTCGAACTAAAAATCGTTAGACTATTCGACCATTCGATAGTCGAAGTACTGTCTCTTTAAAAAAAACTTCGACCCCCTACTTCGCCACCTAAAACCTACTGAAGTGCAATGCCAGCCTATGGGGAAAAAATCATTAGATCGATGGATTAAAATACTTTGAATCGAATGTTCAATCGTTCGATCAAACTATTTGCGGGAAATCCTTCGACGTCGATATTCGAAGTCGAAGGATTTCAATTCGCCAGTCGAATATAGAGGGTTAATTAACCCTTGATATTCGACCATGAGTAAATTTGCCCCTGGGTGTTTTTTACTTTAAAAAGTAAAAAATGTTTACAATGTTTGAAAAGTAACATTGTATTATTATTACTATCATAGGGAATTTTATTTTAGAAAAAACTGTAAAATAAATCAAAAACATGTTTTAGATTAATAAAGGCGGTACCTAATTTTTTGACATGTATAATATATGCTATAGCTCTCTCTAGCGAGTGAACAGGCACCTTACCTACAACAGTAGTTTTCATCAGATATACACGTAATGCAAATCGATGGGTAGGGATTGTGTATATGTTTATTTCTCAGCTAAAGAAGTCCAGTGCCCAGTGTGTCCTGTTTAGCTCGGTGCTCTGTGGTTGCTTATCAAGTGATGACATAAAAACTTCAAAATTTGAGGAAGAAATAATTCTAGATACAATTACCCCTGCATATTATGAAAGCAGCGGATGAACTGACCTTAAAAGAACATTAAATACCCATTTTCAATATTATCCCAATGAATACAGCTTGTGATAAACATACTTTTTGTCTATTGTTTTAATTAAAAGTATTTGTGTTCTGATAATAACTCAACTAGAAAGCAGATTAATAGTAAATGGAGGGATACATTCTATAAAACATGCCAGGTTTTATTAAACACCCAGTAGTGCTTATTATAAATAATTGCTTTGCCTTAAAGGAAATGTATACCCCTGAACAATGTAGTGTCTCAATCAAAAAGCTTCTGCCTGCATATATGAGAAAACACATTGAAGACTATAAGCTGTGTAAAATGAAGATTGGAGAAACAATGGTCGAAAAAGCTGTGTAAAATAAATGGCAAATGTATCAAGGTTTGTAAGCCATCTGAATGGCAGATTTGAAAAACAATCTTTACATTGAGTCAATGGGGAAAATTCAAGTGGCAAGTGGCGCTAGAAAAAATGACATAAAAAGCCACTGGATGGTCACTGTATTTTCCCATAGCATTTTCTAGTGACTACCTAAAGTTACACCAGATTTGTATGCAGAGCAATGCAGTCACCAAAAATCAGTACAGAAGTATGCCTTTTTTATGTAGCGATGCCCTGCGATGTGTGGCAAATTTTATAGACTCAATTGTGTTGATCAATGGTCCCCAACCAGTGGCTCGCGAGGAACATGTTGCTTTTCCCTTATGATAAGCTCTGTGCTTCCTCAGAGATCACCTGATGAGAAATACTGCAGCTCTAACTGTAACAGGAAGTGTGGAAGCAAAAGACAGAACTTTGTCTGTTCATTGGCTCATGTGACCTAACATGTATGGTTTGTTTGTGTGCACTGTGAATTATAGGATCCCAGGGGGTGGCCCTTAATTCCTAAAAGGGCAATTTTTTTTATTTAGAATTACCCAATGGCACATCCCACTAAAAAAAAGTATTGTATTATGAAAATGGTTTATTTACATGAAGCAGGATTTTGAATATGAGCTATTTTATGTATTATATTTTTATAGAAAACTGCATTGTTCAGGGGCATAGTTTTCCTTTAATCCTGGCTTTAAGGCCTATGCTACCTGTGTTCTCCATGGCACGCTAAAACAGACCTTTTCTCTTTAAACTACACTGCACAAGCTGAAGATTATAGTTGTTTTGTGTGTTTGGTATTAAAAAAAAAAACCTTGGTGCTCTCTAAATAATCAAATCACAATATTATAGCACTATGTTGCATTTTCTCCAGAAATTCTGACTATTCCTTTGTGTGTTTTTTCCCTGTTAAAAGCCTGAATGCTTTACACTATTGATCCTCACCCACTTTGACTTCGTTTTTGTTATTTCTGAGTAAAAGCCATAAATATCAGTGTGAGATGTCAGAACCTATTATTTGAATGCTTGGAGTCCAGTGTATAATCACCAGTATTACAAGTCTTGCTTTTCAGCTCCAAAGAGAACCTATAATTCCACTAAACTTTATTTAACCCTTGCAGTAACCACAGCAAATATTTCAAGCAGTTATTTGCTAGGCCTGATTAGCTTTGTGATGTACCTAAATGCAGGTAATCACATTAACTGTGAATGTAATAAAAGTCATAGATTCAAATTTGCTAAATTAAGAATTAAAACATGCAATCTGCAATGTAATTTGTTTTCCTTAAACAGTTAATACACTGCACACAGCCTTTTTGAAAGAACTTATTACAGGTGGGAACTTTGTTTTTGTCACAATAATAGCTTTTCAAGTAAAAGGTTTTATCACATTTGCTCTGCATTGGGCAAACATTGTGATATCTGCAAAACATGTTATTTGTTTAGACATATTGGCAGAAAGTTCCGTGCTTAATCTTCAGCCTGTGCCCAGACAGAAAGCAGCTGAAAAGCCCTACAATAAGGAAAGCAAAACTAAAGTGCATATTTGTCAGAGCGTGAAAATAAAGCTCAACACTGCTCCAATTTTTTCCCTTAAAGTGCCCCCAAAAATTCCTGTCAACTGAGAAGCTCCCTTCTGGCAGGATGTGGTGAACTCTATTTTCACTTTTTTCATGTTTTCACTATTTTCACTATTTTCACTTTTTTCACCACATGTGGATGTGGTGAACTCTATTTTTCACTTTCTGATTAATATTTCTTCAAGTCTAAAGATCTAAACCAGCAGCAAAGCTTGGCTTTACTTAAGACTCATATATTCAGGCTCCCACAGTTGGAAAGAGGACGTTTCATAACCTAAAAGGGTGGATGCAGTGTGTGTTGCTCTGCAGTGGAATACAGTTTGAATATGCGTCATTAGTTTGGGTGGCAAAAATCCTTCATTTATGGTAGTTTATACTTGCAGACCCAATGCTAAATGAATCAAAACAATTCTTCCTAGTATATATATATATATATATATATATATATATATATATATATATATATATATATATATATAAAACAAACAAGGGAAAGTTGTGCTCACCACTATTTTTTAAAACCATTAGGCGGGGGTGCAATGAGGCTGTGACCACAAAATACATATAGTCAAACACAAGAGTCCTCTGCACTCAACCCATTATCAATATATTTAAGACAGAGACATTTTGTGCATACTGCTACTAAAAAATGCCTTACCCTTTAAACAAAACAGGGATTGTTTGTCCATATATTGCAATATATTTAAGCTGGCCAACTACGTCAAAGTCATCCCATATCTGGCCAGTCCTATGCTCAATTTTATCTGATTCATTAAGAATTCTATTGCTTCATTATACATTTTACAAAGGGACTAGGTTTTACCTGCAACTTACTAGCTGCTTTCAAAGTAAACCTCCCTACTTGGCTGCCCTTTTATTAGACACCAGTGGGATCACCTGACTATAGCTGGGAAGGGTGGGAGCTACAACATGGAGCTGGTCACTGCTCCTGTATAACTATAACAAACAAGGGAAAGTTGTGCTCACCACTATTTTTTAAAACCATTAAGCGGGGGTGCAATGAGGGTGTGACCACAAAATACATATAGTCAAACACAAGAGTCCTCTGCACTCAACCCATTATCAATATATTTAAGACAGAGACATTTTGTGCATACTGCTACTAAAAAATGCCTTACCCTTTAAACAAAACAGGGATTGTCCATATATTGCAATATATTTAAGCTGGCCAACTACGTCAAATATATACGGTATATATATTGCTTTAAATCACTCCCTTTTCTAGCAGTCCTGCATTTTCTTCATGGGAGACTTTGATGCATAAACATCAATGAAAGATCAATGCATTATATGAGATTCTGAAAATCAAACCAGGTAACTGTAGTCTACAAATCACCTATTATTTTCATAATGTTTGGCAAAGCTGTATTTGTACATCAAGTAGAGAAATCAATTGTTGGTAAAGGCTGTCCTTCCGTTCTCAATGTATTAAGTTCATCAAACAGAGTTGGGAGTCGCCAAACTTCCTTATCTTCATAACATAGTAAGTAAGGTTGAAAAAAGACACATGTCCATCGAGTTCAACTTTTTTTTTTTTTTTTTTTTATTAACTACCCTATCTGCCAGTTGATCCAGAGGAAGGCAAAAAACCCATCTGAAGCCTCTCCTTAGAGGGGGAAAAATTCCTTCCTGACTCCAAAATGGCAATCGGACTAGTCCCTGGATCAACTTGGACTATGAACTATTTCCCATAACCCTGTATTCCCTTACTTGCTAAAAAGCCATCCAACCCCTTCTTAAAGCTATCTAATGTATCAGCCTGTACAACTGATTCAGGGAGAGAATTCCACATCTTCACAGCTCTCACTTGAAAAAACCCCTTCCGAATATTTAGGTGGAACCTATTTTCTTCTAATCGGAATGGGTGACCTTGTGTCAGATGGAAAGACCTACTGGTAAATAAAGCATTAGAGAGATTATTATATGATCCCCTTATATATTTATACATAGTTATCACATCACCCCTTAAGCGCCTCTTCTCCAGCGTGAACATCCCCAATTTGGCCAGTCTTTCCTCATAGCTAAGATTTTCAATACCTTTTACCAGCTTAGTTGCCCTTTGAAAAATCGAACTAATTCAATTCATCTGTGAGATAATATTACTCCTTAAATTCATCCATAAATAGAAAAATTAGTAGTTGGTCATTTTTAACTACTTTTCAATTCAATTGATTAATTTTTTGGGTCTAATACTCTAAATTATTACACTGCACTTTACTTAAATAATGATTTTTTCTATTTATGGATGAATTTAAGGAGTAATATTATGATGCTGCACTCTGCACCTATTGCTGGATTTTTATCTGCTATGGGATGTAGAGTGCAGCACTGCCTTCCACAAGTTTCTTGTGACTGAGCACTAAGGAGAGGGCTTTTGCACCCCTTAGTGTTCCAGAAGTTGGGGGGGGTATAACCGACCCTACTGTGTGCGAATATTTTAAAAATAACATGAATAAAGCCTATTATGAAGTCCTATTGGATCATTATCATATTTTATGCTATACTGAAGCACTGAAGGCAATGGTACTTGAGTTTTCCTTATGCAATGACATGTACAGGAGGTTCTCTCCTGTGACTGCACAGTGGGTCGATTGATAGCAAGGCTAATACTGCTTGTGCTATCTGACAGCCTGCTTGGATTTCCAATCATCGAGACACAGATTCAAGGCCGACAACAGGGCTGCTGAACTTCTCTAATGGTTGGAGATACAGCTCCTGCTGGTAGCAGGTTTTGGGGCCATCCTCTCTGTACGCATATTAGTGATCTCTTATGGAATTCTGGCTTAGAATATTGTCTTGGGGTGAGGCTGGCAAGGTCCTATTTTTTTGATTAAATGTGAATAAGTTCTGTGGCCATTATACCCAATTTCTGGCTCCTGGTGTTTCATTAAGGTATGTAACAGTGTGGATGGCTGAAACTAAAGGTTCAATGTTGTGGAAACCATTCATACACATTTGCCAAATGTTGTTTTCACTGTTATTCTTCACACATAAAAAATAGAAAATAGACATTTTAAGGAAAAAAAATGTTTTTTTTGCAATTATTACCCTTTTCTCTGTATAAGAAACAGTACCTTGTGCTTGATGGCGACATGAATGCATATTGGTGCCAAAACATTATTTTTAGCAGATTTAAGGTACAGTGATTCAAATGATGGAATATCCCTTATCCCCAGGTTCCAGGAATTGTAGATAATAGGTGTATATTACCTGTATTATGTTAAACACATGATACCTACCATGTATTTACTATGCTGTGCTTGGTTCTGCTCATTAACTCAGGCATATCTATTTTGTTATATTGCATGATAATACGCACAATACATTAGCAATAGGCCACAAGCTGGCCACAGGTAAATGTTTTCTGCTATATACCGAGCAATGCAAACAAATTGCTGTTTATTGTTTGTACTACACAGCATCAACCCATAATAAAGCAATTTCATTAACTCTGCTCATCTGCAGTTTCGTGACCTTGGCAGAATACAGAGCTCACGACAGGCACAAATTATTCTATCAAACACTGATTTACTGATCAATATCTTAGTCAGTTTCTGATTATCAACTATCCTTTGTGCAATGTCAACTCATCATTCACGCAGATAACTCATAAGGTGGTATACCTATACATTTAAGTCTATTTTTCCTTTAGCAGTGATCTATCTTCATATCCTTTTAACCTTATATCTTTCCTTTGCTAACCATCTTTGATGTTTCTAGGCATTACATTTTGGGGCAGTCTGTATTTTAAAGTCCTTTCTCCTTTCAGAGTGCTCACACGCACAGTCACGGCTGGCTAAGCCCTGCCTAATTAAATAGCTTTAGAATAATGGTATTTTATAATGATAGCTTTATAAAAACCCTTGCTAGTGTTATGTGTAAGCAGAGTGAGAGAGAGAGAAGCGTCCCCCCTCGGGAAATCACAGCAGGAGCTTCGGCATCTCAGGCCAACTGCTTGGTTATGTAAGGTGGCATAATTATTACAGGTTTTATTACAATTCAAATCTTGCACTAGCCCCATTGTGTCATTAGGTGACAGTTATGCCATTCATAGCCATCAGCGAGTCTCCTGCTTCTCAAGGTCAATTACAGACATCTCTTGCTGCAGAGGAGAAAGCTGCAAATTGTTCCAGCAGCCAAAGGGTTTTAGCATAAAAATGAGCATTAAAAAGAGGACAGAAGGAAAGGAATAAAGCCTAAATATGTCGGCAAGTAATGAATGAATCTAGTTATATCATTCAATATTTCTAGTTTCGTTCTCACTGCTTGTGTAACAAGAGAGGAACCACTTGCTGCAGTAGGGATCAAACTGGTAAGGTTTTAAAGTATACAGTAGCTATAAGAGCAGAAGCTGAAGTGGCCTGGTGTGTGGGCTAGTAATTGGGACTATTAAATGTAGTTGCTTATGTCTAACCAGGCTTAAAGGAAAATGATATCCCCAGAACGAAAATATTTAAAGGCGAACTAAACCTTAAGAATGAATAAGCCTAAATATGACATATGTTTTATACTGAACTAGCAAATTCAGCTTCTTAATATCAATAACCCCAATAAGATGGTTTGTTTAGATGAATCAGGGTTTTACATATGAGCTGTTTTATTCAATATTTATTGAATTCAATATTTATTTTTTAGAGACCTACATTGTTTGGGAGGTATAGTTACCTGCCATTGATTAGTCTCTTTTTTCTGACTTCAGCCTGAATTCAGTTCCAGGTTCAGCTGAATCATTCATGAAAGATTCAGCTGAATCACAAAATAGTGGATTAAGTGCCAATCACATCCCCATCATTTATGACTTGATTTTACACCACCATGACATGGAGGAAACAATTGAAGTGCAAGCCAATTCAATGGGTAAAATTCAGGTGGCAATAAAATGACAATATAAGAAGAGGGCGTAAAAATGGCACATAACATGACAACAATGGTAGCAGTTTTTTTTACACATCATTAAAGTGAATGCTGCTTTTTACGTTGTATTTTACACTGGCTGAAATCAATACACACTGTGATAACTGCACTGGATACCATGCAGACCCCCATGAGTGGTGTATTAGTTTGCTGCGGTTTTTTTCTATACAGTTTTATTGACCGTCTCATTAAAGCAAGAAACATATTGGGTAGATTTACTAGTGCTTTAGGCTTTACTTGTTAGTGATGTCTTGGTTCACATATAGTTTTTTGTAGGTTGGTGCAGTATAAGATGTTTTACATACCGTAGGTGGATATAAGAGAAGGAAATTGTGTAAAGAAAGCCATCAATTCTATTTGCTCTGGTGATATTTGTGGAGGTGTTTCTGGCAGATATAGAAAAAATCTGCAAAATGTCTTGACCTCTTTAAACTTTTTCTTATCAGGAAATTTTTTTTTTCACCAGGCATAATTAGGGTTGCCACCTTTCCTCCCGACTAAAGGTGGCCATACACTGAGAGATCCGCTCGTTTGGCAATGTCGCCAAACGAGCGGATCTCCCTCCGATATGCCCACCTTGAGGTGGGCAATATCGGGCCGATCCGATCGTGGGCCCTAGGGCCCAACGATCGGATCCTAACGAGGCCTTAACGGGCGGTCGGATCGCGGGACCGCATCAACGAATAGATGCGGCCGCGATCCGACGGGATTTTCTGTCCCATCCGATTGAGATCTGGCCGACTTTCGGCCAGATCTCGATCGGTGAAGCCCGTCTGGGGGCCCCATACACGGGCCAATAAGCTGCCGACACGGTCTGTCGGCAGCTTTTATCGGCCCGTGTATGGCCACCTTAACTCTGGATGGGGCCATTACATAGAGGTGCTGGGGCCGTGGTGTAGCGTGATGTAGAGAGGGCATGATGTGCCATAGAGGAGCGGGGCTATAATGTGCCGATCAGTGCTTGGCTGATCACCAAGTCAATCTCAGGGAATTTTCCTAATTTGGAAAACCGGGCAGGCATTTTTGACCCAGAGAGCCCTTCAAAAAAACAGGCTGTCCGGGTCAAAACCAGACAAATGGCAACCCTAGGCATAATTGTTTTAGTATATACAGTTATTGATTAAGATTAATTTTACATTGCAAGAAAACATTCAAGAACTTTTTTCTCTCCAAACACAAATTTCACATATCTATCTACAGTAACCTATTTTTGTTTAGGATAGGGGCATTCCTGCTGTTTTGCCATTTGTGTTATGATTCATATTCCTCTTCCTGTTTCCTCTTCCTGTCTAAGCTGAGAGCAAGTATTAAGTGGGCCATGTTATAATAAATGTACCAGAAGTTACTCTACTGTCTACTTGTTTGACTGCTTCACCTGTAATAACACAGCAGAGACATCAAGCCAAGCAGTTTATCACAGTGTCCATTAAAAATCATAGGAACAATGTAGAATGTAAAGGGTTGATTGAAGCAGCAGAGTACAATTAATTAATAACTAATGTTATTTCATAATTCATAATGTTGTGATGAACTTTTGCAGTGATTCTTAGAAATAAGATGAAAAGTTGAAGAACAGAAAATATTTGATAAAATACAGGTAACCGGAATCCCATTAGCCAGAAACCCATTAGCCAAATCCATTAACCGGAAACCCATTAGCCAGAATAGGATGGCCATCTCCCATAATTTTAACTTTTAAAATTATTCCTTTTTTCTCTGTAATAATAAAACAGTACCTTGTACTTTATTCAAACAAATATATAGTTAATCCTTATTGGAAGAAAAACAAGCCTTTTGGGTTTATTTAATATTAAAATATTTTTTTCATAGACTTAAAGTATGAAGATCCAAATTATGGAAATATCTGTTATCTGAAAATCTCAAGAACCCAAGTATTCTTGATAAAAGGTCCCACACCTGTATCTATTAAAGTAATGAACTTGCTTCTTTGACTGTGATAAAACAGCTTTTAATATGGAGGAAAATGTCAACTATTATGTTATCACTTAGTTGCTCCTAACTGCTTCAACAAATGGTATGTGTATGATAACATTTTCTCCTTTCCCTACGTCTTTTTGATGTTGTGTAGCCAGACATTCTTTGCTAATTGACCCCTACTGTGAGGGCAAACAAATCAGGGCCCTCTATATCACAAAACATATAGTTGGCCCCAAGGCCGGATTTACATAGTGGGCGCCCCTAGGCCCACTGCCGTTCGCGCCCCTGTCCCCTCCCCTTTATTCATGCAAATTTTAAATCTGGACTGGAGCAATGGGGATTGGCGCATGGGAAATTTAAAAATTGTTTGTATCTCCTGCCTCCTCTTGAACCAATGTGGGTGTGGTTGGGCAGCATGCCACCCCCTAAAATCCTGCCACCCTAGGCCCGGACCTAGGTGGCCTTTCCACAAATCTGGGCCTGGTTGGCCCCATGTCCCCCTGTAAGAGCTGTGCACTGTCTGGATTCTACACGCATACTAAAATGGGCATGCTCACCAAGTCGCACCCCATTGGTCTATCAGTATTAGCTGTAATTGCCACTATCACAATTCAGGGCTGGTTTGCTCTTGATAATGCCCCACCCAGAATGTTATGTAATTGGCCCCCTCTGGAAGCTGCCTTTATGGTTGGCAGAAAGAATCAATAGATTGAGAGCATGCTCATGTATGCTCTCATTCTATCCCGACTAGATTACTGTAACCTTCTACTAACCGGTCTCCCTAATTTCCATGTCTCCCCTCTACAGTCTGTATTATACTGCTGCCAGAATTATCCTTGCATCCAAAAGGGTACAAGCACCTCCGCTGCTGAAATCCTTATCATGGCTTTCCATAAAACAAAGAATAACTTACAAAATCCTCCTCATAACCTTCAAGCCCTTCACTCCTCTGCAGCTAACTACATCTTATCTCTTGTCTCTCTATATGTTCCTTGGCCTAATCCTCCGCTCCTCTCAGATCAACCCCTTGGTTGCACCCCCCCACTGCTAATGCTGTTTCCCCACATCAAACCCTTCTCTCTTGCTGCTCCTTATATTTGGAATACCATTCCTGAATTTCTCTGGAGAGAATCCTTCTTCAATGCCTTCAGAACTAAACTCAAAGACTACCTCTTGCACAGCACATGAACTGGGAACTGGCACTTATATAGCAGTGTCACCCACTGTAAACAAATGTTTAAAAGTAGTGATGGTTGAATTTATTCGCCAGGAGCGAATTTGCAGCAAATTAGCATATTTCACCGCCGGTGAATAAATTTGCGAATTTGCAGCGAAAATTCACCAGTGTTGAAAATGTTTTGACGGTTCTGACGCCGGTGTCAAATTTTTTTTGTCGCCGGTGCCAATTTTGTTGCCGGCGATGATTAACGGACGCCCAGTGACTTTAATTGTCGCCGGTTTAAAAATCAATGTTTTGCGAATTTTTTCTGCAGTTTCGCAAATTTTGCGGGAAATTCGTGGCCAAGTGAAATGGGACAAATTCGCCCATCACTATTTAAAAGCCCTCTATTCCAAACCTTTCATTCACTCTCTGGAACATTTTGTGTAAGATATAAAATATAATAACATGAACTGCTATAAAAGGTGACAAACCAAAGACTGAAGGACTTCATGAATTGGGTTTAGCAAATTATACTTCAACATACACATTTCTATTATATCAGTTAATAACAAGGGGAAGTGATGCCTCGGCTTGAATGCTTTAGAGTTTCCCAGTAACCCACAGCATAAGGCTCAAAGGGCATGACATGGCTAGAAAATTTCTTCATCTGTTCCGTTTCCCATTCTGTGCCAAATGGCTGCTTTTGCAAACAATTATGCTGTTGGCTGGTTGATGATTAGGTTATAAACGACAGGTATCTTACTTCCCCACTTTTAGACAGCCATTGAACCATCTTACTGGCTCCCCCTGCTGTTGTGCAGTTTGGTTGGGTCAGATTCCAAGTCTGGAACCTAAGGCATAGGTTAAGAAGGGAGTTTGGCCATTAATGTGTAACTAGCAAACCTGGCACCTAATGAGTTGGTATACACACAAGGGAGTTGATTTAGTCTGTGAAAAAGGCCAGGCCAGCTTAGCAAAAACCTGTGCTTGGTGTCTTCATTTGGGGGGTGGAGCTAAATAAATGGCAGATGTCTAAATGTTAGACAGGGATAGTACAAAGTCTTGATGTTGCCCAAGGCACAGTATAAAAAAACAGGGAGATTTGTGGCACTTTTTGTGAGGTGCCCCAGAAGACCAGCTCACCTTCCTACCTCTCAGCACGCCAATTCCTGGGACTATGAGCACTGTTCCTATTGTAAGTCTATTACACCAAGTTACACAAACTGCATGGCTACATTGGGATAAAATACAGTATGTTAAACAATTGGGCTGGCACAGGTAAAACACAGCTGAACCAATGCAACCCCTTGCACCAGGATTTGGTTTTGTCATGGTAATGTACAATAAATAAATGAATTGTATAAATAAATAAATTGTGCATCCAGGGAAAAGCTGATCTGTATTATGTAAACCATATCATATCATAGTATTGGAGAAGTTCTACTTTCTGTTTATAAATATCCTTAGGTTTATTTTTTTATTTAGTGTTTTATTTCTTTATTTAGTAGCTGGAGTTTTATGTCATTTTATGCCTGTGGCAAAACCCTGAAAGAGAGGGAGAATTGCAGTAATTTATGCTGCCTGTCAAAGCTCAGTCTCTCTGTATGTTTGCAGAGCCCATGTTCTTCTCATACACTAATTTGCTGCTCAGTATTTTTATAGTGCTTAGTTCTCTCACCAGCACATTTTAAAGGGGTTTGCGGGAAAATTTTGTTTGCGGGAAAAAATACGGAAAAATAGTGAAAAATACAATTTTTTTGGATCTTTCATCTGATTTTCACGTTTTTTTTTTTTTTGGATTATTCATCCGAAAACTCTGAATTTTACCCGAAAACTCAGAAAAATGAGGGGTATTGCCAAAAACCCAGCGCACATCAAAAAACCATTGGGACTTTTGACTTATATGCAGCCTCGACAGGTCTGAGATGCCGGACTTTCAGATTCAGGCTTTTCCCATCCACGGGGTTTAATAAATTATGAAAAATTTGAGATTTTTTTTGAAGACTTTTTCGTTATTTTTGCATTCAGAGTTTATTAAATAACCCCTACATGTGTCGCAATAAACCTTTTAAATCAACGTTAATGTCTCTGTATCTGATGGGTCATGCTGATGATTTGAGATCACTTCTGAACATTTTAGCCTCTCTGTGTTCCAAAGGGAGTGTCAAGTTTTGTTTTTTTTTTTTATTCCAAATTTGCCCAATTTTTGCATGGATTCCAGAACCTCTTGAATGGATATCTTTATATCCTACATAAATTTCACAGTCAGCACCCTCACCTCCAAATTGATTTGATGCGATGCACGTCCAACGGTTTCCAACTTTAATCCGTTCAATCAGACCACATATAGTAATTGACCTCACCAGTCAGCTATTTATTATCTTAAAATGCCTTTATTGGGACATAGGCTCTGACCCCAAACACCGGCAACGTTTCAGACCACTCTCTGTCTTTTATCAAGCTTGAGAAAAGACTGAGAGTGGTCTGAAACGTTGCCGGGTGTTTGGGGGTCAGAGCCTATGTCCCAATAAAGGAATTTTAAGATAATAAATCGCTGACTGGTGCTGTCAATATATTTATATCCTTCACCTATTACCATAGATGTTGAGCTCATTTACATCTGCAAGTGCAGTGAGTTGCACTACTCAGTCATTCCCACCTTCTGTTCTGAATGGGGAACTGTCGCTGCAGGGGGGCTGTTGAGATGTGAGTTCTTCCTGCATTCAGGTGCTAGCAGTTTCGGAAGGTAAATTTATTTGCAGAGCAAAAAAAATCTGAACAAACACAGAAGAAAAATATTTTTTCTAACTTTTCACAGAAATCAATGTCTCAACTACCGTATATACTCGAGTATAAGCCGACCCGAGTATAAGCCGAGGTACCTAATTTTACCTACGATAACTGGGAAAACTTATTGACTCAAGTATAAGCCTAGACACAACTACAGCCCTGTCTCCCAGCAGCATACATTCTGACAAAGCGACCCTCCAGCGATCAACCGGCAAAGCTGATGGTGACAGAGAATTGCCAAACGGATTACTGTGTGCATTGTCCCACTGTCCCACTACCATGTGCAGAGGGTGCTGTTTGATATTGCCATCACTGTTAATCTTTCGTATAACCAACAGAGGGCGCTGTGTGATATTGCAGTCACTGTTATTCTTTCATATAACCAACAGAGGGCACTGTGTGATATTGCAGTCACTGTTAATCTTTCATATAACCAACAGAGGGCACTGTGTGATATTGCAGTCACTGTTATTCTTCCATATGACCAACAGATGGCGCTGTGTGATATTGCAGTCACTGTTATTCTTTCATATAACCAACAGAGGGTGCTGTGTGATATTGCAGTCACTGTTATTCTTTCATATAACCAACAGAGGGTCGCACTGTTATTCTTTCATATAACCAACAGAGTGTGCTGTGTGATATTGCAGTCCCTGTTATTCTTTAATATAACCAACAGAGGGCGCACTGTTATTCTTTCATACAACCAACAGATGGCGCTGTGTGATATTGCAGTCACTGTTATTCTTTCATATAACCAACAGATGGCGCTGTGTGATAATGCTACAGTGCTGCGCAATATGTTGGCGCTATATAAATACATGTTAATAAATTGCAGTCACTGTTATTCTTTCATATAACCAACAGATGGCGCTGTGTGATATTGCAGTCACTATAAATCTTTCATATAACCAACAGAGGGCGCACTGTTATTCTTTCATATAACCAACAGAGGGCATTGTGGGATATTGCAGTCTCTCCCCAAGTGAACTGTTGGTAAAGGAATGATTAAAAGTGACTGCAATCTCAGCTACTCCGGTCGGGTACCGCTGACCCGAGTATAAGCAGAGGTAGACTTTTTCAGCACATTTTGGATGCTGAAAAACTCGGCTTATACTCTGGTATATACGGTACCTATTTTCAGGCAGCCACCTTACACTCAGACTTCTTGCTCTGAGATCAGGATGATGTTCTAAGGAACAGTATTTGGTATGTTGCATGTATGTTACATACACCCAGTGCTTAGGTTTTGCTCACAGTACACTGAATGAAAACAGATACACTTGGTAAGTAATATTTTTGGTGATTTTTGTAATGCTGGTGAGAGCATAGTTTATTACTTTGTCTGCCGAGGAAAATGTGGGAAGAAAAAAGAGGTATGCTGGTCAGCAATAGAGAAGGGGGAAACATTTATACCACACATACAGGCAGACAAAATACACCACTGTGCATATACTAACAGGGACCCTGGAGCTACCTACACCTCCTGACCAGGTGGTAGTTCCATGGTTCCTTTCCTGCCCTGCATCAATAGGCACTTGCTCCTAAAGAATGTGGTGCAGGTGTCACTTGCATGGTGAATACCGGGAATGTTTTACAGACAGACTTTTTATTTTGGTGCAGCTGCACCCTATTTGCCATAAAGTGCAGTTGCACAGTTTAGTGACCCAATGGGGGTAGGTGCATTTGTGTTAGCAATGTTAAAATGTTAATTGTTCTTAAAGGAACACCAAAAAATTATAGTGTTTTAAAGTAATAAAAATGTAATGTCCTGTTGCACTGCACTGCTAAAGCTGGTGTATTTGCTTCAGCAACTCTACTATAGTTTATATAAACAAGCTGCTGTGTAGCCATGGGGCAGCCATTCAATGCTGAAAAGGGAGAAAGGTACATTAGGTAGCTAATCATTTAACACACTTTATTCCTTTGTTCAGAACACCAATATTGTCAGTAAGTAATCACTAAACAATAGGCTTATGGCACCCATTGTGTTTTCTGCACTGCCAATGCCAATTCAGCCCCATTCAAGTGCAAATTGACAGGACTGAAATACATCTGGCACTGCACATAGCCACTTGAGCAATTTTTGGCCAAAATCTGTTCCACTATTCACACTCATCGCGGCAATTATCATCTTAGGGTCCCTGTAAATTTATATTAAACATAATACTTTTCATTGACATCATCACTTAGATGTTTTATTTAGATTATGGAAGTCATGTTACCTTGTTGTGTATCGATTGTCAGTAATTAGACTGTAGCCCTAATGAGCATTAGCTTGCCTGGGCTTTCTGTAAGCTGGCTAAACATAGTAGAGCTATATAAAGATCACATGCTCAGATTGCTATGAGTAAGTATTTGCACAATGCAGGTGTTTGTGATGTGCCTGAGCAGCAGTCATACAGCCAGCCCACACTCCTGGAACTATGCCACACAATAGTACAGAGCTGTCCTTAATCAGTGGCCACTATGCATTGGGTATAAATCTATCTTTCTTCCTACACAGCCCTGCTGTTATCCTGTTTGTATTCTGAGATATGCAGTGAAGTAGCAATTCATAATCTCAGAAACATTGTACCGCGTTATCCCTCTCTCTGAGGCAATCAATTCCTTCTAGAGATTTATTAATAAACACATTTTCCAATGGTACTGCTTGGATAAACCCACAATTTTGGCTAAATTGCAGAACATTTTATAGTATCTGCCACTTGTATATGGAAACATCAGTGCCAGTAGCAACTTACCCTCTTAAAGGAGAACTAAAGCTTAACTAAAGAAGTAGGGCAGAAATGTTGTACAGGTGTGGGACCTATTGTCCAGAATGCTCCGGACCTGGGGTTTTCCGGATAAAGGATCTTTCCATAATTTGGATCTTCATACCTTAAATCTACTAGATAATCATGTAAACATTAAATAAATCCAATAAGCTGGGTTTGCTTCCGATAAGGATTCATTATATCTTAGTTTGGATCAAGTACAAAGTACTGTTTTATTATTACAGTGAAAAAGGAAATCATGTTAAAAATGTTGGATTATTTGATTATAATGGAGTCTATGGGAGACAGCCATTCCATAATTCAGAACTTTATGGATATTGGGTTTCCGGATAATGGATCCCATACCTGTACATTATGTTTTGGGCTTATGTACCAGCCCAAGGCAACCACATCAGTGTAAAAATCTGTGTTTCCAAAGATGCCCCAGTAGCCCCCCATCTTCTTTTTTGCTGATTCGCTGCACATGCTCTGTGCTGCTGTCACTTACTGAGCTCAGGGACCAACTTAAAATATACAGTAGATATAGAATATAAATGTCACAATAGAACACTGTTTAGCAAATCATTTTGATTAATGGTACATGGCAGCTTAACAACCAGCACAATTAGCATCCGTTTTTAATAATCAGCCCTGTAGCATCAGCTTATTTCTGCTTGACATCCCCTAAGCTTAGTTACTCAACAGCTGCTCAAAGCTCACTGAGCACGTGCATGTTGCAGACACTCCTAACAGAATCCAAGAGTCCCATGACAACTTTGAAGGTCTGGATCAATACTACTATGGAGATGCTAAATAGGCTGGTCCAATAAGTTCAGCTTATACAATATGGCATTAATAATCATTTTCATTTTAAGGGTTTAGTTCTTCTTTAAGGTAGCGCTTAGCTCTCCACATTTAGACCTAGACCAACCTACTATCTGCGTAAGTGCCACACAATCCTTGTTAGCCCATTTCCCTTTAAAAACAGCTCACTTCAAAGGTATAGCAACACACTAGAACTGTTTGATTTATAAATACATATCCTTTCATCAGAATTCTTATTCACAGCCTGTTTGTCGTTATCTCTTACTTACTGAAACGCTACTTAACAAGAGCAGTAACATTTTGAAACAGATTTTTTTGGCTGTTTGTATTTATTTTTTGGCTTAGAACAAACATAGTCATATTTGTATGTCATTGTAAACACCATGGTAACAAGATGCTTTGAGGTTCCTTAAAAAAATCTTTCTAATCACCTCTAGATGCAAAAGGTTCAACTTCGGTGTCTCTGCATTCTCATGTTTGTATCGGAAATATTAACATCATCTCATTAGTCAACCTGCTAAAAGTGTGGGTCAATTGTACAATAAGGTGTTGAGTTTCAGAGGGCCTGTATAAAAATAATGATGCGTTATTCAAAAGAATCAAATAAGAATGACTTTCAATAGAATATGAGGCCAACTACGTGACTAAAGGACACTAGACGATACTGCTTTTCCCAGACAAGAGAAAACGCTTTTGTGAAAACATAACAATTAAAAAAAAAATATATATATATAGTTCAGTTCATACAGGTTGTATAAAGCACAATGCAAACATCTGACTGTGATTTTGAATTTGCTCATAATTAGGCTTTCACAGATGGAAAGCATATTCATCCTTACAGTATCATGTTGAGAATGCAAGTACAGCTCACAAGCAGCTGCATGACTCAAAGATCTGGCAATTAAACTTACTCTCCTATCAGAGAAATTATTCTTTTCCCCACGTTTAATCCATACAATTTGATAAAGGCGTCTTACAGTATTTCAATATCAAATCACGTATTAATCTATGCGTTACCTCCTTTGGCAGTAAAATGCAGTGAAGAATACATTGTTTACTTGCTGAATTTGTGGGGTTAAGTTGACCTTAAAGGGTTGACTTTGTGAGG
The DNA here is from genome assembly GCA_038501925.1 of Xenopus petersii. Taxonomy (NCBI): domain Eukaryota; kingdom Metazoa; phylum Chordata; class Amphibia; order Anura; family Pipidae; genus Xenopus; species Xenopus petersii. Next base: position 93,432,274 of record CM076679.1, on the reverse strand, counting down.
ATGATATTGGAAGATGGGTTGCTGAGAGTGTTAAAGGCTAATAATTTATTTCACAAACAGTGGCTCACTGACAACATTTTGTAAAAGGTAAAGCCTGTTTAAAGGAGACATGAAGCATAACTAAAAAAATCCCCCGAGTCTTGGATGAATAATATATAGTGTTGGTTTCACTCTGGGCTAAAAATTATGAATAACTCCTGACATTTATTAACAGTACAGTAAGAATTTCTCCAGCCCTTAGCCAATTCCCATTTATATATCAATTATACGATGTCCCCATCCAAAATTTTTTTTTTTTATTGCTTTTTACTTGCTTTAATGGTGGAAGAGAGAAAAAATATCTGACCAGTAGAACTAATCATTATTTTTATAGTTAAGAGATTTTCACACAAATGTATGCTGAGATTATGGGGGTTATTTACTAAACTCCGGATGCCAAAAACCCGATAAATTTGTGTTTCTGTAGTATAAAATCCGAATTTTTTGTGAAAAAAAAAAATCAGCATCTCAGACCTGCCGAGGTTGCATACCAGTCAATGGGAAAAGTCCCAAAGATTTTTTGATCTGTGCTAGGTTTCGCGCAATAATCCAACATTTTCAGGGTTTTCGGCAAAAATCCAAAAAAAATCATAGTTTTCAGTGAAAATTTAGTAAAATATAAATAAGACGAATAAACCCGTGTGGATTTGGAGTTTTTATCAGAAAATATTGAGATAATGTCGGACTTTGATAAATAACCACCTAAAGTTTGAAAAATGTAACTTTTTCTATTTTTTAATGGTTACATGGACGAGTCGTTGCACAGGACTGGGGCTTCTCTAAGCCATAGACTCAACTTTTGATTATTTTTGGAATATTCAGTTGCCCCAAGATAAAACTATATTGTGCAATGCAGGTATAGACACAGGGAACACAAGCTAGTTGTCCTTCATTCACAGCAGAGTTCTCCGTTTCCATTGTTCTTGCCAGCAATAATGCTTTCCAGGTCTTTTCAGGTTCATAACTTTATGTACTGCAAATATATGTCAAGAATTTTAAATAAACACAGGCTTGAGGTTGAGCTTTATCATCAAGGATTAGAAATCAAGGTTGTCATTTGTTTGACAGATGATCTCCTAGCAGGCTACCACACATTAACTTTCCAAAACTTGGTCATCATAGTCCTTGTAAAGAATGAAAGGAATTAGACGGACTAAGGCACATTTGATTGTGTACGTTTTGGAGAAATCATTTTCGCTGCTGGGCAAGACAAAGCACACCAAACAGTTTATCCCTAACTGGTGATATTTCCTGTGTCATCTGGAGACATTTTTTTTCATGTGCTGATGTCTACCCCAAAGGTTGAGTTATTGATGTTATCAATGTGTTCATATTCATTAGGAATGCATAAGGTTTTTATTCCCTTGACTCTGTGTACACTAGTCCAGGTAGCCACAGGGCTCAGGACTTAATTGCATCTTTAACGTGGCTAAGTACTGTTTGCTCATATCTGTGGAGCTCATTAGTTTTAATTAACCAGACTCTGATTGAAGGAGCTACAATTCAGTGCTATCAATATTTTATCTGGGTTGAGGATTTGTGCCTCCAATGGGGTTTGAAATAGTCTTTTGAGAAGTGAGAGAATTTCTTGTTAGATAAGATAAATCAAGATGCTCCATATATTTTCCCAATTTAACACCATGTCCTAAGCATGTCAGTGCCCTCTAAGGTGAATATTGTGCTTAGGTCACAGGGATTATTTTTGGAAGTTATTTTATCAGTCATATTTGACCAGTAATGTATAGTAGATTTCTGGGGTACCTTATTTAATAGGAATCAGTGGAGCAACTACATATAAGCAGACCCTCTGACTTCGTGGGGGGGGTAGAGAGGGGGTCTGGTAACAATTTGCCATGTGAATTTTTTTTACCTGTTTTAAGTCTACAGCTCAGATTCCAAATGATGCTAGTTGACACATTGTTAAGGGATATACTTTTTAATTATATAATGTACATTGTACAAGTTCTACCCATTATTCAGATCTCCCTTTATTGCCGTGAAAAACAAATTAGGTCTTATTTTATTCTTATTTTGAAGTTCTTTTTTTTAAATCATAATGCTCTGCCTGTTCTGCTGTTACTTCCCAGTCTTATGAATGGAAATGGCAATGCATGTTGTATGCTGAGGAACACTTGATACTTAAAATAGTCATAAAAGGGCAATTTATGCAGAATTCAACCTATATTTTAATCTCATCATTATGTATGCTGTAGCTGCTTAGAACCTTTGTTAGGGGGGAGATCACAGCAGCAGTTAGGGGCTTTCTATAGAACAGGTACCACTTGGAAATTTCTTAGGCAGCAGGTATTAGAGGGTAAAATATAATATTCAGTGTCCCAGTATCACAGAACAAGTCTGGAAACCTGCAATGCATAATATGCAAATTAGACCATGGGTTTTTGCAGCTTAAAGTTTTTGGTCGATGACCCCACATTGTGACAGTATTAGTATTGTGGCATTCTACCATGCCATTATCAGTAATAAGAGCTCTCACGATTCTGCTTTGTCTGTGTTTTAGTATTAATGTTCCTTTTATAGCTCCCCAGGATTCCATTTCAGTATAAGTAACAATTTGTATTAAACTGTGTTAAACTTAAAGCATAATGCATGAAAATCCTAAGCTCTTTTCCAGAAACACTGGGTTTAAGTACAAAGCGGGTATCATGTACAGGAATTTAATTTTCTTAAACAGTTTTGATAATTCTGAACTCTTGCAGAATAAGGAACAAGAAGTTTAATAGCTATTGGATGCCTTGTTTTAAGTAACAATGGGTTTCCCTATTACCGTATGCAATTTAAACGGCTGTTTTCCAGTACGGCTCTAAAACAGGCACAATATATACATTTATCTGCATTGAAAGAGCATTCTAATTGGGTGTTTTGTCAATAAATCATGATAGCTCATTGCATATTGATGCAGTTTTTAGGCATATTAGGAGGGACATTTCTGCACCGAATCAATATTAGCAATCTAATACATTTTAAATTTATCTCTGCTTTGTCTGAGCAATAAACATTTTCTGCAGTGGGGCTTTCTTGTAGTTGCATTTTCCGATACTTGCATTGACAGACTGACTAGTTTGCTGCTGATATGTATCTGATATCTTGTCTTCAAGACTCTTCATATTCGGCACTCATATTTAATGTTCCCCAGTCTAAGCCTGGTCTGAAGCTGGTCTTGAGCCAAGGCTGTATTGAAAATATACTATATATTTATGTGCAAGAAAACTGGTCTTTTAATCCAAAATGAGCTAAGGTGGCCATACATGATCTTATAAAAGATGAAGACTTGACTCAGACTACAGATTGAGATGGCATTTTACTGGCTCATGTATGAGGCCCTCTCTATAGTATAATCATTCAATATTTTGCCTACAATCAGACTGATATTGATTAGGCAGGTCATAAAATTAAATCAGTTGAAGACTGCAATGGAACATTGAGGTGAACATTACCACAAAGGTCACCCTAGGCCAGGCCTGGACTGGGAGTCAAAATAGGCCCTGCCATTCCAAGTACACAGAGGCCCAAACAGCCCCCTACCAGTGCCCAAACAGCCCCCTACCAGCCCATTATATGGCAACTTTCTATGGAACCATACAGCAGCCCCTCTGGCATTTGCCAGAACCCACAGATTGCCAGTCCAGGCCTGCCCTAGGCCCCATTATGATCCAATCATTGGCAGAGGAGTCAGATGACAAGATTACCCTGATATTGCCCAGAACGTTGCTGCCAAACAGGGTTAAAAGAGCCAATCATTTGGCTAGTTTTTCAAACAAGTAGACCTTACAGTATATGCCCAATAATCATTTAGCTTATAGTCCTAAATCTTTTGTTGCTCCTGTCCCTTTAGCACAACCAGGATTTTTAATTGCAGGTAGAAATGTTAGTGGTCCTACAAAACATACACAGGTATGGATATACAGGTATTATCACCTATATATTAAAATCAGTTTTCAGTTCCAGTGAATGTCTGTCAGTGTGTAGTGCAAAGGGAAAGCACAGTTCATCCTAGCAATATTTCTTACTAAGTTCAAAGGACTTACAAATACTTTTAGTACCAGCTCTTGATGATATTACTGTTGATAAGTTTCCTGCTGGTGGTCAGGCAAAGCCTGTGGTATAGGAAATTGCCACACAATTTCCATCTGTTCCATCTAATAAGATACTCTTAGTGGGTCCCATTAGGAAATATATGTTAACAGACACAAATATCATAAGTATGACCTTTACTGGACATCTCAGTTTCATTAGTCAGGGGCACATTAAGTTGGTCATACAGGAACAGATTTGATCGGCTGATTCTGTGTGTGTATGGGCCCTTTTTGACCGCCTCGCCAAGTGATATCTAAACAAAAATCGACCAGATATCTATCAGGCAGATTTGAAAATTCCATATGGCAAGGACATCAGATCAGCCCCAGCATGTAGGTGGCCAAATTGGGCAAAAAAGTTTCCAAATGGATCTTTATGTGGATGGCTGGCTTTACTTATGTCTTCTATTATACATTTACTCATTTCACTAAGGCACACTAAAATGTACCTTATAATACACAAGTGTCAAGTGATATCACAACATCATTTATAATTAGTGATTCATTTAACTGCAAAAAAATTGTGAAATGCATTGAAGTCAGTGGGCGTCAAAATTATTTTGACACGAGTGACAATTTTTATACATGCGACTACTTGCTCCAAATGCCTTAAAGTCAATGGGTGTCCAAATAATTTTGAAGCGCTGCAATTTTTATGCACTTGGCAATTTTGCCGTGCGTCAACATTTTTCGACGCTGAATTGTCGCTGCAGTTTCGAGAATTAATTTACTTGCACCAAAATGTGGAGATTCGTGTTTGGCTATTTATTCGCTCATCACTACTTATAATTCTCTTTCTTTCTCTAAAGTCGTAGCAAACTAAGAATAAATTCAATTATAATTTAATGAAAAATGGATACCTTCTGTAAATGGAAGCAACACAGTCAAAGTTAAATTGTGTAAAGTACATGGAGATAGCAAAAATGAGAATGTTGCTGGATAATAGTTTGCCTATAACAACCCCCTTCCAATAATTTTGATATTTTATAGAAACGATGATGTCAGTTTGTAGGCAAGAACCTGTTGTGAAAGAGTTATATACGGTAGAATATGCAAATATATAAAGTAGAATATACAGTAACAGAATATGGCCTCTATATCATGAAAAGGTACATAAAATTGAATTTGAGTATCCCTTGCATCAGAAGTATTAAATATAGCAGAAAATATGGGGGGAGTTATATGAATGGGGCATGTACATAACATCTGATCCAAATTGTTTTCCGAAGTTTTTTTCCAACTTCTGAATCCGATACGTCCCACAATTCAGTGACTCGTATGCACTGTTCATACTATAAACCTCAGAGCCAGGGTCTGAACAGAAGCGAATTTTCTGACATTGTGTATGTAATTGCATGCCAAATTTGCCAAGAATACAGCGCAAGGTTATTCATGGTTGGGGGTGGGGAATGTCATTGTATTTATTTATATATTAATTATATATTCTTTTTTTTTTTCATTTGACATTTTCAAGAAACGGTAAGGACTGGTTTTGGATAAAAGACAAGTGCTAATGCCAGGGAGATTGGAAATACACATCAAAGGGAAATAATTGATGGAGAAGGAATATTAATATTACAAGATGCAGTAGTGCTATATATTGAAGTCAGAAAGCAGCAGGGAACAGAGAATATACCCAGAGTCTGCTAGATGAGACAGGGTTCTGCACTATGGCTTATTCACAAACTAGTTTTCTAGAACAATGAAGGGTTAATTGCAAGTCTAGTTAAAAAAAAAGCATTCAATAAATGAACCTTGCAGAAATGCTGTGTACTGTACCTTTCCATTGTCAGATTGTGTCTATTGAGGGAAATGTAGCATGCACAGCACTTGAGATATGGTAACGTACTGCTCACAATGTCTCATGATTTGCTGCTGTGAGCAGGTTCGCCTCTATAATATGGTTTCAATAAATGTCTAATTGCAGCTGTAAAATTAATGTTATGTGGTGGCAGCTGATCTGCATTGGACTCCAGCGTTCCTGTGTCCGAATGTGTCTGTGGGTGGACTTTACTCGTGTAAATGATTCTGACCTTATAGATAACCAAATGGGGAATTGCATTTCCTTAGCTTTTTGTAAGAGACAGCAAGAACTTGTAGATAAGCTAAATATGTTTTGTTTTAGGAGAACAGACTGCTACAACACAAATGTTTTGCACCACTTTATGTATTTTTTTGGGAGGGTATAAGGAGGCAACAACTTTTCTAAAAAAACACTTTGAAGCAACAATACCCCCATAAAGGTTTTGTTGTCCCACTCTACATCAATAGGACTAGGGCATTTCAATCTCAAAGAAGCTAACAAACTCCCACTGTAGACTGACAATTTTTAAATTCAGCATATGCCAGAGGGGCACATTCAAATGTAATGCAACATTACCTTAAACCACATTTTCTAAATCTAGTGTTTATCCTGCACTACAATTAGGACATTTCTTAAAGCTGCAAGGGGAGTGCAATATTATCTGCTGTTTTAGAAAAAGCATGAGGTGCTGTATAACAATAAACAATCTCAGCTTGGAGATTATTTCATGGATGCGGCTAGACAAAATACAATTATTAGCAAAAATGCCTTGGCTAATATTGTTTGGAAATTGATAGCAGTAGCAAGCACTGGTTTGCGCATTGGATCAGGTTTGTCAACATTTCCTACAACATCCCAATATAATCTACATTATAATAAAATATCAAGCTTTTTATACCAAAGTTAAAAATGAGCTTTTTTTCCATTATATTCCAGATGTCTAGTTCTACAAGTTCCTGACTGGACTATAATTCTATAACATATACAAGAGTCAAGAATATCCTGTGAACTACATGATATGATAGTGCTTAGTGATGGCATCAGTTATAATCAGTGCTTAGTGATGTAATTTCTTTTATAACACTCACTGAAACTTGTCACGTTCGGCACCCTAACTCTAGAACCAATACTAGGCTCCCTGGTCTCTGCTCTTGCTTCTGTCTTTAACAGCCGCCTTTCACATTGGGAGGAGCCCTTTGTTAATTGGATGCCGCCAGGTCTTACTAAGAGCGGAGCAAAGCTAAAGGTTCTGGATGAGCAAAGGGGCACAATCATTTCACCAAGGATACTGGTTGGAAGACAACATAGCTTGGAAGACAGACCAGACAATGTAGCGTGGATGGACAGGCTGGGCCAGCACAAGCAGAGTTAAGAATAGTCAGACAAACCGAAATCAGGATTGGAGAGAGTAGAATAGTCAGACAGGCCAGAATCAGGAACATAGAGTAAAGGGTCAGCTTGGAGAGGTCAGAATAAACAGGCAGGCAATGGTCAGATTGGAGAGTTCAGAATAAACAGCCAGGCAAGGGTCAGGATACAGAGTTCAGAATAGTCAGGCAAGGCAAGGGTCAATAACCAGAAGATCAACAGAATTCACGTAGAAATAGCACCAGGAAGAAACTAAATTAACCCTGTGTTCAGTACTGAAATCCCTTTATATACTTTTTCATATAGCGCCAATGCGCGATGATGTCATCATGCTGGTACATAAACCTGGAAGCGTTCAGCTGTGCGCCATAGGGGAACCGGCACAGGAGGAACATGGCAGCACACGGCGTGCGTCCCCGCTGGAGACCCCTCCGCCCACTAGACCACCAGGGTGGGTCCTTACAAAACTTGTGTATTATAGATACTGTACCCCCTGTTGTAAAATATAGGAGCTACCTCAGAGTTCCACAACCTGTATAAAAATATTTGATCTTCAGCCTCATACCTTTGTCATGGCATTCCTTGCTGACTCCTAATATCCTTATGGTTTACAACAGGAGGTACATAATTCCTTATGTATGTATGTATATATATATATATATATATATATATATATATATATATATATATATATATATATCTTAAATTGTTATATATATCATAAATTGTTGAATCAGTGAAGCATATATAATTGGATCATTCTGAGCTTTTAAGTCAGTGATTCATTAACTGGGGCATTAATGGGGCATTAATGGTCATTACAAGTCTATAATGGGACCCAGATCATTTTTATAACTATACTTTTAGCAGTTTGTTTTGGTAGTCCTTGTCGGCTTTCGAAGGTTGACTTCATAATTAGACTGGGATAACATTTTGAATGCTCTTGCTCGAAGTCTGTATTGCCTTCCTCTATGTGATAGTCAAGTTGAAGGCTAAGAGGCAGATTTACTAAAGAGCGAAATGGTGAAAGCTAGCAACAATTCGCTAGCATTGCCACCCACAGGGACATCACCAATTTGCTAATAGCGCAAGCACAGTTTCAGACCCTATTGCCAGGCATATTTTTGCTCTGGTGAATGGGCGCTACTCTGCAAATTCAAGTGTGGATTTTACTGAACGTTACCTCTTTCGACAGACTTGACTTTGTCACCTCAGACCAGGCGAAGTGCTAAAAAAGAAGCAAGATTTTCCTCAATCTTCTATCACTTACATGATATCTTGTGTGCCGAAAATGCATTAACATTCAAAAAACCCTAGCGATGTTTCCTTTTTTTTTTAAGCAGGATTGGCTACAAAAGTCCACACTTAGACTTTTTTTGGGTTTTCTCCACACATTTTAGAACATATGGAAGATTAATTTTACAGTGGGCTTATGTGTAGGGCATTATATTAACTATTTTGTCTTTATTAAGGTTCCCTGGACATGTGTAATAAAAAGTGGTAACTTCAAGACCTCAAGACCTCCATACAACTTTAAATTACCTTCCCTATGCAAATTGACCGAAGCACAAGATCACTAGTGAATTTTCGGTAGGCATCTTGCGCAGCCGATGTAATGCTAGCCAAAAGTCACCAGCGTTCGTCGACCGGACACACTTTGCATTTTAGTGAATTAGTGCATTCGTGCCGCATTTGCACTTGTGAAGTAGTGCGAAGGGTGCAAAGCTGATGCTGGCGAAAATTCTCCGTTAGTGAATCAGCTCCTAAGATTAAAGCCAAAGATAACTAGGCAAAAAAGCATGACGATGGAATCCCAACAAATCCCTTGAGATTATAGCCCTGCCTTTCTGATATATTTCACTCCACAAACCTGAAGTTTCAAACCAGTGAGGATGCCCCCCTTGGGAGATCAATCTAAAGACTAAACCGTGGGGCGGGGACATTTGGGAACAAGCGTTGTTTGCTCTATTTGGAAGCCGTTTTACAGCTGCTATAATTGGGTTTGAAAGGACTGGTATAATGCAATATAGATAAAACTGTAATGTGAGGGGGACAAGTATGTTGTCACCCCCATTCATCCCCCTGCCCCTGCATCAGCCAGACACCAACATTAGTTACTGGCAGCAGGCAGAAGTTACTCATCACAATAGAGTTGCACTGTGCACCTCATGGCACATATTTAATCTTGGGCATTGGTAAATTATTTTTTTATTGCTGGTTCAGTAAGTGTTTTTATTACTACTCTATTTGTGTATTAATCAAAGATGTACAACATATTTTAATGCCACTTTGTTTATTAACAAAAGCTCAGTGATACTAAACAAAACTGTCAAAGAACAACAACTCCCAGCACCTCTACATCAGTTGACGCCTTGAATTGATAAAAGTGTAGTTAGGGTTTCCAGCTATGTAACATCTGGAGCATAAAAGATTTCTTATACTTTCACTAACTTTTTGGGGGGTTAACCCTTTGTGCACTGGCACACAAACGTCACTTACATGCCTGACAGCTGAGCTATAAGACTTCATGCAATAGATCCTAAGACCTGATTTCTGTTGTGATGCTTTAAAAATTTGCTTGTACAAGTCAGGAATCTCCATAAAACTAAATGTAACTATAGTATTTGGTACTGGCACACTCAAGGGGTTTGGGGCTTCGGTTCTGTTTTCTTACATATGTAATTGACACTATCCTTCTCTGTTTTGAAAAAATGTAAACATATTTTCAAATGTAGATATGTAGAATCCCATATCTTGTTACAGAAGTTGTATTATAGAAAAATTCAGGCAGAAGTAAAAATAGATGCCATCCTGAAAAAAAAATATACATATAATAACATTCATTCTCAAAATTCAAATGATATATGATATATAAAACCATAAACGGTTTATTTCAATAAAACCAGTAGAGCAGAACAGCCATTATCCTCTGGAAGCAAAGAAAAACCGTTTCATTGAATCCGGTGAAGATATTAAATAGTTTTGCATTAAAGCTTTTATTACAAAACAGTATGTCAGAACAGACAATGTTATTACTTTAGAAGCAAATGGAAGCGAGTTGCTTACGATATAGGATCAATTGATAGATGCCAAACATTTTGCTGCACATACTCAGTTTCCAGCATAGTGCAATCTATTAACTGGCATAGAAAAGTGCTTGTGTCTGTCAGTGAAGGATTAGGCTGGCTAGCTGTCAAAGTGTTATAATCCAGAATGAGATTTTTAAAACAGAGCCACAGTCCATTCTATTGTAAAAGGTTTTTAGTTCTATTTTAAATGACTGGGTCTGGAAGGTAAAAAAGTTCTGTGCATGCCACTGCTATGTCCCACATGTAATAGTCACACTGTCTTATACAGATTCTCAACTTTAGGAAAAAAAAACAGTGTACAAGTAACATTCATTAGTGACCCCTGGGAGTTTTCTGCTGCAGAGAAAGGAGTAACCTACCCAAAAGTTTTCAACAGAAGAGTAGTAAAACCTTACATTTAAATGGGGTAAAGGATAGGTTCTCCAATAATTTCTTAACTAGACCTCAACAGGGTAAGAAAAGTTAGGAGCAGTGTCAATTAACTACTTGTGTAGTGAGGTTGTTAAAGAATGTATCCCCAGAATGAATACTTCACCAACGGATAATTTATATTTATAACTGGTCTATTAAAAAATCTTAGCAAACTGGAATAAATATATTTAAATAAATATTGCACTTTTACATCTTATACCTTGACCCCCCTTTTATGCTATCCTCATTCCTCTGTGCTGCCTCAGAGATCTAACTGTACCAGGAAGAAGTATAGAAGTAAAAGACAGAACTTTGACCATTTATTGGCTCATGTGACCTAACAAGTATATGTGCTCTTGATTTGTTTGTGTGCAACGTCAATCATATAATCCCAGGGAGCAGCCCATAGTACTTAAAATTACAATTTTCTATTTAGGATTACCTAATGGCTTATAATGCTAAGAAAATATATTTTTATAAATTAGATTTATTTAGATAAAGCCAGCATTGGACTGGGGGCCAGGACCCACTGCTGCTGCAACTCCCTTGTGCCCCCCCCCAGGCTGGGGGCCAGGTAGGGAGGCCAGAAGCAGTGGCAAAGGCTTCATGCAGGGAATGGGTCTGGGCCGGCAGGGCCTAAGAGGGCTGGGGCCCACGGGGTTTTCCCTGTGTACCATCGGCCTAGTCCTACCCTGGATGAAGCAGGGTTTTAACCTACCGAGACCTAAATTGTTTTAGGGTATAGTTTTCTTTTAAGACAAGACAGAAGCCTCCATCTGAAAAGGAACTCAACCTCTAACCTGTCCATTATTGAAATATACCATTAGGTAGGAGTAACCTTGGGTGGTGGGTGCTCAGGAGAAAATGACCATATCTTCAGTAATCAGCATTCCAAGTTACTGAATTAAGTAACAGTGTTCAGTAAATTTCTATTGATGGGCGAATTTGCGCGATTTGCCGCCAGCGAAAAAAAACGCGAAACGGGCGCGAAAATTTGACGGCGTCAAAAAAACAGACGCCGGTGTAAAAAATGTACACCGGCGTAAAAAACTGCTGCCTGCTTCAAAAAAACTGATGCAGGTGTCAAAAACAAGCTGCCAGCGCCGTTTCGCAAATTTTTCGCAGTTTCGCCAATTTTGCAGCAAATTCACCCATCACTATAAATTTCTCAAAAACTGTATAAACACAGGCACCACATATACCCTATATATGTATTGCTTCTCTTCTGTGGCTGCACTGACAGTGTGCACAGCAGCACACAATTTTTTTCCAGACACAGTATAGCTTTGACACAAGTCCTGTTTAATTGTTGCTTTTCCTCAGTATTAGGAAATACAATGAATTACTTACTGTCAAAAGGCATTTGTTCAGGCTGGATTTTCTTGTTTCATATTTAAAGGAGCAAGGCAATAAACAACACTAAATTATGTTCATTGTTACTTGTTTTATGGAGACTAATTAGCAAATAATGTCAAATATTTTCCACTTAAATAAGAACGGGCAGTGAACCTCTGGCCCATTCTTTAGCTGGCTAGTCAGTGGTTAATACAGTGATAAATATCAACCATGCAGACATTTGAGATGGGGCTCCTTGTGGGTAAATAAAGGATCAAATTTAACCTGTGGGGTCACTAATAAAGCTCTAAGTTGCTATGAGTATAGCAGGCAATAAAGAAAATCTACAGTTCAGCGCTATCTCTAAATCCTGAGCTTCTCCATTGCAGACAGCCTCAGGCTATCAGAGGACACTTAATATATCTATTTTATGGAGGAGAACAAGCCAGCCTGATGAAATGCAGAAGCAAGTGAGTGGCAGAGCTATCTGTGTATCTGTCATGTTCAGGTTTCAAGAATATATTTTCCACTTATGCATCCTAAATAGAATCATGTTTTCATTTGCTTTGTAATTGCCAAATGCTCACGTACATTCTAAAGGTTAGTTTGCGGTATGACTCACACAGATAAACTATCCTTGCGTTCTTGTAGCACTGCTAGAATCTTCTGCACGCAACACCTTTGTCATGTATCAGGCTTCCTGAAATTAGATTATAATAATGCCAGACTGTTGCACATAGAGTTAAACATGTAATCTATAAATCCTCTTTCCATCCCGGAACAGTGGGCTTTCCATTACAGTCAAGTTCAAATTCTAAAATTGACATCAGGGATGTGCAACTTGAAGACTTCCAGGTATTGCTGTAGACAATGGGGCATATTTACTTTTATGCAAATTTTTACTTAGCATATTTATCAAAATACAAAACTTTGTCTCGGGAAATGAACTCTGGAGTACTTTTGCCAGGGAAAGTTCATCATCGAGAAAGTTTCTTAACATATTTTCTCTAATGTTACTTTCTTCCTAACGAAACTTTGTTAACATACTTACATACATGCTTACATCAGTTTGAATATAGTGGGTACATAATGGTCATATGTATGTATTAACAATTTTTTAGAGAGAAAGAAACCCCACCAAATAGTTAATACTGTATCGATACAAAGTTAACTCAAACCTTAAATTGCAAGACTGAGGTAGTTAATAATAATAGTAATTAATAAGGAGGTGCTATCTAATACATTAAGTAAAGTGCTAGTGCAAATAAATAATGTGAAATCAGTCAACTGCAAAGGCTGGTGATAAAAAATAGTTGATTGTTCCTAAACCAAAAAGGTATATTACCCCACCAATTAATTCAAATGCCGCCCCTTAATAGATAAATTCATTCATTAATTAATTAATACGGCGCAATTATTCAATAGAGTTAGCAAATGAATGTTGCAATTTAATTCCACCAGTAAAGTGCAGTGCAATATCAGGGTAAAAAATTAGACTTGCTAATTAATTGACTGTACAACATATGTATGTATTAGTAGTGATGGGCAGATTCTGTGCGTTTTTTTTCTCCGGCAGTCAAATGCCGGAATTCGCCGCAAATTTGCAGCGAATTCGCGCCTGGCGAATAAATTCACCCATCGCTATGTATTAGTGATGTTGGTGAAATTGCTGGAAGTGGCAACTTATCATTAAAAATGTCCAAGGAAGCAAAATAAATACAAAAGAGGTCCTTTATTGTCCTAGACATGAGTCCACCCTAAACAAATTGTTTCTTGAGCTTCAAATGGTTAAAAAAGTTTAAATAACATATATTTAACAGTTACAACTTGTAAGCATATTCCCACATTAATATATGAAAAAATGCCACCACTTTGTCTTTTTTATGACTTTTTTGGAGTATAGGATATGATGTCACTGACATAATAATGTTGAGGATGTAGCTTCATCTTATCAATTAGCCAGCCAGAATCTGGTGAAATACACTTTGTAAAATGAATGATTATTCGCCTGGGTGAAATATGCGATGTCCCTATGAATTGTCATTTTGACAAATTTTCACAAAAAAAACTTGCTTTGCCCGAATGGCTGGTAGTGGATTATAGGAATTCTAAAAACAGCTTCAGGACATGCGTTGTTACAATAATGGTAGTACACTTCAACTGTTGGGCCTGAGGTAGGAAGAACAGTGTAATAGATTTCTACACAGAACAGATTTTTACTCAGCAACAAACAGCAAATACTGTGAATCAAGGTAAAAGTCGCATCTGCAAATGTTTGCACTGTTTTTTAAAAATGTGTCCTTTTTATCTTGGACTCCAGGCCACTCAGCTCACTAATCTTCTTGATCTTGTGCTATGGCTCCATAAGGACGTACACTCACCCCTAGAAAATTCTGGCTGGCATTTTCTTTTCTCTTCATTGGGACAGCCAAGCTAAGGAGCACATCATGAGGTGGAGAGTGCAGCAAAGACCTAGACACAAGTGCTTTGAGTACTGATGAACATTAAAGGGCACATTTGTGCACTTGCAAGGGGTCATTGGTAAATTACTCCTTAGAATCACTACACTTCTGTGGAAAGGACTTTGTAAAGCTGTTCCTTCCAACTCTTTATCGCAAAAGAAAATCCAACATAAAACATTACAATTATCAGTTCAACCTGCATGCACCCTGTGTATGTTTGTACTAGATTGTTATGCTGTTGAATATGTTTGATTCTTTACAACATAAACAAACAATAATGTAAAATATGTAAGAATTAAACTTGAATAAAGTAGAAGACATGTAAATAAGAAAAGAGCATGAGAAAAAATCTTGCATTGTGCAAATGTGCCTTAGATGATTCCTAATGCTTTCTCAGGACAATGTGTGGGTAAATGCCTTAAACCCGACCTGCAAGTCTCAATAACCATGTTAAGTCTATGGAGTTGTATAAATGAATGGGAAGGAGTTAAGCTCTAACTCTTTTGAGGATGAAGGACATGTGTATTGAACATGATGTGGAATAGGAGCAGTCATGGTGTTGAATTGACTCAAGTGAAAGCTAGGCACCACTTTTGAACCTAGTACCACTAATAGTATTTCACTTTTTCTTTACTGGCATGTTAAAAATAAAGCACCAGCTACTCGCTTCATCTATGTAGTATTAAAAAAGGTTATTCAATCAGAATGTAGGTATGGGACATTTAGGGGCCGATTCACTAAGGGTCGAATTTCGAAGTTAAAAATACTTCGAAATTCGACCCTCGAATTGAAATCCTTCGACTTCGAATATCGAAGTCGAAGGATTTAGCGCTAATCCTGCGATCGATCGATCGAAGGATTTTAATAAAACGATCGAAGGAAAATCCTTCGATCAAAAAAAGGTTAGCAAGCCTATGGGGACCTTCCCCATAGGCTAACATTGACTTCGGTAGGTTTTATCTGCCGAAGTAGGGGGTCGAAGTTTTTTTTAAAGGGCAAGTACTTCGACTATCGAATGGTCGAATAGTCGAGCGATTTTTACTTCGAATCGTTCGATTCGAAGTCGAAGGTCGTAGTCGAAGGTCGAAGTAGCCCATTCGATGGTCAAAGTACCCAAAAAATACTTCGAAATTCGAAGTATTTTTCATTCGAACCCTTCACTCGAGCTGAGTGAATCGGCCCCTAACTGTATAACAAACTCTCATTTTTTGACATGCATTATGTGTAAACATTGCAGGATTATGTAGTCAAAGTCAAAGTAAACGTTATTGTCATCTCAGCAGTATACGAATACACAGTGAGACGAGACGACATGGCTCCAGCTAGTACATATCACAAAAAGGCACTTAGAATACACAATAAATATGTAAACATTTGAAATGTGCAATATATAGGCAGATATTGGATATATAAATGTGTAAACCTTTAGAATTGTGCAAATAAATTAACAGTTCACAAAGTTAAGTTCACAGTTCAGGTGTGTCTGGAATGTAGTGGGAGGGCAGGCAGTGAGTTGAGGAGTCTGATCGCTTGTAGAAAAAAGCTTTTGCGCAGCCTGGTTGTTCGGGCTTTAACACTGCGAAAGCATCTGACGGATGGGAGCAGCGTGAACAGTCCGTGTGAGGGGTGTGTGGAGTCTAGTGCAATGCGCGAGGCCTTTCTTACACAGTGCTTGTGGAAGATGTCCTGCAGTGATGGAAGAGCCGCTCCAATGATGTTTCCAGCTGCTTTGACAGTCTGCTGTAGACTTTTCTAGTCAGCAGCACTGGCACTACTGCTGAGATGCAGCTCGTCAGGACGCTCTCTATGGTGCCCCTGTAGAACACTGTGAAGGTGGGAGGCGGAAGGCTGGCCTGTTTCAGTCGTCTTAGGAAATAAAGACGCTGCTGAGCCTTTGTGGTGATGGAGGCGGTGTTGGTGGTCCAGGTGAGGTCATCAGAGATGTGGTGTGTGAGCAGGGCGAGTTCTCCTGAAGTCAACGATCATCTCTTTCATTTTATCCACATTCAGTGACAGGTTGTTCTCACTGCACCAGACCGCCAGCTGCTGAACCTCATCTCTGTAAGCCAACTCGTCATTGTGGCTGATGAGTCCCACCACAGTCGTGTCATTGATGAACTTGATGATGTGGTTCAAGCTATGTCTAGCTATGCATTCATGTGTCAGCAATGTGTACAACAACGGGCTGAGAACACATCCTTGAGGAGCTCCTGTGCTCAATCTGATGGTGCTGGAAACATTGTCGCCGATACGAACAGACTGAGGCATCTCTGACAGAAAGTCAGAAAGATCCAATGCACAAAGAGGTGGTCAATCCCCACTTAGCTTTTGAAGGATGATGGTATTGAATGCTGAGATAAAGTCTATAAACAGCATTCTCACATAACTGTCTTTAATGTGAGATCTTTAATAATGATCTTTCCTATTTTCTCTATTATATATTTTTTAAATAAATTCTCTTGCAATTATTACTTTTGTCCCTGGTTTTATTTATTCTACTATAAACTCTGTTAGAGCAAAAAGCGAATTTCTGCATTGGAAGAAGGAACTGGATTGAGGAAGTCAGGCAGAAAATATCAGATACATTTTTTCAGTATGTTCTTTGTCAAGGGCTGCTTGTTATTTAAGCAACAATGACACTCCAAGTCCAGAATCTGCAAACAGTACTGAGGCACCCCAATGGGCAAACACAGCTGGGGTGTAAATGAAAAGCACAGGACACGTCAATAGAATTGTCAAAGGAAACTTAATATATGTGTGAGAATAGGTAATAATACAATATGTTCTGTTAAATTGTTGTGTTTAGCCAATTCTATTTTTTTTGCTGTAACAAGGCAACTCATATCAATGGCAGAGCTAAGCTTCTCATCTTTCCTATTATATTCATCAGTTTATTTTAAAATATGCAATTAATATAATGGGAGTGGGATGTACTTTTGCAGGTTTGTAGTTGTATTAATTCCTATACATGGGAGACCATAGTACAGGTGCTTTGTTTTGACCTAAAAAGCAACATTAAGAATAATTAAAAATGGGCTCACTGTCCAAACTGCAGTATATTTCAGTTTTTGGAATGCCATTGACTATCTGTTTTTTTCTGTCCTACTTAACTAAGCATCAAAAATAGGAAAACAAGTGCAAAGTAAAATAATAACCATTTTCATTTAGTCACATGTAGACTGAGGAATCCTGAAAGCACATGTCAGTCTAGAATATGAGTTATTGCCTGACTCTTACTCCCAGAACATGTATTAACTGCTATGGCTGATCAATAATGTTTAGCTTTTTCATTAGAAGAATGCTTAGGCAACTACCAAGGGAATGGCAAAGGATGACACTGCTTTAGCCCTGAAAAAAATGGAAAGTAAAAAAAAACTGTCTATCTAATATTGAACACTATTTCAAAAAAATAAATTAAGTGGTTTAAAGTATAAGTTGTGATGTTCAGGAAAAGACGTGTTCTGTGGAGAATCATGTAATAAAAGAGGGGTACCCAAATAGGAAAAAAACCCTGTGTTTTTCCCTGCTGTAAATGTTGGTTTGTTCCTAACAGCGTGGAAAGCTTATTTTTTTTAATACTCTTGAGATCAAGGAAAATGAATTGCCTGGAATTGTTTTTACAGCAGTGAGCGACTGGCAATAAATACATCTAAATTATTTTTTTGATTATACCTGAAATGCCCTCCTAATGTTTCCAGAAAGCCTCTTTATGGAAATCTGTCAGACTAGAAAACCCCTTCTGATTTTATAATACTGCAGGGATGAAATAAATGTAATATATATATATATAGATATCCAGTTGGAGTAGTGAAAACTGCATCACATTTGATTCAGGTCACATGACACTGTGATTAATAAAGACAGATTTTTGAATGATCTTAAATGGGCAGTATACCCCTTATTCAACATGAATTCAATGGAATAGAAATTGGGCCAATTATAGTTTTTTTGTTTTACAATGTAATCATGAAAAAAATTCGATGTTTTTTTTATGTATGTTTGTATGTACTGTATCTAATTATCTGCCTCGCAAGAACCAAACATGGAGTAGCTCCAATGTCCATGTTTTTTCTGTTCAGCAAGGGTTTCTATGGTTAAAACAGAAAAAAATTATATACATCACAAGGTAAATACTTTAATGTTAAATCCTAAAAATCAGAATTGATTACTATCAGAAGAAGGGAAATCAAATGAATCAATGGCTTGGATGATTTTTTGGACAGACATAATATCAAAGGCTATTGTGATACTAAGCTCTATAGTTAGTATAGATATGGGTATACAGAATTTAATTAAAAGTAGGGAGGGGTATGTGTATGGATGCTGGGTTTTCATTTGGAGGGGCTGAACTTGATGGACTTTGTCTTTTTTCAACCCAATTTAACTATGTAACTATCATATACTATGGTAGGGAAGCAAGTGGTAGAGATCTAAAAATTCCAATGTTGTGTGAATATACTAAAAAATTCTACCCTTGCCCAGGACTGGTGCTTTCATTGCATAGATCATAATATTTGTGAAAACAATTATGGTAGAAATTATGGCAAATACCTTTCATTCTGAAAGTGTCATCTGGTAAAAGATGCTCGAAACTGCTTCACCATGATACTCTATGCCACTATCTTATTTTCTTGTTATTTTCCCCAGCTTTTACCCAAAAATGGGCATTTTTGACACAATATTTTTCAAACAGTATCCAGCAAAATGCAGCAAAATAGATTGGTTGTCTCTATTTATTAGTGATCTCTTCTTCAGAGGATGTGCATTTTTTTAGCTTCTCTTGTTGCTTGCTCTCTATGGTTTTATCTACTATGTGTAGATACTCTTTTGTACATATATAAGCTTGAATGCCTTTTTGAACAAATTATCAGTATTTATATGTGTATATGTGCTTTAATTTCAGTTGTATGGTTATTCTGAATGCCTTGTGATGATATCAGACAATCATTATATCACTCAAGCAAAATCAATGCATTAAAAACGTTGAGGTTTGATATATAGAATCAATATTAATTATTCTTTTTATTTGAAAGTTATTTGTTTTAACCAAAAAAAAGCTTGTGGGCTCACTATTCAGCCTTATTAGAAAAAAATTCTCAAAATTATTTTGAAGCCCATTGACTTCTATGTCAATCTTTCGCCATTTGCAAATTTTTCGGCAAAGCGAAACGAGACAGATTTGCCCACCACTAATGTTAAACAGATGCTTCCCTTAAAAAGTACTTTTTTGGCATGGTGCAGTACATGATATTCTAAGAAAACCTGCATCTGGTATTCATGTTTTATTTACGTTCATTTTTTAAATTATTGAACAGTTTTCTGCAGTTCTTCAGCATGTTGTCTGGCTGCTAGGGTCACTGAGCACAAAAAAATAAATAATGAGGAGGACCTTTTGGAAACGGTCTTAGGATTCCATGGTCTAAATCCTACTAAAAGTATGTTTTATAGAAAATAAAGTTTTAGGCCACAATCATATGGGAAATGAAGATATTAATGTACAAATAATTTACTTCCTTAGGGACAAACCAATGTTTAATAGCTCCTGGAGGATTATTATTTTATGTTTTTACAAATAAGTGTCACATGGGAATTTTACACCTAAAAAATATAACAGCCCCATAACAAGACAACAATGAATGCACACAACATAAAGTAAAGGGTACTTAGGTAATACAATAACAATATAACAAAGTAAAGTGAGCTTATAGTAGGTAATTTATGACCTAGAGTCAGCCCTAATGAAACAAGAGGCCAATCAGCAATTAGATTTCAACCTGCACCTGCAAGTTAGAAAACCAAAGAAAAGATCTGTTTGGTTGCTATGGGCAAAACTATACTATAGCCTATTAATATAAAAAGGGTGTCGCTCGTGACATCTGCTTACCAAATTTTTGGTAACAATTTGTTGACATGACGGTTGATACAAAAAGATATGTAGCATAACTCGCCCTTTTCTTCTTGCACACTCAATCTATTCCTGGTAGTTTGCAGTAAAGTAAATCGGCCATATGTGAAGGCATATGCTCTCTTTACTATGGGGCACATTTACTAAGGGTCGAATATCGAGGGTTAATTAACCCTCGATATGCTACCCTCGAAGTAAAATCCTTTGACTTCGAATATCGAAGTCGAAGGATTTACCGCAAATACTTAGATTGAATCCTTCACTTGAATCCTTCACTTGAGCTTAGTTAATGTGCCCCTAAGTGTTAAAATTTCATTAGACATGTTCCTATGTAGAAAGAATGCTCTCCCTCGCTTTAAAGTATGTATGCACATCTATGTGTAAAATCTCTTCTTATTGTAGCTCTATATATAAAATGTTATATAATCTGTGTCTTTTGCAAGAGTCGCTGCCAAAGATACAATGAAACACTGGGAGGTTTCATGAAGGCCTGACGTATTTTCACTACATGACTGATATGTTCCTCAAACACAACTATCAAATGTACAAAGAACTACATGTGGCGATAAACACCCTGAACACAACAGGACCAATGCCTCTTTCAATGAATGGTACCTGAGGTGGTAAGCTTTTTCTGTGTTAGATGTAAGCACAGTAGGGATGTAGCGAACCGCCGCCGATGTGTTCGCGAATGCCGTTCGCGAACACCGGCAAAATTTGCGAACAGTTCGCGAACTGTTCGCGTACTTCGAACATCCGAAAATCGTTCGATTCGAACGATCGAAGGATTGAAATCGTTCGATCGAAGGATTTTCGTTCGAATCGAACGATCGAAGCCATTCGATCGAATGATTTCATTCGATCGAAGCCATTCGATCGAATGATTTCATTCGATCGAATGCTTCGATCGTTCGATTCGAACGAAAATCCTTCGATTTTAGCGGTCGAATGGTCGAACGATCGAACGATTTTGACGCGAACGCCTATTGGCGAACGTCGCGCGACGTTCGCGAACTTGCGGCGGACGCGAACAGTCGAAGTTCGCGCGAACTAGTTCGCCGGCGAACAGTTCGCTACATCCCTAAAGCACAGTCCAAACATCATGCACAAGACAAAGCCCCCATACTGAGGCACTCTGAAGAAGAGAGATGCTGGCAAACCTGTCAGATCAATATTTAATAATATATAAATTAAAAAAATAATAATATATATTCAGTAAAGGCTGAAGATGATGTTTTGATCACCACAATGGAGATCCCTGCCAACAGAAAAGTAGACATAACTGCATTATAGAGTGCAAAAGGTGCCAAGAACAGTTGCACTCACTACTCAAACTAATTGGTAACTTTGGTAAAAACCAGTTCTGCAATTAAGTTATACATTTTTTTCCACATGCACATCAGAAAAAGGAATGTTAAGGGTCCGGAGCAACATGAGAAAGAATGTTCTGAAGATGATCTATTAGTATTGCATTTCCATTGTTAATATGTCATTCTTTTCCCTTTAGAGATGTAATTGAGTTAATGATAAGCTACATTGATTATGTGAACTTCTAATGAGGACAGAAATAGAGTTCTTGATTCATAATAAGAAATATAAGAATGCATGGGATATTTAAACCTTTGTTTAATATCAATAGTCTGTCTTACATTCTCAGGTCCATCTAACAGATGTACAGTCCTTTTGTAATTAATTGGTAACATACATGTCAAGTTAACTAACTTCATTCCATACTGCTTGAGGGGTCCCACAGTGATCTGAAAGTGAAGTGGGGATATAGGGGATGTTTGCACCAGCTTTGCACGGCATTCAAGCTACCTGTCCAACATGGTTAATAAGGGGAGGGATGGCTGCAGGGAAAGGTGGACATGGATTACCATTAAGTCTCTGGGCTCTCCAGTTTTATCAGAACCACATTCAGAGGTGTTTCGGGTCACCTCGCAGCCCTGAGGGGGCTTTTCTGCTACCACCCTCCCTCGCTCTTGCACTCTCTGCACTATTCAGAGCCAAAATTCAGATTTAAAAATTGGAATTTCGGTTCCTAAAGTTAGCAGAAGTGTCTTTTTTGCTGCCCCTGGTAACTTGCGGCATTCTGTCGCCTGAGACGAGTTTTTCAACTGGCCTCAGGGCAGCAGCTCTCCTGACCACAGAAAGAAAAGTGTGCTGTGGGAATTCAAATGGTAGAAGAGGAAATACCTTTTTCAAAGGAAACCCAGTGTAATTTTAAAACAGGCATGTATCTGTGTTATATTCACAGCAGTGTTTTTCAGGCAATTCACTCAACGTAGGAAAAATAGTAAAGTTTATTTTACTGACACAAAAACAGACTGGACTACTGGCAGCCAAAATCCTCAAAAACGTACTTTTTGGCTATTGGCAATTTTTTTTAATAAACCACAATTCTAAATAATAATAATTAAATCATTAAGCAATGTCTCTTGACCAGTTCAGCTGAATAGGACTACAGACATCATTTTCCAGCTACCCATTTGAAGCTTAGAGGTTTTTGTATTTAACTCTGGGGCATGTTTTAGTGATGGAAAATATTTTGGCATGGAATAAGATACTATAGCTCAGAATCATGCATGTAGCTGTATGATTGAATAGACACACACACAGGAGTGTATCTACAGAGGAAGCAGACCCTGCGGCTGCAGGGGGGGGCAGCAGACTCTGTGGCTGCGGGGGGGTGCAGCAGGCATAAGGGACCTATAAGGCCCTAATTCTTATACAATTTCTTATGCAGAGGTCAACCTCTGGACATTCAGGGGGCCCTGCTGTTGGGCCAGGGCCAGATTTCCTTCTTGGCCTAGGCCACGCCCCTATTCAGTGTGATCCTAGCGCCGCCAGGCAGCGTGGTCCTATTGCCAGCACTGCCCCCTCCTCGCGAGCACACAAGAGCAGCCCAGTGTGGGGCCCAGTAATATCTAGTTTTGCCACTGGACACACACATACATTCAGGTGGTGATCTATTTAATTATTTCCAGATTATTTAGGTTCTTTCTTTAGGTATGGTATACCACAGAAACTGAAAAATCACAACATTTCTACAAACTAGCACACGGTAAATACATTTTTATAGATCTGATATGGCAGAGATGGAAACATTTATTTACAGTATACAAGATATGATAATGTAATTGTATCCATGCACTTTATAAACAAATACACTACAAATAATACATGTTTTGGGAGCTCATATCACAGAATAAATCTTTTATTTCTTAATTTGGATTCTTAAAAGAGACAAGCACTTGAATTATAGTACGATGGTTGCATTGCATTATAGCCTGGCTGGGAATACATGATTCAGTTTAGATAATGCATTTGGTAGGCTGTTGATAACATAAAATATGCTAAAAAAATATAATTAAGAAAATGTAACATATCTAATTAGTAAGGCAAAGTTGATTAAGTTTGCATAGTGCAGGTCTGTACTCGAATCCTGTTTTATAAACATTATAAGATCAGAAACAAACATTCCATTTGTACTTTAATTGCTAATATTCTGGGGGTGATAATATCTTGCACTATGGAGTGCATGCTTACCACTAGAATTAATGCTGATATTAAGGATAATTAGCTCTGTCCTGGAGAACATTTCATAGCAGCCAAGCTTTTCACATCTATTTCAAAAGAATTCCACTTTCAATTTCAAATTTCAAAATTTAGATGTAATTTTATGATCCAAAAAGTCCAAGGTCCCCCTAACAAGAAAGAGGTTGCACTCTGTTTAATTTCATATAAATGTCTCTCGAAGGACAACCTTCAGTAATTAATTAGTGGTAAAAACCAATAATCACAGAAGAAATGTCTTCCAGGATTACATGCTGGAAAGCTTAGAGGCTTCTCAGCTTCTCATTATGGATGGGGACATAATCCATAACTCCTTCTTTGCAAACAATTTATCTTATTTAAATATTTTAATGGCTGTACAATTTTGAAATAAGAACAAAATACTACATTTGCTAACTATGCCTATAAAGACATAAAGACAGTTCATGAGACTTGCCTATTTACAACACCAGTGTTCTAGCCCCCATTACATTTTTATTGCTACAATTCCAGCATTTGATTTGATCCCAGCTGACATGCTGCATGTTGATGATAGCTCTCACAGAAGGCCTGAGAAATGTATGGATAAACTGAAGAAAATACTTTAATTTCCACAAAATGGGACACCGGTAAAATTTAAATACTCAATCAACTGAAACACAAATTGGCTTTTTTGTTGATTCTTGGCTAGACCTCATTCCATGCTTTGCATATTTTGGTGCTAGTATATGGTAAATAGAACTGAGCTAAACATATGCAGAGGTGAACTATTTTAGTAAAAACAGTTAAAAAATACACTTGTTAGGAAAGATTGTAAAAGCGGGCTTGTTTTTTCTGTAGAATAGGCACTTTAGAATTAAAGAAGAGGGCTTAACAGATAACTTGCCAGTCAACCTTTTACAGAAATTAACATAAAATGACTCTACACTATGAGGGTGATGGGACTGTGGAATTCTCTTCCTGATGGTATTGTTATGTTAATACAACCAGAGACAGACAAAGACCTAACCAGGTGCACTATATTGTGCAAGCACTTTCCTCTCATCATGATATGTACATTTTCATGATATCCTAATACACACTGGTAAACACAATCAAGAGCAATTTCATGAACTGAAAGGGATTCTGTCATGATTTTATACATTTTACTAAATTTCACTGTGTGAAATATACAAAATGTTATTCTTGAACCAATAAATGTTTTTTATAGCTAATATGGTATGTGTAGGCAGCCATATAAGGTAATTTTGCCTGGTCATTTCACAAAGAACCATCACTTCACTATTGTTTCGTTAATGGAATCACAACTTGTGTTAGCCAGACTTGGATTTTTACCATTGCGTGCTTTTCTTATATCTACCACTAGGTGGGGCATCAGAGTATTACGCAATGTAAATGTCAGGGAGCTGTTATCTGGTTACCTTCCCATTGTTCTGCTTATAGGCTGCTGGGGTGATATCACTTCAACTTGCAGTGTAACAGTAACAAGTGACTAACGTCACATGACTGAGGGCCCTTGGGAAACTGACATCATGTCAGATTTCAAAATTAATATAAAGCAACCTATTTGCTCTTTTGAAAAATGGTTTTCAATGCAGGATTCTGCTGCAAGAGTGCTATTATCTGATGCATTTTGTAAAAACCATGTTTTCCCAGGACATAATCCCTTTATGGATGGAGGCTTTCCCTCTTAATGAATAATCCAAGATACCAACACACAAATGGTAAGAATTTCTTGCCTCCTTTGTGGGTACATGTTTTTAATAGAAACTAGCTACTGTATGCTTAATGCAAGGTGACAGAAATACAAAGCAATGTTAAGTTCAACTCCCCAAGATTAGGAAACAGCTAATTACTAATGTATGTTACACCAACTGGATTTAGGGGTCCGTTTACTAAAGTGCGTTAAAAATATTCACACAATATATAGACAGAATTTTCAGATGAATACACTGCCTTCCCTCACCCTGGACCTGTGCCTGGTTATTAAGGTGTATTCCTAAAGCCTACCCTTTCTTCTACTGCTGCGTTATCTTGTTGCTGATTCTGCCTGTTTACAACTATGAACGTCTGTGCCCACCTTGACCTTCTGCTTGTGACTAGATTCTGAACCTACACTGCCTTCCCTCACCCTGGACCTGTTGACCAAGCCTTCCATCTTAGCCCTGGTACCTCACTTCAACCCTACTACTAGCCTCGCTGGGTTTCAGCTCAGAGTCGTATTATTGGCAGCGGCATCACAGTCCAAGGATTCGTCAGCCTCTACACTTTTTTGGTTTAATTGTGATTGGCTACATTAAACTGTGTATTTCTATAAAGCAAAGAGATTGACTGGTATGAATTCTTGTTCATATGATTCTATTGGCAGAAGGGTTTATATGATACAGACATGTTTGATTGGTGTTACTCTGGTGATGTTGTTGGATGGTATAATCATCAGTCAATAAAGTGTATGAGTTTTGAAGATGCATTTCTGGCCATAAATGTCACAGTAAAAATTGCCATAAAACTTAATTTTTCGCCAGAAAATTCGCAACTCGCTAAAATTACCGCTAACATAAGCTGGTTCCTTAACGTAGTTACCGCAAGTGATCGCAATGACTTCTGAGCGCATCGCTGTTTAGTAAACTTAGTCGCTGCTAATATTCTGGCTTAAAATATTCTCAGAGATAACATGCGGAAACTTAAAGTCAGATTTACCGCACTTTAGTAAACGGACCCCTTATTTTGTTAAATACTGCCCAAGATTCCACTTCAATATCAATTGAAGTGGAATCTACAACACCATCCCTAGTCATCCATTTAGATTTAATAGACTTCAGTAAAGCTGTGACCTCTGCTGGCCAGTTATCAAGATAATGGTAGAAAGTGCTTCTAGCTTTAAATATTTAAAAATATTGGTTTTAAAAATCAAAACAAATCATTACAATGTTCTTTAACATTTAGATGTTACTATGCATTATCATAATATGCCTATAAGATGTATTGTATCAGATTTCAAATCAAAGTAGAGGACACAGTTATTTCCCACTGAGAATCTCTGAGGAAGGGCCATGTGGTCCCAAAACATTTGATCTTGTGTTAAGTGTCTCCAGCACCATGGAATAAATTTGGAATCATCACGTGTGCTGCATTAACAAGTATTGACTCTCGCTTATTCATTGGATTCACGACTGGCGCGTGGCTAGGCCAGTGCTAATACCTGTATCCCCTCACTTGTCTTTGTATTCCCCACTGAGACACAGCCTCTTTATCTGAAAGTCTGAGGATTCTTCACAAAGCTAATTGTTATGCCAATGGCAATCATTTTTTAGTTATATATTTGATATAATTATTCAATATGCACTGATCCCATTCTCACACAACTTCAATAAAATAAAACTGTTATGTGGCAATCCATTGCAATATTTCAGTTTTATTGCAGAGAGAGCATTCATCTTCTAATAGAAATAACAAATGGCAAAAACTGAGAAAAACACAAGTTGTCAACAATTTATTAAATACCAGGTAAAAAGCAGAATACTGTAATTAGCAAAGCATATATAGTATACAACTCTCTCAGAAGCACAGTGATAGAGAAAATGGACCCTCATTTTATACAGTTGGATTATCTAGTGTGAGTTTGTGAGTTGGAATATTACTATACTTGTTGACTAGTAAACTTTGCACTTTCATTACATTGTGCTCTTAGTTGTTTAGATATGGCATCCCGTATATGTGAAAGCTTATTCAAAAAAATGTAAAAAGCTCTGCATCTGTGAGGATACTTACTGGTGTCCGGCGCACTCCCGTTACTAGGTGGTGATGTCTCAATGACGCATCGATGTGTGCATGCATTAGGGTTGCCACCTTTTCTAAAAAATGTTACCCGCTGGTGGGGGGGCGGGAACAAAAAGGGGCAGTCCATGATGTAAAAGGGGGTGGGGTCACACACAGTGACTCAAAAGGGGCAGAGCAACACACACAATGGACAGAAACCTGGAAAAAAAAAGGTAAGTACTGATGAAACTGGGGGCGGGCCAAGGGCTTTTTCCTAAGGGTATTACAAATTACTGGCAACTACATTGCCAGTAAATTTGTGATACCGGCCCCGGCCTTGGCAGGTGTTTTACCGGCTGGGCCAGTGTATTAGGGCCGATAAAATACTGGCCGGGTGGCAACCCTAGCATGCATGCGCATTGCTGCAGCGAATCCCGTATTCACACCGATTCCAACGCACGCACAACTAGACGCAGGATGTCATGTCGCCTACATTCTGATGCACAGCATTCAGACGTGTGTGCCATATCGCCTAAGTTCTGACGCACATCGTTCAGACACAGGTGTCAAGGTGCCTGCGAATTGGAGCCAAATCTGACACTATTTAAGGGAAAGCCAGAAGCAGATCTGTGCCTGGTTATTAAGGTGTATTCCTAAAGCCTACCCTTTCTTCTACTGCTGTGTTATCTTGTTGCTGATTCTGCCTGTTTACAACTATGAACCTCTGTGCCCACCTTGACCTTCTGCTTGTGACTAGATTCTGAACCTACACTGCCTTCCCTCACCCTGGACCTGTTGACCAAGCCTTCCATCTTAACCCTGGTACCTCACTTCAACCCTACTAATAGCCTCGCTGGGTTTTCTCTAACCGCAGTCCGCCTGTTCAACCTTCAGCTTTGTGTTGTTTGAGCCACTTGAGGGTCAATACCAGCTTGACTGAGTCTTTCTTTGCTGGAACTTCTGCTAAGCCTGACAGCATCACAGTTTATGAAACATGTTTTTAAGACAGAAAACTATATAATCTCCAGCTGCTTCTAAAGTAGGGCAGTTCTGTCATATATTGCAATATAAATCATGGCAGCATTTTTGTTACACGATAATTACGGATTACGGATAATTACTTTTATGGTTTGTGGTGATTTTAATATTCTTAATAGAATTAGGTACTGAAGACAAGATGAGAAGATATATTTTTCTTTTTCATGTGTGCAATATACCTTTAAGAATCACATAGTGTACATTGTTTGTAATTATGGTTGCTATAAAGTTGTGTCTTGTAAGTAAATCTGTAACACTCTGAGGAAGTGCATTAGGGCACGAAACGTGTCAGTATTGATAAACATGCACTGTACCTAAGATTACAAATTTTATTGGATTAAATAAAGTACAATTTTTTATAGTTTGGAAGACGTTTCAGAGAAATCCGTAATTATCGTGTAAAAAGTGATTCCTTGGCCGGATTATGAGACACGTGACGTCCGGAGCCAATCGGAGATCCCCCACACCGATGTGAATATTGTTCAGCATTTTCGTTACTGTTCAAAAACATTAGACAGGGGAGATACATTATTTTCAATGGAGAAATATGTTGCAGGGTCTGAGCTTGGACTTTTATTGGCAGGTCATCATAATTGTTATGAGGATTTACAGTATATGTATGTGGAGACGGGGTCAACTGGTCATCAGATTGTTAGAGGTAGGCCATTAAGCTTAAGTACATTGGTTATTTTTCGATCACCAAATACCAGGGTTCCTATCCAACATTACAAATGGCATTGGCATGACATCCTGCTGAATATGGAGGTCATATATGATGCAAGTATGAGTTTAGAAACCTTCATTGGAGAAGAACAGTTCCCCAGACAAAAACCATAACAGCAACTCTGTCTGTATGTGACACTTGTGACTTCACTTTTAAATACCTTTGGGCCAATAGCATGATGAATGAGTATAGGATAAGTCTCAATAACAGTTGTAGCAAAGAAATCTATTAATTGATAATCACATCAGCACATTCTAATTGTTAGTCACTGAATATTGATTTTAGCAGGTTTGTGAGCATAATATATTGCATCCTTGTGAGACTCTGGAGACCGTAAGAAGATTGCTAGTTGCTTCTCCTACATCTGCCCAACATGCCAAGGGGCTGCCCAATCTCCCCACCCTTTGGTTCAATACACTCTTACAATCAAATCTACCTGGCAAAGTTACGGCTTTCTATCTCAGTTAGGCTGGAGCTATGATAGTGTAGTGCTATAATAAACTGACTTCTGCTCGTGCAGTTTAAGCTACTTTCCTTGGTGGGCTGAGAACAGTATTTATTGAACAATAGCACATAGATCATTTAGCATTTTGATCCACAATGGAGTATAGAACATACACAGCTGCATAAAGGAAGCATATACTCACAGCACGTATAGGCTGAATCCCCACAGGCTAGGGAATATACAGCAGAGAGTAAGTTGACAGCATGTGATGGGTATTGCTCAGTTTTCAGGATATCTTCCAGTGGCAGACTAGGGGAACTCCTGACATCCCTATATCAACACTTGGTCCCTTACTCTGGGTCAGTAATACCCTGGGATCTTAATCCCTCTAATCTCCTCGGCGAAGCCTTGAGCTGCTCAACTAAATAACCTCTCTATCACTCCTAGAGTGATCTATAAAATGAGTATAGCTGTCTAATTACTAGGGCCAAGGTGCCTAGGGTCGACACTACCCATTCCCTTCCAGCCTGCTTGGTTGGGCTAAAGCAATGGACCCAGAGCACATGGTTCCTAAACCTTTTATACTCTGGCACAGTGCCATCTGGTGTACACTGTGTGAACTGCAGGGGTTACATAAGCACAAGGTCCCCATAAGGACACACTAAGGTGTCCATATTACTAGGGATGTGCCTGTCTGTAAAGTGTAAGGGTGTCTAAGATTTCCACATCCCTACAATAGTAATACACACCATTCATACCACAGATCTTCAAAAATGCTGTTGATTTGCCCCTTAAAGCAAAAAGCATTTTACAGATAATAGATAATCAATAATCTGTCATTGGTTACTTCAGTATATTACTGGTCCAACAGGCACAAACAGAGTTAACAGTAGACCTGCAGTACATGTACCATGAGATATTTGAATTTCAATCTGCCCTTTTACAGCTATGAATTTTAGCCGAGATAATAAATAATTGCTAGCTACCTTTCCTTCTTCACAAAGATGAATACATACATTAAAAGATGGTCTTTGTTCTCTTTCACTTTAAATTTAGACAGTTTGCCAGAATAAAATGCAGAATTGCAAATGATTTCCACTATCGTCTAACGTTTTCATAAAGTATTCCCTTTAGAAAAATGTATTTTTTAATTGTTTGAGCAATGACATTTCAAAGCAGTGGATGAATAAAGATCATCTCTAGGGCTGTGGGGAATCTGTAAAGGACAAAGGGATTTAAGGAGATAAACAGCAAATATTTCTGATGGAATATTTTCACACATTTCCTGTGGCAGCTGAATATAAGGCAGTACAGAGCTATCATTTCCTTAAACAAAGGGTTTTAATTGTTAATGCTACAAACATTTATAGAACATTGGAGATTACCTTTTGTTGTTATGCTGGAGTTTGTGTTGTAATTAAATTTGTATGACTGATGTCTAAAGCATCTACTTTAATTTTCAGTGAAGGCTAGATCTTAAATATGCTTCTTATTCCTCTTTCCCCAAACATAACACACAGTTAAGGGATATCAGAGACCTGGCCTGAGAACATGGTTAATTAAAGGACTATTAGTAAACCCAAAAGGCTTTGTGTCCATTCAAATTTATTGCCCTGTTAATCTACATTGGCACAAATTGTATGTTTGCAATAATACAGTTTAGCTGCAGTGTATCCAAGGGGCAACCGTTCAAGTTGATATTGGACTTTATGAAAGATTTTACATGGCACAAAATAGATATGTTTTGTAGAATGTTTTAGTTCTTACACAGGCAGGTAAACCAGGATTAAAGTCCAACTCAGGCAAGTTGTGTTTTTTTTCTTTCACAGATTTAATGGTTTTCTGGAATTTATGGCTTTTTGAGGCATTCTCCTGGGAAATGTGGAGGCTTATTTATAAGGGTCGAATTTTAGTTTATGGAAATCATGACCAAACATGGGAAAAATCACAGTTTGATTGTTAGTAAATGGACCCCATAAAATTGGGGTGCTACTGTACTCAGGCGCAAGGGAGTTTACTGTAAGTATGGAGCTTTCGGAAAAAAAAAATTAAGTAAAAAAAACCCCCCACTTTTTCTTGTTGTCTTGTTTAGTCATCAGGGCTGCTTCTGCCATGAGAGAGAACCTTGCCTCATGTGGCAGTGAGCGGCAGAGAGAGCCATAGTGTTCACTGCACTAGTGATGCAGCCCCCTTTTACCCGATCAGATGCTAAAGTACAGATCAGAATTGGGGGGTGGGCCAGGTGGCATCGGGCCTGCTCATGCAGCATGAGCATTTTTCTACATTTGCTCATGCAGCAGCCATATCATCACCATTGCCGTTTGTTTAGTTACATTTATGTTTTTACCTGCACCCAGGCTAGATGTTTTGGATAAATCTGGCGTG
Source organism: Xenopus petersii (assembly GCA_038501925.1). NCBI lineage: Eukaryota > Metazoa > Chordata > Amphibia > Anura > Pipidae > Xenopus > Xenopus petersii. Next base: position 93,399,861 of record CM076679.1, on the reverse strand, counting down.
CTCCTCTCTCCCTTTCCCTAGTACAAGGGGATTACCAGCACTCACGTCTAATAGGGTTCTCCGTGCCTGGGTGCAGAATCCAAAAATTGGAATGTAGCAGAGAAGTAGGATCCGTCCACATATTAAAAATTAATAAATGGTGTTTTATTCAAATAAAAGGAGACCTGACGTTTCGGTCAGCAATCTGACCTTTATCAAAAGTAAAAGTCAGATTGCTGACCGAAACATCAGGTCTCCCTTCATTTGAATAAAACACCATTTATTCATTTTTAAGTCCTGTGTGTGCGGTTTCTTCTCTGATATATATATATATATATATATATATATATATATATATATATATATATATATATATATAACAAACAAGGGAAAGTTGTGCTCACCACTATTTTTTAAAACCATTAGGCGGAGGTGCAATGAGGGTGTGACCACAAAATACATATAGTCAAACACAAGAGTCCTCTGCACTCAATCCATTATCAATATATTTAAGACAGAGACATTTTGTGCATACTGCTACTAAAAAATGCCTTACCCTTTAAACAACACAGGGATTGTTTGTCCATATATTGCAATATATTTAAGCTGGCCAACTACGTCAAAGTCATCCTATATCTGGCCAGTCCTAGCTCCCACCCTTCCCAGCTATAGTCAGGTGATCCCACTGGTGTCTAATAAATGGGCAGCCAAGTTTGGGAGTTTTACTTTGAAATCAGCAAGTAAGTTGCAGGTAAAACTTAGTCCCTTTGTAAAATGTATAATTAAGCAATTGAATTCTTAATGAATCAGATGAAAATTAAGTTAAGGACTGGCCAGATATGGGATGACTTTGACGTAGTTGGCCAAATATATTGCAATATATGGACAAACAATCCCTGTGTTGTTTAAAGGGTAAGACATTTTTTAGTAGCAGTATGCACAAAATGTCTCTGTCTTGATATTGATAATGGGTTGAGTGCAGAGGACCTCTTGTAGTTGACTATATATATATATATATATATATATATATATATATATATATATGATCTATGGAGGAGCCGGCACTCTCGTCACTATGTGCAAACGTGCCTGGGTGCAGTGTCCAAATTCAGTACATTTAACTCACAAAAGGTCCGCACTCTCAGGACTTACTTGAAAATAAAAATGTTTTATTAAAAGACTTTTAATAAAACTTTTAATAAAACATTTTTATATATATATATATACATTATTTTTTATCTACCTCATTAAGAGCTTGAAAAAAAAAAAACCCTCATACTGTTCCAGTACATTTTTACCATAGCCCTAAATATGCTGTCTCTGCTCCCTTGCTAACTCTGTAGCTAAATGTTAATTATGTACACCCCTGCCAAGCTTAATGAGGTATTTATTGCACACTGATAATTAGAGGTATTACAGAACACCTCTCCATATGCATGAAATTGCAAGCACCGATTCCAGTGTCACCTACAAACAAACCAGTTTTTTTTTGCAGATAATTTATAGTTCTTCTTTACTGCGCGCCATTCTGTTTAAACTATTTTTTTCTTTTTATTTCTATTTTCAATTTGTGCATTAAGTAACTGCCAATTCTTTCATGTTGCTTAATGAATTCATAGGGCTCTTAGAACAATGAGATGGTTAAGATTATAAAATGGATCACACTGTTATCTAATTTATTGAACATCAGCATCTTACATGTAATTCTTAGGCGCAGTAATTATGGCTTTCAAATAGGTCTGAGAGTAAAAGAGTCATCTAGGGCTTTTTCTATGTGCACCAGAAGGTCCATCAGCTTCTTTACTGCAATATGTTAAAGTCCAATGAATGTATAATCTCTGTTTCAGAGAACGCTTTAATTTTCTAGGGAAATTATTTATCCCCTTATATGACTTTCTGATTGAAACCTAATCTCTCCAAACTGTCATATATTCCCAGATGAAAAATAAAATCTCTTTATATAATAGGATTTATTTTGCAATAACCAATGTACACTAAGGTTGGTGACATATTTTGAGAGTTATATTCTCTTGAAGGCAATTACAAATGAAAGGATTGCATTAGGCTAACTATCAGGCTTTTGTGGGGCAACTTGGTCAGGGTGACCTTGGGCCACCACTCATTTAAGCAATTGTGTTTGGTTTATTAATGTAATAGTTACCCTGAACGCTTCATAAGCAATTTTATAGCTGGTGAAACCAATAACATACATTTTTACCAGGTTTCTTTTTGCTTGTAAAAACTGCTGAGAAAAAAATATCAAAAGTCATTACAATAAGTAAAAAAAAAACACTATACTTTTACTTATAGACTGGGTGAATTTATTATTTGCATGTTATAGCAACATAAGCATGAAAAAGTCCCTTGGGGTGCCAAATAAGGGCTGTGATTGGCTATTTGGTACCCCTATGTGAACTTGCAGCCTACAGGAGACTCTGCTTGGCACTATACTTAGTTTTATGCAATTAAAACCTGCTTTTAAGCCTGGAATTCAAAAATAAGCACTTGCTGTGAGGACACTGAAAGCAACATCCAAGTGGTTGAAAAGCAATATGTTCCTCACAAGCTACTAGTTGGGGATCACTGTTATAGAGTATGAATTATTTATCATTCAGCTACGGAATCCACCAATCTGAGCTACAACAGACTTACCAAACTCACGTATGGGGAGAGAAAGGGATTAAAAAGAACTTGTTCACATTATTAGAGATAATTGCCAAAGAGGAAGCATTTTGTAGTCTGTTCTGGATTTAATTGTTAGGAAATAAAAACGCATGATTTTATATTATTTTATTATTTTGCAGCTCTGTTTACAAGTGGGCTAAAAGAGAAACAAGAACTTTAATTAAAATAATTGTACTCATTCTGCAGATATTTAAATATACATTAATATATTAATGCAATTTGACTAAAACTGCTTTGGGAATATTTGCTTTTAATGAATACGTTCTGTAATGGAATGTCCCACAGCCTTATTTTCATTTAATTAATTAAGTGGGTTTTTAAATTTCTCCTTTAAGATGCGTTTTTTGTAGCTTGTCAGTGGCAGACCTGCAGACTTCCAGCTGCTGCTGCCATTGCTGCAGATTGGACGTCTCTGTTTTTGAGCTTAATGCTGCATTTCCACCACTGGTATCACTATGGGAATATTACTGGAGTTTTGCTGCAATTTATTAGCATTAATGCTTGTTGGATACCTCTGCTGCTCTTGTTTGTAAAGGGCCTTTGTGATCTTTATTCTATTGCATCTTGCTACTGTAGGATAAATTTGTGGGCATCTTTTAATGTTGGCATCTCTGATTTTTAACAACCAAAAACTTACTCTCTAAGGCTACAATTTTGTTTTTATTTCTAATTAGGCTTCTCCTCCTTTCCCTCTATTCATCATCCAGTCTTTCATTTAAAGCACTGTCTGGTTGCTAAGGTAAGTTGGACCTTAGCAACCAGATAGCTGCTACAATTCCTCTTAAGAACATTTTAAGTAGTGTAAAAAACACTAAAAATAAAAAAGACCACACTAAAAGTTAATTTAAAGGTAAACTACTGCATTAATATTGATATTTAAATGTTAACAATTGCTCATGTTTAAAATTGCATACTAATATTCACCTAATACAGTGCAAATATCCTCCCAGTTTAATCAATCTGTGATCATTGGCATAGTACTAATACATTTAATATTGGCATTAACTAAATCAATTAATACATACTAATGAAGGCTTGCTGATAGCCATGGGAGATGACAGTGCAGGTAAAGCACTGGGAATACTAATAAGAGGGATGTTCTAACACTTTTTTTTTTTTTTTTTTTTAAATAAGGAGAGACTAATGCTGTAGAATAGATCTGCATTGCGCAGTGGGAGGCCATTAACCAGCACATGGAATGGTAAAAATTAGTCCTTGTTTTAAATTGTTCTAAATTTACTCTAGTTGCAATGTCATGCAAACTTGTGGTTATTTCTTGTAGCAATGAAGGTCCTTCAATTCAGGTGACTGTTTCAGGGACTGACTGAATCTGTTGCTTTCCTTTTTTTTAGTCAAGTCTGTGCTTTGTGGCCATCATTTTCTCATGGAAATTATAATATTTTTCTACATGCCTGCAATATTGCGATATGGTCCACTATAGATATATACTGTAAGAGTGTTTGAGATTGAGGCAGTGATATGAAATGAACATATCCCTTCTTGTGCCAACTTCTTTTGTTTTTTCTTCCTTCTAGTGATGGGCGAATTTGTCCCGCTATGCAACAAATTTCGCTAACTTCCTGCGAAATTCGTGAAAAGGGAGAAAAATTCACGGAACACCGATTTTTGACGCCTGCAACAATTCGCTCATAAAAGTCAATGGGCACCCGCATCTAAATCGATTCTGTCGCCAGCGTCGATTCTGTTGCTGGTGTCAACAAAATTTTGACCACAGTGGATTTTCGAGGCAAATTTGCAAATTTATTTGCCGGTGGCGAAAGGCGCAAATTCGCTGCGAATTTGCACCTGCCGAATAAATCCGTCCATCAAGACTTTCTTCCTTTCTGAAAAAGATCGAAAATATTTTTGGGGCTCCCCTCCTTCCCCCCTACATTTCCTGACTCATGGCAACTTACCTAGACAGTGGGCACATGTGTAGGGCAAAATAAAATTTTTATTTGCTGATTTGAAGGTTTTCTAGGCATTTGTAGTGCTAATACGTGTTCCTCCATTGAAATTTGAATTTGGCGCAGTATGCAAATTAACCATCGCTAGCAAAACTTCGCTTCGCTTGGCGAATTAACGCTAGCGCAACTTCGAAAAGTTACGCTACCCCTGTGCGCAACTTCGTATTTTAGTGAATTTGCGGAGCGCTGGCGAAAATACGCCTGGCGAAGTTGTGCCTGGCACAACTTCGAATCTTAGTGAATTTGCCCCCTAGTTGGGAGTTATTATGGAAGCACATCACATACACAAGATTATTGAATTGTAAAGAAAATGTTAATTTGGATAGTGATGAAATGGTTATTGAGAGATCCATTAAATGGTGGTCATTTAAAGGACTGCTGCTGAAATATCAAGTAAGGTTTTATCAGTAAAAGTGTAAGGACAAAGCCCAGTTTATGCCTCAAACATGTACTGGCAATGGTGGCAACATATTCTATGGTGGGGACCACATATAATACATATGCATTCTTTTTACTTTTTTGAAGGTATGCCTTACCAGATGTTTGGCAGTAGTGATGGGTGAATCTGTGCAGTCTATATTCACAGAAAAATTCACCATTTCGTGAGTTTTGCAGTAAATTTGCGATACGGCGAATAAATTTACGAAATGCATTGAAGTCATGGGCATCAAAATAATTTTGACGCGCATCAATTTTGACATGACGCAGTGGATTTTTCACCAAAGAATTTTGCCACAATTCACCCATCACTAGTTGGCAGCAACCCAATGATAGTCAGATCTCATCAACATTGCCCGGTATAATTTACACATTAGAATTTTTTGTATGCATAACTAATGTACATGTATGTTGAATTATAAGAAGTGAATAGTTCTAGGGGATTTGTTTTTTTAGAAGAATCTTTTTACTGCTCAATTTTATATTCGTACAAAAAAATGTTTTAATGTTGTTGTGTCCTCGACAATATATATTGTAAAATACATTTATTTTGTCTACTGTTTAGATGTGATTGTAGATAAAATGTAGGTTACCCATCTAACTAGAGTGAGAAAGGCATTGCCTAGTCTGGTTAGGGTGTCAGTGGCCAGATTAAGGATTTTCCCCATTTGAGATTTGCCGAAGCCTTGGTTACTTGAAATTCTTGTTTGAAGAGACCTGGGAGTTTAGATTAAATCAGTGTATTTTTAATGAAGGCTGTGCTCAGCGCAGATAGCCAGATAGTGCTATCCCATGGATTGTAAAGTCTAATACCAGACAGGGACTCCGATTCAAGAGATAGTTATGGAAAACCTCTGGGAAACTCAGTACTAGGATATTTCAAAGTCATACAAAGTGAAGAAAACTATAAGGTATAAGGGAAATGAGAGCTCTGGGTATTTTATAGAGATTTTGTATTCAACTGACTGAGACATTGTTATCTTGTCAATCAAGGATTTGGCATAGATTGTAAGAGGCACTTTATTTGTTAGTGACTATAATATAGTTCAGACCTAATGTTTTACTTTCCCTACAGGCAAGTCATTTAGGACTTAAAGAATTCACAGGCAAGAAATTTTGCCTATATTCTCTGGTTTATTTGATTTTGCTTCACTGAAAAAGATAGTCAATACTTTATAAATAAACTATAAATATGCAAAGACAATATGTCTTTTTTGTGTTTCTACTGTACTTTTATAAGATATTTCCCAGGTCAGTAACCGGTATGGTAGTGGCACAGTGTTTTGCCTTTTGTAGTTCCAGTTGGTGGCTTACATGGGTCTAATGAGGAGTAGCGATGGGTGAATTTTTTTGCTCGGTTAAAAAAAAATGCCATCATTGTGCACTTAAAAAGTCGCCCATTTTGGGAAAAGAAGTCATGAAAAAATGCCCAATGCCAAATAGGGTCTTAACAAACATGGGAGGGTGGCAGGGTTATTTACACAGGTGTATGGGGCTGGGAGGCACAGGTGTTTTAATTAATATTAAGCAAGTAATATGTCAGTTACCCATTCTTGAAGACAGGGATTGGTGGAGAGGTGCCAATTTGATCATGTGGGACTAGGAACCCTCTATATCAGCAGGTCCCCAGGAAGCATACTCACCTTACTTCAAGTCACTTGAGAAAGAGCTCAGCCCGAAACATGTTGTGACACAATAAAGCACTTGAGTTTTTCACCAAAGTTCTGCGTATTGGACCTATTATTAACCACAACTTCTACTGTCGGATATTATTGCTTCACTGGATGGAAGCAGTGTTTATAGGTCGACCAAACTGAATCTAACGTTACATGGCGTTGCATATATATATATATATATATATATATATATATATATATATATATATATATATATATATATATTTGTCGCAGCCCGAGGAAGTTTCTGTAATAAAAGAGTTGATGTTGATGTGAACAGCTTCTGGATGGTGGCATGGAGGAAGTTTTGTGAATTGTCTTAAGGCCGCCTGAAAACAAGGGAAACAGGCTGACTGTGCAAGACATTTAAAATTTGTTTATGTGGTGGTTTATTAGTTGAAACGTTTAATGTATACTGATCGGTTAATAAATCAGGCTGTGTCTTTATTTGGGTATTCTGTACTGCTTACCATCCCATGGTTGAAGCAAACAGGACAGCTTTGCTCATTGCAGTTCAACTATCAAATCATCTGCAGAGCTCACTATCCTCAATTTCAAAATAACTTCTAACCCTTGCCTACCAAGTAATGCAGAAACTACTGTCCACCTCAGTGAGCTCAAATATTTTGGGTTTTGTGGTTTCTGATACATATCTGTGACTCCTGACCCAAAGCTATTTTTCTAAAGATTATTTGTGTTCCAATGTTCTTTATGTTTTCAAGATTGTTGAATCATTGTTTTGTATTTTGAAGATTTATGGGGAAATTAAATAAAAGTCGCAAAGAATAAAACAATTTGGAATAAAAATTTATATTTCGCAATGTAATATTCTTCCTTAAGTTGTTTTTGCATCGCAAATTTTAATTGCACACTTTTATAAAGCGCTTGAAGGTGTCAATCTTTTGGAGAAACCATAACATTTTTATTAAGCAGTTTTATTACATTTACTGGCACTGGTGCAAACTATAAAATTCTCTAACCTTCTTCCACTATCGGTAGAGGTCGCAAAACAGTTTCCAGGTTCGCAAAAGCTATATTAAATTTGTGCAAAGGAAATAACTTTTTGCATTATTTTTATATACATAATTATTTTTATTGTTTTATTGTTATTGATTTTATTACATTCCCCCATTGGAGCATTGAATAATTTCATAAAGAAGTGCTACACATTTTCCAAACATTCTATCAGTTCTCTACTGTAGCTTCTTCTTTTTATTATTGGAAACAGTGCAAATATTAGAGGTATGATATCTCATGCATAGTAGAAATTATTTTCTCTCTTTATAAACACTGCTTTTTGATATATACGTGATGAAAGGAACATTTCATGTACTGTTTAGTGTGCACTGTCCCAAAACAATGACATACAAATGGCCACTTGAGAAGCTTTATTATTCTCTTGGATGCCACCTCAGCTCCCAGAGGCCTCTCATTTCAGTCTTTTTAATTACAAACTGTTGCTCTCTCAGGAGCAGACCAAGATAACATTATTTTGCCCAAATGTTAGGCAAATAGGATCAATCTTATCCTCCTTTTGCTGAGAGAAAGTAATGGATTTATCAAAGAAAATAATATGTGTTCAGAGTCGATATCAACAGACAAATAAAAAAGAGAAGATTTCATAATATGAACTGATTTGTTCCCAAAATGTGCGTTAATTCTTTTGTTCCCTATGATTTTTTTTTTTTTTTAAATATGTAGCAGAGCAAACATGAATGTTCAGGTCATGTTTGGCAATTACTTTCCACGAGTGCCAGTGGCACAGTGTCATTAATGAGAAGACCCTGTCAAAGTGCATGTTTCTTATAGAGATGGCTCTGCTGACAAAATAGAGATACTTAATGTCAATATACTTGTGAAAGCTAATTAATGAAGGATTAAGGCTCATTTAAATAGCTTTATACATGCCACGTGTTGAATATAAACCCAACAGATAGAGCTTTTTTTTTAACAAGATGCATGTTGCTTTGATTAAAATCAAATTTTCTACATTTTTGTTTAACAATGCACATGGTGTCCAATAAGGCTTGTGTTACAAGTATAGATTCTCCATTTAAATCAATTACAGGAGGCACAGGGGCTTGAGTTTCCTCTTGAGCACCTCCTCATCCTTAACTAAAAAGCTACTGTGATATATTTTGGATGATATATTTTTTCACAAAAATTAAAGAAAAAAAAAAAAAGACCAGTTACTGTGCCCGAGCTGCCTTAATAAATGGATAAAGGGGGCATTTACCTGGGACCAACTGATTTTATGGGTCCACTGTTGCTCTATTAGCTTTCCATAGTACCTCATTCCTATCTGTTCTGTCTCACCAGTCCTGAATTGTGCTCATCTGATCTCTCCTTTTGATCTGCAACCTCATCAAACCTCCATCACCTCCCTCTCCATGTCACCAAACAGGACAGTTCATGACACCCACTGGGTGGCTGGATGGGTGGTCCTGATCATGTTGCTGTTTGTACAGTTTAGAACTTACTCTATGGAGGGACGTTAAATCAGGGAAGTCTGTGCTGGGTATGGGGGACCCACAATTTGATCTTTGTCCAGTGTCCACCAATAGCCCTGTCTATGCCTACTGCTAGATGGCATATTACATAATATTATATACTATACCATTAAAGTATGTTCTTGTTTATAGTATGTTTGCTTCTCATGAATCATATTCACTGACACAGTCTTTCATTATACAGACTGACCTTCACAAAAGCACATTCTCAACACCCCCTTGTGTCACCTATGACAACCAAAACCCACTGTGTGCTGTAAAACACAATATTCTGCCTATTACATTGTACAGTATGTTACCAGCTAGAACATTCTTTACTGGCAACATGACTGCTTGATTAATCATAGGTTGTTTTTCCATAAAAAAAGCTATAGCATATTAAACAGGACTAGGCTATGCAATAGAATAGACTGTGTTACCTTAGACTTATGCCATATCTGGAGATTTATAACCATTATCTACAACTGCTGATTATATACATATAGATTTCTTTGTTTCCTCTTGGGTAAGGTCTACAAACTGTAACATAAATGGTCACTACAGAAAAGATATATAGTGAATGTTAGCCAAAAACAAGCGGCTACAAGCTTTAAAATATGGCATGTGCATGAGGCAGAACATGCACAAAGGCTAATCTTTAAAACATTTTCAATTTTATTGCTAGGTGGCTTCTGAGGGGGAGATTAAGAAATCCCCCTTATAAAATACTGCCCCTGTGCATTGATATCTCCACACACTTCTTTTCATAGGAAATGTACATTATGTTGTGATTTATTATATATAACAATGGGATCTGTTATACATAAACCTGCTATCCACAAAGGGAAGGCCTTATCCCATAGAGTCCATGTTAAGCAAATAATTCTCATTTTTAAAAATGATTTCCTTTTTTCTCTATAATAAAACCGTACATTGTTCTTGATCCCAACTGAGCTGAATGAATCCATAAGGGTGCAAAATTATCCTATTGGGTTTAATTTGTGTTTAAATTCATTTAAATTACAGAAAGGTCCAAGCATTACGTTTAATAGATCCTATACCTGTAATCAACCTTTAAATTCTAAGGTGAAAAGTGCTTTTAAGGTTATAGTGAGCACAAGACCCTTTAAACTTTATTGATCTGCCAATAAAGGGCACCGTGCTGCATTATCAAATTGTAACATAATGCCATACCAGGTCTTTGCTCTTTGCTTGTTTGTATATCTTGAGGTAACTGAACAAATTTCAGATCTTATCGCATCAGCCGGGTTAATACATATCGACTGTTTTATATAACAAGCATAAAGAAAGTGAATGGCTCTTTTAATAGATACCATTATCATGTAAGAGATTGTGTAAGCTCACATTAAGAGCTGAGTTTAACCATCAACATCAGAAATGATAATGCTTTTATATTCTGTGCTGTTTGGTGCAGATGGTTCTAAACATCAATTTGCTAATCCATAATCAAATCTGGCCTTACTATATTCAGGCCCCAGACACAGATTTCTTACCATTAAAATCCAATGTCAGGGCGACTCCTAGTCCTAATCATATTACACAACCTTTTGCGAGTCTCACAGATGAGATACAAGAAAACTCTGACCCCCTCCTATTTGGAAAATAACATCAAAATGGATTGATTGCAGCATAAAGCTTTTGTGTTTGTGTTTGAAGTGGGAAAGTGCTAGGGTACTGGGAAATAAGTTATGTCAACTTGCTAATATGTATTGAATTTTACTAACTGGAACCTTTCAATTTTTCCATTTTTAATATGTAATATTACTTAGGCCAGCTTTGTTATGCATCCAGCAAATAAACAGAAAAATGCACAGTATGTCATCTGTATATTGGCAGTCCATGTTACACAGATACATTTTGCAGTTGTTGGTTACTCTTAGCTTGTGTGTTCACATTAGTGACATAAAGGCATGAAAAGTGCAGTGTCAAGATCCACAGTACAGTCCTCCTTGCACCCCCATACAATAACTGAACACTGGACAAAACAAGTGGGATGAAATGGCTGCACTTGTTTACATAATAAACTTATTGTAACAGGACTGGTTGTACTACAAACATTACAACAGTAAAACAATGTCGCCAATCCTCCAAGAGAACCAAGTCTAAGCCCATGCCTGAAGCTTGGGTCCTTTTCCTATCGAAGCCCCCATCCACAGTTATCCACCTCCCTCCTGGACCCCTGGCCTACATTAAATTACCAAATGCCCATATAGATTATCCCTGGGTCTTACACTCAAACCACCCTCCACCAAAGCAACAAAGGACAACCTGAACCTGCTGAGAAGGATGCTGTGGTGCTCCTGCCCTTTGGTAAGGCTAACTTCTGAGCCCACCCACATATCGCCAACCCAGGAAAACCCCAGGCCAATCACTCCGCTACTCTATAGAGCAATGTATTTGTGCAACACCCAGAAAAGTCAACATTTTAGTTTTGAAGTAACGGCATTAACTCAGTGAACCTCAGTGTTTTATTATTATGAATGCAATTATTATTCATTAGTGATGGGCGAATTTATTCGCCAGGCGCGAATTCACAGCGAATTTGCACGATTCGCCACCAGCGAATAAATTAGCGAAACGCCCGCAAAAATTCAGCCAAAAAAATTCGCCGGCGTCAAAAAAAAATTTCACCGCGCTGAAAAAAAGGAAGCGGCCGTTTACCGAATTTTGCGTGAAATTCACAAATTTTCCGCCAAAACGGCACAAATTCGCCCATCACTTTTACAGAGATTATCCATCTTTCACATCAGTTCCTATTCCAGTGGATCTACAAACCCTCAGTAGAATAAGCCAACTAATTGCCACAACAGTGCTGTATCCGCAGGTAAGCAAAATCCATATATAAATACTATTCCGAAAATTGCAACAGGTCAGGGTAAAATGTATCTAGATACATTTTCCCACATTGTTGGCAGCATGCCAGTTCAGATACTCACTGTTGCAAAGTAACTAAAACCTAACCTTTAATACAAGTTACAATAAAACATGTTGCCCTACACATATAGACTCACTGCTTATAAATTCAGAGCAGTGCAGAATATTATCCTTCAATTTACATATAATAAAAACTACGCAAGGTGGAACGGTGGAGAATATTAATGAAGGTTCAAGTGGCTTAGATGGGTGCTAGTGCACCATTCCGTACAACAAAGAGGTAAGTTAAATTATCTGCCCAGAGCCCTCCCTGCCAAGGTTCCCACACGTGTCAACCTGCCTATCTACATGGGGAATGGTGGGAGCACCATCCACCTGTTACTTTGCAACAGTGAGTATCTGCAATCTGCAGCAATTTTTGGAATAGAATCTACAAACCCTATAACATTTGGTCAATTTAATCAGGAGTCAGTTAACCCGCCTGTATGTTTTTGAAGTGTGGGAGGAAGCCAGAGTAACTGGATGAAACCCATGCAGACATAAAAACTAAAACTACTGACAAGAAGTGCCATGGCTGAGATTCTACCTGTATCATGTGCAAGACAGTGTATAAAGTGCAAAAAAACACCATCCACTAAATGTTTTGCACTTTGTACCCTGCTCTGCACCTTGAAAACTTGCCATTGGTCACTGAAGACCCTCATGAGTCATGAACATAGTGGTGTCTGCAATTGACAGCATTGTAATCATGTGTTGCAAGATTGTGGAGTGCTTAACCTGGATAGTATTCTCTTGTTGAAAGTTCTGGTTGCCTTACTAGATTACTACTTCATTGCACAGGGTCTAAAGTCAGTACAGACAAAATCCAGAAGCATAGCACTGTAGTGCTTAGTGAAATTGGTGATTTATTTAGCTCATAAACATCTGCAAAAAATGCAAGAGACCTCAATTTAAACAGTGAGTGAGGAGTGAAAAGTGGAAAGGGAGGAGTTTACAAACTCCCCCCCCATCCCAAATGACGTCATCCCCAAACCAAATTAGTATGTACACAAATTGAGAGTCTATTATTAAAATGTTCATTATAATCCGCGGAGAAGTCCATTTAAATCAAAAACCCAAATTTCAAAGAAAAACCTACACGTAAATCATAATGAAGTGTAAATTTTAGACAGATTGTCCTTTTGAGCTTAAAAATACTTGGATGTAAATTACCACCATACATCCAACATACCTGAGATGTATAGTTAGATACCTTCCACACGTAGCACTGAGCACATTTTCTAAAAAACACTTTTATACAGTACATGCAGAGATCCCACTCAGTGGTTCCAACACTCCAAATGGTTCCAATACTCCAATGTTGATCAAATAATAGACATAGCCTATTTACACATATGTTATTAATTGATCAACATTGGAGACTCTGAGTGTGGTTCACTTTTGATTTAAATTGACTTCTCTATGGATAATTATGGACATTAAAATGGACATGTTAACAGACTATTGATTTGCATGTACATACACGCAAATCCCACACTCACTCTTTAAATTGAGGTCTCTTGCTGTGGGACTCACTAGGCTTGAGGGGCTCGAAACGTTGCCCTTTTTATGGAAGTTCATGGGCTAAATAAATAGCCCATTTCACTGTGATTACTTGTTATTACAACCATGCATCCAACATACCTGAGATGTATAGTTAGACACATTCAGCACGTAGCAACGCATTTTCTGAGACCTTTTTATACAGTACATGCAGAGATCCAACTCAGTGGTTCCAACACTCCAAATGGATCATTAGGATTGAGGGGCCCAAAACATTGCCCTTTTTTCAGATGTCCATGGGCTAAATAAATTGCCCATTTCACTGAGCAATTCGATGGTGTGCTTCTGGATTTTTTCAGCATTGTATTCATGAGGAGCATATGGGCCCCCTTCCATTGTCTAACTCAGCACTTACGCTTGCCCCTCAGTGCTAAGTGCAGAGCCCAGTCAGACCCCATACATAGAATGAGCAGAGACCTGTGTCTCTTCCTGGGCTCCTGTCAATGATATACTCATAATGGGCAGGTAGTGCCTACATGCCTCCTCCATTCTGACCTCTACCTATCCTCTAACTTGCCTCATAAATTAGGGTGCACCAGAAGGCAAACAACACAATAGAGCCCTTTACTTAGCATCTGCCCTATCCCCTATAATGAATGGCTTCAGTATTTAGTGTCCATTTAAGGGAATATTGCAAGTCTATTGTAGCTTCAAAAATAATTTTCTTCTCTGCAATGTTCTCATTATAAGTAATGTGAACTACAGGTATATCCTTACACACTGCGCAATCTTTGCAGTCATAATTACTCTGGATGTTGTAGTGTTCATTAACTGAAATGACAGGTCAGAATACTTGGTGCTTATTTCTTGGTGTTTACTTTACAGCAATCACTAAGAATAATAAAGAGCATGGTAATAAAATACCCAGTATTGTGTCCACACTTCAGTTTCCTTTATTTCATACAAGAGTGCTAAAATTTAATTTAGATTAAATCACATTTGAATGTGTCTCCATTTCATTGCTTTAGGATGCTACATTTTGTTAATTACTTAAAAGGCCTTCTTGGAAATTCTGAATTTCATGTCAGGCAACATAGAAGATAACAGCTCAATAGACTTTCATGTCACATCAAAGCATTCATCTGACTCATTTTAAGGCAATCCATCACATTCCTCCACACACTGTGACAGATGCAGATTATTTAATGGGGAAATTTGCCCCATTTATTGGAGAACCGTCATGCCTGCATATATGTACTTATACCCTGTAGGGCTCATTTACTAATGCCATGTGCAAAGTGTACAAATGGGCATGAAACTGCATTTATTCACAAAGATACTTGGGTCCATATAGGCTCCTCTATCCTTGGTGCAAAGTGCAAAGTACAACAGGGTGCATGGATACAAGGACGCCATGCAATTAACACCTGCCTTGATGAGGCTTTATTTTTAGCATTGTGCTACTTTTGGGTGCCCATCAGGGGCGCTGCTGCCATGAGATTTATGAAGTTTAGAAACTCACCTCAGGCAGCAGCCCGCAAGTTAGCAGGGGCAGCAAAAAAGCCGCTCCTTGTAACTTTAATAGATGAAATTCTGATTTTAAAATTTGTGCTCTCCACACTAGCGATGCAGCCCCCCTACACCCGCTCTGGCGCTGGAAATGGTATGCGCTGGTTGAGAGGGGGGGCGGCATCAGAAAGGCCATCTCATGGTGGCATGGAGCCCCGAAATGCCCTTGGTGCCCATAATTACTTGGGAATTCTTGGAAATAACCCTGCATTGTGGGTAAAAACTAGTTGCCTCCATTTTTGGAATTTGGACATTGTGCTAGATATTGAGGCCTTGTATTGTGGGAATATAGCCAGGTACAAAGGACACAATCAAATTTCAGGTTATATACAGTCTACATATAATTCCTTTTCTAACATTCTGGGTTCCATCTGTCAATGATCATTTTGGAATGATCGGCTACAACTGCTCCATATTGATCATTGGAATTTATTACAGTAAAAATCATTCAATTTAGAAAGAATTGGATCAATACTACTGAATTTTAATAATCAACCTGGAAAGCTAGTGAGAAGTGTTAATGATTTGTGTTTGTTTGTTGGTACTTGGTAGACATAGGGATGATGAAATGTATAGCTAGTGGGGAGTGGTAGAGGGATTAATGTTATGTTTAATACTGGTTTATTGGTATTACCGTATATACTCGAGTATAAGCCGAGTTTTTCAGCCCCCAAAATATGCTGAAAAACTCTACCTCGGCTTATACTCGGGTCAAGCGCAAAAACGGTCGCCGGCGCCCAAGAATAGTCACCGGCATCCAAGAATAGTCTCCAAGAATATTCACCGGCGTCCAAGAATGGTCGCCGGCATCCAAAAACGAGACGCCGGCACCTCTAATGTGAGCAGAAACCCTCAATTTTTTGATTGAAACTTACCAGAAGCTGCTGCATTTCTCACCCTCGGCTTATACTCGAGTCAATAAGCTTTCCCAGTTTTTGGAGGTAAAATTAGGTACCTCGGCTTATACTCGGGACGGCTTATACTCCAGTATATACGGTACTTGTTCCAATGACCAGATGACAAGATGGAACAGGCAATCCCTTCAGAGTGGATGGTTTGAGAAGGAGGTGGCACCATCAATGTCAATTGGGGAGGTGATTGCCCTGAAAGAAGAAAATAAGATATTAGGGGTATTTTGTGGCCCAGGTTTCTCTGGCTGATCTCAGAGAAGTATAAAAGGTGCATGACAATGGTAAGCCAATTAGTATTAAGGGAAGCTTCTGTGGAGCTCATCTTGGTTGGTGAAAGATAACATTAGGTAAGATTAGGGATGTAGCGAACGTCGGAAAAAAAGTTCGCGAACATATTCGCGAACTTGCGCAAAAATGCGAGCGGTTCGCGAACGGTTCGCGAACCCCATAGACTTCAATGGGAAGGCGAACTTTAACATCTAAAAAAGACATTTCTGGCCAGAAAAATGATTTTAAAGTTGTTTAAAGGGTGCAACGACCTGGACAGTGGCATGCCAGAGGGGGATCAAGGGCAAAAATTTATCTGAAAAATCTGCCTGTGTGTGCTTGGAAGAGATAGTGTAGGGGGAGAGCTGTTAGTGATTTCAGGGACAGATGATAGTAAGTTTGCTGGCTAGTAATCTGCTTGATACTGCTCTGTATTGGAGGGACAGAAGTCTGCAGGGATTTGAGGGACATTTTAGCTTAGGTAGCTTTGCTGGCTAGTAATCTACTGTTCTCTTTAAACAACTGCCATACATTGACCTTGTAGGCATTGTTTGCCCAGTTTTTTTGGACGCAGCCACTGAAGCACAGTTGCCAGAAAAAATATGCCATATAAATGCTGAAAATAGTCATTTTTCGCCATACGTTGACCTTGTAGACATTGTTTGCCCAGTTTTTTTGGTTGCAGCCACTGAAGCACAGTTGCCAGAAAAAATATGCCATATAAATGCTGAAAATAGTCATTTTTTGCCATATACGTTGAGTCAACGTATGGCAAAAAATGACTATTTTCAGCATTTATGTGGCATATTTTTTCTGGCCTCTGTGCTTCATTGGCTGCGGCCAAAAAAACTGGGCAAACAATGCCTACAAGGTCAACGTCGTTGACCTTGTAGGCATTGTTTGCCCAGTTTTTTTGGCCGCAGCCACTGAAGCACAGAGGCCAGAAAAAATATGCCATATAAATGCTGAAAATAGTCATTTTTTTGGTCGCAGCCACTGAAGCACAGTTGCCAGAAAAATTATGCCATATAAATGCTGAAAATATAAATTTTTTTGGTTGCAGCCACTGAAGCACAGAGGCCAGAAAAATTATGCCATATAAATGCAGAAAATATGCATTTTTTTGGTCGCAGCCACTGAAGCACAGTTGACAGAAAAATTATGCCATATAAATGCTGAAAATATAAATTTTTTTGGTTGCAGCCACTGAAGCACAGAGGCCAGAAAAATTATGCCATATAAATGGAGAAAATATGCATTTTTTTGGTTGCAGCCACTGAAGCACAGAGGCTAGAAAAATTATGCCATATAAATGGACAAAATATGCATTTTTTTGGTTGCAGCCACTGAAGCACAGAGGCCAGAAAAATTATGCCATATAAATGCAGAAAATATGCATTTTTTTGGTTGCAGCCACTGAAGCACAGAGGCCAGAAAAATTATGCCATATAAATGCAGAAAATATGCATTTTTTTGGTTGCAGCCACTGAAGCACAGAGGCCAGAAAAATTATGCCATATAAATGCAGAAAATATGCATTTTTTTGGACGCAGCCACTGAAGCACAGTTGCCAGAAAAAATATGCCATATAAATGCTGAAAATAGTCATTTTTCGCCATACGTTGACCTTGTAGACATTGTTTGCCCAGTTTTTTGGTTGCAGCCACTGAAGCACAGAGGCCAGAAAAAATTAAACCAGTAGGGTTTGCACCCTAGTTTGTAACGGTGGCGGAGGGAGGAGGACGCTAAAGGACAGCTGTGTGTGGAGTCATGAGGCTTGAAGAGAAGGACAGCTGCATAGAAGTCAGAACAAGTCTTCCGGCGTGCAGTAACCCTCCGAGATCCACCCCTCATTCATTTTAATAAAGGTCAGGTAATCGACACTTTTGTGACCTAGGCGAGTTCTCTTCTCAGTTACAATCCCTCCTGCTGCACTGAAGGTCCTTTCTGAGAGCACACTTGAGGCTGGGCAAGACAAGAGGTTCATGGCAAATTGTGACAGCTCTGGCCACAGATCAAGCCTGCGCACCCAGTAGTCCAGGGGTTCATCGCTCCTCAGAGTGTCGATATCTGCAGTTAATGCCAGGTAGTCCGCTACCTGCCGGTCGAGGCGTTCTTTGAGGGTGGATCCAGAAGGGTTGTGGCGCTGCCTTGGACAGAAAAACATTTGCATGTCTGATGTTACAGACCGGCCAAAGGGCTTTGTCCTTGCAGGTGTGCTCGTGGCAGGATTACTGGCACCTCTGCCCCTGGAATGTTGATGAGTTCCTGAAGTGACATCACCCTTAAAAGCATTGTACAACATGTTTTGCAGGCTGGTTTGTAAATGCCGCATCTTTTCGGACTTGTGGTATGTTGGTAACATTTCTGCCACTTTATGCTTGTACCGAGGGTCTAGTAGCGTTGCGACCCAGTACAGGTCCTTCTCCTTAAGCCTCTTGATACGGGGGTCCTTCAACAGGCATGACAGCATGAAAGACCCCATTCTCACAAGGTTGGATGCAGAGCTATCCATCTCCGCTTCCTCATTATCAAGGACTGCATCATCCACGGTCTCCTCCCCCCAGCCACGTACAAGACCAGGGGTCCCCAAAAGGTCACCACTAGCCCCCTGGGAAGCCTGCTCCTGTTGGTCCTCCTCCTCCTCCTCCACAAAGCCACCTTCCTCCTCTGACTCCACTTCTGGCACCTCTCCCTGCGTTGCAGCAGGTGCCTGGGTTCGTTCTGGTGATTCCGACCATAAATCGTGCGCTTCCAGCTCCTCGTCACGCTGGTCTACAGCCTCATCTGTCACTCGTCGCACGGCACGCTCCAGGAAGAAAGCGAAGGGTATTAGGTCGCTGATGGTGCCTTCGGTGCGACTGACCATATTTGTCACCTCTTCAAAAGGTCGCATGAGCCTGCAGGCATCGCGCATAAGCACCCAGTAACGGGGGAAAAAAATCCCCAGCTCTGCAGATCCAGTCCTACCACCCAGTTCAAAAAGGTACTCGTTGACGGCCCTTTGTTGTTGCAGCAGACGTTCCAACATAAGGAGCGTTGAATTCCAGCGAGTCTGGCTGTCAGAAATCAAACGCCTGACTGGCATGTTGTAGCGCTGCTGAATGTCAGCAAGGCGTGCCATGGCTGTGTAGGAACGTCTGAAATGGGCCGACACCTTTCTGGACTGGGTGAGAACGTCCTGGAATCCTGGGTACTTGGAGACAAAACGTTGGACTATTAAATTTAACACATGTGCCATGCAGGGCACATGTGTTAAATTTCCCAGTCTCAACGCTGCCAACAGATTGCTTCCATTGTCACACACCACTTTTCCGATCTGCAGTTGGTGTGGGGTCAGCCACCGATCGGCCTGTGACTGCAGAGATGACAGGAGTACAGATCCGGTATGGTTTTTGCTTTCCAGGCACGTCATCCCCAAGACAGCGTGACAACGGCGTACCTGGCACGTCGAATAGCCTAGGGGGAGCTGGGGGTGCACAGGTGTGGAGGAGGAGAAGGAGGACCCAGCAGCAGAGTAAGAAGAAGAAGAGGAAGAAGACGAGGTAGAGAGCGATGGAGGAGTAGAGGTGGTGGCAGAACCGCGTGCAATCCGTGGCGGTGACACCAACTCCACTGTTGTTGTTGTTGTTGAGCTACCCATTCCCTGCTTCCCATTCCCAGCCATTACCAAGTTCACCCAGTGGGCAGTGTAGGTGACATACCTGCCCTGACCATGCTTGGAGGACCATGCGTCAGTAGTCATATGGACCTTTGGCCCAACACTAAGTGACAGAGATGCGGTAACTTGGCTCTGCACATGTTGGTACAGGTGTGGTATTCCCTTTTTAGAAAAAAAATTGCGGCTGGGTACCTTCCACTGCGGTGTCCCAATTGCTACAAATTTGCGGAAGGCCTCAGAGTCCACCAGCTGGTATGGTAAAAGCTGGCGGGCTAAGAGTGCAGACAAGCCAGCTGTCAGACGCCGGGCAAGGGGGTGACAGTCAGACATTGGCTTCTTACGCTCAAACATGGCCTTCACAGAAACTTGGCTGGTGGCAGATGACTGGGAATGGGAACAGGTGGTCAAGGTGGAAGGCGGAGTGGAGGGTGGTTCAGATGGGTCAAGGAGAGCAGAGGTAGAGCAGTAAGATGCTGGACCAGAAGGAGTGTGGCTTTTAGTTTGCCTGTTGCCTTTGAGGTGTTGCTCCCAAAGTGCTTTGTGCTTGCCGCTCATGTGCCTTCGCATAGAAGTTGTACCTATGTGGCTGTTGGGCTTACCAAGGCTCAGTTTCTGACTGCACTCATTGCAAATTACAATGCTTTTGTCAGAGGCACACACATTAAAAAAATCCCACACTGCTGACTTTTTGGAAGTGTGCGATCTGGCGGTAACAGTAGAAGTTGGCGGCATTGGCGGCAATGGCGGGTGCGTTGGCTGGCTGAACACAGGTGCCGATACATGTTGTTGCCCTACTGATCCCTGCGGGCTGTCCTCCCTGCTTCTTCTAAGTCTTATTCTCCTACTGCCTCTCTGACTCTCCGTCTCTCCATCTGAACTACCCTCCTCTTGCTCTCTTCTACTAGGCACCCACAAAACATCAATCTCCTCATCATCATTCTCCTCAGATGCATCAATTTCTTCTGACACATCACAGAAGGAAGCAGCAGCGGGGACCTCCTCCTCATCACTCATCATTATGTCCATTTCTGTCGTGTTCTCTGCCAGAATTAAATCTGGTGTAACGTCCTCATCTCCTTCATCTTCTTCTGCCAATAATGGTTGCGCATTACTCAGTTCAAGAAACTCATGGGAAAATAACTCCTCTGACTCCAGTGAAGAAGGGGCACCGGTGGTGGAGGAAGTGTTACGTGGGGTGGCCATAGCAGTGGAGGATGAGGAGGATGTTGTGGTAAAGTTAGAAACGGTAGAGGATGGGGTGTGCTGTGTAAGCCAGTCAACTACCTCTTCAGCATTTTGGGAGTTCAGGGTCATTGGCTTTTTAAAACTGGGCAATTTGCTAGGGCCACAGGATTGCATAGCAGCACGGCCCCTAGCACGGCCTCTGCGTGGCGGCCTGCCTTTGCCTGGCATTATTTTTAAAAAAACAACAACAACAAAAACTCAGTTGGTTTTTCTGGAAACGATAATACACACAGCTAGATGGCGGTTTGAAGAAAACACTGTGCAAATAATGCCTACAAGGTCAACGTATACACAGCGGTGGATACGGATTACGTAAAATATAAGAATGCTGCTTGAAAAAAAGTAACTCAAGTGGTTTTTCTAGAGACGATAATATTATCAATATTTAGACAAAATGTGAACAAGCTCACACAGCTAGATGGCGGTTTGAAGAAAACACTGTGCAAATAATGCCTACAAGGTCAACGTATACACAGCGGTGGATACGGATTACGTAAAATATAAGAATGCTGCTTGAAAAAAAGTAACTCAAGTGGTTTTTCTAGAGACGATAATATTATCAATATTTAGACAAAATGTGAACAAGCTCACACAGCTAGATGGCGGTTTGAAGAAAACAGTGTGCAAATAATGCCTACAAGGTCAACGTATACACAGCGGTGGATACGGATTACGTAAAATATAAGAATGCTGCTTGAAAAAAAGTAACTCAAGTGGTTTTTCTAGAGACGATAATATTATCAATATTTAGACAAAATGTGAACAAGCTCACACAGCTAGATGGCGGTTTGAAGAAAACACTGTGCAAATAATGCCCACAAGATCAACGTATACACTACTACAGCGGTGGATACGGATTACGTAAAATATATTATGGCTGCTTGAAAAAAGTCACTCCGGTGTTTTTTCTGGAGACGGTAATATTATGGATATTTAGACAGAATGTGAACAAGGTCACACAGCTAGATGGCTGTTGGTTGAATAACACACTGGGCAAAAAATGCCTACAGGGCAAATAATGCCTAAAAGGTCAACTTATACACTACTACAGCGATGGATACGGATTACGTAAAATTTATTATGGCTGCTTGAAAAAAGTCACTCCGGTGTTTTTTCTGGAGACGGTAATATTATGGATATTTAGACAGAATGTGAACAAGGTCACACAGCTAGATGGCTGTTGGTTGAATAACACACTGGGCAAAAAATGCCTACAGGGCAAATAATGCCTAAAAGGTCAACTTATACACTACTACAGCGATGGATACGGATTACGTAAAATTTATTATGGCTGCTTGAAAAAAGTCACTCCGGTGTTTTTTCTGGAGACGGTAATATTATGGATATTTAGACAGAATGTGAACAAGGTCACACAGCTAGATGGCTGTTGGTTGAATAACACACTGGGCAAAAAATGCCTACAGGGCAAATAATGCCTAAAAGGTCAACTTATACACTACTACAGCGATGGATACGGATTACGTAAAATTTATTATGGCTGCTTGAAAAAAGTCACTCCGGTGTTTTTTCTGGAGACGGTAATATTATGGATATTTAGACAGAATGTGAACAAGGTCACACAGCTAGATGGCTGTTGGTTGAATAACACACTGGGCAAAAAATGCCTACAGGGCAAATAATGCCTAAAAGGTCAACTTATACACTACTACAGCGGTAGTAAAATAAAAAAAAGTAAAATAAAAAAAAAATGAATATTAAAAAAAAAAAATTACAGTTGGTGCTGCTGAACTACTAGGAGCAGCAGATTAGCACACCAGTCCCACTCCCCAACACTGCTAGACTAATAGCACTGGGCTCTTATAGTAGTAGTAGTAGTAGTAGTAGTAGTAGTAGTAAAACAACAAAAAAATAAATAAAAGCAGTCCTTACAAGGACTACTGTTATTGCAGCAGTCAGCAGATGAGATCAGAAGCAGGACAGCTGCCCACTGCAGCTACATACAGAGCACTGCAGTAGAAGGTAGATTACTAGCCAGCAAAGCTACCTAAGCTTAAATGTCCCTCAAACCCCTGCAGACTTCTGTCCCTCCAATAACAGAGCAGTATCAAAACGATTACTAGCCAGCAAACTTTCAACTGTCCCTGAAATCACTAACAGGCAGCAGCTCTCTCCCTACACTATCTCTTCAGCACACACAGGCAGAGTGAAAAAAACGCTGCAGGGCTTCGGTTTTTATAGGGAAGGGGAGTGGTCCAGGGGAGAGCTTCCTGATTGGCTGCCATGTACCTGCTGGTCTGGGGTGAGAGGGCAAAAAAAAGCGCCAACAATGGCGAACCCAAAATGGCGAACGTCGCGCGACGTTCGCGAACTTCCGGCGAGCGCGAACACCCGATGTTCGCGCGAACAAGTTCGCCGGCGAACAGTTCGCGCCATCTCTAGGTAAGATAGCTGAGCAACTGGGCTCCACTGAGGAATTAGGAGAGTTTAGTACCCCATTGGCACTTTCTCTGTGATCTTCAGGGCTTAAACTGGGCAATATTCTTGCCATGTTTGCCTGTATTGTTACCTACAAGTGCCTAGTCTACAACCGACTAACCTCATTCCTCTCTGACAATAACCTGCTGGACCCCCTACAATCTGGTGTTAAGCCAAAACACTCCACAGAAACTGCCCTGACTCGACCAACTAATGACCTTTTAACCGCTAAAGCCAACAATCATTTCTCACTACTAATACTGCTTGATCTCTCAGCCACATTTGACACTGTAGATCACCCTCTCCTCCTCCAGTCCCTCCAGTGGCTTGGCCTTCGTGACACAGCCCTGTCCTGGTTCTCTTCTTACATCACCAATCGTTTCTTCAGTGTCTCCTACAATGGAGTATCATCTTCTCCCCTACCTCTTTCTGTTGGAGTTCCTCAAGGCTCTGTCCTGGGACCATTACTATTCTCCCTCTACACTTCCTCCCTTGGCAAATTAATAAATTCGTATGGTTTCCACTACCAACTCTATGCTGACGATACTCAGATCTATCTCTCATCTCCTAATCTCAACCCAGAACTCCTAACTCGCGTCTCCTCCTGTCCGCTATCTCTACTTGGATGTCGCAACGCTACCTTAAATTAAACCTCTCCAACTAACACCAATAGCATCCCCGAGGTATTCCACTATCACCTCCTCTCTCCAGGCCCGGTGCCTTGGGGTTATCCTAGATTCTGCCCTGTCATTCACTCCTCATATCCAGTCACTTATTAAAACATGTCACTTCCACCTAAGGAACATATCCGAAATATGATCATTTATCACCCAAGACGCTGCCAAAATTCTTATTCACTCTCTCATCATATTGTGTCTAGACTACTGTAACTCTCTTTTAATTGGCCTCCCCCTCCATAGACTGTCACCTCTCCAGTCCATAATGAACACTGCTGCGAGGCTCATACACCTCAGCAACCGCTCCTCCTCTGCCTCGCCATTCTGTCAATCCCTGCAGTGGCTTCTGTTACCTTTCAGAATCAAATTCAAATTAATGACACTGACTTTCAAAGCACTTCATAACTCTGCCCCACCCTACATCTCTGAACTCATCTCTATATACTCACCCAACCACTTACAATGCTCCTCTACTGACTTGCTACTCAACTCTTCTCTCATTACCTCCTCACATGCTCGCATTCAAGACTTTGCAAGGGCTGCACCCCTCCTCTGGAACGCTCTCCCACGGTCTGTCGACTTTCTCCCAACCTTTCTGCTTTCAAAAAATCTATGAAAACGCACTTCTTTGAGAAGCCTATCCTCACTCTGCTTAACTACCAAACGTAACACCACATACAATACCACATTTCTCACCCACTTAATTCGATCTTGCCCACTCCCACACCTTGTGTATTACTCCCTTCCCTTTAGACTGTATGCCTATGCATAGGGCATGTGATGTTTGTTACTAGGGATGTAGCGAACTGCCGTTAATGTGTTCGCGAACGCCGTTCGCGAACACCGGCAAAAAAGCGAACAGTTCGCGAACAGTTCGCGAACTTCGAACGCTCGATAAAATCGTTCGATCGAACGATCGAAGGATTTTATTCGTACGATCGAAGGATTTTCGTTCGAATCGAACGATCGAAGCTATTCGATCGAATGATTTTAATTCAATCGAATGCTTATAATCGTTCGAACGAATGGAAATCATTCGATTTTAGCGATCGAACGGTCGAATGGTCGAACGAAATTTTACTTCGAATCGAACGCGAACACCAATTGGCGAACGTCGCGCGACGTTCGCGAACATTCGGCGGACGCGAACAGTCGAAGTTCGCGCGAACTAGTTCGCCGGCGAACAGTTCGCTACATCCCTATTTGTTACTCCATAAACAGTATTCTATATTGTAATTCATGTCATGTAGTTGTATAATCACACTTACTTTACAGTGCTACGCAATATGTTGGCGCTATATAAATACATGTTAATAATAATAATAATACAGTAGGTCTGACTACTCATTGACACTTCCTTTCTCTTTGAAGGTTTTGACAAGTCTCTTTTACACATGGCTAATACCACAATGGACTAATTTGCGGCCTGCAGATCCATGGACATCAGATTTGTGTCTGCAACCGGAACCATTGCATTGGTCCTGGTGCAGACAAACGGAGACTAAAATCCACTTTGTGTCTGCACATGGTTCAACATGCTATCTCTGACTGAATACACAGAAGGCAGAATACAGGAGAGGAGAGGCTTATATGCATACCCCCCCCACACACACACACATTTTGGAAATAGAAAGAGGGACAAAAAAATCTGCCGTGCTCCAGAGAATGGTGATTTTTTGACCACATCCATATTGTGGCCACACCTCCTAATTATTATGTCCATTTTACACAATTTGGCGATTTATGAAAGTTTGATCACATTTCTGTGGTTTTTATGTGGTATTACAGTTTTGCTAATGAAGGTGAATTGCCCTTTAAGCTGCAAGTTAGTTTCCCCAAGAGACCTGCTTATCTTAAATTGTTAAGAAAGTATCTAATTATCTTTTCTGGGCACTCTGCCAAAAGTCAATTAAGTTAGAAACTTTGTATCTTTTTCTGGCTGTTCAGTGCAGGAGATGAAAGAGAAAGCCAGGACATTTCAGTAACAAACCCGGGACTGCAGGTTCAGCTGTTGAAAACGGGACTGTCCCGTGAAAAACTGGACAGTTGGGAGGTATGTTATAAGCATGCAGAAAAACAGCCCTGTCTGGCATTCTTGCATGCTTTTTCAATTGTTGTCTTCATTTCAAACTATAGTGTGTCAGTGTACGTGCTCAGATTCTGATCTTTTGACAAGACACCCAAACGAAAAGAAAAAGGTGTTCACAACTAAAACAGGAAGATTACTAACAGGGCTCCTGACGCAATTATAAGTTTTTGGTTTTGGTCAAATTCCTTTAAAATAATGAAAGCCTTGTATTGTCACTGGGCTCAAATAAGCATTAATAGCACTAGGAAATAATAGCAGTACATTAAATAATGATATTTGAGTTGTAAGATGAGAGAAACACTGTAAGAAACGTTTATAGTGCACACTGGGGGTACTGGATAATAGTAGGAATTAAATACCATGTCAGCAAGCGCTTGCAATCTAGCAGAATATCATGTTTATGTGTATTGGATCTGCTCCCTTTTGTGCAGTTTAATTCCAAACTGGTTACTTTTGCTTTAATCCTTTTAACACTGCTCAAAGCATGAGGAATACACTAGGGAAATAAAACTAGTGCATGTTCTGATCTCGTTAATCCTGCTCACAGTTGTCGGCAAGGATTACCTTTGGAGTCCCGTCGCACTTGTTGTGTCGCTGGTAAACAAAGAGATACAAGATGAGACAATGAACTAATTATGCATCAAAAGAACCTTAGGATCATTAGACCACACTGAGCGCTTGTGAAGTTTGCCTCAGACACAGTTTAGTCCTAAATCCTGTAATGTGTGAGTGGCTCTGCCAAAAAAATGGCAATATTTATACTGCAGAAAAATCTAACCAGCAAGATATAATTGGCCCTTCTATGTAGTTTCAATGCATGTTTACTCTCCATTTTGTTCAAAATGGAATTCTCACCCCTTCCTTTTTTTAAGAGGCACGGGAGTATTTATTGTTAAATGGAAATTATTTCCTTGGAAGTACTGTTTTGCCTTTAATAATCACACTTTTATATGAGTGTAAAACAGTTGTGATTCTTTGTTGCCATTTCAATATCTCGCCTTAATCCTCTCCTAACACATGCTGTCATGTTACACCATTGATGAAAAAAACACTACTTGAACTAATAAAAGCTGCCCCTTGTACGGAAGAGCAAGCAGAAGTAGAGGTGCTTGCTTTGATGTAGGGATGCACCGTATCCACTTTTTTGGATTCGGCCGAACCCCCGAATCCTTCGTGAAATATTCGGCCGAATAACGAACCGAATCCGAACCCTAATTTGCATATGCAAATTAGGGGTGAGAAGGGGAAAACATTTTTTACTTCCTTGTTTTCTGACAAAAAGTCACGCAATTTCCCTCCCCACCCCTAATTTGCATATGCAAATTAGGATTTGGATTCGGTTCGGCCGGGCAGAAGGATTCAGCCAAATCAGAATCCTGCTGAAAAAGGCCGAATCCTGGCCGAATCCCGAACCGAATCCTGGATTCGGTGCATCCCTACTTTGATGGGATAGTAGATGTAATAATGAGACAAGCTCTCAGACGCAGATACTGTACATACTACACAAACCACAAATTAGTGAAGGTGGGATGTTATATTTCCCAGGCTGGGATGCTCGTTTTATTAAAGAAAGTTCAGAGCTAGCCTATATTAAAAGGTTGTCAAGTCTAAACATTTAAAGTTGAAATAGGCTTTTAAATAATGTACAAGTCTTTATATGTTTATCTCAACCACACTTTTATCTGGTTTATCTAATATGGGATACAACCCATCAAAACGACTGAGAAGTTCCATTGCATAGTATCTTGTGCAATGAATGGAGATTATTTAAATAAATCTTTGATATTTCTGTAAATAAATATTATTATCACAAAGCTAAGCCTGAGTCACTGTTAGATAGAGATCTGCTACTTAAGCTATGTTCTACACGGAGAAGAATAGGGCAGTCTTGGGCACTATCTATTCTCCTCTTCATCATCATCATTCCCTCTTTAATCCCCAGTTTTACCACCTCCTTAGTTGCAGCTAGATATATTCTTTTAAGAAATGTGCATTACACAATAACAAATTAATTAAATGTCATGCCAACTTTGAAGAAGAAATTCTGTATTATATTTCTAAAGATAAGCATCTGGATTTGTACACCCATATTTACTAGCTTGCCTCTTCTTTTATGTCATTACAAATTAAAGGCAATATTTGGAGCAAATTAAAACTTTTAAGAATATCTCCCTTGTGGGGGTAGTCACAATATGTATATTTATATATTATTAATGTGCGGGTTGACAAAAAGTCAACCTGCACTTGACCATAACCCACCCACTCCCAATCCACACCTCACCCAAACTCACCATTGGTCCATTTTCAGGCCGCCAGTGGTTCTTTACTATATACAGAAGTATAATAATAATGTGCCAAATTGTTCCAGCAGTACAATTATAACAAGTAGCTTCAATTATTCTTATACACCAACACCAGATAGCACATGGAAGAACATGAAGGTTTTGCCTTTAGCCACAGTTACCTTAAATTGGTGCTGATTCACACAACACATGTAGTCATCTGAAACTGCACTCACCAAAGTAACCAATGATCTTCTATTGGCAAAGTCTAAAGGTCACTATTCCATACTAATCCATCTAGATCTTTCTGCAGCCTTTGACACAATTGACCACACACTCCTCCTAGACATTCTATACTCAGATTGCCGGCATCTCCCGGCACATCTTACAGTTGCCTTCTCTAACTTTACTTCTACTACGTTCCCTCTCTCTGTCAGAGTTCCTCAGGCTTTGTTCTAGGCTCTCTGCTGTTCTTGCTCTATACAACTTCGCTAGAAAAACGTATTCAGTTGTTTTGGACTTCAGTATCACCCTTATGCTGATGACACCCAACTCTACTTGTCTACTCCTGACCTCTCTCCTTTTGTCATTTCCCAAGTTACAGACTGTCTCTCTGCTGTCTCCTCCTGGATGTCACAACGCCATCTGAAACTGAACCTTTAAAAAACTCATTATATTTCCTCCAGGATCTTCCCCTGTCCCTCAGATATCACTTACAGTAAACAACACCACCTTTCATTCCACCATACAGGCACGCGTGTTATCCTAGACTCACTGTCTTTTTCACCACACATTCAAACACTTGCAAAATCTTGTCATATTCAACTGCCCAACATAGCCCGAATACGACCATATCTCAGTTCAGAATCAACTAAAACACTGATTCAGTCTCTCATAATCTCTTGCAGGTATTCCAACAAGTCACCTTTCACAACTCCAATCTGTTCTAAACGCGGCTGCTAGACTCATTCATCTATCTCACCGCTCAACATCAGCTGCTCCCATATGCATGTCCCTTCACTGGCTCCCAATCTCCGCTAGAATCAAATTCAAATTACTAACACTCACATTCAAGGCCCTTAATAATTAAGCCCCTCCCTATATTTCATCTCTGATCGCCAAATACACTCCTTCACACAACCTTCGCTCTGCTTCTGATCTTCGAAAATCACAAAATTGTTTCTAAAATTCTAATGTCTCAATTGTACCTTAACCTTTAGTTTGTAAACTATAATTTGTAGGGCCCTCTAATCCTATTGTACTCTGTAATTCTTGTTTGTTATCCACCATTTATTCCCTGTTTGTTATAACTAAGGTAAAGCACTGCATATCTTGTCGGCACTATATAAATAAATGATGATGATCTTTGTGCAACTGCAACTTCAGTTATGCTTTGTAAATTATATAGACTTATCCAGAAGTAACACTTCAATGCAATGAATCCTCTCTAGTGAAAACTATCTAGGAATAAATAATAACCTGTGTCTTTTTTTAAGCTGTGGGTTCTACACGAGGCAGGACGAAGACTGGATAGTATTAAATCTATTATTCCATTAAGTATCATAAGTGGAGCACCAAACTGCTCTACTAACTAACGCTATAAGTCTAACACTGCTACAGTGTTCCATTACTAGGGCTATCCTATAACATACTTTACTCTTGAATGGGGCCCCCATAAGGTTCACCTTAGGGTTCACTCTTCTCCTGGTGCTGAGGAGTTACTCCACTTTAGGCCCTCCATTAGGTGGAGACCAAAGACCCTGAACATAATTTTCTTAGGAACAGCAGACTTGCTCAAAACTAATTTCAATCTAATGCTGGTAAAACACTGTACACCTGAAGTGATGTAATCCCCACAATTATGCTAGAATGTTGGAAACTATGCTGCAATGTGCATCTGAAAAATGCCATTGTCTGAAATTTGGCGTTGTAAATTATTATTTATATCTCTATGTGAATGATAGCATTAGGTGTATTGAAATGATATAAACATCTTTTTTTTAACTACTTCCACATGCTCCCATAATACTTCTATTCTAATACTTCTGATTTAAACAGCTGTAATTATTCCTCTGGTATTGATTGCAAAGCAGTCAAAGCATGAATGTGTTTTTTTCCTAGGGACATTTGGGTTCATTAAGGCACCTACATCCTTATGAATTGGCTTGTAACCAGGAGCAAAGCACGAACAAGGCCATTTCAACTCTTAATGAAATAAAATCCTAAATGATTATGGTCTGCTTTTCCTCAGGAAACTAATAACATACATTAGTTGTTACAGTTATATGTTTTCCCTGCTAGGACAGAATGTAGCAGAATGTAAACAGGACTATACTGTATGGTGGTGGTGGAGCTTGTGGAAATGCACATTGTGTATTGTCCTATTATTTGACTTAAACTGCAGCACAACAGATACTGGGGGGGGGGGCTGCAGATTAACAACAGTACATGGGTGCAGGTTATGTAGTCCCATTAATAAAATAATCTGTGGAACTCTTTCTCTACTTCAGCCTCTACCTTTATGTGCTGCTTTGTGGAACCCTATGTGGTTTTGTTTCTTGTTACACCCTCACCCCTAAAATAGCTCTGAATCCCTAAAAGGATAGTGAAGGTTTTGCATATCGAGACCACATAGGCCCAGGCCTAGGGCGGCACATTTTTCGGGGTGGCATGCCATCTAGCCGCTCTATGGGGAGCAATGGGGATGCGCTGCTCCCCAGTGCTCCAGCGCTTGCACGCCAGCGCGCTTGCGTCTCCGTGAGGTAATGCGGGCGGGCGCGGCCATTCGGTCTAGGGGCGCCCACCCAGCAAATCCGGTGCTGTGCATATGTATGTGGCAGAAATCGCCAACAGAATGGTGAATGAAGCAATCCAGAACATTGGTTGAAGGAAATCCATATAGATGATAAGATACTTTACTCTTCTTCTTATCCTGGCTATTACACACCATATAGAAACATGTCTAGGGAAATATCTTCAGCTTTTCAATGATTTCCTGTCTGCAGAGCAATAGCTGTTGTTGATTCTCTCGGATAATATTCACAGGAGAGCTCTGCTAAATGTTATCTAGCGGTATTAAAAATAATTTCGGAAAGCAGAGGAAAAAATAAAAAGCTGCCGAATCCAGAGGAATAGATCAAGGCTTAAACATGGCTGTCTTTTAACCCTTGGCCTGACGTAATGGTGATTGCGCTCGAGATTATAAACAGCCAAATAGAGAAAGTAAGTAAATGACAACAGTATATTGGGAAAACGATGAGAAAAGGATAGTGTGATAGAGTTTATTTAATAATGGTTTTCACAAAAATGTGGAACTATTTGGAAGAAGTAAAAATGAAATCAACTAAAAAGTCTGTGGCAAATTCTCAGTTCAGTCTTATATGTCCCATAAACCAGCTGCTTATGAGAAGTGCTACAAAGGTAGGGTCAGTCAGACTTCTTGTTTCAGAGTTTTTCTTCTGTTTTATGCATACTGTGGTGCTCATTGATCAACATTGGGTACATTTGCCCATGGGCAGTTACCTATAACAACCAATCAGTGATTAGCTTTTTAAAGTCAACTGTAAAAAGAACAATGAATGCAGCAGTTTGATTGGGGGCCATGGGTTACAGCCCATGGGTAAATTTGCCCATTGTTAATAAATGACCCTCTGTATGTTTTATGTACATACAGTACATAGATAGCTCTTTCTGATGCTATATTTTCTTAAATTATCGGCTATGATATTTTGATCTGCCATGACCCTCAAATAGAGAACATGCAAAATGCCATCTCTAGTGGCACTTGCCACGAGTGTCTGTCTGTAACTATTACATTATTATATGACCTTAGAAGTGGTGATGGGCATATTGTCTGCCACTGCTAACTCCCAGAGGTCATTGGTGGTCAAAACTCCCCATAGCCCTAAAGATCTTAATCAGTAGGGAACATGTAGGTCCACAAGTGCAGTGATCAAAGTTTAACTTGGAGCACGATTTCTATGCTTTCTTCTCATAATTCAGCATTTTTACCCCAGAATTTACAGTGTCACTGCTGGTGCAAGGGTGAGATAAGCTTGGTGTAATTGTGCTACCCCTACTACAACTGCATGTGTTTTGATGCAAATCCGGCACAATTTAACCAAACATTTTTTAAGTCTGACATGATATAGATGTCCTGGTGTCATTAATGGTGTTTGTGCAACTCAACTGTGGTTCGGACAACTCAACTGTGGTGATTGATACTGGCCACTGAAGGAACCCTGGAGGTACAGCCTGGTCTGGATGTGACATTAGCTCCAGGATTTCCCTGCATCAATAGGCGCAGCAATGCTGAATTCATAAGGGAAGTGACACACGATTAGAATCCGGGGAGAATAGTCGCCCAGCGACAAATCTCCTCTTTTTTGGACGACTAATCTCCCTGAAAAGCTTTTCCGCCGGCTAGAATGTAAATCGTCACAGATGTAAATCACCACAGATGTAAAACGCCACCGATTCCTCGTGAGGCAACTTCGGAAAACAAAGTGCTCAGAGTGCCATCCGCCGGAGATTGGGCTGGGTGACTAATCTCCCTGGAATCTTAGCGTGTCACCACCCTAAAAGAAGTCGGGGTAGACTGAGCAGTGCAAGAAATTAATTTTGGTGCACAAACCCTTAAGAAAAGTGGTGTTACATGCAACTCACTGCAGGGAAAGAGTGGGGACCGCGACTGTACTTGTGAACGTAAAAAAGCCCTTTTCTTAGGGGACCTGATTCTCTATGTTAGAGAATATGCTTCTTTTAAAACCAGTTATGCACCTTTTGTCAATTATTATTTTCTTTTGTAGCACTATATTTTAATTTTACTAAAATGAGATACTGAATAGCTGATATTTTGGGAATGCATGGTTTCTGTAAAAGTCTATCTTTAATAATGCATACGAACTAGAAAACATTATTTTCTGATTTAAGGGTCATGTTTCTTGAAACTCAGATTACTGTTGTTCTGAGACATTTCTCTTGTCCTCGGTGAGCATAATCATGCACGGAATAAATTCTTCATGAGGATTAGGGATGTAGCGAACTGTTCGCCGGCGAACTAGTTCGCGCGAACTTCGACTGTTCGCGTCCGCCGAATGTTCGCGAACGTCGCGCGACGTTCGCCAATTGGTGTTCGCGTTCGATTCGAAGTAAAATTTCGTTCGACCATTCGACCGTTCGACCGTTCGATCGCTAAAATCGAACGATTTCCATTCGTTCGAACGATTATAAGCATTCGATTGAATTAAAATCATTCGATCGAATAGCTTCGATCGTTCGATTCGAACGAAAATCGTTCGATCGTACGAATAAAATCCTTCGATCGTTCGATCGAACGATTTTATCGAGCGTTCGAAGTTCGCGAACTGTTCGCGAACTGTTCGCTTTTTTGCCGGTGTTCGCGAACGGCGTTCGCGAACATCAAATCGGCAGTTCGCTACATCACTAATGAGGATCCTTGTTTGTTCATTTCGAAAAATCAACAGAATACAGTGAGACGGTGGAGTAGAATAATAAAGCCAGTCATTTATTTGAAATGCTATGGAATATATGAATTCATGTCTGTGCCACTATAGACTGGCCTAAATCACTTCTATTTCATTCTAATGTTAAATAATGTCCTGTAAACAAAATCAGGGTCCTTTAGACATCAGATAATTACTGAAAACAACTAAACTAAACAGGGGTGTAAAATGTTACCTAAGGAGTTCATGGCTAAGAATTTGGGACACATATTTGTCAGTGTTCCATGTACCCTTCTCTAATAGATCAGCTGGCACTGAATTCTTTGGATACAGTAGGACAAGGCAAAGAATATGTACATTGATGTCACGTCATGTCCCTTGATATGGACAGCACTGACACCTTGCATGGATGACATCCTACCAAACCAAAAATATTGTGCTCCGTGTATAGTGATTACAGGCTGGCCTTACCTAACTGTTGGGGTCATCTTCAAATGCCGCAGTTTCCTGAGTGGCAGCGCCTTTATGTACTGTACAGGATGATATAAAATAAGCACACAAGCAGGTTTTCTTGCAAATTCATGATATTATTTCCGAAAAGCTGAATGTGATGTTCGATATCAGCCAGTTTTTTTTTTTCATCCTTTCCAAAATAATTTCCTGCTGAGTATGTGACCAAATTGTGAACGGAATGGCCTCAGTGAGCTACTGACAAGCACAGAGCCAGACAGGAGGTGTCTGTAGCTTTTTATCTGAGCCTTGCATTGAATGAAAATGTTCAAAGGCAAGAGGTGTAAGAGGCTTTTATTACAAAAGTGGTTTCGATATAAACAAGAGCTTCTTGGCGAGTGCCCTTAGAAATGGGAAGCAGCCTCTCAGTGAGCTGGTATCCACAAGTAGCTAGTGGAGCCTCATCAGGCACTCCTTTCTGAAGTGGGGTTAATTGGGAGCTGTCAAGAAGCAGGCAATTATAGACACACACACAAAATAGCAGCCTGTGCAGGGAACATTCAAGGTTTAATGGCTGGCCTACTTTATATATAAAAATGGTCTGACTCACAATCGAGAGAAAGAACAATTTATCAGTACATCCTACTTTGCTATGTATTTATGCAATCTAAGGCAGACAAGGCACTAATATGAGATGGCATCATGGCTTCACTTGCAAAGCTCATTCTAATGGACACCAGGGGGCAAATTCACTAACAGACGAAAATGCCACAGCAATGGCTTCGCGCACATCGCAACACTTCGCCAGGCTTAAATTCGTCTGGACAACGCTAATTCACAAAGATCCAAAGTTGCGCACAGGACACCGAACACCAGCGAAATTACGCTCAGCAGTTCGAAGTTACGCTAGCGTTGGCTAATTAGCATACGGCGTGCAGTTAAAGTACAATGGCCAGGGAACCTTAATAAAATTATATAAAAGTTGTTATAATGCCCTACACATGTGCCCACAGTATAGTTTAGGTGCCCATGAGTTAGGAAATGTAGGGGGGAAGGAGGGTAGCCTATCACCCATAAAAAATGAAAAAACGCCAGCGTTTTTTGGGACTTAGAAAATGTTTGAACTATTTTTGATGCAATCCCTATCTACTCTATTGCACTTCGCCTGGTCTGAGGTGGCGAAGGAAGTCTGGCGTAAAAGGTAGCGTTCAGAATAATTTGCGCGTCAGTGAATTTGCGTAGTCAAGTCCGTTGCGCATATTCGCCAGGCGTAAGAGTGCGAAGTAACACTAGAAATTTGTGTATTTTGCAAAATATGAGGATATTAGAAGTTACCTCGGAGTTCCTTCAGCCTCGTGTTTTTATATGGTCAGGAAACTCCTCTGTAACTTATAATACCCTTATAATTTACAAGAGGGGGTACTGTATTTACTATATAATACACAAAAGCCATGAATATCTTGTAAATTATATTCTTATAAATGGTGAGTTCTGATGTCATCAGTTATAAACGGTGAGTTCTGATGTCATTTCTGTCACATGACTCACTGACATTTGTGTATTATAATAAATAAGTACCCCCAGTTGCAAAATATGAGGATTATTAGAAGTTACCTCGGAGTTCCATGACCTGTATAAAAACACCCGGCCTTTGTGGCCATGAAACTCCTTGGTAACTTATAATATCCTTATATTTTACAAGAGGGGGTACTTTATTCACTATATATATATATATATATATATATATTAGTGACTTTTTACTAATAGGAACAATTTTTGTATTTTGTATATGTTCATATAGGTTCTTACTTGTGAAGTTTAATGAATTGACGCACTTTGATGATGACGATGATGATATGTCAGCTGATTAACTTTCCGGCCATCGTATGTATTTAATCTGTAGTAAAAG
This sequence comes from Xenopus petersii, assembly GCA_038501925.1. Lineage (NCBI taxonomy): Eukaryota > Metazoa > Chordata > Amphibia > Anura > Pipidae > Xenopus > Xenopus petersii. The sequence continues at coordinate 93,363,229 of CM076679.1, read as the reverse complement.
AAATAAAAGCGCAAAGAGACAAAGGATCTTTTCTAAGAGCATTATTTAGTTGTAGTTCAACATATCCCTGCATAAAAAGTTACACTCACAGGATAATAAATTTCAATATCGCATATAAATTTCTTATCTGTCCATATGTGTCCTTCTCAGTCCCACTCTGTGTGTGTCCAGTGCTCGGAATCAGTCCTGTGCCGGCAAATAATCTTTCTATGATCAGGATCTCGAGCTTTCTTGTTTAACACTCATTTGTGGAGGGACTTTAGACAGATAAACTGACTCCTCGGTCTTGTCCAACGCGTTTCACGGACTTCGATCCGCTTTCTCAAGGACTGCAACGTTAGATTTTGATTCTAAAATTTGGACACTGCACCCAGGCATGTTTGCACTTAGTATTGAGAGTGCTGACTCTTCCATGGACTGATATATATATATATATATATATATATATATATATATATATATATATATATATATATATATATAAATCATATAGTAGAACCGGCACTCACCCTCAAAACATCAGGCCCCGGGTGCTGCTTCAGGGGATAGCATATTGAATCATTTAAGAGCACTCACGGGTATTGTGAAGAATAATTTTTATTGGAGTGTTACAGTCTACCCCACATCAACGCGTTTCGGTTCTCTCTGAACGACGGTTCAGAGAGAACCGAAACGCGTTGATGTGGGGTAGACTGTAATACTCCAATAAAAATTATTCTTCACAATACCCGTGAGTGCTCTTAAATGATTCAATATATATATATATATATATATATATATATAGACAGAGTATGCACATATACTTGTATATGCACATGCAGTCCAGCCTTTACAGGTAATATTTTTCAACTGTAAAATACATGTACTTGAGAAATGTTTTGAAGTTTGGCTTTATCCCCTAGTTTTCCCTTTTTAACAGGTAATTATGTAATATACAGGTATGGGACCTGTTATCCAGAAGGCTGGGATTTTCCAGCTACCTCTTTATCCCACTGCTGCAATAGAAGTTATGATGTCGGGGGGGCGGAGCTAGCCGCGAAACGGAGCAGACGTGTCTGTGTGTGCTCCGTCTGAAGTGGAGTGAGAGGAGCTGTTTTACACATCGGAGGCAGCTACCTACCTTGTACTTGCCTACCGGAGGCTGCCCGATATCGGAACTGTTCATTTGGAGTCCGTGCCTGCTTCGTTTTTGTGGAAGTGACAGTTTCTCCGTTGTGGCCTGTGCCACGTTGCAGCGAGCGGCCGGCTCCAGACTTCTTGCAGGTACTTGATGACTGTGTGGTGTTCTGTGAACACTGCTTGCTACTTGCTACTGGATCCTAATACTTTTGAACTTTTCTGGCCAGATAATTGCGCACCTTGCCCTTTCTAACCTGCCATTAATGAGGCCTATTTCATGCTACGCAGTTTAGTAACACAGCAGAAATTGTGAGGCCTATTCTATGCTGCGCAAGTTAATACTACGGCAGTGAATGTTTTGACTTTTTTTTTTTTTTTTTTTTTTTTTGACTGTGGAGGTTGTTAGGTTGGTGCGCAGTTCTATCTGGATCTGCTTGCCTGAGGACATCATTGAAGGGGCCTGCCCTGTGTTGCGCATGAAGATATTATAACAGCGGTTGTGGAAAAGTTCAGGATCATTGAGCAGAGACTGTTATTCGGTTTTTTTTTTGAATAACCTGTGCCAGACAGTTATAGTATGTATCGTGGGCACTACATTTGACTGTATACTCTCAGTAGGATGTGAGATCTAAAATTTTACACCTATGCACTTCTAGCTCCGCCCTCCTATATATATATACTCCTGTTGAGTATAGCTTGTAAAAGATATGGGCTATTGTTGGTAATATAAATCTAACTTTGGAGCCGTAATAGCACTACAGCTTACTGCGATACACCCTATTATCGAACTGTTGTTTAATAAGTCTATTACTAAAATTATGGGGAAAATAGGAAAAGCCCCTCCTCCCCAAAAAACCTCGCCGAAGACTAAGCCACAAAATCTAGATGCTTATCTAGCCAAAGAAACTGGCTGCACAGTTAATGGGGCTGAACAGGATGAAACTTTTGATCAAGTGATAGCACAGCCCAAAATACATTCTAGGGATGCCGCATTAATGGAGAACTTTAAAATGATGCTGCGTTCTGAACTGGATATAACGACAAAAAAGATTACGGCTACCCTATCAAAGGAAATTAAAGAGATCAGCAAAAGAACGGATGCTTTGGAACATAGGATGGATGATACCACAACAGTCATTGAGGGGCATGAAACAGATATAGACGCTTTACGTTATCAACTTCAGGAATTGCAAGACAAAATGGAAGATATGGAAAACAGGTCACGTAGAGGAAATATTAGAATCAGAGGCCTTCCGGAATCTTACAAAAATTTAGAGTCTGATATTACTGAATTTTTTACCACCTTGGTTCCGCAATTCCCAGCGTCCAAACTGGAGATTGATCGGATACATAGAGCTCTGGGAAGACCACCCCAGGAAGGTAACCCCAGAGATGTGATCCTAAAACTGCATTATTATACCACAAAGGAAGCAATAATGCAAGCTGCACGACAGTCAGCAAGCCTGCACTACGAGGGTCACACTATACAACTGTTTGCTGATATATCTCCAGCCACAATTGCAAAGAGGAGGTCTTTTAAACCCATAACGGCAGTGTTACAGCAAAACAATATTAAATATAGATGGGCCTTTCCCTTCCGTCTGCATTTCCTTTATAGGGGGAAGCAATATTCAGCAGGGGATCTTGATGAAGCAAACGAATTGTTAACCCACTTACAGCTCAGACAAGGCTCCACTAATGTTGAACAGAGCCGAGAAGTTTGAGGTGGACATAATCCTGGATGTTGGTAATGTTGATAAAGGATTTTGACTGAGGTCTTTACCATTTATTTTTCACAGATTCTCCAGTTACTGAATCTGGTCGGAATAGGGTTGGGACATAATCCTAGACATTGACACTGCTGATAAAGGATTTTGACTGATGTCTTAACCATTTATTTTTCACAGATCTTCCAGTTTTTACAGACTCTCCAGTTACTGATTCTGGTTTGAATAAGGTTGGGACATAATCCTGGATGTTGACACTGTTGATAAAGGATTTTGTCTGATGTCTTAACCACTTATTTTTCACAGATCTTCCAGTTACTGAATCTGGCCGGAATAAGGTTAGGACATAATCCTAGATGTTGGTAATGTTGATAAAGGATTGCGACTGATGTCTTAACCATTTATTTTGCACAGACCTTCCAGTTACTGAATTTGGCTTGAATAGGGTTATATTTTTGAAGTTAGCTGTGTGTAAAATATGCTACAGTTAAAAAAAAAATTGTTTAGGCTCCAAAGATAGAAAGACTAAATGATTTGCTCTCAACAGGTTTATACTTTGAAACGTCACAAAATTGTGACGTGGGAAATATATATCATTTTGAACCATATGCTTAGACTTTATATATGTTTAATTATGTTTTTGGTTAACAAAGTTACTTATTTTTATCTATCCTTACTCCGTGTACAACAAGCTATATTTCCTTTCAGTGTATGCACACTACATCATATGCCTATGACTAAGCAGATGCAATTGATTGTGACATTGAGGTATGCTCAAAGAACGATATGGCTGGTATAACAGTTATCTCGCATAATGTTCAAGGTTTTAACTCCCCACAAAAGCGATCTAAGGCTTTTAAATATTACCGTTCTATACATACAGATATTTTATTCCTGCAAGAGACGCACTTTTCCTCGGAATCCACACCCTCTTTCCTGTCTTCTTATTTCCCAACATATTATCTAGCAACAGGCCCTACGAAGAAGAATGGTGTAGCAATCTGTTTCAAAAGAGGCTTGCATTTCAAACTTCAAAAGGTAAAGAGAGATTCAAATGGCAGATATATACTGGTTATAGGGGAGATCCAAGATATAGAAATAACGCTTCTCAGCTATTATGCCCCAAATACAGGACAGGAAATTTTTTTTGAGGAATTGAGGGAAATAATACGTATACACTCTGCAGGTTATTTAATATTGGGTGGTGATTCTAACATTTGTTTACATGCTAACATGGACAAAACGTTTAAGGATCCCCTACAGTTAACGGTTGATACAATGAGAGCTAGGAGGATATTAGATATATTACAATCGCTCTTAGTAATAGATGCATGGAGGGAACAATGGCCTACAACTAAAGATTACACCTTTTTTTCTAACCCTCATAAAACCTACTCTCGTATTGACCATATTTTTGTGTCTCAAGCACTGCTTCCAAACCTGAGTAAGGCAAAGATTATACCAATTGTGTGGTCTGATCACTCTTTAGTATTGATAGAGCTTAAGTCGTTGATATCTAAACCCACTCAATTTAGATGGAGACTAAATAATACTATGTTGGCTATACCTCAATTGCGATCGCAACTTGACAATACTATTCAGCAATACTTTGCTTTAAACCAAGGTACTGTCTCCTCATCTATCACTTTATGGGAGGCTCACAAAACTGTTTTGAGGGGTGAAATAATAAGTTTAGCAACAGCTCAGAAGAAGAAAAAACAAATAAAAATACAGGAGTTACAGAGTAAATTAATAGTTTTGGAAAGACAAAATAAAGTGAAATTTTCTCCTAGAATACAGAGTACCATAACGGATATAAGAAGAGAATTGGATTTGTTATATACACAAGATATAGAAAATGCCGACCAGTGGCATACTGCTAGACGATATAGTAAAGGGAATAAGCCAGACACCCCATTAGCGCGCACTTTACATTCAGTAACGATTTTAAACCCCCCTCTTCACAAGATTAGAACTAAATCTGGTGTCATTACAGGTAATCCAGTACAAATTTTACAGGAATTTACTGATTATTATTCAGGGATATATCAAACTCCCCCCTCATTTAATGTAACGCAAGCAGAACGTCTCTTTTCTAAGATACGTCTCCCTTCTCTAACTCCTGTACAACAGCAGATAATGGATAATCATATTACAATAGAAGAAACTTTATTGGCAATTAAGTTACTTCCCAATTCAAAAGCGCCGGGTCCTGATGGTTTTTCGATAATGTATTATAAAAAGTTTGCCCCAATTCTGGCACCTCATCTTACGGCTATGTTCAATGCATTACTAGAAGGGGGCAAACTGCACCCAGATTCCATATTAGCACAAATTGCACTTATACCCAAACCTAATAAAGATTCACTGGATTGTGGAAATTACCGTCCCATATCAATCCTAAATAATGATGTAAAAATTTTAGGGAAAATATTGGCTACTCGTTTAAATTCATTTTTAGCAACTTTAATTCACCCAGATCAGGTGGGTTTTGTTCCCAATAGAGATGGGGGAGAGAATATACGACGATTGGTGCAATTGATACATATTTTAAATACTACGCACACTCCAGCATTAGTTTTATCATTGGATATCCAAAAGGCATTCAACTCAATTTCTTGGGAATATTTGTATTATGTGTTACAAAAATGGAATTTTGGTGACAAATTTATTTCATCTATTCAAGCATTATATAACGTCCCACAAGCTTTCTTAAAATGGGGTCCATTTGCCTCAGATAAAATTACTTTGCATAGAGGGACACGGCAAGGATGTCCTCTCTCGCCATTATTATTTATTTTGGCAATAGAGCCCTTAGCGATATTGATTAGACAGGACACAAATATAACTGGAACTTTGATTGGTCAGCAGATCCATAAACAAATGCTATTTGCAGATGATATGTTATTAACAATAACAAAACCACTCACGTCATTACCTTATCTGTTTAATAATTTGCACCAATTTGGTCAGCTATCTGGACTTAAAATTAACCCAACAAAATCTGAAGCACTGCCTTTGAACATTACTCCCTTGCAGAAGAAACTGATCCAGCTTAATTTTGATTTGTTATGGCGAGATAAACAATTGAATTATTTAGGAGTAAAAATAACCCCAACTCTTGAGACTTTATATCAAGCTAATTATCCCCAACTTTGGCTAGATATTAACAAACATCTTATAGCCTGGTCAAAGCTGTATATATCTTGGTTAGGTAGAATAAATGCTGTGAAAATGGTATTACTGCCTAAAATTTTATACTATTTCCGTGTCTTGCCGATAGAAATAACGAGATCAGTCCTCAACAAAATACAATCAAAGGTTATGAAATTTATTTGGGGCGATAAAAAAGCAAGGCTTTCATATAAAACGATGCATCTTCCTAGACACAAAGGTGGATTGGGTGTCCCTAATTTGTTTTATTATTATCAGGCAGCGCAGATCATGCCATTAATTCATTTCTATAGGCCCAATCCCCCGCTTTGGACTCAAATTGAAGCAAATCGATTGAAACCAGTAAATCCAATGACATTACCATGGCTCCCTAAACAGGAAAGGCCCCCTAATTCCACCCCGGTACTAAAAATGGCATTAGCCATTTGGGATCAAGTTGTCCGATATAAATCTTAACAATCACCTCACTGTCCAGCTATGCCTATATTTGGAAATCCTAAGTTTAAGCCAGGTTTACAAGATAAAGATTTTCAATGGTGGAAAGAACATAATATGATGTATGTGTCACAATTTCTTGGGTTACAGGGTCTCAGGAAATGGTCCACTATAGTTGAACAATTTAATCCCCCTCAAGTAGAATGTTTTCGATATACCCAAATACAACATTATCTAACTGAAGTGCTTAAGGGATGTACCAATGTTTTAACTTCTACTGCCTGGGAACAAGTATGCATTAAATTTCCATGTAGTGGAGGGGTGATTTCCCTTCTATACAGGGAAATCCTGAAGGAATCGCTCCCACACCCTCCAATATACACTAAAACTTGGGAAAGAGATTTGAATCGAACTATAGATGAATCCCTATGGCAGCAAGCCTGGACAAACACAGCTAAAACGTCAATAAATATATTGGCGCAAGAGACCCTATATAAGGTACTATCTGATTGGTACATGGTTCCTGTGAAATTGCATAAATATTATCCTAATTGTAGTCCACTTTGTTTTAGGAACTGTGGCATGGTAGGCAATATGTTACATGTTTGGTGGCAATGTAGGCAGGCGTTCAGATTCTGGTCCAGGATATTTACTCTAATTGACTCAATTATGGGGGTTAAACTCCAAAAAGATCCTATGATAGTATTACTCAATACTCACGTTCCTGTTTCAAATAAGTATCATCGTAAATTGATCCAGTTTATTTTTACGGCAGCAAAACAAACAATTGCTGCATCTTGGAAAAAATGCTCGATCCCCATAATTATGTTTCGCCTTAAAATGAATTGGATCATGGTGAATGAGAGACTATTGAGTATAGGTGCTGATAAATATGCCACTTTCACCAAAATCTGGACGCCTTGGATATTATATACTAGGTTATAAGGTTTACGTAAAGAATAATTTAGGATATATGTAAGACCACCTCAGAATACGTTGTATAGGGAAAAGAGGGTTAGAGTTGAAACCTACATGATATAATGTGTTGTGGTTGCAGACACTGATTTTGGAAATTCATAGTGATCATTTATTAAACACGGAGACATTTGTTAAAGTTCATTAGTTAAATTTTTTATTGTTGAATAATTTCTCATATTAAAATGCTTCTCAATACATAATGTGAATACGTGAAGAGATGAGAAGAACGGTTTTCTTGTCTCTTTTTTGTTCCTTAGGGAACTTGCATGTGGAACCAACATCCTCCTCTGAGTAGGAGTGAGCTTGTTCTCTGTAAAAATATTCAAAAAACATGTTATGATGAATGGAAATGCTGTATTATAATCCAAATAAAAAAGTTTTAAAAGAAGTTATGATGTCAAACAGTTGCTGCTTTTTACCATTTTTGCACCTAAAACACCCAAAAAATACCCAAAGATATTCTGGAGGGGGGGTGTCAGCATGCACTTTTTTATGTCTAACAGTGTCACCAGGATTGTGCTGAACTTCATAACTGCCAATCAATCATTTTTATAAGGTATAAGGTCCCATCATTTCAGACTTGCTGACTTACTGGTGTCCATTATTTCCAAGAGTGTTCTTCTCTGATCCAGTGTCCAATTGTAATTGCAATCTTGCAAAAAATTGTGTTTGAGGCAGCTAACCCCTGATTTGTCAGAGAGTTGTCATTACCATTTGCAAGCCATACTCTTGGTGCAAGTAGAAGCACCTACAGCTTCATCATGAAAGGGTACCCTGGAATTACTGCCTGAAGTGTTTACAGTATATATAGTGTATATAGGGCAAAGTCATTCAACACAAACACAAAATGAAAATGACACTCATAATGCTTTGTTTTGCTTGTGGTTCTAGGAGTCTCTCAGATATAATAATAACACCACACCTAGTATATTAAGCAAACTTTATTACCAATTGATTTACCAAATAAAGTTCATTACCAATATCAGAAAAAACTGCAATCAATCTCCTAAAATCTCTGCCAACTAAACAGGATTTCCAGGATTATGTGGAACAATTTAAAGCAACGCTCAGAGAGGAAGTGGCAGACATAAAGATCAAACTGATGTTACTACAACGGAGATCGAATCTAGAACAGAAGCAGCCAAGATTACGACTGAGTCTCTCCTAACCGTAACGGAAGTGCAAAGTAAGGCAATCCAACTACTTAGACAATCGAGGGAAACATTGCAATTAAAGAATAAGAGGCCTGGCAGAGTTGGTGGAAAACTCAGTGCTTAAGGTGGCCATACACGGGCAGATAAAGCTGCCGATATCGGTCGTTTGAACCGATTTGACAGCTTATCTGCCCGTGTATGGGGGCTTCCAACGGGTCTTCCCGATCGATATCTGGGCACGATATCGATCTGGAAGGTTGGATTTTTACCCAACCGACCCGTCGGAGCCGCTTAGCACATCCTAATTCGATCGTTCGGCCATACGGCCGAACGTTCGAATTACCCCCGATATAGCCATGCAGTTTAGTGGCATATCGGGGAAAGATCCGCTCGTTTGGCGATGTCGCCAAACGAGCGGATCTTGGAGTCTATGGCCACCTTTAAACAGGTAGTACAGCTTGCCACAGACATGGCCGCCATCAGGGGGGCACAGAGGGTATTACTGTACCGGCCCGGACCTGAAGGGGGGCCCGCAGAGGCGTCTGCAGAAAATTTTTCAGTGGGGGAGAACAGACGCTCCGGCTGCGTGCGCTCTCCTAAGGAAGAAATGCAGACTCGCTCTACTCACTGATTCAAGAGGCTGCAGTGATGGCTCCGTCCGTGCTACAAATACTTGTTTAGTTGCAAACTCCCCCCTCACTCGATCCTCCCTCCTAAGCCCTCAGCCCCTCCCTCCTCAGCTCAGCCCCTCCCCTCTTAGCCCTCCTCCGTGCTCTGTGTTTAGCTTATGAGCTAGGATTTTCATGTCAGCCTTGAGCACGGAGGAGGGCTAAGAGGAGAGGGGCTGAGCTGAGGAGGGAGGGGCTGAGGGCTTAGGAGGGAGGATCGAGCGAGGGGGGAGTTTGCAACTCAACAAGTATTTGCAGCACTGACGGAGCCATCACTGCAGCCTCTTGAATCAGTGAGTAGAGCGAGTCTGCATTTCTTCCTTAGGAGAGAGAGTGCAGCAGTCTGTTCTCCCAATGTCCCAAAATGTGAGCCCAGGGTCTCCCCCACTCATCCCTCCTCCTTCCTCTCTCTGCCTCACACACTCAAGGCACATCCACGGGGGACAAGTGCCCCCCCTTTTGCCCCATGTATAGGGCCGGACTGGGGGGACCACCGGGACTGCCATGCAGGGCCCCCCCGCTGGCCGTACAGGCCCCCTCTGGGGCCCCAATTTTTTTTAACTTGTAAGGGGGCCCAATGTTTTTTTTTAAAAAAAACTTTTATGGGGGCCCTGGCGCCAATTTTTTTTAACTTATTGGGGGGCCCTGGTCACCAAATATTTATTTTAACTTGTAGGGGGCCCTGACCACCAATTTTTTTTAAAAAAAACTTTTTTGGGGGCCCTGGTGCCACAGGTTTTTTTAACTTATAAAAAGGGGCCCTGACCATCAATAGCTTTTTATAACTTGTGTGTGGGGGGGTTACCTTTTTTAGTGCTGATGTCTGGGTGGTGAAGTGGGCGGGATCTGGGGTGGGCGGGGTCCAGGGGGCCCTGAAAATTTTGTTGTACGGGGCCCCGTGATTTCTAATGGCGGCCCTGGCCACAGACCAATGTTATCCACATTGAACGGATCCACAGGGCCTTAAGGCAAAATACTTACCTGACGAGAAGCCAAGAAACGTTATCTACTGCCTTTATTGCTTTGCTACACTGTCAAATTTTGCTAAAGGCCAGACTTATAAAAGTGATCCAATATGAAAACACACTTCATAACAAATACATTTGCTTAAACCATTGACAGACAAGCTCAGAGAAAAGAAAATGCTATATAAATGGGGGTACCCATTTAGCATTCAAGCGACTGTTTCTGGAAAGACCTCAACCCTATCAACACCAGACAATATCCACCCCTTCTTGCAAGCATGCAGAATACCAGCTACAGACCTCAGGGGGGCCTATTATCATCTTTGCTGTATGTTCTGTGTATGGAGCATGCCATTAGATAAATCCTGATCAGTGATGGGCGAATTTGCGCCGTTTCGCTTTGCCGAAAAATTCGCAAATTTCCCGTGAAATTTGCGAAACGGCGAAAAATGACTTGGGGCAGCTGGGAAATTGACAATATGTCTAGCCCCATGTCAGATTTCAAAATTGAATATAAAAAAATCTGTTTGCTCTTTTGAGAAATGGATTTCAGAACAGAATTCTGCTGGAGCAGCACTATTAACTGATTCATTTTGAAAAAAATATTTTTTCCCATGACAGTATCCCTTTTTTTTCCCATGACATTATTCCTCTGCCTTCCTTTTCTATGCTATCTACTTCTCTGTCTTTCTATGTGCCTTTCTCATCTATTTATTTACTTTTATCTCTAACATGACATACATGCATGCTTTTATGTTACCCTGTACAAATCATCTTGTCGCACTCTGGCCCCAGCAGGACACTGTCAGTCACAGAGCTAAGCAGATAAGAAGCTTTACACTGAACTCTGACCCTGACAATTTACTGCGCAGCAGCAGCAACTCCATTAGGGTAAGGCCAGACGAGGAGATTCGGGGAGATTTTGTCGCCTGGTGACTTATCGGCACGTCTTTTGCGCGACTAGCTCCCCGAACTGCCTCAGCGTCTTTTCGCCCAAAGTTGCCTAAACTTTGGGCGACTATTGAAAACGCATCACCGCGTGTGCATTAGCGCAGGCGATTTTGCGCTGTAGCCTATGGGGAAAAGACGCTGAGGCAGTTCGGGGAGATAGTCGCGCAAAAGATGTGGCGATAAGTCAGGGCCAGATGAAGCTAATGATCCGCTCTGTTATGATTTGAACAGGGTTACATAATAGCAGTATGCTCCTTGCCCACCCGATCCCAAACTCCTACTCCTGTAAAACTCCCGTCTGCCTACACCTCCCCTACACCTTCACATACACGAGTCCTCTTATTTGCAGCTTGGAATGGGAAATCACTCAAAGTTCCTGGAGCGTGGGCCTGGCGACGCTGAGTGGCACAGTCTATCTACTGCATATTCACTACAGTCGATCAGCTAGGTAACTTTTATACTGACTTGAGTATAAGCCAAGGTAGACTTTTTCAGCACATTTTGGGTGCTGAAAAACTTGAGTATACACAATACTACTCATAACCAACCCACAAATGCAAGCCGTGACAGAACTGTGGAGTGCTGTAAATACAAAGCTGTATTTACCACCCTATATTTCACCCATCTGCCTGTAGGCAGCAACTTGGACTTTATTCCTGGGACCTCAGATTGGCCTCTGCTTTTGGAATACAAATATTACAGTTGAGACATGTGCTACCTACAGAAAATAAACCTGCACTGATCAAATAAAATGAGCACACCTTGAGCAATATTGGACAAATGGAAATATTTGCAAATTCAACAGTATTTAAAATCTAACCAGATGACAGCCAACAGATTCCTTACTGGCCTGGAAGCCCTTTGTGATGTAAAAATACCACCTTGCCACCTGATATCAACTTTCTACAAACTACTACTGCAAAAAACAAAATATCCACACTTACCTTATATTGCATGCGCTGGCAAGAGGAACTCCACCTGCAATTGGAAGAAGAAGACTGGCATAACAATTTACGCCTTATTACAAAATGCTCCACTTCAGGAACATTCGTATTAAAATATCATCAAGATGGTATAGAACCCCAGAACAATTCTATAGAATGTATTTAACCCATAAACAATAAATTCTGACATGGGAACTTTAACCCACTAATTTCAAACATGCCCATTATTACAGAATTTCTGGTGTAGTGTCAAATGCTAATTAGCACCTAGTCAGAAGTCAGTTTGAGTGCCAGAAATATCATCCCAACATGGATAATTTTGTGCCGGAAATAACATCCCAACGTTGAAAAAATTGTTTGCAATTACATCCATTTTGTAGAGAATAGTGATGGGTGAATTTCTCCAGTTTCAGCAAAAAATTCGTAAATTTCCTGCAAAATTCGCAAAACAACGAAAAATTTGAGAAAAATCGTGAAATGTAAAGTTCACAAAAAAATCATGAAATTCGAAAGTTTTCATGAAAAATTTGAGCAATTCGAAAGTTTTCACTAAAAAATTGAGCAAATTGAAAGTTTTCACAAAAAAATTGAGCAATTGAAACGTTTTCACAGAAAAAAATCAAACAATTCGAACAGTTTCACTAAAATCGAGCAATTCGAAAGTTTTCACTAATAAACCGAGCAATTCGAACGTTTTCACTAAAAATTATAGCAATTCTAAAATTTTCACTGAAAAATTGAGCAATTTGAACAGTTTCACTAAAATCAAGCAATTTGAAAGTATTCACTAAAAAATTGAGCAATTTGAAAGTGTTCACTAAAAAATCGAGTAATTCAAATTTTTTTCACAAAAAATTTGAGCAATTGGAACGTTTTGATAGAAAAATCAAGCAATTCGAATGGTTTCACGAAAATTGAGCAATTCGAAAGTTTTCACTAAAAAAATCAAGCAATTCGAACGTTTTCACTAAAAATTCTAGTGATTCGAAAATTTTCACGGAAAAATCGAGCAATTTGAACGGTTTAACTAAAATCGAGCAATTCGAACGGTTTCACTACAAAATTGAGCAAGTCGAACATTTTCACAAAGAAATCTAGGAAATTGACTCCGGACTTTCACAGGCGAATTTTCGCGGGCGATTTGTGAATTTATTCGCCACATATTTGTGCCAGGCAAATTAATTCGCCCATCACTAGTAATGAAGTCTAAGTGCAGTTACGTGTGTTTTAATGCATTGCACAGCATCAGGCGTATGTCCTCCTTGCAGCTGCAGTTAAGCTATTATGGAAAAAAGTGCTGTAGAATTTCCTGTAATACGCAGAACAGGATTTTCAGTATGCACAACATGAAACATATAAAGCAAGGTTTCCTGTATGTAAATGTAACATGCAGAGCAGGATTTACTGTATGCACAACATGTACTATATGAAATATACAGAGCAGGATTTCCTTTATGCACAACATGTAACATGCAGAGCAGGATTAACTGTATGCACAACATGTAAGGTGCAGAGCAGGATTAACTGTATGCACAACATGTAACATGCAGAGCAGGATTAACTGTATGCACAACATGTAACATGCAGAGCAGGATTAACTGTATGCACAACATGTAAGGTGCAGAGCAGGATTAACTGTATGCACAACATGTACTATATGAAATATACAGAGCAGGATTTCCTTTATGCACAACATGTAACATGCAGAGCAGGATTAACTGTATGCACAACATGTAACATGCAGAGCAGGATTAACTGTATGCACAACATGTAACATGCAGAGCAGGATTAACTGTATGCACAACATGTAACATGCAGAGCAGAGTGTTACATATACAACACACTCTGGTTTTGCAGGCTACAGAGCAAATGCACCTTTCCATCTGGTAATATGTAGCTGTTGAAGTAATCCCATTGTCCTATTGAACTGCATGCTGTGCTCACAGACAGTTATCAGTGAATACAACCCTTTGAAGTGGTGCTGGCAGAATAATATCTTTATCTACCAGCTGAGTCATTGCCAGCCAGATTTAGAAAAATTAAATCACTTTAAAATGTGTGCTTTGCCTGGAGCCACAATGTGAGCATCCTGCTCAGTGCTGACATTTATTTCATGTATTGTTACTGCACTGTATCCCTCTCTAAAAATGGGGAAGAACAGAAATAAGATTGGAAAGATTTTGAAAGTATTAGGTATGCACTATATTTATCCCATGATCGGGCCCATCACTGGTGGTAAGTACACGTAACTTGTATAATGCCATTAGGAGTACCAGGTATATGGTACTGCAGTGATGTTGTTACATTTATGGCATCTTTTATTTGCAAACCCTTTATCCAGGAATATCCATAACATATCAATGCAATTTCCTACAATGTATCAGAATCATTTCCTTTTTTTCTGTACATAGACAGTGTACAGTGTTGCCACCTAGTTGGTAATGATGCTTCATTTCAGTAATGCTTGATGCCAATGAAAAAAATCAGAAGACCCTAACATTGCATTCCTCCAGAAGAAACATACATTGGCATTCATTTTTTCAAAAGAGCAAACAGATTATTTCTATATTTAACTTTGAAATCTAACATCAGGCTAGACATGTTGTTAGTTTCCCAGGTGCCCTCAGCCTTGTGACATGTGCACTGAAAAACTTTAGTCATCCTTTACTGCTTCCCTGCAAGTTGAAGTGATATCACCACCTACCCGCCCCAGCAGCCAACCAACAAAACAGTGAGAATGTAACCAGATAACAGCACCCTGACACCCATGCCCCACCTAGTGGTAGATATGAGAACAGCACTCAATAGTGAAAATTCAAGTTAATTTAACCCAAGTCTCAACTTCTACACTGAGTAGAAGAAACAATAGCTGATCTGAAAGCAGTTCCATTATGATGTGCTGGCTTTCTCTGCAAGCACATGACCAGGCACAACAACCTGAGCTTTCTGTCTACACACCAGTATTATAACTTTAAAAAAATACATTATTTGGTCAAGAATAACATTTTAAATGGTATAATGAATGACTTGCAGTGTATCAAAGGATACACTCAGCTGTGTTTCAAAATTTGGAGGGTCATTGTTCACCAGTAAATAATCACAGCAATGCCCATTCTACTGCCTCTTCAGTCTTCTACAAGTGGTTGAATGTAGTGTATTGAGATCAGCTCCCATGCAACCAACTGTTGAGGTATCATTGTGGTAAATTTGAGAAAATATATTCTCTGTACTGTATAAGTAGTGTTGATTTTACACATTTTAATAGAAAGTAGAGAAGGATTTACGAGTTTATGGTGAAAATATATTATATCCCGGCATATTTCATCTATACCTTGTATTAGCATGGGAGCGGCCATGATTTGCTCATTTCCTAAGGCATTATTGAAAGCCCTCAGTATAGATGCAACCCATTAACTCATAAATAGAATACTCGGATGTGCTGACATGTATAAATAATGCCTCTGGCGAGGCAAGCAATATAGCATCTCTCATTCATATGCATAAAGGAAAGATACTCAGAGACAGAGAGTAATTCCCTGTTCTTTTGCTGAATATTTTAGGAAAATCATAAACCACATTTATATAAAGGTTACATTTTCTTTTCAAATTCTCACAGTGCATTGAAACATTTTCATTTGTGAATTTAAAAAAGCTCTTATAAAGCATTCTCTTTTTATCAAATAAGACATTTTTGTCTCCTTTCTAAAATTACACCACTTTAAAGGAAATCAGGATTGCTCTCACTCTCTTTTTTTATATCTCATCATTTTAGTTTGTTTTCTCTACTTTGCCCCTGGGGTGAGAATAAGCGGAGCATCAATCAGGGTGCAGGAAACGCAGTTAGATTTGCTTTATCTATTGATCGTCTATTGCCTCTGATCTCTGCAATTTCCTCTCTCCTCTTCTTGTACGAGCAGCTGTATCTCCAGACAGGTAACATTTCTATACAGACTGTTTATCATTCTTAGATACCTAACCTGACAGAGAGTTAAGTGATCCCATTTGGAGGCTTGGAGAACATAAATGGAATTGGCTACCTGGTTTTTATTTCGGTGAGGAAAAGGAAGAAACGGAACGCAGGAGTGTGTGGAGAATGGTAAAAATACTGCGTTAGTAAAAAGGTAAATCATTTACTTAAAATATATATAGCATAATTATGCATTATTCAATATATTTGGGTGCAAGGAGATCCACTAAGGAAGGGAAGATACAGCATTTATTCAAGTCGTTCACTTTTTTTCCAAAAGTTCGGTAAGGTGCAATAAACAGACAAACTTTCATAGTTCAGAAGTTGATTGAAAAACTCCAGATTAACAAAGTATCATGTATACATTAATCAGGTAAGGGCTCAGGAGACCAAGCTATCAAATTTAGATTTGATAAATATCAGATAAACATAGAGTAGTGCTTGACTGAATTAACCCCACTGTTACAGAGCAAAAGGGGACCTGTAGTTACCACCATATGTAATAAAAGTCACTGGGTTTGCCCAGGAGCAGTAACCCATAGCAACCAATAAGATGATTGCTTTCAAACAAGTGACTAGTAAGTGCTACCTGCTGAGTGGTTGCTATAAGTTACTGCTCCTGGGCAAACTTAGTGACTTTTATTTAGGGATGCACCGAATCCACTATTTTGGTTTCGGCCGAAACCAATACCGAACCGAATCCGAATCCTAATTTGAATATGCAAATTAGGGGTGGAAAGGGGAAAAATTTTTTACTTTCTTGTTTTGTGACAAAAAGTCACATGATTTCCCTCTCCATCCCTAATTTGCATATGCAAATTTGTCGCGAGGCAAATTTTTTTTTGGGCGCGCATCTTTTTTTTTGGTCGCATGACACCATACAAGTCTATGGCCTTCAATTCCGCGCGAAACAAGGCAAAAAAATTCCCTAGAAATGAACACAGGAACAACTTTTTATTCACAGTCACCAGTATAGCCTTTCCAATAAAAGTAGTACAAATCCCATTTTTACTATCAATAAAACAGAACAAGATTGCCCAGGATGCTGGCCTGTGATGGAGGTTCTAGGACTTATCTATAGCTTCCCTCCTCACTGGGTGCCTTTTTGACAAAATATTATCTGGGCAATTTGCCCTTTTTTACTTCTCAGGTGCCTCAGCTGCTCAACTAGCTGGCATATCACTGTCACTTACCACCTACAGTGAGCTCTACAGGTCTAACCTACAGCTACCTAACTGTTAGCAAATTGAAAGAGGAAGAGCAAGTGGTACGCTACTCCTCTTCTTTTATAGATTCTCTAGTGAAATTCCTTTTAAGTGCTACAGAGGAGAGCATGTTATAGAAGGGGATCCCCTACCTAGCAGTACCATCTATTGACTGGATCTGAGATAATACTATTTACATATACTACCTATTTACATATAGACTCTATTAAGAATTTTACAGCTGCTGATATTATGTGCAGTAAAGGTTTCATGGAACATTTGATAACTTCTGGGAAGTGTTCCATGTGAGGCAACAGATTTGGACATGCTGATCTTATACCTCAAAAGGCAGGTGGAAGGATGCTTCTCAGCTTCCAGAAGGTAAGAGATCTTCCCTTCCTTCCCCCCCACTAATATCTTTCCCCATTCTGACTTTACTTCCTAACTTTGTCCCCCCCCTTTACGTACCAATCGTAGACCTACCCTGTTAACCACCTTCTTTCTGCCTGGCCATCCTAGTACCATCAAGACACCTTCCCTACATGGGAGAGAAGACATATTCACTGCAATCCAATAAAACTTGAGTATAAGTGTCACGGTCACTCAGTCAGCACCCTAAATCCAGAACCAATGATACTGCTTCTGCCTTTAGCAGCCGCCTTTCACCTCGGGAGGAGCCCTTGGCTAATCGGATGCCACCAGGTCTTAATAAGAGAGGTGCCAAGTGGAGGGTTATGGATGAGCAAAGGGGCACAATGGAAAAACAAAGTCATTTGGGCAGAAGGTCACAGTACAAGGCTCAGGCAGAAAGCGGAGTCAAATCAGGCTGGGTCGGGGCAGGCAGCATACAAGCGGAGTCAAACAGGCAAGGGTCAAACCAGGAGATCAATCAGGAGGGTTACGGATAGAAGAGTCGGTTACCAGGCAGGGTCAGGATTTCGGAAGTCAGAAGTCAGAATCATCACAAAACAGGCAGGGGTCACAACAGGTATCAGAATCAGACAGGAATAAACTCAGATAGGATAAGACCAGGAACTCACTAGGAACGAACCTATAACGGGCAGTGAGAACCTGTATAATGGCCCCTTAAATACTTCCAAACTTCGTGCCATTGCCTGCTGGTATCAACATGCACCACACATGCGCCTATAAATACAGAAGAGGCAGAGGTAGTTACCGGCGCATACTGGAGCAGCAGGACAGCAAGGTGGGCGTCCCCGCTGATGGCGCAGTGGCGTCCCCGTCACACTACTGGACTGGACCACCAGGGAGGTAAGTAGTTACAATAAGTCAATAAGATTCTCTAATCATGCACTAATGTATGGCTGAAAATTAGAAACCGAAAAACACTTAATTGACATAAGAAAGCCCTCCTTTGCATCTAAATTGAAAACAAAAATGTGAAAACGTTGCATCCATAAGAGGTATTAAAAGTAAAGCAGGACATGTTATGTTATTCTAACAATTTTCTTAGTGTTGTATCTATGATGGAGGGAAATATGTTGATGTTACTAAATAAATCTGGTCATTGATCATTGTTAAACTCGAAAATATGGAAGTGACTACTATGTATATTGTAAATTTGTTGTACCTCATCTATGCATTTGTTCAATAAAGCAGAATAAGAAAAAAAGACTCCTGCCCTTAAATGTACAGTGTCACCTTCTGTTGCTGACCCTGCCTATATCCCTTGACTATTCTGGTCCCTGACTCCCGGACTGTTTACTGAATGCTGATTACTGCTGCCTGCCCGGACCTCAGCCTGTCTTCTGACCTGAGTCTGATTTCTGGCATAGGAGAAGATTTTCTGCTAATTGCACTCCTGCCACTCCTCCTCTGAGCCCAGTCCTGTGGCCATTTCAGGTACTGTTTATTTAGTGGGAGGTGTTGGAAAGGCTAATCCTCATCTATTTTAACTTTGTATTTCATTTGTGACATGTAGCTATTTCTTTAACCAAAGGGCCAAACATGGTTGCTATAAGGTTTTATTGCCATTATGATCTCATGATAAACTGGCACAGTATGTTTGAAACCAAACTGAGCTTGGAAAGAGGCTTAAAGCACACCATGGGACCTATTCTTTCTAGCATAGGTGAATTATTGATCTTGTGCAGAAATACATAGCAACTAATTAATGATCAAGCACAGCTAGAATAATGAAAGTAAAGGTCTAGGTGGCTCCTGCGAGTTACTTTACTTGAGAAATGTTGCACTTGTGTTAGTAAATGAACCCTAAGCAATAACAAACTCAAAGGGGGTTTCCCATCAGATTAATCAAAATGAGAGAAAACAGACTTGTAACTAATGGAAACTATTTTTAAACAAAGAGGCTAAAGCTCTCCTGGGTATCCTACAGTATTTCTTCCTCACTTCAAGCAGACAATCTTTTAAACACACTAATTATACAACAGTGCTAGGCTTTCATAGGCTTTAAATATATTCCAGCAGCTTCTAAAAATGACGATTGAGGCCAGTATATAAACACATAGTATATAACTCTAAGCCATTTAAACATTGCCCAGTTTTGCTCATCATATATCTGTCCTCAATAACTTCTATAGATGTTTCTATAACAGCTCAGCTCCAAACAGTTGATATGATCCCCAAGTGGCTCATTACTACAAGAAGTGAAAAAGAAAAACATAAAATGCCTTTCTCAATGAAAACTTCAACAAGCTCTGCTCATTTCACCTCAGTGCCTATTATTTCTCTTTCATGCTATTAGCACGGTAGCTGAAGAGCAACTGGAAAACAAGTATTTCTCGGGGATAGACTAAAAACAAAAAGAAAATTATGCCTACGAAAAATGATGCCTAGATCTGCTTTGTTTTGTTTTCTTCTGACATAATTAATCATATTGGTTTTTAATCCATGTAGAGCAGTGCAATTAACATGTTATTTATGTGTAGCTCTGGCATATAACATGACATATTGTTAGTGATTATTTAGTCATTCCTAACCAGTCCCTGCCCAATAGAGCTTACACTCTGATTAACCTAGCACAAGCATGCACATATATGGATCAATTTCATTAGGAGCCTGTTAATCTTCTGGTATGTTAAGCATTTTGTTAGGAAATTAGAGTACAAATGAAACCAAGGAAAGCACATGCGAGAAACACACACACTTTAGAATGCAGAAAGTGCCGTTGTTTTTAACTGTTTAAGAAATGAAAGCACTAAAGCATTTCATATAATTATATCATTAACTAGTTGAATGGTACCCAAATTAAAACGGAGGTTCATATTTGAGACCCAAGTTCTGATTCAAGATGAAGGATGGATATTCTTTAAATGCCCATTATTATTTTTTTCTACATACAGTAACAGAGTAAAAGAGGTGAATTATACTCGAAAAGATAAACACAATATACAATAATCATTGCAGGACTATACTGAAAAGCACAAGGAATGTATTGTCATCAAGATGTACTTCTGAGTACAGATGCAGCCACTTTGGTTTGTCTGTTTGACACAGAATAACTAAACACAGATATCTGATTTATCTCATTTAACACAGAAAACTGCGTCACAACATCCCATCTAATTAAAGCATTCACCATTGTGAACAATGGAGCTTTGGTATGCTAATGAAAAGGTTAAATGCATTAAATGAGTTAAGATGACTTAAGATAACACAGTTTCTTCAATTACCCCTGAGTCATGACGCATTTAACTCACAAATCCAAGTGGCTTCATCTGTATAAATGACAATAAAATAAATCATGAATACATCGTTTTTGTTCTAAGGACATATTGCCTGACTATTTTGTTATAGAAAAACCAAAGTTCAGCTAAATGATACATTCAGTACATACATAGGATCATGGCGATACATCTATTACATTTAGGGGTATTCCAAGAATGTAAAAATAACTTCTGTTATTATAAATGCACAGTATTTTTCAATACAGATTTAGTTTAAGGAATGAATCAGGTAAATTCCCAGTTGTCGCAATTAAAGAAAATCTATGCTGAAAGAAGAAACAAATTTAGTCTCAATGTAGTGGCACAAGGAGCCCAAGGTTCCCAATTGTTTGGCTGGTGATACAGTATATAGATATAAAGGAGTGATAGAGTAAATCATACTAAATACCCTTGCCCAAACCACTGTACTAAGGGGCATTGTCACAATATGTAACCCTTAGTTATTTTTCCTCCACAATTTATAAAACAAAGAGGAGATTGGGATGAAAACATACTATGTAAATGTGTTGGGTTCAAGTACCATTGAATTAAAACTTTTGGCCCAGATTTCATTGCTAGCATAAATCCATGTTGAATGCAAAACAATCTTATCAGGCTTAATGGAGTGATCCAGTGTAGTTAGTATTTACACCTCACAGGGCTTGCCCAAATTTTTGTCATGGAGATTGTGAGGCAAGGAATAGTCAAGATCACCAGGACCTTGTGGTTATCAAGGATGAGTCAGAGTCGAATAAGTACAGGTTCAACGCATGCAGCACAATGAATATTTGGGATGTGGTCCAGCAGGTCGAGTTAAGGTAGAATCAAGTCAGGCTGGGACAAGGCTAGGCTTCTGGAACAAAAAAAGACAACCAGGTAAGGAACTGAGTTGTAGGGATGTAGCGAACTGTTCGCCTGCGAACTTGTTCGCGCGAACTTCGACCGTTCGCGTCCGCCTAATGTTCGCGAACGTTTGGGAACGTTCGCAATTTGAGTTCGCGACCATTCGACCGCTAAAATCGAACGATTTCCATTCGTTAAAATCCCTCGAACGTTCGATTCGAATGAAAATCCTTCGATCGAACGATGAAAATCCTTCGAACGTTCGAATCGAACGAAAAATCCTTCGAACGTTCGAATCGAACGATTTTGCGGGTGTTCAAAGTTCGCGAACTGTTCGCGAACTGCTCGCATTTTTTGCTGGTGTTCGCGAACGGCGTTCGCGAACACCAAAACGCCAGTTCGCTACATCCCTACTGAGTTGTCATTGTCCTAAAACAGGCATGTCATTTTGTGGCAATGTCAATGTGTTAGTGCTCATGGAGTCAATATGCACATACTTGTGCTGTGTGGACACCAGTGTTCAGTGGGAAAGTAATACATATGCTTGTGTGACAATACTGTATGTGCCACGGAAACTTGAGTGAATCAGAGGAGAACACCTGAAGATGAAAATCCATTATCTTAATATATCTGGTACTGGTATTATTCTTACAGGGCTGTTATTCCGCCTTCTCTTCCGTTTATTAAATATTACAGTCTAAGAAATACTGTAGTGGGGTTACTCAAATCAAATCCAACATTATTCATTTTGACCTTGGGAAATCCTGCAGCATTCATTTATCTCTCTGTTTTTTTAAAGGGTAATCTGTTTTAATTTCTATAGTATAGCATATTTACAATACTTTAGAATCTCTGCTATTTATATATAATGGAAGTGAACCTAGCATAATCTCTAAGGTGGCACTGTGACAAATCATGGATCCAAAAAGAAACTGGGTTTATCAGGAAATGGAAAAGAATTTGGTTATATAGTGATATCAGGATCAATGTTTAGCTTAGTCTATGCAGGTGTATCTATATTTTTATATCTGTGAGTGTATTTATAGGTCTGTACAGGTATGGGACCTGTTATCCAGAATGCTCGGGACCTGGGGGGTTTTCCCGGATAATGGATATTTCTATAATTTGGATCTTCATACCTCAAGACTACTAGGGAATCATGTAAACATTTCATAAACCCAATAAGCTAGTATTGAATCCAATAAGTATTCATTATATCTTTGTTTGGATCAAGTACAAGGTATTGTTTTATTATTACAGAGAAAAATTAAATCATGCTGCATTTGCCCTTCTGCCTTGATATTTGGTGAGACCTGAATTATTTCTATTACGGTTTTTGTTCTAAATGCATTAGTATTACCATTCACTGGGGAAATATTTACAGTGTGCTTTCTTGGCTTTAATGAGTACTTATTCTTGAGTTATGTGTTGTTTTTCCATTAAAACATTCCCTTTAAATTTTAAAAGAAATCCTGGTGCCTATTTGTTTTTAGTCTGTATCGTAGTCTAATAGTGTGCTTTATTTATATAGTGCTGACATCATTACAAAGTGCTTTACATTCTGGTGTATAATAGTAGGGCCCAGTCCTGAGTGTATGGTACACGCGTAGCACATGCTTACCCTGACAATACCACCATGTGTTTAAACAGAATATAGATAATAATCACATCTGGTGTACACTAGACTTATACTGCAGCTACCCACTTGTGTACTGGATTCACATCACTCAAGGCTTAAACTGAGACCAGATATAAGAGATTAGAAAGTTTCAAATAGCAAAATAAAATTGTAATCGTTGTTAATCAGCTAGTGAATAAAAAGCTGACATTTAGGGGGTTAGTTATTAAAGTTCCAAAAAGTTTTTTGAACTATAAATCCGAATTGGGAAAATATATAGTGAATCATTTAAGCGTATTCATCATTGTCTCCGTTAGCGCCCAATGTGACGTTAAAAACAAAAGTACCGTAAAGTATTACGGATTTTGTTCCCGACTCCGATCGGGTACCCCATGTCTATGCCCCATTAGCTCCTCCGATCTCTCTCCTCTGCCATGCCATGCTTAAATTATTCACTATATGGGCACAGACGGACCTACTGCACAAGGCGGTTATATTAAAGAAGGGGCATAAGCACTTTGGATGATTCACTCACCAATGTAAAATAGTTTTATTTATCAGCAACAGCGCAGGATGTAATTTTGTTGTGTATGTCAGTGATGACATCATACTTAACTGTTTGTCGCCATTTTATCACCCTTATAAGCACTAGCACTGATGTGTATTATTCAACTTCCTGAAGACGGCACGAGTATAGTTGCCGAAATGTTGAGAATAAACCATTTTTGATTTTTTTTCACTGAACAAGTCCTGGGAGTGCGGTTTCTTTGATTTACTATGTATTAACCTTTCTAGCCAGTACCTGGGCGGTTGCCAGCAGGTCTAGAGTGCACCTGGTTGGAATTTTTACTATATATATATTGTAAGAACTCACCCTGGTGGTCTAGTGGTGGTGCGATGGGAACGCCCACAGCATCCTTCTTCTGTGCTTTTCTGAGGGACTGACCGCGCTGATCACTTCCGGGTTTAAGCGAGTGACACAGGTGACGTCATTGTGCATGCTCGCGATAATCAGGTATTTATCGTGCAGACGCCTTTCAGACATTGCCTAATGTAAAGGTGGTTCCTGGGTGCATTCTGATACTGATTCTAGTCCTGATATTCTGTATTTGACCCTTGCCTGTCCCTGACTCTGCCTTCTTGCTGTCTGGTTTGATCTCTGTCTATTTTGACCAATCTTCTGATTTCATTTGGTACTGTGCTGTTCTATCTGTATATGACCTTGGCCTGTGACCCCAACCTTGCCAAAGGCGGCTGCTAAAGGCAAGAAGAGCGGACTGAGACCGGAATCTTGGAGTTAGTTCTGGGTTTGGGATACTGATCGTTACAATATAATAAGATTCGGAGAACTTGTGGGACTAATGTTACTACCTAATAATAACTCCAAGGTTGAGCTAGTGCACAACAGATGGTGACACACTCTAAGGAGCCTATTTATTATTCTGTGTAAAAAGTATTGGTGTAGGAAGAAAGATTTTGGGTTCCTAGAGCACTTGGCACTTGGGTGCAAGCTATATAGTAATGACAGCTTGCATCTCAATGGAAGGGGGTTTGCTGTGCTATGGGAATGAATGGCTGAGAGGTTGAAAGGGTGTATAAACGAGGCACGGGGGAGTTGAGCCAAAGTATTATAGGGAAGCTAAGGTAGACTGGGCAGTGGGATTAGTAAGGGGTCATGGGGGAGGAGTGAGGGGGGCATACAGTTTATGAGCTCGGGAGATCTCTCTGTTACAAGAAAAACAGACTAATAGTAACTTATGTAATTTTCCATTAAATAATGTAAATATCAGAGGGAAAAGTAATAACCTTCACTGTATTGAATGGCTGCCCCCATGGCTACACAACACTGTTTATATAAGCATTAGCAGTGTTTCTGAAGCAAACACACCAGTTTTACCAATGTAGGGTACTACTACATTGTATTATCATTCCTGTAAAAGCCATGCTCTAAAGAAATAACCACTGGAAAGGGTGAGGAATTCCTTTGGGTTAAGAAATGTATTATTGGTGTTTGCAACAAATCACCTTGAATAAGTATTGAGTTTGAAGCCCAACTACAATTGCAAATGGAGACTGCTTCACAACTAGGTCAAGTTATTATTATGGGTGACTTCAATTATGTAGTTGCCAAGTCAGAAACAGCTAGTAGGTTTGTAAATATGCTGAATGACACCTTTTTATTTCAGCTTGTTCAATAACCTCCTAGGACTGATTCTCTTTTTGACCTGGTAATAACTAATATTACTGAACTCATCTCTAGTATTTGTGTGGGTGAGCTTTTAGGGAATAGTGATCAAAGGTCTCCTTTGAGCTTATGTTGCAGAAACAACTCTATAAGTGAGTAAATAAAACATTCAACTTTAGATGTGCAAACATTGCCAGTATAAGGGCATCTCTGCAACATATCAACTGGGAAATGCTTTTCACAGGATTTAACACAGAAGAAAAATGGGACATTTTCAAAATACTGCTTGATAAATATGGATATTCCGCTTGTAAGCAAAGGAAAGTCGTTACAAACCAAAAACTTTGTGGTTTGACGGAAGTGTTGTTGTTGACATTGGTGTGCTTTTAAGGCTTTCAAGTTAGCTGGGACTTTGTCAAGTACTGTATAAGGAGGCCAATAAGTCATGTAAATAAGACAAGCTAAAATCAATAGGGAAAAGGGTATTGCAGCAAGGAGTAAAATGAACCCAAAACTATTTTTTAAATATGTTAATAGTAATAAAAAAATAAGCAGAATGGGATGGGCCCTTGTTATTAGAGGGGGTCAGTTAGTTGATGAGAACAGAAATAAAGCAAAGATTCAGAACTGTTATTTTTCATCTGTGTCAATGAGGAACCAAGTAATGAAGGTTTCCTAAAAGTCCCAATTATTTTAAAGGAGAAGAAAAGCTACCAAAGCAGTTTATTGCCAATAGAATAATAGAGTAAGCTATAACACTAAATTTATTCAGCAGAATGCTTTACCATACCTGAGTAAACAGCTCTAGAAGCTCTCTCTGTTTGTTGAGGATAACAGCTGCCATATTAGCTAGGTGTGACATCACTTCCTGCCCGAGTCTCTCCCTGCTCACTAATAGCTCATATATATGAGATTTCAATGTAGCCTGTCACATGCACAAAAGGAAATGCATAATGTGTATTGTTTTAAAGGCAATACACTATACAGAACCCCAAAAAATATATATCTTTACTGGGATCAGGTGAAAAAAATGTGTTTGTCAGAATTAAAAAAATTCTTAGTTTAGTGGGGGAAAAAACTATTTTACACTGTAGTGAACATTAGAATGAAATATAGTGTAGGCAGCGGTAAACCTTAGAAACTATTGGCCACTGAGGTGCCATTAATATCTTGACTAACTCTTCAAAGATTTTACTCCTTGAATGTCTAGCTCTTTCCCAAAGCATTAAAAAGAAACTCATGGAGGAACACTCCTACAGGAATGAAAACAGATTTGCAAATTCATTATTGTTTATGTCAGGAAAGCAAAGGCTTGTGATAAATTTCAACAATGCAAGATTAATATTGGCATAGAAACAATACTGCATTTGAACAAATGAATACATTCTAAAAATGTTCTGCTATCCAACAGGAGTATATTAATAGCCTCCCCTAAATCATTTTAAACATCCTGCTAACAAGCAAAAGAAATGTAGATGTTGAGAAGTTTGTTAGTGAACGTTATGGTTTTTTTTTTTTTTGTAACTTAATTTTTATTGATTTCCAAAAGAAAAAAAAAAAATAAAACAAAGAAAAATACAGACATTTCCAACCGTACTAGGTGTCCATGCATGCGTAGAATTGCACAACATTAGCCAGTACATTGTTCACATAAAACAAGTCCATCAAAAGAAGAATCATATGCAAAAAACAAGCGAAAAAAGAAAAAAAGAACTGACAGAAAAAGTGAAAAGGAAGGACCCCCACAGTGTGGCATTAAATACGCATGAGAAAGGCGAGACACCCGGCCCACCACTGTAACATATATGTTTTAAGCATATCCTCTCTCAACAATCCAGGGAGTCCGCTTTGTTGGTCGTGACATAATAGACCCAATTACCCCAAATTTTGTCATGCAATGGTAGTTTATTACTTACTCGGGCAGTCATTTCTTCGAATCTCCGATTGCTCTCAAGCCGGTAAGTAACCTCCCGAATTGATGGAATTTCTAGGGACTTCCATTTGGAAGTGATGGCCAATCGCGCTACCGTCGCTACCTGGTTTACCCACTTCTGGGCAGCGTTCTTAAGTCCAGTAATAGGGAGGGCTAATAGTAAATGGGGCATCTCAATATTCAGGGTGTTTTTAAGACCGATGTTATTAAATCAACAATTTCCTTCCAAAACTGGGTCAGTTTCGGGCAGTCCCATAGAACATGGGACAATGTACCTCTAAGTTGACAACCTCTCCAGCATAAAGGGCTACTATGCGGAAACATGTTAGAAAGCCTATCCGGTGTGAGGTACCATTTCATCATAGATTTGTATACACTCTCTTTCTGTAAGGTACATACTGTCATCCTACGTGCATTCTCCCATATTCTACCCCACTGAGGATGGGTCAATTCCTTACCCCATGCGTCTTCCCAATATTGCATATAGGCATGTGTAGGAAATGGCGCATCGGGCAAAGCATTTAACAAGTTATATAATTGGGATATAAGGCCTTTACATGGGAAGCTGCTTCCTAAAATCCTCTCAAATGGAGATAACAGTATCTGGGTCTGCCGTCCATACAACGTAGTAATATAATGCATAACCTGAAGATATTCCAGCCGTTTTCCAGTACTCCACTCACATTTTTGTGCGATTTCATCATATGTATATAGCCGTTTTCTCAGTGGGTTAATAAAATCACTGATTCTACGAAAAGCATAGGCTGCCCAGTCTAGGTGGTACGAATTCCCTAAACCCGGCTGGAATTCTGGATTGCCGAAGAGCAATATCAAAGCTGATGGGTACGTACTAATTCGATATTTTCTTTGGCATAGCTTCCATATGGAGAGGGTAAGTTTCATAGGCTTAGGGGCTGAAACCGGGAGTTGTGTTTTAGGATGATTTATCAATAGCAAATTACTAATATGGTAAGGAAATAACCAAGTAGCCTCCAATTGTGCCCACCGAGTTGGCGCTTGCGGCTGTAGCCACGCTAAAGTTTGGCGTAGGTGGGAAGCCTGATAATAGCGTCCTACGTCCGGGACAGCAAGACCTCCCTGACTCCTCCCCGCTAAGAGAACTGATCGCGGAATCCTAGGCTTAGTCGTACCCCATATATATTTGAAAATCAGTTTTTGGATATGACCTAATTGAGAGCAGGGAACATGGACTGGGATGGTCTCAAACAGATATAATAACTTTGGGAGTACAGTCATTTTGACCACCGCTATGCGTCCAAACCACGAGGTACCATAGGATCCCCATTCCTGCATATCCATCGATAAGCGAGCAACCAAAGGTATAAAATTTGCCCGATATAACTGATGGTAATGTGGTGTCAATTTGACCCCCAGGTAATTTATATGGGATGTTTGCCAATTGTAATGGAAAGTGTCCTGCAGTGCCCGCTTCGCAGACCCCCCTATGTGGAACATAAGAGCTTCCGATTTAGCCCAGTTGATTTTATATCCCGCCACCTGACTGTAAGTTTGCAATAGATGGTGTAAGTTGGGTAAGGAGATAGAGGGATTGTGAAGAGTGAGCAGGACATCGTCGGCAAAGAGCGAAACTTTATAATCTACATTGCCCACTAAAATTCCCGTGATATCTGGATGTTCCCTTATTTTGGCAGCCAACGGTTCGATACTGAGAGCATAGAGCAGGGGAGAAAGCGGGCAGCCCTGTCTGGTACCGTTCCTAATGTGTATAGGCACACCAGCATCCCCGTTCAATTTTAGATAAGCCGACGGGGTCGTGTAAAGTGACTTGACAGCTTGGAGGAAAGGCCCACGAAATCCCAGTGACTGGAGCAATTGAGTCATATAGGTCCAATCTAACCTATCGAAGGCTTTCTCCGCATCTAAACTCAAAACTACAGACGGAGTGCCTCGGGATTGAATAATATCAATAAGATCTATCGCCCTGCGGGTGTTATCTCCTGCTTGTCTTCCCATAACAAAACCCACTTGGTCAGAGTTGATCAGTCTGGGCAAAAGTGGGGCTAATCGTTGGGCAAGCAATTTAGTGAAAATTTTCAAGTCGCTATTCAAAAGTGCTATGGGTCTATAGTTCCCACACTGCGATAGATCTTTACCGTCCTTGGGAAGGACCGTTATATATGATGAAAGCATAGAATTGGGTATTGGCTCTGTCCCCTGTAAGAAAATATTAAACAATTCCGCCAGAATAGGTGCAAGGGTTGCCTTGAAAGTTTTATAATAAGTATTAGTAAACCCGTCAGGTCCTGGAGACTTGTGGAGAGGTAGGGCTTTCAACACATCGAGTACTTCCTCCGTTGTAATGTCCCTATTTAGGCCCTCTAATTCCTCACCTGTCAATTTGGGTAAATGACACCTATCCAAAAATTGGGCTAAACGTTGTGAGTTGGCGCTAGATGAAGGAGCAGTTGCCGGGAATAAATTATACAATTTGGAATAATAAGAATGGAAAGCTTGCAAAATTTGAACCGGGTTGTGGAGGGCTTCCCCAATCTCAGAATGGATTCTCAAAATTTGGGATTGCCTAGATCGCCGCTTCAATTGGTTCGCTAATAAAGTGTGGGCCTTGTTTCCCATTTGGTAATATTTCCTTTTAGTCCAAATAATCGTTTTCTCCGCTGCCCGCATGGCAATATGTTTTAAAGAGGAACGGAGATGTTGAATTTCCCCGGCCTTCGCCGGATCTGGGTGTTGTTGATTTTGAGACTCTAACTGATATAATTTGGATTCTAAATTATTAGTCTCCTGTTGTTGATTACGTTTGTAAGCGGTAGAAATTGAGATAATGTGGCCCCTAATCACAGCCTTATGGGCTTCCCAAATCAAGGCCACAGAGTTAATAGATCCCTTATTCTGATTGAAATATTCTGTCAAGTGTGTCCTAATGACTTCCCTGGTGGCGGGGTCGTTGAGGAGTGTCTCGTTCAGCCTCCAGTGAGTCTGTTTTGGAATCACCGGAGGGATCTAAATAATCAAAGTAATGGGGGCATGGTCCGACCAAGAGATAGCCTGAATAGAAGCGATAGTGGAACGTTATGGTTTTTAACCCATGGCTTTTCATGTGCGGATTTCTTGATTTCTGAACATTGATTGCTTTATTAGGTAGGTAAATTGCACTTCCCCTTTCCAATAATGGGCCATAATTTACAGTGAGTGGCCATTACTGCTGTATGTCTTTCTATCAGAGAGACAGAGAGTGACTCTTATGTTGTTTGCACTTTTGCTGCATATATATATATATATATATATATATATATATATATATATAACATTCACACTTTAATTTAGATATGTGTGGGTACACATATCAGCTGAGCCCCAGAGGTTTGTAAAGAGTTTTAATACTCTCTAACAAGGTGTGTCTTGTGGAAAGTAAAATGCACATAGTCATGCTTCAGGATAACCAGTCGAGTCTAGTGATAGGCGAATTTGTGGCGTTTTGCCGAGAAATTCAAGAATTTCCTGTGAAATTCGTGAAACAGCGAAAAATTTGCGACACGCACCGGTGTCTCGTTTTTGACGCCGCCGCCCATTTTTTGATGCCGGCGCATATTGGCTATAGGCAGAGTTACAACACATTGCATTGTGTACCCCTGCTCTACATTGTGTATATGAAATCTTCTCCCTAAAAGTATTCAAAACGTTAAAATGATATCCCTTTCTAAACCCTTCTTTTTTAAGGGTGATGTTGAACGTTGAGCTCTAATTTAACTGCCGCTGTCCTCCCTTATGAACATTGATGTGCTGGCCATTGAACATGTATTGATTACTCCGTGATTGCAGGTTAAAGAGCCAGTCTCTCTGGACGGCAACATTATACATAAGATCGTCAGAGAAACAGGATGGACGATATTGTTTACAACTTTCTGAGAAATGCTTTAACCTCAGCAATGTCACCAGAGCAAGGACCTCATTTAGTGATTGCCATTTAGCATTTGTAAAGTAATCTGTAACGTAATGTAAGCAGCAGTTTATGTTTTAGTAGATTGTCCCTTTTATAACAAGCAGCTGCAGAAATAATCTTGATGGGAACAGAGCTCTGTCCTTCCAAGCTGCTGTGTCCTTGCTGTACAGGGAGATAGCCTTTAATACCGATGAAGCACTCTTATGCATGGTGTTTCCTTAAGTGATTCTGACTGGTGATCTTTTAGACTTTTTTCCCCAGTAGGATGGGGAAATAAATATATTTGTTTTGATTTCAAGGGGGTTCTTCCTTGTGAAATAATTTCACAAGGAAATTACAAAATAAACTTGTGAGTGTGGGAAAGAACAGAACTGTTATGCCTAATGTTTATATCAAGGACAGAAGTCACATATAAACTCATAAGAAATTGAATCATTCAATCCTCAGATTCACTCTTCTCTTCTTTTGCAAAATATGAACTTTATTTCAGATGCTTGAAGTCAAGATATAAAATATGCCAAGGCTTCTTTAGTCTTCTAATGCTGGCATACGTATACTGTATGTTGCAGGGTTTAGGGATGGGCGAATTTTTTCGCCTAGTTTCGCGGAAAAAATGACGCCCATAGACTTGTATGGAGTTGTGCATCAAAATAAAAAGATGCGCGACAATTTTTTTGTCGCCCATAGACTTTAATGGGCGTCGGCGTCATTTCGCTGGCGGCGAATTTTTGGCGAAACGAAACGGGTCAAATTCGCCCCTCCCTAGCAGGGTTATAACATGTTCAGTCTTGATGAAATAAAAACAAGAAAATAAAGATGGTTTAGGAAATGTACACATTGTCTAGGTAGATAGAGATCCATGAAGATTTTTATGGTTATTGCTATTGTTGTTGTTGTTGTTGTTACAGTATTATTACTATTATCACGACTATTCTGCAGCACTTTACATGAATTATACAACATTCACACCCTGCTCCAATTGAGTGGAGCCAGTTAAATACTAAATAAAGCACCTTGGTAAAGTATACCTGTTACAGGTAATTTAATTCTACATTCTACAGTACCTTAATTCCAGAACTTCATTCGAGGATATAATCTCTTGCCTGTGTACTGTGATTGTGTAATTCCAAGGCTGAAGGAAACAATATGTAAATAATAAATGTAGTGTAAGTAAATTTTATTTTGCTCAACTAACATGATAGAAACAGATTTGGAATTATTTCTTACAGTGACAGATCCCCTTCAATTCTGGAGACTTGGCAGCTGTTTGTTCCTTGGCCACCATAATTTGTTAAACCACCTAATTTTTGGCTCTACAAGGTTCTACTAGCTGTAAGATCTTCCCAGTGTCAGATTGAACTACCAGGACACCAGGAAAACAACAGGTGGGCCCAGGTGTCAGTGGGCCTCTTGCTTCTAACCATTTAGCCTATTTTATGGTCATTCCATATTTCTTTATGGGACAAAAATGCTTAATAATGAAAGAATAAAGTAAAAAGATATAAAAGACTAGGAGAAGAAAGAGATTGAGTGAGGAGAGGAGGAATAATA
Source organism: Xenopus petersii (assembly GCA_038501925.1). Classification (NCBI taxonomy): domain Eukaryota; kingdom Metazoa; phylum Chordata; class Amphibia; order Anura; family Pipidae; genus Xenopus; species Xenopus petersii. The sequence goes on along the minus strand of CM076679.1, from coordinate 93,330,183 downwards.
GTTTGGAAAGTGGGCATATGGTCTAAGGTTTTTTGGTGGGCCCTGGCCTCCCAGTTCAACACTGGATCTCCCTGTCTCTTCTGCTGGTGATTCCTACAGACCCAATGAGTCCTGCTTTACAGATACTGTGTAGGTCTGCCAAGAAGCTGAACTTTATCCTTCTTCATCATGAAATAGTTTCATTTTAGTGTTTATTTTCATGATTGTCTAGGTTAAGGCACTTCACTTGGTAGGCAAAATGAGTAATTGGGTGTGATTTTTAACACACTGTAGGGTTTGCTGTTGGTGGAGGATTTTAGGATGAGTAATTAGTAATTAGTTCCATATGATATAAGAGAAGAACTTCCAATCTTGCCTTAAGAGAAGTATTGGTACATTTTCACAAATAAAACAGCTTCCTGTGTGTTTCAAAATTCTCTAATTCTCTAATGCTGTAAAGCAGCCTAAATTAATTTTAACACGTTTTGTGAGGTTTGTTAATAGAGTGGACAATTTCTAGATCTAGTAAAGGTCCTCTTGCAATCACAGGAAATGCAATATTTATTCTGTAATCCATGAAATGTGAAATGAACCTTATTAAACATCTCACAAGGATTCAATTTAGTGTAACTTGAAGAGTGGGATTTATATGTCTTTATATGATTTCCATTTGTGATCTGCCTGCATATCAATTTACTCCTTACTATTCCATTAAATCCTCTGTGATGGTCAGTACAAAAAACTGTGTGAATTTAAAGAGCATCTATAATACACAGGCATTCAATGAAAATATACTATATATAGACACTCCATACATTCTTCGAGGCATGTTGAAAATAAAAGATTAATATTTCTTAGAATTCATTGCCCTGATGTGATATCCTAATGAATTCCATAATACATGTATGAATCATGACTTGTAAAGGTAGAAGTCTACAGGGAAACATTTCTTTTAGAGTGGTTCCTTTGAAAATATATTGGGAGAAATAATTTCTTGACTTTGTGAATTACTGCGTAGTGGAATAGTTGCAGTCATTTGTATGTTAGTGTCGATTTACTATAGACAGGAATTTGAGCAGGCTTTTGCTTATAAATAATGTTTGGCAGCAATATTTGGGCAGTAAGACCCTAACCTCCATATGTAATACAAGTCATTATGTCTAGTCACTGCCTAGTACTGACTAGACAAAGTAACCCATAGCAAACAATGACGTTTGCTTTTAAACAAGTTACCAATTTTAGGGTTAGTTCACACAAGGAGATTCAGGGAGTTTGTCGCCTGGCGACTAATCACCTCTTCTTCTGGGCAAAAATCTCCCCGAACTGCCTCAGCGTGTCTTCCCATAGGCTACAATGAAAAGTCGCCTGCGCTAAAGCACACGCGGTGCTGCGATTTGCGAAGTTGCCTCACGGCGGAAACTTCGGGTGACTTAGGAAAACGCAGCCCCATGCGTGCTTTAGCGCAGGCGACTTTTCATTATAACCTATGGGAAGACATGCTGAGGCAGTTTGGGGAGATTGTCGCCCAGATGAAGAGGCGATTAGTCAGGTGACAAAATCTCCCCGAATCTCCTCGTGTGAACTAACCCTAAATGTTAACTTGCTGTTTGTTGCTATAGGTTACCAGTGCTATGCCCTGTGTCTTATATCACATAACCTCACATATCACCTGACATTTCCATGTATGACTACCCTGATATAATGCCTATGTTTTATAGTGCCAAAGGGTTATGCAATAGTGATGTGTGTCAGGAAAATTCAACCCGCACCAGACCATAACCCACAAAACCTTAACCTGCACCCAGCTCTGACCTACAAAATTGTCGCCACTTATTATCCACACCTGACCCGTAGCCACATCATCTTACTCTGTATACTACTTTTGTGAGCTCTTCTGGTTCCAAGACACAGGATTGTTGGGGGCAGAGGAGAAGTGCATGTCCTCAGTCTGACCCACACCCTAACATAACCCGCAATGGTTGGCCAAATTTAAGCCCAAACCTGCCAAACTAGTGGTCAACCAGTGGGTCCCTGTGGGTGCACATAACTATTATGTATATAAACAAAAAATGTATTTCATACTTACCGTAATTTTTGTTTCCTGGTTACTATGGGCAGCACTCACACCTCTGGGTTATCCCCGCCCCCGCTTTTAATAGGACAGAACGATTAAGTTAATTAAATTAACCCATGATTATATAAACACCCCTCCCCCTCAGACCAGTGTCTTCTAAGTCCGAGCTTTCATTTCTTTGGGAGGGTTCGGCGTGAGTGCTGCCCATAGTAACCAGGAAACAAAAATTACGGTAAGTATGAAATAAATTTTTTGTTTTTCCTGGTCACTATGGCAGCACTCACACCTCTGGGTCAGTACCTTAGCAGTTAGAGAGGGTGGGAGAAAGAAATTCAAATAAACTTCTTCATTTGCCGAATAGTGTATTTATTTTGCAGATTTTACTGCTTCCAATACTCTTTTGCCAAATAAAGTATCATCTGGTGCAAACACATTAACATGATAATGTCTCAAGAATGTGTTGGTTGACGACCAAGATGTTGACTTGCAAACTTGCTCCAACGTAGCTTCTGCCTGAAACGCCCAAGAAGCGCTTAATGATCTAGTGGAGTGTGCTTTTACCCCTTTCGGAATTTTACGTCCTGCAGACTGATAAGCCATGTGGATACATTTTACTATCCATCTACTTATTGTAGATACTGCAGCTGCTTGTCCCTTCCTGTTACCGTCAGGAATTACAAACATTCTGTTTGATTTTCTCCACTCTTTTGATCTTCTTAAATATACTGATATGCATCTAACTAGATCTAATGTGTTCCATATTTTTTCCTGTTCTGAAGCAGGTTCTGGAAAGAATACTGGCAAGATTGATTCTTGATTTATATGGAATGTTGATACCACCTTAGGTAGGTACTCTGGCACCGTCCTTAACACCACCCGATGAGGTTGAATAACTGTAAACGGTGGCTCTGCTGACAGCGCTTGTAAATCACTTACTCTTCTTGAGGAGGTGATTGCTGTAAGAAAAAGAGTCTTTAACGTCAGATTTATATCAGACACTTCTTCTATAGGCTCAAAGGGCCTGGATGTAAGCGCCTGCAATACCAAAGGTAAATCCCACGTGGCTGACAAAATCCTCCTTGGAGGCCTCAAATGCATTACCCCTGCCATGAATTTTGCTATATTCTCCTCCTTGGCCCACTGAACACCTGTTAATGCCGAGATAGCAGAGACTTGTGATTTTAATGTCCTCAGACTCAAGCCTTTATCAAACCCTAATTGAAGGAATTCTAGTACATGAGTAATTGCAATTTGTTCCGTAGTAATTTCTTTTGAAGAAAGCCATTGAGAAAATACTTGCCAGACTCTGTCATATGTTCTATTTGTTGAAAATTTTCTGGCCGACATCATAGTATTTATCACTGAGTCCGAAAACCCCTCTTTACTCAATCTGCTCCTCTCAATCTCCAGGCTTTCAGGCACAACCTTCTTGAGCAAGGGTGGCTGACTGGACCCTGCGTCAACAAGTTTATTCTGTGGGGAAGTTGAAAGGGCTCTTCCACTATCATTGACTTCAGTAATGTGTACCAAAACCTCCTCGGCCAGTCTGGGATGATGGCTATCATTTCTGCTTTTTCTGCCTTTATTTTCCTCAATACTCGAGGAATCAGAGGTATGGGAGGAAATATATATATAGGAGACCCTTGCTCCATGATTGATGAAAAGCATCCATTGCTATTGCTTGGGGACAATGATATCTCGAAACAAACTTCTTTACTTTGCAATTGGCTGGAGTGGCCATCAAATCTACCTCTGGCATGCCCCATCTCTTCACTATCTGAGCAAAAACCTCCGGATGAAGCTCCCATTCGTGTTTGTCTATTACTGACCGACTGAGAAAATCTGCTACAACATTCTTCCTCCCTGGAAGATGCAGAGCTGAAATATTCTGTAGATTGTCTTCTGCCCAAATCATGATGGGACGAAGTTCCGTCATAAGACTTAGACTGTGTGTTCCTCCTTGTCTTCTTATGTACGCTACTGCTGCGACATTGTCTATCTTCACCATCAATGATGTTCCCCTCAATCGATACTCGCAACGCTGAATCGCTCTCCATACTGCTCTCAATTCTAACACATTGGCTGGTAGTGTCTGTTCCTTGTCTGACCACTGACCCTGTAGATACACATTGTCTATGTGTGCTCCCCACCCAAAGGGGCTGGAGTCCGTGGTCAAAACCTTCCAACTGATTTCTTTCAACACTTGACCTTGTGCTAGCTTCTCCTCCTTTAACCACCATTTCATCTCTTCCATTACTTGAGTCTGAATCCATATCTTCTGATTCCAATCTTGCAATTTTGGGTTCCACTGACTCAAAAACATTCTTTGCAGAGGCCTGACATGCCATCTTGCCCACTTCAGCATTGGAAAAGTTGAATTTAGGAGACCCAAAATACTGCTCATTTCTCTTGCTGAACTTATGGATCTTCTCATAAGACCTCTGATTGTCTGCTTTATCTTGTTCTTTTTCTCTTCTGGCAGCACTACCACTGCCTGACTTGTCAGAAATCTGGCCCCCAAATATATCAAATCCTGTGTCGGCCACAACTGACTTTTTTCTAGATTGAACACCCAACCGTGATCCTGTAAATACCGGATAACATAATCTCTTTGTTGTTCTAGCGTGATGGGGTTTTGTGACTTTATCAATATGTCGTCGAGATAATGAAAAATGTGTATTCCCAACTTTCTGATTTCCGCAATGAGAGACTGCAGGACCTTTGAAAAGACTCGGGGGGGAAGTTGCTAACCCAAAAGGGAGGCATCTGAATTGATAATGACTTCTGTGATCTATCGCAAATCTTAGGAACTTGTGATGTGAGGTTACTATGGGAATATGGAAATAAGCATCCTTTAAATCTAAAGATAGAAGCCAATCCCCCTCTTGAACTTCCTTTATGATTGAAAAAATGGATTCCATCTTGAATCTCTTTATTTTCAGATATCTGTTTATTGGTCTTAAATCCAGTACTGGACGAAAATCCCCTGTCTTCTTTCGTAACATGAACAGGACTGAATAAATCCCTTGTCCCTGAAAATGTTGAGGGACTGGTTGAATAGCGCATTCCTCCAACAATTGTTGTATATAATTGTTCAATATCCTTCTTTGTTGTCTTTTCTTGGGAATTTTCGACATGATAAATTGATTGTGTGTCGGAATGTTTTCGAATTCCAGACAGTATCCTTGTCTGATGATCTTCAATACCCACTGATCTGTCACTGACTTTGCCCAAACTTCTGCAAAATGAATTAACCTTCTGGGTATTTTTAAAGTTTGGGCTGTCAAAACTTCAAAATTTTCTTGAAGGTCTGGTAACCATGCCTCTACCTCTTTGACCTTTAAAGAGAGAGTATTGACCTCCTCTCCAACGGCTAGACTGTTCCACTCTGCCTGATGGTCCACCTTGTCTCTGTTCTTTAGATGCCTTGTCTCGAAAGGAAGCTCGATTCGATCCAAAATCAGATGTCCTAAAGGATCTCTTCTCTTGTGGTAAAAATACACTTTTACCCCCTGTCACCTTCTTAATTATGTCATCCAACTTTGTTCCAAACAACATATTTCCTTCAAAAGGCAAATTACACAGATTAATTTTAGAAGCTCTGTCCGCATTCCATGCTCTTAACCACAAAGCTCTTCTTGTGGCTATTGACAAAGCCATTGCCCTCGATGAGGATCTAACTAGATCCACTGACGCTTCAGTAACAAAGTCTGTCGACAGTTTTAATTCTGCTAATGCTTCTATAATGTTCCTTCTATCCACTCCTTCTCTTAAAGCTGTCTCCATGTTCTGTAACCACATCTGCATAGCTCTAGATACCGATGTAAGAGCTAAGGCTGGTCTACAAGTGGCTCCTAAAGCCAAATAGGTTCTCTTCAAAGAAGCCTCCATCTTCCTATCCATAGGATTAAGAAAAGAGATAACATCCTCCACTGGTAACAGGGTCTTTCTAGATAGCCTTGATACTGCTGCATCAACTTTTGGTGGTTTATCCCAGATTAGTTCCTCTTCTGTGGAAAAAGGATACAATTTTTGGACCTTCTGCGGAATTGGGAATTTTGAATCTGTTTTATTCCATTCTCTTATTACAATTTCTTTTATTATTTCGTGCAGAGGAAAAGTTGATCTTTCCTTTTTTAGAAACTTAAAAGGGTTTGAGGAGGAGGATTGTTGCTCTGGCTTTTCTGGAAGCCCCAACTGCTCCCTAACTGCCTTTATCAAAGGTTCTACTAAAGTAAAATCAAAGGCTGAACTATCTCCTTCCTCTAACGAATCCTCTTCATCTGAATCTACAGGTGATCGATAAGACATAGAAGCATAACTTGTTGATTGCAAATGTGATGAAATTTTTTCTTCTCTGACATTCGTAGTGGCCAATTTTACTCCTTCCGTTACCGCTTCTCTAATCCACTTCATTACTTCTGCAGTATCTGCTGCTGCATCACCTGCTAATCTTCTGGTGCAGCGCTCACACAACTTTGAATGTTTAAGGGCTTGGTTGTCACATGCCACACAGATTCTATGCTTCTCTTTTGAGACAGCTTTTCTTGGGGTAGGCACACTGCAACAACATTAAAAAGAAAAATATCTTGATATAAGCACTCTTTTAGACTTATTAACCACTTACCGATAGTGGCTCACCTCCTAATATTACTGGCAGCATTTTCAGGGCTACTAGGCACTTCAGGTAAAGAGGTCATACTGGGAAAAAGAAACAACAAAAGTTAATTGTCCATTCTCGCCCAGCACAAGAACCCCATAAGAACAATATATACCTTCTGCGAACCAATTCTTCTAAACTAGGTTGAAGATCAGGAATGGCGCATTGCACACCACCAACGTGTTGCAGACTGCTCTTCGCGCCAAACTAGCGTCTCCGCATTCCACAAACCGGAAGTGACGCTACAGGAAACGCGACTTCGCATGGAACGCAGATTCCCCTCAACGCTGCGTCACTTCCTGTTCGTGGAACGCGTATGCGTTCCAGCATAACCCTATACTGCCGAACGCAATGCGCAGTCCCTTGCAGCTAAACGAAATACTAAAAAGACCCTGCGTAGTGCCGCCCAACACCCGGTCTGCGACTCAGGTAAAATATATAAAAATAAACGGCCCGGGCTGCCTAATAACGAGGTACCGACTAGCTGATCTCCTCTGGGAGGAAATACATTGCATAGTCCTACCAGGGAGAGAGGCTAACTCCCCAGGTTATGGTCCCAAAAATGGGTCCGTGTGAGCCACAAAATAAAAACTCTACCCCAAAAAAGGGCTCCAAAGCGAGGACAGAAAAAAGACACTGGTCTGAGGGGGAGGGGTGTTTATATAATCATGGGTTAATTTAATTAACTTAATCGTTCTGTCCTATTAAAAGCGGGGGCAGGGATAACCCAGAGGTGTGAGTGCTGCCATAGTGACCAGGAAATGTGTATATATGTATATATATATATTTATGTATATATATATATTTATATATATATATATATATATATATATCTATATATATATATATATATATATATATATATATATATATATATCTCTTCCGGTAGCGAAACCCTAGGCCCCGGTACAGATTTCAGCACATAAATGGAGACTGACCACCTTAAAGAGTTCAATTTGCCACTTTGCTGGCTTTTATTTGCAAGAAACACAAACTCTTCAGCCCACTGGCTTCACATGGGGAATCACATATGCTTCACATCATAGCAATAACAGTCCCGCTTCACACCCTCACTGGTGTTCACCTTACTCACAGTGGAGTTTAGCCCTCAATGGCTTTCAGCAGACCACAATCCCAGAATCCTCTCTGGGCACACTTGAGACACTCTTGTCTCCTGGGAGTGGTTTCTCTGGTCCTCTCTCCAGCTCAGGGGAATCACTCTTGTTCCCTGGTGCTCACAAACACATGTAGCCCTTCACCCTTCTTCACTCCAGGAGGTCTCTATCAGGAAGCAGCAGCAGCAGCACTCAGTTGTTGCTCCACACCTCCTTTTAACTATCTTTAATTAACACTAACTGCCTTTAGCTTGGCAGCTGCGAAACCCTTACATGGAGCAAGAGATGGAAGCCCACCCTGCTCTCTTCCATCCACTCCAGGGACCCTTAATCCAGCTTTTACCAAGCTGGTGCAGAATTAAGCAGCATTACATGTTGCAGCAACACATATCGTGCCCTTCAGACACCCACATCTTACAATATATATATTATTATTATTATTATTTTTTTGGGCTTTATTTGTACCCAGGCAACTTACACCTCTACATGAGTTGTGCCGGCATCCAGACAGCTATATATATATACAGGTATTGGACCTATTATCCGGAATCATCGGGACCTGGGGCTTTCCGGATAATGGGTCTTTCCTTAATTTGGATCTTCACACCTTAATACTACTAGAAAATCATGTAAACATTAAATAAACCCAATAGGCTGGCACTGTAGGAGCAGAGCGATCATGTACAAGGGAACTTTCTTTTACATCTTTCTTTTACCTGATGGTGCTCCTATATGTGCCTTGCAACACTGTTATAGATGCCACATGTTCACAAACGCCTTGACCAACAATGCCACACCTTGTACCCGATTTACCAAACGTGCAAAGTTTGCTCCCATATTGACAATTCTGGTGCAAGTTGTGTACACACAATTTCTGAGTGATGCTGTAATGCTGCATTTTTGGTTACAAAATGTGAATTTAAGACAGTATCTTGTGCCGGCAATCATTTTGCTAAAGATTATAAAAATTGCCACACATCAAAATTATTCGGATGTCCATTGACTTCAATGTGTTTCAATGATTTTTTTGCCGTTTCGCAAATTTTTACGGTAAAAACTAGACAAATTCGCCCATCACTAACAATGACTAATAGAGACTTTTTTTAACTTACATCTTTGGCCCTGTGGATTCCTCTGAGTGCCTAAAAAAGCCCTGTCTTTTTGCTGTGTATTTCGGTTTGCCGTTTCCTGAAGCTGGGGGTTTGGGGCTGGTGCACCTGGACCACATGATCCACTTGGTGAGCGATTTACTCTTACTCTGGAGCACCTTCAATTTTCTTTCATTACAGTAACCTATAGCAACCAATCGGTGATAAAAAAAATTTCCTCCAGCTGCTGACAGAAGAATGGAAACCAAATTATCATTGGCTGATAGGAGTTACTAGACAGGCGCAAATGTGTCCATTGTTTATAAATGACCCCCTGTGTGTTTGAACAGAGTAGGATTCTGGTGCTATATATATATATATATATATATATATATATATATATATATATATTTCTAATTTAGTGACTGTCTAGTACATCTATCCAGTCTAATATATATATATATATATATATATATATATATATATATATATATATATATATATATATATATATATATATATATATATATATATATATATATATATATATATATATATATATTAGACTGGATAGATGTACTAGACAGTCACTAAATTAGAATTATGATGTCATTGTGTGTAACATTGAGAAGATCTCTCTTTATTGCATATATATCTTGTGAATAAGGGATGGAAATATGTTTTTGTATCTCTTTTCTCAGATGGGACTCAAACCTCTTTTTACAGCCACCAAGGGAGCCATTATAGGTGCATTAAGTAACCATTACACCAGGAGATTAAGCAACTTGTCAAGGGCCACAAGGAATCAAACCAGGGTCTTTAGCATGAGACACACTTATAAGGCCAATCACTTAACCTCTATGCTAGCTCCTCCTCTTCTAGGTCAGCTCCTACTCTGTAGACAAAATGATATGTGTTGGCAGTGGTGCACTACAGTTAACCATTTGGCTATAATCCGATTGTAGTTAGTTATGTGGTCATCAACTGAGCACAAGAGCACAAAGTCCTAGCTATAGTACTTTCAAATGTAAAAAGATTTGAGGAGCAAAAAGATTTGAGGAGCAACACAAGCACATTCTTGGGGGTGCAAAATAAAGGCTCTGATTGGCTATAGAATAGCTCCTATGTGGACAGGCAGCCTACAGGAGGCTCTATTTTGCAGTATATTTATGCAAGCAAAATTTGCCTCCAAGCCAGGGATTCAAAAATAAGCACCTGCTTTGAAATCACTGAGAACAACATCCAAGGGTTGGTTAACATGTTGCTTATGAGCCACTGGTTGGGGGTCACTGGTTTACAGAATATATAGTAGCCCTAGCAACACTTTTTTTTAAAGTTTTCAATGAATACCAGACTGAATGTGTCAGGAATTCATAGTGTTTTACAAAACCCTTCTAATTTCTCCCAAAAGGTACAGAAGGATGTGAGTGATTGACAGGATACAGAATTTGTAATGCTATTCAGGTCATACCCTAAGGACAAAAGTTGCCACGCTGGACGACTTGCAAGAATTTGTTGCTTGCTGTCACTTGGAAACTCTATCTGACTACATACAATGCTTCAATACATTTCTTCAGTTTGACCATAAATCTGATGTCATGGTATAGGTATGGGATTCATTATCCAGAAACTTCCGCTTGTTTCAAACTTTATGTTCCCTTTATGTTTTCTTTGGTGTACCTCAAATGTTAATAGTCAGATACATGATTTATCTATATACCTTATGCACTGTATATTTAGAATAATCCCTTTACAGGTCATTTAAGAAAATGGAAACATTGATATTTGTTATGCATTACTTTTTTTTTAACTTTTTCAATAGAACAGGATAAGTTTCTGCTTGTAAGTTCTACATTAAAAATGAGCTGTGTGGAACTTCAGACCATCAAAAGTTATTATAGGAGTGAAGTGTCCGTGTAAAAAGTCCATGGGGTATTTGTCAGTCACCTTGTGTAATTGTGTAGATTGTGTTTTGCGTCACTTTTGTAATGACTTCTTAGCATCTGTCAGTGAAATCTCACCGACAAATGTCCTGCGCTGGTCGGATATAGATTTCACACTGGGCTTTTACGAATAAGGGATCTTTCTGTAATTTGGATCGTCATACTGTACATTAAGGGTCAGATTTATAAAGGGTTCAATTTCGAGTTTATGGGAGTTCGTAAAAACTCCCATCAACTCCCATAAACTTGAAATTTGAATGAAAAACAACCAATCGAAATTTATTAAAAAAAAAAAAGAATGGGTGAATAGGATTGAGCTGCAAACTTTAATTGAATTCATATTGATTCAAGTTTTTTCACCAAAAAAAGTCCAACAAACGGCTCCAAATTGAATGTAGGAGGTCCCTCATAGGCTAAAACACCAATTCGCCAGGTTCTAGATGGCGAATAGTCGAATTCAAATTCTTAGAGGGAAAGTAAAGGAATTTCAATTTTTTTTAAACTCAAATCAAATTTGGACTATTCGAATTACATTAAAATAAACTTGAAATTTGAATTTAAAAATTTGAATTTAAAGATCCAATTTTCAATTCGACCCTTAATAAATGTGCCCCTAGAAAATCATGTAAACATCAAATAAACCCAATAGGCTGGTTCTGCTTCCAATAAGGATTAATTATATCTTAGTTGGGATCAAGTACAAGGTAATGTTTTATTATTACAGTGAAAAAGGGAATCATTTTTAAAAATTTGGATTATTTGGATAAAATGGAGTCTATGGAAGACAGCCTTTCCTTAATTCGGAGCTTTCTGAAGAATGGGTTTCCTGGTCCTATACCTGTATACCTGCCTGAGAATAAGATTTGAAAGATTTCTACATCAAAAGATTTTTCATTAGTTCAAAAATATTATATTAAAGTTTCTTAAAAACACACTGGAACCTGGGATTGTGTGAATAATGAAATTGTACTGTTTCATTTAAAAAAATGTGAATTTCATAGGTACTTTGCAGAGTATTTGAAGAAATGGATAATGTTAGAGGAAAAGGTAAGATTTCTGTGGAAATAAAATTATTGTTATATGTAGAAGGGGTCATCTTTCTGAAGCGCGATTCAAGATATTACTGTGATTACAATTTTTTGTGCTAAAACTTGCAAATTTTGCAAAACTTGAATACTGTATTTGAGAGTCACGTAGAAGTCAGAGGGAATTATCCTCGCAAAATTGAAACTATTTTTTTGAGGTTTTTTTTAAAGTTGGCAGACACTTTAATTTTTTAGCAGGGGCAATATGTACCATGATTGGCTTATTTGTTTAGGGTGTTAGGTGAAGGTGGCCCTGGGGGCATAGCAAAAGCTTTGAATAGAATTTACTGCATATTGCATAAGACCATATTACATCTCTGCAGGGAGCAGCAACACTTAAAGGAAAACTATACCCCCAAAATGAATACTTAAGCAACAGATAGTTTATATCAAATTGAATGACATATTAAAGAATCTTACCAAACTGGAATGTATATTTACATAAATATTGCCCTTTTACATCTCTTGCCTTGAACCACCATTTCGTGACTCTATCTGTGCTGCCTCAGAGATCACCTGACCAGAAATACTACAACACTAACTGTAACAGGAAGAAGTGAGGAAGCAAAAGGCAGAACTCTGTCTGTTAATTGGCTCATGTGACCTTACATGTGGTTTGTACAGTGCACAGTGAATCTTTCGATCTCAGGGGGCGGCCCTTATTTTTTAAAATGGCAATTTTCTATTTATGATTACCCAATGGCACATACTACTAAAAAAGTATATTATTATGATAATGGTTCATTTACATGAAGCAGGGTTTTACACATGAGCTGTTTTACTCAGTATCTTTTAATAGAGACCTACATTGTTTGGGGGGTATAGTTTTCCTTTAACTACTGAATTGTGCTTAACAGTCTTTCCTCCTGATCCCAAAGATGAGGATCCATTAAATTTAACAAAGATGCTTCCATGGATGTCAATAACTGTAAGGTAGTGATGGGCGAATAAATTCGGCAGGAGCAAATTCGAGGTGAATTTCTGCGTTTCGCTGCTGGCGAATATATTTGTGAAACTCCCAATGGCGCCAAAGAAATTTGGACGCACGTCGGGAAAGTCACTTGCGTCAAAACCATCATACATCAACACTATTTGGGTGCCATTGACTTTAACGCCTGCATCAAAATTGAGAAGCTAAGCCTAGGGGTTGTCTCTAATTATCAAGCAAAAAATTAGGTTGGCCTGTAATATAAGCTGATGCTACAAGGCTGATTATAAAATTCTGATGCTAGTTGCACTGGTTTCTGTGCTGCCATGAAGCCATTACAGTATCTGTATTAATTACTAATCAGCCTTATACTGTGACATTTCTATTCTATGTGTACTGTTTATTGTGAGTGGGTCCCTAAGCTCAGTAAGTGACAGCAGCACAGAGCATGTGCAGTGAATCAGCAGAAAACAAGATGGGGAGCTACTGGAGCATCTTTGGAGACACAGGGGCTGTGTCTCTCTAAAATGTGCTGAAAAACTCTACCTCGGCTTATACGCGGGTCAGCTAAAAAAGGTTGCCACTTACTCACTGATTAAAGTGTGCAGTGACTCCTCCGGATTTGCCGCCAGCGAAAAAATTCGTGAACCGCCCGTGAAAATTCAAAAACGGACGCCGGCATCAAAAACGAGACGCCATTGCCGTTTTGCGAATTTTGCGGGAAATTCGCGCATTTTTAGCTGAAACAGCGCAAATTCGTCCATCACTAATCGATTCACTAAAAGTTTTCTTGTCTTACTTAAGAAGTGATATTTTTACGTTCATTTTAGCTGAATTGTGTGCAGTATTTTATAGCACGCGTTCTTTTGTGCATTATTTAGTGCAATATTTTAGGGCATTTGATATAGTAACACATTATTAGTGCAATCTCTTTTTACAGTGTTCAAGTCATTCCTTTCCATGGGAAACTTAAAATAATTCCATGACATAGAACACAGTGCATTCTGGACCTGCCCAAGGTATCAAGGAAAATGTTTTAGTGGCAGTAGGTAAGGCTCCAGTTCCTCAGAAAGGTCTTTAATTGTTGTCCTACAGCTCCTCACTACATCTTCCTCTATTAATCCATCTGATATTGTTTAGTAATGCTTACTCCTTGGAGGTGTTAAATTTCACAGTAATTATCGCACTATTTTATGCTTTTATCGATTAAAAGATGTTAGTGAATAATCAGTTAGGATTAATTTTATTCTCTAAGAATCGCAATGCTATTAGAATACCGATGTACAGAAATGTCGAATTAACGCTTGCGATATGTCTAGAACTGCATGCGAAAATACTTTGATGAATTGTTCCTTAAATAACTCGTCTTAAATAACACACAAAACAGTGCGTTAAGGAATAATGACCTTTAGTGAATCGGCCCCACAGATCTTCCCTACTAAAGGGCTGTGGTTGTCTTGCGCTGGTACAGAAGCCTTAAACATAATGTACAACATTTATAGCCTATTTATTTAATTAGGCCTTAGTTCTCCTTTAAAGGGACAGTAACACCATTACATTAGGCTGTAGTTTTCAATGATTAAGAAAACAGATGTCAGAGTGACTCTCCCCATCAACAAGAAACATATCTGTCAGCATTAAGCAGAATTTAGCAAAGGTCAATCGCTTCCTCCTGGGTCTGGCTGGTCATTGCAAGGGTGCTAAAAATAATAAAGTCTCCCCACAACAATGCAGCCTAATACATAGTAACACATGCACCACATTTCATAGGAATAATAACCTAATTAAAAGTTTGGTTTCCAGAGATGCTGTAGTGTTGATCAAGCAGAGGCTTGCTTATACCATTATCTTTCCCAGAACTGTGCATTTAATTGTTCATATCAGTGTTGTATTCTATGATAGTAGACTGTAAATGCTGGAGTACACAATAAATGCTGCAATCCATTATTCACAGGCACAATTTCATATTTAGTTGTCATTACATATTATCCGAAATGTTTTTCTTGAGCTTCTCGCTGAAATATTGTGCTTTATTTATTTTCTATGGTTTATATCTATTTTCCTTCTTTTGTGCGCTCTGATTTACTGCTGCTTGCTTTATAGAAATGACAATGTTCTGTAAAGATTTGTCAGTATGAGAAAATTATAGTTTTATCAATAACAGGCTCAGTAATCCAAGCTGTGGATCTCACATGTTGCTTTTTCTCAGAGGAAAGCTCACATACTCACAAGAAAGTGTCCATCCCACCTCACACCCAGCAGATGGAACAAAGTACTTTACCAGTAGATGTAATTGGAAAATGCAATATAACAATATTTGTATCCTCAATGCAAAGAAGCTGAAAAAGGTATAGATTGATTATTTGTTTATTCATCTACCCTTTGCTTGCAGTTCTCTTTATGCTGATTTGCTCATGTCTTCGTAGCAAACTGTAAGTTCTCAAGCATCTTTAAGAGCAATGGGGCACTTCCCCAAACATACGACATATGCCCTTGTTCAGCAGCAGCTGCAGGAATGGGATTAATAGTCTCAAGGGGGAACTGTGGCTATGGGATACTAGGTACAGCAATGCAAGATGACAACAGTAGCACTTTATTGGTGGTGCAGGGCCAGTAACGTAACTAGCCAGCGCCCAGGCCCAGGTACGAACTGTGCAGCCAGGCCCCCCACCCCCGTGAACCGCCAGCGGGCCCTGGTGCAATCACACCCCCTGCTCCCCTGGTAGTTCTGCCACTGTGCAGGGCTAGAACTAGCATAGATAGAATAGGCATGGTTAATTGAGTATTAAGATTACCTCCTGTGTACTCATATTTTTTTTAGTGATTGTTTTGATTGATTTTATCTTGCTTGAACGTGGGTCTTTATCCACTAGTGTTAAAGTCATGAATCCCATTTTTGAGAGCTTTGTCTTTACTAATCAGTAGGTTAATATTACAGTCATTTGCTGATACCCTTAGAGGAAACCATCAATACCAAAGAGTCAAATAAACTATGAGAACCTCTTTCAATAACTGTAGAAAATTCTAATCCATCACAGTTGAGTGTAGTCCCTTCTACAATCAAGCAGAAGTTAATGGCCAGGAGGCCATCAACCTTGTAGCCAGTTCTTCAAAAAAGATACTCTCCTCATAATATATCTTCAGACTGGTGATAGTCAGATGCAAATGTTTCCAGATGCCCTAATCCTTTAGTTGTAACAGTTTTTGTTTGAACTCACAGTTGAGAGCTGGTACTTGGAACCCCTCTGACAGCACTTGTCATCACTGTTTTGGGGTGCTGGAACGTTGCAGTGGTACCAACAGGAGCCTATTCAACTCAGAGGTCAGACTAGTAAATGGCTAGGTATAGACTAAGGTATGACTAAGGTTTGCCAAAGTTGTCAAGGCAGGTGGCTAAGATCAAGGTGTCCTAAAATATACAGGTAGTCAAAAATTAGACAAAGCACCAGGGCTGAAAAACCTTTATCCAGTTTGGGCAATTTATAATGGCAGGGACCTGAATTTAGGACAGTTAGGACAGTTATCAAAGGTCTAAGTTAAGCAAGCAAATGTAACTTATTGCACAACTATGTTTCTCCCTCTTTCCACCAACTGAATGTCTTGAACTAGGTTGTCATTGGATTTCCTCCTAATCCCCTCACCATAGGCATGCATATGTGTATAATATCTTTTGTAAGCCCCTATGATAAGAGTTTATTCAGACAAACTGGCACATATTGTCTATATTGATAGAATTATTTGTGAAAGTTACATATTGTAGATACTAAATGGCCATTCCTTCTATTTGAATTTTGGAGCCAACATATGACAATATCTGATAGACAAGCATATTGACCGATGGGAATACCCCAGGGCCAAAAACAAATATACAGTGTGCAATTAGGGCAAGGCCAGACGTGGTGTTTTTGCTGCGTTTTTACGTTGCGTTTTTAAAAAAAGAACAGCCATGCGTAAATCCGCATAAACTGCACTACCACTGAAACTAATGGAAAACGCACTATGGCAATTCACACAGGGCACTTGCAAGCTGAAATCCACCACAGGATGCCAGTTTTGGCGTTTTTTAGCAGAAACGCCAATACATGAAGCAACTACCAAATCAATAGACTCTATGGGATCTGCACGTTTGAAACCACACTTTACATAAATACGCAGCGTATTTTAAATATGGTGTCCAAATTCAATGAGAACAATGAGAACAATGAGAAGTGCATGTTGGGAAAAGAATTCTACGTGATGAAAAACATGAAAAACGCATGGTCGCATGTGGTTTCAGTAGCGTATTTAAGCCTGACCGTTCTTTTTTAAAAACGCAATGTAAAAACACCACGTCTGGCCTTGCCCTTATATACAGTATGGAACTGCATCAATTTGAACACAATGAAATAGTCAGAAATGCATACATGTTCATTGCAGAGCTAACTTAGAAAATAAGAGGACATGCCACACAGACAAGGAACTTTTCAATAAATGTGACTTGAGCATAACTTTACCCACTCAGACTTATTTCCACATTAACCTAAAGCCACAAGCCTTGATCCATCCCCATCACACTTGGGGGCCTATTTATTATTCTGTATAAAACACTGTGTAAATTAAATGGCAAATTTATCAAGGTGTGTGTTATTTTATGCCATGCGAACATCAGATTTGCCACTGTTATTTTACATTGCTTCAGATCTTTGTAAGTTCCAGTGGAAGTTGCTCAAAGAAAATGTGCATAAAGAAAATTACACCATTTTTATGCCTTTTATGCCGTTGATGCCTGGCGATGTGTGTCAAATTATTCCACTCTGTTATTTTAACATAATAAATCTGCCCCTTGAGGTGTCCAAATTCTGCCTCCCTAAAGGAAGGTTTGAAGAGAAAACAAAGGTGTCTGTATTACGCTTCATTTATTCTACAAATGTATTCATCTCTTTTATCTCCAATCTCCTTGTAAAATGCTTTTCACAATAAATATTGTTCTAATCTTCTTTCAGCAACACAATGACTTTGGGTAAATGCTACTCATGTGAAACTTCTAAAGTACATTAATGTGCAACTATGTGTAAAATCACAGTTAACACAACTGAAATATATTTCTCAGCTGTGTTTATGAATTCAGTGGAAAATGACATGAGCATCCTACAGTCTGTGATTCACCTCCCAAAACTGTACACCGATTCCTTTTCAGGTGATTGTGAGCTGTACGTTACTCATAAAGCCTCCCATTGTAGTTAATGGCAATTGCACTTATTATTTCCTGGAAAAAGTATTTGGCAATAGTGATGGGCAAATTTTGGGCGATTCACCGAAAAATTTGCGAATTTCTTGCGAAATTTGCTTAACGCCGGCACACATTCACCGGCGAAAATGCGTTGGCGTCCTAAAAATGGATGCCGGTGAATTTTTGTGGCAGTTTCGCAAATGTATTTACCGGTGGCGAATCGCGGGAATTCGCACCTGGCGAATAAATTCGGCCATCGTTATTTGGCAACTCTAATGTTCTGAAGCCAGAGCCCTAACTGTGCTTTACAAGTCTAATATTTTATGCTTTGTTCAGCGTGAAAATTGCTGTTCAATGTAACAGTAAACGGTTTTAGAATGCTGCCACTTTAAGAGCGCTGCTCCTTTTAGATCTTTGCAGAAAGTGAAATATTATGAAGCTTTTTTTCATGTGGAGGCTCTATAATCGGATTTTCCTCAGACACTAGAGGAGTTTGATATATGGGTATCTCTTTCTGAAATTGCTTTACACTGGTAGGAAAAGAGATTTTTTCACTAAATACAATAATGTTTTGGTATCAAAGGCCTGACAATGAAACATTTAAGGATTATATGCAAACATAGCCTGTCATCTCTGATCAGACCTTCTACAGATACCACCAGAAATGTTCTGATTATTGCTACCGAGATATAAAAAATAAGGATAATACAAAGAGATCAGATCCCCATGTGGATATTGCTGGCTGAGCAATAAGGATCATAAAACATTCTACTCGATTTGTCCTGTGATGAAAATATCAGTCCAGCCTTGTCCTTAAATTGCAGGGAGTGAATTCCACTACATGATAACACAGAACATTTCCATCTCTCCTCTATGTGTGATATAGATTTATTTCTGTCTAGTCCTCTAGTCCACTTTATACTTTTCGCTAAATTTTATGACCTCTTCCCCATCTATATTTCTTCTGTTGTACTGAGGAACAGCCCTACAGATATTGGTAAACTACAATTCCCAGAATTCCTACTTGCTGTCAACTGGTACCTTGTACCTTACTTGATCATTCCCAACTCCCTGTATCTCGCATTATAGCACAGGTTACATGCAACACTTTCCTCTCAGGTGGACCCTTATGATACTGGTGAAGAAAGAGTTAACCACACTGACTTCAAACACAGAACTTGATCTCTCAAATAACATATCTCTTGGATAACTCTTTATTGACTGATTCAAATTCTCTTTACTGGCGCTGATTAGATGATACAAACATCATTCCATTCAATCTGAATTGTTAGTAAATTAAGACATTGCAGATGGGAGTTTGGACATTTTTTTTATTAATATAATGGAGTTTTAATAAATAGTCCCCTTACAATTTCAGATGTAGACCCCAAAGGTAGTACACTCGTGGCAAATTTACTTACCTTTGAATTTGTGCCAGCGTTGGCTTTGCCGCACTTCGCCGCACTTTGCCGCACTTCGCCAGGCTAAGTTTCGCCAGGGCGCCACTAATTCACTAAAATCCTAAATTGCGCTCAGGGAGGCGAAAGGTAGCAAAGTTGCGCTAGTGTTACTTCTTCAAGCAAAGCGAAGTTATGCTAATTTGCACACGGCGCCAAGTTAACATACAATGGATGTATACGTAGCAGCAAATACATTGCACTACACAAGCCTGGGAAAGCTTCATAAAATAAAATAGAGTTGTTATTTTGCCCTATACATGTGCACACTGTATAGTTTAGGTGCCATATGTTAGGAAATGTAGGGGGGAAGGAGGGTACCCCCAAAAAAATTTACGATCTTTTTCAGCCTATCACCCTTAAAAAAGGAAAAGACGCCATTGTTTTTTAGAAAAAATGTTAACTTTTTTTGAAGCAAGCCTATCTACTCTATTGCACTTCGCCTGGTCTGAGGTGGTAAAGGCAAGTCTGGCGCAAGAGGTAACGTTCAGTTAAATGCGCAAGTTAGTGAATTAGCGTAGTTATGTCCCTTTGCCATAGCGCAAATTCGGCTGGCGTAAGGGTGCAAAGTAGCGCTAGAGTAGGTCCACTTCGCTAGCGAATTTACACCAGCACCTGTTCGTAAATCGGTGAAGTACTGAAATGACGTCACGCTGGCAAATTTGTGCTATCGTTAGCCGCGTCACGTTTTAGTGAATTTGCCCCCTTGGTTGGAGCCTCTGGCTGCTTTACTAACTGCCCTGGTCCTGCCTCTCATTTCTAGAGCAAACTATTACAAAACTTTCTAGCACTTTCTTCACCTTTTTTTGATGTTTTAATCATTTTCAGGAGAAACACAAGATCTCTTGCATGGATTTCTCTTAAAGGCCCCACTCATGCTGGAATACTCACCTGGAGCCTAGAAACGTACAAAAGAGGTGATTTCAATGTCAGAAAATGGGTAAACTCGGGCAAGAGGAGCAGCAGCCTGAGTTCTAAACCAGGAAGTTCCTGACAATTGTAGCCTATAGTTATTGTAATATCTAGGCACTGCTGATTTACAACAAGTATTTATATTTTGGATTTCTTTTTTGGGGTTGGAAAGACATCACATCTCTGATTTGAACAGCCTACTTCATTTAAAATCTATTACAACTTCTATTTTGGCTTGGGCCAACTTGTTTTTGTTTTTGTTGCTTGCCTTCTTTTTCCTCAGAGTACCATGCCTTCATAAGGCTTTCCCATGCAAACCATCTCTTTGATTAAAGCTGGCTCATGCTGCCTGACTACATAGTGTATCTCTAAATCTCTTGTGTAGCTTTCTGAAGTTCTACTGTAGGATCTCAAGAGGAATGGCTATAGTATAAAGATGAGAGAAGCACTGTTTATGGAAAAGCCTTTCAGCAGAGGCTTTGCTAAAAAAAAAAGTATGGATAGAATAGGAACTGAAGTTTTGAAGAAGAAAGAAAGCCTGGAGAACAGAAAGGTCCAATTTTATTTTTTTATCGTCTTACCCCTTTCCCTTTTTTTGTTTTTTAGCGATGGGAAACTTTTTGCTTATTTTTTACCTTCTCTCACGTCACTTATTTCCCTTTGTTTGTAGAGAAAAATACATTCACGGAGAAATCTATATTATTATTTTGTGTTAATGGAATTAATGAATGCTGAAAATAAGGTCTAATGGGAGAGATGCTGATCCTACTTACACCAATGCCCAACAAGAGTTTTTTTGTTTCTCAGTGTGTCAGTGGCTTTCCAAAGTAATGCAGGCTAAAAGCAATGTAGTCCCATTTAGACCCATAGGCTATTAGGCACATATGGTACTGTATTACACATGTAGTAGAAGATTTTCCCCAGGCAGCCTCATGGGACTAAATTTAAATCTGTGGCACCTGATGCTGCCACACAGGAACTGGTGTCTTGCAAACTGATCCATAGATCATTGTGCTGTTAGTTTATACATGTAGAGGGCCACACAATTTGGTTGTTTGTGTCTTCAGATAGACTCATTCCAGTTTGTTTAACCGTATACTAGGGCATCTTTTTTCAGCACATCCAGAATGGTTGATGAATTGATATCTATTAATGCATTTATAGTATAGATTTCATCCTCTTATTTTAGAACAGGCCCTTTCCATTCTCTAATTTTTTGAAAAATGTGTCAGATCTAAAGTTTACAGAATCTATATTTAGGCTTCTGTGACATCACCCTCTCCTTCAAGCAATGCAGATAGACTTCTTTCAGTTTGCGCTCATAAAATGAATCAGGAAACCCTTGCTCTATTAAAACGGCCCATTAGTGAATTCCTTTTAAATTATTTATGACCTATTGCCGATGCAGTCTCCAGAATCAAACATGATATTCTAGACAAGGGCTAACAATTAATCAGTAAAGTGGCAATCTACCTGATATTTTACTTCTCCCCATAAAGTACATATCCAGCTATGTAGGCATTTTTTCATCCACTTTCCTATAACTTTCCTACTGTATATGGATGATCAGTTAACCTGGTTCCTGTGAAACTTAAATTCAGGATGCTATTATTGTATATTCCAATGAAAGTTTTTCTAACAGACTGAGCATTAAGCTCTGGAATATAGATTGACACTTTTATCATTTATAATGCTGATAACTATCCTGTATCTCAAGTTAAAAAAAACTGCTTTTATTTTAGTTTTAAATTATTTTTGTATTTTGATTTTAAATTATATAACTTACATAAAGCCTAGCTGTACCAGGATTATAAATTATACCTAGCCCGCTGTCCGTGCTTCTTTATTAGTCTGTGACATCATGATCATACACCCCAAAAAAAGCTTGTTTTGATAAGAAGCAAGAAGGTAGCTTAAAAACATATTATTATTATTGTTGTTGTTATATCTGACCTGCCAGTTTTGGACTAAAGACCCTAGGGCATAGTGGAGGACCTGATCTACAGGACCCCTCACTGTGACCATCCCCCAACCTGTGCCATCACCTTTACCTGCCATTTGTACACCTGTTGCCCAACAGACACGGAGCAGTGGGGGCCCACCAAAATTTCTCCTGGTATCCCAGTTGACAAGTCTGATGTTCTCTGTCCCAATAGAGTTTACAGTATGCTGTATAAACACACAAGCCTTAGTGTGAATTTTGACAGAAGCCAATTAACCTACAAGACACAGGTGCAATAATTCCAAACTCTTTTCATTCCACTCTCCACACTAGTGTTGCGGCCTCCACCCAGACAGGTAAGCGGGTGAGAGGAGGTTTGGCATTGCAGGAGCCGCCTCAGAAACGGCCCTAGTCAGAATATATACATGTATGTATATAATATGGAGGAAGAAAATGAGAATGTGAGGAGTGCAGTGACATCAAGGAAGAGCACAATAGAGGCATGGCAGGCAATATATGATTGACAGATCACAGGTGAGACATTTAGGGGCAGATTTATGAAGGTTCAAAGTGAATTTGAGGGAATTTCCGATAGTAAAAAAATGTGAAATTCAAAGTAATTTTTTGGATACTTCGACCATCGAATAGGATACTACGACTTCGAATTTACTTCGACTTCGATTCGAAGTAAAAATTGTTCGCCTTTTCGACCATTCGATAATCGAAGCACTATCTCTTTAAAAAAACTTAGACTTCAATACTTAATTAAACATGCCAAATTGCTATGTTAGCCTCTGGGGAACGTCTACAAACTTTTTTAAAGTCTTTACACATCGAATAAAAATCCTTTGATCGTATGCTAAAATTGTTCGAATCGTTCAATCGAACGTTTTTTTATTCGATCGTACAATTACCAAATTCGGTGAAAACACTTTGAATTCGATATTCTACGTTTTTCAATTCGATGGTCGAATTTCGAAGTTTTTTGTACTTAGAAATTCGACCCTTGATAAATCAGCCCCTTAAATACCTTTATAACAGGTATGGATGCTTCAATAAGATAAAGAATTTGGGTTTCATGTTTAATTTGAAAGGTCTGGGTAACAGGTCCCCTTTAAATAGTGATGTCAACAGTTATCATGGACACTAATTTTAAAAAAAACCTTGTTACTATTCTGCAATAAACCAAATACAATTTTCTTGAAAGTGCATGTTGCAAATTGCCTGTTTCCTAAAAGGCTCTTTAAACATATTCTTTCATCTGCTGTAATGAACATGTTAATACATGGATATCAGCCGTGTTAGAATGTAAAAGTTTTATTTCTGCACTGTTAAATACAATCCTAATTCTATTACCTCCTAATGCAATTTCACAGTTATTATGCCATAAACACTCGTATTATCTCAGTAATGTTTATATACCATCAGTTGGTTTTATGAGCTACTGTACATAAAATTCCATTTGTTCCTTTTGCATGAGACCAATTCCAGACATGCTTACTGTAAATTACTGCAGGTTGCCTTGCTAGTAGTATTTCGGTTATATGATACAGGGGCAGGAACTTGTTCTGTTAGGCATCTCCAGACAGAATGAGCAGTTTACTGTCCTGTATACTGGGCCATCAGGAAGGTCTTCCTGTCTGATATCTGCCTGAAAACCAGTATCAAAAATTTGCCTGGTGAAAGGGCGCAAAACTTCATTAGTGATGATCTCTTTTGCTAGCAAATTGTCCTCTATACCTGTTAGTAAATTGGCTATGTCCCTGCAGATTGGATTTCTGGAAGAGACTGCAGAGCATGCTTCCAAATTTTCAGCTTGGACAAAAAGCTTCTATTAGACAGATTAATATTATTATTATTATTAGCTGAGCTGTTGTATTTATTTTTGGTTGACAAGGCATAGTGGTCTGAAACATAGTAACATAGTAAGTTAAGTTGAAAAAAGACACATCCATCAAGTTAAGCCTAATCGTTAGTTGATCCAGACAAAGGCAAAAACCTCATTTGAAGCCTCTCCAATTGGCCTCAGAGAAAGAAAATTCCTTCCTGACTCCAAGATGGTAACCGGACTAGTCCCTGGATCAACTTGTACTATGAGCTACCTCCCATAACCCTGTATTCCCTCCCTTGCTAAAAAGCCATCCAACCCCTTATTAAAGCTATCTAATGTATCAGCCTGTACAAACGATTCAGGGTGAGAATTCCACATCTTCACAGCTCTCACTATCAAAAAAGCCCCTTCCGAATATTTAGAAGGAACCTCTGTTTTTATAATCAGAATGGGTGACCTTGTCAGCTGGAAAGACCTACTGGTAAAAAAGCATTAGAGAGATTATCATATGATCCCCTTATATATTTATACATAGTTATCATATCACCCCTTAAGCGCCTCTTCTCCAGCGTGAACAATCTCAATTTGGCCAGTCTTTCTTCATAGCTAAGATTTCCAATACCTTCTACCAGCTTAGTTGCCCTTCTCTGTACCCTCTCTAATACAATAATGTCCTGTTTGAGCGCTGGGGACCAAAACTGTACGGCATTTTCTAGATGGGGCCTTACCATTACTCTGTGCAGTGGCAGAATAGCCCCCTCCACCCACGAATCCATACCCCTTAGAAGAGGTGTATAATGAATGCATAGGCATCTAAATGTATATGTGAATCATGAGTTTGGGGTATGTGTGTGGTTGTCTGTGTGTGTCCATCCCTCAAGCAGAAAGAGAGAGAGATGTCTGTCCAAGGCCCAGTCCATCCCAAATTACTTACAAGGATGTATGAATGAGTAAGACAGGTGTACATACATTATGTTGTAGTCAGTACTCATTTGATACTATAGTATATCAAAGAATTCTACAAGAGGAAACTAGCCCTTTCTTCTCCACCACCATATTTTAGTGAGTGTTCAGAATCAGGCTATGGAGAGTAAATATCCTCTATAGAGGCACACATAGGGGCAAATTTACTAAAGGGTAAAGTGGCTATCGCTAGCAGAAATTCACCAGGAATCCAATCCGCAGGGACATCGCCAATTTACTAACAGGTGTAGAGGCCTATCGTTTAGCGAAACAGTTCATTAACGAAGATTCGCACCCGTTGTCCAGGAAAACGATTGTCACTCCGCAAATTAACTTTTCTGACTTTTCCATTACGTTACACCTTTTGTCAGAGTCTGCTTCACCAGGTTATACCTGGTGAACTGATAAGATGAAGTTACATCCTCTTCAATCTTATGTCAGTGACATCATATCCTATATGCAAAAAAGTCATAAAAAAAGTTAAAACACTGTTTTTATGTTTATGTTTTTTTATGTTTAAAAGATGTAACTGTTTAATATAAATATATATATATATATATATATATATATATATATATATATATATATATATATACTGAACTAAACAAATTATCCCAGTACTTTCATTAAACAACTTTAAGGAACAATTGGATTAGAGGGAACTTGTCTGTATTTGGCAAAAAGAGACACTTTTAGTTACATGGTTTGTACAAAGTATGCATAAGCTGATGCGCCCCACCAAGGCAGTGTCCATGCATCAGTCCTACCTACTAGTGAAAAAAGGGTATTTTCTTTGGGAGGAGAAAGACCATACCTGCTTCTCTCTTTATTTGGCATGACCTCTTACCAAATAAATGGGATATCAGTATATGATATAAGCCACACACCCATGCACCAGACTGATTTTAATTGCAACACATGGATGAGCTTCATTCTTTTTTTGTGTGTGTGTGTATATATATATATATATATATATATATATATATATATATATATATATATATATATATATATATATATAAATAAAGCTTTTGAAGGTCATGCCACATTTATTTTCGGGTGGATTCATGTCTAGGACAATAGAGGATCACTTTTGTTTTATTTTGCTTCCTTGGCCATTTTTAATAATAAGTGACCACTTCAAGCATTTGCACCAACATCTCTAATAAATACACATATAAGACCTATATGTAGCCGCCCTATTTAAATTGACCTTAGTGTAAGTGTTTTAAAGAACAATTAGCTTTTTGGACAAGCAGCTAGTCAGATACACAAAACTAAAAGTAAATGGGTGTTTTTTTCGTGCAACATTTTTCAAACCACACATTTTCTTATTACTATGCATTCAATTCAGTCTTTTTTTATTATTATTTTTTACAGCAAAATGGTCCAAAATATTTAGCTCATTCCTGATTCCCAGTAATTCTATCTGCTATATGATTTTTCAAACAGTTTTAGCATTTATAGATACCAGTGTTGATTTGTCAGAATGAGTTCATCTGCTTTGTGTGCTGGAGCACCTTTCTGTTCAATGGCGTAGAATCTTTAGGTGTCCTTTAGGCTTCTTTTTCATTGATACTACAAGTTTAAAATGAATGAATTCTGTGTTGTTTTATTGGTTGTAGCTAGGGATGCACCGAATCCACTATTTTGGATTCGGCCGAACCCCCGAATCCTTTGTGAAAGATTCAGCCGAATACCGAACCGAATCCGAACCCTAATTTGCATATGCAAATTAGGAATGGGAAGGGGAAAATTATTTTATTTCCTTGTTTTGTGACAAAAAGTCCCACGATTTCCCTCCCCACCCCTAATTTGCATATGCAAATTAGGATTCGGATTCAGTTCGGCCGGGCAGAAGGATTTGGCCGAATCCGAATTCTGCTGAAAAAGGCCGAATCCTGGCCGAATCCCGAACCGAATCCTGGATTCGGTGCATCCCTAGTTGTAGCCTCTATTAATTTCTAAGAAAGATTGCATTGCTGCTCATGGTTATAGACGTTCACTTAATATCTCTTATGGTGCACATTTTCTATGCATACAGAAATACCATCATGATTTGAAAATGGTGTAATCTGTAAGAAATATCGATACTGTAGGACCTGCATTATCTTTATAGATCAGTAAATCTGCTGGAGCAGCGGACAGCTCTTTTCCCTTTTAATAAGAATTATCAAGTGCACTAAATTTTCTCTTTCTTTATTTCCTGCTTAGCTGCCCAGGGCCTGTGTTTAAGACACATTTATGAGGCTATATGTTTTGTTTCATATGTTTATAGTAACAGAATTACACTATTTATTGGATGACTGAGCAGCCAAAAGATATGTTTCCTGTCTTCAGAAGACCTAAAATATACAACTTAGTCAGCCCTGAAGCTGTAAACAGAGACACTTACGTTTTCTACCACTGCAAATTGTTAGGCTTAGATAGTATACCCAATATTTTCAAAAGTAAATCAGATCTTTTTTGTTGTTGCTGTGGTTCCTTTTATGAATGGCATTGGAATTTCTGTGGGTGCTACAGGTTTCTTTACAACAACCAAAACCGGACTAATTCCATTAGATAATGTACTTTTTTTAGTAATATGTGACATTGGGTAATCTTAAATAAAATTTTGCTGTTGCTGGGATCCTACGATTCACAGTGTTCACAAACAAACCAAACAACCAATACATGTTAGTTCACATGAACCAGTTAATGGACACACTTCCATAGTCTTCCAGTTACAGTTAGAGCTGTAGCATTTCTGGTCAGGTGATCTCTGAGGCAGCACAGAGAATTTCACAAAATGGTGGCTCATTGGAAAGTATATGAAAGGGCAATATTTACTTAAATATATATTCCAGTTTGGTAATATTTATTAATATGGCACTTAATGTGATATAAACTATCTGTTGCCTAAGTATTATTTTGGCAGTATAGTTTTCCTTTAAGAACCTTGAATAAAATGGAGTTCTGTATGACAAGGCTGCATATTTGGCACCCACCTATCACTCCATGATTGCTCAAGAAGCCTACACATGAGATAACAGGCCCCAAACAGATTGCTACAGTATGTGTGAGCAATGAGCGCTGATCTGGTCAGATCAGACAAACATTGTATTAGTGCTCCACACAAGTGCAATGGTCTGTTGGTGTTGTAGTGTTTCAATGCCTACAGGCAGTTCTCAGCCTGCCTTCAACTTCAAAGTTCCTTCTTCATTCCTTTGTGATTGATTCATCCTATTTTGCCCTGAACATGTGTAATAAAAAATTTAGCAAGGCAGATTCAAAAGGCTGAAATCTTTTGGTGTTTGATGTAAGTGTTAAAGGAGAAGGAAAGCTCCAAGACAGTTTATTGCCAACAGATTAGTCACAATAGTGCAATCTAGAATGCTACAGTATATTTATTCTGCAGACTGCTTTACTTGACAGCTCTAGACATTGTCTCTGTTTGTTTAGGATAGAAGCTGCCATATAAGGTTGGTGTGACATCAATTCCTGCCTGAGTCTCTCCCTGCTCACTTATAGCTCTGAGCTCAGATTACAGCAGGGATGGGAGGAGGGAGGGGGAGAGGAGCAAACTGAGCATGCTCAAGCCCTGCCCTGGAGGTTTATGCTGAAAACAGGAAATCTGATACAGAAGCCCATGTGTACACAATAAAAGGAAAGAAATGCTGTGTTTCATTTGACAGAGGACTCAGAGCAACATTACTTTGAGGGTTAACTGGTGTATTTATATAGACCTTTCTCATAAAGCTTACTTAATTTTAGCCTTTCCTTCTCCTGTAATGATAGGTTGCCTTTGCCATTCATCTGTTGTGTAAATCTCACTACCGTTATCATATATTTTATTTCAAACTATGAAAATTATTTTATTGCTATAAGTTACAGTACTTGGGCTAAATTGCATCTCGTTATTACCTAATTCGGTCATTGCTCATCACTTTGCTTGGTATTATTATACAGATTCTGTATACTTACTTGCCAACTCTATAGCAATCTATTGTTATATATTTAATTTATTCATCATCTCTCTCTCGCTCTCTCTCTCTCTCTCTCTCTCTCTATTTATATTTACAATCTCACTAAATATCTTTCTCCTTATAGCTTGTAACTTACATATTTTATACTTATTCTCAAAAGAAAAGTTTATCCTTATGAATTTCAAAGTAGCTGTATTATTTTCCAAATAAAACCACTTTGTTTCAAAAGTTTGTTCAAAGAAACCTGGGAATCAATAGTAAGGGACTTTTTTTCCAAAAACAAAAGTAACCTCGTCTTGGCGGCAGCTGCACATTCTGCTTGCTCAGGATGGCTCAGACCAAGCTTCACTTTGAAGCCAAGGTTACCTTCCAGAGCCGAACACTGTGCAAATTCCTGGTAGAATGGTGATTCATTTCCATGGCTCTGATGTTCCAGAGGGTTTTTTTGCTATGAAAGAAAGAAGATTCAGCGATGCCGTGCTGTGAGTGAAGGGAGGGAGAAGTTCTGATCTCTTCCTACACACATTAAGCCGAATTCTGCAACAATACAACAATTTATCCTCCAGTGTTGCTAGCACAGAGCCCCCCACAGATATTTTGTTACAACTCCAAAAGACATACTTGTGTATATTGTCAGATGGAATTTCCAGGAATCAGGATATAATGGACAAATCAGTATTACATCTATATGTGCACATGAAAACAGAATTATACCCTTGCGGACTACACCCAGCACCTGGCTGTGATTGTTATGACCCTCAGTAAAACTGCATGAAGAATGAATGAGGAGTCTGAGTTGGAATGTAAGAGTGACACATAAAGTCATCTAAAGACTGGTAAATGTGCTGCAAAATAGAAGCCTCAGTATAAATTGTTATTAATCAAATGGACGATTGTTAGTTTACTTCTATTATAACTCTTCATTTTTTTGTATTTCAATACCAGTTTATAGTGACTTCAATGTCTGCAGACAAGCCTTAAATAAAATGGTTTCATTTGTGTACTGATCACAATGGATGGTCCCAGTATGGGGGTGTCATTCATAGACAAGGCTGAGAGGCATCAGGGGAGATTGTTTTCTGATGATATTTGCAGAATGTTTGGGTAAATAAAACTGCCCTGAGTGATACTTTCTTTGAGGTTGTAAGATAGGGAGAAACCAAGTGGGACATTCTCTAAGATTCGTACTTCGCACTTCGCCAGGCGTTGTTTCGCCAGCGCTTCGCAAATTCACTAAAATCCGAAGTTGCACTCAGGGGTAGCGTAAGGTTGCTAAGCGAAGCGAAGTTACGCTAGCGATGGTTAATTTGCATACGGCGCCAAATTCAAATTTCAATGGAGGAATACGTATCAGCACTACAAATGCCTGGGAAACCTTCAAAACATCAAATAAAATTTTTATTTTGCCCTACACATGTGCCCACTGTATAGTTAAGTTGCCATGAGTTAGGAAATGTAGGGGGGAAGGAGGGGAGCCCCAAAAAATTTTTCGATCTTTTTCAGCCTATTACCCATAATATAGAAAAAACTTTTTTTGAAGAAATCCCTATTAACTCTATTGCGCTTCGCCTGGTCTGAGGTGGTGAAGGAAGTCTAGCGTAAAAGGTAGCATTCAGAACAATGCGCGCATTAGTGAATTTGGGTAGTTATGTCCGTTGCGCAAATTCGGCAGGCGTAAGGGTGCGAAGTAACACTATTTACGCCAGTGTCTGTTAGTGAATCGGCGAATTAACGAAAATGCAATACGCTAGCAAATTAACGCTAGCGTTAGGCGCTTCAGCCTTTAGTGATATTGCCCCCATGAGTTCAGTGGTGACCCCCTAAGACCTAATTAAATGTGCCCCAAAGCCTCTAAGCCATGCAGGTTGGAATAAGACAAAGGAGCATTTGGGTCCAAATATTAATAAAACATCATTATTTCTTGTCAGTTATGGCAATATTTTTTTCTTATCCAGTAGATGTGACAGTGTTTTATTTGATGCAAGTCATGGCTTTTATTGCAGCTTGATTTCTCTCTGCTCTTACACGTATGTCAGCAGGCATATTAGTGTGTTACATAAACAAACTCCCACCTGTTCATTCTCAGGTGCTCTATGAATAGGAACTATATTTGACAACATTTTAATAATATATTCCACATTTCTATTAATCTAGCCCTCTCTAAAAATTGTCTTGTCTGCTGATTCTCAAAATAGCACTATGTATTTACTATATAATGCTACCAAAGATCTTAAACCAATATAATATAGCACATATGTTCTTCTTGCCTGTTTGTTTGTGAATTAAATCAGGCTCAAGGGTGTTAACTGGAGCAGGAGCTCACATAAACAGATCTAAAAATAAACATGTTGATCTACATATACTAAAAAGTATTCATGTATTGGTTTGCTGTGCATCATGGTTCATCAGATGCTCAGTTTTTTATTTGGGCTTAAATGTACAATCAATCTGTCCTTTGATAACTTTGAGGGCTTGGAAAAGTACTGATACAGTGATGATGAATTTGCAGGTTAGTGCATTATGGGGGAAATGTAATAAAATTCGCAAAGAGCAAAACTTTGCAAATCAAATTTCTCCTGTCGCAATGTAATGTTCTTCATTAGGCTTTTATTGCATTGTGAATCTTGATTGCACATTGCGAACCTTTTCAAACACCTGCTCTGGAGTTTCGTTAAATATTTTGTCTCCAAAAAAAAAGGTTTTTCGATTCGAAATGTTATTACATACACTACTAATGTTCACAAACGCAATTTGGTTGCAGACTTTGTGAGGAAGTCGTCAATGTCTTTAATCAGTCCAAAATGGGGCAAACTTGGTCGCTAACATTCCCAAAAGGTGTTGGGAATGTTTTCTGCCCTAACTAAACATATTACATTCCCCCATACATGCCTTACAGTATTACTGGCCAAATTAATTTTTAGGTTTAGTTATCCTTTAAATAGTTAATTACTTTTACAATTACATTGTAACCATGTAGACATGTAACACTCTATAATGCTATAATTTCTGACTACCAGTAGAATGAGTATAAATTGTGCAAGTCATTGACCTGATATGATTGAAATTTTCCCCTGCCCCCTTATGTGTTTTCCTTGCATCATTTTCATGATTGAAACATTACTGAACATGCTCTTGTCACCATTCTGTAGTACATGTATGGGACCTGTTTTCCAGAATTCTTGGGACCAGGGGTTTTCTGGATAACTAGAACATCATTCAAACATTAAATTAACCCAATAGGCCGGTTTCCATAGGCGGATTTTCAATAAGGCTAGGGGAGGCTAAGCCTCCCCAAACCTGTCTGACCCCTAAAATAAAAAGAAATAAAACAAAATAAAACCTGCTCCGTTGCTGACTGCACTGTTTCTTTAATCACGGATTGGTAGCTAAGGTCCGCCTCCAAACCACGATGCTGAAAAGATCAGTTGCACTCTGATTGGATATATGTGGTTTGTAGCTTGTCCAATCAGAGCACAGCTAACTTTACAGACAGTGAAATGTACCAACCAGGTTCAGAGTAGGCGTGGCTGGGAAACCTTTACTGATTGAAGGCAGCATGGCAGAAGGGAGACTGATATGAAGCAGTTGGAACTTTCATTCAACTCACAGGTACTATATACAGCAGCTTCTACACCAGCTTGAATAAATATTAAAGGTTTTTTTAAGTTCTTTTTTTTTTTTTTTTGCTCTGTTTCTTCTTGCTTTATACTAGTTTTCTGACTTTTTTCATTGTTTTCATGTAAACAGTCCTCTGTTATACCTACCATTTTTCCTGAGGCTTTTATATGTAAATTAGCATTTCATTTCCCACTGAGTATAAATGTGCCAGGACCCACAGTCTCCCACTGTGTATAATGTGCCAGGACCCACTGTCTCCCACAGAGTATAATGTACCAGGATCCACTGTCTCCCACTGAGTATAATGTGCCGGGACCCATTGTCTCCCACTGAGTATAATGTGCCATGACCCACTGTCTCCCACTGTATAATGTACCAGGACCCACTGTCTCCCACTGAGTATAATGTGCCAGGACCCACTGTCTCCCATTGAGTATAATGTGCCAGGACCCACTGTCTCCCACTGAGTATAATGTGCCATGACCCACTGTCTCCCACTGTATAATGTACCAGGACCCACTGTCTCCCACTGAGTATAATGTGCCAGGACCCACTGTCTCCCACTGAGTATAATGTGCCAGGATCCACTGTCTCCCACTGAGTATAATGTGCCAGGATCCACTGTCTCCTACTGAGTATAATGTGTCAGGACCCATTGTCTCTCACTGAGTATAATGTGCCAGGATCCACTGTCTCCCACTGAGTATAATGTGCTATGACCCACTGTCTCCCACTTAGTATAATGTGCCAGGACCCATTGTCTCACACTGAGTATAATGTGCCAGGATCCACTGTCTCCCACTGTATAATGTACCAGGACCCACTGTCTCCCACTGAGTATAATGTGCCAGGATCCACTGTCTCCCTCTGAGTATAATGTGCCATGACCCACTGTCTTCCACTGTATAATGTACCAGGACCCACTGTCTCCCACTGAGTATAATGTGCCAGGATCCACTGTCTCCCACTGTGTATAATGTGCCAGGACCCATTGTCTCTCACTGAGTATAATGTGCCAGGATCCACTGTCTCCCACTGTGTATAATGTGCCAGGACCCACTGTATCCCACTGAGTATAATGTGTCAGGATCCACTGTCTCCTACTGAGTATAATGTGCCATGACCCACTGTCTCCCACTAAGTATAATGTGCCAGGACCCATTGTCTCACACTGAGTATAATGTGCCAGGATCCACTGTCTCCCACTGAGTATAATGTGCCATGACCCACTGTCTCCCACTGTATAATGTGCCATGACCCACTGTCTCCCACTGTATAATGTGCCAGGACCCACTGTCTCCCACTGTATAATGTATCAGGACCCACTGTCTCCCACTGAGTATAATATGCCAGGATCCACTGTCTCCTACTGAGTATAATGTGCCAAGATCCACTGTCTCCCACTGAGTATAATGTGCCAGGACCCACTGTCTCCCACTGAGTATAATGTGCCAGGACCCACTGTCTCCCACTGAGTATAATGTGCCAGGACCCACTGTCTCCCACTGAGTATAATGTGCCATGATCCACTGTCTCCCACTGAGTATAATGTGTCAGGACCCACTGTCTTCCACTGTATAATGTGCCAGGACCCATTGTCTCTCACTGAGTATAATGTGCCAGGATCCACTGTCTCCCACTGAGTATAATGTGCCAGGACCCACTGTCTCCCACTGAGTATAATGTGCCAGGATCCACTGTCTCCTACTGAGTATAATGTGCCAGGACCCACTGTCTTCAATACACTTAATATATTTTGAAAAAATACTGTTTAACCCAACCGGCGTGCAAACTCTATTAGCTCTATTAATGGGGTAAAAGAAATTCGGGATGACTTGTTCCCTTTAATTTAGCATGGTCAACTTTAGCCTCTCCAAACAAAAAAATCACCCTCCGCCTATGCCGGTTTCATTTACAAGAAGAATTAATTTTATCCTAGTTATCATTTTAAAAAATTTGGATTATTTGAATAAAAAGGGAATCTATGACAGATGGCCTTCCCGTAATTCTGAGCTATATGGAATTTCATTTTCAACTTATGTAAATATTTTGTCTGCTAACTATACATTTCTCTGGAATACAGCAGAGTTCTAAGACTACAGAATAAAGATAATAAAAAATAGAAACTTGTTCTATATAATACAAATATTACATTGCTCTATATCCTACCTGGTGTGATAAATGGTACCAGTGGCGATACTGTATTATCATAGCACCCAAAGTTGTGAGGCATTTTGGGGCACCCAGAAATTCTTGTGGAAGCTAGTGATGAGCGAATTTCTCCCATTTAGCTTCAGTGAAAAAATTCAGAATTTCGCATGAAATTCACAAAACATTGGAAAATTTGCGTAACGCCAATTTTGACACGCATTAAAGTCAATGGGCACCTTTAATTGTCACCAGCGTCAAAATTGTCGCCGGTGTCAGAATTGTCGTTGGTGTCCAAAAAATTTGGATTTTTGAATTTATTCACCGTCGTGAAACGCGGAAATTCTATGTGAATTTGCACCTGGAGAATAAATTCGCCAACACTAGTGGAAGCTGCAGGAATGGAGAGATTGCAAGAAATGTAAAAGAAACTCCCTCTATATTTGCAGGGCTTGTTCTGCTGACTATAATATTGCTCCATAAAAAAATTATAACTGGTATGCAGCTAATGGATTGATATAGATCCATGGATCTATGTACCAAATAAAACACTTATTTTGATGAAAACATTGGTGTGCGGATCCTTGCAAACAAACCTCTATATGAATTTTTGGACCCAGCACCCACAAAGATTAAATAAAGTCCGGTCTTCAGAGTGCGGTCGTTTGACACAGATTATATATATATATATATATATATATATATATATATATATCTTATATATATATATATATATATATATATATATATATATATATATATCTTAAATTGTAATTTTACTGATTTACTCAGAAGATGACTTTCCGGAGAGAAGGATATTATGCATCAGTTTCTGAGTTAAAAGACTCTACTTTCATCTGGATACAAATGAAGCGAGAACAGAATTGATGTAGAAAGTCTGAGAATTGCCCACAGGCTGTGAATAAGAAGATGGGTAATTTATATCCTGGTAGTGTGTGTGCAGTGGAAGGTGGTGGAAAAGGTCTCTTTGCGTACAGAGGATTTAAAGCACAAAAATACACCTCTGAAAACGGTAGAATTGGATAAATTTGATTCCATATTCTTCATCATGATGCTCAAAGGAACTTGTTAGCAGTGCTTAATAAAAGAACAGTGGAACAGAGGAAATGTACATTACCTGAAATACTACATAATTGCAATATAGTAGATGAAATAGTCAAGAAAGTCACATGGTTAGAGATTCAGGTAGTGGTTACAAACTATTCAACTCATTTTCCATGCTACTCATCTGTCCAATGATGCAGTAATATTGAACAACCAGCAAAAAATAACCCAGAGGTGAAATATAATAATGTGAAATAAATAGCATGTGATAGTTATCCAAACTGTACACACTGGGCAGTCATTAAACATATATGTATATTTTACAATCGATTATAGCACACATTTTTCACAGTAGAAAAATTATAAAAAAAAATGTTCCCCATGTGAATGATACTGTTTTTATTGGCCATTATTGCATTTTCACATGCCCTGGCTTCCTGAAGTGAGGTCACTTGAATAGTTGGACCCTGTTACAGCTACTTTTACTATACATAAGTATAAAGTACTGTACATTGTAAGTAGGCTTGAAAAAAGACACACACACAAACACACATACACACACACACTTCGCCAGACGCAAATTCATTACCACTTCGCTAACTCACTAAAATGTGAAGTTGTGTCCTGGGCGCCGAACGATGGAGACTTTTCACTAGCGATACTTCTTCAGTGCGAGCATTTCATAGTGAAGCTATTTGTTCATTTATGCCTAGCGAAAAGTCGCTAGTGATCTTACACTTAGTTCAATTTGAATAGGGCGGATACATTAAAGTTGTATGGACGTTTTTATTAGAGATGTTAGTGCAAATGCTTGAAGTGGCCACTTTTTATTACAAATGTCCAGGGAA
Source organism: Xenopus petersii (assembly GCA_038501925.1). Taxonomy (NCBI): domain Eukaryota; kingdom Metazoa; phylum Chordata; class Amphibia; order Anura; family Pipidae; genus Xenopus; species Xenopus petersii. The sequence continues at coordinate 93,293,353 of CM076679.1, read as the reverse complement.
ACTTAAGAAAGACAAAAGAGATCATATAATGCAGTAGACATGAGTCCACTGTAAAATGAATGTTCCATGTCCCTCAAATGTCTGGGGAAAAAGTTAACCCAAAAAAGTCAGGAGTTTTGCAGGCAATCCCTCTTAAAAAAAAGGAAAAGTCACCCGCGTTTTCTCAACTTTAATGCATTTTCGCAGACAGGATATGATGTAAGTGACATCAGATTGAGGAAGATCTAGCTTCATTTTCGGAGGTGGCGAAGTCAACTCAAAGAGGTAACGTTTAGTAAAATCTGGACTTTAGTGAATTTGCGGAGAAACGACCATTCCCTAGAGCGAAAATTCACTTGGCGATAGAGTATGAATTAGCACTAGTGACGGTCTCTTTCGCTAGCGAATTGTCATCTGCGCCTATTAGTGAATTGCAGATGTTCCTGCGGATTGGATTTCTGGCGAATTGTCACTAGCGGTAGCCATTTCACCCTTTAGTAAATCTGCCCCTGAGATGGCAATTGAATCAGTCCCTGGATCAACTTGTACTATGAACTATCTTCCATTACCCCGTATTGCCTTCCTTGTTAAAAAACTATCCAACCCCTTCTTAAATCTATTTAATGTATGAGCCTGTACAACTGATTCAGGGAGAGAATTTCACATCTTCACAGCTCTCACTGTAAAAAAAAACCCCTTCTGAATATTTAGGTGGAACCTCCTTTCTTCTAATTGGAATGGGTGACCTCTTGTCAGCTGGAATGACCTACTGGTAAATAAAGCATTAGAGAGATTATTATAAGATCCCCTTTTACAGTATATACTATGAGTTGCTACAGTCCTGCATACAAAGCTTCATTATTAATGATGGGCGAATTTGGGACATTTCGCCAAAAAATTTGCAAATTTCCTGCGAAATTCACGAAACAGTGAAAGATTTGCAAAACGGTGCTGGCATACATTCGCAGACAAGAATTTCAAGGCGGTTTTGCGAATTTGCGGGAATTTGCCGTGAATTTGCACCTGGTAAATAAATTTGCCCATCACTATTCATTATAAGAAACATTTTTTAGGACTATTTTATTTTTTATTGTGAATTTATCTGCCTTCTCAACCATAAATGTACATATTCTGAAAAATATTATATAAAATATATGTTAACGTAATAAGCCATATCATTAAGTAAGCTTCCATTCCATTGTCTTGCACCTACAGTAAGGATCTAAGTACAAATTCTGTTGTAAAGAGGTGTGCTTTAAAAAAAGCAGTCAAAAGAAGGAAGAAAGATAGAAGATCATTGATTTATCACAATATTAATCTTTCTGGAACCCTTTGTCATTTTGTTTTTAACCTGCCCTTAACGATCCAGGTTTGATTTGTGAGTCCAAGACTGAGCCCAGAGTAATTATTATGGGATAAAGCTTTATTGCAAATCTATACCTTTTCTAAAGTCTTGTTCATTTTAAGTGACATCAACCAAAAACAGATATTAGTTTCGCTCAACAGAATGTGCGCAATAAAGGTCTAGAGCCAGAAGATAGATTACTTGGTAATGAGTTGAAATATATGACTAAAAGGATCTTCTGGGATTTTCCTTAAGAATCAGATTGAAAAAACAGGAAATACAGAGGGTTTCTGTAAAGGCATTCAATCTTAAGCTGTCTCCTGATCCACTGTTTAATTATGGGGGTCTGTCTCATGCAGTACAGTGCTGAACTTGTTTAAACTGCTTTCTACTTGGTATTGAAACCTGGTTTAACATCAGCTGAATAAATAGAAAGGAAGGTGGGTAGCTCATTGGATGGCCACATTATCATGTGGTTCCAAACATCTTCTGAATGTAACTGCATACCTATACACACTGCATTTAGTGCAGTACAAACCTATATACAGGTATGTGATCCGCTACCCATTATCAAAAAAGTTTCCTCTTATTATGGGATGGCCAATCTTCATAGACTCCATTTTAACCAAAACAGTTGAAATGTCTAAAAAATGTCTGTAATGATAAAACAATACCTTGTATTTGTTCCTAACTAAGATATAATTAATCCTTATTGGTGACAAAACAATCCTGCTGGGTGTAATTAATATTAACCATATATATTCGAGTATAATCCGACCCGAGTATAAGCCGAGGTACCTAATTTTACCTACAAAAACTGGGAAAATGTATTGACTCGAGTATAAGCCTAGGCACAACTACAGCCCTCTCTCCCAACAGTGCACAGCGAATTGCCAAACAGATGACTGTGTGCATTGTCCCACTGCCCCACTACCATGTGCAAAGGGTGCTGTGTGATATTGCCATCACTGTTAATCTTTCGTATAACCAACAGAGGGTGCTGTGTGATATTGCCATCACTGTTAATCCTTCATATAACCAACAGAGGGCGCTGTGTTATATTGCAGTCACTGTTATTCTTTCATATAACCAACAGAGGGTGCTGTGTGATTTTTCAGTCACTGTCAATCTTTCATATAACCAACAGAGGGCGCTGTGTGATATTGCAGTCACTGTTATTCTTTCATATAACCAACAGAGGGCACTGTGTGATATTGCAGTCACTGTTAATCTTTCATATAACCAACAGAGGGCGCACTGTTATTCTTTCATATAACTAACAGATGGCGCTGTGTGATATTGCAGTCACTGTTATTCTTTCATATAACCAACAGAGGGCGCTGTGTGATATTGCAGTCTCTCCCCAAGCGAACTGTTGGTATAGGAATGATTAAAAGTGACTGCAATCTCAGCTACTGCCCACTGACTCAAGTATAAGCCGATGTAGACTTTTTCAGCATATTTTGGATGCTGAAAAACTCTGCTTATACTCGAGTATATAAGGTAAATGTTTTTTTTAATAGACAAAATATGGAAATCCTTAGAACAGAAAGATCCCTTATCCGGAAAATACCAGGGCCGAAGAAAGCATTCTTAAGAGACTGAATACATGCATATAAACTAGACATGCACATATCTCTACTAAACCTATACTATACAAACTGTAGATCTTAAAGGAAAACTATACCGCGAACAATAAAAGATAAAAATATATTGCATGAAACCCAGAAGACCCTGCTTCATGTAAATAAACCATTTTCATATTAATATACTTTTTTTAGTAGTATGGGTAATTGAAATAGAAATTGCAATTTTAATAAATAATGGCTGCTTCCTGGGATCCTTCAATTCACTGTGCACAGGAGCCAATTAAGAGGCAGAGTTGTGTCTTTTGCTTCCATACTTCTTCCTGTTACAGTTAGAGCTGTAGTATTTCTGGTCAGAAATACTATATATTCCAGTTTGGTAAGATTTTTTTAATTTGCCACTTGATGATGTAAACTATTTTATTGCTTAAGTATTTTGGGGGTGTAGTTTTACTTTAAGGTCATAATATCCTTGGATATTATGCATGTTCAAAAAATCACCCAATCCTCTCTCAAATGCATTGATAAAATCTACCACCCGGCAGTGCATTTCACACCCTCACTGCCCTTGCTGTAAAAAACTGCATTTTGCTGATTCAAATTAAAATTCAGTCTATACGGGTTGTTGTTTATTTCTTCAGTGACTTGAATAAGTGGTAGGTTAATAACAGTCGTTTATGTAGTGTAAAATTTTTTTAATGCAAAATGTTCCACCTGGTTGCTTAATGTTTAGTTGACATGAATGACTGATTGCAGCAGGTACAGTATAATACTATATCTTCCATTGGAGAGGGGCACAAAGAAGGAAGCAAACAGAGTTGACTTTTGTACATTTTATTACCCAGATATTGGGAACCTGATATGTCTTTTAATAGTGGTTTTACTTGCTATGTTATTGCCTAATGCTGGCAGTGAATAAATCCATATGTACAGTAAGAAAATTGTAAAATAAGATGCTTAGTTATAGGTTGTAGTATTGAATTTGAGATTCAGTTTATATTATGAATAGAGTTGCCTTAATAAACAGACATTTTTAAGTACAGAATAGGTAAATGGTAAGACAAGAAGAGGGGGAGGAACAAGGGATGACAAATTTGCAGGCAGCTATAATAAGCAATATGTAAGCAATATGCATCTATTTAATTGCCATTTGAAAACTGTTTCTGGGCTACTTATTTGGTAAGATTGTTAATAGCAAATATTCCATAAATTCTTTAAAGGATTTCAAAGCTGGTGGGCCAGATGGATTAATTTCTCCTTTTTATAAAACACTAAAATTGGAACTAGCCCCTTTTTTGACCGATCTATATAATGAAATTTACTGTCATGGGAAAGTCTTAAATTCTAGTATGGTTTCTCATATCAAATTAATTCCAAAGGAAGGCAAAGATCTTTCTCAACCGGCTTCCTTTAGACCTATTTCTTTAATAAATCTCGATATTAAAATTTTAACAAAAATAATAGCTGATAGGCTTTCTTTATTGCTTCCTAGTATTATCTCTCCTCAACAAAATGGTTTTGTAAAAAATAGAACAGGGGTTAAGAATATACGTACTTTAATAAACATTATTTACAAAGCCAAGAAAGCTATGATTCCATGTTCAATATTGAGCTTAGATGCTGAGAAAGCCTTTGACAATGTCTCTTGGAAATATCTCTCAGAATGCTGTGACAGATTTGGTCTTAAAGGTCAATTTATGTTATTACTTAGCTCTATTTATTCTAATCCCAAAGCAAGAATTGCAGCAGTTGGGGAATTATCAGAGACTTTTGATCTCTTCAGAGGAACTCGTCAAGGGTGTCCTTTGTCCCCACTTTTGTTTAATATCTCTATGGAGCCTTTAATTAGATTTCTGGATTCTTCAAATATATTCCAAGGTCTGATGATCGATGGTAAACATTACAAATCATTAGTATATGCTGATGACCTTCTCTTGATTGTTAGTAATCCAACGTTATCACTTAAAAATATTTTTAATTTTTTTGACTATTATAAGACTTTTTCAGGATATTTCATTAATTCCAGTAAAACAGATATTCTGAACATTTGTTCAAACATTCCGAGGCAATTGCTAGCTGATCTTCAAATTAAATCTCCTTCTGGTAAAATTAAATACTTGGGAATTTTGATCCCTTCTGATCTCTCTAAATTATACCCTTTAAATCTTTCTCCATTAAGTCACATAATGCAAACCCATTGCAAAAAATGGATGGATAGTCCATTGAACCTAATGGGAAGGATAGCTTTATTCAAAATGCTAATTTTTCCAAAAATTGCGTTTCCTATTCTGAACCTTCCGCTATTGCTAAAACATCTTGATGTGCAGAAGTTAGACCGAATCCTCAGAAATTTTATTTGGCATAGCAAAAAACCTAAAATATCTTTATCTAAACTTAGAAAACCTAAAGGTTTAGGAGGACTTAATGTCCCAGACTTCAGAAAGTTTAATATTGCTGCTAATACTAGATATATTGTGGAATGGCTGTCGGGTACTGAGAAATTTACCAATCTGAATCTGGAATTATTTTTAGACTCAAAAGAACATATTATATCTTCTTTACATAAAAACTGGTCTGAGCAACATATAGATATTAAGAGAAATCCAATTTTTAGAGATACAACCAGTACTTGGAAAATTCTATGTAAACAGAATAATCTAAACTTCAATGTCTCACCTTTTCTATCTCCTTTCTTTCTGAAGGGGTTTCCCATAAAGCAAAGAAATCAATTTTCTTACAAATGGAGAAAATTCGGTATTTCTCAAATTACTCACATTTTAGATCCAATTTTGGGAGACCCACTCCCTTGGAAAATGTTTAAGGAAAAGTATAGTCTTTCTGAGAAGGAAAGGCTCAGCTATTTGCAGATTAGACAAGGCTTTCAATTAATCGATAATAGAACAAAAACACAATTAAGTCATCATCAGTTTTATAAAGGTTTATTACAGTTGGTTGATGATATTAAACTAAATAATATTTCATGGATCTCATTACATCTTTTAAAGCCAGTTTCCAAGGATTTAGATCCACTAGAGAACTCGAGCAAAAAATGGTCTTCATTTTTGGGAACTGATGTTTCTTCCAGAGAACTTCTGCATTCTTTCCAAAATTTTAGAAAGAATATATGTTCTGAGTCTTGGAGAGACCAACATTTCCGGCTCATTCATTTAGGTTATGGCTTATTGTTCCAAAACTGTGATAGCTCTCAGAAGATTTCTTTTTGTCCAAAATGTACAGAGAAGAATGTTGACTTCTTTCATTATATCTGGGATTGTCCGATTATTAGAAATCTATGGGAAAAAATAAAAGGTTTTATTAAAAAATTGACTAATTTAGATGTCTCTTTAAATCCTCAATATGCTCTAGTAGATGTGAAGGACTTTTTTCAGGTATCTTGCAATGGATCTTCTATTAATGTCTCAGATGAAATATTATCTATTTGTTGGTTAGTTATGGCAGCTACTCGGAAATCTATATTCTTGTACTGGATAAAAGAGAACCCCCCTTCTTTGAAGGACGTGCAGTCTTATCTATTTAACTTATGTATTCAAGAGGTAATTAGATTTAGAATGGATGATCTTCTTCAGAGAAATAGAATAAGGAATAGATGGTCTCTTTATATCTCATCTTTAGAGGCTGATAAGAGGTCATTTATCCTGGGTCTTATGGGACAAGATCTATGCTAATAAAATGATAAAAGAGATATTTAATGCCTTCATTCACAAAAATGTTTCTTCATATATTTTTTTTTTTTTTTTTTTTTTTTGGCATTGGCAGACTTTAATTGGTAGGAGATAATACCAGGTCTATTTTTCTAAATTATCTAAATTAATTTTATTTTACTTTATTATTATTATTATTCTGATATTTCATTATTTTATGTTATTTGTATTTCCCATTTTTCTTTGTTTGTTTATTTATTTTGTTGTCTTTCATGTCGAATGTTTACTGTAATGCTCATGAATATTTCTTTGCTCCTTATTGAAACACTGTATGTTTATCATATTGTTATATACTTGTATTTCATTGAAAATCTCAATAAAAAGAATTTCAAAAGAAAGAATAGCAAATATTCTTTAAGAAAATGTATATATACATACATAGGATTTTGAGCCAGGAGTTAGTGTGTGACATGAAGTGAGGAAAAACAGTGTTTATTTCTTGGTGTAGCTGCTGCATTTTACTTTATTAATGCTCCAAACATAAGATTAATTATGTTTATTGAAATTGATTTATATTTAGACGGGAAGAGTTTACCCTGAGGAATCTGTTTCCTCTCCTCCCCATAGAGTGTAATTATGAAAATGTGTTGAGTTAATGAGTGTGATTGATCAGAGCGTATTGCCCAGAAATTAATACATTGGCTATTATTTTATTTTCCCGCAAAGCTTGTTAACTTGACTCACTGTGAGTGGTGAACAATTACATATAATTGGTGAAAGTATCACATTCTACCTGATTTAAACTGAAAAAGAAGCAGAAACATTATATACATGTGTTACTGATGCTAATTTTACTACTTCACCCCTTGCCTGCTGAGGTACAAAAATGGGAGAGGCAGGAGACAAAGGAAGGTCACCAGAAGGAGAGGGGAGCGGGGGGTGTAGAAAAAAAAGGAGGGGAAAGACAGGTAGGAGAACAAAGAATATCTATGGAAATGTAGACAGCTATAAATAAGGCAATACCAGGAAAGAGACTGAAAAATTAAACATTTATACCAGACATTAAAACAAGTGGAATTGATATAAATGGCTAAATACAGAAACTGCAGGGTAAGTAAATGTGAGAGATTGGTGCTGAAGGAGAACACAAAAAGAGCAAGACATAATCAGAAGCAGGGCATTAGCACAGCAATGGATCCACAGTGGACCATAGATGGTCCATAGACCATGGAAAACTTCAGGGTAGGGGAACACTAGAGACTAGTGCTGAGGGGGGACAGAAAATCAGCAAGACATAATCAGAAGCAGAACATTAGCACAGAAATGGATCGATAGATGACCATATCCCATAGGAAACTGCAGGTGTAGGTGAACACAAGAGACCAGTGCTGAAGGGGAACAGAAAAGGAGCAAGAAATAATCAAACTAGGACATTAGCACAGCAATGGATCCAGAGAGGACAATAGACAACTGCAGGATAGTGTACATAAAAGACCAATGCTGAAGGATAACAGAAAATGAGCAAAACATTATTAGGAACAAGACTTTTGCATAGCAGTAGGGTAGGTGAATGAGAGAGACCAGTGCTGAAGGGGACCAGAAAAGGAAAAAGAAACCAAAAGCAGGACATTCACATAGTAATTGTTGCATAGAGGACTATAGACCATAGAGTAAAATGTATTAGTATTAAGAATTCATGCTGTTATACATACCATTAAAAACTTGCCGGCCAGCCTACCTTTAGACCTGTAAAAAGGTAGGTCAGTCGGCCAGTTTTTAATGGAATGTATAACAACATGAATTCTTAATACTAATACATTTATTTATTTGATTTTATTACCATCTTTAGCTTTTAAAGGTGGTAAAGGTGGATAAGGTCCCCACCTGTTGGTATTTGGAATTGTCAGAGTGCCCTTTTCAGACACATACTATTTTTCATAGACCACAGGGGAATAATGATATAAGTAATACAATTATTTTGGTTTTATGTTCCTCTGGCCTTACAAGGAAAAAAAGAAGAATGTTCAGAGGAAAAGTAAGGTAAAAGGAGACAGTTGCTAGTGAGTGGAAAGAGTGAAGAGTAGTTGAAAGAAGGAGACCGTTGCAGTTTTTTTAAAGCAAAACATGTTGCTTTAAAACTTGCCAGCAATGCCTTCTGCTTTTGCTTGTGTCCATTGCAATAGTTTTTGAAGGACAGAAAATGATGTCATGTATCAAGAGTTTAGAGTTGCTATAGTGGATATTATTCCACAACTGGCATAAGCATGACAGTACAGATGTTGTCAGACAAGGGTGCATAAGCTGTTGGTGCCACTTAAGATAATTACATGATTTCAATATAAGTTACATTAGTTCATACATTACATTCCCACTGTGATTTAGCTCCTAATGTATCTATGGTTGCACTGCAACTTTATCAAAAGCCTATGTAATAAAAAAGGGGGTTGTGGGTGCACTCCAAGGCTAAGTTAAAATGTGTTTCAATACAATGGAAGTGCTACTGATTTGGCCAATTAATCAGTGCACATTCCTTGGTCCCCTGTTTCATAAGTAATTCAGTATATATGCAAGTGCATGTGTTTACAAAAACAGGGGTTTTTAGTTACAAAGTACCTCTCTACATAGTAGTATTACTTGTAATATGTGTCTCCTTGGCAAAATCTTCCCCTGCCACTAGCTTTTGAGGCTTTTAAGAGAGAGAGACTGCCCAAACCAACACACTTTTTTATATGACTACCATTAGTTTAAAGGGGTGGGTATGGGGGTGCTACACACCACATGAATCAGTAGTACTTCCATTGTATTTAAACACATTTTAACTTATCCTTGGTGAGCACCCACAACCACCCTTTTTTTGTATTTTGTATGTAGTAAAAAGCACTACATTTGCCCAGGAGTAGTAACCCATAGTAACAGCAGGCAGTATTTACTGTCACCTGTTTAAAAGCAAGCATCTTATAGGTTTCTGTGGGTTACTACTACTGGGTACACTTAGTGTCCTTTACTACATATGGCGAATGTGCCTCTATGCCCTTATATCTATAGATGGGTACTCATCAAGCAAGTACATACAGTATTTAAATAATGGTCAGAAATCACTTTGGATTCAAAAAAAAAAAAAGGTAAGCATAGACAAAGTATGGTTGCAGAGAGAACTAAACTCAAGCTAACCCTTTGGGAACACCCTAGTTTTTACCTTACCAATAAAGTACTTCCCTATGTTCTCTGTCCCCGTGTGACCATCTTGTGGTATTTACTATATATATAATAGCATACAGCATGGAGAAGAAGGTGTAGCTATTGATAATTATATGATCAATCACTGCATTCTGTGCATTTCCAAAATGCCAAGAAGCCTTTTAACCAGTTGTTTGTAAACAAAGTGAAAAAAATTATTTTGAACAATGGAATTTTTTAGGTGATTTTGGTCATCTGGTGTCTCAAACCATACTGCTCTACAACTAAGCTATCCAACAGTCATTCCAGGTCTACAGGAGGGACAAGGACTATCTCTACTCATTATCATAGTGTTCAAAGCTGAAAATAAATGCATAATTATGAATACACGAATCAGATGCCACTTATAATTTATACAGTTAAAAACAAGATATAAAAAGATACTACATTCGTTACAGTATAAAAAACACACGCACAAATATGAATCCTATGCCTGATATAAAGCACGTTATAAGGTCACACAAAGCACATTTTCAGGGTCATTGATTATCAAACAGTTCTTAAATGTGGGGAGTGAGTTTTTTTTTTCTTCCCAGGTGACAGTGCATAATTCATAGGTTGAAGTGCCAGGCAGGTTATCTCTGTATGTGGCACTTTTTTGAAGTGTTATGCTAGAAAAGACAGAATGCTTAATTGTCAAGAACGGGTTCAGGAATGGGTCATGGTTTCTTTTGATTGCTATCCTATGCTGCAGATTTAGGTTAGGACAAATAGGGGGGAAACAAACATACATCCATTGTGGGATCCATGGTGAAATAACAAAATATTCATATGCATTTTTTGCTCCAATTGAAAAAATACATATATATATATATATATATATATATATATATATATATATATATCCAAAATAAAGGTAAACATTTAAAAAGTTATTAAAAATCCATAATTGTATTTAATACATTAAAAACAGGAGGTCAACGTTTTGGTCTGTTCCTAATACCTTTTTCAAGACCGAAACGTTGACTTCCTGTCTTTACTGTATTAAATAAAATTATGGATTTTTAATAACTTTTTAAAGGTTCCCTGTGTGCACCTTTATTTTGGATTTCTGTAAAATGTTACAATAGCACTGGGGTCAATTTATTGTTGGTCACGGTGCACTGAACATATTGGGACTATATATATATATATATATATATATATATATATATATATATATATATATATATATATATATATATATATGCCATAAACAGTATATATATATATATATATATATATATATATATATATATATATATATATATATATATATCGCTTTTTATTTTTAAAATTTACATCATAATCCGACGTTTCGGTGCCACCTGGGGATCCTTATCCTTGATAAAGGTCCCCAGGTAGGACCAAAACGTCGGATTATGATGTAAATCTTAAAAATAAAAAGCGATTTTTCTTCATATCAATACAGTGAGTGCTGATCCTTCTGACTCTATCTATGCTAATTTGATCTTGCACTACGGACAAACTTAAGGATCATATATATATATATATATATATATATATATATATATATATATATATATATATATATATCCTTCAAAATGGACCTTCACTCCAAGTTTTCATGTGTTGCAACTTATTTTATTTTCACATCACTTGTGTATCCAACGTTTCAGCCCACATTTGGGCCTTTATCATCCTTGGAGTGCTGGTCCATTTTGAAGGCTACATATTTACTTTGAACACAGCACCCACGATTGGAATTGGAGGAAGAGTGTGGGTACTATCTGGACATTTTTCTATCTATCTATCTATCTATCTATCTATCTATCTATCTATCTATCTATCTATCTATCTATCTATCTATCTATCTATCTATCTATCTATCTATACAGTATATATATATATATATATATATATATATATATATATATATATATATTAGTCCAAAAGTAATGAGTGCACTGGGAACTTTTCAACGGGTTATTGTTAATAATTAAAAAACAGGCAGACGTTTCAGTCCACCTCTAGGACCTTTAGACGTCTTGTAAGTGGCCGCTCGCTGCCGCCTGAGGCAAGGGTCTCACCTTGCCTCATGGCAAAATCGGCCCTGCTTATACAGTGTATTATATACTGTATGTAGTAACATTTTCTCAAAGAATTGTATTTCCCAGTTGCAGGTTTTTTAATTGTTTTGGAAAGCTTGCCAATCTCACTCAAATAAAGTGAAATAGTATGAGCCAATAATGGGAAAATGGGAAACACATCACAATGCATCATTATTGGTGTAATGGCAGTAAATTAGTCACCCACTGGTGTGTTAGTCCTTCCCAGTTACTGACACCTGATATCATTATACAGATTGGCATGCATCATTTGCACTTCAGAGAAACCAGAAGTCATTAAATAGTCATGTGTTATTTTCAGAAAATTGTCGTTAGTGCTCATCGTATAATATTGTGTGCAGCAGTCTCAGCATATAGACAGACTCCTGTGAATTAATTTCAGTGTATAGATGCTAGAGCAAAATAACCACATGGTAGTTTTTTTTCCTAAAAAATGACACTAATGAAGGCACACTATGATAACTTGATGTGACAGTGCCAGGAGAGCCCAACAAGTCTTTCCTAAAGGGATGCAGATTAGAGGGATAAAGTGAATTATTCCAGTATTCCGAATGTTAATCACACCCAGTGATTGTATTCAGGAGACCTGGGTACTTCTGTGTGAGTACTACACATTGATCCTCTTCTTCCCCTTCTTCTTGCTTCAGTACCCAGGGACCTACTCATGTGCAGTAGAATTAAAAAGTTTTTAAATAAAAGTTCAGTTTTTACCCTGTACTGTGCATGCGCAATTGGCACAAATAGATAAAAAGTAGAAATAGGATCGCTCCATGGTGCTTGTATTATCTATAAGTGAGCCCCTGCCCCATCCCCTTTTGTGACATCAGAGATGGGTGGGTTGAGCGCTGGTATATAAATAGAACGGAGCTGGGGCCAGTAGAATTTGGATTGGGAGGGCTCAGGTTAGGGTCCATTTTTTTCCTGACCCGCACATCACAAGTTATACATATTTGACTTGCATTCATGCTTATGCTCCATGGACATGGGAGTGACAGTTAGGTACGGTAGTTTCACTTCTTTTTCATATATTTGATGTTTCAAAGCTGTGAATTTTTTTTGATAAAGAATGCCCAGGGGAGTGAGCCAGGAACTGGAAACATCTGGAAACCGGAAGAGGAGGTTAGGGTTTATGGGGGTTGTAGTTTCCGGGTTGCTATTGGGATGGGTGGAGACATGAGGGGTTAAAAGAGGAATAGGGGGAGTGCCGTCTCCCTAGAGGACTGAGCACCAGATTATTGCATCACAGAAAGGCCAGGGAGTGCACACGAATTTTACTTTGACTAAAAGAGGAATAGAGCATGCTCTTTTACCTTGAGCAGCTCCTGCCCTCTCTCCCCAGAATAAAGGGGGTAACTGGGTAAGGGGGAAATGTTTGCATAATGTTGCAGCGGGGGGGACTCCCCTGAGGGACAGGGGTTAGGCTTGAGAACAAAGTGATGGAAGGGGCCTGGTGGAAGGGGCTTGAGGTATGGAGAACAGCTGCACCTAGGAAGAAAAGTAGGTGGCCCCCTCGCTATTGGGTAAAATTATTTGCAGAATATTAGATGTTACGTAAGTTAATAGTTAAATATTTGATAAATGTGATTGTACATTGTCCAATACTCAACAGTTTTGGTTTATATTGGTCATTATTTAAGTGTTGTAATAAATGACTGTGGCCTTTTTCCCCCAAGATATCACGTGGTTGGTTTGTTACTCAAGGAAAGGGGGGAGAAGCTTGGTGTTGTTTAGAGGGGCCCATCAGACTGACGCTGCCCCTGTCATGCTAAACCTTTTTCATTTGTACATTGAAGACTCAGCACTTAATCACAAAAGACATCATATTAATCATATGTGATATACCATCTGCAGCAATGAGATACTCTCCCTGTCATTGGCAAACCAGCTGTTCCAGGCCATAGGCTACATTATATTGAATCTCCATTTTGGTAAAAGACAGAATGTCCAGTTGCAGGATTAAATGTTTTGGCAAAATGAAATTTATGACGCTTATTTATCACCTTTACTTACACAGTCATTAGTATTCCAAAAATGTAAAACATACATTAGATGGGATGTATTTTAGTCTCTCCTGATATATTCTTCTCAAACAAAGTGTTTATTTTCATATGTTTAGAATAGAATTTAATTTTGCAGCCCATTGTAGCACTGGTGATCACCAATTTTATGTTTTACAATATGTCATAATCATGCATTAAGTTAAATACAAAGCTGTTTTATTCAAAGCAAAAGCTTAACAAGTCACAATCATTTCCATAATTTATGAAACAGGTAGAAACATAACCTTGTTAGCATTTTAACAGAACAATTAAAGCTTCCTTTACAGAAAGCTAGCAGTTAACCATATTTATGACCCCACATTAAACACTTAGCATAATGCACAAATACAGGTCATTATCATCAAGTATCTTAATTAGGAACATATGCATCTCTGTCTCTCTCTCTTTTTACTTTTACATTGTCAGTAAGTTGCTTGAATATCAATTTTGCACATTTTTAATTCCTTCAACAATTTGCCTGTTGAAGATTATCCCTGCAAGGACCATTTCTAAACGAATGCAAACGGTGAGGTTTACAACTTTAGCAGAGAGTAAAAGTCAGGGTTGCCAAAGCTATGGTAAAACAACTGGTATATATAAAAAAGATAATGCTTTTGTTCTACATTAAACTCAAGTGATGAAAAATGTGTCCCCACTACAAAAAAAATAAGATTCCCTTTGAACCCCATTTAAAGAATTGATTCAGTTTTGGTTGCATAAAAACCATGTGTTCTGCCCAATAGACGCAGCTGTAAGCTGCAAGTCCACAAAGGGGCTACCAATAGCTAATCCCAACCCTTAGTTGGCACCACCCAGGTAAATTTTTCATGTGTGTGTTGCTCTCGAACTCTTTTTACATCTGAAAGCTGCTCATGGGTGAAAAAGGTTGGGGACCCCTGCTCTAGATGATTTCATATATATTCCATGCTCACTGCAATGATGCCCCCACAGTACCCTGTATAGTGATACACATTCCTTGGCATAGACTGTCTCTTCTTAAATCACTACCACAAAACACTTCAAGTTTTATACTGTTACTTTTCGATCCTTTGGAGAAATTTTCCAAATGTTTCCTGAGCAATTTTTTTGTAATTTAAAACTATACATTCTCACTTGTACATCAGAGGCCTCAGAGACAATTTTTGCATTATGATAACTTCTTTGATAACACCACAATTGAATGGTTGATAATAAGAGAAGTACCAGTGCTGCAATGTAAATTATCAGAAAACAAGAATCATTGGTGAGGCCTCAGGACAGGAGACCCATATGCTTTACTTGTTTGGTAAAGAACTTTTTTTAATTCTTTGGGGTAAGAGAGCAATTGAGAAGTTGAGTGCTGAGGGTGCAGTAAATGTTCCCCTATACTGAGGGCCCCAACCTTTTTTAGTTGTCAGCAACATTCAGATAAAAAATGATTTGGGGAGCAACACAAGCATGATAAATGTTCCTGGGTGGTGCAATAAAAGTGCAGTGATTGGCTAGCCCCTATGTGGACCGGCAGCCTAAAGGAGGCTCTGTTTGGCAGTACAACTAGTTTTTATGCAACCAAACCTTGTGTCCAAGCCTGGGGTTCAAAAACAAGTAACTGCTTTGAGGCCACTGAGAGCAACACCCAAGGGGGGGTTGGGGATCACAAGAATACCTGTTGTGTTCGCAGTATGAGTGCACTACTAGGGGCACATTTACGAAGCTCAAGTGAAGGATTCGAAGTAAAAAAACTTTTTTTTTGGGTACTTCGACCATCGAATAGGCTACTACGACCTTCGACTATGACTTCGACTTGAACGATTTGAACTAAAAATCGTTTGACTATTCGACCATTCGATAGTCGAAGTACTGTCTCTTTAAACAAAACTTCGACTACCTACTTTGCCACTTTAAACCTACCGAGCTTCAATGTCAAGGTTTCTAAGCTTTTTTTGATCGAAGGAAAATCCTTCGATCGATGGATTAAAATCCTTCAATCGTTCGATCAAAGTATTTGCGGTTAAATCCTTCGACTTCAATATTTGAAGTTGAAGGATTTTACTTCGAGGGTCGAATATTGAGGGTTAATTAACCCTCAAAATTCAACCCTTAGTAAATGTGCCCCCTAGTGGTTTGTGTTCTGATACATAAAATAATGGCATACAAATAATGCAAATGCAGCTTTAAATCCTGCAAAAGTTTACTGGGTGAGTTCTCTACATTTATTGCTATATAAATACGTGATGATGACAAGAACCAGCAGAATATAAAGTACAGAGTGTTTGGCTTATGTGCTGAGATGTACTCTAAGCATCTATTATTGATAAAACAAGGCTCATTGGCCCTGCACGTATCTCTGCCATACTGAGATCCCTGTGTTTTGTATAATTCATGGATAACTGCATATCAATATATCAGCTAAGGCATTCTGTAACTTACATTTGTACATAGTATCATTCAGTCTTATGCTATATATATATTCAAATCCAGTGAGCATTTCTAATGTGAATCAGACTTTAAGTTTTGCATTATACTATACATAGGGCAGTATTATAACTTAATGTGCAGTATTATATCTGTGACAGTTTTATTATATTACAATCCTTTATGTAGGGTACATGCATATTTTGGCCAACTTCCTCAGGTATCCATGCTTTGTAATATGCATGGACAAATAAAGATTTTTATAACAGCATTTATTTTACATTTACTGTATATGCAGCTAATCAGTGTTAAGTATAATTAAAGATTTTGATTATATATATATGGTTTTAGCTGGATTCCATAAAGCAGCATGCAGTGGGGGTTATATATATATATATATATAAACGCTGGGCAAATTTGCGCCTGGGCAGTAACCCTTGGCAACCAAGCAGATGTCTGCTTCCATTGTTGGCTGGGTTCCAAAATGTAGTCATCGATTGGTTACTATAGGTTACTGCCCAGTTGCAAATGGTTTATATATTATAAACAATTGTTTAGATTTATAAATACTTCCCAGTGCATGCTGCTTCATGTGTCCCGAGTAAAGTTTGTCAGATGCAGCAATGCTTACTTTACTGGTCTCTGAAATTAAATCTAGAATTCTTTTTTTTTTATATTGGCTGCCATACAAATCTAAGCACTTTTTGAATAACCTCAGTATGTACCTGTTTTTGTACCATAGCAGCTACCTTACCTTTCTACTCCTGGCTCAGGCAGATAATGTCCAGATCCTACAGTAAATCTTTTAGTTTGAGTTATTAATTTACTCAGTGAAGATCTCAGTATATCAGTTCTTTAAAAGCTTACCTTTTAATTCACCCGGTTGTTCTTGATCATTTTTAGTCTAAATGGTCTATCTCAGATACTAGATCCTGACTTGCTTTGTGGTAACTTTCTGGAAAAATTTCTCTTCTATCTCTATTGTACAATCAGTATAGTAACTCGCCATTATGTATTGGATGTGTAGTGAAAAAGTTATCCCCAGAAGTTTTAAGGGTGTTGGTTTGGTTCATTATGTAGAAGAGTACAGGTATGGGTCAGTTATCTGTAAACTCATTATCCAGTTCCAAGTTATGGGAAGGACATCTTCCATAGAATCAATTTTATAAAAAATATTTTTAGAAATAAAAATAAGAAATAAAAAAAGATTCCTTTATTCTCTTTAATAATAAAACAATACCTTGTGATTGATCCCAACTAAGGTACAATTAATCCTTATTGGAGACAGGGCAATCCTGTTGGGTTTATTTTATGTTAAAATGATTTCTTAGTCAATTTAAAGTGTGGAGATCCAAAATACAGAGATATTCCTTATCTGGAAAACCCCAGGTCCCTAGGACCCTGGATAACAGGTCCCATACCTGTACTTGTCTGCAGACACAGTCTAGATAATTATGAAGAGTATCATCCTCTGCACTGGAGATGTAAGAGAAATATTCCTACTCATATTACTTTATATAGCTATGACCATCTAACCCTGGAATAACAGTATGGACAAGAAAAAAAGCATGATAAACTATGTCATTTTTAAAATTGAAATAATCATCCTTTACTAAAAGAGGCTGTTGGCAAACCTAGATATAGTGTATGTCTGTATTTTCCTGCCACTTGAGTCTGTTAATGCTTGAAGACTTTCTTATGGGACCAGAGGTTGAGAAAGACATACATTTTCTTCATTTAAGTACAGGTCTCATTGATTTAATGTCTAAGCACAGAGATCTCGGTAAGACCAGGCACAAGCACACAGTCTATCTTTTGCCATGGTGTAAAAGCACAGGTGTGAACTGACTGACGGCTCCCAGCTGTACATGCTCAGTATATCCTAGTGACCAGCTGGCTCATAAAAAAAGGTTAAGGCATAAGCAAAGTTTGGGCTTACAGCAACTTTTGTTTCTGTTTACATGAGCAAGAAATAATACAAACTTATGATATACATGTAGCACCTCTAATTAGAGATCTAACAGATGATGAAGAGTAGAGTAAGGGATAGAGTCCTGCACAACTGGCAGATAGGTAGTTAATAAAAAAAAAAAAGGTTGAACTCGATGGACATGTGTCTTTTTTCAACCTTACTTACTATGTTACTATGTTACTATGTTACAAATAGTTCAGTGGGAGCACTTACTTGCCTTGCTTCTTCCTAGAGTAAGGGATACAATTAATAGTCATTATGCAGATGACACTTTTACTGAAATAAATGTGAATCGTGTGAAGGATTAAATACAGTATATGTCTGCATGTCAACATTTCTTCCTTCTTTCCTCTAAAGCTGTTATTGTTAGAAAGATTCCCACAATTCCCTGCAGCTTTTTATTGCTACAAGCTGGGCATTGTAGGAGCTTCTAGTCTAACAGCAACCACCTGAGACCATAAGGTAATGGCATTAGTGAAAAATTAGAGCAGAATTACAGCCTACATTTGTGCCACAGTCAACGTTATATTCTTGAATTAGCTTTTTATTGTAACCTACCTGTTTAATATGCTCTATAAGCAAATGTACCTTGTTGCCATGGCACAGGCAGGACCAGATCTAGTGCAGAGGGAGCCCTGGGCTCTGAAGAAAAGTTGAGATGCAAATTTGAATAATTAAAAGAAAAAAACGGTTAATCAGGCATATAGAAACTGTGGCTCTCCAGCTTTTCTTGAAATAAAGCCATAGCCATACACAGATGCATTAAAACATTTTACCAATATCAAACCTAAGAGAACAAGCCCTTTCTTTATATCTAATTATCTTGTGAATTTAAATGTAAGTGAATCCAATGCAACCCCATAACAGTACAAGGCTCCAGAAAGAACAGCATTCTGATAATGTTATCATTCCAAGATGACAAGGTAATGAAGTCATGACCCTCTGTACCTCCCAGATTGATCTGTTTATATCTACCCTGTAAAGATGCATGTACCACACTTGCATTGTGTAGTTCTGTGCAGTAAATTGGCAGTTTGTCACGGGGAGGCACATTTATCAAGGGTCGAATTTCGAATTCATGTAAGCCTTTTAAAACTCCCTTATTCGATATTCGACTTGGGGAAATTTATTTAAAAAAAATCAAATTGTTAAAACTCGTCTGAATTTAAACAACCAAAAAGCTTGAATTCAGTTCAATTCGAATTTGATCAAACAGGATTAGAGTTGTTCTCCGAAAAAAACTTGAATGTCAGGAAGGCTGAAAACATCTCCAAATTTATCCCTGGACCTCTCCCAATGACTTCAACAGTAATTTGGCAGGTTTTAGGTGGAGAATTATATTTAGGACATTAAGGACAGAGTATGATAAATCTCGAAAATCAAATTAGAATTTTTTTTAGAAAACTCAAATGAAGTTTGGATAATTTCCTAGTCCAATTTGACCGTTTCTACCTTTAAAAAATGTGAAAATTTGAATTTGAATTTTCAATTTGACCCTTAATACATCTGTCCCTATATATCCACTAATATCATATCATCATTTCTATTTAATTAAATATGGTATCTAGGTGTGTGCACAATTTATTCAAGTATCACATATCTCTCTTTACATGTATGCACTTGGGAAACAGTTATTACTAGCAAACAACTTTCTGCATATTAAATTGAATAACAATTTTATTATTATAATGCTCCCAAATACTTGAATCTTCTCTGTTAAATCTGCCTGCTCGACAGCTGCACCCAGCATTAATCTGAGTTTTTTAATCAATAAAATGTTCGTTGTTTGCTGTGTTCCTCCCCAGTAGATCTTCACTCTCACATAATACCTTCAATACCCTTAAGTGCGTGCCTCACCTTTGCCGAGAATATTTCGGGGCAAATCCTTTAATCTGAAAGTTTAATTTAGCTAGGAAAATCTATTTCTCCCTGCCTGCTGTTTCATGCTAACCTATCCAGCTGCACTGAAAAATTCCAGTTTATTGAGAAAACTTTGAATTATTAGAATGCACCTGTGGCCATAGTAAACTTTGCCTCACTTTCGGATCTTAATTCAGAGGTGCACTATCAACAGGGAATGGTTAAAAGCCTGCAATTAGAGCGGGTTGTGTTATACAAAGACTTATTTTCTTTTGTTTATTTTTAAAGGATAATAAAACAGGTAGAAATAACAGCCTTGCTAAAGTGTTCTAAAAATATACTGTAGATAACATTGTAATGTTTAGGCATGTGTATTCTTTCCATATATTAAGTATCATAGAAACTTATATTGAATACCTATATATATATAAACTTATATTGAATACCTATATATTGAAGTTTTAGCAGTTTTATGAGTTATTTTTGTTTTGTTGACTATGAAGATTTTCATTCATCCAGGTCATAGTATATCTAGTATAGGCCAATCTAAAAACAACTGGACTTGCTGAGTAATCAATGAAGACGTTTCACTACTCATCCGAGCAGCTTCTTCAGTTCAACTGACTGGTGTGGGAAGTTCTTGGCATATAAACTCTTCCACTAATCCATTTACAATGGCACATTGTAACTCTTCAAAGAGATGACAACTGAAGAAACTCACAGAGGTGTTGATTCTGTGTAGTTGTGATAGGATTATCCAATGTGTCATGCAACTCCTAGATTCAGGTGTTACTTGTGAGAGTTGCATGAGTTGTTCTGAATCCGCCGGGGTACAGATGTTAGAACAGCATTGTATGTAGCAGACAGGTGGTGTCAAAGGCCCCCACCTCTGTTCAGAGATGGTCTCTCCACCTTGACATGAATCGCCTCTTTCACGCCTCGTTCAACGGTCTTCTTTATCCAAGATTTGGACCTTGCTGTCTTCAAAGGAGTGTCCCTTGTCTTTTAAGTGTAGAAAGACAGCTGAGTTTTGCCCTGTTACATACAATGCTGTTCTAACATCTGTACCCCGGCGGATTCAGAACACTTCACACATCCATTCATGCAACTCTCACAAGTAACACCTGAATCTAGGAGTTGCATGACACATTGGATAATCCTATCACAACTACACAGAATCAACACCTCTGTGAGTTTCTTCAGTTGTCACCTCTTTGAAGAGTTACAATGTGCCATTGTAAATGGATTAGTGGAAGAGTTTATATGCCAAGAACTTCCCACACCAGTCAGTTGAACTGAAGAAGCTGCTCGGATGAGTAGTGAAACGTCTTCATTGATTACTCAGCAAGTCCAGTTGTTTTTAGATTGACCTATACTAGATATTTTGTTTTGTTGCTTGCCACTATGTCAGTTAGCGGAGAAGTCCAGGCCAAGGAGGAAGCATTAGGTACAAAGTTCAGTATGTGATAGCTAAGTGGTTAAACAAGGATTGTAGTCAAGATTCAGCCAGAAGATTCAGGGCAAGCAGCAATGGATAGTAGTCAGTTACGAGGCAGAAGGACAAAAGTCCAGGAATCAGCAAATACAGACTTATAGAGCAGGAACACTAAGAAGTACAACCTATTTTCTGGCATTTTATTTTGAATGTCATGCTACTTTCAGCATGATGGCATCATTTACATGGCACAACGTGAAGGCATCAATGCAACAGAGCGCTCCTGACAGTCTCATTCAGTAAGTTATTTACCAATTTTTGTGAATGCTAATTTAATAAACCAGCCAATAGTAGGAACACTACTTGTATTCGTTAGTGGTTGCTTTGTATGTAAATTTGTATGTTCGGTGAAAACACCCATTTATTGCACAATGCTAAGGAATATGTTGGCTCTTTTTAAATAAACTGTATGTTAATAATAATATTAATAACCCCTCCAGACTCAAAATCATAATCATCATTTATCTATATAGCGCCGACAAGATACGCAGTGCTTTACCTTAGTTTATAACAAACAGGAATAAATGTTGAATAACAAACAAGGGTTTACAGAGTACAATAGGATCAGAGGGCCCTACACGTAAGAGTTCACAAACTAAAGGTTTGAGTACAATTGAGACATTAGTATTTTATAAACAATTTTGTTATTTATGATACAGCAATGATTGATTAATTAAGGTACATTGAATAAGCTTCTTTAAACAGGTGGGTCTTTAAGGAGTGTTTGGAAAGTGTGACAGCTCGAGGCAGAGAGTTCCAGAGAAAAGCAGAGGCGCAAGAGAAGACTTGTAGACGAGAATGGGCAGAAGTGATGACAGGAGGTGAGGCGAAGGTCAATAGCAGAGCAAAGGCTATGAGAAGGAGTGTATTTGGGAGATTGGGAGCCAGTGAAGGTACATACATATGAGAGCAGCTGATGCTGAGTAGTGAAATAGACGAATGAGTCTATCAGCAGCATTTAGAACAGATTGGAGTTGTGAAAGGCGACTTGTTGGAATACCTGCGAGGAGTAGTTTGCAGTAATCAAGGAAGAAGATGTTGTGGTTGAGTCTGAACTAAGATACAGTCGTATTCGGGCAATGTTGCGTAGCTGAATACGACAAGATTTTGCAAGTGTTGGTGAAAAAGACAGATGCTAGTCTAAGATAATGTCTAGGCAGCATGCCAATGTGGTTAAATGAAAGGTGATGTTAACTGTGAGTGAGATCTGAGGGACATGGGAAGATCTTGGATGAAATATGAGTTCTGTTTTTGGAAGATTTAGTTTCAGCTGGGCTGATACATCCAGGAGGAGACAGCAGAGAGACAGTCTGTAACTTGGGAAAGCACAGAAGGAGAGAGGAGACAAGTAGAGTTGGGTGTCATCAGCATAAAGGTGATACTGTCCAAATGACTGAATACGTTTTCCTAGTGAAGTAGTATAGAGTGAGAACAGCAGAAGGCCTAGAACAAAGCCTTGAGGAACTCCAACAGATAGAGGGAACATAGTGGAAGTAGAGTTAGAGAAGGCAACTTTAAAGGAATGGTCAGACAGATAAAATGTCTAGGAGGAGCAGGTGGTTAGCTGTGTCAAAGGCTGCAGAGAGATCTAGAAGGATTAGTATGGAATAGTGACCTTTAGACTTTGCCAGTTGAAGATCATTGGTTACTTTGGTGAGAGGAGTTTCACTTGAGTGTGTTGGGCAGAAGCCAGATTGCAGGGGGTCGAGAAGGGAGCTGTGAGTGGGATGCTGGATCAGGCATTTGTAAAACTTTCCAGCAATTTGGAAAGGAATGGAAAAAGGGAAACTGGACAATAGTTAGCAAGAGAGCTGGGATCAAGGGAAGGTTTTTTGAGGATAGGAGTGATTAGTGCTTCTTTGTATAAAGATGGGAAAGTACCAGTAGAGAGTGAAAGGTTAAATAGGTTGGTAAGTGCAGGCGAGAGTGTATCAGAGATTGTATAAAGGAGGCAAGAGGGTATGGGGTCAAGGGAGTAAGTTGTGGGTTTTGAGGCTAGAAGTTTACTAACTTCATCTAGTTTTGCGGGGGTGAAGGAGTGCACAATGGATGTGAGTGGACTGCACATTTATCTGAAATTGTTGTCAGATGGTATGCTCAGACTAATTAGATCAATTTTTCATTAAAGAAATGTGCAAGATCTTAGGCAGTTACACTAATGGGTGGAGGGTGCGGAGGGGGCCATAGAAGTGAGTTAAATTTGGATAGAGTGGAGATTGTAGAGGAGAAGTACTGTTCTTTAGCTATTGATAGAGCTCAGTTGTAGCAGGAGAGCATGAATTTGAAGTGGATAAAGTCAAGATCAGTTTGTGACTTTCTCCACT
Source organism: Xenopus petersii (assembly GCA_038501925.1). Taxonomy (NCBI): domain Eukaryota; kingdom Metazoa; phylum Chordata; class Amphibia; order Anura; family Pipidae; genus Xenopus; species Xenopus petersii. Next base: position 93,269,391 of record CM076679.1, on the reverse strand, counting down.
ATTGTTTAGCTGATCTACTACATCTTCTAAGGTACCTATTTAAACTAGTGTGTCAGGGTAAGGGTTTAGCTGGTCAATTGTGATGGGTGGTAAAAGGAGCAAGGCAAGAGCTGTTGAAAGAGCATCATTGTAGAGAGAAGCTTCCCCATTTGGACAGGAAAAGTTGTTAATATGAGAGATTGGTTGTTCTGTTACTGTTGATAATTGTTAAGGATCAAATGCGTTAAGGTTCTTGTATGTGTGGGTGAAGAGAGATGGTTGTGAAGTGCAGTTAAAAGTGTTATCTGAAAGTTGAGTAGGTGGTGGTCAAATAGGGGGTATGGAGAAGTTAATAAGGTTGAATGGGTGAGTATCAGAATGTCAGATTAATGACATCTGACCAGATCCAGCAGTGCAAGTCAAAATAAATCTTATAATAATAATAATAATAATAATAACAATAATTTAGTAATATTATAATTTAGAAATAATATTTTTTTAAAAAAAAAACCCAGATCGTCACCTGATCACACTAGGCCCCTAGGTGATAGCCTTATTCTGTGCATTAATCAACCTATGCAAGCTGCATAGTATCTACATCCACATAGTATGAAACTATTCCAGTAGAGCTGACTTTTCAATAGAATACAGCCTACTATATATAAATTCCATCTTCTGAACTTAATTAAGGACCACCAATGAAATGCTAGTCTTATGAATGTTATGACAATCCCTTTAACTCCATGTTCAGGCAAGCTCCATGGTTCAACAAATTCTGAAGAAGTAAACATGAGGTGGATCTTGGCTAAATGGTGGATAAAAAAATGAAGTTGAAGGTCACTGTTAGTTAATAAGGGACAACACAAATTGTTATGCAGGAATCGGATAAACTAATATTAGGGTCAGCTAAACACAGCAATAGCACAAGAGGGGTTACAGTCAGAGCACTGTAGGAGGATCATATGAAGGAAGAAATGTGCCTCCCATGTACAGCACAATAAGCCTGGTTTACTTAATATACCTATCATATTGGGACAGTCTTGCATCCTTCCCTTTATTCACTACATGTCACATATCACAGCAGGCCCCTTTTGTTTGATGTGGCATTAAATCAGCAATTCTCTGCGTGCAGTTAATGCAGCCTCTTGATATATAAACCACTTTGCCTGCATTGTGCCTGCCCTGCTGACTGATGGCTTATTAAATCCTTGTCTTACTCTGATGTTTTGTAGACACTGAAAGTGATTCTAGCAATAAATGCTCACTTATATTCTTTAAGATATACAGTTGCTTTTTTTGCCAGTAATCTGTAGTACTCCACGCTTTTCACAAATTGTAAATTCTCATCTACTGTAATTCATAAAATTATATCGGAATGCTTGAGTTAATTTCTTGTGATCGGTATTCCTTATGGAATAAGGTAGCATCTGCAGCGGGTAAAGCACTTTAGGAAAAAGAAACTGGGGACTGGGTTTTCGTTATATATGCTAGCAATTTTCCTGACTTGTTACCATGTCTATAAAATAGGTTTGCCGTGTGGTTAAACGTGTTGTAAGCTTTTCCAGTCAATAAAGTATCAAAAAGTGCCTTCGTCTCTTTGTATTTAGTTTTGTCCGCCTCAGTATTTGTTCTTTTAAACGCTTTATAATGTTCCGTCAATTGGTGCTGTAAATAAGTGTATTTTTTCAGGTACGATTTTTTCTGATTAATCAAGTACGAAATTATCTGCCCTCTCAGTACTGGTTTTGCCGCTGCCCATAGTATTTGTGGATTATCCCAATTGTCAATATTATCGTCCATATAATTAGCCCAGCTAGTTTTAAGAAACAGCTGGAAATCCTCATTAGTGCTCAAATAGGCCGGAAACCTCTAGTTAAACGCTCTCGGTTGGGGTGTTTTCATCTGCAAGGTTATCGATACCGGGGCATGATCAGAAATATCAATATTGCCAATAGAGGCTTCAAGCAATGCCGGTAATATCGACTGGGAGACGAAAAGGTAATCCAATCGAGAATGCGTTTTGTGGACACCAGAGTAAAACGTGTAGTCTTTAGTGATAGGATATGTGTGTCTATAAGTATCAATTAATTGCAGTGTTTCACATAATGTATGCAATGGTCTTGCCCTGTTTCGTGAATGAATCGTGGATTTACCTGATTTATCCATGGAATCGTCCCATATCGCATTGACATCACCACCTAAGATAATGTTGTCCGTCCCCCAGGAGCTCAGCGTCTGCAAAACATTCATGAAAAAAGGTTTATTTTCGTCATTAGGCGCATAGACATTTACTATGGTATACACAGTGCCTTGCAGGTCTAGATCAATGATCAATAACCTTCCACTTTTATCTTTATGGGTAGGCAAAATGGAACATTGAAGATCTTTTTTAATCAAAATCGCTACACCTCGGGTTTTAGTTTTATAAGATGTAGGGATGCACCGAATCCACTTTTTTGGATTCGGCCGAACCCCCGAATCCTTCACGAAAGATTCGGCCGAATACCGAACAGAATCCGAACCCTAATTTGCATATGCAAATTAGGGGTGGGAAGGGGAAAACATTTTTTACTTCCTTGTTTTCTGACAAAAAGTCACGCAATTTCCCTCCCGCCCCTAATTTGCATATGCAAATTAGGATTCGGATTCGGTTCGGCCAGGCAGAAGGATTCGGCCAAATCCGAATCCTGCTGAAAAAGGCCGAATCCTGGCCGAATCCCGAACTGAATCCTGGATTCGGTGCATCCCTAATAAGGTGAGTCTACAACGAATTGCAGCCATTTACTTTTTAACGATTGTTTATCCTTCCTCCGCCAGTGGGTTTCCTGTAAAAGGATTACCTGGGCCCTCTCTCTCTCCGTAACTGGTCAAGCACCTTCCATCTCTTTATCGGGGTATTGAGCCCCCCCACATTCCACGAGAGTACTCGGAAGCGGGTAATGGACTGAACACCCGAATCCATATTCCCATCTGTGGCTGACATTATTGTGGTCTAACCCACCCCTTGTTTTCGATGAGTAACAGCTAAGAGTAGGGAAAACTTGAGGAGTGGCCTGTCCCAGCGAGCAGGCCAGCTACCTTGATAAGTGACTACACAGAGAAGGTTAAGGATCAAGGAGTCATTGAGACATCTCTGGTGCATAGTCTGAGCTAAAACAAACAGTTGTAGGAAAAACATCAATATAAATGTGATAAACATAGTTTCAATACAAATTTCAAATAAACAAAAAAAAAACAAAAAAAAAAGGGGGGAGCAGTTTAGCAAAATGAGAAATAAAAATAAAAAGTTTGAAACACTACTCTATCCGCCCCAGTCTTCCTCGTGCAGATCAAAATAGTAAGATATGAGAGTCAATAGGTATAAATGAAATTTGCCATAAAAGTAACAGAACTAATACAGTCAAGGTTGACTTGATTTCTCCGTGTAATAGTCCAAGGCAAGTTGTGGGTTCTTGAAGAACAAAGATCTGCCTCGTGCAGATCAAAATAGTAAGATATGAGAGTCAATAGGTATAAATGAAATTTGCCATAAAAGTAACAGAACTAATACAGTCAAGGTTGACTTGATTTCTCCGTGTAATAGTCCAAGGCAAGTTGTGGATTCTCGAAGAACAAAGATCTGCCAGTGTCTTTCTCGATTATCTTCAGTTTTGCTGGGAATAATAAGAAAAATCTATACCCCGATTTGAAAAGGGTTGTGCAAATGGAGGAAAATTCCTTACGTTTCGAGGTAACAGAGGCCGAAAAGTCCTGGAAAATAAGAATGCGATGATCCTCATATTGCACTGTTTTTGATTTCCTGTAGGCAGTTAAAATGTTGACTTTGTCTGTGTAGTTTAGTAGCCAAAATATGACCTGTCGTGGTCTAGCTGAATCCGTAGTGGGAGGGGGACCAATTCTATGGAACCGTTCTATAATAATGTTGGATAGCGAGTCGGTCATTTTCAGCAGGGCCGGTAGTTTTTTGGTTAATAGCTGTTCTAGCTCAGCACCCTTCACTGACTCCGGGATGCCAACTATGCGAAGATTGTTACGCCTGCTCCGGTTTTCTAAATCGTCCACCTTGTCGGCTAGGATAGTGATCTCTCTCTGCTGTGTGTCAACGGTTCGCTGCATTTTATCCAGCTCGTCTTCCAAGGTGCCGATTCGTTGCTCTGCATCCGTTAATCTTTGGGTCTGAGTGGTTAACTGTTGCAAAACTTCGGTTATAGATTCCTTAATTCCCGCTAATTTCTGATCAAGCAGGGGTCCCAACGTGTGGGTTAGGTCTTGCAAGCGTATTTGTGGCGATTTAGGTGAATTAGAAAGTTCGGATTCCGATTCCATGGGATCATAGTCTTGTATGTCCTTTTTATCTTTTGGTTTCTGTTTCAGTTGTTTCTGGGGATTCGATGTAGATCGGCCGACATATTTATCCATCGTGGGAGCAGAGTAGAGCAAGGTCGATCTAGTGGCGACGGTAATGGCCTTATAAGCTGTGAAGGTGGGGCAGAGCCACAAACTTCAATTGTAACCAATGGCAGCAATATTGCTCCATGTTGGGGGGCAGAAGAGAAGTGATGATGGTCACAGTCACATTAGAGCTCGAGTCAGAGGTAGCTTAGTTAATTCTTGTAAAGTGGTAACGTCATTGGGTTGGAAAGGAGGAGAGAATAGTGGGACCCCCTCAAGGCCAATAACAACAGCAAATGTACCACACAGAGAATATATTGAGTGATTAAGTTGCACGGGTAATCAGCACTGGTAAGCAATAGCAATGGAATCGACAGTAAAGCAGAGAGTGGTGATGATGATGATGAAAGGCTCCTGATACAATCAAAGTGAGATATTTAGGAAACACAGTCCCCCCAATATTAATCCGTATAGTCTCTGTAGTCAGTCCAATAGGACGAGGCAAAAGCTAGAAAAGGCCAGGCAACCAAGTGTATAGTAGTTCCCCACCAATTATGGGTCTAGTAGCGATATAGAGGGTTAGTTGTTGTGCCCACCGCCTATCTGGAGTACACTGGCCTTCTCCGGATGAGGCGCTGTATAAGCACTAGGCAAAAGTATCGGTTATGTTAAGTATATAAATGTTCACAGAAGGGGGAACAATGATATCCCCAGTGCACAGTACCACGGAGCAACAAATAGTATAAGTAGGCCGCCCTCCCGTGACCAAAGTTGGGGTTTAGGTCTCCCAAAATGAGGGTATCCACTCACCCACCCTGCACCGATATGATGTGCGGCCTGGTCCGGGTCCACGGGTGTGGTCGCTGTATGAGGTGGAGAGAGGCGGTGTTAGTTTGGGGAGACAATTACTGCTATGCCTGTAGCTTGCGTGATGGCACGCACCCTCCGCCTGTGATCAACAGCTAGGCCTCAGCCCTCCGGAAGTGTAGGCTCGAGACAGCGGACTGAAGCCTCCACAGGAGCCTGTGGGCTCAGATTGGTGAAGGTGCGACGACTAAGGTAGGAGACTGTGGCTAGCGAACCTTGAATTTCGTTAGGGTCGCAGGCGGATGCACCGTGTGAAGGTTCCGGCAATCTGCGTTGTAGCACCGCAAATGTCCAGGTAGCGTCTTTCCCCCCTGTAGGATGACCAGCTCGGACCTACAGCTCCTCCAAGACGATTGAACAGGTAGGGGAAGTAAAGTCGGCCTGGAGCCGACGCTCATGAACTGGCAATGGTGCGATCTGGGCCCGTTGTGGCGGGTGCGGGCCGATTTCCGGGGTCGCTGGTATGGGGGGAGCCCGATGTTGGAATATATCGTTACCCCTCGCTATCCTGACTTATCGGATGTAAAATTTAGCCGCAAGAGGCTAATTGGCGGTCGTGATGGCACCAGATTGTAAGTCCCGAGCAGGAGCCTTGTTAAAACACGGCCATCTTTAGGGCCGTCCCCCGGAAGTCTCCCCATAAAATTATATCTATCTATCATCTATCTATCCATCTATATCTATCTATCTTTCTATGATCTATCTATCACTCTATTTCTCTCTATTTATATATCTATGTTAGAGAAATTACACTCAAAACCATGCATTCAAATTTCCGTAAGTGCCTCCATTTGCTTTTAGTTATAGTCTAGAGAAATAATTGTGTTTATGTTACAAAGACAACTGCTGTATAAAAATAGTTTAAAATGTTGAGTAGGGGCTACATGCAGGAAACACTTCACACTAGGGATGCACAGAATCCACTTTTTTGGATTCGGCCGAACCCCCGAATCCTTCACGAAGGATTCGGCCGAATACCAAACCGAATCCGAACCCTAATTTGCATATGCAAATTAGGGGTGGGAAGGGGAAAACATTTTTTACTTCCTTGTTTTTGACAAAAAGTCACGCAATTCCCCTCCCTGCCCCTAATTTGCATATGCAATTAGGATTCGGTTCGGCCCGGGCAGAAGAATTCGGCCGAATCCGAATCCTGCTGAAAAAGGCCGAATCCTGGCCGAATCCCGAACCGAATCCTGGATTCGGTGCATCCCTACTTCACACAGGAGCTACTGTTAGTATATTCAAGGACATAGACCTTCACTGCTTTAGTGTAGCCTTGGACTGGCAAAAAAGCCAAAAGGGGAGAAGGGGAGGCAGTGTGTGCACTTTAATCAGTCTTTCTTGTTGCTTATGCATTGGCAACTCCAGTTGGACCTGGAGGTGGACGCAAGCCTCAGTGGGGTCTTCTACTTACCAACTGCCCTATTGCAAACAGTTAAGACAGGAATAAACTCTGCCTCTCAGCACTGCGCCCTATACCCTAGATTATTTATCTGGCATGAGGTACAGAGCTCAGCCACACATGTGCTCCCTGAACATATGTTAAGGGTGTGCCCATTATTTCCTAGTTTAAGTAAATGACCCCAAAGTATAATGTCCAGTCATTATTTTTGTTAATTCAGGTAATTAACTTTAAAACATTTCTACATTTATATATGAAAAATATGTATTTTTTAACAATACAAAACCCCACAATTGATTTACTTACATTTTGAACAAATAATTTATATGGCCAAGCCTTCTTTCACAAAGCAGAAGTTTGGTTTTGCTTTATTCTTGAGATGACAGTAATATTTATAGCATTTTAGTAGGGCCCTGTGTTATTCTTGTAGCAAATCCTGAAAATCTGAAACCCCTGTTTACATAACTGTAGCCATTTTAGCCCATTAAAGGATTAATTAGCAGAGAATGTGATTCTTATCTTTTTGAAATGTTGTAGCATCAAAGACTGAAAAGTTATTTTAAGGGTCCAAGAGGTTTATCTACCGGGTAATCCAACAGGATGCTGGAAAGCAAATACCAACAGCATTGTTAGAGCAACATTACAGATACATCACAATAGTATATTTTTCATTAAAATGTCTGCTACAGTTGTGATTAAAATATGTTTACTTATCTGCAGCACCAAAGGGCTTGCAATTCATGAGATTCATGCATAGTTCATGCATAAAAAACTGCAGTTTGAGTAAAAGTGTTTTTATTGCTGTGCATAAAGATTCAGCTTAGAAGTGTCCGGTTTAGAAAAACATTCTTTTTTAATTCTTTTACAGAAGTATTTGGTGCTAAATCTCCATGACTCTCCCTGACTAAGGGTTAACATAGGGACATAGGGACATACACGCTACGCAAGCCAAATATAAACAGTGCATGTATTGAATTAGTTTTATTTTATTCATACAGCTCTGATATTAGCACTATTTGCTCACAGTTTGCATTCAGTTCCTACACCAGTGGAGTTTACAGTCTAAATCCCTGTGAAATATTTAAACACAATACAGTTAGTTAGGAACCTGTTACCCTGTCTATATGTTGTTAGAGTATGAGAAAGCTGGAGTACCCAGAGAAAACCCGAGCAGACACTGGGAGAACAGTTCAACTCCTTCCAGATAAATGTTGTGCCTTTAATGTGAAAAAATAATACTTATTTTTTCTGCTATAAAGGGCTGATTATTATGGGTTTTATTTGTACTTCTTCTATCTAAAATAATCAGGGTTTGTATAAAGTGAGATGCAGAGCTATGTATAAGTCCCTCCCTTTCTGTGCCTCCAGTTTAATCTGGTCATCAACACAAAAGTCTGCCCATTGGTGAGGTGAATGGATATTTGACTGATTTTAGAGCCCAAATGGTTGGCCAAATTGGGCTGATATGATCATTTGCCAACTTGGCCAATTACTGCCGAATAGCAGGGGCCTATAGGAAAGAAGTGCATTTTAAGTCCATCCCTAGGTACAGTTGGGTATGGAGTACCAAGTCAGCAACGAATGCAGAGCTCAGTGTTGAGGGCATGGGCAGAAATCAAAAGTGTTTTAATTTAGCTGGAGTTTCAGTATTCTTTCAGTCATTCTGTATTGTTTCAGCCATCTGATGAGTCCTTTAGGGACTCACACACTTATCTAATAGAGACCTAAAACTTCTGTATTTTCTGTGTTTACATACATGATTCTTGTGCTGCTAGGCTGTGAGGAACTCCCTGGTTTCAAACCAGAGACTTGTTATGTTCCAGGCACTGCTCCTCCTGCTTGAGCCATAGGAGGCGGTGTGGTGGCCTGGCTCTGATGAGATGCTGCTTTGCTGCCTCCAGGTCAGCTTTCCTTAATACACACCCTCTCTCCAGCTGTGGGCAATTGCTCATTTGAAGGCTATTTAAACCTAATTCCCCAACACCCCATGCTGGATTATTGGCCCTACTGCTGACGCCAAGCCCCATGATATCCTGATCGTGTTCTTGATCCTGTACTCCTTGTTCTTGATCTTGTACTCCTGTTCCTGAAATATTCTGGTAAATCTTGGTCTTGTTCCTGCCTTGTTTCCCTGCTCTGTTTCATCTCTGCTCCCTGCTCTAATTTTTGGATCTCCTGGTATTGACCTCAGCCTGTTTTTGACCTTGTATGAACTCTGCCCGTCCTGACCTTTGGCTTGTCCCTCATGTGTTTGTCTGCCGCCTGCCCTGGAATTTCAGCCTGTACCTGGACTTGTTTTTGCTGCAAAGGTCTGTGCACATTTTTGTTTAATAAACACATTGAAGTTATTCAGCACATAGGCTCCTATCTGTGAATCCTTACATAGGCTGCCATCATTTGCAACATGCTTTTTTCACAATTCCCACATACTGTTTCTCTGTTTTGCATTAGTACTCTTGTCTGCAAGAAGTAAAAAGGTTATGCATAGACACCCCTGTTCTGCCCCCTACCAGTTGGACCTGGAAGTGGGGCCCTCAACTTATCAACTGCCCTATCGCAAACAGCAAATATAGGAATAGACTGAGCCTCTGAACACTGCACCCTACACCCTAGATTGTTTATCAGGCATGAGGTACAGAGCTCAGCCACGCATGGGGAAGTTGTGCCCTCTGAACAAAGACCTTGACCTAACCTCTTTGCATACATGATTTTTGTGCTGCTATTTGCAACATGTTTTTCCTCGGTTTGGAGGCTGCCCAGTTGTAATAAATGCAACCTGCTAGATCTTCCTAAAAAATGCTGGTTGGTTGGTACTGGGACACTGCAGTTTCACTGAAGCTATTTGTTTTTACTATCAACATAAAATGTGCAATGATAAATGATAATCTTATTTGGAGAGAACTCAAACAGACATATAAGCCAACATTAAAAATAAAAAACAGTGCCAGTACTGGATGATCTAATAATAAATATAAAAAACATTGGGTTGGAACATATTCCTTATTTCAAACAGTATTGCACCTAATAGCAGTTTAAAAGACTCTCATAAACATGATACGAGACAGATCTGCAGTAAGATTGGTCACATCTGTATCAAGGAGTATTTACTGTATGCAATTGTCTTGTATTTGTAAGTATATCAGCAAGAAAATGCAACTATCCCTGGAGAACTACTTTACTAATGGAGGGCTTTGTGTTATGAATTGCCATTTGGAAGCTTAATGAATGATATCCTGTGTCTCTAAGACAAATAGCTTTATTCCTAGCTCTCTGTGCCAGGGGAATAAGGATACAAATAAGTTGTGATGGTGCTGGGGGGTTACAGGTTTAAATGTGTTATTTTGTTTTGCTAAACAGAGTCTGAATAGGGTCTAATGGTATGATAATATCAGTTACTCTTCGAGAGATGGGCTTTGCCAAAGGGGACAGTATTGAAATAAAAACCTGATTTAATCAGGCCAGAAATTTCAGCTCTTGTGATGTTTTTAATGTAACTGCTGCTCAAATGTGTGGACCAGGGTTTGATAACATCAATTGTTTCGGGGTGTTCATAAATGTAAGCAAATGCATTTTTATAACATAATAATAATAGATTAATTAGTTTGAGAAAAACATCCCTACTAGCCGCCATGGGAGACAGGAGGGGTCTGGTCACTTCCATACATTGGGGGACTCTGGACCTAAATACATTGCTGTCCATAGTTTGATGTTGTTCTCAGTTTATCAGATTTTCAAACCTGATGTCACGGTCGGCACCCAACACCAGAACAAACACCAAGCACCCTGGTCTCGGCTCATGCTTCACCAGTAGTGTGACCGCCTTTGGTCCTCGGGAGGAGCCCTCGGCTTACTTGAATGCCATCTGGACTTAAACGACGAGAGGTGCAGAGGGGCACGACTGTAGATAGTGTCTTTAAGGCCAAAGGTCACCGTACAAGCAGGAATAGGCAAATTCGTGGTCAGACAGGCAGGATCGAGGCAGATAGATAGCAAGGATCGTCAGGCAGGCAAGGGTCAAAACCAGGTAATCAATCAGATGGGATGAGGCAGAATCAGAATCAAACAACATGCAGGAGTCAAACCAGGAAGTCAATCAGGAGGGACAAGTGGAATCATAGTCGGTTTCAGGCAAGGGTCAGGTTTTCAGAGGTCAGAGTAGTCAAAAGCCAGGCCGGGTCAAACACAGGAGATCAGAATAGATTTCAGGCAAACAGGAACAAACACAAGGCTCAAGAAACCACCAGGAATCAAATCCTATCACGGGCAATGAGAACAGTAAAAATGCCCCTTTAAATTTTGCGCTATTGCGTGCTGACATCATCATGCCAGCGCGCATGCGCCTATAAAACCCGGAAGTGCACGCCGCGCACGCACTAGGAAGGAGCCGGCACCAGAGGAAAGGCGTGGCGGGAGTACCCGCCGCACCACTAGACCACAAGGGTTAGTTTTTGTGACACCTGAGCATCTTCTGAGCATCAGTGTAGCATCCAGCTACATAAAAAAAAATGTATAAATAAGAACGGCAAATTAAAGTTTTTGCCTGTCAGCCTTCTGGTTGTCCTTTCCTGGAATATAAAATTGAAATGCTTTTTGCAAGTGTATGAAAAGAGAAGGTCTTGACCCACAGAACTTACAATCTTTTGTCTCTAATTTTTCCTGCTTATTTGTCACTTATATTATTGAAATCATTGTTCTCTGATCGTCATTTTGTACAAAGACAAGAGTATTTGCTTTCCACAGTTGAAGGATTCAGCCTGTGTGGGATGCAGTTGGATATTGATAAAATATAGAGATGAGAGACAAAGATAAAAGCAAACATGCGACTGGGGAATATTAATATTTAATAAAGTCAAGAGCGAGAATACACTGGACTGAAATGAGATAAAAACCTAGAATTGGTGAAGGATAAGTAAGGACAGTTGAACTCCATCAGTCTGCCTTGTTTACATTCCAACCTTCTTTAATCCTGCCTGTTATCTTCTATGTGTGTGCCAGAAGCATTTCGGAATTAATTTGCTGCTTGCTTACAGTGTGTCAAAATTCACCCCTGCAGTTCATCTAAGATGTCACTTTTGAATATTCCAAGTGCTGCTTGGTAAGTTTATGGAGAGCAATGAACAAAACCACCTGAAAAGCCACAGCAGTTGGTCAGGCAATTATCCGATTGTGAAGTGTACACTGTACAAATCATATATTCTCTTGCAACCTAGGAGCTACACATCCAGTGGTATGGTGTATTGTCTCATTTGCAGCACTTATTCACAGAAAAATGTGTTAGAAACATTATAAGCATTTGTGGAACTGGTGTGTAGTATATCTGCGGCATTTCACATGTAGCTAAACAGAGGCCTAATTATTGGGGTTGGGTAGACCAAATAAGTACCACTCGCAAAATGAGAATATCTTTAAATAATTTGGCTGCTGTCTTGGTGGCTAATAAATAAGTTGACTGCATCTATGAGGGACATCTCCAGGCTTGGGCAGTCACAATAAGAAATGACAATTATTATTGTTATCAAACTTTTCAATTAATCCACCCCTTTTCGAAATGCTTGACAGACAGCAAAGATGGGCTCCTGCCATGTAAGCTACCTCCTGCATGTGCATTAGGTGGACCCTGTCCTTGATGGGACCATTGATCACCATCAACAGCCTTGTCCTTGTTCCACCATTTCTACTGCCCATATCTCCCAGCCCCTTCAACCTGAACAAAATCTCCTTATCACTTCCCCCTTCCTTACCCAATCAATGTTACTTCCCCTAAGGTAAAGAAGACAACTTTCTTCTGTAAGCAATATATTTAGTAAGAAGTTGGGAGGTAAAGTAAAATGTACCGAAACAGAATTGCTTCTAATTCTCCTGGTTAAAACCAATGTTAAAGCCAAATTACCGTTTAGCTTAATTGTAAATCCGACCCATTGATTAGTGTTTAACTTATGTCATGGTGAGCCAAATTTTCCCTTTACCATTTGCTGAATATGAGTCAGGATGCAGGCAAAGGTATCATACTGTATCACAATGTAGTTTACTTCTTGCAGAAGAGAAAAGAGCTTGAATGCAGGCCATTTTTTCCAAACTTTGCACATTGTGTAGGTCTCAAAATCATCAGATACAGCGCTGAAAACAGTAGGGAAGTCAATAAAGCCTAAAAGAGAATATGGCTTGAAATACTTTATTTTATATACTAAACTTATTGAACTCGTCTAGAAGTTCAACAGCCCTGTAATACAAATTATCTTGCTTTCAAAGCTGTCTGCAGCAGCTCCCATTTTCTGATCTTGCTAGCCCATCTTTTCAGCGCACATGCTCAATGTGCGATGAGCTTGTGTTGGACAGTTTATGGGTTGCCAGAAAACATAACAACAATATCTTTTATAGTTGCTAATAAATGGTTAATTATTAATCAATTGTGATGCTAAATACAGTGATTATTATGCTGCCATGTAATGTAAATCTGAATTAGTTACATTTATTTTGAATTTTAATTTGTATCGATCATGTTTATTGTGAGTTGATACCTAAGCTTTGGGCTGGTACAGAAGCAATAGCATTCAATCCTTTGTTGAGTTTTAGCTCTCCTTTAAGTCCATGTAACAGCTCAACTTCCACCAGGAATGGGGTTTGCAATGGAACAAGTCATCAATGTTTAATCATGCCAAAACCCTTTGCAAGTTGATTCACATGTGTGCAAGTTTATATTTATACAGGATGAATTCCTTACATGGCTAAATCTTAGTTTTTGCAAAGAAGTTTAGCGTGTAAGGTATGAGTTGAAACATGATGTAAACAAATCTATGGTAGTTACAACTTGGTGACATTAGCTTGTTTTAACTAATGATTTCACTTTCCCAATAAAATGGATTAACACACCAGATTGATGCTCAAGACTCTACAGAGCTTATGGAAATATTACTGGTAAATAGCTAACATCTCTGATGATGCCTGATGATGAATTCCAAACTGCTGAATGTATTTAAATTATATGCAATTGGTGCAGACCTTCTCTGTCCCCTATTCATTTTAGTTGGTAACCTCAAACTACAAAATCCAGCTCTACACAAAATGGATTGCTATTATGAATACAAAGCTCACACATCAATATTTCTTATGGACCATTGCTGAAGACTGACTATGAAAGCCCAATAAACTGCTGGGGTTCTTCCCTGACAGAAAATTTTGTAAAACTGGCTAAAATCATATTTTAAAAAAAATTTGTTTCATTTTGATGACACTAGGGGGCCCATTTACTTAGTTCAAGTGAAGGAATAGAGGAAAAAAACTTTGAATTTCAAATGTTTTTTTTGGCTACTTCGACCATCGAATTGGCTACTTCAACCTTCGACTACGACTTAAACTTCGAATCGAATGTTTTGAACTAAAAATCGTTTGACTATTTGACCATTCTATAGTCGAAGTACTGTCTCTTTAAAAAAATCTTCGACCCCCTATTTCGCCACCTAAAACCTGCCGAGGTGCCATGTTAGCCTATGGGGAAGGTCCCCATAGGCTAAACTATAAAAATCATAATCTTTCTTCCACTGTCTGAAGTGGTCGCTAAACAGTTTCCAGGTTGGAGAAAGCTATGTTAGATTTGCTCAAAGAAAAAACTGTTGGCATAAATGTTCACATTGTGAATCGTTTTTCCATTACCAACTTTTATAACATTCCCCTGGAAATAGTGAAGAGAACAATGACCTAAAAAAGGGCACTGAGTTCGAGTCTGAATGGGCTATTTTTTTCTTGATTTGAGCCTGAAGTACTCTCTGATCTCATCAAATGGCAAGGTGCAATGACTATGTTTCTAATATCTAGTATAGGTTCAACTGACTGGTGTGGGAAGTTCTCGGCATATAAACTCTTCCACTAATCCATTTACAATGGCACATTGTAAATGGATTAGTGGAAGAGTTTATATGCCGAGAACTTCCCACACCAGTCAGTTGAACTGAAGAAGCTGCTCGGATGAGTAGTGAAACGTCTTCATTGATTACTCAGCAAGTCCAGTTGTTTTTAGATTGACCTATACTAGATATACTATGACCTGGATGAATGAAAATCTTCATAGTCATATGTTTCTAATGATCACTGAGACTTGTATGACCATAACAAACTTTAAACTAATGTTGACTTGTTGAACTATCTTCTAGTTTTAGGTCAGAATGTTCCAGCTCCCTTAAAGTATAATGACTGCTGTCTCATATTCATGCTAGATAGGCCATTCCCCACATAAATCACTCTACATATTGGTCTCTGTTCCCTTGCTTTCTGCAGCTCACCTATCCTGATATAAACAGGCATTTTACAAATGAGTTTCGTAATATACCTCCGTTAAAGTCCAGTCTCTAAGCACTTTATCAATAAAGACAACTAAGGGCGGATTTAAGATATATGGTATTGGAACAGGTCAATGTACCAAGGAGAAGGGGGGAGGGGGAGACCATGAACTCCTTAGAATAAGGGTGGTTTGGTGGATACATCATAAAGACTTTGATATACATGTGTATTTATGAATGAGGCAGTGTCATAACTAGATATTGCTGGGCCCCACAGCACATTATTTTTCAGGCCCCCAGTTTTACCAATATTTATTTAAATTGTATATATATCAGGACCTCATGGGGCCCCTATACCTCCTGCCCCCCCCCCCTGCAGCCGCAGGGTCTGCTTCCTCTATAGTTATGCCCCTGGAATGAGGGTTCCCTGTTTATTGTTTCTCTTATTTTCTGTTGATTTATACGTTTTGGAGGGTTGTCAGACAAGCTGTGTAAAATATACCTTGGAAGTACTGTAACTGTTATGCTCTGTAGGTATAGGAGCACAAGGACTGATTACCCTTTAGGTGTAGTCGGAGAGCCCTACCTTACTCCGGTTTTCACCTATGCCCTTTTGGGGCTCTGGAACTTTCTGCTAAGGAACAGGCAGGGATCCTCAACACAGCCAAGGTAATCGGAGTCGGGGTGAAAAAGGATCAGGCAGAGACGAAATTGTGGACAGCAAAAGGTCAAATGGCAGGCAGCAAGGTACGGAGGTCAAAAGACAGGCAAAAGGTCAAATCCATAAGATCAATAAGTAGGGATGTAGCGAACGTCGGAAAAAATGTTCGCGAACATATTTGCGAACTTGCGGCAAAAATGCGAACAGTTCGCGAACGTTGCGAACCCCATAGACTTCAATGGGAAGGCGAATTTTAAAAGCTAGAAAAGACATTTCTGGCCAGAAAAATTATTTTAAAGTTGTTTAAAGGGTGCAACGACCTGGACAGTGGCATGCCAGAGGGGGATCAAGGGCAAAAATGTATCTGAAAAATACATTGTTGACACAGAGCTGCGTTTTGTGCTGTAAAGGGCAGAAATCACACTACGTCACTCAGGTGATGTTTCTGGACACGGAATGTGAAAAAGCTCACACAGCTAGGTGGCACTTGGTTAAAGACTGGGCAAACAATGCCTGCAAGGGCAACTTAATCAGTAGTGGATACGGAATATATTATTGCTGCTGTAAAAACATCACTCAGGTGATGTTTGTTTACGGACACGGAATTATTATTGTTATTTAGACAGAATGTGAAAAAGCTCACACAGCTAGGTGGCACTTGCATACCTCCCAACTGTCCCTCTTTTGACCATTCAACCCCCTGTCCCTCTTTTGTACTGGAAAGTCCCTCTTTTCTCTGCACTGAACAGCCAGAAAAAAAAACAGTTTCTAACTTAATTAGCTTTTGGCAGAGAGCTCAGAACAGCTAACAGGTGCAAATAAGATACTTTGTAACAATTTTGACTCTGGTTGGTGCTGGTAGTGGTGAACTACTAGGAGGAGCAGCACACCAGTCCCACTCCCCAACACAGCTAGACTAATAGCACTGGGCTCTTATAGTAGCAAAGTAAAAAAACAAAAAAGAAAATAAAAGCAGTCCTTACAAGGACTATTGGGTTATTACAGCAGTCAGCACTCAGCAGATGAGATCAGAAGCAGTGCCCACAGCAGCTACATACAGAGCACTGCAGTAGAAGGTAGATTACTAGTCAGCAAAGCTAACTAACCTAAACTCACTGTCCCTCAAATCCCTGCAGAGTTCTGTCCCTACAATAGAGAGCAGTATCAAGTAGATTACTAGCCAGCAAAGTTACTATCAACTGTCCCTCAAATCACTAAACAGCTCTCTCCCTACACTAGCTCTTCCAAGCACACACAGGCAGAATGAAAAAACGCTGCAGGGCTTCAGTTTATATATGGAAGGGGAGTGGTCCAGGGGGTGTGGGGGTGGTCCAGGAGGGAGAGCTTCCTGATTGGCTGCCATGTATCTGCTGGTCTGGGGTGAGAGGTAAAAAATAAGCGCCAGCTAAGGCGAACCCAAATTGGCGAACATCGCGCGACGTTCGCGAACATTCGGCGAACGCGAACAGTCGATGTTCGCGCAAACTAGTTCGCGGGCGAACAGTCCGCGACATCCCTATCAATAAGTAATAAAGCTTTATTATATATACATATATATACATTTGTTCTTGGACAAAGTTTCCATTGCTTACAAGAAATTAAAAGCTAAAAATAAAAACAGACTGTGCAAAATGTAGGTTTTCATAAGGAAAAGAAGAAATAGAGCAGCCAGATAGTGTTCGTTTTCTGGAAATCAGGAGTGAGATTGCGAGCACAGTAAGAGGACATGTGGCCTGGAGCTTGCTGTAAGTGAGAGAAAGGCAAGAGGTTGTTATGGGGAAATAGCATGCATTGGCAGCTTAACTGGTGCACATAAATGTTAAAGCTCTCTAACTTCAAGCACCTGTCACACAAAAGCACTCTTGGGGGACAGTTTTCAAAGTCACTTGAGAGAAACAATTATTTCCCAATTTAACAATGAAAATCTATTTTCCTGAACTGCAATGAGAATCATTTTGTGTGCATTCCCTTTAGTTAGCATTGCTATCCAAATTGTAAAACTCATTATGAAAGCTGAATTTAAGATATTGCAGTAATGCCGCAGGAGAAGCAGAGGGGATAAGAGGTTTAGGACCTTTGATAAACCTCGACCTTTGATAAATCTGCCCCTTAATAGGGTTAACCACAGTTTGTCTCTTTGTTTATTTTGTTCATGATTTTTTTAAATAAAATTAGGAATTTTTCTCTTTTGAGAAAGGCTTGAGTGCAAGCCGAAACGTTAGTTACTTATATTGAAATAAACACCATTTTTGATTTTGATAAGTCCTGTGAGTGTGAGCTTCTTCACTTCTCTACTTAATTTTTGGGCGTATTGCACCCAGGCAGCGATGACTTTTTGACGTGCTGTGCCGGCTTCCTGATTATCTTATATATATATATACTGGAGGCACTCACGGGTATATTAATATGAATTTATTGGAGCTTAAAAAAAAAAAAAATATATATATATATATATATATATATATATTATATATATATATATATATATAATATATATACAGTATATTCCCCTCTGGTGACTTAGCAAACACATATATCCTAAGTTAATAGGTTCAATTAGTTGCTTAATATAAAATAATTTAGCTTTGGTATTTGAGGAAGCACCATATGGAGACTTAAACTCCACCTATTGTGTTTTTGTGTTTTCAGTTCTGTTATGCCCTGTGTTAGTTTAGCCGTGTATATTTAGGCCCTTTATTTGAAATGGAAAGACTGGGAGAGGATCCTGAGATTGGAAGAAAAGACTACAAGGTATTAAAGAGAGGGCTAGATGTTAAAGGAGAAGGAAAGCTACCAAAACAGTTTATTGCCAATAAATTAGCCACAAAAGTGCACTCGAGAACACTATATTTATTCTGTAGAATGCTTTACCATACCTGAGTAAACAGCTCTAGAAGCTCTCTCTCTTTGTTTAGGAGAGCAGCAGCCATATTAGCTTGGTGTGACATCAATTCCTGCCTGAGGAAGTGAGCAGAAAGGAGGGGAGGAAGGGGGAGGGAGAAAGGAGCAAACTGAGCATGTTCAAGCCCAAGCCCTGGAGGTTCAAGCTGAAAGAAGAACGTCTGTTGCAGAAGCCCATGTGTACACAATAGAAGGAAGAAATTAGTATTTCTTTTGCTAGAGGACTTAGAGCAGGATTACTTTGAGAGTTTACTGGTGTATTTATATAGACCTTTCGGATAAAGCTTACTTCGTTGTAACCTTTCCTTCTCCTTAAAAGCCTCTTCTAGCTACAAAATGTCATCTAGCTACAAAATTTCTACAAACTCTTCTATATCTTTTCTTTCTTTTTTGTTGTACTGATAAAAAGTATTTAGGCATATATTCAAGAATGGAAGAAATTACCCTTCTTGGATGTTTATACATTTATAATCTCAACGTAAATTTATAATCTCACCAGTATAAACGTGGGGCCTGAGTGCAACCCATCCGAGCAGCTCGTATCCACTTCCCCGTCGCATGTGCATGCACATGAGCTGTGAGGACACATGGACACGTGCTGTGATGACAGGTGAGTCCGGTCTAGGGGTGCTCAGCGCCCCCTATCATTGCGCCCTAGTCAGTTGCATTGTCTACCTATCCCTAGTTCCTGCCCTGTAATATATTATTCTATCGCACTATTTTACCTTGGCACCAAAAATTGCAGATGGATAGTTAGGATCTATCTGAAGGTGATTTACTGTTTACACACTAAGGGGCCGATTCACGAAGGGTCGAATATCGAGGGTTAATTAACCCTCGATATTCGACTGGGAACTAAAATCGTACGACTTCGAATATCGAAGTCGAACGATTTTGCGCAAATACTGCGATTGATCGATCGAAGGAATCAAACGATTCGAAGGATTTTAATCCAACGATCGAACGAAAATCCTTCGATCAAAAAATCACAGGCAAGCCTATGGGGACCTTCCCCATAGGCTAACATTGACTTCGGTAGCTTTTAGCTGCCGAAGTAGGGGGTCAAAGTTTTTTTTAAAGGGACAGTACTTCGACTATCGAATGGTCGAATAGTCGAACGATTTTTACTTCTAATCGTTCGAATCGTTCGAATTCGATCGAATTTAACCAATTCGATGGTCGAAGTACCCAAAAAATACTTCGAAATTCAAATTTTTTTTTATTCGAATCCTTCACCCGAAATTCGTGAATCGGCCCCTAACACTGTACACACAGAACATTGTGTACAAAATTGCATGCACATGGTAAAGACTATGTGGGGGCAATACGTTGTATGTTAAGATGGCAGGTATGAGGTTCAAGAAAGAAATTACCATCATATGTTGCCAATTTGCAATTCTGTTTTTAATGATTTTAAAATTATCTAGTCAAAACTTCTGATTTGCTAAGTGATACCACATAATGCTATGGAACTAAACAGGCAAGAGAAGAAAGTTTAATTGCTATGTTAAATCAAGCTCTGATCTTTTTTCTGTGGCACCATATAATTGTAAGAAGAAAGAAAAGAGAGGAAATAAAAAAGACATTACTATATTTTATTAAATTTTAATTATAGCTTGGGATACATTTTAAAATTGTCTCTTTGCAAGCCTAAATGGACAAACTTACTCTAATACAGCTCAGTCCCATCAATTTCTAACAAGTAGATAGCAAACTGCTGTTCTCTTAATCGGGTTTAATTTCTTGCTGTAGAATTGGAGCAGCCAAAGTTTTTTTTTTTGCTTTCAGTTTTGGTACATATCTCAGCCATGGTAGGTAAGGCATGAAACATATTTTCTGACTGCCGAGGACATGATAGAACCAAAGCTGTCCTGTAGAACATATGCCTTAAAACCTTTGTTTACTTTTGTTGAATCAGATTGTGTATAAAATAACACTTGATACTATATTCCATCTCAAAACAATTTTACAGTTACAATGACTTACCCCTTTACAGCAAGGTGACATGAGCAAGTTATACCAAGAACATACTGTATAAATTTAAAGAAGATAATATATATGAACTTTAAGAACTTTATTTCATGTACTGTAGTTTGGGCCAGCCATAACTGAGCTTTATTAAATAGGAAGCAAAACATTTTTCTAGAGGCCAGTTTGATTCAGTCACTATTTCAGTTATATTCTGCAAATCCTGTAAATATGTTTTTTTCAGAAAGTCTGTATTTAATTGATAGGACTAGTTAAGAAAACATCTCTTAGATCCATGTTGATATGAGATATGTGAGAAATGTAAATGTCCATTTATTACATAAACATCTATTAACATTATTGAGCTTATCTGCTAAAGGGGTATATTTTTGCCTACAATGCACCTTATCAATGTTTGCATGGTGAAGCAAACACCCTTTTATTATGATAATCATTTTTATCATGGTAATATGAAAAAGATGCAACTTGCAACCATCCACCCAACCACCCACCAACCCACCATGTGTGCCTTGTGCAGTAATGCTGGAGCTTGCATGGGCGGAAGGAGGGCATGACTAGAAGGCAAATGGAGAATGTAAAATGGGCAGTAGAGAGAGGTAAGGGGTTTGAGGTCACTGCCGGGGGCTGGAATTATTAAAAGGATAGGAGTAGAGGGGTACTTCCTTTTCCTACCTGCGACAATGGGGAGCAGAACCCAGAACCGAAGCAGGCCATCCCTCCTTGGTTTTGGATTGCTGAAGGTATGGAGTGGTTAGGGAGTAGAAATAGCATACTTACTGTAGGTAGCAGGGGACAAGGGGGTTATATTATTAGTATATGCAGTGTTGCAGTGATTGGTGGTAGTCCTGGGAAACAGGGAGTGAAGAGTGGAACTATGATGGGTTCAGGACAGATTGATGGAAAGTGTGTAATGGTCCAACACGGGCATGGGGTCCCCAGATGGCAGAATGGTATATATCATCAACTTGGTGTACTTGTCACGATCGGCACCCTAAATCCAGAACAAGTGCTAGGCTCCCTGGTCTTGGCTCTGCTTCCACCTGTCGCAGCTGCCTGTCCCTGCGGGAGGAGCCCTCCACTAATAGGATGCTGCCAGGTCTTAATAATAGAGGAGCCTAGCAAGAGTTCTGGATGAGAAAAGGGGTACAATTGTTTACCAAGGATTTTAGAAGGAAGGCCATACAATACAGGAGGAACCAAACAGAATAGCGTGGTCAGACAGGCCAGGTCGGTACAGGCAGAGTTCAAGCAAAGTCAGACAGGCTAGGATCAGGATTGGAGAGTTCAGGATAATCAGGCAGGCAGGCGAGGATCAGGATTGGAGAGTTTGGAATAGTTAGGCAGGCTAGGGTAAGGATTGCAGAGTTCAGAATAGTCAGGCAAGCAGACAAGGGTCAATACCAGTATAACAAGCAGGATTCACAAAGAATAAGCACCCAGCGACCAAACAAGTTAGACCTAACAACAGGCAATCAATTTCTAATCCGAAATCCCTTTAAATACATTTGAATTTCACGCCAATGCCAACTCCAATAAAACCCGGAAGTGCGTGCTGCATGCGCCATACAAGAACTGGCACTCAGAGGGAGAGGAAGCATGCAACGGGCATCCCCGTTGGGGTAGGGTAGGGTAAGAGTTTCTTACAGTACTGCTGCTGATGGGTAAACAAAAGTCATCTGGGTTGCAGTGGTATTGAAGGAAGTACCGCACATACTGTACAGTAGGTACATGTGTGAATGCTAAGCTAATGTGTACCCTTCCTCCTTTCTCAGTCATGCTCTCTGTGCCTTCTGTTGGAAGTGCAGCTGGATCAATGGTGCACTGGGGTAAGGGCAAGTGCAAACTGTATAGTGTGCTGAATGATGGCTTGTCGATAGAATGGATGAATAAACAGTAGTTATATATAGAGAAAGAGAAGTGAGAGAGAATTTCAGTTCACGCAAACATTTTATTTGACTCTTTAAGCAGATGAATAAGCCATGGTACATTAAATCAGCGACAGTGTCATAATGCAACCGGTATCACAAAAGCATTTTGATTAAGCAAAAAGCTCCAATAAGGGATAGCATGCTGAATAATCACTCTACTCTAAAATAGGAGATATCTCAAATACTCAATTAAAGATCTTTTAACTCTTTAAGCTGATAGATAAATCACTCTGTACAGCATATTTTGAGAAAAGCTGATTGGATTGAGCGTTTCCATCCTAGAAATGTCATATTAATTTTAGAGATTTATAGAATGCAGCAGGATGAGCAGTAGATTAACTGATATGGGCCTACTTTGAGATTCTATGAAAATATAATTTTACAACGCATAATTGCTGAAGAGACTTATGGGGGAATGTAATATAAATCGCAGAGAGTAAAACAATTTGCACATTTCTGAATGTAATACTCTATTGCATTGCGAATTTTAATTGCGCATTGCAAATTTTAATTGTGCATTGCCCACTTTTGAGAAGCGCTTGATGGTGTCGTAATCTTTTGGAGCAAACAACTTTTTTAAGAAGTTTTATTACATTTACTGCGCATTGGCACAAACTATAAAATCTGCATACTTTCCTCCACTGTTGGAAGTGGCTGCTAAATAGTTTCCGGGTTCGCAAAGGCATACGTTTTCGCATTGGGGATATTTTTCCATTACAGACTTTTATTACATTCCCCCAATAGATTACTAAATACATGATGACATGGATCACTGAGAAAAAGTTATATATGGGGTCAGGGGTCAAAAGTTTCCAGGTGTCTGTGCATATACAGTGTCATTTATGCTATTTATATTTGCAGAATGATATTTAGCAATTCTCAAGCCTCTAGGACCTATGTATTAGAAAGTAACAACAAGCACAGTGCTATTACTGAGTTCAATTATTTCGCTAACTGCATTGCACTATTTGCAGTCCATAGCAGAATTTGCATTTATTGTACCATGTCACAGGATATCTACAGTATATATTATATCTGACTATACCAGACAGAGGGCTTGGCGAGTCTTGTGCCAGGCAGGTCATTCACATCAGCATTACTGATATATGTCCCCGATAATCAAGTTGTGATTGTGAGCGTCAGATATTTTATTCCATCTGTATAAATTTAAGTATGCAGGGAATTTGCAAACTCCCAAAATACATTATACTGCTGTAGAATGCTATTAAAAGACAATGTTGAGAAAGGCGGGGAAAATATACTCTACTTATGTATGCCTATGTATTCAAATGTGCTCTACCTACTTACTTCATTCATTAAAAATTGTTTATTTTAAAAAATCTGTAAATAGATCATGATTTTATTTTTACCTTTATCCTTTTCTTCTAAGTCCGTGGGTAGGGTTATTACAAGAAAATATTTTAAACTCTATATAATAAGCTTTTATTCCCCCTTTTTTTTTTGCGGTGTGCCTTAAGTATCATGGATAAGAAGGAGTTTATTATTCAATGGGCTTTCCTGGAAAGCAGAATCTGACTAAATATCTCCATTAAGTAGGTTTGTACTGTTTGTATACACAGTGGAGTAAAAGTTAGGAATCTGTCATCATGAATTTAAGTTGTCTCTTCATCTGACCTGCTGTATGTTAGGACTTTGTGCTGCTAAACAGACTCATGACTACTCTATCATATAATCATGTCTTTCCACGTTTTCTAAATGAAATCAGAATACTACAAATTCAAAAGGTGTCTGTGTAATAACATTTTTTGGTAACAAATGTATGTATGGCCCTCATGCAGATATTCTGTTCCATGTCTCAATCTGTTGCTAGTAAAGGATGAAATGCATTTATGTATAGTCTATAATAAATCTCACTACACATCAACCTGACCTTGAAAAGGGCTTTAATCTGAAGTTTTAGAAGGACAGAGAGCAAGCTTTCAAACAATCAGACATTAAACCAACCTAGCTCCGGACTATCTAGATATGGCTTAATCTTCTTAATATACTAAGACAAATCCCTTTCTTTATCTTGATATTAACATATTTCAGTTTTTGTTATGAGTTTTCTCCTCCGACTAATTCCCATTTCTGATTATTTGAAGAGCCGAATTGTAAATATAAAGTGCTGCAATCTCTTCCAATGACATATCACTCAAGCCAAAGCTTACGTCAAGGTGCTATTTATTTTAGATGTACCCAGGACAAAGGCAAAATGATTAATAATGGTTTTAGTTATAGATATCAATATTAATTTATTTGTGGAATCATGGATCTGAATTATTGAGGAATAAAATACAGTACAATGTTAAATAGTCATAAGAGGCAATATAAAAAATGGCCAAAATATTATGCACCCCCCCGGTGAAATAGATTGCTATTTTTTTTTTTTGCTGAGTTGGGGGAACAGTGCTCCTTTTAGGAGAAACCTGCAAAGGCCCGTGGGAAAAAGAACATCTTGGTGCTCCCCCGGAATTGTACTTATCTTCCTACCGACGTCCCAGGCGTCCCTTCCAAAAATCCCTGTTTACACATACACAGTAGACAGAAGAGAAGTGGTGTCAAATGCCAAACACCAAAAGAACAGTTCTAAGGAAAGAAGATGTCGACACAGAGCTTAGTGATCTACAGTATATCACTGGGGCTGCCTAATATTTTGGCATCCCCCAGTGAAAAATACTTTAAAAACATATCTCTATCTCTTGATTTTTAACTCAGCATGTTTGCATGTTTACTCTAAGTAATGGTATTGGTGTTCTGATAATATAAACACGATTTTTAATTCCCCTCTTGTTAATACATGAGTTGCACACAAAAGCCTTGCATAGTGAAAATACTGTATCATCTCTATCGCAGCTTCTTAGGTGATTACTTACTTTACAATCTATTTTTAACTAGGGAATCTAGAGCACAGTATCTGCAATATAAAATGCAATATATTCCTGTTTAAGGAAAATTGCAAGTATATTGCCACCTGCAAAATTTCTAGCTAGAAAAGCAGGTGGCAAAATGTTCTCAAGTGATGCTCCATTGATTTTTAATGATAATCGCCTGAACTCTGGCAGTTAAATTGTGGATCAGATGATTATTGATGATAATCATAGCAATGAACATTTCCAATAGATAATTTAATGAATATACTGTAGCTAAATATGATTCAGTTGCCAAAGATCAAAGTGGATAAATTACAAACTATTGTTTGTCTGGTAATAGAAGGTGTGGAATTAGGGGTTCTGCCTCTCCACAGACATATTGCTCTCTCAAATACTATAATGGCAGTTGTGCCTACTAGAATTGTGCTTGTGATGCCTCTGAACCTCTGAGAAGGAATATTTAAAAAAAACACAGTAGGCCAGAATCAGTTCAGTGAGAAAAAGTTATCTTATCGTTTATCACTTCAATTTGAGAAGGAAAAACTTTTCTCCTAAGGCACAATTTGGAGTGCGGACCAAGGAGGAAGCAATTAGACAGACACAGTTCGCGGTACAATGGATTAGGCAGAAGAATCATCAGTTCAGGCAAAGGTCGGTCCAGGCAGCAAGATATCGTGGTCGAGGTTTCAGACAAAGGTCGGTCCAGGCAGCGAAGTATCAAGGTCGAGGTTTCAGGCAAGACGAGAATCAAGAATCAATATTTAGAAGACACCCAGGAACTCTAGATAGAAGAACCTATACTTGGGCGCTGAGAGAACCTTCTGGCGTCCTTAAATAGGTGGGTTTTCGCGCCAAAATGTGCTAGGTGATGTCACAGGACGTGCGCCAGAATGTGCGCCAGCGTCAGCTCATTTTGGACGCCAGCGTTAATGCGCCAGCGTAATTACGCTGCACGAAAACGCCGGCGTCAAGCTGGCGTCTGACGCCCGCATGGCCTCTTCTGGGCGCCGCCATCTTGGACGCGCGGAGGACGGCCAGGACGCCTTACACTAATTCACTTTCATTTTTTTCCATGGACTTTAATAGCGTTTTCATGTGATAAACAATGATATATTTTTTTAGCAATTGAATTGCATCTCAAATTAAATTTCACCCATGTGAGATAAACCTTTTTCTCACTGAATTGAATCTGGCTCAATGTTTGAAAATACACTTAGGGGTCGAATATTGAGGGTTAAATAACCCTCGATATTCAACTGGGAATTAAAATCCTTTGACTTCGACTATCTTAGCGCAAATAGTTCGATCAAACGATCGAAGGAATAATCCTTCGATCGAACGATTAAATCCTTCGAATCGAACGATTCGAAGGATTTTAAGCCAACGATCGAAGGATTATCCTTTTACCAAAAAAACTTAGGCAAGCATATGGGGACCTTCCCCATAGGCTAACATTGGGTTCGGTAGGTTTTAGATGGCGAACTAGGTGGTCAAAGTTTTTTCTTAAAGAGACAGTACTTCGACTATCGAATGGTCGAATAGTCGAGCGATTTTTTGCTCAAATCCTTCGATTCGAAGTCGAAGTCGTAGTTGAAGGTCGAACTAGCCCATTCGATGGTCGAAGTAGCCCAAAAAACACTTCGAAATTTGAATTTTTTTTACTTCGAATCCTTCACTTGAGCTTGGTGAATTGGCCCCTTAAATTAAATTCTATGTAGTTTGTACATAGTCCGACATTAATGGATAAAGACCGATATTAAAAACTTTCTTCGGCCATCTGAAAACCATTAATTAGCTTCATATTTTATAGACTTTTTACAAATAAATGGGCACTTTTACTTCATCTGAACTATATATGTATTTGTTACACCATAGGCATATTTAAGTATAGATCCTTTATATGGATTGTTCACATCTTAAAAAAGATTAGTGGGGTTATTTACTAAAATCTGAAAATTTCTCATTATTTAAATGAATCCACTTCGATCAAACTACCAACCACATTTTAATCTTATTTATCAATAGTTCCAAAAAATCTAGTGCGGGAAAAGACTCGCTAAAATCATGAAAAAATCAAATTTGATGGGCAAAAACATTTATTATCATCTGAAAACCATTTTTTTTTTCCGGATTCTCATACGAAACCCAGCGAAGTTCATGATATCTTCCAATTGTAAAAAGGACATTTGCTATTGACATCTACATGACCTCGGCATGTTTGAGATGGAATACTTTTTTATTTGGACTTTTAGCATCTGCTAATATAATATATAATATAATATATATAATAAATCTCAAAAAAATTGTTTTACCTCAATATAATGTTTTCCCCTTTAAAACAACAACCAGAAAATACTGGATTTTAGTAAATAACCCACAATGTGTCTTTAAATCATGGCTGCTTGTAGCTTACGACACAATGCTTGGCATCAAAAATGTAAAAGCAGGTAAAGTAAGATGCATTACTAGTGATGGGGGAATTCGCGGTTAATAAATTCGCAAAACGCCCGCGAAAATTCAC
This sequence comes from Xenopus petersii, assembly GCA_038501925.1. Classification (NCBI taxonomy): domain Eukaryota; kingdom Metazoa; phylum Chordata; class Amphibia; order Anura; family Pipidae; genus Xenopus; species Xenopus petersii. Next base: position 93,241,602 of record CM076679.1, on the reverse strand, counting down.
CTGAAAAATTTTTTTGCCGGAAAAAAATGGAGACAAAAAAACGAGACGCCGGCACCATTTCGCGAATTTTTCGGCGTTTCGCGTGAAATTCGCGAATTTTCTGGCGAAGCGGAACGGCGCAAATTCGCCCATCACTATGCATTACAATAATGCTGTAATAAGCAGTTTGGGGTAAAAAAAAAAAAAAACCCAGCAGGTTTGGCATCTCCCTGCTAGAAAATAACTCCTAGGTGTATGTTGGGGGCAAATACAACATTTATAAGAATTACTATGATGCAGAGTGCAACAATTTGAAAAATAATCTGAAATTCTTCTCTGTTTCTTACCTGGACTTTAAACTAACTTTTGGTGGATTGAATGTAAGTATATTTGTTTTTTGTTTTATTAATAATTTGGTAGGCTTGGTGACTTATTTGAAATACCATTTTGGAATTGCAGGAGTGCTCAGTTAATTTATATTCCTATAATTTCTACAACCTTATCCTCTAATAATAAATTGTCATAAAACATTTCAGTAAGGCTTAATTATTTTAATTACTTACCTACACAGTAAAGTGAATCTTTAGGCGTTTGCTCATCCCATGGCAAGTAGTTAATATAGAATAGGAGAGAAGATTGAAATGTATGTAGCAAGGAGTGTCGCAATGCTGAAAAATAAGGAAGAATGAGATCAGAATCTGAAAAGTAAAAAAACAGAACTGTTAAATGCAATAAACCTTGTTTCGAGTAATCGGCTAAATTTCATTACTCTGAATGCAGGAGTAAAAGGTAATAGAAAGGAGTCAAAGCAATAATATGGCAAAGAGTGGGTTTATTTATGTTTGTGTAATTGTTTTGCTGTAGAAAAAAATCAGGAAAGAAATAAAAAGATATTTATAACAGAGGAAATTACCATAGATATGAAATCTCCTTACTCTGTCAGTCAGCATGTTGGGAGAGGGTGTGCAGATTAAATATATGGGTGTTGAGCCAAAGATATGGGGATTTATGGGGTAAGAAGTGAAGGACTGGAAGAGGAAATAGTCTATATTCAAACATAGAATAGACTTTAAGAGCATGAAAGAAAGCTGGTAGACTCAAAGGTAAGCCCATATAATTGACCAGCAGTCAGGGCAGGCAGTAGTCAGGTCTGTAGTCACACTATAGATCAGGGTACACATCAACAAGTCCATGGAACAGTCAAGGGGTTACTGGCAAGCATCAGACAATAACGTCCATAAACCAGGACAGGGGTCAAAATCAGAAGATCACATTGCAGAAAAAATAAAGGTAGTAGAAGCCGTCTGAGGTTATTTGGGCCAAATAAAATTGAAAGCTATAGATGAGTGAATTTGTCCCATTTTGCTCCGCAGAAATTTTTTCGAAACCGCTAAAAATTTGCAAAACGCATTGAAGTCAATTGATGTTTTTACGTGTGACTATTTTTCTTGCTCCAAAAGGCATTTTTTCTTATGGTGACTTTTTTGTCCCAATGCATTATCAATACATCAATGTACGTTTTTTTTGTGGGCATTTTTTCTCTAAGAATTTTTCCATGGCAAAAAATTTGCACATGGCAAAATGCGGAATTTCACTGCTAATTCATGGCTGGCGAATAAATTCACTCATTGCTCTTGAAAGCCTCCAGTGGCTCAACAGGAAAAAGCATCAGCACTAAAATACAGTCTAGGCTTTGAATCCTGACAGATCTTGACACTATGAGGGCAAATAGTCATATCTCTAATTGCCTCCCTAACTGGCCTTCTTGCTAAGCTGCCACTTAATTCAACTTCTCATATTGAATTTATTTAAGTGAGTAGGTGCTGACATGTTGCTCTCATGAGAAGTTTTCATGGTAAACTACAGCAATAGTTAAAACAAATGTTTTTATGGTATGATGCCTTTGCTGTTACATTCATACTGTATCTGCACTCACACTGTCTATTTCTGGAAACACGGGACATATTTTAATCTTGAAATAGAGGAGGTTGGTGTGATTCTTTGGGCATGATTCTTGAATGTTTGCTCTTTGAAATGATTGGTGTCTAAGACATTTTTATATAGTACTATCATAATTAATCTGATTTTTATATTGAAGTCTACTTAATACGACTTATACACATTCATTATTTGTGCAGTCCCTGTTGTCATGACTCTTATTCTCTGTCTGTGTTCCTGCTCTTTGTCATTTTGCCTCCAACATGTGTCTCATTTTTAATTCCCAGAAAAGGCTAAATTCCTGAAATAGAATTGATGCCGTACCTCCCAGACCCCGGTTGAGACCCACTGCTGTCAGGTTTTGCCTGCGTTTTAGAAAAGGATAGTGTTTCTTTTCCAAGAGAGCACAAAGGAATCTGGTGCCACCAACAGTTTAGCCCCAGATGGCTTGAAAACTGCAGCAATTAAAATTACATCAAGAAATAAGGATAAAGCATGACATGATTGAGTAGATTAGTAGAACTGATTCCATATGTCTTGCTTTCAACTGGTCCCTATGCAACCAGCTACGACTCATACCATTGAACAGCAAATTAATCATGCTAACTGTCAGCTGTTGTCACCATACATCATTCACCCTTTTTTCTTTTATTTCCTGCTGTATGAAAATGTAATATCAAGGACTAAACATGTAAAACTGATGAACCTCTGATTGCATTGCAATGATGCACTTAACATATTGATGACATCCGAAATGTGAATAACTACAAGAGGAGGATTTTTAAGGTGGAAACCACCTCGGGTGGTGTGACTGGAATCTTTCATAACATTGAGAATATGACTTATGATCCATAAAGTGCAGAACAAATCCCAATCTATTCTATTGGATGTTGCCTTGCATCCACCTTCTGTCACTCATCTGATTGCTCAGAACAAACTTTGCTTTTACATGTACCTTTTCATGGCTGAAAGTCCTGAGGGGGCGGGTTGTCTCTGACCCATCTTTTCAAATCCTTCTTTTAATATTATCGCTTGAATATTCACCAGTGAGCCCACGTTGCATTGACAAGAAGATTCCTGTTATTGTCTGTGGAAGAAACTCTGTTTACCATTATAGAAAGGTTTATATCAAAAAACGATATAAGTCCCAAGGCTTCTTCAAGTAAAAAATATTAATTTATTGTTGTTCACATTAAAAAGAAGTAACTAGTACATACTACCTCCCATACCCCACCTTACGCATTTCGCAGCCTCCGGCGCTTAGTCATAGGTGTATCTGTCAGTAAGGGGTCGAATGCAGAATTTAAACCCAAGTAATCCCACTCCTTTTTTTGTTTAAAACCAATCAAGGGTCACAAGTAATTATCCCTACTTCGTATTTGTTAACCCATAATACTTTATACAGGGTGTATGTACCATTTCAGTTATATAATAGTTTAAAGTTATACATTGTATTCTAATCATTCACTAACCACACAGTTCATCAAGTTAGTTATTGCACAATATTGTATTTTAGCAGTATATAAACGTTTCCGCACCAATTAGTTAATCCCTAACCTTGCACAAATTCCATTATTGCCAAAACTATATCAAATGTATACACTGTCATCATTGTAGCTATGACATGATGATGGCAGTGTATACATTTGATATAATTTTGGTTTTAATACAATATTGTGCAATAACTAACTTGATGAACTGTGTGGTTAGTGAATGATTTGAATACAATGTATAACTTTAAACTATTATATAACTGAAATGGTACATATACCCTGTATAAAGTATTATGGGTTAACAAATACGAAGTAGGGATAATTACTTGTGACCCTTGATTGGTTTTAAACAAAAAAAGGGGTGGGATTACTTGGGTTTAAATTCTGCATTCGACCCCTTACTGACAGATAAACCTATGACTAAGCGCCGGAGGGTGCGAAACGCATAAGGTGGGGTATGGGGGGTAGTATGTACTAGTTACTTCTTTTTAATGTGAACAACAATAAATTAATTTTTTTTACTTGAAGAAGCCTTGGGACTTATATCGTTTTTTGATATAAACCTTTCTATAATTGATTGCCTTTTTGAACTGGGGCGAGTCCCGTGGGCTTGACTGAACAACTACATGGACTCCCGACTTTGAATAGAATTCTGTTTACCATTACTCATAAGTAGGGATGTAGCGAACCGCCGACAATGTGTTCGCGAACGCCGTTCGCAAACACCGGCAAAAAATGCGAACAGTTCGCGAACAGTTCGCGAACTTCGAACATCCGAAAATCGTTCGATTCGAACGATCGAAGGATTTTAATCGTTCGATCGAACGATTTCCGTTCGAATTGAACGATCGAAGCCATTGGATCGAATGATTTCATTCAATCCAATGGCTTCGATCGTTCGATTCGAACGAAAATCGTTCGATTTTAGCGATCAAATGGTCGAATGGTCGAACGATTTTGACGCGAACGCCTATTGGCGAACGTCGCGCGACGTTCGCGAACTTGCGGCGGACGCGAACAGTCGAAGTTCGCGCGAACTAGTTCGCTGGCAAACAGTTCGCTACATCCCTACTCATAAGGGCTATGATAATTTAAATTGAAAGCACCACAGATTAATGAGCATCCACTGATTGTGTTTAAAGGGTGGTTCACCTTTAAGTTAACTTTTAGTAGGTAATAGAATGGCTAGTTCTAAGCTAAAACTTTTCAATTGGTCTTCATTATTTATTTTTTTATAGTTATTGCCTTCTTTTTCTGACTCTTGCCTGTAAAACAAGTAAACCAATTAGGGATGCACCAAATCCACTATTTTGGATTCAGCTGATCCCCAAATCCTTCGTAAAAGATTCGGCTGAATACTAAACCGAATCCGAATTTGCAAATGCAAATTAAGTTTGGGAAGGGGAAAACTTTTTTTTTACTTCCTTGTCACACGATTTCCCTCCCCACCCCTAATTTGCATATGCAAATTAGGATTTGGATTTGGTTCAGCCGGGCAGAAGAATTTGCTGCATCCAAATTCTGCTGAAAAAGGCCGAATCCTGAACCGAATCCTGGATTCGGTGCATCCCTAAAACCAATTGCAAATTGTCTTAGAATATCACTCTCTGCATCATACTAAAAGTTATCTCAAAGGTGAACAACCCCTTTAATGATGGGTACTCAAAATGCATTGACCAAGAAAGGTTAACCCTTGCAATTAATTAACTCTTGTAGCTAATCAGCAATAATAAAGCTAAACTTCTGATCTGTGGCTACTTTCTGACCTGCTTCACCCCTGTTATTAAAAATACCCCAAAATTAGTTCATATTCTACTAAATAATGTTATTAGCACACGCCATCTTAAAATCAGTATCTTTAAAATCATATCTTTAAAATCAGTATACACTTGGGAGCTACAGTATGCATGAGTATCTATAATTAACGGCCAATCAACAAAAAAGAAAATATATATTACATTGCCAGTGCAAGTTCTGCTCATTTAATACATTGATTTTCCAAAGAAAAAATGAAGTGTTAGTACCACCATTTAGCCAAAATATGCAAGCTCATGTCAAGGCCCTTATTTTAAAGGGAATCTGTCGTCATTTTAAACTTTTTTATTAAAAAAAATTTTTTATTAAAAACACACATCCATAAACACTGTCTGGCAAATAAAATGTTAATCCACAAATCCATGCATAAGTTATTTTAGTTTGTATTTTGTCATGGGGGCTGCCATTTCTGCTCATTACACATTCATCCTGTGCTGCTCTAACAGCAGGCGCAGCATTACCTGTGTGCTTGGAGGCAGCCACTCTGTAATGAAAAGCCAAGTCGCACTACGACATGAGAATCTAGCTGTACACTCCCCCTCCCCTTTCTGCCCATGTGTGTGATGTTTGGAGGAGAGAGGTCACATGGTTTGCAGGGAAGCAATTACTTTCACTTTCCTACATTCTGCTCTACAGCTGCACTAGCAGCCCCTCCTCCCACAGACACTATCAAAGCTCCTGCCGTTCTGTAAGTTTGTTCTCTGCTTTCCTTTGGAGGGGGGAACTTTCTCTCCTTGCTGCCTTCCTAGTTTGTTTTACTGGTTACTAGATGAGGTAAAGGAGCTGTGAGTTCCCTCTGCTCACCTCACACAGACCTTGCTCCTTTCCTGCCTGCAATACTTCTTTTTTCATTAACTACTTACTGCCTCCTTTCTCCTGAGCTATTTTAACCCTTCCTAGACTTCCTCCTAAGTTTTCCTGGTTTTCAAGTATGTCCTCCTTATTTTATCCTTTTTTCTATTCCCTGTCATCAGTCCTGGGAGTGTACTCCTGTGTTTCTGCCATTCATTTTTGTGTAAACAAATATAATAAACTATCTATATAAAATGTTTTTTCCAGTGCCCAAAATGAATTGTGTGTGTGTGTGTGTGTGTGTGTGTGTGTATATATATATATATATATATATATATATATATATATATATATATATATATTTATTTTTGAAACGTAAGTGGGGGCAGTGATCACAGGACTATCACAGGATTTCAGTCCTTCTGAAGTGGTGTCAGTGGGAGCTTATCTTGATTCCTGCCAATTGACAGGCTTGTAGGAGGGAGGGGTATTGACATCACTCCAACTTGCAGTGCAGCAGTAAAGTGTGACTGAAGTTTATCAGAGCACAAGTCACATGACCTGAGGGCAGCTGGGAAATGTCAAAATGTCTAGCCCCATAGCAAATTTTAAAATTAGATATAAAAAATCCATTTCTTGTTTTGAAAAACGGATTTCAATGCAGGATTCTGCTGTAGTAGCACTATTAACTGATACATTTTGTAAAAAACATGTTTTTCCATGACAGTATCCCTTTAACCTGCTGTTGTAAACTGCTATGGGATCTGTTATCCAGAATGATCAGGATCTTGTGTTTTTCAGATAAGGGGTCCTTCTGTAAATCCCCATACCTGCAAAAAATAATTTAAACATTAATTAAACCCAACAAGATGGTTTTGCCTATAAGGATTAATTATATATTTGTTAGGATCAAGAACAATGTAATACTTTTTTTATTACATTTAAAAAGGAAATCCTTTAGCTTTACTATCTTTAGGAGTACCGCAGGGCTCTGTACTAGGTCCCTTGCTTTTCAACTTGTTTACTAATGACCTGGAGGTGGGCATTGAAAGTACTGTTTCTATTTTTGCAGATGATACTAAATTGTGCAGAACTATAGGTTCCATGCAGGATGCTGCCACTTTGCAGAGTGATTTGTCTAAACTGGAAAACTGGGCAGCAAACTGGAAAATGAGGTTCAATGTTGATAAATGCAAGGTTATGCACTTTGGCAAAAATAATATAAATGCAAGTTATACACTAAATGGCAGTGTGTTGGGAGTTTTCTTAAATGAGAAGAATCTAGGGATCTTTGTAGATAACACGTTGTCTAATTCTGGGCAGTGTCATTCTGTGGCTACTAAAGCAAATAAAGTTCTGTCTTGCATAAAAAAGGGCATTAACTCAAGGGATGAAAACATAATTATGCCTCTTTATAGGTCCCTGGTAAGGCCTCATCTGGAGTATGCAGTTCAGTTTTGGACTCCAGTCCTAAAGAGGGATATAAATGAGCTGGAGAGAGTGCAGAGACGTGCAACTAATTGGGTTAGAGGGATGGAAGACTTAAATTATGAGGGTAGACTGTCAAGGTTGGGTATGTTTTCTCTGGAAAAAAAGGCACTTGTGATGGGACATGATTACACTTTACAAGTACATTAGAGGACATTATAGACAAATAGCAGGGGACCTTTTTACCCATAAAGTGGATCACCGTACCAGAGGTCACTCCTTTAGACTAGAAGAAAAGAACTCGCATTTGAAGCAATGTAGGTGGTTCTTCACAGTCAGGACAGTGAGGTTGTGGAATGCACTGCCGGGTGATGTTGTGATGGCTGATTCAGTTAATGCCTTTAAGAATGGCTTGGATGATTTTTTGGACAGACATAATATCAAAGGCTATTGTGATACTAAACTCTATAGTTAGTATAGATATAGGTATATAGAATTTAATTAAAAGTAGGGATGGGTGTGTGTATGGATGCTGGGTTTTCATTTGGAGGGGTTTAACTTGATGGACTTTGTCTTTTTTCAACCCTATAACCTGTAACTATGTAACTATGTAATTGCCCATGGAGCATTATGCCGTTAACACAATTTCCAGCTTGTGGGTTGGTGTCAAAATGCTGGAAAATACCCTTTTATAATGAAGGTTATCACTCTGAGCCTGCAGGTGCAAATGTAGGTCAGGCCAGCATTGCACCGCCACGAAGATTCCTGTAATTGTTTGTGGAATACTGTTTTCCAGTGTTTGACCACCCTTGTAATTTCTAGCTCAGAAACAGCTAAATACACTGCGTGCCCATAGCTTTTTAGGGCTACGATCATTTAAACAGAAAGTACCACTGATAAATGTGCTTAAAGTGGACCTGTCACCCAGACATAAAAAGCTGTATAATAAAAGTCCTTTTCAAATTAAACATGTAATCCATATTCTTTTTTTTATTAAAGCATTCATAGCTGTTGTAAACTCATTTAAAAATCTCAGCTGTCAATCAAATATTGTCTGCCCCTCTTCTATGCCTTAGGCATAGAGGAGGGGCAAGCAACTACTTTCACTTTTCATTCAGCACTTCCTAGAGATCAGGGCTCTCTTCATATTCCCCCAGTTCTCTTAACAATTTAATTATGTACACAGGGCATGAGGATGGACATCAGGTCCCCCATTCTGGTGCACAAACAAGATTCTGAGATGATGAAAGGCTTGCCTTAATAACATTGTTCACAAAATGGCTCCTGCCTGCACACACTGATGGAAACAAGATTCCAATAATTTATACAGTGTAATTAAAGTTCATTTTACTTTGCTAACATGATAAAATAGTTACATAGTTAAATCGGGTTGAAAAAAGACAAAGTCCATCAAGTTCAACCCCTCCAAATGAAAACCCAGCATCCATACATACACCCATCCATACTTTCACATAAATTATATATACCCATATCTATACTAACGATACAGTTTAGTATCACAATAGCCTTTGATATTCCAATAGGATTTGGAATAATTTTTTCGGGTGACGGGTACCCTTTAAGCTTGTTCTGTTGATAAGCTGCTGATGGGCTGCTGGGGAGGGAAGGGAAGAGGGATGATATCACTCCAACTTGCAGTGTAGCAGTAAAGAGTAACTGAAGTTTATCGGAGCACAAGTCACATGACCTGTGGGCTCCTGGAAACTGATATGTCTAGTCCCATGCAAAATTTTAAAATTAAATATAAACAAATCCGTGTGCTCTTTTAAAAAATGGATTTCACTGCAGAATTCTGCTGGCTCAGCACTATTAACCAGTGGATTTTGAAAAAAAACATGTTTTCCCGCAACAGTATCCCTTTAATGCTGGGTACCTGAAATGGGCCCTATGGCATGCTGCACCCCCTTACAGAAACATACATATGCGAAGATCCAAAGTGCCCAGAATTCTAATTAACAGATCTCATACAGTATCTGTTTGCCCCATTTTTACAGAGTATCCAGTTGTTTCATGCCCAAATGATAACACATCCATTTTCTAACAAAGCTAAAATGAAATCATACCCACTAGAAGGCAATTGAATTTATTTGCAGCTCTCAAAGACTTGAGTTCATTAGAGGCTTACTGTCGCAAATTGGTTTATTGCCTTCAAATGGCTCTGTTTTTCTTATTCCCAAACTCTTATTCATTCTGAAACTTGGCAGTAGCTTGTTGGGGTTTACTGTTCTAAGTTATTTTTCACACAGTGTTCTTGTTTCTCTTGCAGGCTTAAATATCCTCTGGGTAAATTGCATTTTGGTCAACATCTGGCCTTTTGTATTAAGAAACAGTAGTGGTCTGAAATCCTTCCTGAGCCATATGACACATTCTTTTATATGCCTAATTCTGATAAATAAAGTGCTTATACTATACACTTGTTATATGTATTGTGTACAGAAAATGTATTCCATTTTCTTTTTCTGTGTGGGTAGAGATGTGGAATATTAAGGGCCTACTTATCATAAAAGTATTTAAACGAGAAACAGTGTAAAATGATGATGCGTTTTAAAACATGCGTTTTAAAACATGTGTATTGTCTATTATGCCTCTATTATGGCATTATTTTTTTTTGGTTGTACCCAATGTGTGTTTTACCCATTCAGGTCAATGGGAAAAACTGAGGCAGCAAAAACATCAAATGATATTCTTAAAGGAGTGGTTCACCTTTAAGTTAACTTTTAGTATGTTAGAATGGCTAATTCTAAGCAACTTTTCAACTGGTCTTCATTATTTAGTTTGTATAGCTTCTTAATTAATTGAGTTTTTCTTCTGACCCTTTCCAGTTTTGAAAAGGGGGTCACTGACCCCATCAAAAAACAAATGTTCTGTTAGGCTAAAAATGTATATTTATTGCTACATTTTATTACTCATCTTTCTATTCAGGTCCTGTCCTATTAGTATTCTAGTCTCTTAATCAATTCATAGTTGTTAGGATCATTTGGACCATAGCAACCAGATTGCTGAAATCACAAACTGGAGAGCTTCTGAATAAAAAGCTAAATAACTCAAACACCGCAAATAATAAAACATAACAAAATAATTGTCTCACAATATGTTTATGAAGATTCTTATTCATCCAGGTCATGGTATATCTATAGAAATAAGTCAAATCAACTGGACCTGCTGGTTTTTTTTTCGTGAAAAGGCTCGAATTGCTCGATTTTGCGTGAAAACGTTCGTATTTCATGAATTTTCCGAGAAAATGGCTGAATTTCACGATTTTTTTGCGAACTTTCCGTTTCCACGCTTTTTCACCATTTTGCGGAAAATTTGTGAATTTTTCAGCGAAGCAAAACGGGAGAGATTCACCCATCACTATGTTTCACCAGTCATCCAACTGAATAGAATATTCTCGAAGCAAGATTTACAAGTTATTCTGAATTGAGAAAGCCAGTTGGATGAAGACTGGTGAAACGTCTTCAAGGAAAAAAAAAACCACAGCAAGTCCAGTTGATTTGACTTATTTATATAGATATTGTCTCACAAAATCACTCTCTACATCATACTAACAGATAATATAAAGGTGAATTACCTTTTAAAAATGGTGTAAAAAATGGTGTTGGGGTCTAGGTTATCTCTCCCCTTTGAAAGCTAATGGCAGGGGAGGACTAAGCCCTATGATGAAAACCAATGCCCAGGTCGGGAGACCTTATTTTTCAGGTAATGCTCTTATGCCGGGAGGCTTTAGCATTTGAAATTATGACTAGAGGTAAATAGTTAGGGACCGCCATATGGGTTTTACCTTGACGTGGTATGGTGGCTTATCAATCTTATGATCATAATTTTGTAACTAAAAAAACCCCTGTCTTTGTAAATACATGCATCTGCATAGATTACTGATATGACAGGGGACAAAGGAATGTGCATTGATCAATTTTTCCTTTTTTCTATGTCTGTAGTTAATTTGGCCAGATCAGTAGCACTTCCAATGTATTTTAGTACATTTTTATTAAGCCATGGAGTGCTCTCACAATTTTTCCTTTTTGTAATTAATATAAAGGTGAATTACCTTTTAAAAATGGTGTAAAAAATGGTGCAAAGAGCAGTGATGGATGATCATCTTTTTTATACATCAATATTCAAGCAGCAGGAACTTTACACAAAAAATGTTACACCATAAATGAATACACTGCTTTTTTATATACACCAATGCCTGTCAATCATATACTATTGTTGAGTACCTAACTGTTTTTTATAACAGATTGCTAAATAGGCCACTAAAACTTTTTAACAGGTATGTCCTGCCCACTAACACTTCAACCTGCCTTGATGCAATCCTGGTTAAAACATTTTAGTTATTGGGTACAAAAATCCAGTTTAATACATTTTATAAAGAAAAACTGAAATGTTTATTTATATGATGTGACATCTTGTGTCACATCAAGAACCTTTATTTTACAATTCTTACTGTGTATTGGTATTGGAACTGTTATCCAGAATGCTTAAGTAATTAAAGAAACCCAATAGGATTGTTTTGCCTTAATTATGTCTAGGATCAAGTACAAGGTACTGGTTTGTTATTACAGAAAAAAAGGAAAAACATTTTTAGAAATTGGAGTTATTTGCTTAAAATGCATGCCGTGGGAGATGGCCTTCCTGTAATTCATAGCTTTCCGAATATTGGGTTTCCAGATAACACATCCCACACCTGTACTTAACATTAAGGTGCATTAGGTGTGACTAACCATGATCACAAACACTTTTTACTTTAGAAGTTAAAGGAGCTTTTTCAGTGATGAGCCCCCAGCAACAATGAGCATTGTGTACAGCTGAGGGGTAGAAACCCGTTCACTTTAATTTGCTCAGAAACTCTAATGAGATCAGCAAGGATGCTTTTCAGTTCCAGCTAATTAAGATAAAATATATAACTTCCAGCTCCCACGCTCAGCTTGGGTAAATTCCTTTAAATAGATTTTACAAATGAAAACAAAGTTGTTAGTAACATACTTTGCTACTTAGAGCTTTATGATTGTAAATGCTTCTAACGCTCCTAAATTAAAAAGGGTAAGTAAACTAGTTTTCTAACACCTAATCACACATAATACATGTTAGGGGTTTATTGCTTATTTATGCACAGTAGGCAGTGTAGGACTCACCCTCATGATGGGCCTCATTTTTTCTCAGCTAGATTAGCAAAGCAAGGGCAGCTTGTAACCCCCATGAGTTAATGTGCCAAGTAGGACCTCAAAAGCAATTGTGTACCAGTTAGAAATAATGTTCAGGTGCTGGTTAGAGAGCAAACCTATGGATACTGCAATTAAGGCAACGGGAGAAGTGCACTGTAGTGCTGTACACAACAAAGGAGCAGGGGTAGCAGTAGCAGTTGGTTGGCCCCCTCAATAGTTCATTATTCTGATTGTGTAGTTCCAAACAACAACAGCTGGCATTGGAGGCTTTGCCATATAGGAGAGACTGTGTTAAGCATGAGAGAAGGAGAAGAGATCATTGTGTTACATGGGATGGATTTACCAGTGTTTAAAGCCATGCCATTGTCATTCCTCGGGGAGTCTGCTAAATCAAAGTCTTCTATGGTTTTTTGCATCTCTAAGTACCATGCCTGCTTGACACACTAAAGGTCTACCTAAATACCCAGTGATGGCAGCTCAACAGCCATGGGTGGCCCTGTTATAAGATGTTTGAGAGAAAGGCATGATAAGTGAAGGAAAAAGGGCCAATGGACATCATTTGTATACTGTAAGTAAGAAACACATAAATACCTTGTGGAAATATTGGGTGAAGCAATAATTAACCATATTTTCTTTTCAGCATATTTAACATTTGTATGGTTTATATTCATTGTCTTCCTTCAATAGAAGAGCAATAATATATTTTCTCTAAACTCAACCTACACATAGTGTAGTATTCTAATGGGGAAATCTCCTGCTCTATCTATGTACCCTGCTTATGCTGTATAGTCTTCCCTTGTTAAAGTCTTATTTCTCTGTAGCCAGGCTATCTGGCTCTCTTTTCAGCAAGGAAAATGTTCTTGAGTTTTAACAATGACACGTCGTCAGACAGTCACGGCACTACCTGTGTTTTTACCAAAGTTCTGTAAACACAGCATCAGGGTCCGTTATCAGAATGGAGTCATTCATAGCAGCCATTCTGCTGAATGTTTATTTCCCCTTACAAATAATTCTAGCTGAACGTAGCCCCTGTTAAACTGTTCCTAGAGGCTCTGTGGTGCAAAGTGGATGTTATTTGTAGACAGGATAATCTGGGAAGCTAAAGACTCCTGCCTTCAGAAATGATTCGCCTTTGACCCAACCTGGAAAAAAACTTTGTATGGACTTAACCAATTTCTTGGTATTTATAGATCAACTTAAGCACGATGGCCTAAAATCCAGTGAAAGGGTTAAGTCCAGAAATAAATTTTTGCACAAGCCTACATACCATAGCCTTAGGCCTCATGTGAAGTCTAATTTTACTCTTGTGCTGTGGGATTTCTTTGTGTTTATGCAGAGAATTTTGATGAACTGTATTTCTATAGCTCTCTTCACACCTTTAGCAAGGCTAATTGAAGCACGCACTAGCCTTTCATTATAAGCAACTTTTAAGCATTCTTTAAAAACAAACCATCCAGAATATAAAGCGTTTGCATCTTTTGCTAAATAAATGTTTCAATATCCATTTAGAATTCTAAATAGATTCTGGATGCAAAATAACCGTGTTGATACATCAACCAGCCTTTTCAGTGAATCCTGTTCCCCTTTATACTTTCTGTTCCCATTTACAGTTGTCTACAAGATGAATAGAGATTCTTTATTAAATGGCACACACTCTTGTATGATTATTTTCATTAAAAAAAGGTCAGCATTGCTTGACCATTTAAATTCATTAAATTAATTAAACAAATACACCAACAATACACATTATGCTGGCATGTGTCAGTGATCATGTAGGTATTAACTACAAATGGGTTCTTCTGTCACTGAAAAGGGCATAGCCTCAGACTACTGTCTCTTCTGTGGCTTAATTCGCCCAATTTACACCAACAGTGTGACCAACCTATGTACAGCTGTAACAATTTACAAATACAACTAATCTTATGATACAAAGGATTTTATCGATATAGTTGGACTTTTTACAAGGTCTATTGGCCACTTTAATGGTATTGAGTGACATATAAAAGATTCAAAGTGGAGAATAGTCTGTCTTGTGAGGCATATGAAAAAACAAATTATTTGCTGATATTTAAAAGATACTGTAAGTCCAAATGTAACCCATGTAACCGGCTTGTAAGGTATTACCACTAATTTCCACATTGCTTGGAATAAAGTCCAGTAGGGTGGAATTCGAAAGTGAATCAATGTAACTCAAAACAATGAAACACCAGCACATGGACATCTTGCAAAATGTTGACTAGCCCCTGGGTGTCATTCAAAAAATTAAAACGTCTCAGGTGTAATCCCCTTTGTCAGTTGCCCTCACCCAATGCAGGGGTGATTTTGCAAGTTATCTGTGTGCTGGCATTTTTATTGTTTGCTGCCATCCTCCTTATATTGCCAAGCACCGGTGTCCCATTCTGAGTTCCATGTAAATCAAACCAAGTCAAGGAAAGGTTATTCAAATATAGTCTCAGTTAAGTATTTCACTAATCCCATTAATTTATATTTATAAGTGCAATATAAAACTGAAGTCATGTTAAAACTGCACAAAAATACTGTCACTTCTGGAAAGTAATAAAAGGGCAGGAGAAATACTGTCATGTTAAGCAAAAGATTTGCATTAATCTGTACATTCTAGAAAGGGGATTAGAAATTAATTTATAACAACTGGTGCAGGGAACATTGCATTGTAGGTAAAAAGCATGGTGTTCTGGATCTAAAAATTGCACTTTGCACACTGCTCTTGGCATGTAAATGCCCCTCTACAGTGTATATTCCCTGTGGTATCAGTTTCTGGTTTTTCACTTCTAAGTGATATTATTTAAACTCTTTTTTGAAGTTTTGCATAAAGAAGTTCTTTTTACACTTGAATTCACATTATCAAATGATCAATTAACTGCAATTTAGCAATAATATGGGGTCTACGTACCAGTAGCAGAGCATACGGGAACAGGGCTAGTAAGGGAAGGATGTGATGACAGGGGGAGGAGTTACCATCAGGAAGAAGGAAACAGAGTACAACAGCAGCCCAATGGTTATCCGGAGCAACATCCCCCTCACCCACCTGTTGTTACTGTTATAATAGCTGTTTACAAGTTTTCCATTGTTCCTATTTCTTCTGCATTCCTCCATGTCAGTATACATGGGTAATATTGGCCGCCCAGACAAGGAGGTAGGACCTTGGAGCTTGTAACTGCTGGCCTTTTCTGTGGCCTTTGATGCATGTGGTTGCTGGGCCTTTACCAGGCATGGTTTCTGGCATTGCTGTAGCTTTGTCAAGCGTGGCTGCTGATCTTATGACCAATGGCAAGCATGGCTCCTCTTTGAGGACAGTTTGTAGGGCTTCTGGCTTCAATATATGTTGCTTCTTGCAGCAGCTTTGGGCATGCTTTGCAGCTGGGTTTATTCCAGGGTAGGTTCTCGTTGCAGCTGATGGTAACCTTGAGTTATGTAGAAAGTAGCTAGTTTTGTGCTGATTTGGATTAGGCACTTGTTAGTTGGTTCAGGGTTGGCTGGTTTTACATCTGACCTTTGCTCCTTATGTGCTTGTCTTTATTTCCTGTATGCCACTACCTTCTGCAGGGGCTAGTTTGGACTCATGTGTTTGCAGGTGAAATTAATGCATCAGTGGTTGCATGTGTAGAAGTTGTCTTGTGATCAGAGATTTCAAGCACAGTGATAGTTTATGTGCTGTTGCTTGAGTGCTAGTTGTCTTTTGCTCTGGTGGTTTTGCATGCTTTGTGACTGGCCTGTCCACCAGTGGTCTACCTGTGTTGGATCTGGCTTGTGAGCTGGTTAATTGCATGCATGATGGCTAGTTTGTGCAACACAAGTAGCATGTGCATTGGCTGGCTTGTGCACGAGTGGTTGCATGCATGGTTGATACTGATGTGTCTAGTAAACTGATTTAGCATCATCATTTAGCATTGTGCACAGTGCTTGCTTTGGTAGCTTCTTGAGGTCAGTATTTTTTAGTATGTGGTAGCAGGTTGGGTTCCAGCTTTGTATGCACTGTAGTAAGCTTGGGGCCTCAAGTGACTTTTGCTTCACATGGGTGTGGTATCAGCTCTGTGTTTGAATGATCTTTGGGTTAGTGTTTTGTTTGACTCCTGTCTGCGCTGCTGTGAACTGCTGCCAGTGAGCTGTGGGGCTAGATGCTTGTGAATGATAAGCCTTATCTTTTAGGGCCATAAGTTAGTGCTGAGGATTAGGTACATAGACAGTGCACTAGTAGAAGATATCTCCAATAGGTTGCCAGTTTCTGGTGTGAATTATCTGGTCTGCTGGTGGCGGGTAGGGTTGTAACTCTAGTGAGCTAGCTTCTGCCAGGGTTATGGTTGTGGCAGCCAATAGTAATGTGGAAGTCCATATAGTCTGTGAGGGAACACAAGATTGACATTTTTTACTCTGCAATGCTCTCATCTTTTGCCTTATTTGGTTCCCTGCTTTTAGCATCTATTGGTTCTATTGTACTGTATGTTATTGATTCCCATCCCTTATTATTTTGTGGCATGCCTTGGTAGATCCCATGTGTATTGACATGGAGGAATGTATAAGAAAATGGAGTCCTACCTCCTTGTCTGGTTGGGGTAATACTACACATGTACTGGCATATCTAAACTAGAAGAAAATAAATGTATGGTAAGAAGGTAAGTGAAATTCTCATTTTCTTGTCCCAGCTGGCAGTGGAAGGCTTGCCATTAGACTTATGTCTAGTGTTTATTAAAGAAAATAGCCAACTGGTATTGATCCAGGCTTAATGCAGACAGGAGCCCCGCAAGGTGGTTGCATAGTTGCCTGTTTTCACTTGCCCATCCGGCTAGCATGGGTCAGGTGACTGGCATGTCAGGTAGCCCACGAAAGTAATTGGTGTAATTTTGATAGGAATTTCTGTACCCCCTGTACAATGGGGAAATTAGTAAGGTAGGTATTTCATTATCCCCTGCCTATTATCGCTGCACCTATCATACCATATATTTTTTCTTCAGTATTAATAAAACTCTAGACCAGGTCGTGTTATTGTCAGGGCCCAATTTACATAGTGGGCGCCCCTAGGCCCACTGCCGTTTGTCGCCCTTGTCCCCTCCCCTTTATTTGTGCAAATTTTCATCATCTGGAATGGAGCAATAGGGATTGGCGCATGGGAAATTAAAAAAAATATTGGATCTCCAGCACATCCCCAGTGTTTTTGAACCAATGAGGGTGTGGTTGGGCAGCATGCCGCCCCCCCTAAAATCCTGCCGCCCTAGGCCTGGGTCTAGGGGGCCTTTCTACAAATCCAGGCCTGGTTATTGTGTATGACCCTGATATTTCTATAAAGGCTTCCTAAACAGGATAGTTGTAAAGACTCACGCGGTGCGGCGGGGATGGCCGCCACACCGCTCCTGTTTTCCTCACACTTCGGCACTGGGCTCTTAGGGCGCATGCGCGCGCCTCAGCATATCTTAAAGGTGCAGGCGCGAAATTTAAAGGCATAAATAGCCTATTTTGATTACTGGACCTTGCCCGTTATAGGAGTTTGTTCCTGGTGCTGTTAGCATTGGGCTATTCTGTATATGCGATCTAGTTTCCTGTTTTGACCCCTGCCTGGCTATTCAACGATCCTGACTTCTGTAATCCGACCCTTGCCTGTTATCTGACTCCGATCCTGCTAAATCCCTTCTGATTGATCACCCGGTTTGAACCTTGCCTGTCTGACTACATTTGCTCTCTGCCTGCCCCGACCCGGCCTGATTTGATAACAATCCTGTCCTACATCTTGTACTGTGACCTTCTGCCCAAAGACTTTGCAAACCGTTGTGCCCCTTTGCTTGGTCAGAACCCTTTGCCTTGCACCTCTCGTTTTAAGACCTGGCTGCATCTGAGTAGCTGAGGGCTCCTCCCAAGGCCAAAGGTAGCTGCTACAGGCAGAAGCATGAGCCGAGACCAGGGTGCTTGGCATCGGTTCTGACTTTAGGGTGCCAACCGTTGCAATAGTGTTTATGGAACTTACCATGTGTTTGATATCTCAACCTTTCTGGCTGTTGAACCTCATGCTTTCATTTACGCATCACAGATGGGACCAGTTCTATAAATGACAGCCCCAATGAGGTTGCTCTAGTAGTCACCCATAATTTATTCTCTGCTCTGAACTGGTCTGCACCATCCATGTGGATTACACATAAGCCTTATTACATTATACATCCACAAGTTCACTAATAGAAGATCATCATATTACAAGTGAAACATATTCTTGCAAGGATTTTATCTTGAACAACTGATTACATATTTAAGAAGCAAACAGAAAAAGATCAATGTTACAAGGAGAGTAAATATATAGTTTCTCTGACATCGGATACTTGACTTATGTAAAATTATAAAACAGAAAGGAGCTGAATCATTTTAGAGTTTTCATTACAACCGACAAAAGAATAAAAAGCTTTCTAATACTTTAGATAATGCAGTTCTGTAACAGACCTCTCTTCAAACATAATCTGTTTAATAGTCATGTTTCATGGAGAAGAACATTCTCTCGTTAAGTTGCATTGAGGTTTAATCTATCAGCCCTACAGATTTTTTGTATTCCTTTGCTTAAATTATATTCATTTTCATTTTAACCCTTTTAACAGGTGGAATAAGCATTTTACAGTAAATACTGACCGCCCTGTCATTGAATAGACTTTAGTGTATATGTGCCTGAATTTACTCTGCGTACCTCATTGAATATTTTCATTGTTCCTAAGAATGGTAACACAGCTAATGTAAGGGGAACTAAAGCTAAACTGCATGTTCAAATTACATAGGAACAAGAATTACGAACATGAATGCATTAATAACAATCTCACAAGTTAAAATATTTGAAATATGGGCAGCCATGTTTGGTTTAGTAAACAGACACATTGACATGGACAAGGCCCTTCAGCATGTGTTCTACCGAGGAAGATATCGCTCATGGTTCTCTTTTGAAAACCACAGAACGCTATTGGGGGTCATGTGCCTAGACCCCAGAAGTCTAAGAGCAGTTAGAACACTAAGGGGCATATTTATGAAAGGTCGAGTAGAGCTTTTTTTTTTTTAACTTGAATGAACTCAAGTGACCTTGAATGACCTCAAAACTCAAATAGTATCTTATTTAAGAAAAAAAATCGAACGAATATTACTGACCCAAAAACTTGAATTTGAATTTGACTGAACTCAACAGTCAACTAAACAGGAACGCTATTAACATCTTCAAAAGGGTAGCTGGACCTCTGCCATTGACTACATAAAGTCAGCAGTTTTAGGTGGTATGCTTGAAAGTTTTTCCCAGGGTCGAGGTATGATAAATCTCTAATTTGTATTTGACTTTAGATTATTCCCAACTTGAATTTGAGTTTTGACTAAAAAGCCAACTCGAAAATTGATTTTACCATTCGAACCTTTATAAATCTGCCCCTAAAGAATACAAAAATGTTCTCCTTAGTGTTCATTCAAAAAGCCCTCCCATCCAGAGTCTGGCTGCTTGCTGCCCCATTGTACAAGTGGCACACGATAGAAGACAGGTAAGGAAGGAATTGTGATACATGTGTGCCTATCCCTGCCTGCCCCAAATGCAGCAGCTCTGTATTGATTGGTGGGATGCATTTTTTTGCACTCTGTTATGATACAAAGAGCCTTCTTCCATGTGCAGAGCAGAGAGCAAAGTACAAAAACATGGCAGAGTGTGGCTTCTGTGTACTTTGCAGCCTGCCCTGCAGATCTAATAAATGTCACTAAGTCATCATAAAGATACTGGTGCCCATTACCAATTAAACAGTAAATATTGTATAACACAACAGCTTTTACAATTGTATCTTTGTATAAATAAATGATCAAAAAGTTTATAAAACATTCTGTTATAAAGCATTATATATTTTTTTTGTTCAGTATTGTGCATTTGGATCATCGTTATTTATGATTTTTCTTTTTTTATTGGGTCAATAATACAACATTATATGAATTTATATTTGTTATGGCCGTTGGTTGCCTCTTAATAAAAGATTCTACTTCATCATCATTTATTTATATAGCGCTGTCAAGATACGCAGTGCTTTACTGCAGTTATAGCAAACAGGGAATAAATGGTGGATAGCAGACAAGGATTACAGAGTACAATAGGGTTTACAAACTAAAAGGTTAGGGTACAATTGAGACATTAGGATTGTATAAACAATTTGTCATTTTTGATACAGCAATGATTAATTAAGGTACATCGAATAGGCCTCTTTAAACAGATGGGTCTTTAAGGAGCGCTTGAAAGTTTGGAAGGAAGGGGAAAGTCTGACAGCTTGTGGCAGAGAGTTCCAGAGAAAAGCAGAAGCCCGAGAGAAGTCTTGTAGACGAGAATGGGCAGAAGTCACCAGAGGAGAAGTGAGGCGAAGATCATACTTGAGCCTCTCCTTATTTAGCAGCCTGAAGTAAATCCCCCAGATGGATTTGATGGCTGTTTCTAAAATGCCTAATAGTACATTTGGAGATTTGAACATGCAGGGGGCATGACCTCAAGAATAATGAATCATCCAATCTCCTTTGTGGTGCAATTATATGTAATGAGTTATACAACCAGAGGGTTAATAGAAGAGGATGTTAGTTTTTTTCCCATGAATAAATGCTATACAGAAGAAAAATCCCTAGTGCAAGTATGTATTATTTATTTCATAATTGAAGAAGGTCACCGGCACACAAGGATATCATTCAGCAGGGCAAGCCCTTGCAATTTTATTCAATGCACGGTGCAACATTTCAGGGACACTCCCTTTGTCAAGCATTGAAATGTTGCACCATGCATTGAATAAAATTGCAAGGGCTTGCCCTGCTGAATGATATCTTTGTGTGCCGGTGACCTTCTTCAATTATCGAATAAGGGGTTGCTGATTTCCCTAGCACTGAGCACCAGGAGGAGAGAATTGTAGTGTGCGGTTTATTCCCAATCATTTTTTATTTATTTCATGACATATAAATGCTGCAGTATTTATGGTCACAAATATGTTAGCATATTATATGGATGGAGAAAGTGTAGGGTTGAATACAAAATTAATGGGCCATATGTTTGCCTGGATGGTAGCAGTAGCAGCAAAAAGTAACTTTGTATTGAGATGCATTGACCACAGTTCTTACTAAATTGAGAGTATATAACCTAGTACCCTCACATGTGATGGCTTATTTATATAAGGGTTGAATTTTAGAGGTTTTGGAAACCACGGCTAAACTCAAAAATCTAAAGCCACGACTGTCATTGAATTTATTAATAATTCCAATTATAAAAAGTAGGAATGAGAAAATTGTTGAATAACCTGAAATTCAAGTTTTTCGGGCAATTCGTAGCGAAATAAATTAGAAAACCTCTATCATTTTGATATCATTTTTTTCTCCAGGTTTTGCTACAAAAAGAAGTCCAAAGACTCCAGAGCACTGTAAAAAAAAAGGGACTCAGCTTGGAAAACGTTAAAGAGAAAAAAACACCCATTCACTTCATTTCATTTCATTATTTTTTTTTCATTTTGCTTATTTTTATGGCAATGCAAAACGGAAAAGATTTGCCCATCACTATGACATGTAGTGGACATGTATATGTCGGCAAGCTGTTTATTTGGCCCTTGTACCTGTAAATTTAAGGCATCCAATAACTGCCATTATCAAGGGAATGCATCCCCAACATTTGAATGTATGAATGACTAACCTATAATACAGTACCGTTATAATATGATGCAATGATAGCAGTAAGATATACATAATCTTCCTTAATGCTTATTATGTGGCACTGTGACTGCTGTTGTCTGGTGTTGCACTACTCATTGCTGCTGTAAATAAACATAATTATAGAAATATGAAATGTACGGTATGTGTGTATGTGCATATATACAAAACAAAATAGTCAAAAAGATTTATTTCCAGCGTAGAAGTGACTTTGGGCATCCCAAAGGCTTTAACCTCAAGTAGCGCCTACATGTCAGTGCTCATTCCCTCCCATTTTTTGTTTAATGTTTGTAATCTGGCATTTTATAGTTGCATACAGTGTTGTACGCATGCAATTTTTCTTTAAGATATATCTGTTTAATTAAGTTTTGGAGCATTTTTCATTTGATTACTGTTTCTAATTGCCGGCAGTGGAGTTTGGTTACTATGACTAGCTGTACTACACAAAAATGCGCAAAGAGATGGAAATTGAAAGAGGCCAGTAGGCCAATCTGTAAAAACACTGGAAAGCTCTCTGTTGATGAAAAAATACCCTCTAAGTGCAAAATATTTCAGTTCAACTGGCATGTGGGGTGGCTCTCATCCCTTGCTGCACATGTACCCAATGTGGCATGCTGCTCTACAGTTTGTATGTGGTGCTACACACAGGGCAATACCAGTGGCATGGGGTTAAACTGTGGGCAGAAGATCTGTTCTGTATTTGCTACCTAAGCTGTGAAACTGGCCTGGAACTTTAACACAACTAAACCCTGTAGGATCTTTTGTAGGACTTGTTAATGATCCAGTAGCTTGGAGAGTTCAACACCAACATTAATACTAAAGAACTGAAAAACTGTTATACATCTGACGAGACAGAGCAACCAAATGCCCCATTAAATTATTGTTCTGTTTTCAATCCCTTAAAATCATTTACTGAATACGTCCTTTCTATATCTTCAGGAAGGCAATTTAATGTATTGACTTTGTAAATATGTGTATCTTTTCTTTAATTAATCAGTATTTAAGCCTCCACCACATTTCTCCTAATTCTAGTCATTTTCCACGCCCGCCCCCTCTGAATGCTGTTATATCTTTTCATATGCTTGATTGTTTTTGATTGCCTATTCTCCCTCTCTCTTCTATGTTTCACATGTTAAGGCCTTGAAAGTTTTATGATATTCTTTGATATTCAGACCACAAATCATCTTAGTTGCCCTTCTCTTGACAATTTCTATTTTTTCTGATGTACTGAATTATTCAACCCAGTGAAACAACAGAAGCAAGAACCTGCAACTGCTCCACCACTACAGGATACACGAGAGCCCACTACTGTAGACAATATTGAGCCCCACTAAATAACTGTCAAATAATAACTATATAGCCATTATAAAGGTCTTGTGTTAGGCATGTTTTTTTTATTTAGCTTTGTTTGCTTTGACAAAGGTTGGAGATGTGGCCAAAGTATTTAATATGTCAATAAACACTTTCTTTTACTCTTGATAAAGACCTGTAAGTGCAAATAAACTTCTATTATGAAGCTTACTTTTGCACTGATTGGACCCAAGCATTCTATACCAGATTCTGCATCTGCTTGTATCTTTTTGTAAGAACACACGCATGCGTTCCGTTCGGCGCAGGCGCGGGCACGGTAATGCGCGCCGGCGCGTGACGCGGACGCCGGCGACGGCCGCGGTGGCGACGGCGACGGCCGCGGCCGCAGGAACGTAGGCGGAAACGCCTGTGACGGACGTGCTGACGTCAGTTCCGCGACGTCAGCATGAGGACGCTAGTTTGGCGCCAAAAGATATGCATTTAAACCAGATCCAGACTGACATGCATTGCCTGGTTATTAGGTTTATTACTGAAACCCTAGCATCTATTACTTCTTGAATTGCCTGTTGTGACCCTGCCTGAACCTGGACTACGATTTCTGCTGCCTGCCTCGACTCTTCTGCCTGTCTTATCGTTACGAACCTTTCTGCCTGCCCTGACCTCGGACTTCTTGACTACGGCCTTGTCTCATCCTCTGTACCGCGTTTGATAGTCTCATTGGCTATTCTCCACAACCCTGCTCCCTGTTCCATTCCAGGTGGGTAGCGGTTGTGTGAGGCGGTTGTGAGTTCAAGATCTTCAGCTCCAGCTCCTTCTCCGCCTGGATCACACCGGTAAGCCTGACACTTTTAATATTATTGATAAACTGTTACAGAAGATGCTGTTCTTATTCTGTAGTTGTTATTTTGCTTCCAGGTTTAATTGCATACTCATGAGCCTAAGCTACATTTATACCCTGTTTTCAGAAGGCTACACATTATGACCAGAGATATTAACCCTCAAGAACCAAACCCAACACTTTGTGCAGACGACTTTGTTTATGCACATCAGGATAGAATAAACAGAATGAATCCAGATGTCCTCACAAAATAAGATTTTGCAATTGAGAGCCACAGGCAAAACTTTACTGTACATGGAAAAGAGTATGTAAAAAGCAACAACCAAGGAGCCTATTTATTAAGCCTCAAATTTTTCTGGTCGAGTTTTTAAGGGGAAAAACTCAAATTTTAGGGGGAAAAAACTTTGAGATTTATTATGCTCCAAAGTTGCTAAAAATCAAAATCCAAAAAAAAACTTTTTGAAGTTTGAAAGTTGTAGACTTTTGACACTAGGGGGCAGATTTATCAAAGGCCGAGGTGAATTTTTTTTTCAACCAAAAAAACTTTGACTTAATTTCGGGTGGTCTTTTTGAATTAGAAGTTTTTTCAATTAGAAATTCGACCCTTGATAAATATGCCCCTAGTTGTCGTTTGAAAACTCCAATAGTTTTGTGACAATTCTAAAAAGCTGCATGTTTTTGTCAAGACTTTACATGTACAATTTTCATTTGGATTTTTAGTAAATTTAGCCAAATCGTGGTTGGGAGTTAGGTCGGATTTTTATTATTAATATAATGAGAAAAATTTGAGACCCAATAAATACCCCCCTTTGTCTTTGCAAAACAGAATGATTTAGTCCTTAGTAGGTAGGATAGACTGTATGAAGTGATAGTTGACTACTGAAATATTAAACACCCCATATATAATAAAAAGGCACAAGTGCCCCCCAAGTGTAGTTACTCTTATTAACCAATAACATGTTTGCTGTTAAACAGGTGACTAGCAAATGCTACCTGTTGATTTTGGTGGTCAGACCAGCAGCAAACTTTACACCTGATATTACATAACCCTCAAAGTATTGTCATACTAGTTTGATACAGTCCCCCACAAATGACTGCTTTCTAAACTAAGGTCTGTTGATCTTAATGAAGTCATTTGCACATGTATAGGAAACTAGCTACAGGGTCGGGTACAGAGGGTGGTTGTTAATGGTATATTCTCTGCTTGGAGTAAGGTTCTTAGTGGGGTCCCCCAGGGCTCGGTATTAGGTCCACTTTTATTTAACTTGTTCATTAATGACTTAGGGGAGGGTGTTGTAAGTAATGTATCAGTGTTTGCAGATGACACAAAACTATCCAGCCCAATTAATTCCATCCAGGATGTGGCATCCTTGTAATAGGATCTTGACAAACTGGCAATCTGGGCAGCTAAGTGACAAATGAGATTCAATGTTGATAAATGCAAATGCACCTGGGATGTAAAAATATCCAAGCCACGTATACCCGTTATGGAAGATAGCTCATAGTACAAGTTGATCCAGGGACTGGTCCGATTACCATTTTGGAGTCAGGAAGGAATTTTTTCTCCCTCTGAGGCAAATTGGAGAGGCTTCAGATGGGGTTTTTTGCCTTCCTCTGGATAAACTAGCAGTTAGGCAGGTTAAAATAGAGTTCAAAGGTTGAACTTGATGGACGTGTCTTTTTTCAACCTAACTTACTATGTTATTATAGTTTATATCAAATTAAGTGGCATACTAAATATTACCCTTTTACATCTCTTGCCTTGAACCACCATTTAGTGATGGTCTGTGTGCTGCTTCAGAGATCATCTGATCAGAACTACTGCAGCTCTAACTGTAACAGGAAGAAGTGTGGAAGCAATAGACAGAACCCTGTCTGTTAATTGGCTCTTGTGTCCTAACATGTATGGTTTGTTTGGTTTCTTTGTTTGCACCGTGAATCCTAGGGGGCTAGAAAAGAGACCTACATTGTTGGGGGCTATAGTTTTCCTTTAACAAATTTAATTAATTGATTAAAATAGAGTCTATGGGAAATTATCTTCTTATTTCAGAGCTTTCTGGATAACAGATTTCCAGATAACAGATCCCATCCCTGCATTGTCATTACTCATCCTTTAAGTCACTACTGGGCCCCCAAAACTCCTTGCTCCGCAGCTATTGCAGGGTGTGCTCTCTTACACCTCCAAACAACATATTCCACATATTCCAAATATATGAGGTCTTTCAAGAAAACCATGTCTTGATTTCTGATATGGAAAAAAAAGTAAAAAGTCTTACTTTATTATTGGCTCAAATTTTGTGCATTATGTTGCCTGATATACCAATATCATCTTATTCAGGTTTTGATTCAAACATTTCCTCCTTTCAGGAAATGTATTCAAATCAATGTGAAATTGAACTGAAAAGCATGTTTTAAATGAATGCACTCTCACAGCCAGGATATTTCCTCTGTCATTAGCTTGTGAATCGGTTTGAAATCCATTTACCTGCATAACCTGAAATATTCAACTGGCTGCACTCAAAATATGCCTGTATTTTCTCTTTTTCAAATGCTGTTTCTGATGTTAAAAATTGTCAGGGAAACACAATGCAATTTGATATTGTATTATGTCCAAGCACCTTTATGGGAAGTTGGTGTCGCG
Organism: Xenopus petersii; assembly: GCA_038501925.1. Classification (NCBI taxonomy): domain Eukaryota; kingdom Metazoa; phylum Chordata; class Amphibia; order Anura; family Pipidae; genus Xenopus; species Xenopus petersii. Next base: position 93,214,506 of record CM076679.1, on the reverse strand, counting down.
TACACAATATTCAAAGAGAACCAATGAATTTCTTAAAAAATATATGTATATACGTGTTACCTGTTGTAGTCACCAGGTGCAGTAACTGTGCACTTCCTCTCTGGCAAAAGATCATCCACAGGAGAGTGAGACAATACTGAGATAGACCAGGTGTGTAACTGATCCTTGCTAGGAATAAATAGAGAGGTAGAGTATGTTCTAGGAGCAAAAATTAGATGGGCTAGCGAGTAAAATCAGCCTGCGTCCTGACAAGGAGTTAGTTAGGGTTCTGCCCTGGGGTGATTGTGTGCCAGACAGGGAAAGGAGTGTATAGGGACTAGGTTAGTTGCCTAGGGGGACTGTTGTGGCCAGAGGTACGGAGGAAGCTTGGGCACTGTGTGTAGACACCACAAAAAGGAAGGGGGAGAGTTATTGGGAGTGGAATCCCCTTTTAACAGGTAACAGCCACTTCTACATGACAGGTGTCCTGAAGTCTTCAGGGAGAACACACACTGTGTGAATGTATGTGATAAAGGGAACCTGAGAGCATATCTCGAGAGGTGTTTGTGAATAACTTGTTAACGCATTACATTCCTGGTCTGCCCTTGTTAACCTGTGAGAAGCACCTAATAAACAGTTGCCTTGGTTCATGACATAAGATGTGTCAGGTCAAAATCTTACAGCAAAAGCCCAAGGGATGTCCAGCCTGAGAGCGCACCAGTCATGGGTGTCTCTGTTACCAATTCACTGGATTTGTCCATGTAATGCAGTGCTTTTCATCTCAAGGTTGGAAACCTTAACGAAAGTGTAGGTACAAATTTACACAGGTCACCCATTCTTTACATATTTTTCCTGTTTATGTTGAGCAGTACATACAATAGATGGGGCTGCTGCTGACTTAGAGTCTTTGCCGTGGTGACTGTGTGTTAAACCTGTTTGGACACTTGAGCAAATAGAGTAGATATTTGTGCAGTTACAATCAACCATCTGAAAAAGAAACCTTGATAGCAGCGAAAGTATGACCCAAAGAGGTGGGGGAGTGACAATTTGACAATTATGCCAATTACTACTTACTTGCATGCATTTTTAGATGATGTGTTGAGATAGACACTAGTGACAACCTAATGAGAATTAATGATTTTTTTCCCATCTCACATTGCAAAAACAAGTCCATGCGTGTAAAATTTGCTCATATATGTTAAAGAAAAGTCAGTGTTCATTGCCAGCCCAATACATGGTGATATAATAATCCTATAAAAATTGAGAAATCTGCCATGTGTTAACAGCATATCATATTAAAGTAACATAATCATGTAGATAGGATGTGTGAATATTTAAAGGAACCGTTTCTAGTTTCAAATCCTACTGCATAATTGACATGTATTCTTGGCTGAACAGAATTAAGAGGAACCAAGAACACTTGTACAGTGCCAGAATCATTTCTTTTTTGGTTGGATAAACCTAAGTCAAAGGTACCTGTACCCCATGTTGTTATTGGTAAGCTTCTATATGGACTTTATCTCCTCTCATATCCTTTCTTCATAACTGAGATTTTCCATATCAGCTTAGTCACTCTTCTCATGACCATCATTATTTTAATAATGTATCTTTTAAGGCTCTGGAGACCTAAATGGCTATTCATATTCTAAATTTAAGTGCTTTGTAGGAGTGAATAATTGTTCCAACTTTCATAAATCTATACCTATTTGAATAAATGACAATATGTTGCTAAACCTTTGTGCTGCTAATTGTCATTGCTTGCTACAGCTAATTTTATTGCACATAAGTACTCATGTCTTCATCAAGTATTCCACTATTGCATTTCCATTAAGTGTATCAATAGCTACATATTTTTCTAATCCTGAGTGCATAACCTTACATTTATTGAAAGTGAATATTATTGCCGCTTAGCTGTTCTGATTGTCAGTCTGTCAAAATCCTCATGCATATATTGATGGACTCATCATTAATGAACAGATTAAACATGAATTGACCCAATACAAAATTCTGAACCACAATTCCTAGAGGCCTACTTATCATTCTCTAAAACCACAAATGTCGTGGAATTTATTAAAAGAACCAAATAATAAAAGGACAAATAAATAAAGCGCTTATTGTTGTGCTAAAAAAATAAAAATACCTCTAAAAAGTCTAGTGAAAAAAAATCTGAAAACCTCTACAAGTCAGAATTGATTTAAAGCGGACCAATAAGATCATCGCAGTTGATGGACCCCTTATACCCTAGTCCAATAAGTGAATGTGACCAATACGGATTGTTCTGCATGTTCTGTCCCTCAAAAACCCTTACAGATTCATCTCTTCAGATGCTTTATTTCCCACCCAGCTGTAGACATTCAGAATTTCCCTTAGATATTATGGACCTATGATAAATATTGCACTGTTTGAAAAGAAATATTCAGAAGAAATCCACTTGATATTTAATTCAGTGGGAATTTTTTAAAACCACCAGAACCACAGGCTGTGACCAAGATAAATCAGAAGAGGACTAGTGAAAGAAGACAAAGGAAAATATGCTCTTATAGGTACTGAAGGAAGAAACCTTTCTAGTACAGTTTATAGTACAGGTATGGGACCTGTTATTCAGAATGCTTAGGACCTGGGTTTTTTGCATAAAGGATCTTTCTGTTATTTGGATCTCCATATCTTATAGGGGTTGTTCACCTTCCAAACACTTTTTTTTGGTTGAGTTGTTTTCAGATTGTTCAGTATAAACAAAGACCTTTTTCAGATGCTTTCCATCTTTTATTTTTTGCAGTTTCTCCAAAATTTTTAGTTGAAAATTCAATGTTCATGTCTCTAGTGTTTCAGTCGACTAGGGAATTTAAAAATTCGAATATCAAAATTTATCATGTACTGTCTCTTGAAAAATATGCCTTCGACCATTCGCCATGTAAAATCGGACGAATTGCTGTTTTAGCCTATGGGGGACCTCCTAGAACCTATTTGGAGTCGATTAGTTGACCTTGAAAAATTTACTTTGATTTGAATTCAATTGAATGCGCTGTTACATTTGATTCGTACGATTCGAATTCGGCTGAATACAGACCTATTCGATCAAAAACTGACCTATTCGACCACAAAAAACTTTGACTTAATTTCGATTAAGTTTTTTCAATTTGAAATTTGACCCTTGATAAATATGCCCTTAAAGTCTGCTAAAAAAAATTTAAACATTAAGGGGCACATTTACTAAGGTTCGAATATCGAGGGTAAATAAACCCTCGAATTCGACCCTCGAGGTAAAATCCTACGAATTCTAATATCGAATTTGTAGGATTTACCGCAAATCCTACGATCGAAGGAAAAATCATTCGATCGAACTATGAAATCCTTTGAATCGAATGATTCGAATGATTTTAATCCATCGATCGAAGGATTTACCTTTGATCAAAAAAACCTTAGAAAAGTGATGGGGAAGGTCCCCATAGGCTAACATTGTATCTCAGTAGGTTTAAACTACCAAAGTATGTAGTCAAAGTTTTTTTTAAAAGAGACAGTACTTCGACTATCGAATGGTCGAATAGTCGAACGATTTTTATTTTCGAATCGTTCGAATCGTTCAAATCAAAGTCGTAGTTGAAGGTCGTAGTAGCCTATTTGATGGTCGAAGTACCCAAAAAAATACTTCGAAATTTGAAGTTTTTTTACTTCGAATCCTTCAATCGAGCTTAGTAAATGTGCCCCTAAATAAATCCAGTTGGATTGTTTTGCCTCCAATAGAGATTAATTATATATTAGCAGGGATCAAGTAAAAGGTACTGTTTTATTATTTGAGAGAAAATTGTATAATTTAAAAAAAACTTGAATTTGATTAAGAGAGATGAGAGATTGTCTTCTCATAATTTGAAACTTTCTGGATATTTGGTTTCCAGATAACAGATCAAATATCTGTACAAGATGTGTGCCTCTAAAGGTTTGATTGAAGCATTTATAAGGTTTATTATGACAAAAAAGATATGTATAAGGGCTATTTTAAGATGGTTAATTTACAGTACTTACTGTTTAGTCCCTTTTATTTTGCTAATATGGTGACAAAATTGGAACATCATTTATTTTCATGGATAAACAGACAGATGTTAAATTATATCATTTGCATGAACCTTTGCACTTATAAATAGGAACCATGAGTACTAAATTGCTATAATGGTTTCTCAATGTACTAATGTCCACAATACTGTAATAAATATCCTTGTTGCATGCAGTGCTGTGTCATTTAATTTTACAGTATAGGTATGGGATATGTTATCCAAAAGTCCATTTTCCAGAAAGCCCCAATTTACAGGAAGGTCATCACTCACAGACTCCATTTTAATCAAATTATTCAACATGTTCCTTTTTCCTGTAGTTATTAGGGATGTAGTGAACTGTTCGCCTGCGAACTAGTTTGCGCGAACTTCGACCGTTCGCGTCCGCCGAATGTTCGAGAACGTTTGGGAACGTTCGCATTTTGAGTTCGCGTTCGATTCGAATAAAAATCGTTCGACCATCCGACCATTCGAATTCCTTCGACCGCTAAAAATCGAACGATTTCCATTCGTTCGAACGATTGTAAGCATTCGATCGAATGATTTTCATTCAATCGAACGATTTTAAAACGTTCGATCGTTCGATTCGAATGAAAATCCTTCGATCGAAGGATTAAAATCCTTCGATCGTTCGAATCGAACGATTTTAGCGGGTGTTCGAAGTTCGCGAACGTTCGCATTTTTTGCCGGTGTTTGCGAACGGCGTTCGCGAACACCAAATCGGCAGTTCGCTACATCCCTAGTAGTTATAAAACAGCATTATAAAACAGTACAGGTATGGGACCTATTTTCCAGAATGTTCGGGACCTGGGGTTTCCCAGATAACGGGTCTTTCTGTAATTTGGATCTTCATACCTTAAGATTACTAGAAAATCCTGTAAACATTAAGGGGCACATATACTTAGTTCGAGTGAAGGAATAGAATAGAAAAAAACGTCAAATTTCAAATCATTTTTTTTTTCAAATTATTTTTTTTTGGCTACTTCGACCATCGAATTGGCTACTTCGACCTTTGACTACAACTTCGAATTGAAGGATTCAAACTAATAATCGGTCGACTATTCGACCATTCGATAGTCGAAGTACTGTCTCTTTAAAAAAAACTTCGACCCCCTACTTCGCCAAGTAAAACCTACCGAACCTCAATGTTAGCCCCCATAGGCTTTCGAACAATTTTTTGGTCGAAGGAAATTCGTTTGATCGATGGATTAAAATCCTTCGATCGAACTAATTGCGGTAAATCCTTCGACTTCAATATTCGAAGTCAAAGGATTTTACTTTAACAGTCGAATATCGAGGGTTAATTAACCCTCGATATTAGACCCTAAGTAAATGTGCCCCCAAATAAACCCTATAGGCTGGTTTTGCCTCCAGTATTAATTATATCTTAGTTGGGATCAAGTACAAGGTACTGTTTTATTATTACAGAGAAAAAGGAAATCATTTTTAAAAATTTTGATAATTTGATTATAATGGAGTCTATGGGAGATGGCCATTCCGTAATTCGGAACTTTCTGGATAACAGGTTTCCAGATAATGGATCCCATACCTTTACCTTGTACTTGATTCTAACTAAGACTTAATTAATTCTTACTGGATGCCAAGCATTTCTATTGGGCTTCATTAATGGTTTTATAGTAAACTTAAGGTCACATTTTACAAATTACAGAAAGACCCCTTATCCGGAAAACTCCAGTTCTTGATAAGAGGTCACATTTGGTCTTTTATACTGCTTAACTGTAGTGTATGATCTGCAGATATGGGTGGTGTTCTTCTATACCTTTTGCAGCCCCAACACAGATAAGAATACATAGTTTAGCACCTTTACATTTCAAATATTCTAGTTTTAACAAACAACGGAATTACTTTGTTATAACATTTTTTACATAGGTAAAATCCATTAATGGAAGTTCACAGTGAGCAAATGATCCTGTGTTATTTTAGAAAGCACAAACTCTAAACAACAGCCTAAAAAATGGAGAACATTTGCTCACTGGCTAATTTTCTCAGTGTTTAATGCATTCCCCCCTGGAGAAGTTAGGCAGAATGCAGTGCATGCTAAATATCAACGCATCTCTCTGCTAATGAATATCTGCCCATTGTTTATCCCAGCGGGTTTGTGAAGATGGAGGCAGTCGCATCTCCATTATAATAAACTACTTTATGAAGATTAAATGCTTCTGCAATTCAAACAAGGTAAAATTGCTTTAAAGCAAAATCAAACAGCATTTTGCAAGCCGAGGATTTGAATAGGAATGAGAAATCTCTCATATATTGTTATTGTGAACTGGTCAGTCCATAAGTAATTGCTCTTCCATAAGGTAAATTTGCTTTTTACTTTTGCGAGGTAATGAAATGAACTCAACATGTTTCTGGTGATGACAAATCCCCTCTCAAATGTCAGCTTTATTGAATTTCCTTTTATTAATATATATATATATATATATATATATATAGATATATATATATATATATAGATATATATATAGATAGATATATATAGTGATGGGCGAATTCGCGAAATGGCACCGGCGTCTCGTTTTTGACGCCGGCTTCCATTTTTTTACGTAGGCGTCTGTTTTTATATATATATATATACCCAATAGGCGTCTGTTTTTTTAACGCTGGCGTCTATTTTTTTGGCGAAAATGCAATGGCATCCATTTTTTTTGACGCCGGCGAATTTTCGTGGCCGTTTCGCGGATTTATTCGCCACGAATTTGTGCTTGCCGAATAAATTATATATATATATATATATATATATATATAGATATAGATATATATATACTGTATATATACCCAATAGGCTGTTTTTTTCTCCAATAAGGATTACTTATATACCACGTGCTGTTTTATTATTACAGAGAAAAAGGAAATTATAAAATGGAGTCTATGTGAGAAAGCCTACCAATAATTTGGACTTTTCTGGATAACAGGTTTCTGGATAACAGATCCCATACCTGAATGCAGTATATGTATGACACTTACTTTTATAATCTATTGTAACAATTGCTTTTCCCAGGGCCTCTAGGAGGCTGTTTTGAGCCAAAGGGCACATGGTTGTGTAGCACAAGGTATGCTAATTACGTAACTTACGCATAAACTTACATTAATATTTATGCAATGTTTATAACTTCCATGAATATGACTTGCCTAGTCAAGTCAAGACAAGGAAAAGAGTGTAAGGGTTTAAACTTAAAGCAAATTCCGCTGACCTCCAACAACTGATGTTGGGATCTATTTACTGAATGATATAATCTACCTCCTACATAAACTTTTTAGCAGTGGAATGGCTAGTTATTAGGTCCCATGGCAAGATCATTGCCCCCAACATCTACATTTTGCAAAGAATACATTTTGCATATATTGTAGCGCCTTGATGAATTTTTTTTTCCTGCAATAGATACTTAGGGGCAAATTCACTAAGCGTTGAAGCGCTGAACGCTAGCGTTACTTCGCTAGCGTTTGGCATTTTCGTTACTGCACAAATTCACTAACGAACGCTGGCGTAGTTTCGCTAGTGTTACTTCTCACCCTTACGCCTGGCGAAGTTTCGCTAGCGACGTAACTATGCAAATTCACTAACGCGTGCAGTGTACTGAACGCTACCTTTTACACTAGACTTCCTTCGCCACCTCAGAACAGGCGAAGCGCAATAGAGTAGATAGGGATTGCTTCAAAAAAAGTCAAAATTTTTTCTATGTACCAAAAAACGCTGGTGTGTTTTCTACATTATGGGTGATAGGCTGAAAAAGATCGAAATTTTTTTTGAGGCTCCCCTCCTTCCCCCCTACATCTCCTGACTCATGGCAACTTACCTAGACAGTGGGCACATGTGTAGGGCAAAATAAAATTTTTATTTGATGTTTTGAAGCTTTTCTAGCCATTTGTAGTGCTGATATGTATTCCTCCATTGAAATTTGAATTTGGCGCCGTATGCAAATTAGCCTTCGCTAGCGTAACTTCTCTTTACTTAGCGAATCAACGCTAGTGCAACTTCGCAACCTTACGCTACCTGTGAGCGCAACTTCGGATTTTAGTGAATTTGCGAAGCGCTGGCGAAACTACGCCTGGCGAAGTGTGGCGAAGTGTGGCAAAGTGCGGCGAAGTCACGCCTGGCGCAACTACAAATCTTAGTGAATTTGCCCCTTAGACCTCTATTTCTCAGTAAAATGATTGGTTAATTTGGATCATAGTAGCACATCCAGATACATCAAGCTCAACCTTTTTCTTAGCAAAATCTATTTACTATACCTGCTAACTGATAATGTGTGTAGTGTACACAAGGACTGTGGCCAAAATGTTGGTACTACACACTTGTTTTCAGGGGTAGGGCCTCCTACCTATATTCTCTCTTGTTAAGCAGGATAACACCTCTGCCAGTGTTAATCATAAGTCGAAAATTGAGTAGATGTTCTCCATCTCACGATCATAAAAATCAAATAACCACAACAGTGGCCTTATTAACCCCTTAAACCACAACTATAGACATTTTACTGCCCCCTAAATAACTTCAAACCCCTCCAATTATATGTTATACCCTAACACTATATCTATGGTTGGAACAATTCTCACTCATTTATGTCTATATAGGCAGTTCCCTGTTACCCACTTGTATATGTTGTTACATTGGTGTATCCATATTAATGACTTAATGGCTGATAACGTTGCTACAGCTCTATTGGCTCACTGGTGGTGCATGTGTTTATAAACCATTCGCATCAAAAATCTCCTCAACATAATAACCCATTATCACCCTTATCAGAACTCTGTGTCAGCTTTCACTTGTCATGAACGTGCTATAGTGTCAATTACCACCATTGTGTTCACCCTATTTTCTTAATAACTCATAAATCCTTAGAAGGTGTGACTAATTAACTTCTACTATCAATGTACTATCCCCATACACATTAATTAAACAAAATGGGGATAGTACATTGATAGTAGTGGGTGGGCTTGAAGTATCTGTGGTGAATTGTGGACAAAGTTAATTAGTCACACACAAAAGGACTGCATTTATTATGCCTGAATTTATTATGAAGAAACCCACAAAATAACATTTTAGTGATAAGTTTTTCTTGCTCCTCCCTCTCAGTCTAGATGAAGTTGGACAGAATTATAAAGAGATATTTAGGAGAAAATGTGTCTGTCTTTCTTTGCTTTATATTTTCTATTGATGAGGTGGTTCCCAGTAGATTTTAAAATAGAGTGGTCCTAGTTCTTTGAACGTCATTTAATGTTGTCTGTCATCACCATACTTGTCACTCTGGGTCCCATCACAAAAGGTTTCTGCATTTATCCTAACCACCTCCATCTCAACCGCAACTTAATCTTTGTCTTTCTGTGTTACTTTCAAAATATGTTTCTTTCTTACCACTTCTTCAACCAGCAAGAACTTTCACATCATTTTATATCCTTCCCCTTAAATGTCTATTACAACTTATAATAAAACAAAATGTTTAGCACTCTAAATCATTTTACTTAAAAAAAAAACAACAAAAATTAATATTTTCTACCATTCCCTCAATAAATCTGGAGATATGTATCAGGAAAGTCTTACTGAATCTTTCAAAGCTTTTCAAAACTTTTAAAATTCTTCACCACAATCCGGCTCCCGCTGTTAAAGTATGCAAACAAACAACTGTGGGACAGAATTGGACATATTAATCACTATTGCATCACCATCTGTTTTCATTTGCAAGTATTAAAGAAGTTGTTTTAAAAGAAAATAAGTTATGGTCTGATTAATTAGGTTACAACCTATGGTATAAAAATCCATAGATGATTTGCGTGTTGATTACTTTTCTCAAGGAAGAGAGGAATTAAATAAACAGCTTCATCTCTCTAAAGAAATTACTTTGGAAATAATAGAAGTGCAACTTTATAGTTCAAATATTTGAAGGGGAAAAACATCAATAGACAAAAGAAAATAAAGTACTCCAGACCTCTCTTTTCTACACCTAGGCACAGCTGACAGTAAATTATTACAATATCAAATGGAAAAAGCTTGTTGACACTATAGTATTGATACGTTACGCTATGTATTATATACATGGTTAATAGAGATGCAGCAAATTAAGTGTCACTTCCTCTTTGTAAAACTTTTCTTCCCCCCCTTCCTTTTTTTTTAAAGTTCTTTTTTGTCTAACCTCCCCCATTATTACCTTTTATAGTTATTACCTATACTACTAAGCTTATGATCTAAACATATGTGTGTAGCGCTAGAGTAAACTGCTTTATGAGAGGGGAGTCTATGCTACTTTCCTTTGTGGGCTGAGACCACAGATGAGCTCTCTTTCTCAGGGGTAAGCCCTCGCAGCGGGGTGGAGGCAGGGTGTAGTGTAACTGTAACTGTGTGCGATGCACAAGAAATTGGGCGCCAGTAGTTTTATTTGCTTGAACAGTGAACGGAGTTTATTAACCAAAACTAGAGTTCACCATGGAGCATGGAACAATAAAACAGAGATTAATCAAGGTAACAAGGCATAATCACTGTATTAATATAGAACAACTCTCTGAAGAGTAAAGAGTACATGTAGAAAATAATGCAGCTTGTTGGAAGGTATTTCCCCAATCTTCAGGATTACCTTAAGTGGAACTCAGAAACTCATACTTCCCTGAGCTTAACACTAAGTCCCTACTATGGGGTCAGTAATACCCGGGATCTTAATCCCTCTAATATCCTCGTCGGAGCTTTGAGCTGCTCAACTACATACACTATCTATCACTCTTAGAGTGATCTATTAAAGGGTATAACTATCACTTCAATATACTCAGGCTTCCACCACCCCTAACCTGTGGCCTAACAGAGGAGAGGTTCAGCAGCAATGGCCTCTACCTCATGGCTTTCAAGCCCTTTTATATTATACCACAGTGCCATCTAGCATCCACTGTGAGAACTGCAGGGATGACATAAGCACAAGGTCCCCATAAGGACCCACTGAGGTGTCCATATTACTAGGGATGTGCCTGTCTGTAATGTGTAAGGTTGTCTAAGATTTTCACATCCCTACATGTGTTAAATATCACTGCCAATATTGTAAAAGAAAAATAGATGACATAAGGCATAAACTGATGCAAATGTATTTTATTATGAAAACAAATAAAAATATAATTTAAAATGAAAAAATATTCTGTGTCATTTTTATTGGTATTTCTACATTTAAATTTGAGCAACACCCTATGCAAATCTCAAAATTAAATGTGAACATTGAAAAAAGTTCAATGTACATTTTCAAATCGTGCAACATTTTTTGTAAACCATGTGACTTTCTTTTACTATCCATTATAGTCTCTGTGAGATTTTTCTTGGCAAAACGAGGCAAAATATTTAGTTCATCCCTAATTATGACGCCTGTAAGTAAATGACATAATTACATTTAGCCCTTGTTTCTTACGAGACTGTAGCTTGGGTAGCCTGTTGTGCTCTTCAGGAAGCCAAGGAATTCAAAGCACAGGAGTTTAGGAATAGTGATGGGCAAATTTGTCCCAGTTTACTTTGCTGAATAATTTGCGAATTTACCTTTAAATTCGCAAAACTTGAAAAAATTAATGAAACACATTGAAGTCAATGGGCATCCAAATCATTTTGAGGCTTGGCAATTTTTATGTGCGAGACTATTCTGACGTGCCCAATTTTTTTGCTGCACCAGATCTTTCACCAAAGTTTCACAAATGTATTCACTGGCGGCGAAACGCGGAAGTTTCATGCAAATTCATGCCTGGCAAATTTATTCGCACATCACTATTTAGGAACTCTCACATGGTTTTTAGCTAGAGAATTCTTAATTCTTAAGAGCAACAACAGGCTTTTTATTGATTAAATGACAGCAACTAATTTGCTATAAAATAAGGGTTAAGATGCCCCTGCCAATATACCCTACTACAACTTCCTGTTTGCTTTTTTATTTTGCTTGGCTAAAATTAGCTATTCTGTGTCTGAAGGAGGTTACCGTATTTGTGTGTGCCCGGCATGCAATAGATGTATAAGATGAAAATTGTGGAACAAGATAAGTGAAAGTACTTCATAAACAGTGCAGTATGACAGAGCCCCCGGTACCTAACCAAAAAGTGTCCTTCAGGTATAAGAAAAGCAAAGCTTGAGCTGTTTGATCTACTTTTGAATCACGGTGTACTCGATCCTTATCTAGAGCATTGCACGATTTGTTACTTCAAACAAAACATACTGTTTGTTTTTCTTCATTATAACCAGTTACCATCAGTAATAGTTGTATATCTAAATCATATGTGTTCACTTGTAGAGCTGGGCCAGACATTTGAAAGTATCTGACCACTGAAGGGTTACGAGAAAAAGAAAAAGTTTTGTTATGTTGTATGGTTATGGTTTAGTCCAAAGTTTTCTCCTCGATCAATATCTTCTAATTACACTGCCTGGTTCCCGACACATTATAGATTCACTGGGAATGGATCTGTTCCGAGCCAAAACTGAAACCGGGCTCAGCTGGGAGGACGATTACAGGCTCTGCTTACTCATTCGTTTTGTAAATCTCAATTTTTAGGTTAAAGAGGTGGCAAATAATCAAATTCTTCACTCTAATCTCACCGGTATCCATATGCCTGGGTTGTTTTGAAAGTTACAGTACTTCTCTTTTATGTGTTACATTATTTATTTTGATATTTGGTAATACTGTAATGTGTCAAGGAAATGTTACATTTATAGATAGCATAGCTTGTTATTTTCAGTAGCAATTCTTTAATACTGTAAATATACTTCTTTAATGTATTTCCCTTTGGGTGCAGGCCAGCTTTAATCTCTCCATGTTCCCTATCTTTGATGTCCAAGCAAGAGAATGATTGCAGGGATTAGATCCTACTATTGATCCCACTTGAACATAGGGGCACATTTACTAAGGGTCGAATATCGAGGGTTAATAAACCCTCAAATTCGACCCTCTAAATAAAATCCTATGAATTCAAATATCGAATTTGAAGGATTTACCGCAAATCATACGATCGAACAATTGAAGGAAAAACGATGAAATCCTTTGAATTGAACAATTCGAAGGATTTCAATTGATCGATCTAAGGATTTTCCTTCGATCAAATAAACCTTAGAAAACTGATGGGGAAGGTCCCCATAGGCTAACATTGTACCTCGGTAGGTTTAAATTGCCGAAGTATGTAGTCGAAGTTTTTTTTAAAGAGACAGTACTTCGAATGGTCGAATAGTCAAACGATTTTTAGTTTGAATCGTTCGAATCAAAGTCAAAGTCGTAGTTGAAGGTCATAGTAGCCTATTCGATGGTCGAAGTACCCAAAAAAATACTTCGAAATTTGACGTTTTTTTACTTCGAATCCTTCACTCGAGCTTAGTAAATGTGCCCCATAGTAACCCGTGATATCCCTGCTATTAAACAGGTGACCAAAAATAGGGTGCTATGGGTTATTAAACCTGTAGCAAACTCAGCACCTTTTGCACCCTCAAAGACAACATTTTTGGAATGCTTGTATGTAAAAAAACATACTACTGGGCTGTAGCTGGAAAACTTAGATCTGCAGTAAATGCTTTAAGTCAGCTTTAAAAGATGTACATTTTGAAATGTAATGTAAGCGTAAAAAATTTTCAAAAAAGATTCCATGTTCTAGATGTACAGTAAGGTGAAACATTGACATGGGTTCTCCAAAATGAAATATACATACATGAGAATTAGTGATGGGCGAATTTTACCCGTTTCAGTTCGCCGAAAAAAACGTGAATTTCTAGTGAAATTAGCAAAACAACAAAAGATTTGCGAAATGCAAATTTTGACATTGGCATCAAAAAAATTTTGACGGTGGTGACAAAAATTTGGCGTGCATTAGTCAATGGGTGCCTTTAATTGTCGGCAGCGGCAAAAAAAAATTGACGATTTTTCACTGCTATTTCATGCCTGCCAAATTTATTCGCCAATCACTGATAGTGATCAATTAAGTGGTAGGAAGGTTGTATTGGGGGATTGTATGTGCCACGCTAGTATACTTGCAGCATAGTTGTCAGGAGGAGTTCCAAACTCTGAATAGTATAACAAGCATGATGTCTTTATTTAAACAAAGTGTTTGCTAATAAGTACACATTATTATGTTTCTAATGCATGCCAAACCAATTGTTTGTAATTAAAGGAATAGTAATATAAAAATAACATAAAAGTATTTTAAAGTTAATAAAATATATTGTACTGTTGCCCTGCACAGGTCAAACTCACGTGTGTGCTACAGAAACATTACTATAGTTTATATAAATTATTTGCTATGTAGTCATGGGGACAGTTATTCATGTTGACTTGGAGCTAAATTATACAGATTGACTACCAAATAGAATATAAACTCTGTAGACTACAGGAATGTAAATCCATTGTATTCTACAGACCTACTCTGCTATGCAATCTGAGCCTTTTCTCCTTTTCAGATTTTTTCAGACAATTCCTGCCCCCCATGGTTACAATGCAGCTTAATTATTATAAATTATAGAAGTATCTGAAGCGAACACAGCAGGTTTACCAGTGAAAGGCAAAACTATATTATATTTTAATTACTTAAAAAACTATTTTGGTGTTACTACTCCTTTCACATATATCACATGAATACATGATTATTAAGGTTCATTTCCATCAAAGATTTCCAGCAGGCACTCAGTTCAGTTGCCAAACTCTCTGAGGTTATTTACCCTGATTTATTCCTAAGTAAACCCATTACTTTTCAGAAAACGGTGGTGCATTGTATTTATTTATTTACATAGCACCAAGTGTGCAAAGTGCTTCACAAGTCATAAAAACAAGCATGGGTATTGTTATTATAAATTAGACAGTGAGAATAAATACATAAGTACTAAGAGTGAGAATAAATACATAAGTACTAAGAGTTTCTATACCCATTGGGAATAATGCCCCTGCCCCAAAGAGCTTACAATGAGTGAATGCACAGTTTCACTTGTGCACCAGAGCCCAGTTTCTGCACACAGCAGCTTAAAATATTCTTTGGTTTGCCTAAGTATCAGCAGTGAAATACAACTTGCAGTATTCTGTTTGAGTGCAGTGGCTGCAATTTCATTGACTGATGGACCATTAAATTTGGATATCTGTAAAACACAGTATGCAGCTGTATTGTGTGATGGCAATATAATAGTTAATAATGAAACCACAGTATCTATCTATCTATCTATCTATCTATCTATCTATCTATCTATCTATCATCTATCTATCATCTATCTATCTATCATTATCTATTATCTATCTAACCACAGTATCTATCGATCGATCGATCGATCTATCTATCTTAATTAACCCTATCTATCTTAATTGAATGGTGGATAAAATAACCTAATCCACCATTCTTCATGTTATATTCGGAAAACAATTCAGCAACACTCTGTCTTCCTGAATTCCCACCTGCAAAAATAAAAAAAATCCCACAGTTGTTTCAAAGAACTTATTGATTTTTTTTCCTTTTAAATAATGCTTACATTTACTCTCCAGAGTTCCCAGAAAAAAAGAGTTTTTTTATCTTTCAAAGAAATCTCACACTTCCTGGCACTCTCTGACAGTGACATACATTTAAAAAAAAAAAACACACATTTAGTTTTAAAAATGAAATAAATACAATTTCTAGACTTCAAAACTGCAACTTTCATTTCACGTGAAATAATATGGAAATCGTTAATTAGTGATTTAAAGTTCCATTTTAGGACTTGGCAAAACCCCAAGATCATCAAAACTGCAGCATATTAAGTGAGATTAATAGGTTCTCACTAGTTGTCTAATATCCCCATAAAGTCCCCATAACAATAAGGGTCAGATTCAGTTCAGTCTAATCTATGGACTCAGTTAGCAAAATCCAGCTCTTCTTTCATGTACCAGCTACAATTCTGATGCCTGCACTGATATTTAATATGCAAATTATTGTAGCATGTGGTACATGGACAAATGCAAAAAATTATTAGCCTTTCAAATATAGGTATGGTTGTACCAGCTGTACTGTATGTACTGTATGGTGCACTGTGCATTAGAATTTATTTTATATTTATTTACAGTTTGCATGTTTGCCTCAGTAAGTTAAATAGAAGAAACATGTAACAGTTGAATAAATATTTAACAGTTGAACCATATACTATATAGTAACACAGTAACATAGTAAGTTATGTTGAAAAAAAGACACACGTCCATCAAGTTCAACCTTTTATCTCTATTTTAACCTGCCTAACTGCTAGTTGATCCAAATGAAGACAAAAAAAAACAATTTAAAGCCTCTCCAAATTGCCTCATAGGGGGAAAACATTCCTTCCTGACTGCAAGATGGCAATCGGACTAGTCCCTGGATCAACTTGTACTATAAGCTATCTTCCACTTGCTAAAAAGCCATCCAACTCCTTCTTAAAGCTACTAATATTTAGAAAAGTTAGTTTTCCAGGCTTATTCTTTCTTGCTGATCTTCTTACAGTTTCTCAGTTGTATTTGAACTCCCCCAATCCAAAATAAAGACCAGTGCCTATGACAACAGAAATTAGAAACTAATATATAGTGAATAAAGTACCCCCTCTTGTAAAATATAAGGATATTATAAGTTACCGAGGAGTTTCATGACCATATAAAAACACGAGGCCGAAGGCCGAGTGTTTTTATACAGGTCATGGAACTCCGAGGTAACTTCTAATATCCTCATATTTTACAAATGGGGGTACTTTATTTATTATAATACACAAATTTCAGTGAGTCATGTGACAGAAATGACATCAGAACTCACCGTTTATAACTGATGACATCAGAACTCACCGTTTATAAGGATATAATTTACAAGATATTCATAGCTTTTGTGTATTATAGTGTAATACGTTCAATCACCTAGAGAACCAACCAGTGCTCAGGAACGTTTTTACAGGAGTGTTTCTCCTATTAATTTTCTCCGTCAGGGACCGAACATAAAATTGAATACCCTTCAAATTAGTGCTGTGAAAATACAGTACCAAAGTAGCCAAAGTGCCTACTTACAAACCAGTGGTTTGATATAGCGCCTGTAGTAATCTCACAAGCAGATCTCCCTCAGACCGCTCACTCAAAGCGTCTTAAGACTGCTACTAGAAGGGTACAAACTACAAAATAGTATAATATCATTTATTATATATAAAACTTTTAAAAACAATTTCACTCATATTCAGTTATTTGAGGTCAGTCACATAAAACATGATCCTGCCGGCATATAGGTTGTTCCCGTGGGGCTACCTTATCAGTGTCCTGTTTGATTTTGGAAGCCAGCAGCACAGATTTCTAGTCTTCCAGCTTGTAGCTCAAACTCGGCTCAGCTTTCCTCCAATCCATAGGTACCATACCAGATGAAAGTGAATCTGAGAAAATCAGAAGTAGGGGCTGGTCTAAAACTGGTCAAAGCTCTCTTAGAATCAGGGGGTGTATGCCATCTTGCCCTGGCACCTTGTTTTTTATTGTCTTTGTTTTTTTATTAAAGCTTTATGAATCATATCCTGCGTCAACCACTGACTAGATTGAGATGAGTCAACAGTGCAGCTATGAAGTGAGCCTGGAAACTCTGACTCCTCTATTGTATACACTGAAGGACTCTCTATTTGTTTAGGATAGGAGCTGCAGCATTAACGTGGTGTGACATCACTTCCTGCCTGAGTCTCTCCCTGCTCTGGGCTCAGATTACAGTAGAGAAGGGGGGGGGGGGAGAGGATCAAACTAAGCATGTTCTTGCCCAGGGCAATGAGGTTTAAGCTGAAGGCAGGTAGTCTGATACAGAAGCCCATGTGTACACAATAGAAGGAAAGAAATGCAGTGTTTATTTTGACAGAGGACTCCGAGCATCACTACTTTGGGGGTTTACTGGTATATTTAGATGGACCTTTCTGATAAGGCTTACTTAGTTTTAACATTTCCTTCTCCAGTACCCCCAACCAAATATCCTCCCACATTTTCCCTTCCTTTGCCCACCACCGCATCTAACCTGCCCTCCATGGAATCTTTTACTGAACCCTCCCCCACACATAGTTTAAAATCCCCTCAACGCTCTAGCCATCTTCTCCCCCAAAACAGCTGCACCATCACCATTGAGGTACAGCCCATCCCTGGCAAAGAGCCTGAAAAAAACAGTGCAGTTCTCAAAAACCCAAAACCCTCTTCCCTACACCAATCTCTCAGCCACGCATTATTCTTCCTAAATTCCCGCTGTCTTCTTAGCGTTGCTCATGGCACATCTCTGAGAAAATTACCTTTGAAGTCCTCACCCTTAACTTGGGGTATTTGGGTTGACAGGTCCTGTCAATAGATTTCTTTGTGCACACAAGTATATATTTGTCCATGTATATACAGTACATATATATATATATCAATTTTGTTCATACCCTATCCATTGTCCTTTCCTCTCTTTGGTTGTACAATGTACAATGCCAAGGTTCCAGCTTACCTCTTTGTTAACTGAAAGCCGAGACATTGAGGATAAAGCTGATGCTTCTGGCTTATTCATGACTGATCCTGGATGCGTTCCCACTTATTTCACTTTCTATGTTTATTTCTGGTATGAACCTGGGTCAGCGGGATTCCTGGAAGCTGCCTTGTTTGCTAATTGCACTAAAGCCATACACTTGTTCTTCTAATTGAATTTTCCACTTCAGGAGGCTTTGTATAAAATGTGTTCTCACTATAATCATAACTGCAGCAAGAACAGCATAAAGACATCCTGAGTTCTTTGTCTTTATAAAAAACATAACAGCCTACTCGTCACACTTACTGAAACGAGATAAAGGATTTGTATCCCTGCCAGACTGCCCCTCTGTATACAGTGAATGGCAAAGAATACTATGTCCAGTATGCTCGAATATATGATCAAGGAGTCCTGTCTTGCTTTCCTTACTCCATGCATTGAAGGTTGCCAAAGGATTACATTATTAATGTAAAATTTTGGGCTAAAAGTTTCATTCATCTGTCATATGTAACTGGACTTTCTGGTAAATTGCCTGACTGTAAGTCTGTATATACTTGAGTACATACAAAGGGCATACAAAGACAAAAAGGCAAAACTTACTGTAAGTGAATGGATCTGTAATGGGCTGGTTCAGGAAGTCCTATGAATAAGAAACAATTTCTACTACTGATATTTTTATATTTTCATTATTTTTATCTGTAAGAGATGCAGATGCATAATATTTTTCTCTTTCATGATTGATTTATCTAATTTTAAGCAGCCCTTCATTTTTCTGTTGCATTTTCACCTTTTCCTTCCCAAATCCTTCTACATTCTCTTATCCCTGGAAATATTTATCTCATCTACAGTCTTTATTATATAGTTTGTTTACTACTACCTTTTTCTGTCATGTGTCTCCTTTCTGTTTACAATCTCAGCAAAGCCTTTTTTTCCACCCACTTTCTATCATCAGTAAAGGAGGTCAGGTGAATGCCACTTGTTTGAGCAGTCGATTTGTAAAGAAATGAGGAGAGCACTCGTCAAGCAATTAATGCTGTGGTTATCTTTTTAATTGCTTGACGAGTGCTCTCTTCATTTCTTTACAAATCGAGTTACAGATATCAGGATACCGGTGACCTGATCGAGGAAAGTTGCACCCTTTTCCTGAACCAAGCGGGCAGAGCGTTTTTGGGATAGTATACTTTTTGTTTGAGCAGTCATGGAAACTCAGTAGTAGACATACACAAGACGGGGTGTAAGCATTATTGCCCATCAATCGCAGAAAAGATCAGAAAGATTGTTCAACATTGTATATTAAAATGAGTTGGGCTCTAGTACTCATAGTACTCATATACTCAAATAAGCCTCATTCACCAATAAATACACTGATACTGATACTAATAATCATAGTACAGTATTAATACAGGTAATGATCTAATATCCATTTTGATAAAACAGTTGTTCTCTTGCCATGGTTGGTTTTTATCTTAAATTCAGTAGAATTGCTGTAAAATTTTAACTCAGGCATAACACAAAGTTTGGCATCATATATATATATATATATATATATATATATATATATTTGTTTTTTGTAAAAACTTAAAATATTTGTACAGGTAACAAAACATGAACAATTTAGTTTTGCACATTGAAACATCTTTCATCCATGTTGAGGAGCTGAAACTGACAGAGGGCACATACAATTAACTTTTGCCTTGTATTATTAATTTGGGTCAGTTACTTCAGCTGATGCATCTTTCTAATTTGTATTCTCATCATAGTAGGTCATTTAAATCCCAGCCCATATGTTGACTGGCAGGAAAGAGCAGGGGTCAAGGACTGACGTGCTACACTCCCAAATATAAGCCATCAGATAATGGGTTACTCCAATGTACTGAAAGGAGCAAGCTTTCAACAAGAGACCTTAAAGGTAAGATATGACAGAAACCACGTGTCACATCAAACAGCTTTTTTAGACATTTAACCCCAAGGGAGAGAAAGGAAAAGGGTTTGTAATAAAGAGATCTAGGGCAAAAAGCAAACCTGGAAAGGTCATAGTGGAAAGCTAGATACAAGTCTGTCACATCCGTATTAAGATTTGCCTCATATGTACAGATATTTCTCAAGGGTCACATGGCCATTTAAAGTTGAAGGGAAATTATTTAGCTATTGCATGTTTTTAGCCATACAGTACAGTCATGCTTAACATATATAAAAAGCAAAGGAATTACACCAAGATAATTGCCCAAGCATCAGTAGGTGTAAAGGACAGCAAAATATTGGCAACGCAATTAACGTGAGTAGGTGGTTAGAAGGTGACTAAGGATGCACTTCAACTTACAGATACCATGTGATCCAAGCATTTAGTCTGGATGCCAGAACATCATATTAATATCTTTGGCTGTCTGAGTGTTTTCTACAAGACCATTGTACAAGGTTGAAGCTAGAAGTAAGAACATGACCACAGTAAAATTAAAAACATAACCACCATAATGAAAATATTCTAAACATAGAATAAAACACTTAAACATTACAACATTACAAAGTAAAAAACAAATTTATTCAGCTCTTATGGAGAGCACTTATATATATAAATATATTTATGTGTGTGTGTATATATATATATATATATATATATATATATATATAGCGATAAGGAAGATAAGCACTCCAATGTTACTGGTCAACAATCTTTTATTCCACTGTGCATATGTCAGAGTGCGGATACACACCAGGACTATATATATATACAGTATATATATATATATATATATATATATATATATATATATATATATATACTGTGCAATTTTTTTTTACCCTTTTGACATTGAAATTATTTAAGTAGTATAAAGGAACTGAAATTCTTTACAAGTTGACTCATGTTTTCAAGAACATCCAGTGAGTAAACTATTCACAGTTGTTCCAAGCCACATACATGTCTTCTTTTCTGTCTTCCATGCTTTTATATTCAAGTGCGAGTAAATACTTTAAACGGCAGCTTTCAGGTTTGCTTGGGAAAAATACGAACACTGCAAGACTTAAAAGGAAGGTTTGATTTCTCTAAAGGCATGTGAAAACCTATTTTGTAGAACTGTTACTGAATTTCAAAGTCTTTACGTTGGGACTTTGTTGACATTAAGCTGTTGGTTTTAAAGGACCCTGTGATTTTAGGAAGCAAGTCCTAAAACATAATTTT
The DNA here is from genome assembly GCA_038501925.1 of Xenopus petersii. Taxonomy (NCBI): domain Eukaryota; kingdom Metazoa; phylum Chordata; class Amphibia; order Anura; family Pipidae; genus Xenopus; species Xenopus petersii. Next base: position 93,192,876 of record CM076679.1, on the reverse strand, counting down.
ACAGGACCAATTTTTAGAAGAAAGTTTTTCTATAGTAGAGGTGCAATGCAGTATTATACCAGACAATTGAATCATGTCACTGACTGAAATAATTAACTACAAATGCCCAATATGGCTACTAGAGCTTACTTATGCCTATGCAATTTGACTAATAAATATAATAATGTTTACATAATTTAACAATTATCTAATTAGTGGGCTTGATTTTATGATATATTATCAAAATTCTGTCCCACCAAACAGTAAGGAAATTATTAAAGGAACAATAACAAACAAAAATTAAAGTGTTTAAAGTAATTAAAACTGGTACAATTGCTGTGTTTGCTTTAGAAACACTACTATCTTTGATATAAACAAGCTAGTGTAGTAATGGGGGCAGCCATTCAAAGCACAGGTTACATAGCTGATAACAGATGCACTCTATGTAGAATGCCACTGTATTCTATTACAGAGCGTATCTGTTATCTGCTAATTAGCCTGTGCCTTTTTTCCTTTTTGAGCTTCAATGGCTGCCCCCATGGCTACGCAGCAACCTATTCATATAAACTATAGTAGTCTTTTGAAAGGAAACACAGAATTTTGACCAATACAGAGCAGCAGTATGTGATATTTTAATTACTTCAAACAAATCTATTTTTTTGTTACTGTTCCTTTAAATAGCATTCAAAATGTAAAAGTGTGCCTTTCAGTGTAGTGATATCTGCCAACAGTTAAACTCCTGCCATGAAATTGCTGTTTAACAGAAACAGGTCTTACCATAAATAAAATACAATATATTTTTTACCCCAGTGAATCCTATTTATAACGGTTTTGTAGGTTCTAATTGTAAACAATATAAAGAGAAGTATTTCTAAAATATTTTTACTTGTGTTTTAGATCATTGAAAACTTTCTGTTGAGGAACACAGGCATTCTCAGGCAGAAGGAAACCTCCTCCTAGTGTTTGGCACAAGTATTAGCCTGTCATTTCTTTACCCTGTTGGGGAAATATGAAAATATTACAATATGAAACTAAACTAAACACTGAGCTTGTGACAAATGACAGTCATTTTAGTCTGTGTGGATGCCTCAGTGCCTTGGTGAGCACAGTGAGTGATGTTCATACTTTATATAGGAAAAATGTTATTCCCCATTTTATACAACCCCTCCCTTCTCTCACATAAGCAAAAAAATATTAAAGTGGCTAAGCTTGATAAATCCTTCATAGCTTTTAATTTCCATCCCACAATTCCTATGGTGATAATGTAATTACATTAGCAAAGTTAACACCTGCCCATGTGACCCATAGCAACTAGTAAGTAACATTTACTGATGGTTCACTTCTTATTGGTTGATATTGGCATCAATAACTTGTGCAAACTTTGACTTAATAAGAAATTCAAACTAACAACAAACCATGTTATGCCTTTCACAGGTCAAGACCTGTTGTATTAGGTTACCCCTGGTGTCATTTAATACTTATCACAATATATATATCTATTTGAATAGAACAATATTAAAATAAAATACTATACACATATGGGACCTGTTATTCAGAAAGCTCAGGGTAACAATTCAATGATTATGTCATTTCCAAATTGTGGATTCAAAATGCTGTTGGACTCAATACATGGTATGCCTATGACTACATATCTTCAATATGAAACGCGTCGGGATTGGGATGTTTTTCACCTGCTGAAATAAACATTATATTTTTATCCTTCGATTGGAACACAGAGTGCTTGCCAATTTTGGTTTTCGAGTGCAATTCACCTTCAGCTACAGGTTCGGGGTGATGCACCCTGGTCACTCGTCTATTTTGGTGTGTGTGGCTTTTCCCATAATTACCATGCATGGTTAAAGTGTTTACGAGCCCAGAAGCATGGAACCCGGGGTTTATAAACCCAGGTCATTGTGGACATAGGGTGAGCACTTTTTTCTATTCTAAGGAGGCTTTTTGCTGTTAAATAATCATTATAAGAACTTATATTTGAGAAGTGGGATCTGGAAAGTTTTCTAATAGCAATGGATATCCATAGGCATCGGAACCGGGGGGTGGCACAGGGTCAATGCCCCCCACAGAATTTTCCTCCTCTGGTTTGGAAGGTTTATTTTTACAATTTTGTTTTTTGCCATTGTTTTGTTTTACAAAAAAAAAATCAGTTTTTTTTGTGTGTGTGAATCTGGACTGGTGTGTGTCTCTGAACACCGCCTGCCACAGTGAAGAAGCCCAGAAAAGGAGACAGTGGTGGGCCTGGCAACGTAACTACAGGGAGCAGGGGGAGAAGTTTCACCAGGGCCCCGCTCCCCCCTTTCCCCCATCTGCTGCAGAGAGGGAGCCAGAAGAGGAGACAGTGGCAGGCCTGGTGATGTAACTATGGGGAGCAGGGAGAGAGGATTCGCGCCTGCTACCCCAACCTGCCGCAGAAAAGGAGCTGGAAGAGGAGACAGTGGTGGGCCTGGCGGCATAACTATGGGGAGCTGTGGCGCGTAAAGCATCTTCCCCTCATGCCACAGCCAGCGCATCTGGGTAAGGGAGTGGGGGTGGTGCGCATCCTGCTCCTGGGCCCAGCATCAGCATCACACACTGCTGCATAATGCATTTGTATTTTAAACGCCTGAGAAGCCTCCTGATCTGGGGCAGACTGGGATTATCGGCACCCTTGTGAATTGTCCTATGTGAGGGTTATTAACTAAATATATCATTGCCAATTTGTCAATGTATGTACTCATCTATTTGTCTCTTCTCCGGATATGAGTTCTGTGGGGTAATTCATAAATGGAATTGTGCCTGTGCCATCATACTATTAACTTTGGGGGCATTTCTACATGGAATTGTGCTTGTGCCATCCTGCCATGAATTCTGGGAGCATTTATACATGGAATTGTGCCTGTACCATCCTACTATAAATTATGGTTGTATTTATACATGGAATTGTGCCTGTGCCATCCTACTATAAATTCTGTGGCTAGTTATACATGGAATTGAACCCGTGCTATCCTGCTATGAATTCTGGGGGTATTTATATATGGAATTGCGCCTGTGCCATCCTACCTTGAATTCTGGGTGGGTATTTATAAAAGGAATTGTGCCTGTGCCATCCTACTATGAATTCTGGGGGCATTTATACATGGAATTGCGAAAAATGGAATCATTCTTTGCGAGATGGCATTCTCGTAAACTGTCTAAGCTTACTGGAAAATTGGTTTCCAGATAATGGATTCCATACCTGTACCACCAAAACACTTAACTATTCCAACCCCTTTGCCTAATACGATTGACATTGGAGAGAAAAAAATTCCAATAAAAAATGGAGAGTTAAAGGAACTGTTTTCCACAATGGGTTTTGACACCTTGTTTTGTCCTATATCTCTTGATTTTTCAGGCTTTTTCCTGAAAAAAAAAATATAGAGACCTCTCCCACTGACTTTTATACAACCTCGGCAGGTCTGAGATGGCGAATTTATAATAAATCTCAAAAAATTTTAGTTTTTCCCACTAAAAATTCAGATTTTAAAGTAAAAATAGCTAATTTTTTTTGTGTTTTTAGCATTCAGAATTTAATAAATAACCCTCTTAATATCCAATGGAAAGCATTAATAAGACCACAATTGTCCCAGCAGCATGGTTCATTAATTGCCCAAATATGCCACTCGAAAGGATTTAGAAACCCATTGACATTGAAGTGCATTCATTATTGCTCAGATGTGTTCTAGAACAACTAGTTTTCAAGCATTAATGTACCTTTAAAGTGTTTCTTTATTGTGATGATAGACATGAGGGCGTACCGGAAAGTTAACAGAGCATTTTAGGACTATTCACTTTAGCTGCATCAGTGTCATAAATCCTTTTATTAACCTCGTTTGTGAGCGCAATGAAATGACACAGTTGAGAGATGGGAGAAACAGCAGTTTCATGACCATTTTACTAACCATTCTCCATCTGCTCAGGCTGTGGTGAAGTGAGGGGGGATAATAAAAGGCACGCTTGAGAAGGAACACACTGTCTTTTCACAGGTAATCCTTCAACTGTGAGCTCTTTCAGGGAGGGGGCAGTAATTCACAGTGTTTAAAGACTTTCTATCACAATGTACCTCAAGAGCATTATATCAAAATGGCATTGTTAACATGACTGTCTACTGAGCAGCGAGCTTATCTATCAAGGCAGTTCCCTACATTTACATGAATGCACAGAGAAATATTTTGCCACTTTGTCTGCGACAGTATATTAGTAAGCTTAGGTTTTTATCATGTGTATGGATAATATGTAAAGTGGCATTCTCTCAATAAAGAGGGAAATTGGTATATCATCTACTGTATATTAGCCGTTCTGTTGAACACTTGTTTTCAATTTTGTTCTCATTAAAGGAGAAACAAATCCTTGCTACTAAAATCCCCTGCCCCCTCCCTGCTCCCCCCCCCCAAGCCTGGATGGTACCTTTGCTAAATGCCGCTAACTCTTTACTTACTCAGTGACTTTCGGCGCATCCACAGTTGTTGTGAAGCAAAATTGCTCAAACTGCGCATTTGCCGATATGCCGCTCTATTCCTGAAGATTACTGAAGAGATGGCTGAACTTTAATCTGCACCAAGGGATAAAGGTGGCCATAGACGTAACAATTATGATTTTTCTTGGAAAAGCTCTTTCCAAGAAAGATTGTTCATTTCAATACACATGTAGAGCAGAATCGTCAGACAGGTAGAAATAATAGAATTCTATCTGTATCTGACAATTCAGCACTAACATTGGCCGATGTCTGGATCAAAATGTTCTGTCCAGCCCGACTGATGAGCCGGCCAATATCCAAGTCTTCTGCCGATATCGGTCGGCTCTTTTCCCACCATACACACAGTGAATATCATATGGCCATCTATGGCCACCTTAAGAGTTTAGGGGCATTTAGCAAAGGTGCCACCTAGGCTGGGGGGAGCAGGGAGGGGGGTTTATGTAGGGGTAGGGTATTTTAGTAGCAAGGGTTTGGTTCTCCTTTAATCCTTGCAGTGCTTTTGAAAATATATTGCATTTTCAAGCAACTTTTGAAGAAAACAGGGAGGCAACATTCTCATATTAGTGGTTTTAGAGGTTTTCAAACAACCACATTTTCTCTAAAACCATGAATGCCATCTAATTGGTGAAAATATCAGAACAGCAAATGCACAAACAAAAGAAAAAATGCTGAACAACATGCTCAAGAATATGAAAAACAAATCTTTCGTACAATTACTAGCAGAAAACCTCTAAGTTTTTATTGCTTTACACTGCTGGGAGGACTAGGCTAATTTAAGCTGGCCATAGACGCAAAGATACAGTTGTTAGAAACAAAGATGTATTTGATTTTCGTATAGCGCATATGGAGCATCCCAACATTTTTCTTACCGTGGCAAGTGGTCGTTTAGTCAATTGGACAGGTTAAAAGATTTATATGGGCTACCGATAAGATCTCTGCATGTATTGCCTGTCTGACGTTATCAATGGGTGACTGACCTTACTATTTGCTGTCTACTAATTAATGGCCAGAAGATCGTCTGATTTTTTTTTCCTACTTATTTTAATCTGAATGGTTAATGGTAGTTCGTTAGACTGAAACAAATGAGCAGTCGTCACAGAAGGAATAAAATCTGCACGGCTATGGCCAACTTTAGCCTGTTAGTGGCGCTGACCAGTACTGCAATCCACAGAGCATCTAAATATTTATGCCAATCAGGTGCATATGTACATGTTAACAATGGATTGGATTTTATCATCAGGATTTTTCCTGTGTCTAGGAAGTCTAGGAAAGTCCAGGAATAATTCCACAAATATACTGTACCGGTCATATGAACTTAATGCAGTAGCCAACCCACCAGCCCTCAGTAGAAGATTTGCACAAGTTATAGTAGATATTCCCAAAGGCACCTATAATTTTGTTACCTATAGTTTTAAGCAGAACAGAATTCAGAGTAGAGTAGAGTAGAGTAGTAGAGAATTCACAATATTCTCTTCTTCTGCTGCAGATGGACCAGTTGATTTAATGGGCTAAAGCTGTTAAGTATATGCCCACTGTAATATATATTTTCTTAAATTGTTGTACCTTAAAAATTCTTTTCAGATCTAAGGGGAATTTCTTAAATGAAAATTGCAAACAAACAGACAAATATATTTTGATTTCCCTTATTGGCAATAACAGAACATGTTACCATTATATACGTAGCTAAGAAAACAAAATTAAAAATGTAGGTCTACTTGGCTCACTTTTTTGTACTAATACCATTTTATAGAATTTTATTCTAATTTGAGGCCTTCCAAGTTTCCATGTACTAGCCAATATATCATCATCTAGACATTGTAACAGCTCGAGTTTTCTATCATTCCTCTTAGGAAACCTTCAGTTGTGAGTCAGTGAGGTCAGTGTGTGAAGCGAGACAAAGGAAACAGCATGATGATCAGTAGTGTGACCATGTAATGCCAACATAGGGTTGGTAATAGACAGTCTTATTAATGGAGTGTGACAGGATTAGGTGCAAAGCACGTTGTATTTAAACTGTACAAGGGCAGCCGCCAGTTAAATATACAGCACCGGCACTGTAATTGTGCAATGTAAGCATAGCTCCAAAATACATGTATGTTTAGGTGCTGCTAGATTTACACTATTTTTTAGATTGAGGGCTAATTATGTTTGTAAGTTTAAATTTTCTGAGGACCCTATTTGTATTATTATTCTTTATAGGGTTGGCATGAACTGCAGTACTATACAGACATTATACATTAATCAAGAGAGAGAGAGAGAGAGAGAGAGAGAGAGAGAGAGAGAAAGAGAGAGAGCGAGAGAGAGAGAGAGAGAGAGAGAGAGAGAGACAGTAAACTGGATATAGGAATTACACTAGAGCTCTATAAAGGCCTGTTGAATTGTGTAAGGTCTAGTACTGTATGCCACCTTGACTTATTTAGGAATTTATCTTAACACTCCTGTTTTTACCTAAAATGTTTTCCCAACTTTCCTTTTTGCCTAATCTTACTTGTAGTTATGTTGATGAATCCCTCTTGTTAGATTTAGTTTCAGAGTGTCCCCATATAAATTCTTTCTGCTTTCCTATGATGTCCCTTTTTATTCTATTGCAGATCATGTACTGTACCTACACTAAATTTTAAATGCCTGCCCATGAGGATCTTGGCTCATTTTTTCAATACATTAAATTCTCCCTAACTGTCAATGACTGTCCTGTAATGTTACAAGCCAGCAATTTAGGATGTTTTAAAGTAAACAATGTGTAAAGAAATAAATCTTACACTAGCTCATATAACCTAATAAATATGATATTTAAATACAAAAATTCAGAGAATTCAAAATCATCCAGTATTAAAAAGTATAAATGATGTTTTGGGCTCTATACTTATTGCTGTTTTAAAATAGCATTTGCAATGTGTACCAGCAGGAGCTTTAGACGGGCTGCAATGTGAGCAGATAGCACCTTATTCTGTAATATTCTGTCACCAGTGGGATCACCTGACTATAGCTGGGAAGGATGGGAGCTACAACATGGAGCTGGTCACTGCTCCTGTATAACTATAACAAACAAGGGAAAGTTGTGCTCACCACTAATTTTTAAAAAACATTAGGCAGGGGTGCAATGAGGCTGTGACCACAAAATACAACCCTTCCCAGCTATAGTCAGGTGATCCCATGGTGTCTAATAAAAAGGCAGCCACGTTTGGGAGTTTTACTTTGAAAGCAGCTAGTAAATTGCAGGTAAAACTTAGTCCCTTTGTAAAATGTATAATGAAGCAATAGAATTCTTAATGAATCAGATGAAAATTGAGTGTAGGACTGGCCAGATATGGGATGACTTTGACGTAGTTGGCCAGATTAAATATATTGCAATATATGGACAAACAATCCCTGTTTTGTTTAAAGGGTTAAGCATTTTTCAGTAGCTGTATGTACAAATGTCGCTGTCTTAAATATATTGATAATGGGTTGAGTGCAGAGGACTCTTGTATTTGTCTATATGTATTTTGTGGTTACAGCCTCATTGCACCCCCGCCTAATGTTTTTAAAAATTAGTGGTGAGCACAAATTCCCCTAGTTTGTAGTCAGCTCATGTAAATATCTATGTATATATGTATATATATATATATATATATATATATATATATATATATATATATATATATACATATATATATATATATATACATATATATATATATATATATATATATACGATATATATTATATATATACGATATATATATATATAGATATATAGATATAGATACAGATATATATATATACCCTGAAAAAAAAATTATATATATATATATATATATATATATATATATATATATATACATGTAGAAAGGCTGTGGCACACACTTACTGAAGCAGAACCCAGGTGCTAGAAAGCTGACACACACTGGGATTTATAAAAATAAAAACTTAATTTATTGGATCGACGTTTCGGTCCTCTTGATAAAGGTCCGTGTGTGGACCGAAACGTCGATCCAATAAATTACGTTTTTATTTTGATAAATCCCAGTGTGCGTCAGCTTTCTATATGAATATATATATATATATATATATATATACACCGTATATATATATATACCCTGAATAGATATACAGGTACATAGATATTTACATGAGCTGACTACCTTGTACTCTGGGTTTTCCTGAGTTTGATCTTTGTTATTGAATCAGATTCAACCTTTCACATAGAAATAATCTACTAATGCAGTCTGTATTTGTTGCTGGTTGTGCTCCCTGATATGTTCTGTTCTGTTCTACTAGTGTGACCCCTCCAGCTAATAGTCAGTGTAGTGCAATCTCATATACCTTACATAGACCTTAGCCTGTTTATTCAGTTTAATCCCTTGTGGACTATACTGTGGACTGACTCAATCCAGCCTTCACCTAATTTGCCTACATACCATACCATTTTACCCAGTGATCCCCAACCAGTAGCTCGTGAGCAACATGTTGCTCTCCAACCCCTTGGATGTTGCTCCCAGTGGCCTCAAAGCAGGAGCTTATTTTTTCAGGCTTGGGGGCAAGTTTTGGTTGTATAAATGTACTACCAAATAGAGCCTCCTGTAGGCTGCCAGTCAACATAGGTGCTACCAAATAGCCAATCACAGCCCTTATTTGGCACCCCAGGAACTTGTTTCATGCTTGTGTTGCTCTCCAGCTCTTTTTACATCTGAATGTTGCTCACGGGTGAAAAAGGTTGGGGACCCCTGATCTTACCTATATGCACTGCAATAAAGCATAATTCAGTTTGCAAGCAAAGGTCTTGTCTTAGTTTTAGCTTTGATTCCTCCTTTATGCCTACTCCAAACACCAGACAGTGGCCTGAGAGTCATCATGGCAAACCCTGGTCATTACACACTGATTCTAATCAATAAGGCTTGTACTATCAAACCAAAAGGATCAAACAGATTGTTCTTCCAAGCAGGGAATTCATTTCAACTGTATTAAATCTACTAGCACTTACTGTATCCATTTCTTTCCGCTGTTTCATTTATCAACTGGACCCTTGTTTGTGTTTAGTTAAAGCTTACACTTGTGATGCTATATAAATTAATAAATACATTTAATAATTAAGTAGAAATTAATCCAGTTGTACATCCCTAAAGATATCTGAGCATTCTTAGGAGCTAATGTGTAGTGCACAGTGATCTTTAACAGTTGCTATACATGAATAAATGATCCATTGTGTAAAAGGGTTTTGAGACCTCTGGAAAATGCTTGGATTTTGAAAGCTCTGTGGTTTATCTTGACCACAGTCTGCAGGATTATGCTATCCGATGCCTCCCCTTACCGTGTGAGCTTTGATGTGGTATGTACTGTTTAAAGAACACTCCAGCACAGAGGTAAAAATACAGCTTCAAGCTTATAAACAAAATAAGATAAATATAAAATACTGATGTTCTAAAAGTTGTATTTGTTTAGAAATAAATTAATTTCTTGTTTTAAATGGTTCAGTAGGAAACTTAACTGAAGTAAGAATATATGTAAGTGGAAATGTAATTCAGCAAAAGGGACCTCAGGTGATTCCAGAAATGTGAGAGAGAAATTTGTGTATACAGTTTACTGTGTGTCAGGGAAAAATCATACAAGAAGACTGATTTTTAATATGTTTGAATTAAGAAGAAAAAAAATCTGTGCCAGAGGCCTCTGGAATCCCAAGTAAGATTGAAAAACAGGAGATGTGTTAGATGTTGCTTTAAAGTGTTGCTTGAAAGGATTTGCAGAGTGAAATTTGCCATGCAGAGAACCCCAGTGGGACAGCAGGAAAAAACTCTTTTTCTTCCCTGTAACAGTAAGGTCAGAGAATTCAAGGGAAGAGAGGTGCCTTATTCAAAAGATAGAAGAGATGCAGCTAATGAAGGAGGGAACAGGAGAGAGAACTCAATGAATGGTAACTCAATTTCTATAAGAACCAGAAATTAAGAATTTTAAAAACACAGAAAAGGGAAGACAGAAACGATGGAAGCAATCTGGGGTAAGGGCAAATATGCAAAACCATAACTAAAAATTAGAAAAACAGAAAAATAGTTTCTTCCATTTATAATAAAATCACTTGGGGCTTACAGTTGATTACTGGAACCTGTTGTTTTACATTGTTTAGTAACAATTACATAATGAAGAGAAAGCAAAGACATGTGCAGAGTTTTCCCTGGTAGTGCAATACCAGAGAATCCAATCAATAGCCAGTTTAACTGATCTGCAATAGTTACTATTAGATGGATTTGTTGCAGTGGGTTATGGGGGAATTATTTGTTTCTGTTTGCATACAGTGCTTTTGGGGGGTACTGTAATGAAAAGTTCAAAGCTGGAATATGATTGGATGCAGTGGGAGTGTAGCCAACTTTGTCGTGGGTATAATATTAGACATGTATAGATAAGTTTCAATGTAAAACACATACTGGGTGGGCTAACACAAGTTTGGAGCCTTTAAATTTGATCTGTTGTGTTTCTGAACCAGGATTCTGTCTTCATTATATGGATAATCTTTTATGGAAGATTTATGATTAACTGGGATAGATCCAGGTAGGCTAAAAAAACAAGGGCAATGAATCATATTCTGCATTTTTTCTTTAATTTTTGAAATATTTGAAATAAAAACCAAAAAAAACCCAAAGTGGCTAAGTCATATACATGCTAGTGAGATAAGGTGTGTGCTTGTGTTTTAATTGATCCTGATACATTTCCTGATACGGCCCCTTTGTGTCAGGCCCTGGTGCCTTGCTGTAAAGAAAGTACCTGGTGGTCTAGTGGGGGTGCAACAGCATGCATCATCTTCCTTCTGCGCCAAATCATAACAGTGCATTGGGCCGGACATGAACACTGAAGGTGCTGCAGCTTCCTCTGCCACCACAGAGGCAATCCTGGCGAGTCTACTTCAGCTCCTGGAAGAACAAGAGTCCAAGCAGAACAGATTGTTCAATGCTTGCAAAGACTGTCGGCAAGAATGGACACTATCCAGCAGCAGCCGGTGCCTCCCCTACAGCCTCATCAGACAGGTTACATTCAGGACCATCTGTTAATCCTATTGTAGAGCCCAAGATTGTTGTGTCCATGAAATATAGTGAAATGCACAGACAAGTAGCTGCAGGAGTAATTGCTGTAATGCTCAACAGGAAGTAAACTGCATAACACAGTAAGATTCAACTTGAAGCCTTATACATAAGACTCTAGTACTAGAACAGCATCAGCAGATGCACAATTACTTTATCTCATATTTAACAGTTCTCTCCCCCATGAAGATTCATGGTGGTAACACCAGTAAAATAAATGGTTAATAAAAGTCACAGGTTATAAGTTAAGTCTATCAGGGGGGTTGAAGCTCTGTTTGTGGGTAACTGGGTAAATGTTGCCCTCTTCTAGGGAAGGAAACTGTTGCTCTGAACAACCTGGTTCCACGGATGCTTCAGAGTATGTATTCTCCATTTCTGTTGGACTTGCAGGGTTTGTTGCCTCTGTTGACTGTGATGCCACAGTCCGGGGGCTCAAGGGGTACCCCTTTGGTATAAGAATGTCCAACAAGGCTTTGTGTCTGCTTTCGCTCACTGGTAACTGCAGTATTACGTAGCTGGTCAATATGACAATGCCAATATAGGTGGCCTGCCACTTTTACTGTGTAATTGCATGGACCTCTTTGAGCAGTGACAATTATTGGTAGCCATTTATTAAGCCCTCTGTAGTTCCTTGCCAAGACGGTTTGCCCAACACTAAGCTGGCGCAAGGTTCTCCTCTCTCCTCCCCTGATTTTAAACTGGCGGTTTCTCACATGACGATTGAGATCTGGTTTCAGCAAGTCTAACCGAGACCTAAGATTGCGGCCCATGAATAACATTGCAGGTGTACAACTTGTTGTCGCATGAACTGAATTCTGATAGGATAACAAAAACCTTACCAGTTAATGCTGCAGGGATCCACTGTCATGTGCCATTGACCGCAGTGACTGTTTCATAGTTTGTATGAATCTTTCAGCTAAACCATTTGTTGCAGGATGGTATGGATTTGAAGTAGTATGTTTAATTCCATTGCATTTTATTAACAATTGAAATTCTTCAGAAATTAATTGAGGACCATTTTCACTGACATCCTGTTCAGGTATTCCAGTTCTTGTAAACAAGGTTCTCAATAAATCAATAGCATATGAGGTACTAGTAGACGTCATGCAGAAAACCTCTGGCCTTTTAGAATGGGCACCCACAATAATGAAAAACATCAGTCCCAGAAATGGTCCAGCAAAATCAATGTGTATACGTTGCCAAGGAGCAGAAGGCCATTCCCACAGATGAACTGGAGCTGGTTGTGGCATAGACTGCACCTCTTGACATCCATGGCACTTGTTTGCCAGTTGCTCTGTTGATCAATTCCTGGCCACCACTCAAAACTCCTAGCAATCAACTTCCTTTTTACTATGCCCAGATGGCCTTCATGCAGCTCATCTAGTACTCTTGATTGCTACTTTGAGGGAATAATAACACATTACACATCCTTCATGTATGGTCAGTTCATGTCTGTGTGAGTAGTAAGGAATTGGTGGGACCTTGTCTGTATACTTCCAGCCTTTAAGAGTTGCCTCATAGACACATGCTAGAGTGGGTCTCTTTTGGTTTCATTCTCAATCATTTTTTTTTTTACATTTTCTGCAGTAAGCACTCTTGAATTTGCAGGATGCTGCATTATGGAATCCTTTGCCACACCTGTAGTAGGATCAGGAATTCTGATTAGAATATATTTTATTATGACCTGCCCCCACTCTATGCACATCAGTTGCTGCTTTGCTTCTGTCCTGTAATTCTGTGTCCTTAGCAGCGGTCCTCTGTTAGCAGCCTTTTCTGTATGTTTTCACTGTATAATCCACATACAAATCTGTCCCTTAGTGCATCATTCAGTCCATCCTTAAAATCACAGTGTTCTGCCAGTTTCCTTAACGCTGCTGCAAACCCAGAAACTGTCTCACCCTCGTGCTGGTTCCTTTTGTGCAGGGACTTACCACTGTTCTGTGTGGTTTTTTTTTTTTTTTACCTTTTGGTGTCTTATATTCAGCAGATCTTCCTAAAATCTCATCCTTGTTGCCACCTTGTGTCCATGGAATATAGTGAAACACACAGACAAGTAGCTGCAGGAGTAATTGCTTAACATGACAGAGGCAACGTTGGTACCTGTCCCAGCACTTACCGAATAACCAACAGCTCCCATTCCTCAAGCCCCTTTAATAAAATACAACACATGCTACTGTATTTTGGATGAAAAGGCTGCAGAACAGTTTTTATTATAACAAGTAATATTTAGTGCAAAAACACACTACGACAAATGATAACATATCATTAACATAGCATACGATAACAATAGTATTTGTATAACAAACAATTAACTCCTGAATATCGACATAATGTAGTAAACCTTATAACTGCACAACGCAACAGCTCTGACAGCTGCCATAGTAGCCTGTAACCCACTTGCTACTCAACCAAATGCTATTCCTGTGGTTACCCCTGAGGTTCCAGGCTTTCCAGCTATCCATTAACCCTGCAACTCCCGTGCTCACACACCTATTGTTCCTGGATTCCATGATCCTGCCGTTACATACCATATAGGGGAGGGTTGGTGGGAGTTTTTTGGTGCTGCTACAAAATGGAGTGGGGGCGGGCACCCTCAGTCCCCCTCCTTTAAACTTGCCCTATGTCACTCTGCCTGCTCCCTCAGCTGCCCAATCCCCTACATTCAGCTAGGAGGGACTTCTGCACCTCCGGCTCTGTCATGCCCCTGCTTCCATAGGCTTTGCCTGTGTCATTGGGTTTCTGGAAGTAAGATAAAATAGCAGAGAAAACATAACAGCAGATTCAACATGAAACCTTATACATAAGACTCTAGTACTAGAACAGCATCAGCAGATTTAACAGGAAACATGCACAATAACTTTATCTCATATTTAAGAAAGATCCCATTCCCTGAAAGATTCAGCGGAGACCGAAGTTGGTTTTTTGCTTTGCAGGAGGCTTCACTTCAGTTTTTTACCCTACTCCTTTCCGACAGAGGAGTCAAGGGTGTTGTGACTCTGTTACAGGCGAAACCCCAGATTTGGGGTTTTGACTGAGCCCGTCTCTCTTTAAAAGCCTTCTTTAAGGCACTGGCCATCCTTTATGTTGACCCCGACCATGCCGGTTCAGCTGATGCCACAATACGTAACCTACAGCAAGGAAATCAGCGGGTCGATTCATATTGTACAGAATTCTTCCGATGGGCGGTAGAGACGGGCTGGAATGACACTGCTCTAAGAAGTCAGCTCAGGGTAGGTCTGGCCATGGCTATCAAGGATAGACTTGTCAATTTCCCTACCCCATTCTCCTTAGACTCCCATATTCATCTGGCTATACGTATTGATAGAAGGCATAGGGAGAGACTCCAAGAAGAATTAACCTCACCTGCCCTTTCTTCTACTTGCCCCAATCAGGCTTCTAACCATTTGTTTTCTGCCCCTAGGTCCTCTGAGGAGCCCATGCAATTAGGCTCCAATCATTTGTCTTCCGAGGAGAGGGGTAGTAGTTAGGCCAACGGCTTGTGCCTATACTGTGGGAAAAGGGGGAATTTTCGCAATACCTGTCCCAAGAGGCTGGGAAATGACAGAACCTAAGTCCTGTTTGGGTTATGCCATTTCTACTCCCCTACAAATGTATTCTTCTCAAGTCTTTTTAATTTTGGATAAGGATTGTGTTCACTGTAAAGCTTTCCTAGATTCAGGTGTAGCCGGGAATTTTTTGGATGGGAATTTTGCAGTTAGAAATGGTATACCTACAAAACCCCTGGTCCCACCTATCTGGTTAGTGGCCATTGATGGGAGTATTCTGGTGGTGGTGTCATCTAAATCTGAAGATATCACTCTCTCTGTGAGTTATCATTCCAAACAAGTTTCACTCTATGTTATTGAGTGTCCCCAAATTCCAGTCATCTTAGGTCTCGCCTGGTTGCGAAAGCACAGTTCTCGGGTTGTTTGGCTTACTAGCGAAATAGTACAATGGGGTGAGGGGTGTGTGTCTTTTTGTAAGTGTAAAGTGTAATCATGTCCCCTCTCAAGCGCTTTTTTTTCCAGATAAAAAACCCTCAACCTTGACAGTCTACTCTCACAATTTAAGTCTTCCATCCCTCTAACCAATTTAGTTGCACTCCTCTGCACTCTCTCCAGCTCATTTATATCCCTCTTAAGGACTGGAGTCCAAAACTGCACTGCATACTCCAGATGAGGCCTCACCAGGGACCTATAAAGAGGCATAATTATGTTTTCATCCCTTGAGTTAATGCCCTTTTTTTGCAAGACAGAACTTTATTTGCTTTAGTGGCCACAGAATGAAACTGTCCAGAATTAGACAACTTGTTATTTACAACAACCCCTAGATCCTTCTCAGTTAAGTTAATAAACAAGTTGAAAAGTTGAAAAACATGTTCTAGTCTCTTTTGAATTTCCTCATGTGTGAACCATGCATTATTAGTTGTATTACTAGAATTAGGACTATTAAGAAGGAAACCATCTTTAACTGGTTCCTCATTTGTGTAGACAGACAGAATCTTAGCTTTTTTTTGTTCTCATCAACCAGTGGACCCCCCTATGATATTAAGGATCCCACAAAATCATGTTAGTATATTTTCTGTGTGTTTTTCATGCAATCAATATGTCGTTTGTCAATAGGTGTTTGTGTGTATGCACCCAGGCCATTTTGACTATTGTATTGCATCCCTTATAACAACAATATATATATATATATATATATATATATATATATATATATATATATATATATATATATATATATATATATATATATATATTTATATATTTATATATATATATATATAAACACACATGCTGTATACATATGAAGGTTTTTTATATTAATGATTTTTCTTCTGTTGCTTTTTTTCTTATGCTGATATATCTTGCATTCTGCAGTCATTTACGATAGACACTTTCTTCATTAGTAGAGCAGAATAGTGGAAATTACTCTGCTGTTTGCACAGTTTGCTTCATGCATTTCTAAGTATGGCAAGATCCACATTCTAATAAATCTTTCTGTCTTCTAAGCCAAACCTTAGGTGGGCGATGAGTTAGAGGATGGTTCTGCTGGAAGATTATATGAAATACTTGTTTGAAGCTCAGTGAGATGGTTTCTACAGTCTGGTCATTGCATATTTTCACCTTGCCCAAAGCAAAATACATAGCTGCCAAATGCAAGAAGTGGTATTATCTTAAATTATTTCAGATATTCTGTAAAATGTTGTGGTTGCTGGACACAGTTACCTTTCTTGAGGTAAAGGAAAAAACACCTATTAGGAGAAACATTTTTATCTGGCTTTGGTGAGGCATTGCAAGGAGCATCTCTAATATAATAGAATAACCTGTCTTCAATTTATTCCCATATGAAATATTTTCCAACCTTTCCAGACATTTAATTATTCTCATAGCGAAAGATAAGTTAATCTTTGATTTTGTCATTCTTGTCTTTTTGCCTTCCTTTATTTTTAGTTATTACAAAGTGCCTTTCAGTTGGTAAGGATAATATTTCTATTCAATATATTTTTTCTTAAAAATTACTATAGAAGTAGATATACACATTAAATAAATAGGATTTAAATGTATAGAATATAAATGTAGGTTACATGTCATTGCATCATTTGTGAACTATGACAGCCTGCATTTTTAGAGCTGGAGGAGCACCATGTTTTTTTTCGGGAACCATTAAAGGACCAGTAACATAAAAAAATGTTTTAAAAAAATTTGTTAGTACACATCAAAACAAAAACACCAACACAAATTATACTTTAAAATCACAAAGCTTTTATTAAGAAATAACTTACAAAAACTGCACTTCCTGTCCTGTACAGAAACGGCGAAAAGGCGACCATCCATCCAGCTGGGCTCGATTTCTCCTCCTGGCTACTCTGCTGACAGCGTGTGAAGAAGCAACTATTCACTGACAGGCATCGCCTCTCCTCTCTTCACTGTGCATGGCTTCCCTCCTCCTCGCTGCTCCCCCCAGCCAGATCCCCTGAACAGAATGATGAATGATCGGCCCGCTTGTCACTTCACAGCCGCACAGTACCTTTATTGCTGCGTATTATTTATTGCTGCGCAGGGGGAAGATGACAGAGAAAGCTGCTCAGTCCATTGCCCTCACATTTTTATCCTGACCCCTTCTGCCTCTGGCTTGTGGTGAGCTGAAGTTTAGGAAAGGCGAGGGCCCGCTCTCTCAGGCTCTGTGCATTGCAGCAGGGACGGAAAGGGTGGTTGAAGCACAGTTAGGAAAAGAAAGGGATGTGGCGCCTCAGGACTTTCCCCTGCGCACAGTTAATACGCAGCAATAAAGGTACTGTGCGGCTGTGAAGTGACAAGCGGGCCGATCATTGGCCTTTGGTGCCTTTGTCTGGCATCCCAGTTCCTGGCCAGTCTGGCCAGTCAGTCAGGAGATTAGGGGCAGATTTACTAAACTCGAGTGAATAATTTGAATGAAAAAAAATTCGAATTTCGAATCGAATGATTGGAACGATTCAAAGTAAAAATGGTTCGACTATTCAACCATTCGATAGTAGAAGTACTGACTTAAATAATTTGACTTCATACTTCGCCACTTTAAACCTTACTTCGCCACTTTTAACCTAAGTTTTTGTGGTAGAATAAAAATCCTTTAATCGATCACTTAAAATCGTTCGAAACGTTCGATTAGAATGATTTTATCGTTCGATCGAACGATTTTTATTTGATCATTTGATCTAATTATTTAAATCCTTCAAATTCGATATTCAAATTCAAAGGATTTTACTTCGAGGGTCGAATTCGAGGGTTTATTAACCCTCTAAATTCAACCCTTGATAAATCTGCCCCTTAGTGCTATAAGTACTACATTTTAAATTAGGTTAGCTTGGAAAGTCTACAAGCTAATCAATTATATAAATTTCACAAATTGGGTTGTTAGTTCTTTCCCTGTGACTGAGAAGCTGGACTTGTGAATTTATTTACATAACCTATTTAAAGACATCCCGCTACAGAAGTCACTGTGGACTGAGTGAAAGAAGTATAATTGGGTCTCTACTAATAAGGCTTTGTCAGAGGTTAGAAGACCAGCTAACACGAAATGTCTGTAAAAATGATTGCAGATAATTCATCAGAACAACTTGGGTGAAGGAGCTGGTGCTATTGCAGGTTGTTAAGGCCATTTCTGGATGAAAGTACCTTTGGGAATGGCATCATTCAGAAAGGTACTTATAAAATCCTGAAATTAATTACTGTATTTACATTGTTGTGAATATAAAAAATTATAATAAAGCTCTAGCCTCAGAATAAAATGTCTTTTCTGGTGAAACAGACAACAGAAACATAAATCTGTTACATGTTTGTGAAGTTGGGTATAAATAGTCTGCAATGTACTGTATATACATCAACTAATCAAGTTTTACCGAAGGTACCATCAAGCTCAAAATAAGAAATACAGACTGAGATAGAAGTATAGTTAGGGGTGATAAGAAAGAGAAAAAGAAAGGGACAGTAAATGATCACCTAAAACTATAATTTTCTATGTTGGTTCTAAAGCAGAGAACAGTATTATTTATTACTTTTCCTAGAAGTCCATTGGTGTATTATAAAAGACAGTGCACCTCTTTGAGAAAATATGAAAAAGAGAATATTTTACCTCTGAGTTTCATAACTTGTAAAAAGAATATAAGACTTCCTTGGTGACTTATTATTATGTTGTATAATATACAGCTGGGTGTGCATTATGCCATAAATAATGTGTCAAAGGTTTTGTTGTAGTGAAGAATTTTACTGCTTTTGTGGGCAAGTCTGAAATACCTGATGAATGGCTCATTAGGCTTGAAACATTGTGCTGAGTCTCAAAAAACACATAGTATTGCATTCTTAGTTGAAATTCCTTACGGTAGTGAGGCGTCACTGTGCATGTTATTTACAGTGACTCTTAAAGGGTATTTTCACCTTTAGTTTAGATTAACTTTTAGTATGATGTAGAGAGAGATATTCTGAGACAATTTGCAATTAGTTTTCTTTTTTTTTTTTATTATTTGTAGCTTTTTATTCAGAAGTTCTCCAGTTTGCAGTTTCAGCATTCTGGTTGCTAGGGTCCAACGTATCCTAACAACCATGTAATGCTTTGAATAAGAGACCGGATTATGAACAGAAGATTGTCTGAATAGAAAGATGAGTAATAAATTGAAGACTTATTTATAAATGTGTAGGTAGATAGAGCATTTGTTTTTAGATTAATGATAGTTTAATATAGAAATAATTTGGCAAAACTCATATTTATATGTTTTACATTAAAACATACAGTACTTACTCATTTGGACATGCTGATGCAAGTAGGTCAAGGTAGGTTCCCCACAAAGTTGCTAGGAACACACCATAAAGCAAAGTTACTAATTAGCAAGTACTTGTATACTTCCCTATACCATTTGGGGGTTCTGCAGGTACAGGAGTCTTGTTTATATTGCCATGGTCATACATGGAGGAAAAAGCAAATATACTTCAACCTATTAAAATAAAATTCAACTTATTTATTAATCTCCAATGGTGTTAAAGTCAAAATTAAAAACTACTCTAACTCAGACCTGTCGAGTTCATGTAAAAGTCAATGGCAGATGTCCCGTTGATATTCTGATCTGCGCTGGGTCTCGTTCAATAATTCAAGATTTTTTGGTATTGGACGTCAAATCCAAAAAAAGCATTTTTTGGGGAGAAATCCAAAGAATTCATAGGATTCAAATTTTTTCACGATTTTATCAAATTTTTTTCCCACACAAAATTTTCAGAAAGATTTATTGATAAATAGGGTGAAAAAGTCTGTGCGGATTTGATTGGAGTAGTTTTCAGAAAATAGTGAGCTTTTGATAAATAACAACCAATGGGGCAGATTTATTCAAGAGTTTCATCATGGGCATCAAACTCTGGCAATGTTTAGTTTACTTCAGCAATGTGAGCAATTGAAAGCGAAGATGCGCTAGCGTTTATTTCTGCCTAGCGCAAATTCGCTAGAAGTCTTGCGCTCAGGTTGATTTGCATATGTGACTAGACTTGTTGTACAAGCAAGTTTAGTGGTATAAACCACTTTTACTAAAGGTACTCATGTCAAAATGAACTCCTCCTGCATTGTGGGAAAACAGCATCAACATGGTGATTGTGCTCAAAATTGCACTTTGCCCACTGCTTTTGTGAACCTACATTAGGCCTATAGTATTTTCTTGTACTGAAGTATTTATAGCATGTTGTGGCTATTAGTCAAGACAAGCTTAAATTTAAAAGTACAATACCATGTTTAGAGGTGATAGGTGTGGAGGTGCAAATGAAACATTGAAATTTAACCTGCCTTCAGGCATAATGAAAAAATAAAACTGTAAAAAAAAAATGCTGGATTAAAACTACATGGGTTTGTGTATATAAGATAGGCATTGCTTATGTAAGATGAGAAAACTGGAAATTGTTAAATGTGATGTGAAGGCAAAAGGTGTATGGAGTAATGGAGTAATTATTTAGTAATCCACAGACCCCGGGGGTTACTGAAACAAACTTGGAAAGAACAAGAGGAACATGATACACTTCATGGAATATAAAAGTGGTTTTAGTGGTAGCATAAAAAGAGACATTGATCAAGAGATATACAACTGGGTTTCATTAGCATAAATAAGATACTCAAACCCCATAGCTACTTACTATTTTGCCAAGAATGGACGGGAGGGTTGACAATAGTATGGGACACTCTTGATTGTAGGCAGCAGCTTGACCCAATTGTGCAGAGGAGTAATAGCTTACAAGGTAACACATGAGGCTGATTGGAGGAGTACTGTCGGTTACAAGCAAGGATAAGTAAAACGGAAGGAGCTTGACAAACTTGGATACACAGACTTATTTACAATGAGTGCATTGTATGTGCAGTGGCTCATGTACTGGAGTGCTTAACAGTGCAAAGTTGTTCTCCTTAGTAGTGATGGGCGAATTTGTGCCATTTTTCTTCTCCGGAAAATTCGCGAATTTCGCAAAAATTCAATAAATTCGCAAAACGGCACCAGTGTCATGGGTAAAGGGCAACTAAACCCCTTGGTGGAAGAAATCAAATCACACTATATAGCAATCGCACAAAGAGGTGCAAATCTTATTTGAAATTACTACACTATATTTTATTTCTTTGTTTTCTTGGTGCCTATCCCTAAGCTTGCAGCGCTGGTATCTCTTCGTATGAAGAAAAGGTTTTTTTACTATACAATTGCACCCCTGCTCATTAACTTAATAGCTGCATTGCTCTATACCTTGTGTAAATAGTATTTGAAATGTGCCCACTGTATATTATTTTACATTTTTTATGGAGTTCAAACAGGGCCACATGTCTCAAGATTGCTTGTCAATGAGATATACGACTACAACACACACATTGGAGGGCGTATGTCCTAAAGCATGCTATTTATTTAATTTATAATAATGCCTTCTAAACATTTTTCGTGCAAATTTCAGAAAGTCTTTGAGGAGTTGGATGCTTTTAAGCCTCAAGCAATGCCAGGTAGAAAGAACATCTTTAAAGAATCCCATCTAAACAGATTTGGGAGCCGTGTGCCTAGGATGAGAAAATGTTTTTTTTTCATTGAAAACACACAAGATATGATTTGCAATTACAAATCATAAAGATAGAATTTATACACTATATGGCCAAATGTAGGTTGACACTTATTTGTCAAATTGACTATTTAAGCCACACCTTTTGTTGCAAACTTATCTCACTACATATGATGTGAAAACTGTATTACAAGTGCTTGCGGTATGGTGGCTCTTTGAGAGGAGGCTTTGGCAATATTGTCTTCACCCATTATCAATAAGTAGAATGGGTTTCAGTTCTTACATAATTGTGTATAGGATTTGTTTACAGTGGTGGGTTGTACATAAGCACTAGAGAGAAACAGGGAAAATGCATGCTTTTTTTTATCACAGCCGTTCCCTAAGACTATTAGATCATAGATATCACTGGGTGGCAGTTAGGGACTTAAATAGAAAGAAGACATTTTGAAAGTATAAAGCAGAATAAGATGCTCAGCAGTTGGACAAATCATTTTTTGCAGTTGCAAGTCAAGACATGTGCTGGGCTTCAGGACATTAACAAAATTATGCTTATAAAACCATTCAAAATACCTTCATCCTTGCTTCTTCCCAAGGCTACAGATTTATAAGTAACATAAGGATTACAGTTAAAAGGATTGCTGTTACTTAATAACACACAATATACTTTTTGAAATGAAGGTCAACATTATCATCTTCAGATGACAGAATATCCCATAGTTCAACATGAGTTCACTGTATAAGACTTGTGCTAAACATACTTTTAGCTTATTGCTTTAGAAAAAGAAACATACACTTTATATATAGTATGCGAGCAGAAAAAATGACCATCCCACAGTTGTGTGATGTTGGCCTAAACTCCAACTCATGTGTATTGCCTTTTTTTTCTCCGGCACATTTAGCTGATTAGTAGTAGATTGCAATAGTGACAGACAAATTATCCAGAAGGATATAGCTATGGCTAGTTAGAGATCTGGGTCAGAAAATTTACATAGTTAATTTTTGTTGAGAAAATACAAAAGTCCATCATGTTCCACCCCACCAAATCACCCCCTGTGAATATCACATACTATACTACTCTAATTGCAGATCACTATAGCTTTGGATATTACACTTGTCCAAGAAGTCATACAAGCCATTCTTAAAGGGGAACTATAGAGAAAATTAAAATTTAATATAAGCTCCGTCCTACTGAAATAAGAAACTTTCTAAATAAAATCAATTCAAAATTCTGTCCCGCTTTTGAAATAATCAAGTTTATCTTCAATATTCCTCTCTCAGCATCTGTTTTTCCTAATCCTCTCTTTATGCAGGAGTTGGGTGTCAGATAATCATTGACAGTTAGATCCAATATATCTTACAGGGGGGCTCCTTTTGCCTAGGAGATGTATTAGAGCTCACTCTATTAAATCAACAGAAATCCCGTCTCTCTACATGCAGAATTTGTGAAAAAGGCAGTTATTTTGTCAAATTTAGTTTGTACTGGAATCAGTTATATAAATGAGCTCTAACACATCTGCTAGGAAAGGAAGCCCCCTATAAGATATACTGGATCTAACTGTCAATGAATATCTGACACCCTACTGTTGCACGAAGAGAGAATGAAAAGGAACAGATGCTGAGAGAGGAATAGTGAATATAAACTTCTTTATTTCAGAAACGATGCAGAATATTTAATTGATTATATTTAGAAATATTGACCTACAGCTGTTGTGAAGCCTATTCCATGTGTAAAATAAGCTGGTCTCCATTCTCCTAACTTGCTTTAATGCATGACTTTACACAAGACAAACTCTTTTACCTTCTAAAAATCCCCTTCTAAAAAGGGTGTAGCCATCTAACTTTACAAAATGATATATCCCGACAGGTCTCAGTAATACCAATTATAATTTATAATTATAAAAATCTTCTGTACATGTAATCAACTCAGCTCTTCCATTTAATCTGACAAGCTCTGTCCATTTGTAAACAGACAGCAGTGGTAGAGGTTACTACTTTTCAGTCAGATTTTCAGACATCATTCATTGGAAAGTTAGATCTATAGTTCTCTTTGTAACAATGGGATTAGTTACCTTTTGTAATAGTGGGATTTATTTGTAACAGTGGGATCTCCACTAGCTTACACATAATGCTCTAATTTATCTATCTTTGTATCTAGTTTAAACACATCTCCAGCTCTTTAGCTACACAGACCTGCTTCCAGTCAGGTGCAATCCGGCACAACTATATCGATTGTACCCCAAGAAAAAATCAGCTCAAACCAAAACCCTTCTTCCCTACACCAGAGGTTAGTGAAGGAATGTTTAAATATATTTCCATATCATCTGCAAACTATTGATATTAAAAGCCAAATGATTGAATGAGTTCTCCCAAAGATACTGTATACTGAAAGAAGTGGGAAGGGGAAGTGCAGAAAAATGAGGCACCCCCACACAAAGTTAAACTGGAGAAGAGAGATTGTTAGCATAAGAGACCGAGAATGATCGATTGGAAAGAAAGCCACGATGCAGCTTGATTGCGGAGATTAAGGGAATGGAGAATTTGCATTAGAATGGTATAGTACTTGTGCTAATTTTTCACCCCTAGTTGAGGTTGATGGTAAACGTTGTACATAACATCTGGGCCTGCTTAATGCACAGCTTTTCAGTACAAAGAATGCAATTTAGCTGACAGAGATGTATAAAATGCATGCACAACTACTGATGGAGGCATATAATAGGAACTAGTTTTTTTTCAGCATTTATTTTGTACAGCTTTACAGAATGATTACTGACTTGTGCTTTGATTGTAACCCCTGAGGCTGCCTTCAAATTATTACCTCTTAATAACCCTGACTTGGGACTTGTTTACCAATGAGAGGTAAAATTAACTGAAGCACATGTTAGACCCAAAGGGAAAAAAAATGATGCGCTCAGCAGCTTATGGGACATAAAAATACTGTGTTGTAGATTTAATTTAAAAATGTATTTTATGGCATGAGTAATCAGTGGTCAGATGAGGCCACAAATGGTGCATCTGCATCTTTGATGAGCTTTTATGGTTGATTTAGATGATTTATTACTGAATGCACAAAGGGAGGCACAATTGTACCATGTACCATTTATTTGTCTAAAATTGTAAATTAATATTTTACCATTATTTTGGATTTGAAGCTTTCAGAATGTTTGTTTTAATATTATTTTGCAAGTGAACTTTTGAAATAAGCTTCTGACCAGGTCAGGTATTATTTAAAGGGATTGTTCGGAGATAATTTGCATTTGCATTTGTTTTTTATTTTTTATTATTTGTGGTTTTTGAGCTATTTAGCTTTTTATTCAGCAGCTCTCCAGTTTGCAATTTCAGCAATCTCGTTTGCTAGGGCCCAAATTACCCTAGCAACTACCGTATACACTGATTTAAATAAAAGACTGGAATGTAAAGGAGAGGACCTGAATAGAAACATGGGTAATAAAAATGGAAATAACTATGAATTTGGTGCTTTACAGAACATTTGCTTTTTAGATGATGTCAGTGACCCCCTTTTGAAAGCTGGAAAGAGCCAGAAGAAAAAAAGGCAAATTATTCAAAAACTATACTACAGTAGGGGGCACATTTACCTAGGGTTGAATATCGAGGGTTAATTAAGTCGAAGGATTTAGCGATATTCCTAACGATTCCAAACTATTCGAAGTATTTCAATCCATCGATCGAAGGATATTCCTTCGATCAGAAAATTGTTAGGAAGCCTATGGGGACCTTCCTCATAGGCTAACATTGGCCTCGGTAGGTTTTAGGTGGCGAACTAGGGGGTCGAAGAATTTTTTAAAGAGACAGTACTTCGACTATCGAATAGTCGAATAGTCAAACGATTTTTAGTTCGATTCAAAGTCGTAGTAGTAGTTGAAGGTCAAAGTAGCCCATTCGATGGTCGAAGTAGCCATATTCAACCATTCGAAATTCGAAGTATTTTTTCTTCTATTCCTTCACTCAAGCTAAGTAAATGGGCCCCTAGGTGAATAATACAGACCATTTTAAAATTTGCTTAAAATCAGCCATACTATAACATACTAAAAGTTAACTTAAAGGCAAACCACCCATTTAATGACATAAAGAGAAAGGCAAAGCTTCATATTGTAAATAAATAAAGTGTTTTTTCAGCCTTTCTGTAAGTTAATATATTTTTATCTGATAGTTTGAGTAGACAAAAATTGCCTTGGATGATTTTGTTTTTTTAAGGAGTTTGCTATGTTATGTTTCTGGATTTAAAAGGGATACCTCAGTGGCCTTAAGCCAACAATAGTGCTGTGCAAACTTCAAATATATTCAATCCAGTGCTAGGTTCATAGTACGGTCAGACCCTGAACACAAGTGTTCTGAATGTGAACAAATGGTTGCATCAAGGGTTATAGTATATTACCTCCTAGGTCCTTTTCCTATTAAAGACTTGTATTTTTCAAGGTAGGGCAACCCTAAAATTGTCTATCCTATAGGACATAATTGTCAGAATAACGGGGGGGGGGGATTATTTATATACATAAGTGTGGTATAACTTCATAACCTTCAGTACAGTGCTGGTGTTCTTATTGCGTGGCATGCCCAAATTAAGTACAGTAAATACATAACCGAGCCCCACTGTGTTCTACTTAAGAGCAATACAACATGGTGGATAGAGTTACCAAAAGAGTATTTGCATACTTAAAATGAGATCCAAATACTTTTCTACATTTTCATATGGTATTATATAATAAATTGAGCTGCACCTTTCCTGACTGTACATCATTATCATTCTCCCTTCTACTGCTGCAAGCAAACTTCTAGATTTGATTCATTGGCAGAATCTCTTTCCAAACCCCTAACAAGTTGTACTGGCTGAAGTGTTAATATGTAGATAAGATCTACACTGATGGGAGTATCGATCAGTTCTGGCTTGTTCATCAATCAGTGACAGAAAGTACTAGTGTAGCACAGATTGCAACTGAAATTATTCTAGCCCTGTGCTGTTTCCCATTATAAGTAATGATGCTAAGCTCAAATAGTGTGGTACAAATGAGTATGAACTATGATTGGTTAAAGGTGTGATTGAAAATATATTCAACTGGGCTTTGATTGCATCTGGGTTATTAGCATAATAGATTTCCTGTTACATTCCCGATGGAATACATCTTACTGTTTTCACAAGGTCATATGTGCAAGTATGTGTGCTAAGGCATTTCAGTTGTCAAAACTGGGAAAAATAGTTGAAGCTTGAAAATGTCACCAATTGATACAGCTTTGTCTGTTTATAAAACTTCTGATTCTATGTTCCTATGTTACAACACTGACATAGCTTCAAACATCATTTCTCATTCTATTCTTGAACTTTATCTTATACCAAGATATGTCTGAAACCTATACAGTGCAGATCTGTTGTGGCTTCATTACTTCCATTGGGAGGATGAAGAACTTCTGTTTGGCAAAGTGAGATACAGTAGGAAGTAATGAATTATTGCTAAATGATGATAATGTGGTTGAAGCTGTTGAAATGTTATTGAGATGAAAAATTTTCAGTGGCCTTTTACTACTTCAGGTATATTTATAAAGACTTTAAAGCTATTTCAAGCTCCAGAAAACCTATTTAAGGTGTTTGGGAAGTAAGAAGAGCCTTAATGGCCTAAGAAACATCCAGTGATGGTACAAAACTTAAAACAGGACCAGGTGGGAGAATGTGTTCCTTAATATACAGTATGCTGGTTAGAACTAGTCAGGCCATTAGAGGTGAAAGGCATAAAGGTCACTTAGCAAGGACAACTTAAGGGCAGTTGTAAGAGTTTTTACACTGTAGTGGTAGACACAGCAGAGGATAAGGGTGAACAGTAGTGATGGGGCGACTCCACCTCTACCTCACATCAATTTTTCCATCCATTATTCAGGCTACAGATAGGCATTGAGAGTTAAAGGGATTCTGTCATGATTTGTATGGTGTTGTTTTATTTCTAAATTACACTGTTTACATTACAAATAATTCACTCTAACATATAAATGTGTATTACTGAACCAACAAATGTATTTTTTTGTATTTGCAATATTGCTGTGCAGGCAGCAATCTCAGGTCATTGTACCTGATCCCATGCTTTCAGAAAAGTCAGCATTTCACAATAGAACTGCTTTCAGATAAGATATTGTTTCTCCTACTCAATATAACTGAAGCAGTCACAATGGGACTTTTTTTAAATACTGATTACCCTGTTACCGTCCCATAATTCTGTTTATAGGCTGCTGTTGAGAGGAGAAGGGAGGGGGTGTTATCACCCCAACTTGCAGTGCAGCAGTAATGAGTGACTGAAGTTTATCAGAGCACAAGTCATAAGACTGAGGGCACCCAGGAAACTGATAATGAAATATTAAAAATATCATTTTCAAAATAAAAAAAATCTTTTTTGGAAAACACATTTTCAGTGCAGAAGGACTACTGTCACCCCCATTTGTTTGTACAGTACATCTACATACATGTACCATGTGTGGTTTTCACAGTGAAGACCAATTCCAATAACCTGTGATGGACCCCATTGCAAGCAGTCACGGATAACGTTTCCACCCACATTTTATTTGCCAATGATTTAATGTTGCCACAGAAGCAGCAATTGGCTCTGTTTGTTCACCTCTAGTTAGTGTTTTTCGGGGGCATGAAATTCTCAGTACAATGGTTTGATGAGGATGTTGTTCTCTTCTCTATAATTTGCCATTACACAGAGCAATTGTTCCATGATTCTTGCACTCCCAATTAAATTGGACAAGTTATTTAAACAGCCAGCAAAGTGCAACAAAAAATGAAACATAAGTAGAGAATTCTTTTATGTTTGTTTCCTCTTTCTAAATTTTTATTGAATGGTTTTATTGCTGCAGCTTAAATGCACTTTAATGTTTTTTGAAAATGTAAAGTCAGATTATGGTCAGAAATTCATTAACTTTCAAGTAACAAGGGAAATAAAATAAGGAAATGGATTTACATTTAACCTGTCATATACGTTGCTTTGTTTGTGAGAGACCATTTTTATAACCACAAAGTATGAAAATTTTGACTTCACTGACTAAAAAGCACAATCAAGGTCAGGATCAGAAAAGAAAAGCCCTACTGAGAATATTGGGACCCCATTAAAGGGGTTGTTCACCTTTAAATGAACTTTTAGCATGCTGCAGAGAGTGATATTCTGAAACAATTTGCAATTTGTTTTCATTTTTAGTTATTTAGCTTTTTATTCAGCAGCTCTCCAGTTTGCAATGTCAGCCATCTGGTTGCTAGGATTCAAATTACCCTAGCAACCATGCACTGATTTGAATACAAGAATGGAATATGAATAAGAGAGTCCTGAATAGAAAGATGTGTAATAAAAAGTGGCAATATAACACATAGTTTTCATTTTTTATTTGTGGTTTTTGAGTTATTTAGTTTTTTATTCAGCAGCTCTCCAGTTTTGCAGTAGCAATAGCAATACATTTGTAGCTTTACAGAGAATTTGTTTTTTAGATAGGGTCAGTAACCCCATTTGAAAGACAGAAAGCAGTAGAAGCAAAAGGAAAATAATTAAAACAAATATAAATAATGAAAGCGAATTTGGGGCAAAAATTCGCGAAATAGTGTTGGCGTCTCATTTTTGACGCCAGTGTCCGTTTTTGACATCGTCGTCCATTTTTTTTGGACGCTGGTGTCCTTTTTTTGTCTAAATTTTGCCGGCATCCAAAAAAACAGAAGCCGTCGTCCATTTTTTTTTTTTACGCCGGCAGATTTTCGCATCAGGTTTGCGAATTTATTCGCCGTCGGTGAATCGCAGGGATTTGCCGTGAATTCGCACCTGGCGAATAAATTCACCCATCACAAAGGCCACTTAAAAAGTTGGCTAAAATTGTCCATTCTAAAACATACTAAAAGTTAACTTAAAGGAGAACCATCCCTTAATTCTCAGTGATGCACTCCCATTTCCATTGATGCACTGACCTTAGGTGTAGATTCCATTGCTCATTGATACCATGTTTAATAAGATATGGCTGAAGACAAAATGTCAAACAGTCTACAAATACTGCCTAATGAAAGTTTAGTAACACTTGCCAGAAAGTTGCGCACAATCTCATATTTATATTAGAGTTTTGTGGTCAGTCTGAAGTCTTCCTCTGGTTCTGATCTAATTGAGAAGTGGTGAAACAATACCTCTTTTCTGCATGACTCATGTTCAGAGCTGCCTGTAATGAGAGGGGAAGACAGATTACAGCCCAGAACTAAGCCTCTGGGGCATTGGATGGCATAGAAAAGCAATAATGGTTTTATTCTAAACCATTCTCCATTTGTCTGACTTCCAGGTCTCCTTGATGACTCAGATGTTTTCAAACCTGCATTTACTTTAATAAGGAAAAATATATATGAGTTTATTTATCAGTGTTGGAAAACCATTAGCCAACGATTTCTCAACTTTAAGTTGCATACAGAAAATACTTTAAACTTACTTATTTTGTTTTTTATTTATTCAACGTTTATTGACATGTAAATAATTTAAGAAGACAGTAAAGCATCAATTATTCACATTTTACATATCTTTTCAATCTTTGCAGTCCTCCACACATGTTGTACACGTATTCAAGACACATAGTCAAAGGAGGAAACATACAAGTTATACAAAAGATAAAACTAAACAATAAAATAATAAACATAAACTATAACATCATTAGTGATGGGCGAATTTGTGCAGTTTCGCTTCGCAGAAAAATTCGCGAAACATCGAAAAATTCGCGAAACGGCGCCGGCGTCTCGTCTTTGCCGCCGGCGCCCATTTTTGCAGCTGGCGCCCGTTTTTCCGACGCCGGTGCCCATTTTTCCGAAGCCGGCGCCCGTTTTTGGCGCCGGCGTCCGTTTTTTCGAAAAAAAATTTTTGACGCGGGCGAATTTTTTCCGCAAATTTTCGCGGCCGTTTCGCTAATTTATTCGCCGACGGCGAATCGCTCAAATTCGCGGCGAATTCGCGTCTGCCGAATAAATTCGTCCATCACTAAACATCATTCCATTCCTGGCGTAAGTACTCCTATCTACTTCTATTGTGTTTTTGTATTGTGTCAAGGTCTCCAAGAAATTGAAGTCCCAAGTAGGGTAAGTATGGTCAATTTCTATAGCATCCATGGTAGTCATTATTAAGAATTGCTGTCTGAGGCATTGAGAAACTGTTTCCACAGCAACCAAATGGAGGCAAATCTAATGTGGCTGTTGAGTAAGAAGGCAGTTAACTCTTCCATCGCGCATATCTCATTAACTAACGTGTACCAGTTAGCAAGTGTTGGTGGACTTTCCTTCCTCCAATTCATTGGAATAAGGGCTTTAGCTGCCATCAAGAGCTGGAGAAGGAGGGTTTTTTTTGTCTTGTCTCGGGGTTCATATCTATAGTACAGAAGTATTGAAGGGGCATCTAAGATTACTGGACATTTAACAATTAATGTGCATGTATCTACTATTTGTGACCAAAAGTTCTTAAGTTTCGGACAAGAATACCACAAATGTTCCAAGTTGCCAGTCCCCTCCCTACATCTCCAACATTCATCTGACGGTATCAATTTAGCTTTATCAACACTGTTGGTGTCCTGTACCATCTTGTTAATGGTTTGAATGAATATTCTTGAAATCTATTACTAATCGAACATTTAGATACAATATTAAATATTTTGCCCCACTCCTCAGGTGTAAACTTCATGCCCAAATCGTTTTCCCATGATGATGTATACGAAGGTAAATGAGCATATTTACTATCTCGTACCATCCTATATAGCATTGTCAGGGAATGTCTAAGATCCATATCTAAATTGCATAGTTTCTCAAAGTTAGTTAGCTTTCTACAGACAGCATTAACATCAATCTTCAAAGACTTCATAAAGTGTTCCACCTGTTGTAACCTCCAACTATCCCCT
The DNA here is from genome assembly GCA_038501925.1 of Xenopus petersii. Lineage (NCBI taxonomy): Eukaryota > Metazoa > Chordata > Amphibia > Anura > Pipidae > Xenopus > Xenopus petersii. The sequence goes on along the minus strand of CM076679.1, from coordinate 93,160,900 downwards.
TGTTGCCACAAATCTCTATTACTTCTCACTTCAGGAATTGGATCTCGGTCTGAGGGGAGGAAGTTCCGGATGATTTGAATCGGACAGCCAAACGCCGTCCTAAAACTGGCATCTAAATTCCCAGGTAAGTATTCAACATTATTAAACTTACTTATTATAGTTATTTCAAAAATAGAAATACATTTTTACCAAGTACCACTGCTAATGCTCACGTGACCTATGACCTACAAGATAAATATTTCCTTCTGTTCCTGTGGTATAAATACTGTACAATGTCTTCATTATCAACACAAATTCCCATTATCCCAATGAATGTGCTTATGGTTTCTTCATTGCAATATGCAAGAAGTTGCTTGTTACTTCTTTCCCTAACCTGTTGTATGCAGTGATTGGGCATCCCTTTTACATCTGTGATGGTTTACTCTGCCCCTGGATAGCAGGCAGCTGACAGGTTACACAAACCCTTCACTAATTCGAATTACTACTAAAGATTACTACTGAAATAATTGTTGGAGTTGCTGCTAAAGAGTTATTTACATCACCTCTACAAATAAGGTTTGATGATAAAGAAACACAATCTTCTTACTGAAGTTGAGAATGATGTGAGCTACTACAATAATCCTGTATAAACTCAAGTAAAATGAAAAAATTGTGCTCACCGTCAGCAAATTTTGTATTATTTTACAGAAGGAGTGACCATCTTCATGCATAGAATGTTTTAAAATCCTCAATACATTGATATGGACGAGTGCAGAGGATTCCTTGTTTTTGGTCAATCCCTCATTGCATCCCTATCTAATAATTTAAAATTGTTTAGTGGTGGTGGTGGTTACGTAACATTTCATTTTACTACAGTTTTTACAGCATGCAACTTCTATCAAATGATCACAGAGGAGCCAATAAAAGGGGCAATCATCTGGGAGTTTTAAACTTGAAAATCACGTAGGAAAAACTTAGATGATGAAATATGCTGTGGAACCCCTGACTTCCAACTTCAGACATATTGCGCTATTTATACGCCACAGAAATTTGATTGTGACGCAGGCTGGATTTCAAGGCATGAAATATGCTTGAGTCCACTAGATTGATTTGAATTATCTTTTCTAATTGAAGTGCTTTCTTTTTCTGTATTCTCTTGTAAGGTCACTTTTAGATTTTTTTTATTGAAGTCAAAGTTTTTTTAAAGAGACAGTACTTCGATTATCGAATGGTCGAATAGTCAAAGTATTTTACTTTGAATCGAATTCAAAGTCATATTAGCCTATTCGATGGTTGAAGTATCAAACAAATTACTTTGAATTTCAAATTTTTTTACTTCGAAAATTCCCTCGAACTCACTTCGACCCTTGATAAATCTGCCACTATTTAACCCATCTATTTACTTATAAATATTGCAATTCTTTCAATTGAACATACAACAAGTGGCATGACAAAGTTGGGCTTGTTCAAAATAATATAATGTATGAAATACTGTATGAGTATTTTATGTAAATGTTAAAAATGATATCTTATGTCTTTATATTGTTGTAAGGATACTGTTCTTATCACTATATTGTTTTCCCAGAATGCAGAGTTCTCCCTCAAAATTTCAAGCGCCTTTGCTGACGCAACAATGCAATTTGCTTGGCACAACTGTGCTGTGCACGAATAGGCATTTGCTTTGTTGCAAATCAGACAAATATTTTCAAAGTGTGTCTAGCTTAATTTCTGATGTTCAATATGCATGTGATGTCTGAGTCCGATTCTTTAAGTGCAAATGTGTTGCTCCTATTGCTGCAGGGCAGAAAGTGAATCCTGGAGCTATTTCCTGGTCAGGAGATGGTGGTAGCACCAGGCTCCCACTAAGTCAATCAGTGTCAGACTGGGCCACCAGGATACTGGGAAAAAACCTGGTGGACCCCAGCCTTCGTGGGCCCCGAAGACCCAACCCTCTCCCCCACCCATAATATAGCCTCTCACCACCTGGACTTGGTAACAGCAAATAAAGGAGGAGATAAGTGGGGTAGGTGTGCTAGGTTGGACGCCAGGAAGACCTTTCAGATGCCGATGGGCTCCGGATTGGCAGCCTGCCCATGGCATCATTATGCACATCAGTGGCCAATTTGGAAAGAAAGGAAGCACCTTTAAGTTGCCCACTGCTGGTGTAAATGAGCCTTAATATTATTTTATGAAGCCATTCCAACCAATGTATGAGAATATAAGGTAAATATCCACTGGATGCTTAGTGATTTAATTTCTGTCACATGATTAACTGAAATGTGTGTATTGTAATAAATAATGCACTACCTGCTGTAAAATATAAGGATATGAGAAGTCATTTAGAGTTCCACAGTCTGTTTATTTGGTCATTAGTTTTTGGGCAAATCTGTCCTGCCTAATAATTTGCAAAACGGTGCAAAAATTAGCAAAATGCATTGAATTCAATTAGCGTCAAAATAACTTTGACGCGTGACAATTTTTGACGCAAGCAACAATTTTTATATGTGCGACTATCTTGTCCAAATGCATTAAAGTCAACGGGCGTCCAAATAATTTTGATGCACGACAACTTTTATGCGCACAGCAATTTTTATAAGCCACTATTTTGATGTGCAACATTTTTTTGGGGCGCGGCAGATTTTTCACTGAGGAATTTTCGGAAATTTGACGCAAAGCCGTGCCTGCCGAATTTAATCGCCCATCACTACTGGTCATGCCAGTATTCTGTAATTTATAATACCCATATATTTTACAACAGGGGGTTGATTATTGACAATATGTGTGTATGTGTGTGTGTGTATATTTATCATGATTGTTTTGTATTTATTTACTGTTAACCCCTATTTAAAATGGATAGCTTGTTGGGTTATAATAAACATATGAACATATTAAAGGAGACATGCCCACTTTTATAACAATTTTAGAAATTGTTCAAAGTGGTCTTCTGAGCACAATTGCAATTTACATTAATTTTTATTTTAGATTCCATGGCATTAGCATTTTTTACTCTTACAATATCATGTCTACCAGGCATGTTCTATGTTCTTTCTCCTGACACTTCCTGTGGGATAGAACTAAGCAGAGAAGCACCCAAGCATGCATCCTGCTTCAGTAAATTATGCTTTCGCTATTCTGTCCAGCTCACCCAGACAGAAGAGAAGGGTAGTTCATTAATATGTATTGGATTATAAACCATATTATATAAACTATATTTCCTCTTTAATTGTATTTTATAGAATCTGTTCTATAATACCTTTTATTATCATTGGTATAATTTTTACAACACAATACTGTATATCCTTCAGTGATCTACAGAGAATATTTCATCTTTCAAACCAGACACTGCCCCACTTTTAATTTTATTTCCCTAACCAATCTATTGTTGGTTGAGTTTGAGCATAAAAAATAAACTACCAATAACCTTTTTTAAGTGGAAGGGAACAACAAATGAGGAATACACTGCGTAGAACATTACAAGACCAATGTGCTATCAGTCACATTCTATAGTTAGTTTGCACTGAAAATAAATCCCTGTCCATTAACTTAATGAACTACAACTCTAGGCTAGTGTACCTCTCTTTTTATATAGATGATAGATAGATAGATAGATAGATAGATAGATAGATAGATAGATAGATAGATAGATAGATAGATAGTTCTTTTGCAAGCACCTCTTTTCTAGATATAACTCATATATATATCTCAGTCTTTTACCATACTGTATCTTAATTATTCCATTCATTGGACCAGTTGCATGTCTTTCAGCTTTTTCCAGCTCATTAATATCCAGCATATGGACCAGAACTTAGAACTGCACTTGATACTCTAGGGCCTGTCTTAATAAAGATGTAAGATTACGCTGTCATCCCATAATATACAAGAATGTGGTTTGAGAAGGCAATGATTGAGAGAAGGAAATCAAAGAGTAAGCCTGTGTGAACTATTTCCTCATTGGTAGCAATACATTCCATGGAATTATAGCACAGTGTTTGGCTAATATGCACAAAAACATCAAGCTGTTTTTTTTCTGTCGCACTTATTAGAGGATAATGAACTTTTGGGTACATAATAAATCATTGTGTTACATTATAAAATGAAAACATGTGGGTAAAATACAGAAATGCATATTTTTAAAACAAATAACAAATAGGCTGGAATATGTGGCCACAACATCTCTGTGCCAGAACATTACATGTGTGGGTTCATTGTTTCCCTAAAACGGACTTATCCTTCAGTACATATATACTGTACCTATTCCTTCAATACATTCCTTTTCTCACTCTGCAAATCACTGTAAGAAAGCCAGATAACCCAAAAATAACATCAAACCTTCCATTAACAGGTATACAGTGTACAGTGAATACTTTTTTCTCCTTTCTTCTTCTCTTACTTTGTGCAGTAAATATGAAAGTTATTTTTTCTTTGGCAAAATGTTGTACTATTCAATAAATAGATAGTCGATGCCATTGTCTCTCCAGTCCAAGAGTGAAATGGTTAAATTACTGCAGAAAATCCTTGTTCCCTGCAGTTGAATGGAACATGTCTCTCTCTCCAGCCCTGCTCCTTTGCAGATCGTTAACTGAGCAGAAACTGCACTACAATTATTTTAACCAGAGGCTGTTCCTGACCCATAAAAATGAACCTGCATTTGTCACAGCCTGAAATAGAATAGCAGTAGAAGCCTGGCTCCTGCTAACAAACGCCTGTCATCCTCAGCCTCACACAGCCTGGCATATGCCAGTATCATTTCTATGCTCAATCGGCCTTGAATCAGGATTTAAATATGTCTGCAGGAACATTCATTATCCACACAACTGAGCACTGTCTGAACTAATAAGGACTATGTTAAATGCACACCTATGTTACAAATAACATTTACCTCTATGTTTCACGTAAACATATGTTTCATACAGCATGCGGAATCTGATAAATCCTGCTCTTTAGGTTAATTATCCTCACATGACAGCAGTGTTTGTTACTCATATATATTGTTGTACTCCAGCGCAAGCAGAGTTATATTAGAAGGCAAGTACAAAAATAACCCTCTGCTAATCTCAGTACCTTTGTCACAGTATGAGTTCCTTGTGTTACTTCTGGAAATTTCCCACTGTCTCCAGGAGAAAAATATATTTAATCACAATCATAAGTAGTGTTGTGCAAATTTATTCGGCAGGCACGAATTTGCGAATAATTCCCAGCGTAAAATAAAAAATTGGACACCGAGGTCAAAAACGGACGCCGGCATCAAAAATGCGACGCCAATGCCGTTTCACAAATTTTTCACCGTTTCGCAAATTTTTCAGCGAAGCCAAACTCCAACAATTCGCCCATCACTAATCATAAGTTTTTTATTATCTTCTGCAGGCAGGAAGACCCCCACGCACAAAAAAACCCCAAGTCTTTGAAGTCTGTGATTGTCACCCTCAAACCTCTGCTCTACCATTTCCGTGATAGCAAAATAGCTGATCTCCAGGAAGTTGTGTTACAGATTCAAACTGCTTTGTGCAAGAGTGAATGTCCAGCAACACGATTCAAGGTACTATACAAGCTTTCAAAATCAGTTCTATGTTATTCTCCTGAGATTAGCTGTGACGTTCAGCAAAAACAAAATATTTTTTTATCCAATGGGCCTTCCATTTAGCCTTTAGTTTTGCTCTTTGATCCATATACAATTACTGGAAAAAAGTCAATCTGTTTATCCACTGTCTAAAATGTGCCCTCCAATCTCAAGATTCTAAACATTTGTCACCATTGCTTGAAGATAGGTATTTGTTGATTTCACTGATTCTGTTTTTTTGATGTTTGATGCATAAACAAATACATTATTATAAAAAAAACACAACCTTATTTATAAATAGTTGTTTACTTTACAAGCCACTGTGTCTATAGGGAGTTGGTGGCCATTTACACTAATGGGAAATTTCTTTAACTCACATGTAGGGGCACATTTACTAAGCTCGAGTGAACGATTCAAACGAAAAATCGTTCAACTATTCGATAGTCGAAGTAGTGTCTCTTTAAAAAAAACTTAGACTACTGTACCTCCTTCGCCAATTAAAACCTACCGAGCATCAATGTTAGCCTATGGGGAACTTCCCCATAAGCTTTCTAACCTATTTCTGATTGAAGGAAAATCATTCGATCGGTGGATTAAAATCTTTTGAATCGTTCGATTCTAAGGATTTAATCGTTCTATTGAACAATTTATCCTTCGATCGAACTAAATGCGGTAAATCCTTTGTCTTCGATATTCGAAGTCAAAGGATTTTACTTCGATGGTCGAATATCGAGGGTTAATTAACCCTTGATATTCGACCAATAGTAAATGTGCCCCGTAGTGATGGGTGAATTTGTCACATTTTGCTTCGCTCAAAAATTTACGAAACGACGGCAACAGTTTGACGTGTGTCTATTTTTTCCAATTGCAGTAAAGTCAATGGGCATGCGTTTAATTGTCGCCGGAATCTGAATTTTTGCTGGTGTTGGAATTGTCGCTGGTGAGTTTTCGCAGCAATTTTGCAAATTTATTTGCCGGCGATCAAACGTGGAAATTTGCCTTGAAATTTGCCCATGGCGAATAAATTCGCCCATCACTACTCACATGTTATGGTCCCTCTGAAAGTATTTGTATGGGTGCAGTAAATCTCTATACTCTCTAATCAAAACAAAAGACACTAAAATTGTAAAAAAAATCCAAATCCTACGATTATTTAGGATTTTGTGCTTTCACCAGAAAGCTACGATTTTTAGGAAGCAGGACAAATTGCACATCACTAATAGAGATGGCGCGAACTGTTCGCCGGCGAACTTGTTCGCGCGAACATCGGGTGTTCGCGCTCGCCGGAAGTTCGCGAACGTCGCGCGACGTTCGCCATTTTGGGTTCGCCATTGTTGGCGCTTTTTTTTGCCCTCTCACCCCAGACCAGCAGGTACATGGCAGCCAATCAGGAAGCTCTCCCCTGGACCACTCCCCTTCCCTATAAAAACCGAAGCCCTGCAGCGTTTTTTCACTCTGCCTGTGTGTGCTGAAGAGATAGTGTAGGGAGAGAGCTGCTGCCTGTTAGTGATTTCAGGGACAGTTGAAAGTTTGCTGGCTAGTAATCGTGTTGATACTGCTCTGTTATTGGAGGGACAGAAGTCTGCAGGGGTTTGAGGGACATTTAAGCTTAGGTAGCTTTGCTGGCTAGTAATCTACCTTCTACTGCAGTGCTCTGTATGTAGCTGCAGTGGGCAGCTGTCCTGCTTCTGATCTCATCTGCTGACTGCTGCAATAACAGTAGTCCTTGTAAGGACTGCTTTTATTTATTTTTTTGTTGTTTTACTACTACTACTACTACTACTACTACTACTATAAGAGCCCAGTGCTATTAGTAGAGCAGTGTTGGGGAGTGGGACTGGTGTGCTAATCTGCTGCTCCTAGTAGTTCAGCAGCACCAACTGTAATTTTTTTTTTTTAATATTCATTTTTTTTTTATTTTACTTTTTTTTATTTTACTACCGCTGTAGTAGTGTATAAGTTGACCTTTTAGGCATTATTTGCCCTGTAGGCATTTTTTGCCCAGTGTGTTATTCAACCAACTGCCATCTAGCTGTGTGACCTTGTTCACATTCTGTCTAAATATCCATAATATTACCGTCTCCAGAAAAAACACCGGAGTGACTGTTTTCAAGCAGCCATAATAAATTTTACGTAATCCGTATCCATCGCTGTAGTAGTGTATAAGTTGACCTTTTAGGCATTATTTGCCCTGTAGGCATTTTTTGCCCAGTGTGTTATTCAACCAACTGCCATCTAGCTGTGTGACCTTGTTCACATTCTGTCTAAATATCCATAATATTACCGTCTCCAGAAAAAACACCGGAGTGACTGTTTTCAAGCAGCCATAATAAATTTTACGTAATCCGTATCCATCGCTGTAGTAGTGTATAAGTTGACCTTTTAGGCATTATTTGCCCTGTAGGCATTTTTTGCCCAGTGTGTTATTCAACCAACTGCCATCTAGCTGTGTGACCTTGTTCACATTCTGTCTAAATATCCATAATATTACCGTCTCCAGAAAAAACACCGGAGTGACTGTTTTCAAGCAGCCATAATAAATTTTACGTAATCCGTATCCATCGCTGTAGTAGTGTATAAGTTGACCTTTTAGGCATTATTTGCCCTGTAGGCATTTTTTGCCCAGTGTGTTATTCAACCAACTGCCATCTAGCTGTGTGACCTTGTTCACATTCTGTCTAAATATCCATAATATTACCGTCTCCAGAAAAAACACCGGAGTGACTGTTTTCAAGCAGCCATAATAAATTTTACGTAATCCGTATCCATCGCTGTAGTAGTGTATACGTTGATCTTGTGGGCATTATTTGCACAGTGTTTTCTTCAAACCGCCATCTAGCTGTGTGAGCTTGTTCACATTTTGTCTAAATATTGATAATATTATCGTCTCTAGAAAAACCACTTGAGTTACTTTTTTTCAAGCAGCATTCTTATATTTTACGTAATCCGTATCCACCGCTGTGTATACGTTGACCTTGTAGGCATTATTTGCACAGTGTTTTCTTCAAACCGCCATCTAGCTGTGTGAGCTTGTTCACATTTTGTCTAAATATTGATAATATTATCGTCTCTAGAAAAACCACTTGAGTTACTTTTTTTCAAGCAGCATTCTTATATTTTACGTAATCCGTATCCACCGCTGTGTATACGTTGACCTTGTAGGCATTATTTGCACAGTGTTTTCTTCAAACCGCCATCTAGCTGTGTGAGCTTGTTCACATTTTGTCTAAATATTGATAATATTATCGTCTCTAGAAAAACCACTTGAGTTACTTTTTTTCAAGCAGCATTCTTATATTTTACGTAATCCGTATCCACCGCTGTGTATACGTTGACCTTGTAGGCATTATTTGCACAGTGTTTTCTTCAAACCGCCATCTAGCTGTGTGAGCTTGTTCACATTTTGTCTAAATATTGATAATATTATCGTCTCTAGAAAAACCACTTGAGTTACTTTTTTTCAAGCAGCATTCTTATATTTTACGTAATCCGTATCCACCGCTGTGTATACGTTGACCTTGTAGGCATTATTTGCACACTGTTTTCTTCAAACTGCCATCTAGCTGTGTGTATTATCGTTTCCAGAAAAAACAACTGAGTTTTTGTTGTTGTTGTTTTTTTAAAAATAATGCCAGGCAAAGGCAGGCCGCCACGCAGAGGCCGTGCTAGGGGCCGTGCTGCTATGCAATCCTGTGGCCCTAGCAAATTGCCCAGTTTTAAAAAGCCAATGACCCTGAACTCCCAAAATGCTGAAGAGGTAGTTGACTGGCTTACACAGCACACCCCATCCTCTACCGTTTCTAACTTTACCACAACATCCTCCTCATCCTCCACTGCTATGGCCACCCCACGTAACACTTCCTCCACCACCGGTGCCCCTTCTTCACTGGAATCAAGGAGTTATTTTCCCATGAGTTTCTTGAACTGAGTAATGCGCAACCATTATTGGCAGAAGAAGATGAAGGAGATGAGGACGTTACACCAGATTTAATTCTGGCAGAGAACACGACAGAGATGGACATAATGATGAGTGATGAGGAGGAGGTCCCCGCTGCTGCTTCCTTCTGTGATGTGTCAGAAGAAATTGATGCATCTGAGGAGAATGATGATGAGGAGATTGATGTTTTGTGGGTGCCTAGTAGAAGAGAGCAAGAGGAGGGTAGTTCAGATGGAGAGACGGAGAGTCAGAGAGGCAGTAGGAGAATAAGACTTAGAAGAAGCAGGGAGGACAGCCCGCAGGGATCAGTAGGGCAACAACATGTATCGGCACCTGTGTTCAGCCGGCCAACGCACCCGCCATTGCCGCCAATGCCGCCAACTTCTACTGTTACCGCCAGATCGCACACTTCCAAAAAGTCAGCAGTGTGGGATTTTTTTAATGTGTGTGCCTCTGACAAAAGCATTGTAATTTGCAATGAGTGCAGTCAGAAACTGAGCCTTGGTAAGCCCAACAGCCACATAGGTACAACTTCTATGCGAAGGCACATGAGCGGCAAGCACAAAGCACTTTGGGAGCAACACCTCAAAGGCAACAGGCAAACTAAAAGCCACACTCCTTCTGGTCCAGCATCTTACTGCTCTACCTCTGCTCTCCTTGACCCATCTGAACCACCCTCCACTCCGCCTTCCACCTTGACCACCTGTTCCCATTCCCAGTCATCTGCCACCAGCCAAGTTTCTGTGAAGGCCATGTTTGAGCGTAAGAAGCCAATGTCTGACTGTCACCCCCTTGCCCGGCGTCTGACAGCTGGCTTGTCTGCACTCTTAGCCCGCCAGCTTTTACCATACCAGCTGGTGGACTCTGAGGCCTTCCGCAAATTTGTAGCAATTGGGACACCGCAGTGGAAGGTACCCAGCCGCAATTTTTTTTCTAAAAAGGGAATACCACACCTGTACCAACATGTGCAGAGCCAAGTTACCGCATCTCTGTCACTTAGTGTTGGGCCAAAGGTCCATATGACTACTGACGCATGGTCCTCCAAGCATGGTCAGGGCAGGTATGTCACCTACACTGCCCACTGGGTGAACTTGGTAATGGCTGGGAATGGGAAGCAGGGAATGGGTAGCTCAACAACAACAACAACAGTGGAGTTGGTGTCACCGCCACGGATTGCACGCGGTTCTGCCACCACCTCTACTCCTCCATCGCTCTCTACCTCGTCTTCTTCCTCTTCTTCTTCTTACTCTGCTGCTGGGTCCTCCTTCTCCTCCTCCACACCTGTGCACCCCCAGCTCCCCCTAGGCTATTCGACGTGCCAGGTACGCCGTTGTCACGCTGTCTTGGGGATGACGTGCCTGGAAAGCAAAAACCATACCGGATCTGTACTCCTGTCATCTCTGCAGTCACAGGCCGATCGGTGGCTGACCCCACACCAACTGCAGATCGGAAAAGTGGTGTGTGACAATGGAAGCAATCTGTTGGCAGCGTTGAGACTGGGAAATTTAACACATGTGCCCTGCATGGCACATGTGTTAAATTTAATAGTCCAACGTTTTGTCTCCAAGTACCCAGGATTCCAGGACGTTCTCACCCAGTCCAGAAAGGTGTTGGCCCATTTCAGACGTTCCTACACAGCCATGGCACGCCTTGCTGACATTCAGCAGCGCTACAACATGCCAGTCAGGCGTTTGATTTCTGACAGCCAGACTCGCTGGAATTCAACGCTCCTTATGTTGGAACGTCTGCTGCAACAACAAAGGGCCGTCAACGAGTACCTTTTTGAACTGGGTGGTAGGACTGGATCTGCAGAGCTGGGGATTTTTTTCCCCCGTTACTGGGTGCTTATGCGCGATGCCTGCAGGCTCATGCGACCTTTTGAAGAGGTGACAAATATGGTCAGTCGCACCGAAGGCACCATCAGCGACCTAATACCCTTCGCTTTCTTCCTGGAGCGTGCCGTGCGACGAGTGACAGATGAGGCTGTAGACCAGCGTGACGAGGAGCTGGAAGCGCACGATTTATGGTCGGAATCACCAGAACGAACCCAGGCACCTGCTGCAACGCAGGGAGAGGTGCCAGAAGTGGAGTCAGAGGAGGAAGGTGGCTTTGTGGAGGAGGAGGAGGAGGACCAACAGGAGCAGGCTTCACAGGGGGCTAGTGGTGACCTTTTGGGGACCCCTGGTCTTGTACGTGGCTGGGGGGAGGAGACCGTGGATGATGCAGTCCTTGATAATGAGGAAGCGGAGATGGATAGCTCTGCATCCAACCTTGTGAGAATGGGGTCTTTCATGCTGTCATGCCTGTTGAAGGACCCCCGTATCAAGAGGCTTAAGGAGAAGGACCTGTACTGGGTCGCAACGCTACTAGACCCTCGGTACAAGCATAAAGTGTCAGAAATGTTACCAACATACCACAAGTCCGAAAAGATGCGGCATTTACAAACCAGCCTGCAAAACATGTTGTACAATGCTTTTAAGGGTGATGTCACTTCAGGAACTCATCAACATTCCAGGGGCAGAGGTGCCAGTAATCCTGCCACGAGCACACCTGCAAGGACAAAGCCCTTTGGCCGGTCTGTAACGTCAGACATGCAAATGTTTTTCTGTCCAAGGCAGCGCCACAACCCTTCTGGATCCACCCTCAAAGAACGCCTCGACCGGCAGGTAGCGGACTACCTGGCATTAACTGCAGATATCGACACTCTGAGGAGCGATGAACCCCTGGACTACTGGGTGCGCAGGCTTGATCTGTGGCCAGAGCTGTCACAATTTGCCATGAACCTCTTGTCTTGCCCAGCCTCAAGTGTGGTCTCAGAAAGGACCTTCAGTGCAGCAGGAGGGATTGTAACTGAGAAGAGAACTCGCCTAGGTCACAAAAGTGTCGATTACCTGACCTTTATTAAAATGAATGAGGGGTGGATCTCGGAGGGTTACTGCACGCCGGAAGACTTGTTCTGACTTCTATGCAGCTGTCCTTCTCTTCAAGCCTCATGACTCCACACACAGCTGTCCTTTAGCGTCCTCCTCCCTCCGCCACCGTTACAAACTAGGGTGCAAACCCTACTGGTTTAATTTTTTCTGGCCTCTGTGCTTCACTGGCTGCAACCAAAAAAACTGGGCAAACAATGTCTACAAGGTCAACGTATGGCGAAAAATGACTATTTTCAGCATTTATATGGCATATTTTTTCTGGCAACTGTGCTTCAGTGGCTGCGTCCAAAAAATGCATATTTTCTGCATTTATATGGCATAATTTTTCTGGCCTCTGTGCTTCAGTGGCTGCAACCAAAAAAATTTATATTTTCAGCATTTATATGGCATAATTCTTCTGTCAACTGTGCTTCAGTGGCTGCGTCCAAAAAAATGCATATTTTCTGCATTTATATGGCATAATTTTTCTGGCCTCTGTGCTTCAGTGGCTGCAACCAAAAAAATTTATATTTTCAGCATTTATATGGCATAATTTTTCTGGCAACTGTGCTTCAGTGGCTGCGACCAAAAAAATGCATATTTTCTGCATTTATATGGCATAATTTTTCTGGCCTCTGTGCTTCAGTGGCTGCAACCAAAAAAATTTATATTTTCAGCATTTATATGGCATAATTTTTCTGGCAACTGTGCTTCAGTGGCTGCGACCAAAAAAATGCATATTTTCTGCATTTATATGGCATAATTTTTCTGGCCTCTGTGCTTCAGTGGCTGCAACCAAAAAAATTTATATTTTCAGCATTTATATGGCATAATTTTTCTGGCAACTGTGCTTCAGTGGCTGCGACCAAAAAAATGACTATTTTCAGCATTTATATGGCATATTTTTTCTGGCCTCTGTGCTTCAGTGGCTGCGGCCAAAAAAACTGGGCAAACAATGCCTACAAGGTCAACGTCGTTGACCTTGTAGGCATTGTTTGCCCAGTTTTTTTGGCCGCAGCCACTGAAGCACAGAGGCCAGAAAAAATATGCCATATAAATGCTGAAAATAGTCATTTTTTGCCATACGTTGACTCAACGTATATGGCAAAAAATGACTATTTTCAGCATTTATATGGCATATTTTTTCTGGCAACTGTGCTTCAGTGGCTGCGTCCAAAAAACTGGGCAAACAATGTCTACAAGGTCAACGTATGGCGAAATATTACTATTTTCAGCATTTATATGGCATATTTTTTCTGGCAACTGTGCTTCAGTGGCTGCGTCCAAAAAAAACTGGGCAAACAATGTCTACAAGGTCAACGTATGGCGAAAAATGACTATTTTCAGCATTTATATGGCATATTTTTTCTGGCAACTGTGCTTCAGTGGCTGCGTCCAAAAAAACTGGGCAAACAATGCCTACAAGGTCAACGTATGGCAGTTGTTTAAAGAGAACAGTAGATTACTAGCCAGCAAAGCTACCTAAGCTAAAATGTCCCTCAAATCCCTGCAGACTTCTGTCCCTCCAATACAGAGCAGTATCAAGCAGATTACTAGCCAGCAAACTTACTATCATCTGTCCCTGAAATCACTAACAGCTCTCCCCCTACACTATCTCTTCCAAGCACACACAGGCAGATTTTTCAGATACATTTTTGCCCTTGATCCCCCTCTGGCATGCCACTGTCCAGGTCGTTGCACCCTTTAAACAACTTTAAAATCATTTTTCTGGACAGAAATGTCTTTTTTAGATGTTAAAGTTCGCCTTCCCATTGAAGTCTATGGGGTTCGCGAACCGTTCGCGAACCGCTCGCATTTTTGCGCAAGTTCGCGAATATGTTCGCGAACTTTTTTTCCGACGTTCGCTACATCCCTAATCACTAATAGCAAACATCCCTTGGCCTGCATTATTAACTCTTACAAACCTGTATCATGACAGTCCCCCACATATGAGCCAATGCATTTGACCCAACCCAGTTTTATGAAAATCTGCGGGCCACTGTGTTATGGATTCTCACATCAGCTTTAAGATTAAAATAATCTTATTGGGTATTTAATAGTATGCTATCAATTTCTATCAACAAATGACTGTTAAAATATTATGCAGGCCTAGCAGTATAATATCATTACATTACATTACAAACTAGAATCCGGGAATAATTTACCAGTAATTATGTAACACTGATCAGTGGAGACATGATATAGTCCAACATATCTAAAGGCTAAATAGTTTGTTCTATTACAGGAAATACCTGGAAATATCGATGTGTTTAGCTAAGGAATACATATACCTTTAATGTTTAGGCTTACAGCTTTCAGGTTAATTTTTAAGATATTTTTTAGTTACAGATTCTGAGCATTCAAGCAAACCCTTGAATAGGCCCTTCCATGCTCTTTTTGCCACCCATGAGACTGCAAGTTTTCAACCTTAAATATCAGGCACAATATCAATTCTGAAAGGCCTCTTTGTGCTGAAGAGACTGGCCTTTGGTTGAGTTAGAAATCAAGTGAATGGCTGCCTCTTCTTTGAACTGTGTATCTTTTGATACCAAAATTCTTACTGAAACATGTTTTGAATCTAGAATTATTGAATGAACCCAGAAAGCTTAGTTGTATTATACATTCATTTCCATATTAACTAGAAGAGGGTTTCTTTAATACAGAAGAGGGCTAATATGCATTTCAAAGTGCTGTGTGAAGTTGACTT
The DNA here is from genome assembly GCA_038501925.1 of Xenopus petersii. Classification (NCBI taxonomy): domain Eukaryota; kingdom Metazoa; phylum Chordata; class Amphibia; order Anura; family Pipidae; genus Xenopus; species Xenopus petersii. The sequence continues at coordinate 93,145,808 of CM076679.1, read as the reverse complement.
CATATTTCAGATAAAGTTATTTATTTTTGCAGATTTTAACTCACTGCGGGGGGGGGGGGGCACGAGGTATAGGGGCCCCATGAGGTCCTAATTCATATAAAATTTAAATTAATATTTTTATACTATGGTTTCCAAGCTTGGTTAGCAAAAGTCAGTAATTATGTTTGATAGAGCAAACGCACAAATCCGTTGATTAATATCCACCACTTCTCTTGGGGTGTCAAAAGTGAAACCCCAGGGACTTGTCTGACTGACAGCCAAAAAGTAATTTAACCCATACTTACTACAGTATTACTCAAAGTGGAGCACAAGCTCCTTCCTTACCAGAGGGCACTGGGCATCATATTTACCTAAGAATAAGATGACACCATAGGTTTGAAACAGAAACAATGGTGATATTTTTTATCCAAAAAGGACAACCCCCAATCTTGCTCTCATAAAATGCATTATTGTAAATCTTGAATGCTATTTTTCTTCCTTCCTTCTTCCTTATGCTTAGGTCAATTTGAATAGGGCGGGTACATATAGGTTGTATATATGACTTTACTAGAGATGTTGGTGCAAATTCTTGAAGTGGCCACTTTTTATTACAAATGCCCAATGAACCATAATAAAGACAGAAACAGATCCTCTAATGCCCTAGACATAAGCCCACCCTAAAACAAATGTGCATGCCCGTCAAGTGTGTGAAAAAAAAATGTTAACACAAAAATCTTAAATAGTTAGGACTTTTGAAGGCAATCCCGCTTTAAAAAATCAAAATACGCCAGTGTTTTTTTTACAACCTTAATGAATTTCCAGCATACAGGATGCTGGTCTGAGGTGGCGATGGAAACTCTGGAGAAAGGTAACGACCTTTCGCCAGAGTTTCCATCGCCACCTCAGACCAGGCAAACTGATAAAACCAAGCTACATCCTCCTCAATCTTGTCTCAATGACATCATATCCTGTATGCTGGAAATTCATCAAGGTTGTAAAAAAAACACTGGCGTATTTTGATTACTGAATTTGCAGAGTAATGACTGAACGCCCAGAGCGAGTCGTCTAGCGATAGAGTGTGAATTGTCGTCTACTCCTGTTAGAAAATTGGTGATGTCCCTGCGGATAGGATTTCTAGCGAATTGCCGCTAGCACCGGCCACTTCCCCTTTTAGTGAATTTGCCCCAGTAGGAAGCCAATGGATCAATGCTTCTCTGGTAAAGATTTAGTTAGCACAAAAAAAGAGGAAAAGTGATAAATCATGTCCTGGCCAACCCTACTCTACAGTAGACCTCAGTGCATAAAAACACAATTAGTACTTATTTAAGTACGTATTTTCTGTGTTTCCAAATAGGATTGCCCAAGAATAAGTTAGTTTGTGAGCAACCCATTCAACCACTACTTATTTTAGGATATTTAGAAAACATGCTATTGTGATGACCTGAGAGCAAGTTTGGAAACAATTGCTTTAAGCCATTTGGGTGGAAGACTACTTAGCCCATATAAATTCCTGGATTTTTTTTTTGATATCTAGCAATTGCAGAGGAGAGTTTTTCCAAAATCCCAGAGGTGTTTAATATATGGCCATTGTTTCTTCTGAATTTGATGAGCCAAGTATATCTTCTTGTTCCCAGTTGTAGCATGGACCAATTAAAGTCCCCTGAGTATGTCATCATGAAACCACTAACACAGAGGTTAGTACTTTTTATGTGGGTGATACTGGTTTAAATCCCATATCAGCTCCTAGTGACCTTGGGCAAGGTGATACATTTGCCAGAGGCACATCGATTGAATTGTTAATGCTTCAGGGAGAAAAACACATGGTGTTGGCAAAAGCCAGAATACATTGCGTTGTAGCACATTTTTTTTTATTTTTTACTAATATTATAGACATTCTCCATGTGGTAGCACAAGGAATAAGAATATTAATATTATATTCTAGGAGATGATAGACATCAGATAACTTTATACTGTAAGCATGCATTTGTAAAGTAAAGTGGCTGCCTTAAATATATGCAACTGGATGTTGTCTAGTTTTATAGCTTTATCACAACTATAAATCCCTAAACCCTTGGATTGCAGGCTTGTGGCTGAAGATGAGTGAAACATATCATACAAATCATGTTTTATTTAACATCTTAGAATTTCGTAGTCTGTGAATCATTTTCCGAGTCCACAGTCAAATAATTGTTTCATATCAGTATTACAAGCAGGATGATAAAAGCAGAGGCGAATTTCATCAACATGAAAAAATATCTATCTTAGTTCTAAATCTAAATCTAAATTAGTTCACTAACCTATAGGTTACTACCTACAAGAAATCACCAGTTTCAGAACTATACTGTACATTTAGAAGCAACAAGGGCAAATGGAGATATTTCAAAGCAAAAAATTTATGTGACGAGGATAATGCAATTACTAATATTTTGCATAAGTCTATTTATCATGCAGTGTAAAATTTACATAAAAAATGGTGTAAAAGGCAGTATAGAATAAATGGGACATTTATAAGGTATGTATTTTCTTTTATGTTGCCTGATTACTAAATTTTAATTGTTAGTTTATGCCATTACGTTTATGGTATAAACCATTCAAGTCATTGGGGAAAATTCAGGCAGCAAGTAAATTAGGTGGTAAAAAAAATGTGGCAATGGATGGATGCATTCTTACACCAAAATTTTTAACTTGAAATGTGCTATTTTTACATGACAATGCCTGGCGATCAGATGCTGAGGTGTGGTTCATTTGATAAGCATTTTTTTGGTAAACACAGTTTGAAATATAGGCTTTTAACTGTCAAATATTGGAGCTAGAGTACAGCTAAGTAACTATATTGTTAAGTAACCTTGGTGACTAAACCCTAACAATGAATATGGCTAGAAATGTCAAATTTTTTGTAGTGAACTTATTAAACCAGCCTAAAGATTCAGCATCTCTACGGCAATAATGATCCAGGCTTTCAAGGTTATCCCAGGAGTTTCCCATCTTGGATTGTGTTAGGAGTGTTTGTGGCATATACATACTTAGTGAGCTTTAAGCAGTAGCTGAGCTTAGGGGTTGTCACAAATCATCAAGCAAAAGTTATTAGTTGATGCTGTAGTACCGATTACTAAATTCTGATGCTATTTGTGTTGATGAGCTGCCATGTACAAATAATCTGTATTGTTAACTAATCAGCCTTATATTGTAACATGTATATATATAGATATATATATATATATATATATATATATATATATATATATATATATATATATATATATATATATATATATATATATAGGGACCCATAGGGTTAATGTGCCCCTATGGCTTTAAATCCCTACCCTTCCTCATTTCCCTAGTTGCTGGGCAAAAGCCCGTGTATCTAGTTTACATTTATATATCTCAGTTATTGGCCAAGATGTGTTATGAACACTTCCCACCACAATTTAATATAATGCTTGGAAATGGGTGTATCTTCCTCTTTCGCTCCTTGTTTCCTAACCATCTGGATGCTCCCACTGAGCCTGTGTACACCAAGGCCCAGTAAAGCCATATTGTCATAAAGGGACCTGAACCTCTAGTGTGGAAGCTGAGGAGCAGGGACCCCATGAATGAGGTTAGTGAGTGGCAGGAATATATTATTACATACCGTATATACTCGAGTATAAGCCGACCCGAGTATAAGCCGAGGTACCTAATTTTACCTACGAAAACTGGGAAAACTTCTTGACTCAAGTATAAGCCTAGACACAACTACAGCCCTGTCTCCCAGCAGCGCACATTCCGCCAAAGCGACCCCCCAGCGATCAACCGGACTTCTTTGCAAAGTTGATGGTGACAGAGAATTGCCAAACGGATTACTGTGTGCATTGTCCCACTGTCCCACTACCATGTGCAGAGGGTGCTGTGTGATATTGCCATCACTGTTAATCTTTTGTATAACCAACAGAGGGCGCTGTGTGATATTGCCATCACTGTTAATCCTTCATATAACCAACAGAGGGCGCTGTGTGATATTGCAGTCACTATTATTTTTTCATATAACCAACAGAGGGTGCTGTGTGATATTGCAGTCACTGTTATTCTTTCATATAACCAACAGATGGCGCTGTGTGATATTGCAGTCACTGTTATTCTTTCATATAACCAACAGAGGGTGCACTGTTAATCTTTCATATAACCAACAGAGGGCGCTGTGTGATATTGCAGTCTCTCCCCAAGCAAACTGTTGGTATAGGAATGATTAAAAGTGACTGCAATCTCAGCTATTGCCCACTGACTCGATTATAAGCCAAGGTAGACTTTTTCAGCACATTTTGGATGCTGAAAAACTTGGCTTATACTCGAGTATATAAGGTAGTTAAATTGGGTTGAAAAAAGACCATCCCAAGTTCAATCCCTCCAAATGAAAACCCAGCATCCATACACACACCCCTCCCTACTTTCCCATAAATTATATATACCCATATCTATACTAACTATAGGATTTAGTATCACACTAGCCTTTGATATTATGTCTTTCCAAGAAATCATCCAAGTCACTCTTAAAGGCATTAACAGAATCAGCCATCACAACATCACCTGGTGCATTCCACTACCTCACTGTCCTCACTGTCCTCCAGAGAAAACAACCACAACCTTGACAGTTTACCCTCATAATTTAAGTCTTCCATCCCTCTTACCAGTTCAGTTGCTCATCTCTGCACTCTCTTCAGCTCATTTATATCCCTCTTAAGGACTGGAATAAATTGTTATAGACTCTCTAGGAGAGTAAGTGAGGGAAGAGAGAAAGAGCAGCTTTGTGCTCCATCAAGGAGGTGTAGCAGGGATTAGTTTCCCAGGCTGTAAGATTTGCCTACAGGGATCACAGTGGATAGGGTGTCAGGCTTTAAGTTCTCCTCCCTGACCAATCCACTGGGTGATATCCAGACCATGTGTGAGGTATTTCTTCCTAGAGGGAATTTGAACTGCCTTGACAACATTCTCAGGGAATGCACGTGCATCTACCTCTGATATACTGTCTGAGCTATGTGCCTATATTTTCTGCAAATGCCTCTTTACTGGTGTAAGTGTAGGGACCCATAGGGTTAATGTGTCCCTATGGCTTTAATTCCCTACACTTCATGATCTCCCTAGTTTCTGGGCAGATTTCCATGTAGTTAGAGATGATTTGCATAGTAGCATTATTGGCCAGGAGGTGCTGTGACCACGTCCTGTCACACTTTGGTATAGTGATGAGTGTGAAGGGGTGGATCTTCTTCTTTGGCTGCTGGATGCTGATCCAGCTGGATGTGCCCAGAGGAGCCTGGGTACAGCAAGGCACAGAAATGCCATGTTCTCTAGAGGGACCAGTACCTCTTGAGAGATAAGTCAGGGAGCAGGGAACCCGTGAATGAGGCCAGCTAGAGATAGGTTACTACCTGTAATAGTACTCTCTAGGAGAGTAAGATAGGCAAGTTAAGTAGCAAGAGCAGCTTGGCTCCAACTAGGAAGGATAGCAAGGAGGTAGCTCCCCCCTCAGGCAAGACTGGCCTGTAGATAGGGACACAGTCTAATAGAGAATTAGGGCTAATGAGTTCCCTGATCCAACGTGTGGGATCCAGGTCACGGTGCTGAGATCCTGAGGGTGTATCTATTCATGTGTTATGTGTATCGCCTCAGGGAGTTCCAATGTGCTGTCTCTGAGGGACATGTTTTAACCATGTCATTACTGTCTGCTGGGCCTCTGTGGCTTTGTAAGTACAACCCTGTGGATCATTTGTCTCTGACAAATAAAAGTTTATTCTATTTGACTGCAAGAACCTCCTGGCACCCATTATTTTCTTGTTTTATTGCACAGTAGCCTGTGGGAGTTGTAGTTACACTACATGACACCTTTAATCTTCCATGTAGCGAAAGCCCTAGCCTGAAGTGTTAGAGTCACTTGTAACCCATGCTCTAGTGTACTGGCTGGTAATTAACCCCGTAGGCCCATATAGCCCTATTTAGCATTACATAAGTAACCTGTGGATCATTTGTCTCTGACAAATAGTTATTTTGTTCTGTTTGACTGCAAGAACCTCCTGGCGCCCATTTGTTTATTGGTTAAAGCACAGTAGCTTGTGGGAGTTGTAGTTGCACTACACCACACCTAATATACTTTCTTTTGCAAAGACCCATTCTCAAGTATACTAGCTGGATGTTAAAGGAACAGTAACACCAAAAAATGTAAGTGTTTTAAAGTAATGAAAATATCATGTACTGTTGCCCTGCACTGGTAAAACTGATATGTTTGCTTCAGAAACACAACTATAGTTCATATAAACAAGCTGCTGTGGAGCAATGGCGGTAATTGAAAAATGGCTATATGGCACAGGTTAACTAATGGATAACAGATAACACCATTAGACAGACAGAGCTTATCTGCTATTTGCTGTGTAACTTGAGCTTTTTCTCCTTTGAATGACTGCCCCCATTGCTACACAGCAGCTTATTTATATAAACAATAGTAGTGTTTCTTAAGCAAACACAGCATTATATTTTCATTACTTTAAAACACTTTTATTTTTTGACGTTACTGTTCCTTTAACCCTGTTGCCCTGGATAGTCCAAAAATGTGATACATACATAGTTGGTTTAATCAGGTTGAAAAAAGTCCATCAAGTTCAACCCCTCCAAATAAAAACCCAGCATCCATACACACACCCTCCCTACTTTCACATAAATTATATATACCCATACCTATACTAACTATAGATTTTAGTATCATTTTATCATATTTAGTATATTGTGCATTGTTCCATAAGCTCAGTTCTACAGGGGCATCGTTGGGGGCACAGATGTTTACTGCTAAAGGGCTGTGGTTGCTTTGGGCTGGTATAAAAGCCCAAAATATAATTTACAAAATGTATGTCCTACTTCTTAAGTTGAGCTTTAGTTGCCCTTTACTTACTAAACATAAATGGCCTTGGAACTGTTTTATTCTTGTAAATTCATGCTTTGGTATGAAAAGGGAAATGGTAGGAGTTCCAAAGTGTTAAGACTGTAACTTATGTCCTGTGCTAAGTTTTTTTACTGTCTTTAGTCTATAGGAAGGGAATGAGCATATGGTAATGGTCTCCATCTAGTTAATGTGCTGGGGAGCATAAAAAGCAGAAGATCCCAGAGCCAAGCTTTAAGCCCTGAAGTGACCAAGAACCTTACAGAAGTAGGGACCCTGTGATGTCATAAAGGTAGTGGTAGTCGTAGCACACTCACTGCAGTTGCCAGACTGTCTAAGGGACAACAGTCTGGCCAGGGACTCAGGCTATATTGCAAGAGAGACTTTCACTGGAGGGGTTCTCTGTAAAACTTGCCTCATTGTTGGCTATTGTGGTATCAATAGTATTAGAATAAGTAAACCTTTTTTTTCTATTTCTAAAATTACTCTAAATAGCCCTCAGTATAACACAAGTTTATCCCTGCATCCAGATTTTTCTTTAATTTTTCCATTACAGCCAGTCCTTGTCCAACATGAAGCTTTGCCCCATTTGCTTTCTGAGCACCCCTTCTCTCTTCGACTATGAATAACTAAAAGACGTACCTACTATGCATGCCTGATTCATCTCCAGTGGAGCAGCGCATTGAGCATGCCCAACAGGCAGCTATTTGAGGTGTTCATCGTTGGAGAGAAAAGGAGAGCTCAGGAAGTATAAGGGGCTAGACAAGGAAATAACTAAAAGAGCTGCAGTTGAACTGACTGTAATAGAGAACATAAATTAGTTTGAATGCAGGGAGAAAGGCTGTTAAGAGAAATTTAAGGGGATTTTAACATAAAAGGCTTCCTTACAGAAGTATAAATGTTTTGTGATCAAAGTATTTTATTCTACACTGGATGACAAGTCAATTGTTGTTGAAGAAAGAGTAGTCAGCACATGGATTCTCAATATTCTTTGGGGATGGTGCACGTTCTGCAATGGCCACTTCCCATTGGCAAACAGTGTAATGTGAAATTGAACAGCACCATCGACTCTTGAAGTATTTAAAAAGCCTTTATTTATGCTTTTGTGGGCATCACCGCAAAGTTTCACTCCATACGGCCTATAATACTGTATATAATAGTTCCATTTGTGAAAGTGTGTGGTTAATCATTTGTTTAACCACGGCCACCTGTAGGAGTGTTCCCGGATCCCAATAGGTTGAGGCACTGCCATAAGAAGTCAATTCCGAGTACCCTTTCATTTAGCAAAGGGGATTCAGGACCTGTGGGTGGTAAGATATTAATGGTGTATAACCTATGGCACAAAGGGGTCGCCAAGATGGGGTTACTGTAATATATGTAATAAATGGCATTAAATTTGCCCAGGAGCAGTAACCCATAGCAACCAATGAGATGTTAGCTTTTAAACACGTAACTAGTAAATGCTTTCTGCTGATTGGCTGATATGGGTTATTGGTTCTGGGCAAACTTAGTGCATTTTATTATACAATCCCGTAAAAATAGCCTCCGCTACTTTGATTCACATCTCCATTGTCAGCAAAAATTCCAATTACTGAAGTTATAAATTGCTATAACCAATAGTTATGCCTTGGAAAATCACAATTTAAGTTTAATACAGAATCAACACTTTTCAAAACAACATGCTTGTTCTAATTAAATTCTCTGTAGCTAGTATTTCTTCATAACTTACCCTAGGCCATTCATTTATTTAGTCTTCATTAACTTCTTTCCAAGCTCCATAGGATTATACAGAATAGACATGACTAAACATCTGAATGTTCAAAATATCAACTTTGGCAATTTAGAAAGCTCATCTGTTTATAGGTACAGTAATTAGACCTGGGGCATGCTATTTCAATCGTTCTATAAAAGGTGTCTGTTTATCTATCTGTCTCTTTGGATAAAGAGTTTGATGGCATATTTCAAGAAAAGCATTGACACTACATATATGATTAAAGTGTTACCATCAATTGTGTTTTTTTCTGCTGAAATACCAACCCCTGAATGCGTTGCACAAAATTTGATGAACACATTATTCGGGTAATGTATACAACAGAAGGCAGTCTTTGAAGAGAACAAAATAGTGAATTTATTGCCTTTCTTGCTCCTTCAATTGCTGGAGGTTTTTTGCAACACAAGTCTGCCCAAGCAAAATAGCACTGCTTGTGTTCAATAGCACATTCACATGAGACATGTTCCAATCCAAGAACATGCAATAAACCCACTCTGTGTGAGAAGAAAAAATGTTCTTGAATTTCCAGATTCCTCGTTCCTTCCATAAAGAATGCAGCTCGTATCCTAGGAAAGGGAGGCAGCAGGCGGAAGCTGGCAGTTTACACTGCTGCCGCTCAATTTCATTTTATGTCTCTCATCAGCAGGTAGCAATTATTTTCTGCAACGTAATTCCTCGCTGAATTGGTTGTGAATGTCTTCCATCTGCTTGTGGTTACACAGACGTACTTGTGTGATGTGAAATTTACTACCTTTTACACTGGCATCAGATACCAAGGTAATTTAAATGACTTCTAATTTGCATTTTAGGTATTTTATAGGGCTTTTCTATAGCTGGCTGCATAATTTCCCAGAATATTTGTAGAGAATGCAGTACATTTCTGTCATCACAAAGACCCCTTCTATACAGTAAGTTTATCTCATTTAACAGTGATATCTCCCATAACCCTGCATTTCCTCACTTGCTAAAAAGCCATCCATCTTCTTAAAGGGGACTCATCACCCAAAAAAAATATTTTATTATATTTTATCACATTAGTCAAGCAAAATGAACTTTAGTTACACTATATAAATTATTTGAATCTTGTTTCCTTCAGTCTGGGAATTCAAAATTATAGCAAGCTGGCTGGAGCCATTTTGTGGACACTGTTATTAAGGCAAGCCTTGCGTCATCTGAGAATCTTGTTTATGCACCAGAATGGGGGACCCGATGTCCATCCCCATGTCCTGGTTACACAATTAAACGGTGAAGAGAACTGGGAAACATGTGGAGAGCAGTGACATCTAGGAAGTGCTGAATGGAAAGTGAAAGTAATTGTCTGCCCCGCATCTATGCCCAAGGCATAGAGGAGGGGCAGACAATATTTGATTGAAAGCTGAAAATTTTAAATAAGCTTACAACAGCTATGATTGTTTTTTTTTGTAAAAATAAAAAATGAATTTCATGTTTAATTTGAAAAGGAATTTTATTATACAGATTTTTGTGTCTGGGTGACAGATCCACTTTAAATATCTAATGTATCAGTCATCACAACTGATTCAATTCCATATCTTCACAGTTCTCACTGTTTAAAAAACCCTTCTGAACAACCACAACTTGGCCAGTCTTTCCTCATAGCTGAAATTTTCCATACCTTTTACCAGCTTAGTTGCCATTCTCTGTGCCCACTCTAATTCAATTATGTCCTGTTTGAGCGCTGGAGACCAAAATTGCACAGCATATTCTAGATGGGGCCTTATAATGGAAGAATGACCCCCTCCTCCCGAAAATCTATGCCCCTTTTAATACAGCTCTAGACTTTATTTGCCCTTAATGCTGCTGACTGACATTGCTTGCTACATCCAAGATGATTATCTACAAAGACTCCAAGGCCCTTTTCCATTATGGATTTGCCTAGTGTAGTCCCATTAAGGATATAAGTGGATTGCATATTTTTACATCCCAAGTGCATGACTTTACATTTATCAACATTGAATCTCATCTGCCACTTAGCTGCCCAGATTGCCAGTTTATCAAAATCCTTTTACAAGGATGCTGCATCCTGGATGTAATTAATTGGGCTGGAAAGTTGTATGTCATCGGCAAACACTGATAAACTACTTTCAATACCCTCCCCCAAGTCATTAATGATCAAATTAACTAAAAATGGGCCCAATAAAGAGCCCTGAGGAACCCCACAAAGAACCGTAATCCAAGTAGAGAATGTACCGTTAACAACCACCCACTTTACCTACCCTGTACCAGTTTCCTATCCATGTACAAACTTCTTCTTTAAGCCCAACAGCCCTTAGTTTATAAAGCAGTCATTTGTGCCACAATAGCCACTATAGTGGATGACTTAGCTACTTGGTAAACAGAAATCTTCTCCTTTTTCATAATTTATTGTTTCTTGTTAGGCTTCAACCCCAACTTTTTCAAGTACACAGTGTAATGCATGTAATGTACCTTGCATATTTTTTTATTTTTGTACTATAGAGTTGCATTTTTTTATTTTTGTACTATAGAGTTGCATTTTTTTGTGCTAATGAACACATGGTGGTAAAATTACCAGGTAAATGTTAGATTCAGAGGTCCTTGTTTCTTTCAAACAGTTTTATATGATCTATTTAAAGATTATTTTGATGACCATGAGTCTCCAGTTCTATGTTCAAACAGAAAAAAAACCCTTGAGATTGATGCGATTAATAAGACTGATACTAACTGTTTTCCCAGCTGGCCATTGAAGTTCATGGAGGCAGTTACTTTTCTTACCTTTGCATTATCTTCCCTTTATCATTGTCCCATATCGTAACCTTCCTTGAAGAATGAAGGGTAAAGTTATTGTCTGCACACTATTATAACTGTGGTACAAAGTGCAAATATGAAATAAGAGGAATAAATATTGGGATGATATATCGAAGGTGTGTGCACTTGTAATTAAAAATGGGACCACTGTGTTTATTTATAATAATAATGCCTCAAGGACTATGGGGAGGTGGGGTTCTGATGCTTCTAATGATTGTAAACTTTCATTAATTTGAGTGCAGGTCATTGTTGTAATATTTATTTTCAGAATCAAATTTTTCTTTGATCTGTCATTGTGATATATTTCATATTTCAATACAATTAGGCTATGTCAAAATTTGTAACAAAGAATACAGGTATGAGATCCGGTATCCCGAAACTCTATGAAATATTTAATTATAAATAGAAACTTAAAGGGGACCCGTCACCCAAAAAAATTATTCAAAATCCTATTTTATCACATTATTCGAGCAAAATGATCTTTAATTACACTATATAAATTCAGTCCTTCAGACCTTCAGTCTGGGATTCCAAAATTATAGCAAGCAGGTAGCAGCCATTTTGTGTAGCACCATGGTCTTAGAGAATTGTTGTTTTGTTTCACTGTGTACTGTTCTCACATATATGGATGAAATGACAATAAACTCACTCTTAACTTGACTCTTGAATTGACTCTTGAAAATGGGCGTAAATATGTGTCATGTTGCTTTAGGATGGCTTAAATGCACCTTCAAAGGTAATTTTTTATTTGCAGGGCTGATGGTGACTACATTTATAATTTAACTGACTCTCTACCAAAGAGCTACAAGGCTATTACTGCAATGAGGCAAGTTTCTTAAGTTTCAGTGTAGGCCTTTTCAAAGGTGGGGTAGCTCATGCCACCTGGGCTTCAAGGCCACACTCCCTACTTGAGCCAGTATGATAGACAGTAGTACCTTAGCCAAGATTAAACCTGCAGTCTATGCCAATAATACATTCATAGAAGCTGGGGGTAAAAGACAAATCATTTTAAATTATTTGTTTTATGAATTAAGAAGCTTACTTCATATTCATTAATATTTGAATGAGAATATGAACAACCAAATGGCCAAGTAATGAATGGTCTCATGTTCAAGTCTGCTGAGGTTGTCATAATAAGTAAGGGACAATGCATTTGAAAGTTATACTTGTTACCCTTGTGTTGGTGTTTTCAGTCTGGTTTCAACTGAATTTATATATTTATGTTCTTACTGTAATGCTGTATGCTTGTGCAAGTTAATCTGCATTGTTATGAAGCAACTTTGGCACAATTTGGGGAACAGTAACTGAGTATTCCCTACAGACACATTCATGGGTTATCCCCTACATACAGTAAAAAAGATGTGCCTGCATACAGATTACATCTATCATATATTTACCAGATCAGTGAGCAAAAGTATATTAATTGTAATGGACTGAATTATTGCATCAAAGAAAACCAGGCATCCGATTTGACATAAACTGCCTGTTGAACTCTAAACATACTGAACAAGTTACCCGCACATATTCTGACCTACTCCATCTATTATTTATCAGTATATCTTTTCATAAAGTACATTTATGCATGATTGAGTGCAGGCCTTCTTATTGTTATTGTGCATAGCCCTCTCTATGACTGTGTTTTCTCTCTAAGTCAAGACCACTGAAAGTGCTTGAAAATAGTTTTGGTTAATGCTGAAGTTAAAGTTTTGTATAAAACTGTATCACTTAATACACATGGCACTGTTATGAGACTCGAGCCTCCAGATTCACTTTTGGGGGATGGGTTGTAAAAAAAAGAATAGTTTTATGTAAACTGAATAAAAAAAATCTCACAAATGAAGAATAAAGGTGCAATCTTTTATTTTTTAAGCTGTATTAAGTCTAATGCTTGGGGTGAAATAAGCGCAACTTTATGCCTGGATTTCATTAATTACAACATTTACTTTTCATCCATTTTAACACGATCATCTTTGCAACTGCATTGCTTAATGACCCAAAGAGTCTGTAGGGCTCATCTACGGGTGCAAGCGCAAAGTACAATTTCAGGCAGAAGCCACCATGTTTTCCATCAACAAAACAGCGTTCTCCTAATTTTAATGTAATTGCAGTAGTCTGATGCAACTGCAGCCTATGAGTTACAACACGCACAGTTGTGCATGTGCTACTACACAAATGCACTACTTTTATTGATGTAGGCTACTTTGGGAAGTGTATCTACTGTGTAGATACACTTACACACAATTCGGAAAAGGAGGTAGGATGGATGCAGCAGTGATGTGTGCAAGGAGCAATTCTGGAGACAAATACCTAATGAATAGTGCAGACTTGTGCAACAACTGTACCCTTTGTCCCATGGTTGCAAATGTGGCTGTGCTCTTACATAAACACTTATGTCTCTCCTTATGTTGGTACTAAGGACCCCTTTCTTATAGATTGCGTGTGCTGATAAATACTTTAGAAGGGTCAATAAGCCCACACACTAAACATATGCAGTGCCACTGACACCAGAGAGTTGGTTGACCAACATTTGTATAAATCTATACTTTTTAATGAATGGTTAAATTGTAATTTTCCTTTATGAAATAATTCTGTTTCCCTTACTCTAAAATTATGTTTTGTTACCTACTGATATGTCTGTATCATCTTATTATATTGTTATTCACAAAGGTGTAGAAAGAAAAGCTTTACCATTTGACATAGAGTACAGCTCAAAAACCCATATTAAACAGTTCAGAATATTCAATAGGCATGTTGTCTATTGATTTCTCATTGTACAACTAGCAGTTAAGCTGGTTATATACAGTCTTAAGGTTAAACTTGATGGACGTGTGTCCTTTTTCAACCTAACTTTCTATGTTACTATGGTTTGCCCCCAACAAATATGCAGATGCTCATTATAGTAAAAAGAAGCCTGAATCCCCAAGAAAGAATGACCAGAGAAGGCTGTTTCAGAACCTCTGATTTTGTCATTCAATGTGAGCCTCGGTTTCTCATTCCAAAGTCTGTTCGCAAACCAGACACAAGGAGAGCAGCTCTAAAATAATCAGACTTCCAGCCTTGCTCATTCTGCCTGTATAACAGCACCTGGAGGATTTCAGAGAACACTAAATTCCATGACAGATGCTCCCTTTCTTAAATGGATATTTGGTAAATGATCCCAAGGTTTCCCACACCGCCCATCACTGGAAATCAGCCCCTGGCTTCCTTTCAATTTAACCTGTTAAGGCTAATACCACAGAGGCCACAGGACGCCGAATGAAATATTAGGCATTCCCAGAGGCTCTCTGAATTATTTCCCATAAGGGAGCTCTTAAATGGGTTCAGAGCCAGGCTGCCTTCAAATGTAGTCTGAGAAGTGACACCAGGAGAGTAAATGATACACTTGTTTATATTTATTTATTTATTTCATCACACCAAGACTTTTAGACCACCAAATGAGAAAAAGAATATGTATATTTATATCACGGAGATATCCTGCTTTGTATATAAATCATTGGGCTCATCATATGGGACTACTTGAAAATGCAGAGGAGCAATGCAATCCCCTGGCACAGAAAGAATTTAACAGAAAAAATAGATTGGCTTGTTTCCTAAGGAATATTTTTCCCCATCCGCTGCAAAGCTGCGGCTGCACAATACTGTCTTTTAATGTCTGGCTTGCCTTAAGTCTAACCATGGAATGTCTGAATTTCCTGTTCATATCATCTTCTTCCATCCCTGCTTTTCTAATCTACGTTTAAACTACTACTTTATTATTATTTATATTTTTAACCAGAAATTGCTTGGCTACCTTCTAGTCACCTCAATAAAAGTCTCTCACCTTTGTTTTGTTGGTAACAAAAGAAGAGTTAAAAACCCCAACTGAATTGAGTAGGAGTCACTGCAGCCCTAATGCTGTATGGCTGGGTGCTCATCCACTGTATGTGACAGAAATACAGCTCATAAAATGGTAATTGTGGTGATAATGGCTGCAGAGCCAGAGATAAGTCATTTTTACAATGCATTTGTTCTCAGCCTCGTTATAACATACATTGCAGAAGCTGCCTGTATCACTGCTAATGAACAGTTATTAATGTGACTCAAAGATCTCCCTCCAAATCCTTCCATGTAGACTAACAGGAGCCGGAGACATTTCAACCATACTCAATGAATATAAATGTCAACAGGCCTATCCAAGAGCACTTCCAATTAACATCTCTATTTGGACATTCCGAGGTTGTTTAAACCCCCCTTGTTAATCTATTTTGTCAGTAAAACGTCCAAGTTTTCTGCCTTTGACCCTGGACTAACAGAGAAGAACATATTCTTCATTAATTTGTTATTGTTCCTTAATATAGTGTTCAGTGGAATGTTCTTTATGATGTATGAGGATAGTTTGTTCATTGCATATACTGTACATTGTAAATATAGCCATACCTGACTGGAAAGGGAGTATATGTGGGACAATAATTGCCTGCTGTATTATAAAAAGTATGAAAATATGTCTAAAAATCAAAAAAATATTTATCACATGAGCAAGTGATATATTCAAAATATTCTATAATTTAAGAACCAATTATAAATCTAATGAGGTGCTTCTAATTTACAGAGTGTAACAACTCACCCTGGTGGTCTAGTGGGGGTACGTTCAGGGCTGCCGACGCCGCGTTCATTCTGTTTGGCGCCCATCCGGGTAAATGCACATTCTGCCGGGTTCGCGTGCTTCGGCTAGTTCCAGCTATAATTGAAAAGTGCACAATGTGACGTCATCACATCATCGGCCAGCACAAAATTCTGATATTTAAAGGGCTCACTGTGTGAATCTCATTGCCTAACATAAAGGTCTATTCATTAGTTCCTGGGTGTGATTATGCCTGTTCTTGACCAAGTCCTGTCTGCTGCCTGTTTTTGACCCCTGCCTGTGTTTGACCATTCTCTGTGATCCTGAAACTCTCTGGTATTTTGACCCGGCCTGTGACCCGATTACTCTTCTGACTCCTGTTTTGTACTGCGCTGTCCTTTTGGTAAACTGACCCGGCTTGTGACTTTGATTACGCTACTGTCTCCTGTTATTGTTCTGCTCAGCTCATCTGGTATATTGACCAGGGCTATGACCCCGACTATGTTCCTTGTTCTCCAAGTCATTTTAACGTGCAGTTCCCTTGCTTGCCTAGAAATCCTCCCTGGATCCTCTCATATAAAGACCTGGTGGCACCCAAGTAGCGGAGGGCCCCTCCCAAAGCCAAAGGTGGTTGTTTGTTTTATGGTTAGAGGAGAATAAACTGGAGGTCCCTGTGGACTTGCAGATTAACACAGTAACAACTTTATTCAGCAGTATAGCATTCAAATAATACTTCTCAACCCTACAGTTATTATCCATAAAACAGAACTATCTATACCTAAGTTCCCTTTTAACTAGGTATCTATAAGTTGAGGTATCTGGCCCCCTCCCTAATGTTCTTTGGAGTCTCAGCTGCCAGCTACCACTATATCTCACAACCTACAGTCAGCTCAACAGGTCTATCCTGCCACTAGCTAGCCTAACTATTGACTCCTTTAGGATCCTCACTGAGGTGTCAAGTCTCAGGCTCCCTGGTGTCATTTACTCTTTTTCTCACATAGGAGCACACTTATTAAAGAGCACATTGTGTTTTTTTGACTTATTTTTGCTAAAAAAGCCAATTCGCAGCAACATTGTCTATTTACTAAAAGGGTAAAACAATTCCCTAACGAAAAACCTCAGCGCTAGAGAACATTTTCTCCAGGTGAATTTTTACTCTGGTGAAGAAGTGAAAATCCAGTAATTCAGCAAAATGCAAAAGTCTAGTTCACCAGGTTCAGGCTGGCAGACTCCCATTATAAAGATAGAGCAGACACTTTTAAATCACAACCAACATCACCCTTTCATTGCTAATTTTCTCCATAGAGAAAATTCAAAATTTTCGAGACAATTTTCCCTACTACTATTGTATGAGGAAATATATGGGTAATTTTCCCAGAGGATTTTCCCCAGGAGAAATATGGAGCTGTGTTGTGAAAATACACCTGGCAAAGTGAGGTGAACTGTGGTGAAATGAGATGAAGAGAGAATTCAGTGTTTAGTAAATGTGCCCCATGGCCTCTATAGGGAAATCCAATTCAAGTGCCACAGGAGAACCTGATCTAGAACCTGCTTAGGGGGTACCTAACAGTGTCTAGTGACTGGAACAGAAATAACACTATTTATGCGAAATATACTTTTTTCTACCCCCTTCAAAAATGCTCTGAAGCTATCGCTGGATTGAATATTTTCAAATGGCTGCAAGGTAGCTCTGTTACCTGCAATAGAGCAGATGAGAAGGACATGGCATTCATTGCAGCCTGCGTCTGCTGTCACCCCACTATGTGCACTTTGCACCCTACTCTGCATGCAAAAATAACCTCTACTGTGTCATCAGAGCTATTTCTAAACAGAACTCCTACTAAACCTAACCTAAAACTCAAATATAGTAATTCAATATCAGTTTGTAAACCATTTATTACATGCAGAGTCATTATTCATACATTATTAGTTAAAAATACTCTTTTTGTAGTCATGTGTCACATCCTGTAAGTCATCAGAGCAAACTAAATGTACAGAAAATGCTTAAGTGCCAAGTCAACTGACTGTATCTAAAGTGATGTTGAGTGCACTAAATTATTATTGAACACATATAGCTGCTATAGCATCTCTTAATAGTACAATAAAGCAATAAGGCAAAGTTTTTTATGACATAAATTTGTAAATCAATAGCAATTATGGAAATTCGCAATGATTTCAAACCACTTCATCGTCCTTTCCATCGCTATTATACCAAACATAATCAGCCCTGAAGAAGCCTCTAGTTTACAGTGGGGAGGTAATCTACATTGGCAGAAAATTAAAGAAAGAAAAACTTTTTGTATAATATGGCACTCATTTTTCCATACTGTGCATCAAAGACAGTTCTTCTAGTCTTCTTCAGTTAGCTTCTGCTAAATTGTTTTAAGAGTCAGAAGCAGAAGACTAAAGATTATAAACAGTAAGAGAGATGCTGTTTTGCTTTAAATACTAACAATAGCAATCCCAGTAACAAATTTATTTAAAACTATTGTTACAATTTGTAAACCGTAAAGTTGCTTAGAATTACATTTTCTTATACTAAGCAAAAACAGTTATTTGGTGGATATCTCCATCTTCAAGGCTCTGATCTCCTGATCATCCAGTTGTATACCTTCCAATTTATTTCCTGTGGGCTGTTATAATACTGTACATCATTATGCACCCTTCCCAGTTTTTTACAAGGCCAAACCCAAGGTTGGTGACCTACTAGTAACCTATTAAAACTGTTGGTGATATACCCTAACAGCATATGTAATAGGTTGTATTAACCCCCCCCAACAATTTGCAACCTGTGAAACGAACAAACTGATCCTTTGAAATCTTATTAGTTGCTATTGGTTACTGCTCCTGGGCAAACTTTGTGCTTTTTAATACATATGGAGGATAGTGTATAGTGAAGGCATGCTAAGTTAGATGAGGGTAAGCTTCTCTACAAAAATTAGTTTTGAGCGTTCATCATGAGTCAGTGATTAGGGAAAAGTTGCCAGAGAATGGGGCCACAATAGGGAAGTCCTGAATGCAAGTATGTGAAAAAGGAATAATTAGAGCTGAGAAGCAGATTAGTAGAGCATTACAAGCATTTTGGTGAATACTTGTAGATAAGTTCAGATATTTAAGGTGGAGAACTGTTGAAGGTCAGGGGAATTAGTTTGAATTTTATTGTGAATGGTAGCAGAAGCCACTGTAGGAACTGGTAGAGTGACATGGCAGAAGAAGAGGAATCGTTAAGGTATATGAGTCTGGAAGCAATTCTATTATGTATTATGAAAGGGGAAGGCCCATTAAGAGAGTGTTACAGGGTCAATATATGATATGTATGAAACCTTGTATTTACTCATCTTATCATTTATTAAACGTTTAGAAAGTTTTTCTTCCGTGTTCCCCATGTCCTAGTCTGATCACACTTTCAATTTGTGCATGTCATTTTTATCCCAAATGTCTTGCCATCTCTACAACTGATCCAAATTTAACCAAGCTTCCATTTTTATTTCCATTTATATTGAATGTAAATGAAGCATTATTTAATATTTAAGGAATGCAACAACTTCCCCCATTCCTACCTACCCAACTACCTACCCTAATACTATGTACTACAGGGTCTAAAACACCTTTTACTAAATACCAGGCTTTTTATTCCAGGGCTAGTGAGGGGCAAATTTATTCGGCAGGCGCAAATTTGCGGAGAATTTCCGTGTTTCGCTGCCGGCGAATAAATTGCTGCAAAAATCAAAAATTGCCACTGCCGACAATTCCAAGGCTGGTGACAATTAATAGATGCCCATTGAATTTAATGTGCATTGGAATTGTCACTGGCATCCAAATTGTTGCCGGCAACAAAATTTGCGTTTCGCAAATGTTTTGCCGAATTTGGCGGGAGAAATTTGCCCATCACTATCCAGATCACAATAATGGTAAATGTAGGCTATAGGGGTGAGAACTGCATTAGGGTTGCCATAAGGTCACCATACACAGGTCAATAAACTGCTGACTCAGTCCAGAATTGGCAGCTTTTATCCACCCTTGTATGGCTTCCTTTAGTTGTCCCTGTGTCACAGTGAAAAAGAGGTAGGATAACTATGCTAAATACAAAGCTATGAACTACACTTTTTTTCTAGGCTTTCCTTGTCCTTAAAAATATTACTGAGTGCATATGAGCAATAAGATACGGATTTGTCAGATTATTGATATGTGAGCTGGAAAATCAATTGGCGATGGAAGGCATTGTCTCTGATGTTAAAAGAAGTACAGAATTCCAAACTTCATAATGTGTGCCAAAATTTTAATACTAGTTCATTTATCTCATTCTCATGCGCACATGTATTTGTGTTGAGCAGTGGAGTAACTACCGGGGGAGAAGGGGTGCGATTGGGCCAGAGCCCGCACCCCCTCAGGGCCCCCCGGCAGCACACACGCAGAAAATATCGTATGGAGGGGGGCGGGGGGGGCCCAGCAGCACATCCCACGCCAGGGCCCGACCCCCTCTAGTTACGTTACTGGTGTTGAGGAATTCCCCATTAACGCAGTAACCTTTACACTGATATTCTGACATTGTCTTTGAAGCAATACTGTGAAAACCAGTAAGCTAGGGCAAGTAACCTGTGTGAGAGTACTATCCATGAAACAGTACTCTTATTTATCCATCTCTATAAGGAGACATAGTGGGACTTATTTATAAATACTGGGCAAAGTTGCACCTGGGCAATAACCCTTAGCAACCAATCAGTGATTAAATTTGTTCAGCTGCAAGGAGAACAATGAAAGCAAACATCTGATTGGTTGCCATAGGTAACTGCCCAGGTGCAAATTTGTCCGGTGTTTGCCCCAGTGTGTGTAGTGAAATGACGTTTATGCAGAATTTAATAGCATATAAACACCATTATATACACACACACTCTCTCTCTAAATAACAGAGAGAAAATCTAAAAATTGTATTTCAAAATCAACACAAATAGCAAAAAATGATAGGGTAGCACCTATTATAATACACATTACAAAGAATGATCATCTTTCACATACAGTTAGTCCCTAGTCCATTAGAGGTAACAATCTAATATCCCTATAACACACTAGGCTCAATGTAATTGAGAGGCAGGTATCCTGCCTATATGTTTTGGAGTATGGGTGGAATGTAGAGTGTGTGTTGTATTTTTTCTTTAAGGGCAGTTCAGGAATGAGGTCTCTGCAATGGCCCATCTAAATACACATTGTACATAAAAAGCAAAAGCCACTGAAAGGGGCCTTTCAACCTGCAGGAATAGAGGAAATTTGAATCTGTTGCATGTTGACAGGGCATGTATATTCTTTGCATTTGCAATTTTAATGAAATTACCGACATCATGAAAATGTAACCCAAGTAACTAGTAAATTACTTCCATCTTCCTACCCAATTGTTCTCCATTGAATTTCTTCCAAGGACAGCCTTTAATAACATAGTGACACACTATAACAAATTAACCACCCTGCTTGGGATGCCCTTTTATTCATATCTGCTGGAGTGTCTCTTTATTATTCTTGTCTCTGGGGGGAACAATCTGTTTATGCAGCATACTGCTTTCTCCTCTACATGCTGCACTGGTAGAACATCAAGGCCCTTTTGCTGCCAGAGCATTTTCATTACATTCTGCATATGGATCCCTGGAGAAGGAAGGATTACAGTGAATCTCGATAACCCATCTTACACATTATTTTATTATGAAGTGTTAATAGCCATACTCATGACTTGGCTTTTTTTTTTTTTTTTTACAAAAAAAAAACAGCTTGTTGGATACCCTCTAAAATGGCAGAAGCAATAAAAGTATATAAAAGCAATAAAAGCAATAAAAGATCCCTTTTGGGGGCCCAAATTGCTCTTTTGACTCTGTGCAGTTGGGAAAAGAAAAGCATGGATTTTCCCATAATATAATATGTTGTCACTGTGGCCTCCCCAGTTCACATGCAACAGGTTGAAGATTTGCTGCCATGTTAGTAGAGTGACAATAGTACATGTATGGCATCCATTATGAAACCCATTTTCCAGAAAGCTCTGAATTATGGAAAGTCTGTCTCCCATAGACTCTATTTTGTCCAAATAATACAAATTTTGAAAATAATTTACTTTTTTCTCTGTAATAATAAAACAGTACCATGTACTTGATACAAACAAAGATATTATTAATCTTAATAGGAATAAAAAACAGATATCTAGCCTTTATACATTCCATTTTTGGAACTATATTGAAAACATGTTTTATTTTGCACAGCCTATCTCTTTACCCAGAGTTTATTTTTATACCGAACAATTCCTTTAAATTGTGTTTTTTCATGCCATCTATGTGTGCTAATGTCACGACCGGTGTTCGTTTTGAAGCACGAGTACGAAGACGTTGACACCACCATCATTGCCTCTACTAGAAGTGCTGACTGGACGCAGTCATTTTGAAATGCACTCAGCATAGACCAAAATCCCAGTAACAACATCTAACAAGTCCCAAATCTCTAAAGTGCACTGCACTTTGTATATCTGGAATTAAATTTGGAGGTCATTCCTTTCCATGGGGGGCACACAAAGTCTGTACACCCCAATTCTGCCATTACATTTTCCATAGAAACAGTGGTAATGTAGTGACTGAAATGGATTCTAGGGAATTTTTATTCTAGGAAGCCATTTGAAATAATATTTTTCACTCTATAGAACTTAAAACGGGTAGTGTATCCCCCTTTTTTTTATTGAAATAAAAAAGGCTTGTGCTACACACATTTTACAGCAAATAATGCCTTAGGGTGAATAATGCTGATATCTGGCATACCGGGTACCATGCATTTTTCATATGACATATTATGGGTCTCTCCACCTATCCACAAGATGTGCCATGAGTCACAGAAGAGATCACCTTGTTTTCAACCATTTTATAGAGCTTCTTTACTGTATCTGGAAACAAGTTCTGAACATGTGTGAAGGGGAATAAAAAGTAATAGGAAACTGACAGCACACTCGAAAACACTGGGAATTTTGTATGATAATATCATTCAACTCTAGTCTCTAATCTTTCGTCAAACTGTCCACCTTTATTTGAAGCAACAGCCATCATTGCTGTGTTAATTCACAAAAAAAGTAAGCAAGGAATTTGCAGGCTCGCAGTCAGAGAATATATATAATTCACAGAGGCAGAAATACAGATGGACATCAGGAAGTTACAGTGGAAAACAACTTTAGAAGAATTGGGGAAATTTTCAATGATAGCTAGTAATATCGCATATTCTTATTTTTATTTACCAGAACAAACAAAGGCACTGTATCATCTAAAGAAAACAAACCCACAGCTCCAGGAAATGGCTAACATTTTAAAAGTACATGCATAGACATTAGGGCACATGTAAACACACAAGTGCAATTTTTAGCACAATCGCCTTTTTTTAACCATTATTGTAGCTGAAAAAAAGACGCTGCTGTTGATACAATTGCACTGCATCTACCACTATTGCACCTGATTTGTCAAAATGAAGTACAAGTGCACTTTGTTGCAAATTGGATACAGTTGTGTCAAGTTTTTTCACAGTCTGTCTGGTGTTCACCATGTCAGTGACTTGTGTGTCCTATTCTTTTGGATCAATGAAAAGTCCGCAATTGAAGCACTCTGCTAAGGGAACCCTGGAGCTACTGCCGTCAACCCTGGAGCTATTGCCTTTGGATCAGGATTACCACAGAAGCTTGCATTAATCCCTACTGTGCCAAATTGTACTCACACTTGAGTTACTGTATATTGGATATTGGTTCAACTGCAGCAGGTGCAGTAGGCGCAGTGCATTTCTGTCAAGGGCATTGACCTTTTGTGACTCCAATGATGCTGGAATTCTGGGGAATAATGATGCCTTGTTGGGAAAAAAAATGCTGATTGCTCTTAAAATTGCACTTTGCTCACTGCACTTGCATACATTCATGTGCCCTAATGTGTCAGGTTCCAGTCTAGGAGTTACCGGATTACCAAAGAACACATGCAGAGTTTTTTGGTTTCAGCATCTGATCAGCATTCAGTCAAGTTCTCTCTTCTGTGGATGCTTCTATCTCTGTGCCAATAAGCATTATAGCTGCCTATAGTGCCCACAGCTTTTTTCAGCAGCCTATGTATATAAAGGATAATAATATGCAAACATATTTGTACATGATCATGTCTCCTCTAAATTGAGGTTAGGACTCCCATGCAATTGGTAACAGCGCATAAATGGTAAGAGATAGAAGATACGATAATATAGACCACATAATAAGCTATTTCAATGTATAATAAAGAAGCTGGATTTTAAGTTGAGTGCAATAGTATAAAAATAGTTATACTGTAGGTAGAAACATTATCAAAGTTCTTTTCTCTTACCTGAGAGATTTATCTAATATTAGCCATTATAGTTAAATAATAGAGCAAAATGTTTCCCAGCTGGCAGCTCAGAGGAGATCTTACTCCTCTCAAAAGGCTTGCTAGTTGCCATCATGTTAAATTAAATCACTGATCACTGTGTATTCTGCTGTCTGAAATGATTTGCTCACGACTTAGCTTCCTTAATAAAATTATATTTTCTCATTTTATCTCACAATAAGAACTAATTAAGTGTTTTTTTTTCTTATTCAAACAGTATTTGGGTAAGCGTGACCTCAATTACAGGAGTGGAACCATTTAGATTGACTTTCGGACTACAAATAATGTGAAACCATATTTTATACAAGAATTCTATAAATGTCTTCAGGGTATGGGGTGAGCTGTGCTGGTAATGCCACAACTGCTGTTGGTGCTCATTGCTCTGCATGTTAAGTATTCAAATTGTTCCACATGTATTTGTTTAACCACATTAGCTAAGCTATACAGGCGATGGCTGCTGCTTAAAGATAAACTGTAATAGTCTTGTAACAGGGTCACAGAAGCACTCTCTTTTCTTAGGTAGAACTACATGGGTGACTTTGGTGCATTTCCGGCGGATCCAATGCGCTGCACCAAAACGCAGGCGTCAAATCAGATGCAACGGAAAATAAGGTAAGCAATTGTAATGTTGGATGGTGTTGCAGCGTTTATCCATCATGACACGACTGTAGGATGCAGACGCAGTCTTTTGGTGAAGCGTGTCGGATCCGCCACAAACGCACCAAAGTCGCCCATGTAGTATACCATTAAGCAGAGCCTTATTTGATTAAACAGCTCTGAAGAGACAACACTTGTATATTCTCTTTGGGTCTCACCCTGCAGTAGCGGTCCTTGGCCCCATGGAGCATAGTGATATTGGCCTGACATGTCACCTCCTGCTTCTGCAACAAACTTTATGAGTAACAACAAACAATATTAATAAAATTATATCTACATAGCAGCAAAGCAGCAAGATAGTAGAACAACAATAATAAAATATATTTATCGCCCGTAAGGTGTTACAGATCAGTTGGCAGTTTACCTTCTCAAAGTCTCCATATAGTAAAGAGTTTAAACTGTTCTTCCTACTGGTTCAACATTTATCCCTGCATTACAACTACTGTAGCTCGGACACTGTATCTAAAACATTTATATTGTTTGAAGGGTTGTTATATTCTACATATTTATACTTTGGTGGTTGATGCCCCTTTATTGAGAGCTGCAAAAATCAAAAGGGACTGTTACAGGTACCAGTTCACTCTTTTAACAGACATTAAGAGACTTGTATTTTATATACAGTACAAGCATGGAATCCCTAATCCAGTAACCTTAAAGCTCCAAATTAAAGGAAGGTCATCTCCTATATTTTAAACAATTATTTCACATTTTAAAAATGCAAAGATTTCCTTTTACTCTATAATTAAAAAACAGTAGTTTGTACTTGATCCTATTTAAGCTGTGTGAATCTATATTTGTGCCAAAACAATCCTATTGGTTTATGTAATGTCTTAATTATGTTTAACACAACTAAGGTATGGAGATCCAAAGAAAAAAACACTTCCTGCCTTAACTTTCTTTCTACCCTTTTCCCTCTAGGGCAGTAGTTCCCAAATGGTAACACGTAATCTGTATGAACTAAGGTGGGGCCTGATTAAAGGTTTTAACAGCACCTATGAAGATATGGTAATGGTGGAGCTCACCCAAACGTGTAGCCGATCGCTGCTCTCGCGAGATCACAGTGACTCCTTTCCGAAGACTCCAACACTTGCAAAACATATGCCCCCATTAAGTTCTGACCGACATATCAATGGGAGACGCTGATATTAATAACAATACAACATCAAATTGGCAGTGGGTGTTTTCTGCACGCGTTTCGTGCCTCTATGCTCTGCACTCTCATTCTTATAAAATGGTCTGTTTGGCTTTAAAGGTACAGTTCAGTGTAAAAATAAAAAGTGGGTAAAATAAAAAATATACACTTGTAGTTAGGTAGCCAAAAATGTAATGTATAAAGGCTGGAGTGACTGGATGTCTAACATAACAGAACAAAACTTCCTGCTTTGCAGTTCTGTAACTCTGAGTTAGTCAGTGACTTGAAGGGGGGCCACATGGGTCAAAACTGTTCAGTGAGTTTGCAAATGATTCTTTGCATGCAGCTCAGTTTTTTTTATTTTGCTCAGCCTAGCTATTTACCTAGTTTTTATTTTTATACTGAACAATTCCTTTAAGGGAACCTCTCATGTAAAAGTCCTTAATTTTTTTTGTTTGTTTCTTAAGCAAAAGTCCTATGCAAATGTCTAAAAACACCTAAGCTTCTAAACACATCATGTACTGCACTAGCATAAATAAGCACATGTAAGCTGAAAGAAAAGTTTTACTGTGTAATTAAGGTTTGCCATATCAGCTCTTTTCGATCTATAAACCTATAAAATCCATTAATTAGTTTGCTTGCCTTACTTTGAATGAAAGCCAAAGGATATTCAAAGTGCAAGGAAAAACAGTGAAAAACAATGATAAGATAATATCAACAGACAAGGAATTACCTGTGTGTCTCATGCAACTTATTCAGCAATGTTGTTGGATTTTATAGAATATTTAATAAAAATGTGCCCCAGTCTCATACAAACTGAATGTTTGGTTTCAAACACTTACTGGTTGCTGAAGGATACTAGACCTGTGGCAAATGTGTGCAATGTTTATTATATTACCTCTTTATTGTGTTTTTACTGTTTTACAGATTGTTATTCTGTAAGTGTATCTCAACCTCCCATAGAAGCAACCAGCACCCAGAAGGCTTTGATGTGCGAGGCACTAGCTCGAACAACCCAAATGGTTACTTACAGAATGGGTCCATTAATGTATTTAAGCAAGGGGTCCTGACATCCTCCCAACTGCTGTTTTTGCTGGTGCCTTGAGAGTTCTTTACTTTTTTCCTAAAGTCAACTTATGCTGTACACATTAACACTCTCTCATTTTTAGGAATCCCTCAGTAAACCAGTATGGCTAAATGTAGTGAAATCGAAAAGTATATGGGAAAGGTAATAAAAATCAGCAGTATTAAAGATTACTTGGGTTGCATGAACTCCTGCATAGTGCAGTAGAAACATATTTATTCAAATTATGATTAAAGGCCCTGGCCTCAGGCAGCATTGCTCATGGTAGCTTTAAGAGCTGAATCTCTGGATAATAAACTGTAAATTTGGTTCTTCTAGTGCAAAGAGAGCAATTGCATTCTCTCTACTAGCGAAGCACCCCCCTACCCGCTCCGACACGTTAAAGCTAAGGTCGGTGCGGCATTGCAGAGGCCACCTCAGGCAGGGCTGCCTTCTGAAATCACAGAGCCCTGTAAGACAAAATTTTCTGGGCCCCCTGGTCCCGCCAGCCCCCAAGCCCCACCCCGTATTTCGCCCACCCCACAGTAAAAAAGCCAAATAGAAATCAGAGCTAAAACAGTAATGCCCATTGGTGGCCAGCCCCAAGACACATGTTATAAAAAGCCATCGGAGATTAAGGGCCCCCTGCAAGTGAAAAAATATTGATGGCCTAGACCCCCCCCCTAAATTATAAAAGCCATTGGTTATGGCCTGTCCCGTTAAGTGAATTTGCCTCAAGGTGTTGACCAGAAGTGTCTGCTGTATTTGTAACTAAAAACAGAAAAACTACTAGCTCCATTTGGTTAATGGTGTGTGTCATTCTGGGGATATTGCAAACACTTACAGCCCATGTCATTAAGACTCTCACTCATTACCTTACTTGGGAAGCTTTTAACTCAGTCCTTGCTGGATCATGGGAAATTCCTTTTTATCAGGGTTGGGTTAGTATCACCCAATCCTTGCCATATCCCAGCTGGATCTGACCTGATGCATGAAACTAGACATTTAACTTACTCCTTGCTAAGTGATAAATGAATTAACCCAAATGTTGTTGGGTATGAGTTAGAAATATTTATCCCTAGATAAATGAGTTAGAGATATATATATATATATATTTTTTTTTTTAAATCTGAAAGTTCAGTTGATATTTATAGTTAATAACTGTAGGGAAGAGTGTTAGTGTGTATCTGATTCACTTATCAGTTATTACATATGTTTGTTATTTTTGAGTGCTTGTACCAGATGGATACGTGTGATATAACTCTATACTCTTACTAATTAGTTTTACATCTATGGCCTTTATTTTTCTTTCCTTTTTGGTGAAGTGCAAGCCTGTAGAAAAAAAAAATGTTAATGCTTTATTAAAGGCTTTAAAAGCTCAGGCACGGCTCTCACCCCTACACCAAGGCCAATACTCACTTACGTCCATTGCCGAGTTGAAAAGCATTTCCAGCTGCTCCTGAATCACACTTCCAAATAAAAACATCCAGAAATTCATTTTCCTGACCGTGCAAACAGCCTGCTTTGGCTTTCATCTAACGAAGAACTGCAGGAGCAGCTCCATGCCTCCCATTTAAGCTAAATATCAAACTATAAAACTTAGAGTGGACTGACTCAAACCGCAGGTTATTAATTCAAAGTTTCAGAAACAACTTATAGGAAAGTTTTAGGCTTCTTTGTACATTTGACAAAGAAAGTATCTTGTGTTGGGTATCCCAACAGAAAAAGTTTGCCTTACTCTTGGAGAGGCCAGACCTTCCTTTTAATTAGAAAGTTTATTAAAAACACATCCTGCAGGACAAGCTGAATACAATGTATTTTATATAAATTAAGAAGAATTAAGAAGAATGTCAAAGGATTTGCAATTACTATGCTACATGTTTTTTAAATAAGGACACTAATCTTCCTTTAATTTTACTAAGGTCTATGTTGCTGGCAAGAAAGAAGGGTTTCCAGGGCTCTTTACTGGCATATCTAAAGTATGCCTTTTCAAGTTATACGTTATAAGCAGTTGCACTGCACAGGAGCAAAACTTTTTGTAAACAGATGTCTTCTTGTTATTGGTATCCACAATGGTCTTTTTAGAGGTAAATAACAAGAGAGTTGGTAAATAACAAGAGAAAAAAGAGAGACTGGGTTTGAGACAGAGGAGACAGATTGTAATGTATAGTAAAGCATTCCAAGATTAGCATTTGGACAGTGGCCTTACAGCTCACACAGTTTTTTATTTGAAATTATTAACATGTATTCATATAGCGCCAACATATTGCGCAGCACTGAAATGTATCCAAACCAGCATACTCTGTACAAAAATGGATTAGTAATATTAAGGGGCCACGGAACTATATTGAGTCCTCTGCCACAAAAATACATTTCATACAGGGAACCCATAGTTGGCTTTCATAAGGTAATACATCAGAAAAATTACAGTGATGATATAAAAGTTATCGTCAATATACTTTAGAGGACGAAGAACTTCAGGCAGAATAGCCGTCCATTTCTTCTTCTAGACTTTTTCCGGACTTTAACAGATTCTGTTGACTTATTTGTAATCATTATAAGACACTCTTGTCCCCTCTGAATTGTAAACCTTAAATGCATGGTTTCTCCTACCACTTTCTATTCTAGCATTTCTATTTGGCTTCTGAAGTTTATATTTTCCTATTATACTCTTTCCATTTTATTTGTTTCCCTAGGGAAAATACTGATATGTGTGATTGTTTAATAAAATTGTAAAGACTTTCCATTTGTCCATTGTGTTTATTCCTGAAAAAAGTTTCCCTTTGTATATAGGCTGCAAAGATAACCTTATCACTGGATTTCTCATGCCCAAATAGGCCTTTTCCTGGCAAAGGTACCATAACAAATTGCTGTAGTTTGCTTTTGCAGTCCCTGACATCTGAAATAAGCAGATTTAATGGTCAGCAACCTGTGCTTCTCTCAGTGAAATCTCAAGAGGTAACATGACGAGAGTCAGTAAAGTCTCTGGATTCACAGAGTCTCTACAGTGTCAGGAAAGCCCAAATGGGGGTGTAATAAATGCTGCAAAGATATGTGCAATGCAAACAATATTTCCTCTCTTTTAACATTTTCTTTCACATTTAATATGGGGATTTTGCAAAACAGTCATCTGCAAACACTGATACATTACTTACAATAGCCTCCCCTAAGTCATTAATAAACAAGTTAAATAAAAGTGGACCCAATACTGAGCCAATACTGAGCACTAAGAACCTTACTCCAAGTAGAGAATGTACCATTAACAACCACCCTCTGTACCCGATCCTTTAGCCAGTTTCCTATCCATGTGCAGACAACTTCATTAAGCCCAACAGACTTTTGTTTAGAAAGCAGTCGTTTGTGGGGCACGGTATCAAACGCTTTGGCAAAATCCAAATAGATCACATCTACTGCCCCCCACTGTCCAGCATCTTACCTCATCATAAAAATCAACCAAATTTGTCTGACATGACCTATCCTTCATAAAGTCATGATGGTTGCTGATCATAATGCCATTCACTAGGACAACATTTTTGAATGTGATCCCTTAACAAGCCTTCAAATAATTTCCCCACCACAGATGTCAAACTTACTGGCCTATAATTGCCAGGCTGAGATCATAATCCCTTTTTAAATATTGGAATGACATCAGCTTTTTTCAAATCCATAGGCACCATACCAGACGAAAGTGAATCTGAGAAAATCAGAAATAGGGGCTGGTCTAAAACTTAACTAAGCTCTCTTAGAACCCAGGGATGTATGCCATCAGGCCCTGGAGCCCTGTTGACATACATGTTTTTAAAGCTTTATGGATCATATCCTGAGTCAGCCTCTGACTAGATTGAGCTGAGCCATCAATGCAGCTATGAAGTGAGCCTGGGAACTTACACTCCTCTATTGTATACACTGAAGAAAATAACTGATTTAGCACATTTGCCTTTTCTGTATCTGTTTCAACCATACTGGTACCATTATTTAATGGAGCAACACTCTCAACCTGCATCTTTTTACAATTAATATATCGAAAAAGCTTTTTGGAGTTAGTCTTAGCCTCCGCCGCAATGCACTCTCTGTTTCCTTTCTTTGCCTTCCGGATTGCTGATTTACAACATTTTACAATATTTGCAGATTTATCAAGGGTCGAATTTCGAAGTTGAAAATACTTCGAAATTCGACCATCGAATTTAAATACTTTTAATAATTCGAATATCCAATTGGAAGTTTTTTCGGTCGATCAATTAAAATCGTTCGAACGATTCAAAGGATTTCAGTGATCGATCAAAGGCTTTTAATTCGATGTGTAAAGACTTGGAAAAAGTTTGTAGAAGGTCCCCATAGCAACATAGCAATTCGGCAGGTTTAATTTGGCGAAGTATTGAATTCAAAGTTTTTTTAAAGAGACAGTACTTCGATTATCAAAATGGTCGAATATTCTAACTATTTTTACTTTGAATCAAATTCGAAGTAAAGTCGAGGTATCCAAAAAAATTACTTCGAATTTTGACTTTTTTTACTTCGAAAATTTCCTCTAATTCACTTTGACCCTTGATAAATCTGCCCCATAGTGTTTATATTCATTAAATGCAGCTTCTGTCCCAACAGACTTGTATTAAATATATTAACCACAAAGGGTGATTCGTAGAGCTTCTACATTTACTCCTTAAGGGAATAAATTGAGTACAGTAATAATTTAATATCATTTTAAATGACAACCATTTCTGTTCTGTGTTTTTAGCTGAAAACGTAATGCCCCAATCAATGCCCTGAAGGGCAGCCCTCAAGGCACTAAAATTAGCTTTTCTGAAATTTATAATTTTTGTTGCCCTAGTGTATTTATGTTTTTGCACCAGACATTTAATGATATAACATTATGGTCACTCTAACCCAGGAGTTCAATGACTTGCACATTTGCTATCAGTTCTGGGTCATTTGAGATCACTAGATCCAGAATTGCATTTTTTTCTGGTTGGCTCCTCAACAACCTTTGCCATAAAATTGTCATGCAACAAGTTTATAAACTTGTTCCCATGAACTGATCTGGCAGTACTATTGTGCCAGTCAATATCTGGGTAATTAAAATCCCCCATTATCATTACTTTACCCAAACTAGCAGCCTTTTCGATTTGCATGAGGAGCTGCGCTTCCTCCTCCTCACTTACATTAGGGGGTCTATAGCATACGCCTACTCTTTACAATTGGTGAAGAACTCTACCCATAAGACTTCTACCCCCTCATTTTCTAACATAACCTCCTCCTTTATATAAGCTTTTAAATCCTGCCTAACAAACAGACATACCCCTCCTCCTTTTCTAAAGCCTCTGTCCCTCAGAAACAAAGTATAGCCGCTGATATTAACTGCCCAGCCATGCGGCTCATTCAGCCATGTTTCGGCCACACCAATCATATCATATTTTCCCTCCAGCATCAGCATCTCCAGCTCTCCCATTTTACCAGTCAGACCCCTTGCATTTGCAAACATACATTTAAATACTGGTACCATATTGAACAAATGACATGTGGTCCTTCCTATCCTTAACAGTATCCCCAACCAAATCTCCTTCCCCATTTCCCTTCCTTTGCCCACTATCTCATCTAACCTGTCTTCAACTGAATCTTTTACTGAACCCTCCTGCCCCATGCCTAGTTTAAAATCTCCTCCAACCATCTAGCCATCTTCTCCCCCAAAACAGCTGCACCATCATCACTGAGGTGCAGACCATCCCTAGCAAAGAGCCTGTAGTAAGCCCAGTTCTCCAAAAACCCTCCTCCCTACACCAATCTCTCAGCCACGCATTAATCTCAATAAACTCCCGCTGTCTTTTTAGCGTTGCTCATGACACAGGTAATATCTCTGAGAAAATTACCTTGGAAGTCCTCGTCCTCAACTTTACACCTAGTTTTTTAAAATTGTTCTTGAGGACTTCATCACCTCCTCTAACTTTGTCATTGGTACCTATGTGTACCAAGACTGCTGGGTCTTTCCCAGCCCCTCCCAATAATCTGTCCACTCGTTCTACCACATGCCAAACCCTAGCACCAGGCAAGCAGTAGACTGCTTGGCATGAAGGGTCCATGCGGCCGATTACCCTATCCACCTTTCAAATAATTGAATCCCCTATAACTAGAACCTGCCTTTCCTTCCTTACATTCCCCCAACACCTATAATAGAGCCTCTGCCTCCCAGGGTGCTCTGAGAGTCAGCCTGCTCCTACACACCAGTTCAGAGCTTTCTTTCCCAGCATCTTCAGCCAAAATGGTGAATTTGCTGTTTTGGACAAGCTAAGGACCAGCCCCCCTACCCTTCTGTCACCTACTTGCCCTCCTGACTGTCACAAACCTTCCTCCCTCATTAGCCTCCACTGCCCCTTATCCTCCCCCCACTCCACTAGCCCCTGCCAGTGGTTGCTCTGCTAGCCTCCTTCCCTCCCCACATTTGCCGCTGCCATCAGTGCTGCAATATATGTCATAAAACTTAATACAGAGGAAATGCCAAAATCTTTAAGGAAAACTATATCCCTAAAATTAAAGATCTTTCCAAACTGGTATACATATTTAAGTAAATATTGCATTTTTACATCTCTTGCCTTGAACCACCATATCTCGATGGTCTGTGTGCTGCCACAGAGATCACCTGATCAGAAATACTGCAGCTCTAACTGTAACAGGAAGAAGCGTGGAAGCAAAAGAAAGAACTCTGTCTGTTTATTGGCTCATGTGACCTAACATGTATGGTTTGTTTGTGAGCACCATGAATCCTAGGATCCCAGGGGGCGACCCTTATTTTTTAAAATGGCAATTTTCTATTTATGATTACCCAATGGCACATACTACTAAAAAAAGAATATTATTATGAAAATGGTTTATTTACATGAAGCAGGGTTTTACATATGAGCTGTTTGTGCAATATTTTTTATAGAGATTAACATTGTTCAGAGGGTATAGTTTTCCTTTAAGAAAATCCACTATGAGCAGGTAAAATTTGCAATGTCATTTCTGCAAACATTAGTTCTTATTTATGCATTACCATTTACAACTTTTATTAAATTCCCCAAAAGTTGCAAGATTTAATTTGTTTAGGGGCTTTTAAAAGTACTCATTCTCTACTCATTTACTACCCCTTTGAAACTTTGGAAATATTGTTATACAAAAGATACATATAAACACAGAAATGTCAACATATGGGAAACTATTTGACATGTAGGGTGACCAGGAAAGGAAGTCACAGTAAGTATGATGTAATATTCCCTGGCTATCTCCATGTCATCCAACACAAGCGGATCATTCTCAAGCTGCAAATAACTCAAAATATTCAGCTCCACATGTTTAACCAACTCAATCTCTTTTAAAGGCTGCTGAATGAAAATCCTTCAAATATTTCTAGAGCAGGGGTCCCCAACCTCATAAGCCACATTCAAATGTAAAAAAAAGTAGGAGAGCAACACAAATATGCAAATAGTCCTGAGGTTTGCCAATTAAGGGCTGTGATTGCCTATTGGTAAAACCTGTGTGGATTGGCAGCCTATAGGAGACTCTTTTTGGCAATGCACATCTTATGCAATATAAACTTGCCTCCAGGAATTCAAATACAAGCACTTTCTTTAAGGCCACTGGGAGCAACAGTTGGTGAAATACATGCTCACAAGCCACTGGTTGTGAATCACTGCTCTAGAGTGACAAACTGAAGTTTCTTACTATACATGGTTTAATCTCAATCCCACAGAGCGCCCAAATCATACAAACAAAGTGGTGAGTGCAGAGATTTTTATTTTGTGAGTAAAACACTGCTAGAAATCACTAATATGCACAAAACAGGATGAACCCAGAAAGTAAGTAGGGGAATGTAAGGGGGTGTCTGTAACTTGCATAGGGCTGCTTTAATAAAAATCTGACATTTCAAAGGCTAAAAGGTAATTTTTTTGCTTATTACATGTCCTTTAATGCTCCAGGTGGAAGATACAGTAGATTTTGTAGCAATGACTTACCTGTAGATAGGCATGCAAAGAGAAGATCTGTCAAATATATGCAGCATTGGGTGGCTTTTATTAAATATTCAAATATTTTATCTATCTATCATCTGTCTATTTAAAGAATTTAGGTATTAGATCCTGAAACCTAGAGTCAGATACTCGATTCCACTTGTCCAACTCACAGATTGGAGCAGACTGTTTTGTGTCCAAGACATTGAAGGCAATGCCAGGAGGTTGAGTAATCTCCCAAAGGAAAAGTACCAAGAGTAAAGTGATGACACTAAAAATATACTGTTTGTTTTTACTGGTAGTTGGAGTGGCTCCCAGGATACCAGGAAAACTCCCGGTTGACCCAGGTGTCAGTGGCCCTTATGCTGCTAAACATTTGGCTTATTTCATGGACATTCCCTATTTTTATGGGAACAGAGGCTAAATACTTCCCCAGTTTAGTAAGGGAACTCAAAAAAATTGTGTATTTATTGCCCAGAGGGCAGACTTTGCTTATATGTGTTGCATATGGAAATGAGCACCCCTGTACCAATAAACTGCCTTAAAAAGAAGAAAGTGTATGTTTTCAATCCTGCACGTTTACATTTACAATCTCTCTCTCTCTCTCTCTCTCTCTCTCTCTCTCTCTCACTCTCACTCTCTATATATATATATATATATATATATATATATATAGAGATACAGATTTTCACAGGGGAATTTTCTCAGCAGTTTCGCGAATTTATTCGCCGGCGGTGAATAGCGGGAATTCGCCACAAATTTGTGCCTGGCGAATAAATTCACCCATCACTAATAAAAATACATACAAATCATAATCCTTATTTAACCCATGTGTTAAATAAGGATTATGATTTGTATGGGCTGGGGAGTGTTGTGATGTCATATCCCATTAGTGAGTTCCTGTTTAAAAGGGATGTACTAATTTGTATCTCATTGTAACTATTCAACCCATGTGCTTGAAAAAGGAGTCTGTGTACTTCGAAACGTTGTACTGCTGGGACATACTGTAACATACAGTCGCACATACTGTAACAAGAGTTGTGATGTAAAAGTGATGTTCTGTCTGTTAAGCATACCCTTGCCTTGATTGTATTAATACTTTTGAAAATAAAATTGACACTTTGCATGTTGTAATCTCACATCTTCTGCCTATCATCCTGAACATTGTCACAGACTCAAGAAGAGCTGATGACATTGTTTTTTCATTGTTTCATATTCAGATTTGCAAGAAGGATCTCTCAGTGCAAGGCCCAAGTGCCAAAATGGCAATTATTCCATAAATACATTGTGATGATCTTCTGGCAGTGTCTACTGATGTATTATGTCTTTGTTTTATTTTTTATCCTCCATAGTATATTTCTGTACCTGTTAGAAGCACCTTTATTGTGTGATTTCTGTGCTTTCTGCATCGATGAGACCATAGAATTACAAAACTAAATCCCAATTACCTCCCACCCAGCTCTTTTCTCATAAACAGCTCTTTAGCAAGATGTTTAAATGTAAAAATCACATTTATTATTTGCTTACAACAATGTTGTTTTTACTTTAATGCTCAGTCTTCATATAAAACAAGAAGGTTTTTCTTTATCTGTCAGACCAATGCTTTATATAGATCTTGTATAAAATAAGGTTTGCAAATGCACCAAGCAGAAATGCAATAACATGCAGACTGGAAAGAGATTGAGTGAAAGAAAATAATTAAAAACAGATCATTTTACCTTAATTGGATTAATAGCTGGTCTCTAGAATATAGAAGGGATGAGATTTCAGCAATGTGGAAACTGCTTGCTTGACAGAAAGGGATTAATCTATTGGCCCCTGTCAGCTTGTTGACTAATAACCTATTGATCCATCTGTGATATACGCACCAAGTCCATGCAACTGGAAACTGCTAACCCACCTGACACCACCAAATTAACTTAATGAAGGACGCCCAGTTTTATGCTGCCTAAGCTTTGCTTTCTCCTGTGGCAATTGGAAGGTTAACCAAATGAAGTACTGATGTACACTGATATGATGTATCACTGAAGCCCTTTAAAATACATTTAGCTTTATATGGCATTGTTTCCAAAATCTATAAAGTTTGTGATGAAATTGATGTGAGTCTTTTTCAGTGCCTTGCTCTGGTGAGTCTCTTTCACTCTCTAATGGGCGATGGGTGGCTTGAAAGTGAAAGGAGAGCTGTAACATACTAGTCAATCAGGAACCTTTAGAAGGCAGCAGATACACTCAGAAGCACACAGGTTTCCGGTGTTCACCAGAGCCGTTTTGGGGGTCCCGGGCTTTCTGCTCCGGAACCACAGAGAGTAAGTGCGTATTAGGTAGTAACAAGTCCGAAATGAGGTACCAGCAAGGCAAAAACGTAGTCTGTCAGGCAAAAAGGTCAAGGCAGGAATCAAAATCAGGAATCAGGCAGGAGTAAAACAAGGAATTCAAACACTTAAGAAAACGCTTAGGCAGGATCTGAACAGAAGCAAGCTTGGGCACTGTTAAAATGGAGATTAGGCCTTTTAAAGGAACCTTTGGCACCACAAATTCAAATTTGTGCTGAGTGATGACGCACCCAACTGCAGGCGACGTGACGCCGGCATCACATCACGGAACCCAATGTCAGTGCCGCATCCGCACCCACAATCAGGAAGGGACGCGATAGGAGGTAAGAACTCTAGAAACTCTCCCGGCGCATCTTACACGGGCATTTAAAGCAAGATATGTAATTAGGAGCCTGCATTTACATAGTTCAGTAATATGGTATTGTTAGATTAATATTTAGGACTGCTGATGGGAATACATAGAATACAATATCACAGAACCTATAATAATAGAAATCTTAAAAGCATTTACTTTCTAAAGATTTTAGAGGTTGCAAAGAGAATTAAAAACATTACCGCATTATTAACTGAATAAATTCGGTCGTTAGGAAATATAGTAGATAGAAATAGGAACAGGAAGAGGACACAAAAATATTAAGAAATAAAACAAGTTGATCAGAGGATGAGATAAGATGATTTAGGAGGAAAAGGAGTGAGAGGGAGTTTGAAGAAAGCAATAAGCATACAATGTGAAAACAAGAAGCATACTGCACAGTGGGGAAATATTAATAAACTGGGGTCTGAGCAACAGATAACAAATAAAACAATATAGGGTGAGCAGATCAAGTAGCCAAGACCAAACAAACATTGAGGTACAGTATGCAAGAAATAAATGTGAGGGTTTCAAATGGAGGAAAGAAAGGTGAGTAAGGAAAATAAAATAGGTACTACAGTTATTGCACTGCATATAGTACAATTTATAAGACATTTAGGGGCCCATTTACTTAGTTCGAGTGAAGGAATAGAGGAAAAAAAGTTTGAATTTTGAATGGTTGAATATAGCTATGTAGCGCTATAGTAAATTGAGTGCACCTTACTCTACTATGGGCTTCACTCCTAGTACATATGCTCCGGATGAGACCTTAAATCTTAGGGAGTGAGCCTTCGCATTGAGGTGGAAGCAGGGTGTAGTGCAACTGTAACAGTAATCAGGGTGCAAAGAATTGGGTGCCAGTGGTTCTTATAACTTAACTAAATAACAGATTTATTGAGCACAGTATACAATCCTTAGTGGAGTGTACATAGATCAGAACATTGCAGGTTCATACAATACATTGAATAGGCAGTACTCACAACACCTTTGGTCAGTATGATTCTCCTCAGAGATAGGAACAATACATGCAGCTTTGAGGAGGTACACCCAGCTTTCAGCCTTTTCCCTAAATGGAACCTGAGGGGAATCTATATACCCTAGGTCTGTACACTTAGTCCCTACTTCTGGGCAATGAGTACCCTGGGATCTTAATCCCACTACAATCCTCGTAGGAGCCTCAGACTGCTCAGCTAAATAAACTGACTGACTATCACTCCTAGAGTGATCTATAAGGGTGAGTATCCTATTCTTACTAGACCTGACCTGTCTAGGTTCCACTTGAGCCCTGCCTCCTGCACAGGCTAGAGCCAGCACAAGATGGACCCTGAAAGTATGGCTTCAGAGCCTTTTATACTCTAGCACAGTGCCATCTGCTGGTCACTCTGGGAAACAACAAGAGTCAACAGTACCCCTCCCTTAATGATTTGTTCCCAGTATGCTCCTTCTTATAATGTGCTATGCCCATAGCCTCTACCAGTTGCCAGCTTTAAAGCGTGCCCCAGAACTAGTGTCCTCATTACATAGATATATGGTAGAATAGGACCCATACAGCCACCTTATATTCCTGTTCTCTTGCCAAGAAGATTAAGGTAAAAAAAAGGTTGAGTCTTAACCAGAGAATTGGTTTAAATAACTTTTTGAAACTAAAGGAGGAGAGTAAAGCATCTGCACTGCTTCCAATGATTGCTTTTCATAGGTACCAAGCACTGGGTTATCTTACATGCACTTTTCCAATACACTTTTTAAAGAACATATAAAGCAGATTTACATGGTGCCTTATTTTATAACAAGGTATAACATGCAGGAGAGGAACACCATTCATTAAAATATGAAAGGGGCAATGTCACGATAAAGGACATGTAACTGACCTAGTAAGTTAGATACAATATATTCTGCTGGTGAAGGGAACACCAGAAACATACAGTAAATAACAGGACTCTGCTCACTAAAGTTTGGATTAGCCATTTGTAAAGGGATCTCAACCTGCAATGCCATTCTCAAAGCCCTGTATTATAACAGTTATGCCATGTCGGGTATTAAAGGTTTACTTAGAGTTCATATCAAGACCCCTCATAGTTGGTCACACAAAAACAGGAACTCAAAGCTGTTATGCCAGTATAACAACCTGGGAATGGCTTCAATATATTACCTGTCAGACAAATCCAAACATTACTAACTTCAGTACTGGGTTTGTAAGTTAGCAATAATTGGGTAGGGGCAGGTCACTCAGCAGTGGTGTTTGGTCATATGGAACCAGTAGGAAAAACATGACCAATGAATATAATAGAATTTCTCTGCTATGTTCCTATAGGGAGTTATTCACATTATATTCTTGGTCCAGATCATAGTCTCAGGAGGTTATAAAAACTATGCTATGTTGTGGTAGGCCACTTGCCCTTGTATTCATGATCATGAGACAATATTCATGTCCTAGAGAAGCCTCCAAAACCAGAAATATCAATGTTTTTGAGTTAAGTATTGCTTTTCTATATTTTCTCCTTATATTTTATACTGTTTTTGTGATTATGTTAATGTGTGTCCTTTTGTAACATCTTTTTTTTAACTCATGCACTGTTATACTCTTATTACATTAAAAAATAAAATTAAATAACTAATTTAAAAGAAATCAGAGCCTGAAACTATGTGCCTTAACCCCCTGCATGCTGTATGCTAGTTAACCCTTCGGTGGCTGTGGAACCAAGGGTATTTCATGTGTAACAATTTATTGTGTCCATCTAAGTTATGAAAGTGGTGGCAGCAAACTTTGCGAATTTTGTGGGTGTTGGTTGGTTGTTGGGGGTGCTGTTACACTTGTCTAACCTGTGTGCAAAGTAGGTGAGAGAGTATGTGACCCCTTATAGACACATCTTAAGTCACGTGTTACTGAAAGTGCAGTATTTGTGCCGTTTTTGTGCCTCATGTCAATGCACTATTAAAGTTATATATATATATATATATATATATATATATATATATATATATATATATATATATATATATATATATATATTTTTTATAAAATAAAGGCTGGTGGCACAGCCGAAACATTAGGCATTTTATAATTAAAGGCAACTATTTTTGTATAAGTCCTGTGAATGTGATCCTTAAGAATCTGTATCTGACTATATCATAGCAGGTGTTAATCTGATGTCAATTATGCTGTCTATAAGATTTTTTTTTAATAAATTATTATTAGAAAAGCATAGGTGAAATGATCCAGAGAATGACAATGGTGTTGGTGTAGATGTTGTTACACATGAACTTGTTATATAGAAAACATAAAGGCACAAATGCTAAAAGTACTTAAAGTCTTTTTTACATTAGGAAGCTACAATAATCAGTTTTTCTTTAAAAACATTTGGGGACTTTTCTATAAAAATATGTTTATTTCTTTATTGTTGGTGAATCTGTCCAGGGACACTCTGGCCCTTTGTGGCTCTGGCATCTGTGCTCTTGGAAAACCTTTGCCCGATGTTTTTATTAACTCAATTTAATGGAAATCTTCTTTTATGGTGACCTTAAGAATTTAATAACTCTTCGATGCAAGGACAATACCATCTGCAGGTCCTGTGGGATTACCCTGTACTGCTCAATATCTCTGCAGAAAAACATTAGAAAAGAGGCATAAAGGGGAAAAATTGCACAGAGAGTAGTACAACACTATCAGCCTGTCAGCTGTACTTGCTTGAATACATCTGCCTCTGTACTCTGCCCATCACTTGCCCAGCTCTGGACAATGACAATCAAGGACAATGGTTACAATAGTGGGCCAATATTGTAGGTTCGGTTTTATAACTGAAACAAAAATTCCCATCTATTTTTGTGGGTCTCTTATATTTCATTTTATTGTGTGGATTTGTGGCTTTGTTGATATTCTAAACTGGAATTCTCATATGATGTTTGCATATTAAAATATTACTTTTTTTCTGTATTATCAGATGCACTGCAGTCCTAGTGGCCAGGGTACAGCATGAAAATAATTTGATGATAGTAAATGTAGATCTTTTTATGAAGCTTTTCTTAAACCTAGAAAAGTGCTTGTTTTACTTCAGTAAAACATATGGCTTCATTTTATTGTAAATATTCATGTTGTGGTGTTTGTATAGTGCCAGCTATATAAGCTTGACTCAATATAAACATATGCTGCTGTCAGTCCCAAGTTAACCAGGATATTCTTTGGCCCATATGGGATAAGTGATTTTTCAAAAGTTCATAAAAATCTGTCCTTCATCTATTGCTATCTATTATGACTTGACTTGGACTTTACAACTCCTTACTACTCTTCCCACTTCACTCTTTATGCCATATATATTTGTTCTTCTCTGTACTGATTTTGGGCAGAGGCATGTCAGTAATCTTGTGACAAATTGCTGTGGTTAGAAATACTAGAGATGAGTACGATGTAAACTTCCAATATTCTGTGAATTACTGAGAGCAAAAAGTACAAGAATACAGATGTTTCCCAGCTTCTATCTGTAGCAAAGCTGGCTCATGTGAATGTATTATTCCTTTCTTTATTTCAGTTCGGCGTCTCCTTGTCATATTTTTATTCAGTCTAAACATTTCTACTTTGTAAAACCTACATTTTCATTTTCTTTTGAGTAATACTGAACATTAGTCAATGATATCTCCAAGGGGTTGAGTACAATTGAATTGACAATTATGAGATGCACGGCTAATGCAGCTTAAGCAACTTCCTGTTATAATTAATTATACATTATTTGTAAAGTGCCATTATAGTCTACAACTAACAATGGGGCCATATTGTACAACAGGCATACATTGTTACAGAACAGGGACATGACTTGAGACAAATTGCATTAGCTTCAAGGAGGAAATTGTATAAAGGCACAACAATGATTTTGAACACTAAACCGACCACAGATTAACAAACAAAAGTATAAATTTATCAAAAGA
The DNA here is from genome assembly GCA_038501925.1 of Xenopus petersii. Classification (NCBI taxonomy): domain Eukaryota; kingdom Metazoa; phylum Chordata; class Amphibia; order Anura; family Pipidae; genus Xenopus; species Xenopus petersii. The sequence continues at coordinate 93,102,956 of CM076679.1, read as the reverse complement.
ATAAGCAAGAATAATGCAAACAAATGACTATTTTAACAATTCTACAGTTTACTCTATTTAAGACAATATTATAAAACCTGTTATTATATATTGCCAAGGAAATTGTCTAGATAAAGTGTTTTATTTTTATTTGTACATACATAAGCTTAATTTTGGCAGTCAAGTACTAGTTTTTCCCTTAGGATGCAGGGACATTTTATTTATTGTATATTATTCATGATTTATTGTCACAGGGTCATAACCCCTTCTATGTCTCCTTTTCAAGAACAGGGTTGGGGTTGGACAGGAAAAATCCTGTGGGATCCACTGCCCAAAGTGCCTTTTCTCATTCTGAAGGAGATGAAAGATTGTTCTGTTTGATGGTCAACTTTAGATAAGCAGAGGGAGGCAAAGTAAGACATACAGCATGGCAGCACTTAGAGAGAAGAAAAGTTTGCAGTTAATACTACTTCTGCAGTGATCTAATTGACATCTCTGGGGTTAGTCTGTTCATTATTCATTTTGTACAGTGATCTTATTTGCATGCTTGGGGATAATGTAGTGTTTAATGTAAATTTTCTGTAGTGATCATATTAGCATATGTGGGTAATTATGGCTAAAAGGTTGTGGCCTCAAATTATTGGCACCTTACTATCCAGTACTTACAGTTACACTTATTTCCAGAACTTGACTTGAAAATGTTGCACTAAGGTTTATGGAACATCCTAAACCCCCCAAGTATGGCTATATTTTATAGTTACTACAGGCTGAAAATCACCAATACAGTAACTGTAATTACAGTTAAAGACATGGACAGTTCCTTAATTAAGTAAATGTATAAATCTCTTTGAGTTTAGGGTAGCTGAAACATTTCCTTTTATTCTTCTATTTGTTTAAATCCAGGTAATAATGAAAAATATATATTCTATAACTGAATAGCTCTGGCTGCAAGACTGTAGCTGTATTTTTTTGTTTGTGCATCAATTTGTACTCCTAACATTAAGCATGTCACATTAAATAATATACCAATCGTTTTCTAATATTTTATATTTTTCCCTATATGCTTCATATCTATCCCAGACCGTCTCGTCTCGGTCAATATGTCTGTCTGCTTTAGTCTTGTGCTTGTCAGGGCTTGCAAAGCTGGTGCCTCAGTGTTGGCTTTTGCAGCAAATTATGTGACCTTTAGGGTCACATATATTACATTATTTTTGCCTGTAATAGATATTTAAAGGAAAACTATACCCCCAAAATGAATACTTAAGCAACAGATAGTTTATATCAAATTGAATGACATATTGAAGAATCTTACCAAACTGGAATATATATTTACATAAATATTGCCCTTTTACATCTCTTGCCTTGAACCACCATTTCGTGACTCTATCTGTGCTGCCTCAGAGATCACCTGACCAGAAATACTACAACACTAACTGTAACAGGAAGAAGTGAGGAAGCAAAAGGCAGAACTCTGTCTGTTAATTGGCTCATGTGACCTTACATGTGGTTTGTATGTGAGCACAGTGAATCTTACGATCTCAGGGGGTGGCCCTAATTTTTTAAAATGGCAATTTTCTATTTATGATTACCCGATGGCACATACTACTAAAAAAGTATATTATTATGATAATGGTTCATTGACATGAAGCAGGGTTTTACACATGAGCTGTTTTACTCAGTATCTTTTAATAGAGACCTACATTGTTTGGGGGGTATAGTTTTCCTTTAACTTAAAGAAATAGGAACAAAGTTATGTGCTAGTGACTATGAGGCATATTTGTAAAAATATAGAAATATAATTACAAATGTATATTTGAAAAAACTTTGCAGAGAGAAAACAAACAAATGCAAGAGATTCGAAAAATAAAACATTAAGGGGGTTATTTATCAAGGTCCAAATTTATCTCAGTATTTCTAATATCCAACTCTGAATTACTCCAAATTCCCAAATGGACCTTATTTATGAAGGAAAAAGACAGAAAAAAACAGGGACTACGATTTTTTCAGCGTTTTCTGAGTTTTTTGCGCCGAAAGCCCAGAATTATCAGATATCGGTACAGACATCAGCGCAGACATTGGGACTAGTGATGGGCAAATTTTTTTGCCTTGTTTGGAAAATGACGCCCATAGACTTGTATGGCAGTGTGCATCAAAAAAAAAAAGACCCGCGTCAAAAAATTTTGCCGCACGTCAAAAAAATTTCGACGCCCATAGACTTTATTTTGCGTCAGTGACATTTTGCCGGCTGCAAATTTTTGTTGAAACGAAATGGCTCAAATTCGCCCATCACTAACTGGGACCTTTCCCATTGATTTATACAGGACCTCGAGAGCTTTTAGATGCCGGGGTTTCGGATTTTGGGCTTTTAGACCATTGGACTTCAAAAAAAATTTTGCTCTGAAAACTACGAATTATTTGAGGTTCGGATATTCAGAGCTTGATAAATAACCCCTAATTTTATCATGTACAAAAAGTCCAGTTGATTCACTACTGTAGTCAGTAGTTAATTGACTCTTCAGACCTTAATCCAAGTCAGGTGAAATCAATGTCAGAGCTTTATAAAGTCTCTGACCCTTGAAACCTTTTAGGCTGTTGCGCTTAAATTCAGTCATGGGCCCTCTAAGCAGCTGTGTGATTAACTGATAACAGATAAATTACTCTTACATAACATGGAATTCTTATGAAAATAAAATTCATTGCTGACTGCAATTTCCATTTTCAAATAAAACTTCCTATATAACTGCTATAATACTGGTCAGGAATGCAAGGCAAAACTGCCATATGTGTGTAGGAAAGGTTAGCTGGCATGTAGTGGTGGTGCACTAGCATTGAGGTGGACCTATTATCAGGCTATCAGCAAGTACCACATTTTGTGCAGGAAGAAAGTACTGTACTCAACATTAACAATTCTCAAACAAATGTACCACAGTTAGGGAAAGGGAAATTGAAAAAAGTTTTAATAGTAAACCAGACAATAGATACACTGATAGTACTCTGGCCTTGCCTCTTGAATCTTGGAGTGTCCTACCACACTAACTATAATCCAATATATGTTGCCTCTGTTAGAAGACATCCATGCTTCTCTAAGGGAATCTGCCATGATGGCATCATTAGACAAATGACTCCACAGTCTCACCACCCTAAAGTTAATTCTATTTGCATTTGCAAATACCTCTTCCAAGGGACAAAGGAGTGGTCTCTTGTCCTTTGTTCAAAATATTATCTGGTATGTCAGTAGCATGCCTTCTAATTTAATTCCAAAGATGTACAATGTCAATTTACAAAAGCCTCTTCTCCAGAGAAATCAAACCCAGTATTTCATCATAACTTAATTGTTTTACCCATTTTACAAGATTTAATATACAGGTAATGGATTTGTTATACAGGAACCCGTTATCCAAAAAGCTCTGAATTACGGATAGGCCATCGCCCATAAACTCCATTTTATCCAAATAATTCACATTTTTAAAAATTATTTATTTTTACTCTGTAATAATAAAAAAGTACCTTGTACTTGATCCAACTAAGATATAATTAATTCTTACTGGAAGCAAAACCCACCTATTGGGTTTATTTAATGTTAATGTACATGATTTTCCTGTAGACTTAAGGTTTGAAGATCTAAATTAAGTTATCTGGAAAACTCCAGGTTCCAAGCATTCTGGATAACAGGTCCCATACATGTATGTTTTACTTTCCTGCTCATTAATAATCTTCCTATGGAATGGTGCATAAAAATGTACTGCACACTTGCGGTAATGTATAGCCAGTGCCTTATGGATGTATATGTGTATTTTCAGCCCAATCCCACTTTGTACACAAAACATACTTTTTAACCTTAGTGCTTTTAACACGACCTGCAATTGCAAAAACTTTTATCCATAAAACCATAACATTATTTTATGTTGTATACCTAGCCATCATTTTGTTATTGCCCAAACATAAGTATTGAACGCCCACCTTGAGGTATCAGGTTGACCCGATAATTTGGCCTTCACAATGACAGGAATATGAGCCCAAGTGGTCCTCGTCCCAATAGGGTTTTCAATCCTTCCCAGTTAATATCTGGCTGATTTTTATTCAGATATTGGTCAAGTAAGCCTGTCGCAGGGCCCCATACCTGGGCCAATAAACTGGCATATGATCTGTCTCTGCTTCTACCGGGCCGTGTATGGGAAACCAAAAAGTTTCACCAAAACACCAATGAGAATGAGTCAATGGGAAGGCAAGTTTAAATTGCAGTTTTTATTAGCTCTGCAATAGCATACACATTGCCTTACCTTGTTATAGAAGCTTCTTTCTACTATGCTACAATTGCTGTTCTTTATAGAAAAGACACTCCCATGTTGCCAGTTTTTTTTTTTCAGATCACTAGGTACTATGGAGAAGGGACAACTTACAGAATGTATGGGAATGTATGTATGCATGCTAGATACATTGGTTCCTTCTATGGAAACTAAGGAACACATGATCCCAGCTATGTGGCACAACAGAAAACAATGCAAAAACACAGCAATACGTAATAAATAAAAATTCTGTAACATTAAAGTTGTAGAACACTCAATAAAAAATTATAGTATAAGTAAACTATAATACAATGGAGTGGACTTATGTGGATACATTTGTTTCAAATATATAAAAAGAAGGATTGATTGATAAACATCCACAGGCCCCATGTTCTACAAGCAATTTATTCTACCTTACCAGTGATGGGTGAATTTGACCCATTTTGCTTCGCTGAAAATCGCAAAACAGAGAAAATTTGCCAAAATGCATTGAAGTCTATGGGCGACAACATTTTTCTGACGGGCGACTAGTTGTGCAGCAAATGTTGACACACACAACACATTTTTTCATCCATTAGAGTCTACTGGCGTCAATTTTGTGGTGAAACTTTCAGTTGTCACTATCTCAGGTTAAAAAAAAAAGGATTTTTTTTACAAGTTTCATCATCATAAGGTTGTGCATTGATCAAGCCCTTTGTATGTACAATTAAAGTCTTAATACAACTTAAAGTATTTTCAATGTGCAGAACTTCTTAGAACTTGTCTGTTTGCATCTAAGCAGAATATATATTATTATAAATGGCGATAAGGAAGATAAACTGCTAAACACACATCAGCATAATATGGCATTAGGACAAAATAATTCATTTCTAGTTACTACATTCTGTTTATGTCAATTCATTATGAATTGAAATCTCCTCTTCACTGCTCCCATCACCCTCTCTCAATCTAAGCACACTACCTTGTATTGTTAAATCTATTATCCCCTCTCATCCCATCAAACAATACAATGCTCTCACTGTCAAATCTAGGTAACACCTTGTCTCACTCTCATTATTACTGTTACTTGCAGCTGGGGACATCTCCCCAAACCCTGGTCCAACTCACTCATTTGTACCCTCACTTATTCCTACTCTCAGGCATTCAACAAGGTCTTTTCCAGTCTCTCAGACTTTACGCACTTCTAATCTAGCAAACCTAATTCACATAAAGCCAGCACCCTCCCTGCCTTTCTCATGTGCCCTCTGGAACGCACGGTCAATCTGCAATAAACTAACAGCAGTCCATGACCTCTTTATAGCTAAATCCCTTCACCTTCTTGCAATCACTGAAACATGGTTCTCCTCCTCAGACACTGCTTCACCTGCTGTCCTCTGCTATGGAGGCTTCTCACTTAGTCACACTCCTAGACCTCTCCCCAAAATGTAGGTTTCAAAATCTAACTACACCGACTTCTCTCTCCTTCACTTCTTTTGAAGTCCACAGCATATGTTTGTTTTCTCCAATCTCTCTGTGTGTTGCTGTCATATATCGCCCCCTGGTCCCTACTCCACCTTCTTGGATCACTTTGCTGCCTGGCTTCCATACTTTCTCTCCAGTGAGACACCTGCTCTCATTTTAGGGGACTTCAACATCCCCATTGACAACTCTGCTTCTGCTGCCACCTCTAAACTTCTCTCTCTAACAGCTTCATTTGGTCTCTCTCAGTGGACCGACTCACCTAACCACATCGAGGGTCATGCTCTTGACCTTATATTCTGCCACTCATGCTGCCCATCCAACTTAATTAACTCTCCCTACCCTCTGTCTGACCATCATCTACTCTCCTTTCAGATACTGCTTTCATCTGCACCTTCACAACCATCTGTCTCTACCCACACATACAGAAACCTTAATGCCTTTGAACCACAACAATTATCAACAGTATCAGCACAATCCATATCTCATATTAATACTCTCTCCTGTCCCAATATGGCAGCTTCTCTCTACAACGATGCCCTTTCAACAGCTGGCTTCCGCCCATCACACTCGACTGAAACTGCACTCACCAAAGTAACCAATGATCTTCTATTGGCAAAGTCTAAAGGTCATTATTCCATTCTAATCCTTCTAGATCTCTCTGCAGCCTTTGACACAGTTGACCACACACTCCTCCTTGACATTCTACACTCATCTGGCATTTGGGACACTGCTCTTTCATGGTTTACATCTTATCTGTCTGACCGTTCCTTTAAAGTTTCCTTCTCTAACTCTACTACTTTCCCACTCTCTGTTGGAGTTCCTCAAGGCTCTGTTCTTAGCCCCCTGCTGTTCTCGCTCTATACAACTTCACTAGGAAAACGTATTCAGTCATTTGGACTTCAGTATCACCTTTATGCTGATGACACCCAACTCTACTTGTGTCACGGCCGGCACCCAACACCAGAACAAGTGCTCGAATCCTGGGTCTGAGCTAAGCTTCACCAGTGGTGTGACCACCTTTGAGCTTCGGGAGGAGCCCTCAGCCTAATCGGGTGCCACCTGGTCTTACGAGAGGTTCAAGCAAGTGTTCTGGCAGGCAATGGGGCACGGCTGGTAGCTAGAGTCTTTTGGACCGAGGATCACGGTAACAGACAAGGGTATGGCAGAAGGATCGTCAGACAGGCTGGGTCGTGGCAGGCAGAAAGCAAGGGTCGTCAGGCAGGCAAGGGTCAAAACCGGGTATCAAGCAGAAAGGGTACAAGCAGAAGAGTAGTCGGATATCAGGCACTGGTCAGGATTCAGAATTCGGGATGGTCAAGGTACAGGCTGGGTCAAACACGGATTATCAGATTCAAACAGACAAAATAGCACAAGGCTTCAGAACAGAGCACCAGAAACAAGTTCTATCACGGGCAGTTTGCTGGGAGTGGAAGTGGCCTATTTATACCTTGTTTGGGCGCCAAAGTTTTCGCGCCAAAAATCGGCGCGCATGCGTCAGAATCGACGCGCGCGTCCACGTCAATAAAGGAAACGAGACGCGGGCGCGCGCGTTCTAAGGAGGCAAGATGGTGGAAGCACGAGGTGGGCGTCCCCGCGGCCGGCGTGGCGGGCGTCCCCGCGGCCGGCGTACAGCACCCCCAATCCCAGGTAACACAGGTTTCCTTACATTACCCCCCTCTCTAGGGGGGGACACCGGACCCCCAGGCTTCCCAGGAAACTTTAAATGGAACTGCTTCCTAAGACGATCAGCCTTGATGTCATCCACTGAGACCCAGGAGTTCTCCTCAGGACCGAATCCCTTCCACCTAGTGAGGTACTGGAGTTTGTTACGTACCATTCGGGAATCGAGGAACTCCTGGATCTCAAATTCAGGCTGACCGTCAACTTGCACTGGAGGGGGGACAGAAGTAAGGCGAGTATTAGCGGCAGGTTTAAGCAAAGAAACATGAAAAGAATCAGAAATCTTGAAATTAACAGGCAATTTAAGGCGAACAGACGAAGGGTTGATAACAGTAGTGATGGGGTAAGGACCAATGAAACGGGGACCCAGCTTAAGGGAAGGAACCTTTAACCTGATGTTTTTGGTAGAGAGCCACACCAAGTCTCCCACTTTATACTGGGGTGCTTCTCTACGTCTTTTATCAGCAGCCCTTTTCTGAGCAGAAGTAGCAGTAGACAAAGAATCATGTACCTGGGACCAAATCAAGGAAAATTGTTCGACAGAGGAGTTAGCAGAAGGGACAGAAGAACCAGAATTAGAGAAGGAAAAAGCTTTTGGGTGTAACCCATTAACAATAAAAAACGGAGACTCTCCAGTGGAGGAGTGAGTGGCGTTATTGTAGGCAAATTCTGCCCAGGGTAATAGTTCTGCCCAGGAAGATTGATTTTCGGAGACATAACATCTTAAAAATTGCTCTAAAGACTGGTTCACTCTCTCGGTTTGCCCATTGGTTTGTGGGTGATAGGCCGTTGAAAAAGAAAGATCGATCCCCACTAATGAGCAAAATGCGCGCCAGAACTTAGAGACAAATTGAACACCTCTGTCTGAAACAATATTACTGGGAAAACCATGCAACTTAAATATATGTTGAATAAAAAGTTCGGACAAAGTTTTGGCAGATGGTAGGTGAGGAAGAGCAATAAAATGACCCATCTTACTGAATCTATCCACCACCACCCAAATTACTGTTTTCCCCTGGGACACAGGCAACTCCACAATAAAATCCATAGAAAGATGGGTCCATGGTCTTTCGGGAATAGGGGGGAATCAGTAACCCTTGGGACAAATTTCTAGAAGTCTTGGAGCGTTGGCAGACAGGACAAGAATCCACAAAAGATTTAACATCTTGTTTACAGGTCGGCCACCAAGCACTTCGAGTAAGTAATGAAATAGTTTTACTTACACCAGGATGTCCTGCCATCTTGGAATCATGAACCTCTCTTAGGACCTGTTCTCTAAGATCTTCAGGAACAAATAATCTCCCAACAGGAGTGTTAGAGGGAGCGTCTGTCTGAACAGGGGATAACAAAGAAGAGAGATCAGATTCCATCGTAGCCACAATGACCTCACCCGGAATAATTGTACTACAGTCATCAGTTTCAGAATATATATAATAGTCAAAGCTTCGGGAAAGAGCATCTGCCTTGACGTTCTTTGTACCAGGCCTAAATGTCAAGGTAAAGTTAAACCTAGAAAAGAACAAAGCCCACCTTGCCTGTCTAGGATTTAGACGCTTTGCTGACTCGATATACAATAGATTTTTATGGTCAGTGTAGACCGTAACCTGGTGTCTAGCCCCTTCTAGTAGATGCCGCCATTCTTCAAAGGCCCACTTGACAGCTAATAGTTCTCTGTTCCCTATGTCATAATTTGCCTCAGCAGGAAGGAATTTTCTAGAGAAATATGCACAGGGGTGTAACTTATTAGTTATCGGGTGCCTTTGAGAGAGAATTGCCCCCACTCCCACCTCAGAGGCATCTACCTCAACTATAAAAGGCAGTGCTGTATCAGGATGGCGGAGGATTGGGGCAGAACTAAACTCCCTTTTGAGGAACTCGAAAGCTTGGATAGCTTCTGGAGGCCACATACTGGGGTCAGCACCTTTCTTAGTAAGATTTGTGATAGGAGCCACAATAAGTGAAAAATTCTTAATGAATTGCCTATAATAGTTGGCAAAACCTTTGGGTTGCACGTAAGGAATAAGGTTGGGTCCACTCCAGGACAGCTTTCACTTTGTCTGAATCCATTTCGAGACCCCTGGAAGAAATATTAAAACCCAAGAACTGTACGGAAGCAACCTCAAAAGTACACTTCTCCAATTTTGCATACAGGTTATTAGCTCTAAGCCTACGCAATACCTCACAAACATGAAGACGATGATCAGACAAGTTGGCAGAGAAGATGAGGATGTCGTCTAGGTAGACCACTACGTATATCCCCAGCAGGTCCCGAAAGATGTCATTGACAAACTCCTGAAACACTGCTGGGGCGTTACATAGACCAAACGGCATAACAAGGTACTCGTAGTGGCCATCCCTAGTATTAAAAGCCGTTTTCCATTCATCCCCCTCCCTGATCCGAATGAGGTTATAGGCACCCCTCAAGTCAAGTTTGGAGTAGATCTTAGCATCCTTGACCTGGTCAAATAATTCGGAGATGAATGGTAAGGGGTAGCGTTTTTTTACCGTGATTTTATTAAGCCCCCTATAATCAATACAGGGGCGTAAACCACCGTCTTTCTTACCCACAAAAAAGAACCCTGCCCCCGCAGGGGAACAAGAGGGCCTAATGAAGCCCCTGGCAAGATTTTCTTGTATATACTCTCTCATTGCCTGGGCTTCGGGCAATGAAAGGGGGTAGGTTCTACCACGTGGAGGAGTTGACCCAGGGATTAAATCAATAGGGCAGTCGTACTGCCGAGGTAAGGTCTCAGCTGCTTTTTTGGAGAAAACGTCAGAAAAAACAGAATATGCTGAGGGTAACCCCTCAAGAGAAGTAGTGGCTACTACTGAGGGAAAACAAACCCCACTACATCCTGTACCCCATTGAGTCACCCCCTTAGAAACCCAGTCTATCAGAGGGTTATGCCTCTGGAGCCATGGTAAACCAAGGATAAGAGGAGAGGAAGCTCCCTCGATGAGGTATAGAGCTATCTCCTCACAGTGCAGATTATTTACACACATGGAAAGATTTGTGGTCTTTTTGGAAACCACCCCTGACCCCAAGGGTCTTTTATCGACAGCCAGGATTCTCATGGGAGGATTGAGGGCAACCAAAGGAATTTTATTTTTAGCAGCGAATGCTGCATCCAAGAAATTACCCTCCGCCCCAGAATCAATGAAGGCAGACAATTTAACAGTGCCCGTAGGCCAGGTTAATTTAACAGATAATAGGACCTTGGAGGCAGATTGGGGAGAGGAAACGCCTGCACCCAAATGGAGCTCCCCTTCTCCATTTAGGCTAGAGCGTTTCCCGGCCTCTTGGTACACTGATTGAGGAAGTGACCCTTCTCCCCACAATACAAACACAACCCAAGAGACCGCCTCCGTGCCTTTTCCTCCGGAGTAAGGTGAGAGATGCCCAGCTGCATAGGCTCCTCCTGAGGTTGAGACACAGAGGGGTTTGACAACTTAGCACTAAAATTATGCTTATATGAAGAAGAAGTACCCTGTTCCTCCCGATTTTCCCTCTGTCTCCTATCTATCTGGATAACCAGAGACATTAGGTTATCCAGATTGGAAGATAGGGGGTAATTGACCAGGCTGTCTTTGACAGATTTGGCTAGACCGATGCGAAACTGGCTCCTTAGAGCTGCATCATTCCAACCAGTCTCCACCGCCCACCTACGAAACTCTGTGCAATAAATCTCTACCTCCCGTTTGCCCTGGCGTAGTTTGCGAATCGCGGAATCGGCCGAAGAGGCGCGATCCGGGTCATCGTAAAGAATGGCCATAGAGCGGAAGAACATATCTAAAGAGTAACGGGCAGGGTCAGTGGCCGGCAATCTAAGTGCCCAGACTTGGGGGTCACCCACTAATAGGGTCATTACGAACCTGACCTTTTCCTCGTCAGAGGGAAATGAGTGGGGGAAGAAGCTGAGGTACAGCTTACAGGCCTCTTGAAACACAAAAAACTGGGTTCTGTCCCCACCAAACTTGGCAGGAAATGCAATCTTGGGTTCCTGGGGTCTGTATACAGCACCCCTATCAGGCAGGGAACCCACAGAAGAAGTAGGAATAGAACTGGCTGGCTGCTGCGAGGGTCCCAACTGGCGTGTTAGGTTATGGAATCCCTGGAGCAAATAGTTCTGCTTTCGCTCCTGCTCCTCCATACGTTGCAGTAGAGTAGTTAGCAACAGCTCGGAAGAAGATGGGAGTGGAGCAGCGGCAGCAGCTTCGGTGTGATCATCGTCCTCCATGGCCCGTGATAATGTCACGGCCTGCACCCAACACCAGAACAAGTGCTCGAATCCTGGGTCTGAGCTAAGCTTCACCAGTGGTGTGACCACCTTTGAGCTTCGGGAGGAGCCCTCAACCTAATCGGGTGCCACCTGGTCTTACGAGAGGTTCAAGCAAGTGTTCTGGCAGGCAATGGGGCACGGCTGGTAGCTAGAGTCTTTTGGACCGAGGATCACGGTAACAGACAAGGGTATGGCAGAAGGATCGTCAGACAGGCTGGGTCGTGGCAGGCAGAAAGCAAGGGTCGTCAGGCAGGCAAGGGTCAAAACCGGGTATCAAGCAGAAAGGGTACAAGCAGAAGAGTAGTCGGATATCAGGCACTGGTCAGGATTCAGAATTCGGGATGGTCAAGGTACAGGCTGGGTCAAACACGGATTATCAGATTCAAACAGACAAAATAGCACAAGGCTTCAGAACAGAGCACCAGAAACAAGTTCTATCACGGGCAGTTTGCTGGGAGTGGAAGTGGCCTATTTATACCTTGTTTGGGCGCCAAAGTTTTCGCGCCAAAAATCGGCGCGCATGCGTCAGAATCGACGCGCGCGTCCACATCAATAAAGGAAACGAGACGCGGGCGCGCGCGTTCTAAGGAGGCAAGATGGTGGAAGCACGAGGCGGGCGTCCCCGCGGCCGGCGTGGCGGGCGTCCCCGCGGCCGGCGTACAGCACCCCCAATCCCAGGTAACACAGGTTTCCTTACAACTTGTCTACTCCTGATCTTTCTAATTCTGTCCTTTCCCAAGTCACAGACTGTCTCTCTGCTGTCTCCTCCTGGATGTCACAGCGCCACCTGAAACTGAACCTTTCAAAAACAGAACTCATTATATTTCCTCCACGATCTTCCCCTGTCCCTCAGATATCACTCACCGTAAACAACACCACCTGTCATTCCACCACACAGGCACGCTGCCTAGGAGTTATCTTAGACTCTCATCTGTCTTTTTCACCACACATCATCATCATTTATTTATATAGCGCTGTCAAGATACGCAGTGCTTTCAAACACTTGCAAAATCTTGCCGTATTCAACTGCGCAACATTGCTCGAATATGACCATATATCAGTTCAGAATCAACTAAAACACTGATTCCGTCTCTCATCATCTCCTGCCTTGATTACTGCAACTTACTCCTCACAGGTATTCCAACAAGTCACCTTTCACAACTCCAATCTGATCTAAACGCGGCCGCTAGACTCATTCATCTATCTCACTGCTCAACATCAGCTGCTCCCATATGCATGTCCCTTCACTGGCTCTCAATCTCTTCTAGAATCAAATTCAAATTACTTATACTCACATTCAAGGCCCTTAATAATGAAACCCCTCCCTATATTTCATCTCTAATCTCGAAATACACTCCTTCACGAAACCTACGCTCTGCTTCTGATCTTCGCCTCACTTCTCCTCTGATCACTTCTGCCCATTCTCGTCTACAAGACTTCTCTCGGGCTTCTGCTTTTCTCTGGAACTCTCCACAAGTTGTCAGACTTTCTCCTTCTTTCCAAACTTTCAAGCGCTCCTTAAAGACCCATCTGTTTAAAGAGGCTTTTTCGATGTACCTTAATTAATCATTGCTGTATCAAAAATGACATAGTGTTTATATAATCCTAATGTCTCAATTGTACCCTAACCTTTTAGTTTGTAAACTCTAATCTCTAGGTCCTTCTAACCCTATTGTACTCTGTAATCCTTGTTTGTTATCCACCATTTATTCCTGTTTGCTATAACTGCAGTAAAGCACTGCGTATCTTGACAGCGCTATATAAATAAATGATGATGATTATATGAAATAAAAAAAATGTATCTGCCACATTTAGGCAACTAATTCATTGTATACTTAATGGAGATGAGAACCATAATTCTCTCACGTTTCTCCAAGGCCTATGTGAATGTTAATGTGATATTTAGAAGTAATTTATAGTAATATTAAGCATTTACATATCATTTTCCAAGAACTTTAATAGATGGATTTGACTAAAGACAATAATTTGTCATCTGAGAATGTCCAGTGTGGACAAAATTATAAAGAATACAGGGCAGAAAATGAATGATTGGCTACACCGAAAGGTCTATGTACATTATAAAAACACAGATACTATCATAGATATATTAGGTATTTGTAACCCATTTTTGCCCACCCCCTGTGCCATAGGTTATACACCATTACTTTCTAACCATATATAGGTCCTGAGTCCCCTTTGTTAAGTGGAGTACTTTGCTAATACTAGGTCCCTTGCTTTTCAACTTGTTTTTTAATGACCTGGAGGTGGGCATTAAAGGTACTATTTCTATTTTTGCAGATGATACTAAATTGTGCAGAACTATAGGTTCCATGAAGGATGCTGCCACTTTGCAGAGTGATCTGTCTAAGTTGGAAAACTGGGCAGCAAACTGGAAAATTAGTTAACTATAGAGTTTAGTATCACATTAGCCATTGATATTATGTCTGTCCAAAAAATCATCCAAGCCATTCTTAAAGGCATTAACTAAATCATCTATCACAACATCACCCGGCAGTGCATTCCACAACCTCACTGTCCTGACTGTGAAGAACCCCCTACGTTGCTTCAAATGAAAGGTTTTTTTCTTCTAGAACTTCTAGAACGTTATATAATAATAAAGGCAAAGTAAATATGCAGCTACATATTACTGACCCACTAGCCTGGGGGACAAAGAGATTCACTCCACTCCTGGTGGACAACGAGTCTCAGTTCCTTTTCCCTAAAGAGCTCTTAACTTTCCCAGGTTGTGCTACCTACCCAAATACCTCTCCAGATGGACAGAGGTAGTTGCTCCCATGTAGCAGGTACACAAACAACACCTATGTCTTTATAGGAATAAACACTGGATCCTTTCACTACTCTCCCACAGGCACAACTCACACAAATGGGCAGGTTCACCCAGAGCTGGAACAGGCATCCACAGTGATAAAATCCATTCAGCCAAGCAGACACAGCTTGCTTTGGATCTTCAGGGTATTGCTCTCAAAACTATCAACAGTGTGAGCATGATAAACCCCCTTTTCTTCTCACAGCATAGCTCCCAGTACTCTCCATAGTGTGAGCACACAAAAGTTCTCCTCTGCTCAACTATAGCTCCCAGCCCTCTACATAGTATGAGCACACAAAAAGTCCATCCAAGCTCTAAACCTGCATGGTTGAGCTTACCACGCTTTGGTGTACCCTACCCCACACCCGGCAGGGCTATCAAAATCCTTTTAGCCCTACATCTTGCAGCAGTTTCTTATCACTCTATCCTCAGTGAAAATGAAAGCAGCAATGGCTGTGAGCACATGGCTCTGCCTATATCAAAAAAGTTGTGCAGCATTGACACCTTATAACACCCTCCGGTATCTGCCACAACACACTGCACAGGGACAAAGGATCCTTCCCCCTCCCTTCACTCTATTTCCAACCCGTAGCTGGACAGGCAGGGGATTTCCTAACATGTGGTACTTGTATTAAGGAACAGAGGGAATTAACCCTATGGATCCCTACAAATTATTCCTAAATGCAGTACTACCAACACCTAATTATTATAATAAAATATACAGTAATAATGACTAAAAACACTCAATTTGTATACAGAGAAGGTAACAAAGCCATGGATTACTTTTTCCTAAACCTTTACCATAGGATGGCAAACCATAATACCTGTGGAGTAGATATTTGCTAAGGTAAACCAGATCACGTGTATCATAAAGTCAATAAACATTAATGACAGTATAACCAATGGGAAAAAATGAGAGACTCATCACTAGAGAGGCATTTCCCCATAGGAATAAGGAGCATGGGAAAGCTTATAGCATACAGTACCTCCACCGAATCTCTTAGCATGCACTGGCATAGTAGGAGATGCACAAATGTGCCATATGCATTGTATGACTTTGCCATGACTTTGCCATTTTATGAAACTTTCACTTCCAGTAAAAGTTGTGAGGTTGTATAGAAGTCAAATGTTCTCTAGCAACTCTATGTATTTATTTATTTTCCAAGTTTATTAAAACATTCAAGATTTTTAGGGATAATGAGATTCTCAATATTCTCAGCTATTCTATTGGATTAACATACACTTTCCTAGGTTCTAATTGCTGTTTTCTAAACTGACCCCAAATAAGCTAGCAGGGGGAAGCCAGTGAAATGAAAGGGACCATGACTAGTGAATAAGCAGGACTTGTTCAGCTCGTTACTGGGTGGTTGTCAAGCTGGGAAGTGTAAATAGAGGTGGCAGAGGTTCGGTGTAGGAGCCTCTAAAAGGGAACATGCTTAGGGGTTAGTGACTCTCTTACCAGAAGTGGCTGGGAACAAACAGCTTGGATGAGTTAGTTCAGTGAGTGAGTGAGTACAGTCATAGCAGTTTGGGATGTTAGCTACACACTGAGTTGCTTTACTACTGTTCTGTATGTGCAGCCTTTAGCAGCTACTTGTTTGTGTTATAACAACATTGTAGATATACTTTGTGTTAGAATATTTATGTTATGTAAATGAAGTATTTTTGTTAATAAACCAAGCTGTGGCATTTCCACCAACTTTGGTAATATGTAATATTAATTGTAATAGTAATTGGGTGTGGGAGGAGATACCCAGTATTTTGCATTGTTACAGTGGCCCTAGAACACATTGCTCATCAAAGTGTGAACTCTCATAATTGTGAAGTCATTTGCTAAGGCTTAAATAGAGTCTTACAGAGGCCTACATGAAGGATATGTAGCTTAGCCATACTTCAGCCATACTGTTATTGACAGCTAAAAGTATGCAGAGTCACTGTTATTTATTTTTAATTTCGGTGGTTTATAACAAAACATCAGCTGAATCACTCCGACGCATAGGAGCCACCAACATCTCTCCTATCTAACACTGGTATCTCATTACTTGAAATTCTAGACAATGTCAACATCAAAGTCCATGCAGACTCAATATGAATCAAAGGAGATAAACTGATATACGCTAGAAAAATTAACATGAACTGGATAAAATATTGAACAAACAAGGACAAAGAACAATAATTGGTCAACATATGGGACTGGGAGGGGGATATTGGACTGAGGGGGGGCATGATGAGCTATAATTATAAGTTAGAAAAGATGTAGATCTTGGAAAACGTATGTACAATATATTTGTAAACGTCTTTTCCCACAGGTGCAGTATAGCTTGGCTTTTTGTGAATTTGAAGTCCTGGTGGTATTTTATTGGAAAATATGTTCTCCCCTGGTGTATGGCCTTACAAAATAACATCCAGAAATGAACATAAGTTGTTTGTAGGAAGCAACATACCATAATATCCACAAATACATATATATTAACTTTTGCAACACATTGCAGACACTGAGAGTTTGAGCTTTGTATACGTTTCTTAGTATACACCAGAGGCTGGAGACAGTAATCAAATTACAGTTAAACACAGATGGTTATTTCACAGCAGGTTCCCATCTTTGAACAACTTCTCCTGCCCTCTCCTGTTGCAATATGTTTCTTGTCCCTTGTGTGTGTGTCTGACAGAATTTGGTGGGAAGAAATTTCTCATTCATCGCACATCTCTCAGTTAGAACTGTAGAAATTGAACTTGTAAAGGGAAAATCTACTTATTCAGCAAATCTAGTTAGTTTTATTTTTTTCTGTTATGATCACTTGGTCTAATAACAGATGCGACTTACAGGTACAACTAATGACCAGCAAAAGTATATAACATAAACCAACATTTGTGGACCTGTCATCCAGACACAAAAAACTGTATAATAAAAGTCCTTTTCAAATTAAAAATGAAATCCAATTTCTATTTTTTATGAAAGCATTCATAGCGGTTGTAAACTCATTTAAAAATCTCAGCTGTCAATCAAATATTGTCTGCCCTAGCACTTCCAAGATGTCACTGCTCTCCAGATATTCCCTCTCTCTCTTCACCATTTAATTGTGTAGCCAGGGCATGCGGATGGATATCAGGCCCCCCATTCTTGCCTTGCCTTAATAACAGTGTCCACAAAATGACTCCTGCCTGCTTGCTATAATTATGAATTCCCAGATTGAAGGAAACAAGATTCAAATTATTTATATAGTGTAATTAATGTTCATTTTGCTTGACTAATGTGATAAAATAGGATTTTGAATAATTTTTTTGGGTGACGGGTCCCCTTTAATTAATATTTGACTTTTTGAGATGCAGATTTCCTTTTTGGACTGTTGTGTGTCCAGTGTTTAAAAAATATTTCTATTTATTTTTAACTTTTATACACTTCTAATATTCTGCTATGAACTTCAATCCAGTTTTCATTAAAGGAGAGGTGCTGAAATTTGAAGGCTATGGGTTTTTTTGCACAAAACAAATTACCAGCCCTTTGTATAATGAGATGCTCAATATCTTAAAGATTAAAGTTACAGTTTAGGGAAGGAAAGGATTAATCAAAGTATCTTTGCTATTTCCAACCCATATTAACTAAGTACTGTGTAACTATATACAACCCATATATACAGCCCATTTGTCACCCCCATGTTAAAAAAACGACTTGCAGTGATTTAGCTTATTCACGGAAAAATGTGAGAGGAGGGATTTTCCCATGATAAGACACAGTAACGGAACTTGGTTGGGACGGGCCCTGGTGCGGGCCGTGCAGTCGCCGCCCCCCCCCTCGTCCATGTGCATTTTCTTTGCGGCTGCAGCTGACTCCACCGACTGCAGTGCGCGTGATCTGCCGGGGGAGCCCAGCGGGGGTGCGGACCTTGGCCCAGTTGCACCCCCTGCTCCCCCGGTAGTTACACCACTGATAAGACAAATCACAAGGTTAGTGTATGGCAAAGCATTTTCAGATTCTTTAAAGCGGGCGACAAATCACCCTGTGTGTCATTGCCCTCAAAGTGTTTCATTAACAAACTCCACAAGCTGCCCACCTACTTCCCCCTCTTTATGCAGTGTTGCTGAATGCAGAGAGAGATCTATTCAGGGTAAGTTGCAAATCTTTCCACTCCATTCTAGAAATGCAAAATGCTGTTGGCAAAGTGCAAATGGGCCATAAATAGAATGTCCCGTTGCTTTTAAAATGGCTTTTTTATATAATTAAGCACATTAGCTATGCTGTCTTTCCATTGTACACTTTCTGATATTTGTTCCTCGTTACAATTATGTTATACCGGCAGTGCTATAGGAAAATTAAATATTCGACAATGCATGTCCCATTTGGGGAATTAATCTGAGCTTCCCTTAATAGGATTCTAGAGGTGTCTTTTTGAGATAAAAGCTGCATTTTTCTCTGAACATAACTAACAGGATATAAGAGTGTTAGGGGCAGCCTGTTGTAATGAGGGAGTTGCTCTCCTCCCCTCCTGCCTGAATATTTCTACAATTTGTTAATTTCTCATTAGGCACTTTCTCATGGTAATTAACGTGCTCATTTGTGCGCATAGTTGCTGAGATCCAAATACTGTTTTTAATAATTGTTGAAAGACTGTCCCTGACCTGATGGAAGGTGAAGATAACATTTCCAAATCAGCATTCTGCTGCCAGCATAGTGTGGAACAAAACAACTGCATTTGCATGCACTGTAATGGATCATTTACACACGTAATTAATGCCTTATCTGCTGAGCAAAGAGTTAACCTGTTGGTGTATCCCTGCCAAATAACCGCAGGGCCATGCCATTGTATTGTCTATTATTGTATGATAGTTTGGTATGAGGAAAAATAGCATTAACAGCACCTGCTAAAGATTAAAACATAAAAAAGAAAGCATTGTAGGTAGAGACTATAGGGATAGGTAATGGATATAAACCAGAATCTATTTTCCAGAATCTATGGATAAACATACACAAAACAGTAGGATATATAGTGATAGTGATATATAGTGATGATAGTGATATAGTTTTGGACAGGACTTATGATTTTTTATATAAGATTTTTTAAAAGATTATTATCTTATCCCTTACTATGATGGTACGGGAATGCAATATATTATCTGGAAAGGCTTATATCCAGATAGTTCCAAATTAAGGGAAGGCCATCTCCCATGGACACAATTTTAAAGACAAAAATTAAAAAATGATTTCCTTTTCCTCTGTAATAATAAATATTTTTTTTAATTCAGTCTCTCACAATGGTTGCTGTTATCCAGTGTATAGAACAGTCCCACAATTTGTAAACCTTATGTAGAGTGTTAAATGTTGCTCCAGACTAATGTTTTGTTAATGCCAAAATAATACAGGACCTGATACCTTTTATTTTGACATGAATTCTAGGTGTTGATAAATATAATGCATAGGGCCAGATAGTTTATCCTCTGAGCCCCGGCTCTATATGCATACATGGAACATGTGTGATTCTTTTATCAGATAGAGCCAGACCAAATACTGTAAATATATGGCATACACCTGCACAGTGTGTTTCCGATCTAGTCTTTGTATCCACAGTCTTTGGAGCAAATTCATTAAAGAGTGAATTTTCGCCAGAGAATAATCCGCAACACTTCGGCTCAAATTAATTACCACTACGCTAATTCAACACTTTGTCAGAGTTCAATTCTGCCTATCGAAACTTAGTTAGTAATCTTACGCTTAGGTCAGTTTGAATAGGAAGGGTACATATATGTCATATATATGTACCTATTAGTGATGTTGGTGCAAATGCATGAAGTGGCCACTTATTATTAAAAATGTCCAAGGAAGCAAAATAAAGATAAAAGAGATCCTCTAATCTCATAGAAATGAGCCCACCCTAAAACAAATGTGGCGTGGCCCTCACATTGGTTAAAAAATCGGTAACACAGAAATCGGTTGAGATTTCACTAGCGACGGCCACTTCACTCCCATTGTGTGGAATTTGGATTTGCATAATGTTCTCCCTAGTTACTAAGATTAGATACATTGCTCTTTGGCCCTATTGGAAAAACAGCCTGGTGTACACATTCCATATTCCTACAATACAGCAGGTGCTGGTGGCCCAGAGCATCCTTCTCCGATGAGCCATAATAGCTTGGTTAGATCAGCATGCTCAAGTATCTAAAATGTATATGCAGATCAGCGCCTATGGAAACAGAGAAAGAAACAGAAAAAAATAGCGCAATATGTTTCAATATCAACACCCAGTGACCAGGTTTTTTTTGAGGTGTATTTCCCCTTTAAATTTCCACTGTTATTGGTGACATGCAAAGTTTCTCCAATTTTTCCACCACCGTTTGGCTGGATTGCCTACTTACAAACTGTAGGTATAGTATATGGTTCGTAGTGTTTAGCAGGTCTCTCCCTCTTTCTTCTGTCAGGTCCTCATGTTCCCATAGAGAGATATAAAGCCAGGATAGTGTAACACCATTTATTAAAAAGTATGAAAAAGTTTAAAACAAATTTGCACTCACATTTAGTGTGAAGAATGATCGCACATAGGAAAAGATATTTGCACAGGTTGCACTCTCCATCTAGGGGCCCTGTCGGCTTGTGTATCCCCCTCGTGGCTCTTCCTGTGTGTTGTCTTCAAGTATCTGCTTGGGCACAATTTTCATGTTTCATGACAAGGACTTTTTGCAGTTTCACAAATTTGTTGACACTGCGGGACAAATTCGTTCATCACTATTCATGAATCTATAATTCTGGGAGTGTTGGGTTGAATCAGAAAACTGGAGCTTGCTAAAAGATTTCTTTTATTATTTTTATGTTGTAGGGCTGTACTTGCAAACTCATGTGTAGGGCAATATATCAACTCTATTTTCTTTTATTAAGTTTTTCTGGGCTTGTGTAATGTAATGTATTTGCTGCAACATATACGTCCATTCAACTTTAACTTCCCACTGTATGCAAATGAGGCCGCAGTAATGCTAGTGCAAATTCACCAGTGTTCAGCGCCCTGGACGCCACTTCGGATTTCAGTGAATTAGCATTGTCCTGGCGAATCTACGCCTGACAAAGTGCTGCGATGTGAGCGAAGCCATCGCTGGTGAATTTTCGGAGGTTAGTAATTTTGCCCCATAGTGAGATAGAAGGTGGAAGAGGAACTTATTACATTGTTTGCATTATTCCATTTTGTGCTTGAAGGGAAAGTGCAGCTGAATAATTTACCGACCAAAGCATGGCCTCCCTAGAGTAAAAGGGAGTTGTGTTGGCATAGTTTGTGCTCCACAAACAATTTAATTAATTATTAATTAAAAAATTACAAAAAAATTCTTAATGTAAAAGAAACTATAGAAGACAAATTCAGTCCTCTTTATTGGATACTTGCTGGACAAAGGCATACAATTTGATGACATTTGCTAATGGGGCAACCTTTCAAGCAATTTGAAATATTATTTAATAAAATAATTCGATTGATTGATTGATCCAGGGAATTAAACCATTACCATTTTTGTGAATGCAATTTTATTCTCTGCAAAGTAATTTCATGGTCTTGCTGGGGGCATTTGCTGCTCTCTGGATGAGCAATGATAGGTTTCATCAAAGGTTAAACTTGATGTAGGTTACTATGTAGGCTATCATGATAAAATCCTTGAACATGTCAGCCCCTGAGCCAACAGATTATTATCAAAGTCAAACTGCATATTCTCTTATTTGAACTTCACTGTATCATACATGGGTCAGTGGTGCGTATGCGTATGATATCCAAAGGTTGGGATACTGTAGATGCTTTGTGAACTATCAATAAGTGCTTTAAACATACAGTATGCAGATAAAGGGAGGTAAATTACCACAATGGGCAAAAGAAAACATGCCAAATATATCAAATGTCAAATATTCATTAATTCATCTCATTGGCTAATTTGAATGTAACCTTTTTTTCAATCAATATATTGGTATTATTAAGCAAAGCCTTTGCAACCCATACAAATGATTAAAATATACAATAGTAATTACATAGTTAAATTGGGATGAAAAAAGACAAAGTCCATCAAGTTCAACCCCTCCAAATGAAAACCCAGCATCCATACATACACCCCTCTACTTTTAATTAAATTCTATATACCCATACTAACTATAGAGCTTAGTATCACAATAGCCTTTGATATTATGTCTGTCCAAAAAATCATCCAAGCCATTCTTAAAGGCATTAACTGAATCAGCCATCACAACATCACCCGGCAGTGCATTCCACAACCTCACTGTCCTGACTGTGAAGAACCCCCTACGTTGCTTCAAATGAAAGTTCTTTTCTTCTAGTCTAAACGGGTGGCCTCTGGTACGGTGATCCACTTTATGGGTAAAAAGGTCCCCTGCCATTTGTCTATAATGTCCTCTAATGTACTTGTAAAGTGTAATCATGTCCCCTCGCAAGCGCCTTTTTTCCAGAGAAAACAACCCCAACCTTGACAGTCTACCCTCATAATTTAAGTCTTCCGTCCCTCTAACCAATTTAGTTGCACGTCTCTGCACTCTCTCCAGCTCATTTATATCCCTCTTAAGGACTGGATTCCAAAACTGCACTGCATACTCCAGATGAGGCCTTACCAGGGACCTATAAAGAGGCATAATTATGTTTTCATCCCTTGAGTTAATGCCCTTTTTTATGCAAGACAGAACTTTATTTGCTTTAGTAGCCACAGAATGACACTGCCCAGAATTAGACAACGTGTTATCTACAAAGACCCCTAGATCCTTCTCATTTAAGGAAACTCCCAATACACTGCCATTTAGTGTATAACTTGCATTTATATTATTTTTGCCAAAGTGCATAACCTTGCATTTATCAACATTGAACCTCATTTTCCAGTTTTCTGCCCAGTTTTCCAGTTTAGACAAATCACTCTGCAAAGTGGCAGCATCCTGCATGGAACCTATAGTTCTGCACAATTTAGTATCATCTGCAAAAATAGAAACAGTACTTTCAATGCCCACCTCCAGGTCATTAATAAACAAGTTGAAAAGCAAGGGACCTAGTACAGAGCCCTGCGGTACTCCACTAACAACATCGGTCCAATTAGAAAATGTTCCATTTACCACCACTCTTTGTAGTCTATCTTTTAGCCAGTTCTCTATCCAAGTACAAATACTATGTTCCAGGCCAACATTCCTTAATTTAACCAGTAACCTTTTGTGTGGCACTGTATCAAATGCTTTAGCAAAATCTAAGTAAATCACATCCACTGCCATCCCAGAATCGAGGTGTCTACTTACATTCTCATAAAAAGAAATTAAGTTAGTCTGGCAAGATCTATTACGCATAAAACCATGCTGGCACAAACTCATAGTATTATGATTTGCAATGCCTGTTGTTTTACTTGAATCCTGTCTAAAATAACTTTCTGTGTACAATCTACTCCTCAGTTAAATTAAATGTGTGTTTTCCAGTGTCATTTATTGCTGAATATCTAATCAGCAGAATGCTATGAACTAGATTTGCTAAGGGCTCTTAAAACCTTTGGTGTGCAATTTCAGCCTATTGTAACACCAACTGAAATATGAATATAAAGAATTGATGTTTCATGCATATTTCAAAGAATTGTCACCTTGTTCCTTTGTGAAGACATGGATTATGGGACTTGAAGTCCCTCTGCTTTCCATAGTAGTGGTGCATATATTTTCTGGAAAGCAGAGGCACTTCAAGTCAGAGAATCCTTCATTTCACAATGCATAATGATGTGGGACAGGTTGCATTTTATTTCTTTGTATGTAGTGTATTGTATTTATCTATTAACAATACATAACAAAACAACATTATTTAGTTCACCAAAAAATGGCTCATATCCTTGTTTTTGGTGTAACCAATATGAAAGGAAATAACATGCAAGAATGTATTGCCGCGAGGTTATATCACCCCTTAGAAAAAACTTGCATATTTAAGGTCCCATATCTGCTTTGATACATTTTTACAAACTGTTCCAGACTTTGTATATGATTGGGGCTGTTTAAAGTCTCTTTTTACAATTTTAGCAATATTTTCACCCAAATCATTAAATATACTGCCATGGGGGATTCCTTCACTTTCAATTCTTATTTCCCCCATATATTTCTTGCTAAGTCTCCTAATTTCTTTGTTCTATCAAATTCTCTATCATATAGCCTCTTCATTTACATTTCCTTTCTAGCTCATCCAACCTCTTCTTCCTTATTTCTCCATTCTCTATAACACACTCTACCCAAGGAACTCAGACTTGGGTAACAATCTTTTCACATATGAAGGATGGAATGAAACATACTATAACAGTGTATTAATATCTGTCTCTTTGACATAAATATCAGTAATCCGTTAGAATCTACCTTTACCATATCTCATATCAAGAAAAGATATACACTGTGTATTACCATGCATGTTAAAGTAACAGTAACACCAACAAATTAAAGTGTTTTAAAGTAATAGAAATATCATGTACTTTTGCTCTGCACTGGTAAAACTGATCACTTTGCTTCAGAAACTCTATTATAGTTTATATAAACAAGCTGCTGTGTAGCAATGGCGAAAACTGAAAAAAGGCTATAGGGCACAGGTTCAATAGTGGAAACAGATTACACCATTATGTTCTACAGAGCTTATCTGCTATCTGCTGTGTAACCTGAGCCATTTCTCCTTTTAATGGCTGCCCCCATTGCTACATAGAAGCTAATTTATATAAGCAAATAGTAGCATTTCTGAAGCAAACACAGCAATTTTACAAGAGCAAGGCAACACTGCATTATATATTTTTTACTTTAAAACACTTTCATTTTTTGATGCTACTATTCCTTTAAACCTAATATTCTTGGAAAGGTTCTTTCCAAGAGACTTGAATATGCAATTACTTTTTTATGATAGATGAGCAACAGGAAGAATTTTTTAAAGACTTAGATTGTGTGCTGTGTATAATATTAAATGGAACAGTGTAAGGCTGATGTAAAGATGAATACCTGTAAGAACCTAGTTATTAGACCATCTTATAAGGAAGGAGCATTTTGTCCAAAAAAAATTGGACAAAATATATCATGTGCAGTTGATTTATTCAATGTTCAATCTTACTATTCAGAAAGGCTTTCTACAGTGAGAGCTGTGAAGTTGTGGTAATCTTTCCCTGAATGTAGTCCTACAGATACATTAGAAAGCTTTGAGAAAGGGCTGGATGGCTTTTTCAGGCCAAATTTGTGGAAAGGCCACCAAGGCCCGGGCCTAGGGCAGCAGGATTTTAGGGGGCGGCATGCCTTTCCACCACATCAATATTGGTTTGGAACCTCTTGGGCTGCTCAGGAGATACAATATTTTTTTTAATTTCCCAAAATTTCCCATGTGCCAATTCCCAATGCTCCCAACCTGATGATAAAAATGTGTGCATGTACACAAATGAAGGGGAGGGGAGAAGGGTGACAAATGGCAGCTGGACTAGGGGTGCCCACTATGTAAATTCAGCCCTGGACTTTTTAAGTGAGTGAGAAAATACAGGGTTAAAATAGCTCTTAGTACCAAACTGATGCAGGGACTGGTATGTTGTCATCTCAAAATCAGAAATGTTTTTTTTTCAAGTACTCAAGCTAAAATCACTCAAATGAATTTAGATCTGCCAAAATGAAGGGCCATAGCAATAAATAGATGGAGAAAACCACTTGCATAAGCAGCACATCAGGACATGGCAGAAAGACCACGTCTATAGCATTACTATCTTATGCAAGTCCAAGGCTGGTAGCAAGTGCTGGGACTTGGTGACACCTGCTTCCAGCTTTGTATCTGCACACATGGGTGTAACTATAGAGGAAGCAGACCCTGTTGCTGCAGGAGACTCAGTTGTTATAGGGTCCCCATTAGGCCCTAATCCATATATATTGGTAAAACAAGTCAACTACTAAACATTTTGGAGACCTGAAAGAAAATTTGCTGTGGGGCCCATTAATATTACATATTAAATGCTAAAATTCTTGCACCCCTAGTAATCCTAGTATTAGTGCATAGCATCTGAGGGTTCTCAGACAGTGGCTTTTTAAATAATTTATAGAAGATTTCATAACATTATTTTATACAGGTGTTGCAATAATTGCTTAAACTTGTATTTTACTATTTAGAATTGAGCAGACCCCATAATGTTAACAGGACACAGTGTAGCTGTGGCTTCTATACCAGTGGAAATTTTCCACTGCGAACTTCAATCCTTTGCTATGGGGGGGTGCAAAAAAGGGTTAATCTTTCATTGCCAAGGGAATTAAGTGTAACTGTTTCAATGCAGAGGTGGTGGCCTCCAATTATCCCCCAATCATCAATTTATTTATTAACTAAAGTTCTCTATGAAAAATAGAACTTTACAATGATTTATTTTTAGGGATGGGCGAATTTGACCCGTTTAGTTTTCGAAAATTCACCGCCGGCGAAATGTCGCTGATGCCCATTAAAGTCTATGGGCTTCAAAAAAATTTTGTCGCGTGACGAAATTATTTTGATGCGCGTCTTTTTTTTTTTTGACGCACAACGCCATACAAGTCTATGGGCATCATTTTCTCGGCGAAACAAGGCGAAAAAATTCGCAATCCATAACTGTACTTAACTATGTACTTTTGTATCTGAATTGGTGTTTTCCATTGTCTTAGCAAAGCACTGAGCTAATTAACCTGAATTTGGTATACTACTCAGTTATACCTATTCTAGTTGGCAATGCCTAGGTCTGACATAGCACTGAAGGCATGGCTTGACAAGCCCATAAAACCTTTGAATTATGCAAAAAAAACCCATATTTTAATGTTGTTGCTCTTGTTCCATGAAAGGCGTATTTATACATTAATTCCACCGGTGAGCTTAATTAAGTTGTAAAACTGTAGAGAGTGCATCGCTCCCAAAGGTGGAATTATATGCAGACAAATTTTGACTGACAATATTGTCAGCAGTCCAAGGAAGATATATTGCATTCATTTTCAGAAAAAAAGAAAACCAAGAATTCCCTCTGCTCAGCTCAGATGTGCCTGCCATCCCTGATGAATCTGCTGGGGCGTCGATCTGACAAACCATTTTCCAGGGATCAAGAACATCTAAGAGATGCCAGGAACGGGTAGAAGTTTGATGGGTGACTGAGACACCGGCATCTTTCTGTTTAATAAACATCATTCACACTTCGACTTGAAGTAAACTAATAATGAGATGGTATGATTCTGCTTTGTTTGTGAGATTTTGGTTGAAGCCATTATGTATCTCAACATCATACAATGCAAGGCACATGGCTGAAAAGGGACATATTTAGTGGCTGTGTAGCCCAAAAAAATGGACTTTGCAAGGCCCCTTTATTAATGGTGCCTTGTAAATGTATTCAGATCCTTGACCAATTACATCATTTTAATAAAAAATATTTTACTGAATACCAAATCCCACAATGACAATTCATTGTTTGAAATGATATTGTGACATTTTGTAAATCCTAGATTTTTTTAAAAAAATTATTACAGTCTACCTGCTCACTGAAACATGGATAACCAACTGAAACGTTGCACAAACCATGTGCCTTTTATTAAATATTGGCATGTCTTTTGGGTTAAAATGTACCACCTTTAAATAATATTTGGAAGTGTTTTGGGTCTATAATTCAAGCAGTTTTATTGCAGGTTAATCACAGTATTTTGCCATCTTAAAATTTGTGATAGAATAATGAGTTCATTTCTCACATATTTGTGTTACTTTGCTAGTTCTATCTGATGAATCAGTTTATAATAAATAATCTCACGTGTTTATTTAACTAGAGATGCAAATAACTTGCATATCATGGCATTCATCGATTGAGAGTAAAGTAATAGAGAGATAAGGCTACTCCCACACCAGGTGGATTTCCGGCCTGCACTTTCTACTCGCTATCAGCTTTCGGATATGCCTGCACCTGGAGCCAAGCTACTGCACTCTTCAAGTTGAAAGTACACTTCAGCACTGAAACATGTGATTATGCATTTTGGCACTGAAATCTGCATGCCTGCTCCTTTATGTGTGCATCTGAATGATATGCAAGTAAGTGAATAGGTAGGGAACGGGAGGTGGGACTCCTAGGTCCTTCCCTGTTTGCCCATCATGAAAACTTGCTTGCAAATGCTGTCAGCACAGTATTCAGGAGGGTGAACACAGGTCTCTGCTCTCTATTTTTAAAAGCAGAGACCCGCTGCAATTGTGCTTTGTGCAGGATAGGGTGAAAAGTGTAAAAATATGCCAGATTTGCTATTTGCTATTTTTTACACTTTGCTCTATGTGTTCCATTCTGAAACCTGTTAAAACTGCATCAAGGCAATGAGATACAGTAACTGTATCCCAAACAATGTTGTAAAACCAAAAACTGCAATGTCATTTCCCACAGTGCATTGTTCAAGTAACGTTCAAATTTATAATTTATATTTTTTTTCAAGTTTCTATTATTTTGCAACAATAATGTTATAGGGCTCATGTACAAGCACACATTTTGTGTGCAATTTCGGGTGCATGTCATCACGTTTTTGTTGTTCCCACAATCAGGAGTATTTTGGGCAACAAGGTGGAGATGGGTCTGAGTCTGTTGCACTTGGCATCAATACCAAATCTGTACTGGATTCTTTGGGAGCAAGTGCACTGCATGCAAATGATCTTCTGTTATGCATTGGTATTTGGCAAAATGCACAAATGCAAGGTGTGTCCTTTGAAGTAAGTACTTTTAATAAATTGTACTGATTTGCTCAAACACTTCAGCAAAAGTTACATAACCACAGCTGCAGTTGTTCTTAATAAATGAGCCCTTATACATTGTAAATGATGTAAACAATGTTATGATTAATGCAAGAATGAATCTATATTGATAGCAAAGCAATTATACTGTTAGTATAGTCTATATTGTGATAAGCCAAAACAAACCACACACATCATTTAATATCTGCATCAATGTTACCTAAACAAATCTAATCATGGTCTAGATGAATGAACATGTATTAAGCATGTTTAAAAAAATGCATATTTGCACACAAACCATTGCATGCCCGCATTAGCTACTGTTTACAGATCCAGTTATTAATTTGCTGTGAGCGGAGCTGAAATGAGATTGAATCAATGCTCTAATTACAGTGCTCTAATACATTCATTCTGTGTGCCTGGTAACATCACAGTGATAATTATGAAGATTTGGCATGGAGCAGAGTATGAACACAGACAATGAGTTCTATCTAGGTCTCAGCTCTGACATGACAGCTGTCATCTCTCATTTACTGGCTGACACTACAGTTGGTGTGAATCAGGCGTTAAGTCGAAAGGTCTGGGGCGGCTCAATACCTGCCTGGTTTGTACAGGACTAAATTACTTGTTGTACAGCTCTGTGTTAACAGTCTTTTACATCAGCACCATCTTCTGGTTACCTTCTGACAAACCTGAATTGAGAGCAGATAACATTGGTGTCTAACTACTGTTTTTTCTGGAAACTTGTAACAGCAATATTTTTTCTCTCTGAAATAATGAAATAGTACTGGGTACTTGCTGATGCTCCTTTTAATAGCTTTAAGCCATTGTGCTCCACAAAGTCTGTATCTGGAAAATCCCAGGCATTACTTATAATAGATCCCATACCTTTACTGACAAATTGCCACGTGAGGGTACTAACACTGATTAATTCCAGAAATATTTGTATTCAATATCTATGGAAGAGTTACAGCTTGAAATATATGGTGGCTTCCCTCTGTAAGCGAGAGACAGTGAGATTATGAGGTTACCACGTTCACAGACCATTGCTTTGACCTCTGTTTATTGTTGTCGTAAAGTGATTGGGTGGAAAGAGAACTCTTTTGGAGAGCCTAACAGACTGAAACAATGTAGAAAATATATCCTTAGTCTAACTACTGTAATGACTGTTTATTTTATTACTGTTATGTTAATTGAGCGACAGCTCAGTCCTGTACAACTGGGATCAACAACTGGGATCAAACACAGAAACAAAGCAAAGGAGCTGTTGGTAACAAGACATTGAAGTCTAGAAGAAATAGGTTTTGGGGAAACATTTTTCCTATGTAGGTATGTTCCCTTGTAAAGCTTCCATGTAACTGAGTGTGACATTGTCTATGACAGGCTGCAGATATGCACTGTGTTTTGTAACTGATGCTTTACTTTTTTAATTTGATCTTGGCTGATCATATTGATTATTGATTTTCAAACCTAATCAGATGATCCCCAACATTATTTGCCCATGAGACAAATTCATTTATAATAAGTTGGAGTGCAACACAAGCATGCAAAAAAGCTCCTAAGAGTTCCAGTTATGTGCTGTGATTGACTATTTGGTAGTTCTGTGGACTGGAGACTCTGTTTGGCAGTACATCTGTTTTTTATGCAACCAAAACTTGCCTCCAAACCCAAAATTCAACAAATAACTAGTGATGGGCGAATTTATTCGGCAGGTGCAAATTTGCGGGGAATACCCGTGATTTGCCGCTGGCGCATAAATTTGTGAAACTGCTGCGAAAATTCACCGGCATCGCCAAAAACAGACGCCTGCGTCAAAAAAGAGACCCCGGCGCTGTTTCACAAATTTTTCGCCATTTTGCGGGAAATTCACAAATTTTTCGTTGAAGCAAAACGGGACAAATTAGCCCATCACTACAAATAACCACCTGCTTTGGTGCCGCTGGGAGCAACATCCAAGGGGTTGGTGAGCTACTGGTTGGGGATCACTGGTCTAGGCAGTAGTGATGGGTGAATCTTACATGTTTAATTTCACAGAAAATTTGAGAAAGGGCAAAAAATTTGCCAAATGTATTGAAGTCTATGGGCAACAATTTTTTTTTGATGCGCAACAATTTTTGCACCCATTGGAGTCTATGGGCATTTTTTTTAGACAGAATTAGCTTAAAAATTTGCTCATCACTACAAGGCAGTGAAGGATAGTGCGACAGAGCACATTGTAATACTTTTTTGCAGCAAATTTGTGGATTTTGCTGATGGCAAATGTTTTTTGCAAAACTGACGCGGAAATTTGCTTGCCAAAATCGCACATCAAAATTATTTGGATGCTCCTTTGAATTTAATGCATTGTTTCTCATCTTGCTTCAAAATAATTTCGATGTCCGTTGACTTCAGTATGGTTTGCGTTTTTTCCCGCTGTTTTACAAATTTTTTTGGAGTTTCGCAAATTTCTTGCTGAAGTGAATGAGACAGATTTTCCCATCACTAATGCAGAGAGAAAATTAAATACAAATTGAAAATTGCTTATTTACAAGCATTTAATATAGATTTTCTGAGCCACAAAAGTACATTCCAACATTGGTCTCCATTTCAAAACTGACCCATTCCATAAACTGTAAAAGAAAAGAAAGAAACAATTCTAGAAAAGAATATGAAAATGGTCAACTGGAAGCTATTTTTTTATGTCAGAATGATAATGATGATGCAAACAAACAAACAAAAATAAAATATAATTGGAGAACCCTCGTGCTAACAATATTTAAATTAACCAAAGTCCAATAACTAACAAATCAGCCAGCAAATAGGTGTTGAAATAATAAGGGTTTATGGAGTGACCTTGGCAAACACATCTCAGCCCAGCAACACAAAGATGTTGGACTATTATTGTTATTGACATAGATTAAACTTTGATTATTCTGTCTTATTGGACAGTTGCAGATGTTTTCTCATATACCCATTCCATCCTATCAAGTATTTGTATATGACTATTGTATGTAGCATTATAGTCAAGGTCGTCATCATATGCTCCAGCTGCAGCAAAAAAAGAAAAAACAGCTTTGTGCTAAATAGTTCTCAGTAGATCTCTTTATATTTTTCAGTAAGGCCATAGCACATTCATTTGAACCATTAAGCTGGCTATCAATGTTTTCCACATTTCTCAGCAACAATAACTTAAGTAAATTCCAGAAGGTCATTAACTGCCTTCTGAAGGGTTTAACGCCTTAACATTTTTTTTGAGGTTTGTTTTTAAAACGTCATTCTAACATTTTTGTGCAATGATAGTACATATAGTATATGACATATTCAAGGTTAACTATTCAAGCAACAAACATCAATAGCCTAGTGCTAAATACAGTATTACACAGATATTTCTGTAAGTCATTCTGTTTTTTACAGTTTATATTAAATGGAAAGCTTGGGGCCTGGCGTATTCTGCTAATAGGTTTTACTGTAATTTGTATCACAATACTACTACTAAAAGCAAATGTAACCACTAATTAAACCTAATAAGGTAGTTTTGCCACCAATATGAATTTATGCAGCCTAATAACCAACAAGTACAAGGTACTGGTTTATTATTACAGAGAAAATGGAAACCATTTTTAAAAAATACAATTATTTGCTTCAAATTGAATCTATGAAAGATGGGCCTCCGTGATTGAGAGCTATCTAGATAACGATTGAGAGCTATCTGGATAAGGGATCCCATACCTGTATATAAATGATGCAGTGTAACACCTATTTGGGCTGCACAGCACACAAATAGTTAAACTGTCCAGCTAGCAGTAGAAGCATGGGTTACATGCGACTTCACACAACAGGGTCAGGGCCTTCGCCAAGTGGAAGTGTTCCCTCTATGGTGTAGTGCAACTACATCCCCCAGGCTACTGTGCATACAACAAACAAATTGGGCGCCAGGAGGTTCTTGCAGTAAAACAGAAACGGTTTATTAACTATGCACGAGGCAAGTGACCACAGGTTTAGTACTCACGCAGGAGCTTGAGGAAAACAGCACATTTCGAGAGTTCACACAGAACAAGGCATTAGGCATTTCTCACAGAGGAAAGATCTCCATTAGGCATTTGCAGTATTACACTCATTCCCTCCTGGAAGTTGTCAGGAAAGCAGCTTCTACCCTACAGTCCCTCTTCACTGAGGTCCCTGACTGGAGGCAACACACAAAGCCTCTGGGAAGCTACTCCCTTACTGCAAATCCTTGTTGGAGCTTCAGCTGCTCTTTCTCTCTCACCTCTCTGCCTTTCTCTCCTAGAGAGACTATGACAAGTCTGCCCTAGTGTAACTATTCCTCATTCACGGGGTTACCTGGTCCCCGACTTCTTCTCCAAAAGCACATGGGCCTTTCTGGGCCTAGCTGTGCTCAGTCCCCCTGAGCACACCCAGCTGGATCACCATCCACAGGCCAAAGAGGAAGTGGCCACTCCCTACACACACTATATAGCAGTGTAGCAGGGGAGTGTCATTCTCTCCTGGCAGATCACTCCAAGAAAAAAAAGGTGGGGGCCTTAAAGCTGCAGGGCAGATTAACCCATACCCATAGGGGCCCCTACATACACCCGGGGGAAAAACCCATTTCGTCCCGACAATGGTTTAAACATCCCCAACATATATCAACGTACAGTACCATCACATCCACTTCTGGTATCCTCTCCTAAGGCATACCTGGTAACAATGGTCACTGTAAAGGAAACACAGCATGCACAATACTGTATCAAACATTTTCAATTGCATAATAAACAGTTGCAGTTGGTCAACTTTATTACACATCTGCAAAAATACTTCTCCCCCTCCCAAGGGTCCACACAGGCCAGTCCTTGGGTGCAGAAACACTACTCAGCGAGTAGGTGAAGGCAGAAGAGTTGTGGTGGGGATCAATAGTCCTGAATTAGAACCCACTTAGTCCAGCAGTCCTTCCAGCCACAAATAGCAGCTGTACTCTAGGCATCTCAAACTCTGAAGTGAGTCCATAGAGAAGCTGTAGAAATCAGAAGAATCCATCCTCCAGGTCCTTCTCTCACATCAGGGGGCACAAATGAACAGGGAGTGGTCCCAGCAGAGACATCCATCTTCCTCCCATCCATTCCAACCGACATCCGCAGGCCTTTGTGAAATTCGGGGCGAACCTCCAAGCCCGAACCCACGGCCAAACACTCTGAAGAAAATTCGTACGATTCAAAGTATTCGTACGTTCCGTTTATCCACTTCGAAAACTTCGTACGATCCATTCGTACGCTCCGACAAATTCGTACATCCATTCGTACGATTCGAACAAAACAATGCACAGCCTGGTTTTAGGGAATCGAGCCCCACGTTGGGCACGCCAAATGTAACACCTATTTGGGCTGCACAGCACACAAATAGTTAAACTGTCCAGCTAGCAGTAGAAGCATGGGTTACATGCGACTTCACACAACAGGGTCAGGGCCTTCGCCAAGTGGAAGTGTTCCCTCTATGGTGTAGTGCAACTACATCCCCCAGGCTACTGTGCATACAACAAACAAATTGGGCGCCAGGAGGTTCTTGCAGTAAAACAGAAACGGTTTATTAACTATGCACGAGGCAAGTGACCACAGGTTTAGTACTCACGCAGGAGCTTGAGGAAAACAGCACATTTCGAGAGTTCACACAGAACAAGGCATTAGGCATTTCTCACAGAGGAAAGATCTCCATTAGGCATTTGCAGTATTACACACATTCCCTCCTGGAAGTTGTCAGGAAAGCAGCTTCTACCCTACAGTCCCTCTTCACTGAGGTTCCTGACTGGAGGCAACACACAAAGCCTCTGGGAAGCTACTCCCTTACTACAAATCCTTGTTGGAGCTTCAGCTGCTCTTTCTCTCTCACCTCTCTGCCTTTCTCTCCTAGAGAGACTATGACAAGTCTGCCCTAGTGTAACTATTCCTCATTCACGGGGTTACCTGGTCCCCGACTTCTTCTTCCAAAGCACATGGGCCTTTCTGGGCCTAGCTGTACCCAGGCTCCCCTGAGCACACCCAGCTGGATCACCATCCACAGGCCAAAGAGGAAGTGGCCACTCCCTACACACACTATATAGCAGTGTAGCAGGGGAGTGTCATTCTCTCCTGGCAGATCACTCCAAGAAAAAAAAGGTGGGGGCCTTAAAGCTGCAGGGCAGATTAACCCATAGCCATAGGGGCCCCTACAGCAGTATATGTGGATGTGTGAATATAATATCTGAGACAAGCCACATATTCCCTTTTTTTCTCTATTTTTGTAAACAAAATTGTTAAATGCTTCATAATCAGGTGGATAGTTGATATAAGATTTCCTTTTGATGATGGGTTTGACCTATCACTACTGTATTATTAATCTGATTGGGGGAAAGATCTTTGGTAAACAAATTGTAGTGTTGATGAAAAGAAAAAATGACTGAAAAACAAAAGCTTTGTTAATTCTTGAAAAACTGTATACTGATACTGAGAACAAAGCTTTCCTTCATTATGCTTCTTAAAGGGGTTGCTCACCTTTGAGATAACTTTTGGTATGATGTAGAGTGTGATATTATGAGAAAATTTGCACTTTGTTTTAATTTTTTATTTTCAAAGATTTGCTTCAATTTGCATCTTAAGCAATCTGGTAACTAGGGTCCAAATTACCCTAGCAACCATGCATTGATTTGAATAAGAGAATGGAATATGAATAGGAGAGGGCCTGAATAGTAATAAAAAGTAACAATAACAATACATTTATAGTCTTACAGAGCATTTGTTTTTTTAGAATGGAGTCCACAACGCCCATTTTAAAGCTGAAAAGAGGAAAAGGCAAATAATTATAAAACTATAAAATAATAAATAATTAAAAGCAATTGAAAAGTTGCTTAGAATTAGCCGTTCTATAACATAATAAAAGTTTCCTTAAAGGTGAACCACCCCTTTAAAGAGATACTAAATTATAAATTTCTTGTTGCATTGCATTTTGTGCAAGTGAATATGTGGAGTAAGAAGCATATTTTTTTTTTTTAATTTTTCTGTGAAAGCAATGTTTTACCCTATCTTCATTGGAGCTAATATTGCCCTAATCTTTCTCATGGCTATTATTGCACTGGTCTGTCTCATAAATATTGCTGCCCTAATCTTTCACTAATGTTACCCTGACTTATATCAGGCCACATTTCTTGCATATTAGATCAGTTGAGAGATCACAAGCCTTTAAGAGCAGATAGTGGGGCAGATTTACTAAAGGGCGAAGTGACCGTCGCTAGCGAAGATTCTCTAGTGAAAGAAAATAGCGTAGTTTCTTGCCCTATCACCAGGCAAATTTTCGCTCAGGTGAACTATCATTACTCTGCAAATTCAATAAAGTGCAAATTTTACAGAACATTACCTCTTTCACCAGAGTTTCCTTCGACACCTTAGACCTGGTGAACTGATAAGATGATAGTTTTAAAAAATGCTGGGTTTTTTTTCATATTTCAAATCGGGATTGTCTTCAAAAGTTCTTACTATTAAGGATTGTTGTGTTAACATATTTTTTCAAACATTTAAGGGGCATGCCACTGTCTAGGGCATTAGAGGATCTCTTTTATCTATACTATGTTTCATTGGACATTTGTAATACTAAGTGGCCACTTCAAGCATTTCCACCAACATCTCTAATAAAGACATCTATATGACATATATCTACCCACCTTACTAACATTGACCTAAGCATTAGAGTACTAACAAAGTTTCGCTAGGCAGAAATGAATGCCAGAGAAAGTTCGCTATGAAATGCTCGGACTGATGAACTAACACTAGCGAAACTTCACCAGCGCTCAGCTACATAGATGAGTGAAGTGTTGCAAAGTATGACAATGCCTTTGCTGGCAAAAATTTGCTCTTTAGTAAATTTGCCCCAATGTCTGCTATTGGAAAAGTCAAGAGTACATTTCTTTAATTTATTTTTCAAAGACATATAGACTTTTTTTTTATTCATATATGAATAATAATTTTTTCTTACTAATTAATATTTTTCTTACTAAGTGTGTTAGTATTTACTGACAGTCAAAGTATTCCAGTATTTGGTGTGTCCATCTTTTTCTCCATTGGCTCTTCAAGTTTTTGGAAAGTCTGAGAAGCTGTATTGTTCTAGCACTAAAAAGCATTCTAGAATGTTTTGAGATTATTTTTCTAATGTTTATGTTATATTCAATGAGATTAGGTTCTGTTGTCATTGGTGGGAAAATCATGCAAACCAGCAGTCCTTCCTCTTTCTTGAACTACAAAAAGAACTGGCACAGCTTAGATGCATGTTTAGGAACATTGTTTTTCTGGAAAATGAGC
Source organism: Xenopus petersii (assembly GCA_038501925.1). Taxonomy (NCBI): domain Eukaryota; kingdom Metazoa; phylum Chordata; class Amphibia; order Anura; family Pipidae; genus Xenopus; species Xenopus petersii. The sequence continues at coordinate 93,065,456 of CM076679.1, read as the reverse complement.
CCTCTGCCACACAACTGTAAGCCAGGAGGTATGGAATACAGTATATCTCTTTGTTCAACATGCTGTTCATTCTGTGTTACCAACTCCAATGTATCCATAATTTAATAAGATTCATCATCCAATATCTGGGCAAGAAATCAAGCTTAATACATTTGCAACATGTAAAACCGCGTATGTTATCTATGTTCTGAAATGCCCATGTGGGTTGGTGTATGTTGGTAAAACCATAAGACCCGTGCACATGAGGATTAAGGAACATAAGGGTAATATAAGAAATTTTAAGGCTGGAACTTATTCCGATACCCCTGTATCTAGACATTTTTTTGAGCATAAACACAATGCATGTCAGCTGAAATGGAAGGTGTTGGAGGTGGTACCTAATCCAGCTAGAGGAGGAGATCATAACAATTTATTGTTACAAAGGGAGGCAAGATGGATTAGCCGGTTAGAATGCATCTCCCCCAAAGGGTTAAATGAACAATACAATTTGATATGCTTTCTTTAATGGTACAATGTATCTTGTTGTTCTCAGGTATTATAATTAGTGAGCTAACGGTATTGCCGAGGATCGTCGGTCGAATCATAGATGGGTGAGTCGATTAAGACAGGAGTCTTACTATAATACACCTAAAAGCCAAGCAAGAGTTCTTAATGTAACAAAAATAGCATAGAGTGAGTTAGCAACTATTGTTGCCAAACAAATGTAGATGGTAATCATTTAAATTTGCAACATAGTTATGAAACAAGTGGTTCAGATAGGCTGGTTCAGCATTTTCTTTTTACCTTGCAGGTTAGGCCGAATGGAGCAATTCCCTGTATTTTAAGCTGTTTGTAAATGTTTTTGGACACCATGTTCTTATTGTACCATTTAGATGATTGGCACTAATGCACTTTCACACGGAATTGGACACTTTTGAATTATCCAAAAAAAAAAAAAGGAGAATCAAGCAAATATTATTGTATCAATTGGGCTGAATGGCTTTCGTATTTAAGTGTAAAAAATATTTATTCACTGCTTTTACTGTTTGCACTAAATGTCAACTATGTTAGAATAGTTTTTAACCGATCACAGTTTTTATGAATGAAAATTGTATTGTGTTATGCAGCAATGGATGCATTTAGATATCACACGATTAGGGTTAACACAAGGGTTAAATGAAGTAACAACCCACAAAAGGTGTGATTGGTCACATAGGATTTAAATGTCGGATGTTTTGTTTGTTCCTATACACTTGATAAAGGGCTTGTCCCGAAACATGTTGTACACTCCCCAATAAACGGATTTTCTGCAGTTTGACTGCCGTTTTGGATCTGTTCCACACCTATACCACAGTTTTCCAATGTATCCATGCTTGGCTGTTGGTAAGAACATTCCGATACATTTCGATATGGTAGATAAGTATGCAAGCCCCCCTCTCTGCCTGTACGACTGGGAGATCCCTAAACGGTTCACAGATCGAGGATCAAACGGTTCACAGAAGGTCCTGCGCCAGCACGTGTAAACCCCACAGGCGAAGCTCAACTAACCAATTGGAGACCCCCAGTTTATATAGGCTTAGCAAACAATGAGCTCATATAGTAATTTAGTAAGAAGATACAATGATTTGGTTAATTACAGATCTTGCTTCCCATGCGCTCATCAGGATCTGGCCAGACTCCCAACAAGAACATCCGAAGCAGAGATCTTATCTTAGCTAGCTGGTAGCTGAATAGCATATTGTGCCCCTATCTACAGTATAATAAAGAAGAGTCTGATAAGGGCTTCAGAAATCATAAGCATATTAGATAATACATTTAAGAATATCCAGAATAAAGAACAAGTATTAAGTCATCGAGTTGTTAGTTCCCATGACTTCTCTTGCACAAAGCTTCATTATACAGAATTATAGATTATAAGGCCGCCTTGTATACTATGATACAAAGCTTTGCTATGCACAATTATACGTTATAAAGCTGTCTTTTTACACTATATTGGGCTCAACATACGACATCGGGTTCAACAGTAGAACAGTTCTTTGTGTTATATTTTTATACAGTTCTTTATCAAAGTATTGCAATGAGCTATTGGGTTTAATCAGAGTATTACCATGAGCCATTATTCAAAAAACTCCTATTAAAGTGGACCTGTCACCCAGACACAAAAATCTGTATAATAAAAGTCCTTTTCATGAAAAGTCCTTTTCATAAACATGAAATCCAATTTCTATTTTTTATTTAAAAATGTCAGCTGTCAATCAAATATTGTCTGCCCCTCCTCTATGCCTGTGGCATAGAGGCGGGGCAGACAATTACTTTCACTTTCAATTCAGCACTTCTTAGATGTCACTGCTCCCCACACATTCCCCCAGTTCTCTTTGTGTGGTCAGGACATGGGGATGGACATCGGGTCCCCCATTCTGTTGCACAAACAAGATTCTGTGATGATGCGAGGCTTTTCTTAATTACATTGTCCACAAAATGGCTGCTGCCTGCTTGGTATGATTTTGAAATCCCAGACTGAAGGAAACAAGATTTAAATAATTTATATAGTGTAGTTAAAGTTCATATTCCTTGACTAATCTGATAAAATAGGATTTTGTATAATTTTTTTGGGTGACGGGTCCCCTTTAATACACCCCGTCTGGCGCCAAAATTCTCAATGATGCAGATTATAGGTCACACTCACTAGTGTTCCTGAGTGCTCCCTAATTTGTATATTATTGATTCCTGGACTTTTGACTAGGGATGTAGCGAACGTCGGAAAAAAAGTTCGCGAACATATTCGCGAACTTGCGCAAAAATGCGAGCGGTTCGCGAACCCCATAGACTTCAATGGGAAGGCGAACTTTAACATCTAAAAAAGACATTTCTGGCCAGAAAAATGATTTTAAAGTTGTTTAAAGGGTGCAACGACCTGGACAGTGGCATGCCAGAGGGGGATCAAGGGCAAAAATGTATCTGAAAAATCTGCCTGTGTGTGCTTGGAAGAGATAGTGTAGGGGGAGAGCTGTTAGTGATTTCAGGGACAGATGATAGTAAGTTTGCTGGCTAGTAATCTGCTTGATACTGCTCTGTATTGGAGGGACAGAAGTCTGCAGGGATTTGAGGGACATTTTAGCTTAGGTAGCTTTGCTGGCTAGTAATCTACTGTTCTCTTTAAACAACTGCCATACGTTGCCCTTGTAGGCATTGTTTGCCCAGTTTTTTTGGACGCAGCCACTGAAGCACAGTTGCCAGAAAAAATATGCCATATAAATGCTGAAAATAGTCATTTTTCGCCATACGTTGACCTTGTAGACATTGTTTGCCCAGTTTTTTTTGGACGCAGCCACTGAAGCACAGTTGCCAGAAAAAATATGCCATATAAATGCTGAAAATAGTAATTTTTCGCCATACGTTGACCTTGTAGACATTGTTTGCCCAGTTTTTTTGGACGCAGCCACTGAAGCACAGTTGCCAGAAAAAATATGCCATATAAATGCTGAAAATAGTCATTTTTTGCCATATACGTTGAGTCAACGTATGGCAAAAAATGACTATTTTCAGCATTTATGTGGCATATTTTTTCTGGCCTCTGTGCTTCAGTGGCTGCGGCCAAAAAAACTGGGCAAACAATGCCTACAAGGTCAACGTCGTTGACCTTGTAGGCATTGTTTGCCCAGTTTTTTTGGCCGCAGCCACTGAAGCACAGAGGCCAGAAAAAATATGCCATATAAATGCTGAAAATAGTCATTTTTTTGGTCGCAGCCACTGAAGCACAGTTGCCAGAAAAATTATGCCATATAAATGCTGAAAATATAAATTTTTTTGGTTGCAGCCACTGAAGCACAGAGGCCAGAAAAATTATGCCATATAAATGCAGAAAATATGCATTTTTTTGGTCGCAGCCACTGAAGCACAGTTGACAGAAAAATTATGCCATATAAATGCTGAAAATATAAATTTTTTTGGTTGCAGCCACTGAAGCACAGAGGCCAGAAAAATTATGCCATATAAATGGAGAAAATATGCATTTTTTTGGTTGCAGCCACTGAAGCACAGAGGCTAGAAAAATTATGCCATATAAATGGAGAAAATATGCATTTTTTTGGTTGCAGCCACTGAAGCACAGAGGCTAGAAAAATTATGCCATATAAATGGAGAAAATATGCATTTTTTTGGTTGCAGCCACTGAAGCACAGAGGCCAGAAAAATTATGCCATATAAATGCAGAAAATATGCATTTTTTTGGTTGCAGCCACTGAAGCACAGAGGCTAGAAAAATTATGCCATATAAATGGACAAAATATGCATTTTTTTGGTTGCAGCCACTGAAGCACAGAGGCCAGAAAAATTATGCCATATAAATGCAGAAAATATGCATTTTTTTGGTTGCAGCCACTGAAGCACAGAGGCCAGAAAAATTATGCCATATAAATGCAGAAAATATGCATTTTTTTGGACGCAGCCACTGAAGCACAGTTGCCAGAAAAAATATGCCATATAAATGCTGAAAATAGTAATTTTTCGCCATACGTTGACCTTGTAGACATTGTTTGCCCCGTTTTTTTGGACGCAGCCACTGAAGCACAGAGGCCAGAAAAAATTAAACCAGTAGGGTTTGCACCCTAGTTTGTAACGGTGGCGGAGGGAGGAGGACGCTAAAGGACAGCTGTGTGTGGAGTCATGAGGCTTGAAGAGAAGGACAGCTGCATAGAAGTCAGAACAAGTCTTCCGGCGTGCAGTAACCCTCCGAGATCCACCCCTCATTCATTTTAATAAAGGTCAGGTAATCGACACTTTTGTGACCTAGGCGAGTTCTCTTCTTAGTTACAATCCCTCCTGCTGCACTGAAGGCCCTTTCTGAGAGCACACTTGAGGCTGGGCAAGACAAGAGGTTCATGGCAAATTGTGACAGCTCTGGCCACAGATCAAGCCTGCGCACCCAGTAGTCCAGGGGTTCATCGCTCCTCAGAGTGTCGATATCTGCAGTTAATGCCAGGTAGTCCGCTACCTGCCGGTCGAGGCGTTCTTTGAGGGTGGATCCAGAAGGGTTGTGGCGCTGCCTTGGACAGAAAAACATTTGCATGTCTGACGTTACAGACCGGCCAAAGGGCTTTGTCCTTGCAGGTGTGCTCGTGGCAGGATTACTGGCACCTCTGCCCCTGGAATGTTGATGAGTTCCTGAAGTGACATCACCCTTAAAAGCATTGTACAACATGTTTTGCAGGCTGGTTTGTAAATGCCGCATCTTTTCGGACTTGTGGTATGTTGGTAACATTTCTGACACTTTATGCTTGTACCGAGGGTCTAGTAGCGTTGCAACCCAGTACAGGTCCTTCTCCTTAAGCCTCTTGATACGGGGGTCCTTCAACAGGCATGACAGCATGAAAGACCCCATTCTCACAAGGTTGGATGCAGAGCTATCCATCTCCGCTTCCTCATTATCAAGGACTGCATCATCCACGGTCTCCTCCCCCCAGCCACGTACAAGACCAGGGGTCCCCAAAAGGTCACCACTAGCCCCCTGGGAAGCCTGCTCCTGTTGGTCCTCCTCCTCCTCCTCCACAAAGCCACCTTCCTCCTCTGACTCCACTTCTGGCACCTCTCCCTGCGTTGCAGCAGGTGCCTGGGTTCGTTCTGGTGATTCCGACCATAAATCGTGCGCTTCCAGCTCCTCGTCACGCTGGTCTACAGCCTCATCTGTCACTCGTCGCACGGCACGCTCCAGGAAGAAAGCGAAGGGTATTAGGTCGCTGATGGTGCCTTCGGTGCGACTGACCATATTTGTCACCTCTTCAAAAGGTCGCATGAGCCTGCAGGCATCGCGCATAAGCACCCAGTAACGGGGGAAAAAAATCCCCAGCTCTGCAGATCCAGTCCTACCACCCAGTTCAAAAAGGTACTCGTTGACGGCCCTTTGTTGTTGCAGCAGACGTTCCAACATAAGGAGCGTTGAATTCCAGCGAGTCTGGCTGTCAGAAATCAAACGCCTGACTGGCATGTTGTAGCGCTGCTGAATGTCAGCAAGGCGTGCCATGGCTGTGTAGGAACGTCTGAAATGGGCCGACACCTTTCTGGACTGGGTGAGAACGTCCTGGAATCCTGGGTACTTGGAGACAAAACGTTGGACTATTAAATTTAACACATGTGCCATGCAGGGCACATGTGTTAAATTTCCCAGTCTCAACGCTGCCAACAGATTGCTTCCATTGTCACACACCACTTTTCCGATCTGCAGTTGGTGTGGGGTCAGCCACCGATCGGCCTGTGACTGCAGAGATGACAGGAGTACAGATCCGGTATGGTTTTTGCTTTCCAGGCACGTCATCCCCAAGACAGCGTGACAACGGCGTACCTGGCACGTCGAATAGCCTAGGGGGAGCTGGGGGTGCACAGGTGTGGAGGAGGAGAAGGAGGACCCAGCAGCAGAGTAAGAAGAAGAAGAGGAAGAAGACGAGGTAGAGAGCGATGGAGGAGTAGAGGTGGTGGCAGAACCGCGTGCAATCCGTGGCGGTGACACCAACTCCACTGTTGTTGTTGTTGTTGAGCTACCCATTCCCTGCTTCCCATTCCCAGCCATTACCAAGTTCACCCAGTGGGCAGTGTAGGTGACATACCTGCCCTGACCATGCTTGGAGGACCATGCGTCAGTAGTCATATGGACCTTTGGCCCAACACTAAGTGACAGAGATGCGGTAACTTGGCTCTGCACATGTTGGTACAGGTGTGGTATTCCCTTTTTAGAAAAAAAATTGCGGCTGGGTACCTTCCACTGCGGTGTCCCAATTGCTACAAATTTGCGGAAGGCCTCAGAGTCCACCAGCTGGTATGGTAAAAGCTGGCGGGCTAAGAGTGCAGACAAGCCAGCTGTCAGACGCCGGGCAAGGGGGTGACAGTCAGACATTGGCTTCTTACGCTCAAACATGGCCTTCACAGAAACTTGGCTGGTGGCAGATGACTGGGAATGGGAACAGGTGGTCAAGGTGGAAGGCGGAGTGGAGGGTGGTTCAGATGGGTCAAGGAGAGCAGAGGTAGAGCAGTAAGATGCTGGACCAGAAGGAGTGTGGCTTTTAGTTTGCCTGTTGCCTTTGAGGTGTTGCTCCCAAAGTGCTTTGTGCTTGCCGCTCATGTGCCTTCGCATAGAAGTTGTACCTATGTGGCTGTTGGGCTTACCAAGGCTCAGTTTCTGACTGCACTCATTGCAAATTACAATGCTTTTGTCAGAGGCACACACATTAAAAAAATGCCACACTGCTGACTTTTTGGAAGTCTGCGATCTGGCGGTAACAGTAGAAGTTGGCGGCATTGGCGGCAATGGCGGGTGCGTTGGCTGGCTGAACACAGGTGCCGATACATGTTGTTGCCCTACTGATCCCTGCGGGCTGGCCTCCCTGCTTCTTCTAAGTCTTATTCTCCTACTGCCTCTCTGACTCTCCGTCTCTCCATCTGAACTACCCTCCTCTTGCTCTCTTCTACTAGGCACCCACAAAACATCAATCTCCTCATCATCATTCTCCTCAGATGCATCAATTTCTTCTGACACATCACAGAAGGAAGCAGCAGCGGGGACCTCCTCCTCCTCCTCATCACTCATCATTATGTCCATCTCTGTCGTGTTCTCTGCCAGAATTAAATCTGGTGTAACGTCCTCATCTCCTTCATCTTCTTCTGCCAATAATGGTTGCGCATTACTCAGTTCAAGAAACTCATGGGAAAATAACTCCTCTGACTCCAGTGAAGAAGGGGCACCGGTGGTGGAGGAAGTGTTACGTGGGGTGGCCATAGCAGTGGAGGATGAGGAGGATGTTGTGGTAAAGTTAGAAACGGTAGAGGATGGGGTGTGCTGTGTAAGCCAGTCAACTACCTCTTCAGCATTTTGGGAGTTCAGGGTCATTGGCTTTTTAAAACTGGGCAATTTGCTAGGGCCACAGGATTGCATAGCAGCACGGCCCCTAGCACGGCCTCTGCGTGGCGGCCTGCCTTTGCCTGGCATTATTTTTAAAAAAACAACAACAACAAAAACTCAGTTGGTTTTTCTGGAAACGATAATACACACAGCTAGATGGCAGTTTGAAGAAAACAGTGTGCAAATAATGCCTACAAGATCAACGTATACACTACTACAGCGGTGGATACGGATTACGTAAAATATATGAATGCTGCTTGAAAAAAAGTAACTCAAGTGGTTTTTCTAGAGACGATAATATTATCAATATTTAGACAAAATGTGAACAAGCTCACACAGCTAGATGGCGGTTTGAAGAAAACACTGTGCAAATAATGCCTACAAGGTCAACGTATACACAGCGGTGGATACGGATTACGTAAAATATAAGAATGCTGCTTGAAAAAAAGTCACTCCGGTGTTTTTTCTGGAGACGGTAATATTATGGATATTTAGACAGAATGTGAACACGGGCACACAGCTAGATAGCAGTTGGTTGAATAACACACTGGGCAAAAAATGCCTACAGGGCAAATAATGCCTACAAGGTCAACGTATACACAGCGGTGGATACGGATTACGTAAAATATAAGAATGCTGCTTGAAAAAAAGTCACTCCGGTGTTTTTTCTGGAGACGGTAATATTATGGATATTTAGACAGAATGTGAACACGGGCACACAGCTAGATAGCAGTTGGTTGAATAACACACTGGGCAAAAAATGCCTACAGGGCAAATAATGCCTACAAGGTCAACGTATACACAGCGGTGGATACGGATTACGTAAAATATAAGAATGCTGCTTGAAAAAAAGTCACTCCGGTGTTTTTTCTGGAGACGGTAATATTATGGATATTTAGACAGAATGTGAACACGGGCACACAGCTAGATAGCAGTTGGTTGAATAACACACTGGGCAAAAAATGCCTACAGGGCAAATAATGCCTAAAAGGTCAACTTATACACTACTACAGCGATGGATACGGATTACGTAAAATTTATTATGGCTGCTTGAAAAAAGTCACTCCGGTGTTTTTTCTGGAGACAGTAATATTATGGATATTTAGACAGAATGTGAACACGGTCACACAGCTAGATAGCAGTTGGTTGAATAACACACTGGGCAAAAAATGCCTACAGGGCAAATAATGCCTACAAGGTCAACGTATACACAGCGGTGGATACGGATTACGTAAAATATAAGAATGCTGCTTGAAAAAAAGTCACTCCGGTGTTTTTTCTGGAGACGGTAATATTATGGATATTTAGACAGAATGTGAACACGGGCACACAGCTAGATAGCAGTTGGTTGAATAACACACTGGGCAAAAAATGCCTACAGGGCAAATAATGCCTACAAGGTCAACGTATACACAGCGGTGGATACGGATTACGTAAAATATAAGAATGCTGCTTGAAAAAAAGTCACTCCGGTGTTTTTTCTGGAGACGGTAATATTATGGATATTTAGACAGAATGTGAACACGGGCACACAGCTAGATAGCAGTTGGTTGAATAACACACTGGGCAAAAAATGCCTACAGGGCAAATAATGCCTAAAAGGTCAACTTATACACTACTACAGCGATGGATACGGATTACGTAAAATTTATTATGGCTGCTTGAAAAAAGTCACTCCGGTGTTTTTTCTGGAGACGGTAATATTATGGATATTTAGACAGAATGTGAACACGGTCACACAGCTAGATAGCAGTTGGTTGAATAACACACTGGGCAAAAAATGCCTACAGGGCAAATAATGCCTAAAAGGTCAACTTATACACTACTACAGCGGTAGTAAAATAAAAAAAAGTTAAATAAAAAAAGAATGAATATTAAAAAAAAAAAAATTAAAGTTGGTGCTGCTGAACTACTAGGAGCAGCAGATTAGCACACCAGTCCCACTCCCCAACACTGCTAGACTAATAGCACTGGGCTCTTATAGTAGTAGTAGTAGTAGTAGTAGTAGTAGTAGTAAAACAACAAAAAAATAAATAAAAGCAGTCCTTACAAGGACTACTGTTATTGCAGCAGTCAGCAGATGAGATCAGAAGCAGGACAGCTGCCCACTGCAGCTACATACAGAGCACTGCAGTAGAAGGTAGATTACTAGCCAGCAAAGCTACCTAAGCTTAAATGTCCCTCAAACCCCTGCAGACTTCTGTCCCTCCAATAACAGAGCAGTATCAAAACGATTACTAGCCAGCAAACTTTCAACTGTCCCTGAAATCACTAACAGGCAGCAGCTCTCTCCCTACACTATCTCTTCAGCACACACAGGCAGAGTGAAAAAAAGCTGCAGGGCTTCGGTTTTTATAGGGAAGGGGAGTGGTCCAGGGGAGAGCTTCCTGATTGGCTGCCATGTACCTGCTGGTCTGGGGTGAGAGGGCAAAAAAAAGCGCCAACAATGGCGAACCCAAAATGGCGAACGTCGCGCGACGTTCGCGAACTTCCGGCGAGCGCGAACACCCGATGTTCGCGCGAACAAGTTCGCCGGCGAACAGTTCGCGCCATCTCTACTTTTGACCCCTTGCATTTGACTATGATCCTTTGCCGTCTGCCTTCTGAACTTTTGCCTGAATTCTGACCACCCTTTCTGAACCCTTTGGCAACAGTGAACTGATCTTTAATCCGAGTGCTTCCTCCTTGGTCCGACTTCTCAGCAATCGGAGCCGCAAGGCCCCTAACAGCAAGCCAGTTATACTAAATGCATATTTGTATACATTTTTCCACTTAACATTAGTACCTTACCCCCGGTGAACCAAATGACTGTTTTGTTAACTCCTTGTCACTGGTCAATTAATCTCACTGATTCACAGATACAAATTAATCACAGTATATTACAACTAACCAAATTCTGTTTGTAGAACATTGTATTCCTATTATGTTGACAACAAATTTGTATATATAATTGCACCCAAAATGTAATTATACTTTAAAGTAAAACATATTTGTATGGATCTTAAGATTTTTCTAAAAACAAAAATAACTAGTGATGGGCGAATTTGCGCCGTTTCGCTTCGCCGAAAAATTCGCAAAATTCGCGAAACAGCGAAAAATTCGCGAAACAGTGAAAAATTCGCGAAACGGCGCTGGCATCTCGTTTTTGATGCCGGCGCCCGTTTTTGACGCCGGCGCCCGTTTTTTCGATGCCAGCGCCCGTTTTTCTGACGCAGGCGCCCGTTTTTGACGCCGGCGTCTGTTTTTTCGAAAAAAAATTTTGACGCCGGCGAATTTTTTCCGCAAATTTTCACGGGTGATTCGCGAATTTATTCGCTGATGGCAAATCGTGCAAATTTGCCGCGAATTCGCGCCTGGCGAATAAATTCGCCCATCACTAAAAATAACTACATTTTTCATTTTGAACATTTGAAAAAAATCTCTGAAATAAATAACAGATTCCAATAGCACAAACCTGTAACTTACATATCTGTCTCAAGTCTTCCACAATCCAACATTTATTAAATTATGTTTTGTACTATGACACCATGTCAGCTGGAATAAGTCCCAGTGTAGGATACATTTGCTCTTCATTCAGAGATGTGACCTTAGAGACTAGACATCCTGGGGGGGAGGGGGGGAGAAAAAAATACTAATTTATGGTGCTGCTGGAATTAGATATTTTCAGAATCTCTTTGATTTCATTATGTCCTTATCAATGGATATTGAGATTGATCTGTGTGTAGCTGCAAGAAACATAATATCACATTTAGGAGATTTAAATTGCTTTTTAGATCATGTAGGGGAAAAAACACCAACTCTCTTATCCCTTACGGAGCAAAACACAAGCTGTATTAAATATGTAGCATTTTCTCTTTTATATCACCAAGTAGATCAACCATGGGAAATTATGCAAGAATATTATAGATAAAAATACATTAAATCATAAAATGATAGTTTTAATGTTTTTCCTACTTCTTATTAAACAAACAAACAAGGGAAAACCAAAAGTAGTAGTGGAAAAACCCCACACTATAAAAAAAAAATGGTGAACAGTTAAAAGTGAAAACAATATCTCATCCTGGGTTTTATAAATGAAAAAAAATCTAGACTTATGAATATTTACATTTTTTTTACTCAAATTGCTGTATGAGACAAAATGTTAATATTAGTAAAGCAGCTCCTTTTAGTGAACACTTTCTAATATTTAAAGATACTGGGAACTTCATACATTGCTATGGCCCTAACTGTAGGTCACTAAGAAATAACATTATATACTGTAACTTGGAAATAACATTATATACTGTAACTTGCAATGGTATATATAGTTCCAGTCAATGCAGTAAAGATTAAGTTGTATCTAGCTGGCTTATGGCTGCTCACAATATGGCAAAATACCTTGAAAAATTACTGCTGCCGGCTTAGCCAGACCCCAACTAATAGGCTGAAGAAAATGCACAGGAGACACAGTAAAATATTGTCCATGACTAACAATGGAGACTGTTGATTCAACATTTGGCCAGTTACAAGCAAGCATCTCCAGGGAATGTCTACCTGTAGCATTGCCATTTAACTAATTTCCTTTAAATAACCTTCCATTTACCTAGGGTGCTACTATACAGTATTTCAATTGTGTATACTAATAAGCTGTAAGAAAGTCCTATAACTGTCCTATATATAACAAGCCCCCACTTTTTTTAAGACTTTGTCTGGACCTCTTTTTTCACAACACCTTCAAGGTTTTCTAAATTAAAATGTTTTCATATTGACCATGTCACATGACTAAGGGGCAGTTTTATCAAAGGTCATATTTCGAAGTCATGTGAATTTTTTTGTGTACTCACAACTTGAATGGGAGGTAATTTATGAAACAACTTGAACGTCTAATATTAAATCAAATATGAACAACCCAAAGATTTGAATCAAATTTTCCAGGTTTTTCAAGTTTTGTTCCGAAAAAAACTTTTTTTTTTTTTTTTTAAATCATCAACTTTAAAAAAACAAGTATTAGAAGTAACCACATATGGGGAAACAGCAAATGTCATATTGTGTCATTTGCCACAGCCTTAGTCATTTCAATCTTTCTATTACCTTGCAGCTTTTTTTCTTCTCTGACTAATTCTTATTATCTTACTGGTGGTGTGGCCATAGTCATACTGAGAGGTGCAGATGTGTTTATTAAAGCAGAAGGAAAGTATTTTTTTTTTGCTTGGAGTGATTGTATTTAATTACCTGACAGTTCTGCCCGGGAGCTCCACTTAGCAATCATCTTCTTCGCCTCACAGTTTTCTAGGTAAGTAAATCAATACAATCATTTAAGGGGCACCCCCAAGAAAAAAAATACTTTTCTTCTCCTTTAAAGGTTGACTTTTAGTGGGTTTAGAGGTTTTTGAAACCATGACTAAACTCACAAACTCTAAAACCATGATTGTCATTTAATTTATTAAAGTGGACCTGTTATCTACACATTAAAAGCTGTATAATGAAAGTTCTTTGCAAATTAAACATGGAACGCAAATAGTTTTTTTATTAAAGCATCCATACCTGTTAGAAAGGTGTTTAAATATCTGAGCTGTCAATCAACTATTACCTGCCCTGCCTCTATGTCTAAGACATAGAGGAGGGGCAGTCAATTACTTTCACTTTCCATTCAGCACTTCCTACATGTCACTGCTCTCCCCACATCCCCCCTCCCTCCTCACACTCTATAATTGTGGAGGGTAATGTGTATGGGCGTTAGGTCCCCCATTCCGGCACATACACAAGATTTTGGCGTGATAGACAACTTGTCTTAATAACAGTGTCCACAAAATGGCTTCTGCCTGTGTGCTGTGATTGTGTAATTCCAAGACTTAAGGAAACAAAATTTAAATAATAACCTTTAAAAAACTGAATTTCAAATTTCGAGTGAAAAAAACTCCTAAAACCTCAAAGTCTGATTTGATTTGATTTGAAAAGTGGTCTAATACAATCAGCGCAGCTTCCATTGACTTCTATAGCACCTCCACAACTTTTACTTGGCAAACTTTTGCATTAGAGGTTTTCATGTTTTTACACTTAGGGGGCCTAGTGAATTTTCGAATTAAAAAACTTTGAATTTCAAAGTAATTTTTGGGCACTTCAACCATCGAATTGGCCAAATTCAACTTTGAATTTGAATTGAAAATACTTCACAAATTTGACCATTCGAAAATCGAAGGACTGTCTCTTTAAAAAACTTCGACTTCGCCACTTAAACCTGCCGAATTCCTATGTTAGCCTATGGGGACCTCCTAGAACCTATAGCCAGTATTTGGCTACTAGGGATGTAGCGAACCGCCGACAATGTGTTCGCGAACGCCGTTCGCGAACACCGGCAAAAAATGCGAACAGTTTGCGGACTTCGAACATCCGAAAATCGTTCGATTCGAACGATCGAAGGATTTTAATCGTTCGATCGAACGATTTTCGTTCGAATCGAACGATCGAAGCCATTGGATCGAATGATTTCATTCAATCCAATGGCTTCGATCGTTCGATTCGAACGAAAATCGTTCGATTTTAGCGATCGAATGGTCGAATGGTCGAACGATTTTGACGCGAACGCCTATTGGCGAACGTCGCGCGACGTTCGCGAACTTGCGGCGGACGCGAACAGTCGAAGTTCGCGCGAACTAGTTCGCCGGCGAACAGTTCGCTACATCCCTATTGGCTACGTTTTGAGAAGTCAAAGGATTTTTTTGTAAAATCGTACGATCTGCGAATCGAAGTACGATCGTACAATTTTAAAAATCCTTTGACTTCGAATGTCGAACTACCCTATTCGATGGTCGAATTTCTACGTTTTTTCACTTCAAAATTCGACCCTTGATAACTCTGCCCCTTAATAAATCTCAATTGTTAGAGCTTTTAAGAAATATAGGAAAACAACAAATTTTTCGAGATTCATGAACATTTATTGTTAGTAAAAGGGTTAGAAATATATGTATATGCTATAGTATATTTTGCTATTTTAAAGAAAACAATCTATAGAGAATACAAAGGGATCTTTGTATAATTTGGATCACCATATTGTAAGTCTGCAGAAAATCATATAAACATTAAATAACCCTAATATTATTTTTTTGGTACCAGTGTTGATTTATGGAGCTTTTTTTAGGATCAAGTACAAGGTACTATTTTATTAATACAGAGAAAATGGAAATACTTTTTAAAAATTAGTAATTATTCATGGGAGATAACCTGTAATTTGGAGCTTTCTGGAAAACAGGTTTCCAGATGGATCCCATACTTAACCCTGGGCAATAGGTTATAAGCATTTAACTTCCAGGGCACTGACCACTCTCTGCGGCAATATGACTGATACGCCATTAAGTTCTAGTTCCCTGAACATAACAGTATTTATTAGGGCAATGCCAGAGCAGTATATGTTGTGACACTGAGAGCTGCAGCATGACTAACATAAGGAGCCTTTCTGTCAATGTCATCCTTTCCCAACTGTTCTTCTTGCTCTCTGCTCATTTTCTTGACTGTCTAGAAAGTGCTTTGATCATTTCTGCCACTCAATATATGATTCAGACTGGAAAAATGAAATGAAAATCCAGGCATTACACAGGGAGAAAAAGCAATTATCAGGAGTCTAACTATATGTTACTATATTGGTCAACTAACAAGCCATGTCCTTGTTTTAAGGCACATGCTAATAAGAGAGGCTATGCTAGCCCAGATCATAAATATGAAGTTTAAAATAATTCATGGTCATGTAAACTGTACAATACAGTACATTACACAATAAAAGGAGATGTAAACCTTTCAATAGAGATATGTACCTACATTATTACAGACCCCTATAGTACAGCATACAATAGGTTAACAATATCAAAGTCTGTATACATCAGCGCTAAAGAGCTAGGAGAAACAAGAATGCAGCATAAAAGGAATCTTAGGGGCAAATTTACTTATGGATGAATATCGAGGGTTAATTAAAGGATTTTAATCCATCGATCGAACGATTTTTCTTCGACCTAAAAATTGTTAGGAAACCTTCCCCATAGGCTAACATTGCACCTCAGTAGGTTTTAGGTGGCGAAGTAGGGGTTCGAAGTTTTTCTTAAAGAGACAGTACTTAGACTATCGAATGGTCGAATAGTCGAACGATTTTTAGTTTGAATCGTTCGATTCAAAGTCGTAGTCGAAGTAGCCAATTCGATGGTCAAAGTAGCCAAAAAAAACATTTGAAATTAGAAGTTTTTTTTATGCCTGTGTTTGATGTTTTAGGCATAAATATACTATGTCAATTGCCACAAGTTGCTATAGAAACCATGGAGTTGCAAAGGTTCCCCTGGGTCAATAGGTGCACTGCTCCATCAAAATAGACACAAATACAAAATGAGGCAGCAAGGGCAAATGTTCCCTGCATTCAGCTGCCTGTCTGTCTGTCCGTCCGTCCGTCCGTCCGTCTGTCTGTCTATGTATCTATCATCTATCTATATCTAACTTTATGCCATTTTTAGGATGATTCCAGTTTATGACAAGACAAAGAATCCTTGCTCTTCAGAACAGCATGTTTTGCTAAGCACAATGATGGAGAGTTCAACCCACCATAGAACATAAACTTATGAAAGTGTTGGCTGCTACAAGACGCCATCCTTGCATGGGATCAATGTATCAATGCATACAAATATAGACACACTCAAATAGTTTGAGCTTTGTCAAAAGTGATTTATATTAGCTATACACAACCACAGAAAGGGCATCTGGATCCTCTGGGTACTTTATCAAGCCATCTCAGCGGATGTATATGGGCTAGAATAAATAATGTTTGACACAGCTCAAATTGTTGGGGTGCTTCTGGATTTAACAGCATGAATGATTTGAATGAAGAACCCAAGGGAGCCTTTGTCTTTCTCCATAATATACTGTATATAAGAAAAATGTCCTTTCAGATTGCTAGCCATATATGAAAAAATCTAGTACTCCCTTAATTCGACCTTATCTCCTTAACAGAAGAAACCATGCCCAAGTTCAGCTTGTGCATTACACAAATTCTAAAACTAATCAGTGGAACGCTGGGAAACAGACACTGAGGTATAATGCTGTAAACTATCATTAACACTGGTTTCAGAAATGGATTGCTATCATAGGTGGCATCTCACTATATGAAATATCAATTTTATTATGAATATTTAAATATTAAATATTTTGTGCAGGTCCCTGTTTATGATACAGCATGGAAACTTCTAAAACATCACTTAAGCTGCTGCTCTTCTTGCAGGTGTAATACTGCCAGAGAGAGAGGCAATGATTAGTCAAAGGACAGGTAAGCACCAGGGAACATCCTCCTGTGCATATCATTAGGAAATCAATAGAGCTGATGTGTGAAGGCCTAGGCTATTTACTGGAATATGCAGCCAGTAGAACGAGGATGGTTCATTTAGCATTCACTTTGCAGAATCACATGTGTCCTGAGATGGACATGTTGGAGTAAAGGTGAGAAAAGTCACCTTCGGGAACAGATTGCTTTCCTCCTGGGATCCCTGAAGCTTTCTATGAGTGGAAGACAGAATGAAGAATTTACAGAGGAAGACTGTGATAAAGCCCCAGTCTGTGCAGTGTACAATTCATTCCCACTCTGTTTGTATTGCATATATTGAACAAAAATTAGGTTCATTAGGCACACATATCACTCTCTGTTACAGCACATTATGCCATTTCTAGGGCAGTGCAGATAGGACATTTTGCCAGCCTCAAAGGAGACCCTTTGATATATTTATGTATATGTATGCATGTGATATATACCTGCATGATTATATCAAATGAGCTTACAGGAAGATTAAGAAAGAAAGCTTTAGGGCATTTATTGTGTATAAAATAATCATTTCATACCCTGTTCTCATTTACAACATTCCACAAACAGGAACATTAGCAGGCACCTCTGCTTCCTGGTCAAGAGTCAGCAATCTCTGTCTGCCATGTTATTTCCTTAAACGTGTCTAACTACTGCTGACACGTATTAAGTGTAGACTGATATAGACAGGTGCTAAATGGCAAATAATGGATCAGTGTCTATAGGGTGGGAATCAAGTGTAACTGTAGATTGCATTGTGTCGACATCTGAATGAATAACAATTAAACAACATGCTAGCGTTCATTTACTACTAGTACAGGTGCAAGTACTTTAGTACATTTGGAAGGTATAAGCGACTGTGTGCTATGTTCCAAGTGCAGGTGCCAAGTGCCATATATTTAAATACAAGGATCCCTAATGCTTTGCAATCCTCTTCATTTCCCAGCCTGTATATTCTGAATGACTGGGATGAATTCTACAAGACACTCATGTGTACCCCACGATGTACTGTATATGTATTGTTACTGAACACAGTATACATTTGCATGCCCCATTTTAGGAGCACAAAGAGTAGAGCCTTAGAATGCAATAAAAAATTGTAAGGTGCAAAAAACATGGTGCTTTGCACTCATTGTTGCAACTTACTCCAATTTTGATGAATGATGAGCTACAGGAAATAGAAGACCTTTTACTGGACCCTGTCCTGCCTGACTGCACTTATCATAGCCCTCATTTTCCCAACTATCTGAGACATTTCACTCCGTTTTATTGATGCTGATTACAATTCTATTTTAAACGTTTGCCTTTTTGAATGTTTCTCCTTTGCAAAAGCGTTATTCAGTTAGCACACATATATTTATTTATTTCTCATTCTACATTGTCCTTTCCCAGCGCTCTCCCTTTATTATTGCAACTGAAGAGGGAATGAAGCACAAAGCAGAGGGTTGGTATACCAGGATATAGACAGCGCATGGTGGTTTACATTTTCCTGAGCTGAATTAGAAACCCCTCTGCTACATAAGCCATTAGCAAAGTATTCAACTCCCTTATAAAGAGCTTTTTATTCACTGAGCAGATATTTCTTTCCATTGACAGAGTCTGCATTTGGCATCACCTGCAGAGCTCAGTTTAGCTGTAAAAGGACGCAGCTGCATTTAAAAAAAGTCTTATATTTTACTTGTTTAAAAACATTTTGTACAGTATGTTCCTGCCAGATGGGGTTTGCCATTATTTGACTTGTTTAATGTGCTTTAAATACTGTGCTTCAGTTATAATTATTTGTTCACTAATCAATACATCTTCAGTATAAGTGAATACAAGGCATATTATTTCCAACTTTCCCCATTAAACAGGAGTGAATTGGGGTTTATGCTGAACCTCTGCACTGATTGTACTTGTTCCAGCATCACTTTTATTTCAGGAGAAATGTACTCTGCAGTGCTGTGCTGAAATCTCTTCAGGTCATCATTAGACCCCCTATTTAAATATTGTTTAAATACAACGCAATTCTATTTAGAGTGCTTAGTTTCAATGAAAGGTGCCATGTCTGTTTATAAACATTAGATATTTATGACGAAAATTCTTTAGCATATTTTTGAAAACAATGTTTGTCTTTACACCATATAACCTAGGCTAGTTCAGCATATACTGTATGTGATATCCTGCTGCTTTTCAAGTATTGTTGAAGCGAATCCCCCCTGCAGAAAACCTATGTTAGTGGATTCTGGGAGTAGTAGCTGATTTGTCAGATATTTTTTTATATATAATATTTTTTTATTTGAAGGCAAAAGTAGAAATAGGCTTTCATAGATTAAATAAACTATTAAAGTTCCAGAATTCATCCCTTTACTATGAAACGTAGTGGGGAGGGGGGGTTGCATTACACTGTGAGCCTAAGGTGGGTTTAGAACTGTTCGTAGAGAGTACAGAGAAACATTATTATGGTTTTCTATCAACCTGTGGAATCAGGCATATCTGTAAAAAAAAGTTGCTTTCATATTCATTTATGGAAGTGTGTTTGCCCCTTGCCCAACTGAATGAGCTCATATAAAACAATGGTGTATACATTTCCTTGAATTAGTATAATGCAATAGAAATCTGTTATTTTCTAATGTGTTAGACATATGTAATATGGTAACATACTAAGAGACCAATTAACAGGTGAACCGCAATGCATGAATTGCTCAAGCAAGTGTGCCTGTCCTTACTCTATGTGCATCAGCCAGGGTACTTTCCATTTTATAACATTAGCAGGGGTGATATACAGAAGCATTTTGACTTTCATTGTTTTTCTGCCTGATGACACTGGTGATCAAAATGTCCTATGAGCCACTGGCCTAAGGCGTTGGGGGCAGATAAGGATGATTACAAAAAGTCACACACACCAGTGCTTTATATTTCAGAATGTGGAACATTAATGATGGGTAGTGGTGTATTGTAGCTCCTGCAGTGTAGCAACAACAAGCATACAGTTCTATGAGCCATGTGCACTAATCCTCTAACAGTAGAATAATTAGGGTGTGGTCTAGCACAATGACGTAACTATAAAAGAAGATCTGCTTCCTCTACAGAAATCCCCCCTGCGCCACTCCCGAGGGGAGGGGGAGTAAGTGTTCAGGTGGGAGGGTTTAGAGCTGAGTAGGCTCCAGGACCCTCAACGTTTTTTTGTGGTTGGGGCGGTTCATGGTTGTTATGCCAATGGTCTGCCGCAATGCTAATTTTTTTCCTAAACATACACACCTGCACCAATAAACAAAATGCCAACTAAAAGCATTTGTTGGAGAACTGCTGTCCAAGTCCTGACTTTATTAACTTTCTGCATTCAAGGCCTGCTTATACAGTAAATATGATTGGTAAGGATCAGCACCTGTGTCCAAAAATTTCTAAACGTTTCCGATATAAACATTGAGAGAGACTGAACTCTTCTTGGTGGGAACACCATGTCTGTTGATGCAGGGAATTTGAGAAGGACAATGAGTTTGTAGCATCTTCAAGCTGCGTTAACACAAAGGTGATAAGGAAATGTGTCTGATGCCGGTGCCCTCATGGAGAGCCATTTTGATATGTTAGAATCACATTATGCGAGCCCTACATTTATCTATTTATATGCATGAATTTAGTAACAGTGAGTAATCCATTCAATAATGTACATGTGCTTCTGTCACTTTCACACATTCTGAAATAAATTGCATGTTGTGTGCTGATGAGTTACCAAATACATTATCTGACAATTAAATAATTGAGAACAGAATCTCCTGTTTTTAAAATTGAATTCACTGTTTACTTTACAGGACAAGATCATTTCTGTTATCAGTGCTAAGTCCATTTCTTTTTTCCTTGTGACTTCTTTGACATTAAAATGATAGCTCTACTGTCACAGAAATGTAAAACAATATAAATAATTTTACATGATATGAGATTTCTCCACTTTGCTGTTATGCTGTGTTTCTAATGCCATTGACAGCAATGGGCACTTCCATTCCTTTTAGATTCCCATAGATTAAAACTTCCGGACAATCTGGTGTCACACCCCTAATTTATAAAAATAGAAACAAATAGATTTTACAGCAGAAGTGATTTGAATGAAACATAAATCTCCAGCCAAGCTCTAAAAACCAGAGAATTAAAATTAATTAGTTGGGTGGATAACATTACAGCCAAACTGTGGAACAGATGCTAATAAACCCTTATTGGCAAAAAAACAATACACAGGAATCTGGCATTTTTAATTTATGTACATGTAGGAGGGTAGAGATTTTGCTCACCTTTCTTTAATCAGTTCCAATAAGTGTTAATTCAGCCAGGAGGTTGGGCCTGTTTCACATTTGGGAGGACGGTTATTTCCCCTTTTCAGGTTAAAGCAGCGTTCTCCCCCGAGAAATATAAAATTGCCTGAGAGAGGAGGAAATGATTGTATAGAAGCCAGTAGGATACTCCCAGCAACATTGTTCCCTGCTAGTTCTGTAGATGAGCTTCCCTAGTCTTTAAAAATTAAAGTCACCATGTATTTGTTCTCTTTAGACCCCACTAGCTGGTGGAGGTGGCATGCTGGAGAGCCTGAGGTGGAGGTAGACAGTAACAGCTCATGCTAGTGCGATCATCAGTCAGTGGCTCCAACTAGAAACCAAGTGGTCTAGTGCCCCAAGGTGTCACTCACCAGCATCAGCTCTCAAGCAGTTACTCAGGAGTAGTGGATCCCTGTGAGCATACTTCTAGCGCTCGAGTTCCAGTACTACCTCTGGATGTGTCAAATACTATGCCTGTAACATTAAAACTATGCCCTCTAACATCATCAAATGGATGAAATTCACTGAAGTATCTATGAAGTGATTGATTATTGTACCATTTGTGCAATGCCACCAAAGAGATTGTTCTTCCAACACCAGAACAGTGTTCCATGTATTGCATGCTGCACTGGGAGCTGCAGGGAGCCAAGCCTGAGGTGAACCATTTGAAGAAAAAACATAATGGCAGCACACTATGTTGTAAACAGTGCTACACTCAATATCAATAGGTTGTAAACTTACATTGGGAGGATACATTAATTTCCAACCATAGACTAGAAAGGAGCAAAATTGAAACTACATAGCAATATGCACTGAAATGTAGCATCTCTAAGCAGTGTCAGACTGGGACAACAGGGGCCCACACAAAAACCTTAGACCAAGAGGCCACTCTCGTTACTATTATTCTTCCTCTCCTCACTCAACCTATATTCTCCTTTTCCAGGAAAGACTTTTCTGGAATGCTCATTTGGGTTGGTGGTGGAGGAAGGAAGGCCATATGGACAATCCAAGACTTTTCAAACTGGCCTTTGATTTGGTGTGTTTGATGGAAAAGTTGCCAATGGACAGAGGGATGGACTCTGCGGGCTGGAGGGTGTATGGGTGGGTTTGTGGGATTTTTGGTTATTTTTGTTTTATTGTATGATTTGTGAACTGTTTATGAATTGATTGAATTGAATTGATTTAATGGAAAGTGATCTTTTAAATAAAAAAATCCTATATTCTCCTTTTCTTTACATATTAGAATTTATTATTTTATCTATTTAGCCTATTTTTTCTCATATAAATAGATAATGGCCATGAAATATGCCAAATGTTTAGCAGCATGAGGACCCATTGACACCTGGCCCACTGAGAGTTTTCCTCGTATCCCGGTGGGCCAGTCCGACACTATTTTTTGCTTTTGGTGTAAACTCTTCTCAAGTGCAACAGCACCTTTTTGGAGATAAGCAATCAATCTGGCATAAAACCTGAATATTTTCATTGTAAATAAAAGTAAAGGATTTGTTAATCAAAGTAAACAGAAGCTATACAGGGCTGAATGATTGGCTTCAGTTATTGGAGATAAAATTCCAAGATTGCTCTCTTCTTAGAGGTTAGTTAATTGCAGCATCATAACATTTCAGTTATACAGTATGTGTCATGTTAGCACCTAACAATGCTATTTAAAAATGTAGTTGTATTATTTTATGAGATTGCCTATGGTTGGATTAATACACTAGCTGAATGCATAAAGAACTAGTAACCATTAAGATGAACTTCATCTTAGGGACCAACTCTTGACACAGTTGTGACCCAGTCTGAATAAAATAATAATATTTAGAAATTGTACTAATGCTTACCTTCTTGATTTAGCTATGTTGCATGCTGCTAAGACTTATTAAACTAAAACTTATAGCAAATTTCTTAAGTGGCGCAAATTCGCTAGCTACGGGTTCGCCCACTTCGCAACACTTCACAAGGCGTAAATTTGCCAGGACAACGCTAATTCCCTAAAATGTGAAGTTGTGCTAGCATTACTTTGGCAAGCAATGCGAAGATGCGCATTTGTTGCCACAAATACATTACACTACACAAGCCCAGGGAACCTTAATAAAATAGAGTTTTTATAATGCCCTACACATGAGCTCAGTGTAAAGTTTATGTGCCATATTTTAGAAAATGTAAGGGGGAACCCGGTTACCCAAAAAAAATTTACGGTCTTTTGCAGCCTATCACTCAGAAAAAGGGAAAAGACGCTAGCATTTTTGGGACTTAGAAAAATTTTCAACTACAAATTAAGGAAGTCCTATCCATTCCATTGCACTTCGCCTGGTCTGAGGTGGCAAAGGCAAGTCTGGCGCAAGAGGTAACGTTCAGTAATATCCGCTCACTCACCTGTTAGAGTGTGAAGCAATGCTAGAGTCTATCTCCTTCCCTAGCGAAGTGATGCCTGCGCCCGTTAGGGAATCATTGAAGTTCCAAAATGACGCAACAATGGTGAATTTTCGTTAGCGTAGTCACTTTGCCCTTTAGGAAATCTGCACCATACTCTGCAGATTTTGGCAAAAACGGGTAGTCTCTGCATTTTGAGCTAAAATCCGCCATTTCAGTGTAAAAGAGAGAGGAAGCTACTGAATTTCAGCTAGCGGTTTTCTGCCCCCTTGTGGCCCTAGCTTAAAATTCAGTTTTTAGGATAATCTGTTTGTCTTGAGGGTTCTTGCTAACCAGATCAGGTAAAGTAATCACAGC
The DNA here is from genome assembly GCA_038501925.1 of Xenopus petersii. Taxonomy (NCBI): domain Eukaryota; kingdom Metazoa; phylum Chordata; class Amphibia; order Anura; family Pipidae; genus Xenopus; species Xenopus petersii. The sequence continues at coordinate 93,041,269 of CM076679.1, read as the reverse complement.
AGCAGTAATTTACATGAGCATGCTCATCAGGTACATCATTGTAGAGCAATATAAGGACCTATAACCTTAATGACAGGCCCAAAGAACAAAGTAATACAATGGAATGTGATGCTATTTAGATAAAACTGTATCTATGTTTATAGAAAAGTAATATAAAGTCGAGTGTGATAGGGCTGTGTTTATATTTGTCACACGCAGAAGAGTCTGCAGACAATATACTTAACATGCAGAACAGGGAATCCAAATACGTTAACACATTTTGTAACCCTTAGGATATAGAGTTAGAAGCAGCTAAATTGTTAATTGGAAAAATATAGATGTTTGAAAGTTAAAGCGACCTGGGTCCTGAGTAAATGAAAAAGTGTTTCCATTTTTTATTATAGGAATCATACTCTGGAATCATTAAAAAGTCTGTGATATGCAGATTTACAGAAAAAAATTAAATGAAATCATGTGCCAGCCTTATTAAAAATCAAAGCCCAAACCACAGAGTGATTTAGAGAGAGCCAAAATAGCTGAGAACAAAGCAAAGGACAGAAATCTCATTATTGTGTGTATATTTACCCACATAAGAACAAATCGGCAACACAATTTTCCATGTTTCAGATTTCTCTGATAAACCCAAGAATACCAGTTTACCCCTCCAAACAATAATTATTCAGTATTTAACTTTTTTCCCCTGTGCATTATAAATTATTTCATTTGCTCCTGAATCTTTTTAAAATAAATTTGCACTTCTGACAATCTCTCTTTGCTCAGGGCTTTTTTAATTTCTCGCTGTTCTGTTTGTACTGTATAAAACACATTGTAATTGCAGCTAACGTTGTTGTACCGTGTTAGCCAGTAAAAAATGTTACAGGTCAACCCTTTTGAAATAAAAAAATAACACAAGTGGTACTGCATGGGCAGTAGACAGCAAAAAAAAAAAAAGATTATTGTCTTAATGTTTTGCCTAACATTTGTCACCCAGTGATTGAACCATTGCTTCTTCTTTAATGTTTCACCCCAAACACCAACAATGTTGTGCAAACGTTCTCTTGAAAAATATGGCATTTCTAGCCATATACCTTTTTAGGGGTTAGCTCTCCTTTTAAAGGGTTGTTCAGCTTCACATTTTTTTTCAGTCCAGGTAGTTTTCAAATAACTAAAAATGATACCAACTTTGTAATGAATGTATATGGCAAGGTTGCTCAGCATTATATTATCTTTTATTAGGCAAAAAATTATTCTTTTGGGTTGACGAGTCCTTTAAATATAGCACTTTACATTTTCTCAAAATTTAGTAATATTGTAATAACTTACCCTGGTGGTCTAGTGGAAGGGGGTCTGCAGGGACGCCACACTGACGCTCCTCTAAAAGTTCAGTTTCTTAAGGCGCGTGTGGCGCGCTACTTCCTTATTTATTGGCGCATGCGCGCTGGCGTGATGACGCCACAAAAAGTAATTTTCCTTGCCCATTATAGGATCGAATTTTGTAGTTCCTGTAGTATTTCTGATTGTTATCTGATTCCTGTTGTGACCCCTGCCTGTTTTGATGATTCTAACTTCTGTAATCCTGACCCTGCCTGGTAACCGACTCTTCTTTATCCATATCCCTCCTGATTGATCTCCTGGTTTGATCCTTGCCTGTCTGACTCTGCTTGTACTCTGCCTGCCCCGACCCGGCCTGATCTGACTTCGCTTTCTGTCTATGCCTTGTACTGCGACCTTCTGCCCAAAAGACTTCTGACTTACTGTCGTGCCCCTTTGCTTGTCTAGAACCCTTCACTTGGCACCTCTCTTAATAAGACCTGGCGGCATCCGATTAGCCGAGGGCTCCTCCAGAGGTGAAAGGAGGCTGTTAAAGGCGGAAGCCGAGAACAGGGTGCTTAGCGCTGGTTCTGGATTTAGGGTGCCGATTGTGACAATTATTTACCATGGAACAGAATGCTAACAATGCTTTTATGGATGTAGATCATAATGGGACAACATCACTAAAAGTAGACCTCACATATGGTATAAGTAAATAAACTCTGCACTCTGCAGAAACTGGATGAAAGAAAGAATTGCAGGCAGGAAATTAAGTTTCAGTTTCCTGAGGAAAAAAACTTCATACCTGCCAGCAAATGATATGATGGATTTAGCACAGTGGACAATGCTCATAAACAAACATTCAGCACATACTGTAAGTCCCCTTATCAGTGCCATTACATTTAAGTGAATATTCTATGCTGCTGTTAATGGTTGAGCCATATTTATGGGACAAATTTATCAAAGGGTTCACTACAGAATGTCACAGCTGTTTATGTAAATGATTTTAGTTGGTATTTATCCAATGGCGACATTCCAAGGCCATATTTTATAAATGAAAGGGGACCTGTGAAACTTCACAATTTGTGGCAAATTCTATTGTAACCCTTTCATAAATATATCCTAAAGACATTCATGCTGGCTAAAAGCCACTGATCTATGAGAAAAAAACACGTGGGTGCATTTTATTTGGAGCTGGTTTGATTAGTTGTATCTCCAGTAAATAACATTTTTTTCTGAGAGTTGGATAATACATATTTGAGACTATGGCCCCTAAAATGAAATGCAGATTTGGGTTGCTACTTGACTTAGCCTAGTATATGTAATAATGGTACAGGTTTGGGACCTGCTATACAGAGTGCTTGGGATTGGGGAGTTTCCATAATTTGGATCTCAATTTCTTAAGTCTACTAAAAGAAAATGTAATCATTAATTAAAGGATGAATTATATCTTAGCTGAGATCAAGTACAAGGTACTGTTTCATTATAACAGAGAAAAGGAAATCATTTTTAAAAATTAGATTCAGAGCTTTCTGGATAACAGGTTTCCAGATAACAGATCCCATACCTGTACTTCATTTCACTGCTACTAATAGGGAAGGGCATTTAAGAATGCATACACAGTAAATAAAGAATTACTAAATGCAATTTAAAAGTTATATTTCTTTGCAAATGTTTATTATTTGTATATACTGTATTCATGTTGAGCTAAAAACGTCACCTTACAAAATAATGTCACATATTTTTGGCTTTAGATAAACACAACATCGCATTCTGTATTTTAATATGAGTGCCCTGCATTAAATATATAGAAATGAATTCTCAGAGACTGAGCCCTATTTCAGATGGATTATGGGCTTTTTGCTAAATGCCATATTATATGAAATGAATACCAGTGTGTGCAATATAGGAGCAGACCAGTAGTCACCAATTGTTCAGCTGTTGCTGAACCCCAGTTAATCCTTAGAGTATATTGGCATTGGTTTCAGTAACAGATTGAGAGTGACAGTTTGTCTCTCTCTGATATACAGATAATTATTAGTCAATGATGTTTTTGTACACATTTTGCTTATGATGATTGATAAGTGATATATAAAGCAATGTGTGGCATGTACACCTTCAGTATGTATCAAATAGTCTGGCAGGTGTGGAGTTACAACTGTAACATGTTGTGTACCAAGACTAAATAATGATCCCAACACAACATTTCCACTCTCAGTACTGTACAGCACTGCAGCATTAAATCTACATTATGAAGTTCAGTGTGTATTCGCCTGGTGATGGACTGTTCAGAACATAGCTCAGCAGAGAGCTCTTGGAGCATCCGTAATAAAGGGTTGATGAATATTTGACCTTCCTTTCAGATTGGGTCCAATCGCAAATATCTCAACCCTCCCTGGAGACACATGTTCATTTAAATGCATCCTGCAGGTTTTTCCTGGGATGAAAATGTTCAGATTATGAATTACCTATTTCCCAATACGGTTTCCTTACAGAGATGGATATGTTAATGTAAACATAATGCTCAATCCACATTTACAGCAGCCAAAACCCTCACATTTCTATTGCTTTGTATGTAAAATGATATTGGTATATATATTTTACTCAGTTTCACTTTTATAAAATATTTCTGTATATTTTCACCCCTAGGTACTGTGCACATTGACATGAGTTCAACAGCAATGCCTTTCTATATAGTCTCTGTATTCCTTACTATATTCCATACAGTTTTTTTTCTTGAATTACCTTTGAAATATCCAATGTACATATAAGAAGCTAGATACTAGTGGAAGCAGGGTCATTTATAATAGGATGATTAATAACCCAAATTAACTTAATGTCCCAAATAAAGTAGCTCCTTGGCTCATTCTTTTGGACATTTTACCTGTGCTTGACACCATGCCCTTTTTCCCCAGCATCCTGTTGGTATTTATAGTCTGTACCATTCATATCTTTTTTCATACCATTCTTACTGTATGATTATTTGTCCATGTGTGACCCTAACTTATAATTCAACTAATCCAACTGTTGGGTGAATGCCCCAGCGGTAACTGTTAATGAGGGCTTTGGTAGTTTTAGGATGGAAAAGGCGATTATAGTTTGAAAACCATAAGCTCTATAGGATATATTATAGAGGAGATGGGCAAAAGACAGGAAGACACATATGCAGAAACTTGTCATACCTAATATGGGAAGGTATGAGAAGTTACCTTCTTTATACTAATATGGGAAGGTATGAGAAGTTACTTTCTTTATACTAAAATGAGGCTGGTATTTGTATATCTGGTGACCTTGCAGAACCTGCATGTTATATTTGTATGTATATTCTGTATTGACATGCTCTGTTGTCTGTAATAATGTTTGTAGTGTATGTTATTTCAAAATAAATCTTCATATCGCATTTTAAACTAAGCTGACATTCTGACTGTAGGCAGTAATAAGGTTACTGTGGCACTTGGTACTGTGCCAAAAAGTCATTCACAGCTTTGACCAGCATCCAAGACCTAAAAATATCCTATAACAATCCTGGGTTGTCCTATATAACCCTTTGGGGGAAAAAAAACAGACACAGATTGACTTTATTATTATTATCTTTAATAATAATTTAGGTCCATTTTCTCTTAATCTACTGCTGCCCAAGCAGATCTTAAATAGCAACGGAAACACATTAGCTTTACTTATCTTTGCGCAAAATGTAGATAAATGTTGTAAGTCAGGAGTCGCTGCCACTGAATGTGGCTAGAAGCCAACCGACAGCATGGGTGTTTCACAGGGGTGGAAGTAGTAGGAGAATTTTGATACCCTCTGCTAGAAATGCATATCCTGTTTGGGATTTTATAATACCCCATAGAGAGAACCATGAGTCATCTGCCCTGCCCAGGGGGTATTTAAATGCCAATGGCTTGATGGTAGATGTTTTTCCAACAACATTAAGCAACTAGGGATAGGACGCTAAGAAGCATACAATTTGCTAAGGATTGTTAGAGGGATTAAAAACCTAGTGGCTTAACCAGAAAGTATAATGCTACAAGTTATAGAATTATGGGAAGAACCCCAAAAACTGAAAGTCTGCCCCAGAAAGGAAAGTTTGATTTACATGTTTGTGTTAACTGATATTGCACATTATACTTCCTGGATGTTTACAAAATTAGTTTTTCTTATACTTGTTATCTTATTTTTCTTATTTTCTAATACAAAATCCTCCAGCAATCGTCAAGAAAGTCTTATAGGTGTAGCAGTTCTTTTTGTACCCCATACAAAGTATTAATAACTCCAGCAAACAGATAGAATGCTTAACAGTAGTGATGGGCAAATCTGACTCATCTATGGGCACCATTTTCCCAGCAAAACCTGGCTAAAAATGTCACTTAACAGTGTCACGGGAGATACCGTGAATAAACTCCAGCAAACACAATTGCAGGATGAAAACCAAAACTTCTTTATTAAAAGCTCAGATAACTCTCTCCAACCAAAATCTCCAACTGGAAAACCCATGCAACCCTCAGTCACCAACTGCTTCTTATTAGCACCTCTGATTGGCCAGTAAAAAAAGTTGGCCCCTACTGGCTGTTGGACTTCACAGACCCTGACAGAAGATACTGCAACATGGTCTGGCTACTGGCACAGGGTCCACGTCACATCACTCCCCCTTCCCAGAATTGGTGTTACCAGGTTTGCCCATTGTTGGGTAAAACCTTGGAACAACAGCATTGGGTAAATCTCAATCCTCCTGTCGAGACAAGCCATCAGCATTGCCATGTAGCTTGTCACTGCGGTGTTGTATAGAGAAGGAATACTGCTGTAAAATCAGACTCCAACTAAGTAGTTTTCCATTATCTCCTGAAACTCGCTGCAACCAACTGAGGGGGTTATGGTCGGTCATCACTGTGAAGTCTCTGCCATACAGATAATGCTGTAGTTTTTTTAGGGCCCATACTATAGCAAGGCATTCCTTCTCCACCGTAGCATAGGCTATTTCTCTTGGTAATAACTTCCGACTCAAGTAGATTATAGGGTGTTCCTCCCCATGGTTGTCCACTTGAGATAACACAGCTCCTATTCCATAAGTAGATGCATCCGTCTGAACTATAAAACGTTTTGTAAAATCAGGAGTGGCCAGGACTGGGGTGCTTGATAGGGCAGATTTCAAGGTATTCATTGCTTCTTCACATTGAGGAGTCCATAGGATAGTCTTCCCTCTCTTCTGACTGGTTAAATCTGTAAGGGGTTTAACAATGGAGCTATAGTTAGGTATGAATTTCCTATAGTAATTTGCAGTCCCTAAAAATGCCTGCACCTGCTTCTGGGTACGGGGAATGGGCCATTTGGTAATAGCCTCTACTTTAGCAGGATCTGGATGTAGTCGCCCCCCACCCACACAATGTCCTAGATAGGGCACCTCCGCCATGGCAAACTGGCACTTGTCTGGCCGTAACGTAAGACCAGCCTTTTGGATCTTAAATAAAACTTGCTGTAAGTGTTGAAGATGTTCCTCCCAAGTGTTACTGTAGACAGCAATATCATCCAAGTAAGCCTGAGCAAAGTTCTGGCAATCACTAAGAAGTAGGGATGTAGCGAACGTCGGAAAAAAAGTTCGCGAACATATTCGCGAACTTGCGCAAAAATGCGATCGGTTCGCGAACGGTTCGCGAACCCCATAGACTTCAATGGGAAGGCGAACTTTAACATCTAAAAAAGACATTTCTGGCCAGAAAAATGATTTTAAAGTTGTTTAAAGGGTGCAACGACCTGGACAGTGGCATGCCAGAGGGGGATCAAGGGCAAAAATGTATCTGAAAAATCTGCCTGTGTGTGCTTGGAAGAGATAGTGTAGGGGGAGAGCTGTTAGTGATTTCAGGGACAGATGATAGTAAGTTTGCTGGCTAGTAATCTGCTTGATACTGCTCTGTATTGGAACAAAAAAATAAATAAAAGCAGTCCTTACAAGGACTACTGTTATTGCAGCAGTCAGCAGATGAGATCAGAAGCAGGACAGCTGCCCACTGCAGCTACATACAGAGCACTGCAGTAGAAGGTAGATTACTAGCCAGCAAAGCTACCTAAGCTTAAATGTCCCTCAAACCCCTGCAGACTTCTGTCCCTCCAATAACAGAGCAGTATCAAAACGATTACTAGCCAGCAAACTTTCAACTGTCCCTGAAATCACTAACAGGCAGCAGCTCTCTCCCTACACTATCTCTTCAGCACACACAGGCAGAGTGAAAAAACGCTGCAGGGCTTCGGTTTTTATAGGGAAGGGGAGTGGTCCAGGGGAGAGCTTCCTGATTGGCTGCCATGTACCTGCTGGTCTGGGGTGAGAGGGCAAAAAAAAGCGCCAACAATGGCGAACCCAAAATGGCGAACGTCGCGCGACGTTCGCGAACTTCCGGCGAGCGCGAACACCCGATGTTCGCGCGAACAAGTTCGCCGGCGAACAGTTCGCGCCATCCCTACTAAGAAGGTAGTTCACCAATCGCTGAAATGTTGCAGGTGCGTTCTTCATGCCAAATGGCATTACTTTAAATTGGTACAACCCAAATGGGGTTATAAAAGCTGATTTAACTTGTGCCTCAGGAGTCAAAGGTATTTGCCAGTAACCCCGACTGAGATCTAGTGTAGTTAGGTAGCGGGCTCCCCAAGGCGATCCAGAAGCTCATCTATCCTAGGCATTGGGTAAGCATCAGTCGTTGTGATAGAATTAAGTTTCCTGTAATCCACGCAGAATCTAATACTCCCATCTTTTTTAGGAACTGTAAATATAAAAATATCTGGAACGGTCCAATTCCTATGACGGACGAATGGCTAGTGTCAGAGGGTTGATATTTGTCACCCCCACCCTCTATGATGCCATAATGCTATAGGGCCCAAGGCAGGATGGACTATATAAGGGCTAATGGTCTACTGTGGACAATGGTCACTCATATAGCTTATACTAGGCCATGCAAACAAAAGATCATCACTCTGTTACTTAAATTCCAGAGTATCAGTCTAACGCCAGTCTGTCTGTTGGGGCCCCTTTCTACTGAAGTGCTGCTCTAATTACTGGAAATACCACAATGGCCTTGGTTAGCCGATAGCTGATTGCGAGGCTGTGGACCGTTGGAGCTAGGCACAGTATGTTACAACATTCCTTTGATAACATGTAAGACTAAGTAAATCATTTAGACATTAATTGTACAAGGAGGAGACAGACTATATATGGTATTTCCGTGAAACCCTTGTCACAACTATTGTAAAAGCCTTCTGAAAGCTATATAATGCCTGGACCAAGAGGAGGGTCTTTGGTAAGTCCTTGGCTGACATTCTGTGTGTTACTCCAACAGCTTACCCAGACAAAACTGTTATGTTGTATTATGTAAGAATAAATTGCCTGACTATTACTAAAGGTTTTCCTTTACTGAGTTTTGTCTTACACGAGGTCAAAATGGTATTACTAAAAATACCATCATATGGTGACCCCGACGTGATCCAGTTTTTTCCAGTCATTTTTTTTCAGGCAATGGAGGGCTCCAGGCTGTGTTACTGGAGTGTACCTGAGGACCTTTGTTCTCGGATGTCTGTAGATACCCGTGGATATTTTCTTTTCCAGGATGGTTTCCCCGTAAAGCTTTACTTTAACGGATGATGGATACACGCGCGTAAGTACCCCCCTGGGTGGGGTATATATGTTTTTTCTAACTTCTTTTTGCCTATTGTTTTGTTAATTGTTGTGTTAATCAGCTGAAATTATCTGCCATTCATGATAGGAATCCGCAGTTTCCTTCCTGTTTTTGTATTTTGTATGTCTCTTATTCCTTATCATGAAGTGTAGTCTAAAACATCTTGAAATAGAAATTACACGTGTATGTTGTTTGATGTATGCAAAAGGATCCATGAATGTTGAATGTTTGCCCAGCTGAGTGCATGAATAACTTTAGTGTAACTGTCATGTGTATGATGGTGTGTGAGAGAATGTGTGGCTCTATCTCAGAGTCTGCTTGTTGTTTAGGAGTTTTTCTGCGGTTCCTGTTTATGGGGCGACCTAGCAGGCCAGAAATACGGAAAACTAGGTTTTCTGAAGGAAATTCTTTAGAGTGTGAAGTGTGAATCACTTTCCTGTCCATTTGAATTGTCAGATGAAAAACGAGAGCCCTACAAACATTTAGGTGTTGTCCATCTGCAACTTCAAACCTGTTTTCTCCCTTTACACTCAATTGTAAGCCTGTTCTAAATTACAGAGAAAAGTATAACATCATTTTTCCTGCAGGTGACTCCAGTTTATATGTCTGTTTGTTTGCCCTGTTTGTTTTATAAACCAATGTTAATTGCTTGCTGCTAAGCTTTTTTTGCATCCTACAGGTCTGTTAGAGCATATTTTGAATGTAATACTTGTGTGTATGTTAGAAAGAAAAGGACTTGACTTGACGGTTATATGACTTTGATGTGTCTGTAATGAATATGTTTGCATAACTGTTTTTGGTTCTCGTTAATGTTTATAAGTTTTCATAGGTACCTCTTGTAATATAATATTTGTTCTATGTGTCTGTCACTAAAATATTGTCATTTTGTCTTAGACTATCATGTCACTATTCTTATCTTATCCTAATATTGTCTTCTTTGTTCTTATTCTCATAGTAACATTAGTTCTCTTGTGTATTTCTGTTTGTGAATGGGTTACTCGTGAATAAGGTTAATTCACTCCACTTGTCTTTCTATTTTAACAGAAATATTAGTGTTGTCTCTTTAAATGTTCTCTGTTGAAGTTTTTTGTCTCAAACAAACCTTATTTCTCTTTTTTATCGGAGCGGTCCAATTCCTATGACGGACGAATGGCTAGTGTCAGAGGGTTGATATTTGTCACCCCCACCCTCTATGATGCCATAATGCTATAGGGCCCAAGGCATGATGGACTATATAAGGGCTAATGGTCTACTGTGGACAATGGTCACTCATATAGCTCATACTAGGCCATACAAACAAAAGATCATCACTCTGTTACTTAAATTCCAGAGTATCAGTCTAACGCCAGTCTGTCTGTTGGGGCCCCTTTCTACTGAAGTGCTGCTCTAATTACTGGAAATACCACAATGGCCTTGGTTAGCCGATAGCTGATTGCGAGGCTGTGGACCGTTGGAGCTAGGCACAGTATGTTACAACATTCCTTTGATAACATGTAAGACTAAGTAAATCATTTAGACATTAATTGTACAAGGAGGAGACAGACTATATATGGTATTTCCGTGAAACCCTTGTCACAACTATTGTAAAAGCCTTCTGAAAGCTATATAATGCCTGGACCAAGAGGAGGGTCTTTGGTAAGTCCTTGGCTGACATTCTGTGTGTTACTCCAACAGCTTACCCAGACAAAACTGTTATGTTGTATTATGTAAGAATAAATTGCCTGACTATTACTAAAGGTTTTCCTTTACTGAGTTTTGTCTTACACGAGGTCAAAATGGTATTACTAAAAATACCATCAGAACCAACACTACAGGGGCAGCCGATGGGCTGTGTGATGGCACTATAACCCCCATTTCCAGCATTTCGTCAAGCTCTTTGCGAATTGTAACCCTCACTGATTCAGGTATACGATAGGCCTGGCAGCGGATTGGAGGATGATTTCCTGTAAGGACCCGGTGTTCTGTAAAATTGGTGTAGCCTGGGTTGGTTGAGAAGAGGCATTTGTATCTTAGCAAGAGTTCATGAAGTTGCTCCTGTTGGGGGGTGGATAGTTGCTTCCCCAATGTAACTTGTTGAAGAGATGGTGTTTGTGGATTAGGAAGTAAATCAGGAATACTGGACTCCTCGGAATGCTCCAAGGGTAGACTGCAAATGGCTGAAACCATTCCACCTCTATTATAGTAGGGTTTCATCATATTAATATGTACAGTTTTGCATTGCTGGGGAGCATTTTGTTGGGAAACCACATAAGTTGTGTCATGAAGCCGATGGGTTACTTCATAAGGGCCATCCCATGCAGCTTGCAATTTGTCCTTTATTCTGTAGGATGAACACAACAAGAATGGAGATCGTTACGAGAGAGAAAACAACTGCAGATGAGAAAATTAAGGAGAGCAATTGGGGGCATCACGTGCGGGACATTGTCACTGGCAGAATCCAATCACACCACATGCCAAGCGACCCCCGGCGTTACCAGTTTTCAGACTCTCGTCATCTCCACCTTTGCCCAAGTCATCTTGCTTCTCATGGACCACAGCAGTGCGGCCAATGATCGAGCGCTCGCCTTTCAGGGAGATCTGAGGGTCTGTGAATTTGAACTGAGCAACACCACCTTCAGCCGTCACATTGCCAAGATCCCCAACGTGCCTGTCGGCATCTTTGGGGGATCCGTGATTCTTGTTGTGTGGGTTGAAATGAGGGCCGGCGCTGAGGCAGCCATTAGTGTTGTCCCCAAACACGTGGATATGGAAGCCGTGATTTCCGTCAGTCAGACCCTCGATCTTCCCTTCCACTGTCACGTCACCAACGTCCTGTTGCTCGAAGTGCACCACACCCTTCACATCGCCGCTTCCCGACAGCACACACACCGCTTTCACCATGGCTGCAGCACAACTATCGACAACTGGCACCAGTGAGCTTAGAGCGAGGCAACACGTGACAAAACTGCCCCATGTGATCATCTAGCTTCCCAACCCTTTCTCTCATAGTAAGCAGTGTTGGGTCAGTCTTTTGAGCATCTCCAAAAGCAGTCAGTTGTTTGTCATCTAAAGAGGTACACAAGTCTGTCAAGTTAGTGTCTGTAGTTACCTGTTCTGATGTGTTGCTGGATGACATTCCTGAAGTTGTTGGGGAAATGCATTGCACATCTCCTGGGGTGAGACTGCAGCAGATGTCTCCACTAATACTGGAGCAGGGAGATGATCAAGAATCCCAACTGTATGCTGTATAGGTCCATTACCCACATCCAAACTGACCTGAGCCACTGGAATCTCCTTCTTAGTACCTCCAGGTAGAATAATACAAGCAGAACGTCCTGGGAGGACATCAGAGGCAGAGAGCATATGGGGTTCTACTAGGGAAATGTAGGCTCCAGAATCCAGAAATCCTTCAGCCGGTTTACCATTGAGCATTACTGGGATGATATGCTTGGTGCGAGAAATTTGGTCATTCCAGTGGACGCCCAAAATGACATACGCCAATGGCTTGGGTACAAGTGGCCCATGGGTGTGTTGTTGTACTGCTTGAATAGCCTGTTGTTGAGCAGCGGTCACTTCCTGTCTGAGAGCAGTTACTGGATGAGCAACTGCATTATTGGAGGTTCTGGGTGGTTTTGGACACTGTGCAATAAGATGAGTAGTAGAACCACAGCGAAAACAGCTCTTGTTAAATGTATGATGTGGTTGTGGTGCTGGCCAGACAGGGCAAGGAGTTGAAGAACTTGTCCGTAGTTTTGTTCCCGAATGGATCCCAACAGATGGGAGAGCTGTGAGAGAAATATTACTTCGTCCACGGCGGATTTGGGCCTGCCCTTCCAAGCACTTGTCAGCCAGCCGAGCTGCTTCCTCCAAAGTGTTCGGAGAACGATCCCATATCCATCCCCGAATTTCCGGTAAGCACTTTTCCATGAACTGCTCTAGTAGACACAATTGGCGAAGATCCTGTATTGTCTGAACCTGGCTTGTGTTAACCCATTGGTCGAAGGCTCTCCGCAATTGGTTCCCAAAATCCCAGTATGTATCAGAGGCTATTTTATTTAGAGCGCGAAATGACTGTCGATATGTTTCTGGAGAGATGGCATAATGATTCAACAATACACGTTTCACTTCCTCATAATCAGTGCGCTGGAGATATGGGATCTCTCTATAGATATCACTCGCTTTCCCTCCCAATTTACCAGCAAGTATCTTCGTCCATTCTGCCTTAGGTACAGCGTAATCCTCGCACATAATCTCAAAGATGTGTAGGTACTTATCGATTCCTTCCTGGTAGTTATCAAAAGAGGGAAAGGCAGCATGGGTGAGCTTGACCACAGGTTTGAAATGCTCAGTATTGGGATGCTGCAGTTGTACTGTGTTCACAGCAGAAATGGGAACTCTCTTCATCTGTTCTTCCTGAATAGTCAATTCAAGCAGCTTAAGACGTTCTGAACCAGTGAGATCAGACCCCAGAGCTGTAAGCCTTGACTGATACCTCACCATAGTGGGGTCATTTTCCACCTGACCCACTGCTGCCCCATGCATTGACAGCTCATCCTCTGGTTCAGTAATGGTAGCGACTAGTCCACTTACATGTGTCATCTGGGTTGAGGAAGGACCTGCCTGCTCCTCTGTCTGCTCCATCAATAAACTTGCCACATCTGTCAGTCCTGGCTGAGTGACCTTAGTGTGTTGGGCAATAAGAGATGCCATCTGCGCTTTAGTTAGTCCATTACTTTCGATTCCACGATTCTTACACAGACCTTTGAGAATAGGAAGACAAGGCTCAGCCAATTCATACTCCATTATATGTGGTTCTGGCAAAAGTCTCTGCATAAAATTATCCCACCGCTGCCACCACCTTCTGTCACGGGAGATACCGTGAATAAACTCCAGAAAACACAATTGCAGGATGAAAACCAAAACTTCTTTATTAAAAGCTCAGATAACTCTCTCCAACCGAAATCTCCAACTGGAAAATCCATGCAACCCTCAGTCACCAACTGCTTCTTATTAGCACCTCTGATTGGCCAGTAAATAAAGTTGGCCCCTACTGGCTGTTGGGCTTCACAGACCCTGACAGAAGATACTGCAACATGGTCTGGCTACTGGCACAGGGTCCACGTCACAAACAGGAATTTAGCCTGTGTTTAATTGTGTCAAGCCAAGCAACAATGTTTTGGGTGCGGGCTGGAGTTATTAATACTTTCTATGGATAGTGGAGGTGTTGTCCTTTTAAAATCGGCAGCACCGGGGTTAATTGCAAAGGAGAGGCCAGGTACATGCAGTGGCATAAGTAGATGTTACTGGGCCCCACAGCAAAATAATTTTAGGGGGCCCCAAGCTCACCAAAGGTTGTCCTGTTTTACCAATATACAGTATATTAAAATTACTATATGCGTGTGTATATCTTTGTACTCCATGCCCTTCCATATATTTTAGTAAACATGGAGCTTGCAAGCTCCCCAAGCTAATTTGCAAAATGTCTTTGCTGTTCATTATTGTTGAAGACTCCGTAAATTGAAGTTTCCCCAGATCCTCCCAGGTACTCTGAACATCATCCAAAATTCTTTGGTTAAATGAGCAAACCCTGCGTTTAGATTACACATCTTTAATATTTTCCTTTGATCAACTTTTTTAAGCATTTACCGATCACATTAACTTGATGTACTTCAATTTTACATGGACATTCTTTCTTCCATTGATATGTTTGATAGTAATTCTAAGGAAAACAGGTGTGTTACATATATCCCAATTGAAAGTCTGCATAAGGCTACCTGGATGTGTTTTATAGCCAGTTTACTGTGGCAGGTATAATATTGCTATAGTATTGATAGTATAGCATACTGCAGTGCTTGATTTGCTTCATTTATTTTGCAGGACTGTCCGTTCCAACCAGATGTTTCTCTGTTTAGAATTTATTCTTTCCAGTGGCATGCCCTTGTTCTGCTGTGTTCTGGGTACTTTTGCTCTAATATATTCTAAAATGTATGTCATTTTTTTATTCTAGTCTAATGGTAACCCTGTGTGCATTAAAATAAATAATCATTTCCACTGCAACCTTTGATTCTGCCAGTTTTCTCTAGATATATCACTGCAATAGTACAGTATCACAAGTTAAAAAGTATACAGTATATGATGCTAGCAGTGTTATACTTGATATGAAACCATAGTTCCTGAGTGCTGCTGATGCCCCAGCCAAATCAAGCTAATGGTTTCCTTGGCAGTGAGTTGTCAATTTTATTCATTAGTAGAATTGCTTTCCTCTTCTCTATTTTAAGCTACACAGGATCATAGTGCTCTGTTAGGCAGTCCAAGCCAAGGGGTGCTCAAGAAACTTGGGTGTAACTCACTATTTTGCCATCTTCTTTCCATTAGGAGAAGCTTGTAGGAAGTCAGCTGCTACCAGGTCTTATGACATGAGGTGCCTGCTGTAAGGCAAGTGTGCAAAACATAGGGCTGGAGTTTAGCATAGATCAAGATGAGCACTACCAACAAAGATATAAAACAAATGAAATTATAGTCGTTTTGTATGTCTGTAGAGGTTAACAAAGTCAGAGCATTTTAGGATGATATTTGCATATCAGTCATAATTTGAAAATGAAATTATCCTTTCTTAATTTTGCACATTTTCATTCCTCTTATATATACGTGTAGTTTGGTAATTTGTAGGTGAATGTACGTGTATGGTTGATATGGGCTTCAAAAGAAAATACCTCAATGCTGGGACCATGCTATGCCTCTATAACATAGCATATATATATCCTCTGCTTAGCCCCTTAATGGTGGTGTTTTTTACACTTACATTAGAGATATTCTAAGCCATATGTGATTAGTTCATGGCTGTGCCAGATATAAGTGTACTCAATAATACAAACCTCAGTGCCATTTGCCAGGCTTTGGAAACGGCAAACAGTTTAAGTCTGAAAAAATTTAAATTTGCAAACACATTAAGGTATTGTGAATATCTCTCTCCAATGATAAGCAGGATAATTAAGCCATTTAAACCTTGTGCAATGTTAGAATTCAGAATATCTTTTAGGCAAAAGTATGTCATTTGCATTTTGTAATATAAGGAATAATATGCACTCACAGATCACCCATGGGCTTTAAAGCACTAATAATTCACATTTATAGTGCAAGTGGTGCAGAGATTTGTAGCACCCACACTGAGGTTAAATACATTTAGTATTAAATAAGTAAAAGGGTCTTTATTCACAAGGTCAACAGAGTAATATAAAGTAAATGGTAAATAAAGCCATTACACATCTAGCATATTCTTGGCAATGGAAGCAGGAGAGGAAAGGCTGAAATATATAAAGGACCCACATATTAACTTAATATATGACACAGCAGGGCAATAAACCTAGCCCAAGGGCTTAATTTTGTTTCCTATTCTATTTTTATCTCCGGTAAAAACCCAGAAATTCCACACACAATAAAATAAAAGTAAAGAGCATATGCACAACTTTTGGTAACTTGAACAACACAGCCCTAAACCACTGTATGTAGTGGGGGTATTAACTAAAACTCAACTTTTTCACACCATAATTAAAAAAAAATTCAACTGAATTCCCAAAGCAGAATCCCCTTAATTTGGGCGGATTATTGACAGAAAACCATCCAAAACTACTGGGAATCATGAAGATAAACATATGTTCCAATTGTTAAAGGGACCATCTATATGATTTCAACAGATTTTAGATGGAGTATTTGTTACACTCCACATGTGGCACTTACCTGATGGCACAAGAAAAACCTGGGCCACTCCGCAGTGGTATTGGGAGAGACTGGGTACTTTTCCTCCGCCTAGTGGGATCCAGGAATGCACCTATGGGTGATCTCACTAGGAAACCAGTAATAATTCACACATAGTATTTGGTAAACTAAACAACTTTTATCTTAAAGTAAACGGCCAACTAATACTAGCAGCACTTCTAACAAGGTGGCAATAGGAGCCTCACTAACTAACTAAACAGGAGGAAACTAAAGTCCTTAAGTTTATTCCCAAACAAACACAGACTCTGTATTCATCAAGAACTCCTTTAGTTGACGGTGGAGCCCATTAAATTCAATGACCTGCCAAATAAATTTGCCCATCACTATTTACAGTCACTCTTCGGGTGAGTCCAGCACTTGCAGCCATGCAGTGCGACTACCAGCCCTTTTGGATACTCAGATGAGAACACCCTGCCGATGTTGTCACACTCTCAATCTCTCCAGGCACGATATCTGGTTTCCCTGTGCCAGGCTGATCCAAATGACTGCTTTTGATGGGACCTTCCAGCTTTAGGTAAGATAAGTTGCTGGTTGCAGCATGCAAATTTCAAAAAATATCTTACTGTAGATTCCAAGGAGCCTGTGTCTTTCTTCCAGCTTTCTGGGCCCACCGGCAGCTTTCTCTCCGTTGTGGCTCTCTCTGCCAAGCTTTCCTATGACAGGTTCTTCTGCTTCCTCTTCCTGCAGGCCACTCCCAGGCTGCTGTGTAACTTCCTGCAACCCTGAGATCACTGTGCAGCTAGTTGCTAGGCAACATCTTACAGCACACAGACACAGGCTCTATGCCTGCCCCGTTACAGGGAACTGCTGCAGAAGTGCAAGGATTCTGCACTACCTCCCTACAGTTTCTTTACTACCTGGTCTGCCAATGCCAGTCATCTAAATAAACCCATGAAAATTGATAATTTCACATGTGATAATAATCACATGTGCATGTAAGACAGCTCTCATACTCCAGAGCTTGTTCTTCCTTCCTCTTCTTACTTCATCCTTACCCTGTAAGGACTCTTTTTCCAAGCCCCAAATGGAAGACACAAAATGATGACTTCAACGCCATGAAAAACTGAAATCAGCTATCTAGGTGAAGGAAAATTAATTACCACTGGTAAAATATAGGTTATATCCCTTATTTCTCAACACAAACCTTATAAATTAATCCTTCCATTGCTACAACTGACCTGCCATTTTTTATTCATTCAGTTACTACTCTCTCTACAAAAATAAAGGGGGTCAAATAATAAACATGATTAAAAATATAACGGTCCATAAACTTGTGCAAGAGATCAGTACCTAATGGCTGTGTAACTGTTTTACACAGCCATGTGTAAAGTTTTAATTATTGGTAGAGACTAGCTCTGAGACGTTTAATGCTCTTGTGTGTGTGTGCAGATTTAGTCGAGAATTATTGAATAAAACTAATGGTGTATAACCAAATAGATGTAAATTCAATCCACCTTCAACACTAGATAGTAGATATAAATTTAGAGTTGGGTATTGAAGAATAAGGTTTAGCCTTTCATTTTTAGTTAATTAGATTTTAAATCTGTGCACTTATTACTGTGGGCATGCATTCCTTTCTATGTACAGTATTGTTACATATTAGTGGGGCTATCATACTGCTAAATGATATTTATTTAGAATTATAAGCTCTATTGAACAGGGATCTTTACTATAGGTTATTGGTTGTATTTTTGTCTTCTTCAAAATTCAAATTGCATGTGATTGACGTGTGCCGACCGTCTAGAGGGTTCAGCACCACCAGGCAGGAGGATCATAGGAGAGGAAAGGATGTGCGGCAATTAACAAAATAACTTGATGAAGGCCAGAACTGTCCTATTTTTAGGCGATCAATATCATTTTTATTAAGCTCAAAGTGATCCATGATACATCGGCTATTAAGTAAATATCAATATGAAAATGTAAGAAATAAAAACAAGACAAATACGTGATATATTTTGAATAAATAATTTTTTTAAAAACAATAGAACTTTTGAAACTACTTTTGTTAATGAAATATACACTAGGGGGCAGATTCATTAAGGGTCGAATTTCGAAGTTAAAATTACTTCGAAATTCGACCCTCGAATTGAAATCCTTCGACTTCGAATATCGAAGTCAAAGGATTTAGCGCTAATCGTTCGATCGAACGATCGAAGGATTTTTCGTTCGAATCGAATGATTCGAACGATTTTAATCAAACGATCAAAGGAAAATCCTTCGATCAAAAAAAGCTTAGCAAGCCTATGGGGACCTTCCCCATAGGCTAACATTGACTTCGGTAGGTTTTATCTGCCGAAGTAGGAGGTCGAAGTTTTTTTTAAAGGGCAAGTACTTCGACTATCGAATGGTCGAATAGTCGAACGATTTTTACTTCGAATCGTTCGATTTCGTTCGACTTCGATCGAATTTAACCAATTCGATGGTCGAAGTACCCAAAAAACACTTCGAATTTCGAATTTTTTTCATTCGAATTCTTCACCCGTATTTTGTGAATCGGCCTCTAGCTGTAAGTGCGTTTAAAAAAACTTGTGCAATATAGCGCATGTGTGAGAATAAAGAATGGAAAGAGGTAAAAAAGCTTCAAAGTCGAGTAAGGGAAACCAGAAGTTAACGCAAAAGACTTCATGCGACAAGCGGTTTCAGGTTAAATTGAATTGCTAAAAGTAAGTGTTCCCGCTACTTTCATTGTGCTGTTGGGTAAAGAAAACATAGGTAACAAAAAGATATAGTGGTTAAGTGTTAATGCAATGATTTGCATAATGGATGCACAAAAAGATGCTCATCTTATCACACAAAATTTACCATATCACATTGGATTTAATTGAACCTGTAGATGGACATGAGCTAGTTATGAAATACAGGATAAATGGGTATTCTAGGCACTGGACCTATGAAGGCAGCAGAAAATAATTTGGGCAGCCAAACTCTGAATGGTTTATTTAATATTAACAAGAGCTCATATGTTCCCAGGTAGCGCTACCTGCTCAAAGGTACCTTTCCCTTTGAAAGATTTAGCCACTCCCATGTGGCAGATACATGAGCAAGACCTGTCCTCACCCTAGGGAAACACACAGTAGCCAAAGTATCCAAGGGCAGGAGATAGAAATTGGCTTTCCCTAATGCTCAAATATTTATCCTGCAGAGCAAAATGCAGCCTTTTCTTCTCCTTCTTCCTGGAACTCCTGCAGCCATGTCACTCTCCACAAATCTGATTCTTTCTAGCTGCTGCAGCAGGGATTACCCTTCCAAGCTCTGTGTAAACCCTGTACATTTGGGTCCAAAGACAGGCACTCCCTCTCTCCCAAGGATTCACTGGGGAGCCCAGCCAAGTGGAATGAGACTTTCTGATAGAAGGATATTTGAAGCCTAAAATTGTGCCACCTGCCCACCAAAAGTTCTTTGCAAATGGTTAGTTTTCAAAAGGTCTATCCAGTCCTGTAAAAATTGAGAAAATCTACTTAGAAATATTGCAGTGTATATGCTGTTAATCACACTGTGAAAACATGTATATTCAAATATTATTTTTTAAGCAACCACAATGTTCTTTAACACTTTTTTCTTTTTCAGCGTTGGTAAATAGTCCCATTATCTAAGGAGTTCAGAAAAGGAACATAAAAACACTATCCAGGATTGGCAGTGACTATGGAGAGTTAAAAACAAAAAGAGAAAATGTAGAGCACACATCCTCATGTAGTAAAATAAAAACTATTGTTTATCTATCCATTAAAAAGCACAGGTGGCTGCTGTAGAATGGACGCCTAACACGTTCCACTTATTCCCGAAATGCGTTGTGTCCATTCCACAGCAGCCACCTGTGCTTTTTAATGGCTTAGTAAACAGTAGTTTTTATTTTACTACATGAGGAAGTGTGCCTTACATTTTTCTCTTTTTGTTTTAAACAATCGCAGTTTGAGGAGCTCTGCACAAATACAGGCACACTGAATCCTCTGCAGTCCCAGATATCAAACAAAGGGTGTGGGGGTGAGTCTGAATTGTTTGTTAAATTAGTGCAAATATGGATAGTTAACCCTAATGTCTCCCCTGTGCTAGGTGGTATCTACTATCAACTGACCTTTTCTGGCATAATATCATTAACAGGCTAGTTAACGCCTGCATTACAAAATTACATAAAATAAATTTTCTTGGCTTTCACACAAAATACATTTTCTTGGCTTTCAAACAAAATACCAAGGTGTATTGCATTAACAGAAAATCACAACTGACATAGCTCCACATGTTGGGATTGGCAAATTAGAAGATTAATGATTTCGGCTGTACCCTCCCAGCTCTGAGCTGTAGTATCAGCGATGCACTTAAACCTATCTGAAGATTAACATGCAATACAAAGAAGCATTTCTATTTTTATTTCAACATCATTTCTGTTATTGAGCCAGACTATGGCATTTGCATGTAAATTGGACTTGGATCATCATGGAATGAAAATGTTTCCCAATCCAACCAACCTGTGAAAATCATGTGCAGAACAAAAGCCTAGATAATGATGAGGACCCATTTTTGTTCACTGAAAATTCATGACTCAACAAATTTACCAAATTTATTGTTGTCTAAAAAATGTTTTAATCCTATTGTTTTTTTACCCATTGGAGTCTATGGGTGTCTTTTTCACAGCAAAACCAGGCGAAAAATTTCACTCACCACTACTTGCTATGTAAGTAGGAATTTAATTATCATGATATGGTTAAGTGACAACTAGTTATAATAAATAATATAAATAATAAATAAAAAACAAACAAATAGAAAAGTATTGTAGAAGTGAGACCTATATTGACTGACAATAAAAATACCTTGCAAGCTTTCAGAGCACCAAGGCCCCTTTGTCAGGCTAAATACAAATGAAAGCTAAAAACAGCATATACACTGTTAGATCATTGAAAGGTACTCATGGACAATTAATTAGGAAGTTGCATACAGATAGAGATAAATTGTGTTGAATTGTAAATTGAAACCTGACCGTAAATTAAGGGTCTGTCATAATGTGTTATATAACTCCATACATTTTAATTCATAGATCCTGCTTCCCAGTTCAGTTTTAAAGTTCCCTTTTAGAATTAAGATCTTCATCTCCTGACGACTGTGATTTTAATTGCAGAAGGGTTGTCCTACTGGTGTATCACATGATTTGGTGTTGATCTTATGTCTGTGTTGGTTCATCCTTGTGCATAGTTTTTGTCCTGTTTTGCCAATGTATATGCCTCCTGTAGAGCACCTAGTACATGTAATCATATACTGTATACTGCATGAAGCACAAGAATAGTAATACCAAATGATGTTGAATTTTTGTGTATTTGGTACAGCAAGTTGATCTGGTTTCACATCTGTTGCTGTTGAAGGGAAATGTACCTGCTTTAGTTGTTTTAGGAAGCACACTTCTGACAATCATTTTCTTCCTCATATTAGTTGGTTGTCTATAAGACAAGAGAGGTAGTTCGGGATCATGGGTTGCAGGTTTCTGGATATTTTCATTATAATGTTTAGTTGTGGGTTGTAGGTAACTACAGTTGGTACCCTGTTGTTTTGTTTATTTTTGTCATCAAGGTTAGGAAGTGCTGTTTTGTATTTGTTTTTTATTTGTTCTTTTTGCTACGGGCTAACACGGTATCACAGTTTTTGTTTTGTGCTTAATAAATAATATGGAAACTGACCTGAAACAGTTTTTGTTTGTTTTTTTATTTGTTGTTTTAGCTACTGACTAACACGATACCACAATTTTTGTTTTGTGCTTAATAAGTAATATGAAAACTGACCTGAAACCTTTTGTTAATTCCCATCTTTCGCCAAATTCATTTCATGTTATTGTAGTAGCATCTGCTGAATGGTGCAAGGGTATTACTAAACATTCAGAAAATGGTAGAAAATGGATATAATAATTTGATAAAGGAAACATGCTCATCCAGCAAGTGATTAAATATTACACAGCATCATATTAAACTTCTACTCTGAGCTACAACCAAATATTGAAAGTAATTTATTGAATTCATTGAAAATTACTAATGGGTCTGGTGCACATTCCAAAAGTCCAGCATATACTGTATAAGCAAATTCATAATTTAACACACTGAAAGTCATTCCTTTAGTCAACTAATCCCCAAACAGTGTTGCTCACCAACCCCTTGGATGTTGCTCCCGGTGGTCTCAAAGCAGGTGCTTATTTTTGAATTCTTGGCTTCACAGTAAGTTTTGGTTGCATAAAACCAGGTACAGTATACTGCCAAACAGCGACTACTGTAAGCTGACCTTCCACGTAGTGGCTAGCAAATAGCCAATCACATTCCTTATTTGGTACCCCCAGGAACATTTTTTATGCTTGTTTTGCTCCCCAACACTTTTCACAATTGAATGTAGTTCACAGGTAAAAAGGTTGGGGATCCCTGTTTAGTCACTGAGTGATCTTGAATCTTGAATAAAACATTAAAATTAGCTTTAATAATGTAATAATTGCGTCATCAACTATGTTTAGTAGTTAAGGTCCATATGGTCCAAGACCAACACATTGAAAAAGTACATTAATAAACTATAACCAATCTAAAAGGGAGAAAATCTCAGTAAATAGATCCCAGATGCCAGTGCTCTGAATCCAGTGTAATGAAAGTGCAAATCAGACAAATTTGCTACTTTTATATGTATAATACATAGTGTCAGACTGGCCCGGCGGGACACCGGGGAAAATACCCGGTGGGCCCCGACCCTCATGGGCCCCCGGCGGGCCAGAACCCCTCTCTAAATTTTTATATTTGAAAAAAAAATCCCGGCAATGTGCAGCTCCGCCTGCGCATGCTCGCCAAGCGCCGCTGTTGCCCATGCGCATCGAGCGGTTTCCTTGATGAGCCGGCGCGTCACAGTGGGGGACGGGTGGCTGGAGGGGGGCCCTCGGCAGCAGTCCCAGTGGGCCCCGGTCCCCCCAGTCCGACCCTGATAATACAACATACATTTTGAACACCAAATAAGTTTTAGTTAATGTCAACTAAAAGTCCTAAAACTGTTAAGTAACATTTCATCTGCCTAAGCAACATTAATATAAGTGACCTATAATGATGTGATCATCTTTAATAGCACTGCACACACTCGTATGCATAAATACTATAGCCAATAAGAGGTTGAGCTCTTTTTATTTTTTCTTCATTTACTATTATCATCACAATTGTAAGATGCAAATATGTGTAGTAGTTTATGCACATCATGCTCACAACACTTGCTCCTTGGTTTTCTTGCACCAAGAGTGCAATAGGTACTCGTGTGCTCTTTGTATCAATCAATGTGAAAGGAGTAGCATTCAGTAGTGCAAGGGAGTGTTGTACCACTGAACATTACTAAAGTTACAGGAATCTCATTAGTTACACAAGAGCTGTAAATATACATCCTTATACAGCATGATCACAAGATGCAACTGCACATGTTGCTTACCAGTACATCATTTGATATAGGTGCAAGTATGCCACAAATCTGTTTAAATCAGTGCATTGTGTCATTTATTTTCACTTTGCATTTTTTGGCAAATACAGCCAAAATATGTACCATGTAAAAATAGCTTCTTTGGTTGCAAATGATTCAGCATCCCTTGCTATTCTTGTAAAATAGCCCATAGCCCATCACTTCATAGTGGGGCCAGATATACAATATCCACTTTGTTCATTAAGGAGTTTATTGACAAAACTGTGCATAGGAATACGATCCATGTAAATGGGAATGTAAAACTTATGACGACATGACAATCTCAATTATGTCTCTATGGACAGTTATCAAGTATTTCAATTTGAACTGCACCATACTGATTAAAATGTAGCACTGAAATTAATTCTCTTATAGAAAATTGGAACTGATTAACTGATTCAATTAAAATCTTGTGACTGCCCAGAAATATGTCATTAATGGATACAACCGGGAAGTCCTTACCTATAATTTTATTGTGGATCTAGGTTTGAGTTTTCTCTATGTCTCTTTGCATTATCAGATATTTTAAGGTGGATCTTCTGCACAATCAAACTCCCTAACAAGCTCAAAGTCTTTATCAAGCTGAAGCTTTGATGATGTTATTTCATTAAATTACAAAAATTCTCAATGCCTTGGATACTTTTGGTAACATTTCAACTTTTGTTCATAATATAATGCTCCATTCGATATCATTTTTAATCCTTATCTTGAAATGAAATTAATAATTCTAAATTACTTGAAATGCTTCACGTTAAGAATTAGTGAGAAAATAATAAAAAAGGAGTAGTTTTAGCTTCCTTTCCAATTCACACAATTAACACCCCATACAAATTTCTGTGTAAAGAGTGGCTGGTTGCAAAATGTTGTTGTGTTATTTTAAATATACATCATCCATATGCAAATAAAGATGTGATTCTATTTTTGCAGCCACTTCTTACTTAGCATCAGACACATTGCAGAAGTAGATGCAGCAGATGATAGAAATTCTGCTGTGTTTTTACATTATGTTAGATCACAGAAGAATGGAATTTAGAGGGGCATATTTACCAAAAGTGGATATAGAGTTTGCCCCAGACTAGATGAATATTCTAGTGCTCTCTCTTTACTTGCATGAAATTTTAAGGTACATATATTCTTCTATTGATAAAAAATGGCCCTAAAATTCAATTGAAAAGCAGGAGGCGGAATTGCCCCCTCAATGTCCTATATTGATAATGCTTTGAGTGCAGAAGACCGCTTGTGTTTGTCTGTTTGAATTGTGTGGTCATAGCCTCATTGATCCCCACCCTAATGGTTTAAATTCCAACCTGACAAGCTGTGGCAGGCTCTGTTTCACCTTTTTATATATATGCCCGTGTATCTTGAAGATGGCTGGATGCAGTGAATGAGCACTGTTTGGTGCTCAGTTGCTGATTCAGGCCCAGCCTGAGGGTGCCTCAGTCATGTGGAGAAATGTTCACCTCAGTTCTTTATATAGGCTTTTGATCCAGAGACATAGTAAATCAGAAACTTAAATAGTTAGATCAAAACATTTTAGTATCAAGCAAACATGCTTGTCTATGTGCAACGCACAAGCACACTCACTCTGCTGCTGACATAATATAGAGTTATTTACTGTCTCTAGTGCACAGTATTTGCAAGGTCCTCAAGAAGAATGAAATAATAAAATTAATTAAGAATAATTCAATGGAGAGAGAGTGGAACCACAGGACATTCTAGTGGTTTTATTTTGATGTCATTCTTTCAAATGTACAGTATACCTCATCTTTCTCTAGCCTCCATGTTGAATAGGGTTTACAATAATTAAACTAGAAAAGTAATACTGTTCCTTTAAGCTACAATGTCTAAAACACAACAGTGGACAGTGATTTTCACTCTGTACCTATAGTACAGATGGTTAAACAAAGCAAAAGCCTACAAAAGCAAAAGTGCCAGACTATCTAAATTTTATAGAGAACGGCTGCTTCTTTGCTGTAGATCTTCTTCCAAATGGCCAGTGAGCTCTGTGGATATTAAGCTCATTTATTTCAAACTGGCTCACTCACTGTACAGATTTGTATGGTAGTGTCAGGGGTTCAATGTGTGCAGTTATCAAAGGGTTATTCACATATATAAAATGCTGCTTAATGGACCATTCCCCTTCATCTTGTGTAAAGGCAAAGCTGTGTTTTATAATGCCTCATGCAGCTGACAGCAGCCATGAAGTTTGCTACAGGAGTTCATATATCAAAGAAAAGTCATTTTGTTATATCCCACTGGGGCAATTTGGATAGATTTTTGCAAGTTGAAAGTGGCAGGTGTTAGATCAAGCTGGCAGGATATAGCACATGGGTTGTTTAACCATATCAAGAGCTGATGTATAATGGTTCTCCACCTCCCTGATAATTCAGTGGAAAAGAGATGGTTACAATTCTTCTGCTACGAGCAAAATGATTTGAATGGAAAGGGTGGTATATAAATAATCACAGTATGTATAGTCATGGTCAACAATGTTCGAACCTTTGCACTTTTTTTAATACAGTAAAGCAGAGAACAGTCTGTGGAGTGAAAGAAAAAATTATAAGAAAGCATGGAAATGTCTGAAAGTCCATCTCCAAAGACCTCTTTGGCCGACCTATGCAATATTATGGAAATGTTGAGGCCCATATCACTGTATTGAAGATTAAAATACAGTACCTTCATCTATTGCCAGACAGATTCAAGATGACCTTCAGACACAAGGTACAGTACATCAATTTCAACTTATATGACACCAACTCACAGAACCAGCAACAGGGAGCTCTATGTAGGAGATCCAGAAAGACTCAACATCTGTCTTGAAATCATAAGAAAGCAAGAAAGCCTGACTAAAGTTCAACTGGACAAGTCAAAATCCTTCTGTGAGAATGTCTTGTGGACAGATGAGATGAAATAAATGAAAACAAATGAAGCATGTAAAGAAAAGAGAAGACATTTAAACATGGAGGAGGTCTGCTGATGTTTTAGGGTTCATTCGTCAAAGTTATACTGTACTGACACTATTCCTATGTTTGAAAGAAATTTTATCAGTATTCATTTAAATTGGAATTCCTTTTTTATTTATTATATTCTAAAATTCCTTTTGTTTTACTCATAAAACTGTGATCCTGAGTTTGTTGCTAGCAACCTGGCAGTTTTGAAAGGTGAAGAAAAATTCTGCCTACCTAAAACTTTTAACAATATAAAGTTTGTGTTTGCCAGGAACGCCGCCGCCGGGAGCGCACAGAAGCGCGTCCTCTCCCGGTGGCGCAGGATCCAAAATGGCGGCACCCATGCCGCCCACGTGGTTTCAGCGCGGGTGTGGTGACGCAGGGGCTATGACGTCATCACCCGGCACCAAATTCAAATAAAAGGGCGCCTGAAACTCCATATCTTGTCCAAGTATAGGTTTATGTTTCTATATGAACCTGGGTGTTATTTCCTTTGACTATTCCTGCTTTCTGACTCCTGCCTGTTCTGGATTTTTGACCCTTCGCTGCCCGCCTTGTGATCCCTTGCCTGTGACTCATCTACGACTCCTGTTTAACCCTTTGGCTACCATGACTTGGACTGTTTGCTCCTAGGCTTCCTCCTTGTTCCCGGCTATTCCCTTTGGGAGCCGCTAGGCCTTCTGACATTGTTGTACTGAATGTCATTTTGTGGGGGTTCTCCATAATAGCGATGAGCGAAATGCCCTATTTTGTTTTGCCAAAAAAATTTGCTAAATTATAACTAAATGCTTTGAAGCCAATGGCCACAGATTAAAAAAAAAATTGTAAAATTTGCAAAAACACCAATTTCAACACAAATCTATAAAATTTGCTCATTCCTACTTAACAATAATAATGAGGTTTTTTTTATAATGTTTTAAATCCAATTATAGCTCATCCTAAAGATAATGCATAAAATAAACAGAAAACATTCTTTTTCTTGGTCTTTTTTTCTTTAAAGAAAGGAGTTAGGATAGACCTTTAAATAAAGTAAATTTTTCTGTGTCTGGACCAAAAAAAAAATAGAATATGCTTGCAAATTAATGTTTCACATGTTGATGATATAGTAGCAGGACAAATGAGATACACTGAATACATTTTATACAGTACAAGGTGAATCTAGGTTATAAAACTTGCTGCATGGATCTCAGTCTGCATACACTATCCTTGTGCACACTTTTGTGAAATATCTTGTATAGTGGAAGTTTTCATGCTGTTTAACGCTAATACAAATATTTCCCCAAGAACTCTTTTCCTAAAAGTGTTTGCCTACTCAGAAGTGGCATTAACCATTCTAATGTATAGGCAAAGTGTACTGTAGGGCATTTTCAGATAAGTCTCAAATAAGTTGCCCAGGAAAATATTCATATAATTAACATATTTGTATAGGAAAATCATTTTTTTCACTATTTTTTTCATGGGGAATACAGTTTTATTAATAATAGTAATTATTACTTTTGGCAACTCTATCTGATTCTAGAGAAATCATTCATGAACAAAAGATCAGGTATACTCTTTACTCTATTCTTATATTGGTTTTCTATTCCACTCAGACGTCCTTTTGCGAAACTTCTAGCCCACCAACTTTCAGTGCGATTTCTTCAACTTACTCTATTTTAGTTCTCTAATTTAGTTCTGTGCTCTTAGTGATTATAAATGTTTCTTAATATAGATATTGTATTAAAAATGATAAGTATTTCAGATCAGTTTTTCCAGGAAGTGTAGAAAGATTTTTTTTTTTGAAATCCAAACGTCTAATTCCTTATATTAGATTTTTACTAAACCCACACATTTTACCAGCACAGTATAGCTTATTTGTTCTTTTCATTCATTATTCTGTACATAAAGCTGTGAAAGTGACCCAACCCGACTCTCTCTGGATCATGTTAATGCATTGATTTAGTAATTAGCATTTGTTTTCAGTCATGTCTTGTGGGAGTCTTCGTCAGGCTACAATTTCCTGCTGAATTTGGAAAAAACATACAATAGCTGACAAGAAAAAATATAAAGAAGAATACCGATGCTAGAGAATGCTAAATGGTTTAACCTTTAAATAGTGGAGCCAAGCAGAGAGAAAAATACAGAAAGTACTGTCCTGTACAAAAAGTGTATACAGTATTCAACCTGACCAGGACAGTGTCAAGGTTAATGGTTGCACCCCACTTATGTACAGTACTTCTTCAACCATCCTATCCCAGACGTTTTCCCCTAAGCAAATAAACACACTGACAGTCCAGGTTAGATGTATAAAGACCACAGCTTTTAGTAACACATTGATCAAAACAGGTTTAAAAACATGTAATGCAAAAACAGATACTGATAACCAGCAACTAAACACAATGTAAGTCTCACTCTGGCCTTTTAATTCTTGGGACCAATACTTTAAGAGGTTGTAACTTAACTTCTTTACATATGGGATGCCAACCACAGCTGCAACAAAAAAAACTTCCCCAGAGAAAACCAAGCCACAAGAATCCACTTCACCCTAAAATTAATATGGCAGGTGAGTGGGCTGCTGCTCCTACATTGCACAAAAAGTGACCTAACCTACGATGGACCTGGCTATTAACCCCTCTGTTATGATTACCCCCTTTTCCCACTAATGGTAGCTTCAACCTCCCCTTACTGCCTTCCAAGCCTAGTCAAGGCCCCCTACCATAAACTGAGTGCCCACGTGACTTCATTCACTCAAAACACAGCCCCCCTTGATCAGCCTCCTTCCTCCCTGCAGTGCAATCAACTTTGTCCCTGCATGTGTACCTGCAATAAAAATGTAGAATTGCACAGCTATGTTGCACTGCTTCAAATCATTTCATTTATTAGAGTTGCTTTAATAAAAAGTGCATATGTACTACAGGTGCAAGAGAAAGAGGTGCTCTTTCCCTAAGTTTCCATTCATGCAGTGGAAGTACAACCACTTGTGAAAGTATTATCTAGAACCTTATATAATATGCTCTTGTGTATTATTTATATGTTTATATATTTATCCAATTTAGTATATGCTTCATGTGCATTTCACTTCTTAAATCTATATTTTCATGTATTCAGTATACACATAGTTACATAGTTAAATCGGGTTGAAAAAAGACAAAGTCCATCAAATTCAACCCCTCCAAATGAAAACCCAGCATCCATACACATACCCCTCCCTACTTTCACATAAATTATATGTACCCATACCTATACTTACTATAGAGATTACTATCACAATAGCCTTTGATATTCCATCTGTCCAAAAAATCATCCAAATCCAAACATAGTTACTGTATGTCAAGTGCAGGAATGTTAAAGGAATTGTTCAGTATAAAAATAAAAACTGGGTAAATAGATAGGCGTGCAAAATAAAAAAATGTTTGTAATATAGTTAGTTAGCCAAAAATGTAATCTATAAAGGCTGGAGTGACCGGATGTCACTCCAGAACACTACTTCCTGCTTTTCAGCTTCCTTGGTTTCCACTGATTGGTTACCAGGCAGTAACCAATCAGAGACTTGAAGGGGCCACTTGGGTCATAACTGTTTGCTTTTGAATCTGAGCTGCACACTGAGGATCAATTGCAAACTCACTGAACAGTTATGTCCCATGTGTACCTGACTATAGCTGCCCATAGACACAAAGATCTTATCGTACAAATCGAGGATTCGTACGATTTTCGGAACATTTGTGGAGAGTCCCGACATTTTTCGTCCGGCGGAGATCGGTTGTTTGGTCGATCGGAAGGGTTAGAAAATTTCTGTTGGCTGCAGATAATATCTCTGCGTGTATTGCCGATCTTGCGATTTTCAGTGGGAGACTGTCACTAGCTTTGTCTATCGTGCGATTGCTGTCAGGGGCAGAACATCGGCTGATCTGTTCTTTTACTACTTTATTTGGTCGGAATTGTAAGACTTTGATCTGAATGGTTAGTGGCGGGTCGGGAAGGAAGGAAGATTGTTGTCTCAGTGCTCAGAGACAGCAGTCATAGTTATCCTTTCAATATGTGTAATTCAGAAAACCTAAAACTCTGGGGGTGCGGCCTGAATCTCAATGTGATAAGTTTTGTCTTGGGTCTGCTTCTGAACCAAAATTACTGTGTCCAAACGGAATGTGAGGGTCTCTGAAAATAAGAAAACAAATGTAAAAAGTGGAAAATGTATTAGGACATGAAACCTAACGCGTTTCGTGCCTATTGGGGCACTTACTCATAGGCTGCTGAACCTACAGTATATTACCTTTGTGGGATTTCCTACCACAAAATAAAGTCCTTAAAATCTTGAATATTTTGCCCTTTGTGATGCTGACAAAATACCTTCCACGTCGCATAACATAAAACAGCTTATTCTGAAAAACTTAATAAAGATGATCTGCTCAACCAAGAAAGCATGTACTAACATAATAAACATCATGATTGAAGAAACAAAGATTGATCTGTCAATTATTAAACATGACCTGCAGAAGCTAAGGGACTAAGTCTGCAGAGGAACAGAGAGAACTGGAATAACTTTGTACTTCTTATCCTACAATGAGCACAGTAATATTATCCAAAACAGACTATGTTGAAAACAGGATGTGAATGAATTGCCTTTATTTATAGGATTTGCGTTCACTTGAATTAATTGCATATAAACACGTTTTGCCCCAGATGTTAATACTTAACTTGACTCTCAAAATGTCCCACTTGCGCTGAAACTTAAGGCCTAAATAAGGTACTGGTTACAGTAACCTTTTTGGCTTGACATTAAACATGGATGGGTAGTAACCCTTAAGCAGAATACGTGTGCTGGAGTACTTTTCCCATGTATTCCCATTACACATGAGATAAGATTGGATATAGCTATTGCATTTTTTATTACTGGATGAATGTTCAGAGTTCTGAGTATGGTTTAAACACAGGCATACAAAATGCTTTAGTTTGTGCTGCTGCCACAATAAGAAATCTGCAGTACCACCTCACAAAAAAAATTAAATTCAAAAAAGTGAGAAAAAAACAATAAATGTGGAAAACACTCACAGTTCACCTCAGTCCCGAGGTGCAAAAAGCCAAGGACGCTGCATCACGGAGATGTGAGGGTTTCCAAAAAATGAAAAGTCAGATGTAAAAAGTAAAAAATCTTTATTAGGACATAGATACCTAACGCGTTTCGTGCCTGTGTGGGCACTTACTCATAGGCTGTCAATATTTTACGTCACAGTGCAGATTGGTTAGACTCTGATTTAATTTCATTAAACTAAGTTAAAGAAGGGCCCAAGGTGAAAGTGCAAGTTCATTTTTTTATGAATTGAAAAATTGACATTGCTGTTTAGTTAAACCTATATTACTTCTTTTTTTGTGTCAATACCTATCCAATCCCAGACTAGGAACCTTGGGCTGACAGGTAAGTACTTGCCCTGGCTGATCCACAGGAGATTCTGTTGATTAAGCCTTGCATTTAATGTTTAGGACTACTGCCTCTCTATTTACGGTGTTCACACATGTAGACTCTTGCCCAATTTAAGCCTGTTTCTTCATTTCCCCTGTGCTGGATCATTGGGTCCTCTTAGTATCCCGTTCAGTACTGTGTCCTGCCCTCTGCTTTTATTGTGTCTACTGGTCCTGCCCTGGCCCCTGACCTCTTGCCTCCCTAACAGACTCCTTATTGTCTGCTGCCTCTCATGACGCATTTGCCTACCTAATGAATTCGCTCTTTTCTACCATTTGCCCTTACAGCTTTCCTACCTAAAAGACTTGGGGGGGAATGTAATTAAAGTCGCAAAGAGAAAAACATTAAGAACAAAAATCCACATCTCGCAATGTAATATTGTTCCTTAAATGGTAATTGCATTGCAAAATTTAATTGCTCTTAAGAAGTGCTTGAAGGTGTCGTAATCTTTTGGAGAAAACATAATGACTTTTTCAGTAAGAGGTTTTATTACATTTACTATTACTATGTTTATTTTATTACATTTACTATTTATTTTATAAAATACATTTTATTTTATTTTATAAATTTTTTTTTTATAAAAAAATGATATTTTTATAAAATATTTAATATTTTATAAAACTATTTTATTTTATATTTTATAAAATGTATTTTATTACATATACTATTACTATTTATTACATTAGCGCAAACTATAAAATTCTTCCACTGTCGGAAGTGGTGCTAAACAGGTTCGCAAAAGCTATATTAAATTCGTGCAAAGCAAAATTTGTTCACACAAAGGCATAACTTTTCGCATTGCAAATCGTTTTTCCGTTACCGAATTTTATTACATTTCCCTGTTGCTCTTTTATCCCACCTTCTTTTACCATTACAGTTTTGTCTGTTGTTCTGGTTGTTATCATTGTTTAATCTGTTTGTTTATTAAACTTGTCATTGTGTACAAATGTACACAGCTTCATCAAGCTCCATCCCGAACCATGTCATCTGGGCAACACAGCACATAGGTTCCTATCTACATAAGTCCGTACACTTAGGCGCAGTATTAATAAAACCAAAAGAGAAAACATTGTCTCAGATTTTACCAGGCTCCTTCCACACTAGAATGTCATACTATGGCCAGTGTCATATTAGATGGTTTAATTAAAGGGGACCTGTCACCTTAAGAAATAATTCCAAATCCAATTTTATGATGTTGGTCAAGAAAAAGAAACTTCACTTACACTATAAAAATTAAATACATTTTGTTTTTTTTAGTCTTGGAATTAATAATCACAGCAAGCAGGCAGCAGCCTTTTTGTGAATACTGTCATTAAGGCAACCTTTGCATCATGCCAACATTTAGTTTAAGTGCCAATATGGGGGGGGGTCCGATATCCTAGTCCATGCCCTGGTGAATGTGGGGAGAGCAGTGACATCTAGGAAAAGCAGAATGGAAAGTGAAAGTAATTTCCTGCCCTGCCCTTATGCCTAAGGCATAGAGGAGGGTCAGGCAATATATGATTGACAGCTGAGAATTTTAAAAATATTGATAACATTTATGGATGCTTTAATAAAAAAGGAATTTTGATTTCATTTTTAATTTGAAATATCTTTTATTATACCACTTTTTATGTTTGGGTGACAGGTCCCCTTAAGAAAAGCAATGATCTGACCTTATTTTAAATACAGGACTATTAGATATTGGCCTTTTTCTTATTCCACAGTATGGGCTGCCAGCCATCATATTCAGCAGACTTGACCTTTCATTCAGCCATCAGCAATAAACAAATAACATTCTCTTTGACTGTCAAATGTATAATGTCATCACTTTTGCCTTCTCTGAATTCAGTCCTAAGAATGTGCATCATCCCAATCCTCCTATTTCAAATCCTGTATCCAAGGTATGAAGACTATGCAGGGCTGCTATTATGCCTTGTGGTGGCATGGGGATGAGAGGAATGTCTACCACCTTCACACACATAAATAACATGGATGTTATATTGTGACAGTGTGGCAAAAGGTAATTTTTCCTTCTTTTTTATTTGTAGGTTGTGGTCTCTTCTAATTTCAGTTCTGGAATTGTGTATCTCCCAGACACTAGTATGTAAGACATACTTTTTCTTGCACTGCCTCTCCAATTCCAATTCTAGAATTTCTACAATTGATGCTACAATTATTTTTCTTCCAAATAGCACCTAACTATGTGGTGTATATACTGTATATATATCAATGCAATGGTTGCTGAGCATCATGTACTATACCTATATACAAGTTACCAGATGGCAAGTGCTGTATTATGATTTATGAAAACATTTTGCTTAAAGGGATACTGTCATGGGAAAACATGTTTTTTTCAAAACGCATCCGTTATTAGAGCTGCTCCAGCAGAATTCTGCACAGAAATTCATTTTTTAAAAGAGCAAACAGATTATTTTATATTCAATTTTGAAATCTGACATGGGGCAAGACATATTGTCAGTTTCCCAGCTGCCCCCAGTCATATGACTTGTGCTCTAATAAACTTTAGTCACTCTTTACTGCAGTACTGCAAGTTGGAGTGATACAGTATCACCCCTCCCTCCCCCCCCCCCCCTCAGCAACCCAACAAAAGAACAATGGTAAGGTAACCAGATAGCAGCTCCCTAACACAAGATAACAGCTCCCTGGAAGATCTAAGAACAGTACTCAATAGTAAAAGCCAAGTCCCACTGAGACTGATTCAGTTCCATTAAGTAGGTGAAATAACAGCCTGCCAGAAAGTAGTTCCATCCTAAAGTGCAGGCACAAGTCCCATGTCTGGGGCAGCTGGGAAACTGACAATATGTCTAGCCCCATGTCAGATTTCAAAATTAAATATAAAAAAATCTGTTTGCTCTTTTGAGAATTGGATTTCAGTGCAGAATTCTGCTGGAGTAGCAGTACTAACTGATGCATTTTGAAAAAAACATGTTTTCCCATGACAGTATCCCTTTCAAGTTATGCATATAAATGCTGAGATGTGATGTGCAACATAGCTAAAGTAAGTATTGTTTTAAAAGGGATCATTCAACTATTATTATAAATTAACTAGCTGTGATTTAAAAAAAATGCATGTTCAAGGTTACCCCTTTATCCATACATTGCAACCAGCTCTGCATTTTTAAGCCTGGCTGATTAAGACTGCCGGACTAGAAATTATGTCCTGCTAGAATCTTAATTAGTTTGACTTTCATTCTAGATAGAAGACTCTGCCAGCTGCTTGCTACATGGTGTGGTTCACTCTAATTAAAAGTCAGAGAAAAGCCATTAAAAATGCCCCCAAACCCACTGGCCTCAGAACACCACCAGAAATTGCTGCCTAGGAGGTGTGAGATTCCATAACCAGCAACAAAATCACAACTCAGAAACCCGTTACTGGCCCTGTGTGTGCATTCTATTTCTATATATTTCTATACACTAAGCTCTCTTGCAATACTTTAGCACTGATTGTTCTTTGGCTTTGTAAAAGTGCCATTTTTTTTCTTGACCTTTCAGACCCCATCCAATTTTTGCTGAGAAATAATGATTGATAGAAAGGCTTTCAACCAAAAAACACTTTTCCATCAAAAATGTCCCTGTAATTTATCCAAGGGGATTTTTTCAAGTTTTTTAAGCAAAATTATATGTAGCCTGAATAGGTCTTCTAAATTACTTTATTTTGAAAGGTTATTTTACAATAGTATTCTAATCAGAAATCATTTAATTTGATTTAATATTTGGGTAAGTTCAGACATTCTTATCGGCTACAGTCTCAGCTAGCTATGGTCTTTCTGGTTGCGGCAATAAGTTTAAGAATTTCTGAAGGTACAAACATGCTTATCCCACTGGAGAGCTGTACAAGTTTTACAAATTATCTGAACTTAACTGCAGTTATTAATGTGTGTTAACAATTCAGTTCAAACAGTCAGTTTGTGTGTAGTGTGCTACATTCATTAAAGGTCACACTAGTCCAGGGTGCTAAAATTCATCCTCAACCTTTTACCCAAGTAGGTCCTATGTAAGATGATCCAGGTGAAGACTGAAACACCCATCTGGACTTGTCTACATTTTACCTTAGAAAGCAAAAAAATGTATTCCTAACTGAAGAAATACCACCTGAACCCTGGGAAGATTTAATTATCCTTTATTCAGACAGTACCTTAAAGTGTTAGCCAGCTAAGTGGGTTATAATTAATGTTGAGATGATAAACTGTTTCCTAATCCTCGGTAAGAGTATTTTCCTGGCAGTCCAATAATTGGATTTCTTTGTTCTGCTCCATTAGGGGAAGGCTACATTTGCTCTGCCTTTTTCTTGGGTTTCCACCTTCCTGTAAGGTGGATGCAGGTTAGATCCTGGGTGGATGTAGGCCCAGTAGGTAAAGTTAGTGTGAGGAAAGTTCTGTAATAGGTCACGCCTTGAGTGAGAGATAGGTTCAGTCTGAAGCTCCACTGAGGAGATTATAAGGATTAGAGTCTTGGGCGTACAGTCAGGGACGTTTCTGCCATGAAGAAAGGAAAGATCTGAATGCCAGAGTGTTGGTTCAACAATACAAAATTATAGTTGAATCAACAATTATATATTCTGACACACAGAACCAATTACAAATTGCATATTGGCATTGTATACCTAAACATTTGTATTAATTACCTTAGGAGATCCTTCTTTGGGTTATATATTATGTGATTTACTCTCACTGGTTGTACCTTTATCACTTGTGGCATTTATGAGAGCCATCAACAGTGCCTTATAAATACTTGGCCATAATGACGTGAGTCTTCTTCAATGAAGAGTCTATTGTAATCAATGCAAATACATATTTCTCATCTGGTTCATCTGTAAGGAAGTGCACTGCCCAGTATTTATCTGTGACCATTTCTACCACCCCTTATGAAATCTCAGTGGTGCTATACTATAGTTAAAAGGTTTGTAGGGCTCTCATTAAATGATGATCATCATTCACCCTAAACACTCCTTCTAATTTATGTGATAATTTGCTCATTAAAATGCAAAGCAAAATCCCAGGAATCTTGAACTCTTTAGAGAAAGAGAAAAGTAAATTGCTAATTCTATGTAAAACGTCTAGAAGAATGGGTTGTAATTAACCCCGGCTGATATTGTGACTTCTCTTTAACCCAACAGAGATGTCACTAAACACACGGCTAACTCATTTAGTTTAATAAACAAAACCATTGGATGTTTTTAAAGATTACTCATTTCCTTGTCTGCAATTAAAAACTCAAATATTATTCTCTGTGTGATTAGTGCCGGCTTGTAATGGCATAGCATTTTCTAGTGATTGTGCCTCTGCATCAATAAAGCACTATTATTCAAGCTTGAACTTTATAATGATGGTAGAGGCAATTTAGTTAACATTCGATACACTGAACTGCAATTTTCACCAGTTACCTGTACAACTTTTTCACTCTTGTATCAATATTGCCTGTGACTGTTCATAGTTGTTATAAGCCAATGCTTTTTAGGGATATCAAATGAAGCACTAGATAGTTAACCTACTGATCTATAATTTTCAGATGAGTGGTTGAATGCTTGTAGATTGGTTTGTAAGTAACCCATCAAAATGAGGCTGTCTTATCTTTTATATATTTTATTATTATTATTATTATTATTATTAGACTATATATACAGTCTTTAATATATGATAAATACTGTAATCAACAAAGCAACATGAAACGCATTCATGTGTGTATATAAAAATATGGTAAAAGAAACTTTATTGTGCCTAAAAGGTAAAAAAAAACATACTCTGGGATAGGATTCGGCAATTCTCTGCTGCTAAAAACATATCAACTATTTTAGACACTAATATAAATGCAAATATATCATATGCATTGACTGTACCCAATGTAAAGTGTTCATGTAAGGTTCATGGACAGATGCAGAGAATGCTAGGATGGAATGGTTTTTAATAAACACCACCACCATTTGTTTCAAAGAGGAAACCATTCACTATAATCGGGAACCAGTATTATACCTGCATTGGGAAGTCTTTCCTCCTCTCTCCTTGAAACATACTACCCTCATTCTTTTCCTTATTGAAATAATCTTGTATTATAATGCAATACCTTGAAAGTATAACAATAGCAAATAAACCTCTTAATGCTAAAATATGTTTTCTTTTATATCAGTCTTTTTAGGCTATTGAATAACTTGAATAAATACACTGAATAGCCAGGCATATTTTACATTTACAAACAGTCACACGTTTATGATAATTAAGAGCACAGGCCAGCAGCATTTTGCAATAACCTTACCCAGGGAGTCCAAGAACAAAATCCTCTTTTGAAGAAGAATGTGAAAAATGATAAGAGCAAGTGAGAAGCGGTGTTAAAATACAGTTCATTCCATTCCAGAACCCCAGTTGCATTATGTAACACTGTATTTAATTATATAAATTCCTATGTCTCATGTGCATAAGAAATAAACCAATATAAAAATATAATATGAAATTAATTAGGCAAAATGCAGCAGTGCTATTTTAAAATAATAGCTATAAAGCTCCCAAAGATCATCTCATATTCTAATATAAACTCTGCCTGATAGATAGATGCATTTATAAAAATCTGAGTTTTATTGGGAGCTACGAAACAACATCGTGTTATGTAAGATACAAGGACACAACAAATGAGTGGCCAAGAATAAAGCCAGGAGCACTTTCAAATACTTAGCATCTTCAGAACTAGCCCCTGGATTTAAAATTCAGCTATTTTTATTGAAAAAAAGGGTTGTTCTTTTCAAACCACATAAATAAATTTAGAATTTAGTAGATGACTGTTGTGATGTGATGGATTTATGGCCTGTTTGTACAGGTAACTTTCCCTTTTCATCACTTTGAGTGCTCTGACATTACCATAAAACTATATTCCTTGTAGCTCCACTGGGTTAGCTGCTCTGATTTATATCCCCTCCTCTCTGTCATACTAAAGATATGTATTATTGGCCTTAATGCTGCAATAAATTACTTGCAACTTAACACTGAGATGACATTTATTTCAGAGGCATATTGCAAGATATGGCCCAATAATTTAGCTCTGGTTTATGGGGCTCAAAAGAAAAACAAAGCAGCATGGAATGCTCATACTGCTAACATAAATACTTTTTAGCTGCTTGCTAGTCATCTCCATACAAAGGTAGACAAAGAAAATACTCTAAAACAATATAAATAGTCCCACTCTGTTGACAGTTACATAGTTTCTGAGACTTTGTGATCAACTATTTCCCATGCACTCTTAGCGTTCATTTAATTAGTTACATAGTTACATAGTTACATAGTTACATAGTTACATAGTTAAATTGGGTTGAAAAAAGACAAAGTCCATCAAGTTCAACCCCTCCAAATGAAAACCCAGCATCCATACATACACCCATCCCTACTTTTAATTAAATTCTATATACCCATACCTATACTAACTATAGAGCTTAGTATCACAATAGCCTTTGATATTATGTCTGTCCAAAAAATCATCCAAGCCATTCTTAAAGGCATTAACTGAATCAGCAATCACAACATCACCCGGCAGTGCATTCCACAGCCTCACTGTACTGACTGTGAAGAACCCCCTACGTTGCTTCAAATTAAAGTTATTTTCTTCTAGTCTAAAGGGGTGGCCTCTGGTCCACTTTATGGGTAAATAGGTCCCCTGCTATTTGTCTATAATGTCCTCTAATGTACTTGTAAAGTGTAATCATGTCCCCTCGCAAGCGCCTTTTTTCCAGAGAAAACAACCCCAACCTTGACAGTTTGCCCTCATAATTTAAGTCTTCCGTCCCTCTAACCAATTTAGTTGCACGTCTCTGCACTCTCTCCAGCTCATTTATATCCCTCTTAAGGACTGGAGTCCAAAACTGCACTGCATACTCCAGATGAGGCCTTACCAGGGACCTAAAAAGAGGCATAATTATGTTTTCATCCCTTGAGTTAATGCCCTTTTTTATGCAAGACAGAACTTTATTTGCTTTAGTAGCCACAGAATGACACTGCCCGGAATTAGACAATGTGTTATCTACAAAGACCCCTAGATCCTTCTCATTTAAGGAAACTCCCAACACACTGCCATTTAGTGTATAACTTGCATTTATATTATTTTTGCCAAAGTGCATAACCTTGCATTTATCAACATTGAACCTCATTTTCCAATTTGCTGCCCAGTTTTCCAGTTTAGACAAATCACTCTGCAAAGTGGCAGCATCCTGCATGGAACCTATAGTTCTGCACAATGTAGTATCATCTGCAAAAATAGAAACAGTACTTTCAATGCCCACCTCCAGGTCATTAATAAACAAGTTGAAACGCAAGGGACCTAGTACAGAGCCCTGCGGTACTCCACTAACAACACTGGTCCAATTAGAAAATGTTCCATTTACCACCACTCTTTGTAGTCTATCTTTTAATCTTTTAGCCAGTTCTCTATCCAGGTACAAATACTATGTTCCAGGCCAACATTCCTTAATTTAACCAGTAACCTTTTGTGTGGCACTGTATCAAATGCCTTAGCAAAGTCTAAGTAAATCACATCCACTGCCATCCCAGAATTGAGGTTTCTACTTACATTCTCATAAAAAGAAATTGTTAGTCCTTTATTAACCCTTCGAAAAGCTTTCCTACCACTGACGACAGACTAACTGGCCTATAGTTTTGAGGCTGAGAACGGGATCCTTTTTTGAATAGAGGCACCACATTAGCAATTCGCCAGTCTCTCGGCACTATGCCAGATCTCAATGAATCCTGAAAAATTAAGTAAAGAGGTTTGGCAATCACAGAGCTAAGCTCGCTAATTACCCTGGGATGAATACCATCTGGCCCTGGACCTTTGTTAATCTTAACATGTTCTAGTCTCTTTTGAATGTCTTCATGTGTGAACCATGCATCATTAGTTGTATTACTAGAATTTGGACTGTTAAGAAGGAAACCTTCACTTACTGATTCCTCATTTGTGTAGACAGATGAAAAATATGATTTCAGAATCTGCGCTTTTATTTTGTTTTCATCAACCAGCTGACCCCCCCCTCTGATAGTAAGGGACCCACCCCTTCCTGCTTCATTTTTTTACTATTAACATATTTAAAAAATAATTTTTTTTACTGCTAGCTGCGATATCCTTTTCTATAGCAATTTTAGCTTGCCTTATAGCTTCCTTGCATGATTTATTGGCCTCCTTGTACCTTATAAATGTTTCGGCTGTACCAGCTAACTTGAAAGCCTTAAAAGCACGTCTTTTCTTACCCACCTCAACACTAGGGAAGGGGCGAACTTTACCCATTTCGTTTCGCCAAAAATTCGCCGCCGGCGAAATGACGCCGACGCCCATTAAAGTCTATGGGCGTCAAAAAATTTTTGTCGCGCGTCTTTTTATTTTGACGCACAACTCCATACAAGTCTATGGGCGTCATTTTTTCGGTGAAACTAGGCGAAAAAATTCGCCCATCCCTACTCAACACCAACGCTTCTATTGAACCAAAAAGGTTTGCTTTGCACCGACGTTCCTTGCTTACAAGTGGAATATACTGACAAGTATATTTATTAAGCAGCATTTTAAAGACTTCCCATTTTTGTTCTGTGTTTAACCCTGTGAAAAGCATTTCCCACTTAATATGTTGCAGAGATGCCCTTATACTGTCAAAGTTGCTCGTTAAAATCCTTCAAATCGGCAAAGTGTCATGTGTAGGGAAAAGGGAAATGTTGGGTACTCATTACTATTCAGCTTGAGCTTATACAAAGGGTTTTTTGGAACTCAACGTATGTTTGAGTCAATCTTTCATGTTTGTAATTCAGAGCCCAGAGCCCAGTGGGGTTTTGATCTTTGACTTCAGCTAATCTCATTCACAAGTCACACCTTGTTCCCCCAAAATAACTCTAGTACTCTGCATTGTGTATACCATTGTGTATTGCATTTATTCATTATCTATAACCCTATTACTGTTATTATCCACTTGCAACATTGGTTCCCAATCTGTGCCCGCTAAACCTGAAGCTCAGGATCAACCTATAGGCCAGTTAGGGCAAAATATAGATCAAAAATGTATTTTCTCTCATGGACTCTACTACTAAGCCCAACCTGAAGATGACTGATGAGTGATATTTGTAATAACACATGCATTCTTCAGAAACTAGAGTAGTATTGATACGTTAATTGCTGGACCAGGTTGTGTAGATATTAATTACTCCAATATCTATTTCCCAAACTTTATGTCCTCCATAAAGTAAGGTTGCAATGCAAAAGGAAATGTATGTGGGAACAGATACACCAATGCAGAACTATGCTGCTACATTGTTTAAATAAACAATCTAGAGTAGAATTATGTATTCTGAAATATACTACAACACTGCTATATCTGTTGTATTTCTATTGGGCAAGAGGGGTCCTCTACAAATCTTGGACCACAAAGGAGATGCAAAATCTCAAGAAATCTAAAAACTGCAGCTTGTGGCACTGTTTTACTGCTGTTTAATGTTTGTAGTAGAGGTATGGCACTGGTTATACAAAATACTTGACCTGGGGGTTTCCAGGTAATGAGTCATGTTGTAATTTGGTTCTCCTATTTACTAAAACTCAAATTTTTTTCACTCTATAATAAAAAAAACTCAATCAAATTCCTAAACTCAAATCCCTTTAATTAACCAATATTTTTTCTCGAAAAAATCTGTGCAAGAGAAAGTCGCAACTAAATCGTGATTTTTTTGCTTTGATGCTCAAATCATAAGACTTTTCTATATGCCATGGCAACAACTCAAATTTATCAGATTATCGAATGAAACCAGTGCAAACAGTCCAAAACGAGAATCCTGAAAGTAAACCAGTTGACCATCTGCCTTTGACTTCTACATGATATTGACAGGTTTTAGCTGGAGTGTTTTTGGATTCACATTTTTAGCAGCTTCAGAGTATAATAAATCTAAATGTGAGTCTATTTTTCCCTCTAAAAATTTGCATTTTTCCCCTTTACAGAATCAACCAGAAAAATTTGAGGTTTAATAAATGGTCTAGTAAAAATTGTCTATGTAA
This sequence comes from Xenopus petersii, assembly GCA_038501925.1. Lineage (NCBI taxonomy): Eukaryota > Metazoa > Chordata > Amphibia > Anura > Pipidae > Xenopus > Xenopus petersii. Next base: position 92,997,731 of record CM076679.1, on the reverse strand, counting down.
AAATAATTTAAACATTAAATAAACCCAATAGGATTGTTTTGCCACCAATAAGGATGAATTACAAATAAAAAATTAATGGGATCAAGTACAATTTGATTGCAATGGAGTTTATGGAAGATGAACTTCTCATAATTTGGAGCTTTCATGGTTGTTTATATATGTGTATGATCATGGTTAATGAACAGCTGCAGCTTCACAATTGTGGCATTAGGTGCCCAGTTTTGTATAGGTGTGCGAGGTTGGATGAGGGGTATTGTGGGTCTTGCCATTACACTTGTCATGTGCTAGAAACATCACAATGATTTTATGACATCTTAAATATACTAACTGAAAATAATAAGGAATTGTGTGCCTTCTTCATTGAACTATTGCCTAAATGCCTCTTAAATTCCAAGTGTTGATAAAGGGCCTCCAAAATCCTTGCCTGAACTTCTCTATATAGATGACCGTCATCAAAAGTGCCCAGATTCTCCTAGCCTTCCTAATGACGTTAGTCTACTAGGAAAATGCTTAGACAAGAGCATTCCATAAGCAGCATGTTCTCAAACAATCCATCAAATTCCAATCCTCGCTCTCACTAGATAATTCTGAGCGCTTCAGGCAACTCAAATAACTGAAACCTGTGTCATGTTTATGAAATAATTTTATCCAAGTAAGATTTTTATTATAGCGACAATTGCAATATGTTTGAAATCTTTGCATAGATGAAAGAACACAAATATAAGGGGTGATTGATGGTTGTAGAAAAAGTTATGAGTTTTTCAGAGAAATTGCTCTTCAACCACCTCCTAGGGACAATGTCAATGTCAATATTGCTTCATGATGAAAATGTTCTATGCATGTTCCTCTGTGTTACAGATGCCCTTTTTTGCACAATAAGGTCACCTGGCCCTGAAAAACACATAAACATTTTCACTCTGTTACACAAATAAATTACTTGATTGTATTAAACCTATGCTTGACTTTCTTTGCTATCATATAGCAGACATACATATATCCAAAGGAGCTCATTTGCTTAGGGGTTCAGTGGTGCAGAATACATAGTGTAATGCTAGTTAATAAGGAATCCCAAGGAGACAGCTTTTGGCCAACAAGGTCATAAGGTCTTCACCGATGCCCTTTTGGGGCCCCGGAACTTTCTGCAGCAGGATCAACAGGGAATCTGAACACGTACGCGTTACATGCAGTACAGACAAGGAGGAGGCAAACTCATAGTCAAGGACAGGCAGAGTTTAGGACAGGCGGAAAGGATCAGAATGCACATAGGAGTCAAAACTGGAACAGCGAACACAAACAAGGATTAGGCAGGATCAGGGTCAGGAGGCAGGCAGTAGTCAAAACTGGTACAGCAAACACGAATAAGGCTTAGGCAGGATCAGGATCAGAAGGCAGGCAGGAGTCAAAACCACATGAAAAAGGCTTAGGCAGGAACTGAGTACACAGAAGCCAGCTTGGGCAAGGCAGAGTAAGGGAAGGAGCTAGTTAAAGGATTGGGGGGCAACGGGAGAAGAGCAAAGTGACAGACAATGAAGGGAACCAATGGGCGCATAGAATGTGCAATTTTGCGTCATTGCGCCGGAGGCGAGTGCGTCAGACATAGGCGCATGTATATCGTACGTGGAGTTTGGAAAATTCTGCATAGGCTCTGGAATCTAACTACCCTATGACATTCAATAATGCATTATATAAACATCCAAATAAAATTTTCACCACCCCACTTTCTGTACGATTGAAGTTTCTAATTCTAACTAGTAGCAGGAAATGGGTATCTGATTGGATGTTCAGAGCTGGAGCTCTTGCCATGTACTATCTTTGTGCTTCTCACTAGCAGTGGAAGCACTAATTGTGTTGAGGAGCCCATCACCTTTCTGCCTTTTACCCAGTTACAAAAATCTCATATAGATTCTCCTGTTCCATATAAGTGGCAAGACAAATATGCAAAATGGTCTACCTAGAGAAATATGGAGTTTTTCCATGCAGCTTGATGGGCAATACACAACAGGTGAGGTGTGTCACACTGCAACACTCATCCACATACTACAGCCTGCATTCAACGTGTATTTGCCTTATAAATATAGCACTTTAACTGGGCTGGTTTCATTTTAGTGGGAGGAGGATGAAGGAGGCACATAGGTGTTCCCTCTCCCGCCCTTTACCCATCACCACTGTCTTTCAGATGCCCATGCAAGAATCATTGACGTGTACCGCCCTGCCCTTTGGCAGACAGTAAAAACAATGCTTCCTTACACCATGTGGTGCTGTTTTCTAAACCTTGTGTTGGATTCCGATCCATTGTTTGGTGCTGAGCTCAGTCAGACCCTGGGCACAAGTGCTTTTTAAGGGATGCACTTTTGTGCAACTAATGCTCTTTCCCTTCCATCTGGGGTTGCATCACCAGTATTTTTGTTAGCCAAAATTTCTGCATGTTAGCAATATCATGTGTTGTAGACCAGAGCACATACTGGACTTGTAACTAATATTCTCCCTAATTATTGTTGCCCATATGCACAGGAAAATAGTTTTTAAAATGATGTGCACAGTGCAGTAATGTGGGACCATGGAAGTCAATTAGGTGTGTGTCTTCAAAGTGTTTCTGCATGTTCCATAAGTTTTTGTGTACAATGGTGTCATAATTCGCATGCACACCCATACACATACATACTGAGCTACAAATATTCCCATGCCGCCCAGACTTTCTCCTCTTAGTATTTTAGTGCAATGCTGTTGACAGCTGACTTATCAAAAGTTTTATCTTTTGATACATGGATACATGAAATTACATTATGTACAAAGAAATTCTCTACTTTTTAAACTTTTTATTTTGTTGAATCAATAGCAGAATATGGAGTTTTTTGGACTTGGTGCATTCCCTGAACTTACTTTTTTGGCAGCTGATTTACAGTTTACCTGACTAAAAGTAATTTTGGATGTGGTCTTTTGAAAGTTTTCTCTATTATGTAAGATCAAGTTCTAACTGTTCTCAAGCTTTTAAAGTTTGCTTTTAGCAGCTGTTTAGTGCCCCCTGCCCTACTTTGCAGAAGTGCAGTATAAATGAGTTAGTGCTGTTGGGTAGGTAGAGACACAAGGAACCAGCCTGAGTATTTGGGAGACATTCTGTTTGAAAGGAAATTAACAACAAAGGTTCTTTTCTTGGTTTCTCTCATGTTCTAAGCTCATACAGGGATAAGAGCCTCTCACCACGGAAAATGACGCATGCTGGGACATAGAATATCTTGTGTTTTTTTCCCTATTTCAGTTTGCTTTTTACCAGCTTCTTAAGGGAACTGTTGAAAGCTTTTTATATTATTGACTAAAAAGCCAAACAGGAGGCTTTGTGTAACCTTTTCTCTTTTCGTGTTCAATTGATCCACTTCTCGGTCGGTTGATTGGAAGAAAACCTAATGCATTTCTTTTTTGCATCACGGAAAAGAAATAGATGGATAGACTGCCCATTTATCAGCCGCATGAGGCCTAGTGGATTATTCCTTTACCGCTAGAAGTGATATTAATTCAGTACAAGGGAGGGGGGCTGGTAAAAACATAAATAGAGGGAATATATAAGGGTAACTAAAATAAAATGCATTGGGGGTTAAGCTATATGAATGATATGAGAAAGGTAACAGAATTAGAATAGAATGTACATAATGAACAGAACAGAGGCTATTTTTATAGTGGATGACAGGGTAAGACATGAGGGGCTCATTTGTAACAGCAAGTCTAATATGCAAGGTGCAATTATTAAAGCAATTCACTGTGTTTTTTACATACAATGCTTTTTTTTTCCCCAGAATTGTTTGTGCACATTCTGGAAAAAAATGAACACAGCTGCAGTGTGCTCTGTATTTATGAGGTTTACACGTGGTTCTGTAGAAGCAAGTCACCTGTGCTTGTTGACCCTCCCTGCAGTGGGAACTTTGGACCTGCCGCCATGTTCAAGGTGCCAGTAGCGCCAGGGTTCCCCTGCATCAACAGGTGCACTTGTGTACCATGTATCAGACTGAGAGGATACATTTGGGGGAATGTAATATGTGTTGTTAGCGGAAAAAAGTTTGCAGACATCTTTGCAAAAGTTAGCAACAATCTTTGCATCCATTTTGACCAATCACTGACCTCAACGACCGCCTCTCAAATTTTGCGAACATTCGATACATTTTTTACGACAAATTTTTTTAACGAAACTCCAGAGCAGGTGTTAACACAAACCTTTTCTTAGCAATAATTCACAATGTAATATTCACCAGCGAATGTTTTTTCAGTGCCAGCAGCACAAAACATTTGCAAAAACACCATTTTAAATAACGATTTTAATTGCATTCCTCCATTGACACTTATACATGGAACAACCATTGCGCTGATTTTAGTGCAACTGTGTTCATAAATGGAGTTAAATCCAATAGGAAATGGATAAAACAGCAAGCAAGTCTATACTGTTAGGCCCTGGTTGTTTTAAACTACAGCTCCCACCCCCTTTATCCAGCCAATTCAAATGTTGTGGTTGTATCACTCTTGCATTATTAATATCATTTTAGATCCCAGGGCCATAGTAAGTGATGGTTCTGCTGTCTCAGCTGAAATGCCTTTGGATTTACAGGCCTAAAAGTCTGGAGAAGGTTTGTGGAGAAAGGTTCACTATTATAAGGAATAAAGGAAGACAACAGGGAAGAATGAAATGTTCTGGGATGACAGGAATGTATAAGTCTATGAATGACAAAAGAAAATATAAATAACAATATGTACACGCAAAAAGTGGCACAAACACAATTAATTTAGTTGAGTATGAATATTAAATTACCGGTATTCTAAAGAGATTTTTTAGGGAGAGAAATGAAATATGGCATTATGCAAGTGATGGCTTATAAAGGGCCCATGGCTGCACACTAAGACTCCAGCTATTAACAATATTAGTTTAGTAACATGTTGCTACCAGTATTAAACCAGCAGAGTAAATCCGTCAGAAACACATTGCATGCCTAAAAATGACTGCCTTTAACTCCCCAAATTGCCTGGCCTCTGTCAGTGAACTGAACGCCACCAGGGATGCAGAGGAGACAAAACTCATTTATCTTATTCATTCTTTCACAGAGGAAGATCTTCAGGCAGAGATTCCAGCTCTCTGTACTCATTACCTTTTAATTGCTTCTTAATTGCTGTGTGACCTCTTTTGATTTGTCAATAGCAGAATCTGGCTGAAAGTAAAACAATTTTGGTCCTGCACATGTCAGGGGACACTAATTCCCATTCTGCTCTGAAATAATGCTGAGAGGAGCAGTTCTCAAAATCACTTAGCTGCAGTGGATTGATTTGGAAAGTTGTATAGAACTGTTGCAACAGTTAATACTGATGGTGTTATTACCGGTAGAAAGAGAAGCAATAACACCAACTACTGGTGAAGGTGGAAAGCAGGACAGGAGAAAGAACTTTGTCCTCCCATATGTAGCTGGGGTGTCTGAATTGAGAAAGCCAGTTGGATGACTGGTTTCAAGGAAAAAACCACAGCAAGTCCAGTTGATTTTCTTTAGATATACCATGACCTGGATGAATGAGAATCTTCACAAACACGTGTTATATAAGAGTTTATGCCTGTTATTGCTTGATACAACAGAAGGGGTTTGTTGGGAATCCTTATCAACTATTAACTTCACTTACTATTTATATAGGTTAATATGTAATATGTATTTGGTGTCAATGGCAAAATAGCAGTTCAGATAAACAGATACAGTACATCTAAGTAGGGATGTAGCGAACTGTTCGCGCAAACTTCGACTGTTCGCGTCTGCCGCATGTTCGCGAACGTCGCGCGACGTTCGCCAATAGGCTTTCGCGTCAAAAATCGTTCGACCATTCGACCATTCGATTCCTTCGACCGCTAAAATCGAAGGATTTTCGTTCGAATCGAACTATCGAAGCCATTGGATTGAATGAGATCATTCGATCGAATGGCTTCGATCGTTCGATTTGAACGAAAATCCTTCGATCGAACGATTAAAATCCTTCGATCGTTCGAATCGAACGATTTTCGGATGTTCGAAGTTCGCGAACTGTTCGCGAACTGTTCGCATTTTTTGCCGGTGTTCGCGAACGGCGTTCGCGAACACATACACGGCAGTTCGCTACATCCCTACATCTAAGAGTGATTGCAATAAGAAAAGAAAGCCCTGGAGCTATAAACACAGGGGCTGCATGACAAGGGATCCGAATGACCAGCAGTCAGATTACACTGGTTGATATTTACAAACTGTCAGAATCAGATGCAGCTGTGATTGGGTGAGAAGCAATGCGTTAAGGCAGGGGAAAGCTGGGCTGGGAGTGGAGAAAGAGAGGTTTGTGATGTGAGGGAAATAAGAAGTTCACTTCCTTATCTTCTGAGCAGGTAGAAATATCTCACCCACCCACCCACTTTTTGTATAGTTTGCAAAAATAAAGAAAAAGGACAGGCACTAGCACAGACCAGTCTTCCAGGCAGGCCTGTCAAAACATATAGTAGTTTATTGTAGAACTCAAGGATACAACCTCACAGCCTTATGCATTTCATATCTCTCAGATACTTAATCATAGGCTATGATTTAGTATCTGAGAGAGCCTATGATTAAGTATCTGAGAGATATAAAACACGTAAGGCGGTGAGGTTGTATCCTTGAGTTCTACAATAAAATAATATATGTTTTGACAAGCCTGCCTGGAAGACTGGTCTCTGCTAGTGCCTGCCCTTATTCTTTATATGGTGGTCCGCTCCCTAAGCTGAGGGTTCAGGGCAGTGCAGCTGGACCACCCTTCATAACTGGTGAGTTCTACAAGCACCTAAGAATTTTTCTACATTTTTCCTGACTACTATCAAAAATAGTGTGTGATTTATATCGGATAGTTTGCAAAAATGTCAGGCTTTTCTTCTTCTCACATTGGGACAAATTTAGAAGAGGGAGACAGGAGGTTCTCTTCTGTGACTGCACAGTGGGTTGATTGATACTGACGCTACTACTGCTTGTGCTAGGTGACAGCCTTCTTGGACTTCTCATTAGGGATGTAGCGAACGTCGGAAAAAAAGTTCGCGAACATATTCGCGAACTTGCGCAAAAATGCGAGCGGTTCGCGAACGGTTCGCGAACCCCATAGACTTCAATGGGAAGGCGAACTTTAACATCTAAAAAAGACATTTCTGGCCAGAAAAATGATTTTAAAGTTGTTTAAAGGGTGCAACGACCTGGACAGTGGCATGCCAGAGGGGGATCAAGGGCAAAAATGTATCTGAAAAATCTGCCTGTGTGTGCTTGGAAGAGATAGTGTAGGGGGAGAGCTGTTAGTGATTTCAGGGACAGATGATAGTAAGTTTGCTGGCTAGTAATCTGCTTGATACTGCTCTGTATTGGAGGGACAGAAGTCTGCAGGGATTTGAGGGACATTTTAGCTTAGGTAGCTTTGCTGGCTAGTAATCTACTGTTCTCTTTAAACAACTGCCATACGTTGCCCTTGTAGGCATTGTTTGCCCAGTTTTTTTGGACGCAGCCACTGAAGCACAGTTGCCAGAAAAAATATGCCATATAAATGCTGAAAATAGTCATTTTTCGCCATACGTTGACCTTGTAGACATTGTTTGCCCAGTTTTTTTTGGACGCAGCCACTGAAGCACAGTTGCCAGAAAAAATATGCCATATAAATGCTGAAAATAGTAATTTTTCGCCATACGTTGACCTTGTAGACATTGTTTGCCCAGTTTTTTTGGACGCAGCCACTGAAGCACAGTTGCCAGAAAAAATATGCCATATAAATGCTGAAAATAGTCATTTTTTGCCATATACGTTGAGTCAACGTATGGCAAAAAATGACTATTTTCAGCATTTATGTGGCATATTTTTTCTGGCCTCTGTGCTTCAGTGGCTGCGGCCAAAAAAACTGGGCAAACAATGCCTACAAGGTCAACGTCGTTGACCTTGTAGGCATTGTTTGCCCAGTTTTTTTGGCCGCAGCCACTGAAGCACAGAGGCCAGAAAAAATATGCCATATAAATGCTGAAAATAGTCATTTTTTTGGTCGCAGCCACTGAAGCACAGTTGCCAGAAAAATTATGCCATATAAATGCTGAAAATATAAATTTTTTTGGTTGCAGCCACTGAAGCACAGAGGCCAGAAAAATTATGCCATATAAATGGAGAAAATATGCATTTTTTTGGTTGCAGCCACTGAAGCACAGAGGCTAGAAAAATTATGCCATATAAATGGAGAAAATATGCATTTTTTTGGTTGCAGCCACTGAAGCACAGAGGCTAGAAAAATTATGCCATATAAATGGAGAAAATATGCATTTTTTTGGTTGCAGCCACTGAAGCACAGAGGCTAGAAAAATTATGCCATATAAATGGACAAAATATGCATTTTTTTGGTTGCAGCCACTGAAGCACAGAGGCCAGAAAAATTATGCCATATAAATGCAGAAAATATGCATTTTTTTGGTTGCAGCCACTGAAGCACAGAGGCTAGAAAAATTATGCCATATAAATGGACAAAATATGCATTTTTTTGGTTGCAGCCACTGAAGCACAGAGGCCAGAAAAATTATGCCATATAAATGCTGAAAATAGTAATTTTTCGCCATACGTTGACCTTGTAGACATTGTTTGCCCCGTTTTTTTGGACGCAGCCACTGAAGCACAGAGGCCAGAAAAAATTAAACCAGTAGGGTTTGCACCCTAGTTTGTAACGGTGGCGGAGGGAGGAGGACGCTAAAGGACAGCTGTGTGTGGAGTCATGAGGCTTGAAGAGAAGGACAGCTGCATAGAAGTCAGAACAAGTCTTCCGGCGTGCAGTAACCCTCCGAGATCCACCCCTCATTCATTTTAATAAAGGTCAGGTAATCGACACTTTTGTGACCTAGGCGAGTTCTCTTCTCAGTTACAATCCCTCCTGCTGCACTGAAGGTCCTTTCTGAGAGCACACTTGAGGCTGGGCAAGACAAGAGGTTCATGGCAAATTGTGACAGCTCTGGCCACAGATCAAGCCTGCGCACCCAGTAGTCCAGGGGTTCATCGCTCCTCAGAGTGTCGATATCTGCAGTTAATGCCAGGTAGTCCGCTACCTGCCGGTCGAGGCGTTCTTTGAGGGTGGATCCAGAAGGGTTGTGGCGCTGCCTTGGACAGAAAAACATTTGCATGTCTGATGTTACAGACCGGCCAAAGGGCTTTGTCCTTGCAGGTGTGCTCGTGGCAGGATTACTGGCACCTCTGCCCCTGGAATGTTGATGAGTTCCTGAAGTGACATCACCCTTAAAAGCATTGTACAACATGTTTTGCAGGCTGGTTTGTAAATGCCGCATCTTTTCGGACTTGTGGTATGTTGGTAACATTTCTGCCACTTTATGCTTGTACCGAGGGTCTAGTAGCGTTGCGACCCAGTACAGGTCCTTCTCCTTAAGCCTCTTGATACGGGGGTCCTTCAACAGGCATGCCAGCATGAAAGACCCCATTCTCACAAGGTTGGATGCAGAGCTATCCATCTCCGCTTCCTCATTATCAAGGACTGCATCATCCACGGTCTCCTCCCCCCAGCCACGTACAAGACCAGGGGTCCCCAAAAGGTCACCACTAGCCCCCTGGGAAGCCTGCTCCTGTTGGTCCTCCTCCTCCTCCTCCACAAAGCCACCTTCCTCCTCTGACTCCACTTCTGGCACCTCTCCCTGCGTTGCAGCAGGTGCCTGGGTTCGTTCTGGTGATTGCGACCATAAATCGTGCGCTTCCAGCTCCTCGTCATGCTGGTCTACAGCCTCATCTGTCACTCGTCGCACGGCACGCTCCAGGAAGAAAGCGAAGGGTATTAGGTCGCTGATGGTGCCTTCGGTGCGACTGACCATATTTGTCACCTCTTCAAAAGGTCGCATGAGCCTGCAGGCATCGCGCATAAGCACCCAGTAACGGGGGAAAAAAATCCCCAGCTCTGCAGATCCAGTCCTACCACCCAGTTCAAAAAGGTACTCGTTGACGGCCCTTTGTTGTTGCAGCAGACGTTCCAACATAAGGAGCGTTGAATTCCAGCGAGTCTGGCTGTCAGAAATCAAACGCCTGACTGGCATGTTGTAGCGCTGCTGAATGTCAGCAAGGCGTGCCATGGCTGTGTAGGAACGTCTGAAATGGGCCGACACCTTTCTGGACTGGGTGAGAACGTCCTGGAATCCTGGGTACTTGGAGACAAAACGTTGGACTATTAAATTTAACACATGTGCCATGCAGGGCACATGTGTTAAATTTCCCAGTCTCAACGCTGCCAACAGATTGCTTCCATTGTCACACACCACTTTTCCGATCTGCAGTTGGTGTGGGGTCAGCCACCGATCGGCCTGTGACTGCAGAGATGACAGGAGTACAGATCCGGTATGGTTTTTGCTTTCCAGGCACGTCATCCCCAAGACAGCGTGACAACGGCGTACCTGGCACGTCGAATAGCCTAGGGGGAGCTGGGGGTGCACAGGTGTGGAGGAGGAGAAGGAGGACCCAGCAGCAGAGTAAGAAGAAGAAGAGGAAGAAGACGAGGTAGAGAGCGATGGAGGAGTAGAGGTGGTGGCAGAACCGCGTGCAATCCGTGGCGGTGACACCAACTCCACTGTTGTTGTTGTTGTTGAGCTACCCATTCCCTGCTTCCCATTCCCAGCCATTACCAAGTTCACCCAGTGGGCAGTGTAGGTGACATACCTGCCCTGACCATGCTTGGAGGACCATGCGTCAGTAGTCATATGGACCTTTGGCCCAACACTAAGTGACAGAGATGCGGTAACTTGGCTCTGCACATGTTGGTACAGGTGTGGTATTCCCTTTTTAGAAAAAAAATTGCGGCTGGGTACCTTCCACTGCGGTGTCCCAATTGCTACAAATTTGCGGAAGGCCTCAGAGTCCACCAGCTGGTATGGTAAAAGCTGGCGGGCTAAGAGTGCAGACAAGCCAGCTGTCAGACGCCGGGCAAGGGGGTGACAGTCAGACATTGGCTTCTTACGCTCAAACATGGCCTTCACAGAAACTTGGCTGGTGGCAGATGACTGGGAATGGGAACAGGTGGTCAAGGTGGAAGGCGGAGTGGAGGGTGGTTCAGATGGGTCAAGGAGAGCAGAGGTAGAGCAGTAAGATGCTGGACCAGAAGGAGTGTGGCTTTTAGTTTGCCTGTTGCCTTTGAGGTGTTGCTCCCAAAGTGCTTTGTGCTTGCCGCTCATGTGCCTTCCGATAGAAGTTGTACCTATGTGGCTGTTGGGCTTACCAAGGCTCAGTTTCTGACTGCACTCATTGCAAATTACAATGCTTTTGTCAGAGGCACACACATTAAAAAAATGCCACACTGCTGACTTTTTGGAAGTCTGCGATCTGGCGGTAACAGTAGAAGTTGGCGGCATTGGCGGCAATGGCGGGTGCGTTGGCCGGCTGAACACAGGTGCCGATACATGTTGTTGCCCTACTGATCCCTGCGGGCTGGCCTCCCTGCTTCTTCTAAGTCTTATTCTCCTACTGCCTCTCTGACTCTCCGTCTCTCCATCTGAACTACCCTCCTCTTGCTCTCTTCTACTAGGCACCCACAAAACATCAATCTCCTCATCATCATTCTCCTCAGATGCATCAATTTCTTCTGACACATCACAGAAGGAAGCAGCAGCGGGGACCTCCTCCTCCTCCTCATCACTCATCATTATGTCCATCTCTGTCTAGAGATGGCGCGAACTGTTCGCCGGCGAACTTGTTCGCGCGAACATCGGGTGTTCGCGCTCGCCGGAAGTTCGCGAACGTCGCGCGACGTTCGCCATTTTGGGTTCGCCATTGTTGGCGCTTTTTTTTGCCCTCTCACCCCAGACCAGCAGGTACATGGCAGCCAATCAGGAAGCTCTCCCCTGGACCACTCCCCTTCCCTATAAAAACCGAAGCCCTGCAGCTTTTTTTCACTCTGCCTGTGTGTGCTGAAGAGATAGTGTAGGGAGAGAGCTGCTGCCTGTTAGTGATTTCAGGGACAGTTGAAAGTTTGCTGGCTAGTAATCGTTTTGATACTGCTCTGTTATTGGAGGGACAGAAGTCTGCAGGGGTTTGAGGGACATTTAAGCTTAGGTAGCTTTGCTGGCTAGTAATCTACCTTCTACTGCAGTGCTCTGTATGTAGCTGCAGTGGGCAGCTGTCCTGCTTCTGATCTCATCTGCTGACTGCTGCAATAACAGTAGTCCTTGTAAGGACTGCTTTTATTTATTTTTTTGTTCCAATACAGAGCAGTATCAAGCAGATTACTAGCCAGCAAACTTACTATCATCTGTCCCTGAAATCACTAACAGCTCTCCCCCTACACTATCTCTTCCAAGCACACACAGGCAGATTTTTCAGATACATTTTTGCCCTTGATCCCCCTCTGGCATGCCACTGTCCAGGTCGTTGCACCCTTTAAACAACTTTAAAATAATTTTTCTGGCCAGAAATGTCTTTTTTAGATGTTAAAGTTCGCCTTCCCATTGAAGTCTATGGGGTTCGCGAACCGTTCGCGAACCGCTCGCATTTTTGCGCAAGTTCGCGAATATGTTCGCGAACTTTTTTTCCGACGTTCGCTACATCCCTATCTCTGTCGTGTTCTCTGCCAGAATTAAATCTGGTGTAACGTCCTCATCTCCTTCATCTTCTTCTGCCAATAATGGTTGCGCATTACTCAGTTCAAGAAACTCATGGGAAAATAACTCCTCTGACTCCAGTGAAGAAGGGGCACCGGTGGTGGAGGAAGTGTTACGTGGGGTGGCCATAGCAGTGGAGGATGAGGAGGATGTTGTGGTAAAGTTAGAAACGGTAGAGGATGGGGTGTGCTGTGTAAGCCAGTCAACTACCTCTTCAGCATTTTGGGAGTTCAGGGTCATTGGCTTTTTAAAACTGGGCAATTTGCTAGGGCCACAGGATTGCATAGCAGCACGGCCCCTAGCACGGCCTCTGCGTGGCGGCCTGCCTTTGCCTGGCATTATTTTTAAAAAAACAACAACAACAAAAACTCAGTTGGTTTTTCTGGAAACGATAATACACACAGCTAGATGGCAGTTTGAAGAAAACAGTGTGCAAATAATGCCTACAAGATCAACGTATACACTACTACAGCGGTGGATACGGATTACGTAAAATATATGAATGCTGCTTGAAAAAAAGTAACTCAAGTGGTTTTTCTAGAGACGATAATATTATCAATATTTAGACAAAATGTGAACAAGCTCACACAGCTAGATGGCGGTTTGAAGAAAACACTGTGCAAATAATGCCTACAAGGTCAACGTATACACAGCGGTGGATACGGATTACGTAAAATATAAGAATGCTGCTTGAAAAAAAGTCACTCCGGTGTTTTTTCTGGAGACGGTAATATTATGGATATTTAGACAGAATGTGAACACGGTCACACAGCTAGATAGCAGTTGGTTGAATAACACACTGGGCAAAAAATGCCTACAGGGCAAATAATGCCTACAAGGTCAACGTATACACAGCGGTGGATACGGATTACGTAAAATATAAGAATGCTGCTTGAAAAAAAGTCACTCCGGTGTTTTTTCTGGAGACGGTAATATTATGGATATTTAGACAGAATGTGAACACGGTCACACAGCTAGATAGCAGTTGGTTGAATAACACACTGGGCAAAAAATGCCTACAGGGCAAATAATGCCTACAAGGTCAACGTATACACAGCGGTGGATACGGATTACGTAAAATATAAGAATGCTGCTTGAAAAAAAGTCACTCCGGTGTTTTTTCTGGAGACGGTAATATTATGGATATTTAGACAGAATGTGAACACGGTCACACAGCTAGATAGCAGTTGGTTGAATAACACACTGGGCAAAAAATGCCTACAGGGCAAATAATGCCTACAAGGTCAACGTATACACAGCGGTGGATACGGATTACGTAAAATATAAGAATGCTGCTTGAAAAAAAGTCACTCCGGTGTTTTTTCTGGAGACGGTAATATTATGGATATTTAGACAGAATGTGAACACGGGCACACAGCTAGATAGCAGTTGGTTGAATAACACACTGGGCAAAAAATGCCTACAGGGCAAATAATGCCTAAAAGGTCAACTTATACACTACTACAGCGATGGATACGGATTACGTAAAATTTATTATGGCTGCTTGAAAAAAGTCACTCCGGTGTTTTTTCTGGAGACGGTAATATTATGGATATTTAGACAGAATGTGAACACGGTCACACAGCTAGATAGCAGTTGGTTGAATAACACACTGGGCAAAAAATGCCTACAGGGCAAATAATGCCTACAAGGTCAACGTATACACAGCGGTGGATACGGATTACGTAAAATATAAGAATGCTGCTTGAAAAAAAGTCACTCCGGTGTTTTTTCTGGAGACGGTAATATTATGGATATTTAGACAGAATGTGAACACGGTCACACAGCTAGATAGCAGTTGGTTGAATAACACACTGGGCAAAAAATGCCTACAGGGCAAATAATGCCTACAAGGTCAACGTATACACAGCGGTGGATACGGATTACGTAAAATATAAGAATGCTGCTTGAAAAAAAGTCACTCCGGTGTTTTTTCTGGAGACGGTAATATTATGGATATTTAGACAGAATGTGAACACGGGCACACAGCTAGATAGCAGTTGGTTGAATAACACACTGGGCAAAAAATGCCTACAGGGCAAATAATGCCTAAAAGGTCAACTTATACACTACTACAGCGGTAGTAAAATAAAAAAAAGTTAAATAAAAAAAGAATGAATATTAAAAAAAAAAAAATTAAAGTTGGTGCTGCTGAACTACTAGGAGCAGCAGATTAGCACACCAGTCCCACTCCCCAACACTGCTAGACTAATAGCACTGGGCTCTTATAGTAGTAGTAGTAGTAGTAGTAGTAGTAGTAAAACAACAAAAAAATAAATAAAAGCAGTCCTTACAAGGACTATTGCTATTGCAGCAGTCAGCAGATGAGATCAGAAGCAGGACAGCTGCCCACTGCAGCTACATACAGAGCACTGCAGTAGAAGGTAGATTACTAGCCAGCAAAGCTACCTAAGCTTAAATGTCCCTCAAACCCCTGCAGACTTCTGTCCCTCCAATAACAGAGCAGTATCAAAACGATTACTAGCTAAATATCCATAATATTATGGATATTTAGACAGAATGTGAACACGGTCACACAGCTAGATAGCAGTTGGTTGAATAACACACTGGGCAAAAAATGCCTACAGGGCAAATAATGCCTACAAGGTCAACGTATACACAGCGGTGGATACGGATTACGTAAAATATAAGAATGCTGCTTGAAAAAAAGTCACTCCGGTGTTTTTTCTGGAGACGGTAATATTATGGATATTTAGACAGAATGTGAACACGGGCACACAGCTAGATAGCAGTTGGTTGAATAACACACTGGGCAAAAAATGCCTACAGGGCAAATAATGCCTAAAAGGTCAACTTATACACTACTACAGCGGTAGTAAAATAAAAAAAAGTTAAATAAAAAAAGAATGAATATTAAAAAAAAAAAAATTAAAGTTGGTGCTGCTGAACTACTAGGAGCAGCAGATTAGCACACCAGTCCCACTCCCCAACACTGCTAGACTAATAGCACTGGGCTCTTATAGTAGTAGTAGTAGTAGTAGTAGTAGTAGTAAAACAACAAAAAAATAAATAAAAGCAGTCCTTACAAGGACTATTGCTATTGCAGCAGTCAGCAGATGAGATCAGAAGCAGGACAGCTGCCCACTGCAGCTACATACAGAGCACTGCAGTAGAAGGTAGATTACTAGCCAGCAAAGCTACCTAAGCTTAAATGTCCCTCAAACCCCTGCAGACTTCTGTCCCTCCAATAACAGAGCAGTATCAAAACGATTACTAGCCAGCAAACTTTCAACTGTCCCTGAAATCACTAACAGGCAGCAGCTCTCTCCCTACACTATCTCTTCAGCACACACAGGCAGAGTGAAAAAAAGCTGCAGGGCTTCGGTTTTTATAGGGAAGGGGAGTGGTCCAGGGGAGAGCTTCCTGATTGGCTGCCATGTACCTGCTGGTCTGGGGTGAGAGGGCAAAAAAAAGCGCCAACAATGGCGAACCCAAAATGGCGAACGTCGCGCGACGTTCGCGAACTTCCGGCGAGCGCGAACACCCGATGTTCGCGCGAACAAGTTCGCCGGCGAACAGTTCGCGCCATCTCTACTTCTCATCATCGACACACTACAGATTCAGGACCGACAGCAGGGCTGCTGAACTTCTCTCATGGTGGGAGATGCAGCTCCTGCTGGTTGCAGATTTTGGGCCTTCCTCTCTGTAGGTAGAGGCAGCATAATACTCAGTGGTGGATATAATTACATAGTTCCGATCTCAAGCGAGGAACAGCAGAGCATTGTAGCGATCTCTTATGGAATTCTGGCTTTGAATATTGCCTTGAAGTGAAGCTGGCAAGGACTCTTTTATTTGATAACGTGAATAAATGTTGTGACAATTTTACCCCATTTCTGTGGGTTAGTGCAGTTGCAAAGAAGAGGATGCATGCATCGCTCACACAGCAAATGCCCAAAATGATGACAACTGGACTTATTATTAAGTCCACTTATTATTTAGTGCAAACAGCAACACTGGAATTGTGAGAAGAAATAATGTAATACCCAAAAAGAATGTAAAAAGATATTCAATGAGTGCTCTGAAACAGGTGTATCCATTTTGTTTCATGACATACTGTATCTTTATAAACTCTGCTGATCTAAGACAGAGGCTTTGCAGTGGATAGTCAATAATTCAGCAAAATAAGGCATCTTAAAGATAGTGTCAGCTACAAAGCAACATCTGAGGCAGGAAATCTTTTGCGTTAGCCGCTTGATTAAATATCTTAGAAAAGATAGTGGGTAAGACAGGGTCATAAAGTAGCAAATCTGAGCCTTGAATTTTATAGAGGAAATTATTTTGTTGCTCCATTCAGAAAACTCAAGTACTATTAAATATCGAGAAACAAACGCCTGCTTTAAAGGAGAACTAAAGCTTAACAAAAGAAGTAGGCTAGAAATGTTGTACATTATGTTTGGGCTTCTTTTTTGTACCAGTCCAATGCACCACAGCCCTTTGGCAGTAAAGATCTGTGTCTCCAAAGATGCCCCAGTAGCTCCCCATTTTCTTTTCTGCTTATTCACTGCACACGCCCTCTGCTGCTATCACTTACTGAGCTTAGAGACCAACTTACAATATACTGTATATACAGAATAGAAATGTCACAAGGCTGATTAGTACTTTATACAGATAATTACTACATGTTAACTTAGCAACCAGTGCATCAGAATTGAATAATCAGCCTTGTGGCATCAGCTTATATTACAGACAAACCTCTATTTCTGACTACATTTGCTTAGCTTCTCAGAGCCCACTGAGCATGTGAGTGTCACAGATACTTTCCAAGATGGTGACCCTTTTTGACAAGTTTGAAGTTCTGGATCATTGCTGCTATTGAGATGATGAAACTTTAGGCTGGTGCAAAAGGTTCAGTATGTAAAATATGGCAATTTTAACCATATTCATGTTGAGGATTTAGCTTTCTTTAAAGGGTGATTGTTGCCCCAGAAGTTGGGGGGGTTAAGGTTGCCTGCTTCTAGATTCCATAGCTTAAGGTATAATTCTGTAAATGTATCTGTGATTTTACATTTTGCCGACTTCCAATCTGTTCTGGTAATGTTATTTTTGAAGCAGCTGTAAGGTGAGAAGTGTTCTACCCTGAAGGGGACTTGTCACCCGAAAAAAATATTCCAAATCCTATTTTATCATATTTGTCACGTAAAATAAACTTTAATTACACTATATAAATAATTCGAACCTTGTTTCCTTCAGTCTGGGAATTCATAATTATAGCAAGCAGGCAGGAGCCATTTTGTGGCCACTGTTATTAAGGCAAGTCTTGTATCATCTCAGAATATTGTTTGTGCACCAGAATAGAGGGCCTTAAGTCCATCCCCATGCCCTGACTACACAATTAAATGGTAATTTAGTGGCAGATTTACATAGGGTTGAATATCAAGGGTTAATTAACCCTCCATATACGACTGCCGAATTGAAATCCTTCGACTTCGAATATCAAAGTCGAAGGATTTAGTGCTATTCCTACGATCTAGCGATCGAAGGAATAATCGTTCGATCGAACTATTAAATTCTTCGAATCGAACAATTCGAAGGATTTCAATCCATCGATCGAAGGATTTTTCCCATAGGCTAACATTGGTCTCGGTAGGTTTTAGGTGGTGAACTAGGGGGTCGAAGTATTTTTTAAAGAGACAGTACTTCGACTATCAATTGGTCGAATAGTCGAACGATTTTTACTTTGAATCGTTCCATTTGAAGTCGTAGTCGAAGGTCAAAGTAGCCTATTCGATGGTCGAAGTAGCCATGTTCGAAATTCGAAGTATTTTTTCTTCTAATCCTTCACTCGAGCTAAGTAAATGGGCCCCTTAGACTCACAATAGGAATGTATTAAAATTGCAAGAATTTTTTTAAAATGGCATTTTTAAGTTTAGCGCTGCTCGCAGTGTAAAATCATTACAGTGCTTGTTATCGCTAAGCAAAGTGCTAACAGCTGCTCTGGAGTTTTGTTAAATATTTTGTCAGAAATTTGTCATCATAGTATATTGCTTTTCAAATTTCTTTAAAAAAAAACCTTTTATGAACTAGTAAAACAAGAAAGCTATGAAAAGGAATAGATTCAACACCTGACAATGTCTTTCCCATTTGCATAATGGAAATTATATAGAGAGAAGATAGGAGGGTGTTTGTTAGTATTTGTATTATAGTTTGAGATCATGCTGACATTATTAAAAAGCCTGCACATATAGTGCTATTACCCACTATCTTATAAAAGCAAAACCCTAATGGCAGCTTGTCTAAGCACAGTGAAATATACAGAATTAAATGAAAAACATGAATATTGCATTGGCAAATATTCAAAGCAATTAAAAGGATTAGAAGAGTTTTGTGATGTGGCACAATAAGGCAACATACAGTACTGGGATTAACTCTCCAAATAGAGTGAGGTGTTTTCTTTTGATTCATGTTACAAGGCAAGATTACATTTATACTCCCTCTTTATTTTTCCTTCCCAAACCTTAAGTGAAAAGGTTTATATTTACTGCTGTAATAAAATAACCGATAATGAAAAATGTCTTTCTGGCTGACACAAGTACTGTCAGATATAGAACACCGCTGTGAAACCATCTGTAAGAATCTCTTGTAAAGTCAGATATCCACTCTTGTAAGATAACCGTAGCGCCGCCATGCTGCACATTGCAAGGGCATTGGCCAATGTCTGCCTTCGGCCTCATGCTTTTATATGGTCATGGAACTCTTCAGTAACTTATAATATCCTTATATATTTTCAAAAGGATAGATACTTTTTTCATTTTGTGATGTGTACAAGGTAAATCCATATAGTGTACAGTGTTAGAGTTTAAGACACTAAGGGGGGTTATTTACTAAAATTTGAGATTTTCTCATTATTTTTTTTTTTTTTGACCAAACTCCAATACACAATTTTTACCTTATTTATTAATATATTTACTTGAATATTTTTTGTGTGGGAAAAGACTTGTTTAATTTGGGAAAAAATTCGAATGGTATGAGTTTTTAAGATTTGATGCTCGAAAATTAATTATATTTGGGGATTATCTGGATTATTTGGATTATCATACAAAACCCAACGCCAATCATGATATCTGCAATTGACTTCTACATGATAGTGATGGACGAATTTATTCGCCAGGCGTAAATTTGCGGCAAATTCCTGCAATTCGCCACCGGCGAATTCATTCAAAAAAACAACGGCAAAAATCGCCGTTTTGCAAATTTCGTGGGAAATTCGCTAATTTTTCGGCGAAGGAAACACCCCAAATTCACCCATCACTACTACATGACATTGACAGGATTGAGATGGCTTATTTGATTCTGACTTTTGGCAGCCTTGGGGTATAAAAAATCTCGAAGTTGTTTTTTTCCCCACAAAAAAATTGTGTTTTTTAAAAACCCAATCAGAAAAATTTGGGTTTTAGTAAATAACCCCCTAAGTACTGTATCCCAGGGAATGAGCCTGTTATACCAGTACAGAATGTGAGACCCTAGCAGCTCAATGTGCTTATTAGAACAATATTCCCACATCAGTGCCAGGAATTATAGTAACCAGCCCTAGTTCCTTGCTATAACTATAACTTACAACAGTCCAGGAATTGTATAAGTGAGACCAGCTCCTTGCTTGCGAGTATAGGATGATATTGAACAATAACTCCCAACTGTGCCAGAGAGGCAAGGCGTGAACAAAGTCAAAGAGAACAACGAGAGTGGCAAAATTGTCAGTTTATATGAGTTTGTATAAGTGAAGAAGCGCAGTACTAACAGGTAAAACAGAAGCATAGTCCGGAGGCAAGCTAAGTACTGGCAGAGTACCTGGGATTAATTGGAAACTAGAGCAGAGCCAGGTCATAACTAGTGATGAGTGAATCTGACCTGTTTCTCTCCACCAAATCTGCGAAACAATGAAAACTTGCCAAAATGCACCGAAGTCTATGGACGTGAAATTTTTTTTGTCATGCAACAATTTTTTTCCCCCATTGGAGTCTATGGGCGTAATTTTTTTGAAATTCTGCAAAAAAACTTTGCTCATCACTAACCTGTAAGGTAGACAATGCCGTACCCAAGGATCAAAACAAATCAAAATTGGACAGGCCAATGTTGAAAACTAATCGTGTAACACTGTGACAAAATGTTGCAATCCTACATGCCAATCTGATTGTGCTTACCTTTCATAAACTGTTTTACAGCGTATAATCTCCTCTCAGCGTTACCTCCCTGCTGATTCCCAGATCCCCTCTCCATAGATTCTTATTGCGCCTCTCTCTCTCCACACAGCGTGCCGGCTCCTTAATGCATTACTTCTCTGCCACTCTCCCGCTCTCACCATATTCCTCTCTCCCACCTGCTCCTCCCTCCTCCAGGGTCTCTGGTGAAATTGATAAATACACAATAGTGTGTACCGTTATGCCAATTAGTCATGATTTCTAGTTTCAATATACTGACACTCCTTTAGTTTAATTTAGGCCTTGTATTGAGATATAGTTTTTACACTATCCTTCACCAATCTCTCAGACAAGCAGGTGGAGGATTAACAGCTGCTTTGTCTCTTGGCCCTGATCACCAGCACAGCACCATCACAGGTAAAGCTCAGTCACAACTCCCTCAGGAGAGAGCTGCAGAGAAGTAATGCATTAAGGAGCCAACACACTGTGTGGAGAGAGAGACACAATAAGAATCTACGGAGAAAGGAGCTGGGCATTGGCAGGGAGGTAACGCTGAGAGGAGATTATACGCTGTAAAACTGTTTATGAAAGGTGAGCGCAATCAGATTGGGATATAGGATTGCAACATTTTGTCACAGTGTTACACGATTGGTTTCCTTTTTGAATCTTTTGTCTCCCTTGAGGATTACATGTGAGAACACTACTCAATATCGCAGACAAGGGAAAAAGTTAGAGGAAGAAAAAAAAAGGATGGTGTGCGGGTTTGATAATGTTTTAATGTTATATGTGAATGTGGTAAGAGCTGTGATCTTTCCATTGCTAACTTACTGCATATAAGGCAAATTATCTCCAATTAGAATTAGCGCAGTTTCAATCTTTGTACAAAATGTTGAAAACTTACTGATACCTGGAATTCACTGACTAATCGAAATACGCTTTCCACAATACCCCCACTTCAACACACAAAACTTGTTTGCTCAAGCAATGAGCGAACAGGGGCAAGGTCTCCAAAAAGCCTCCCCCAGCAGTTGATTGGTGGAAGGTTATAGGAAGGTTTAACCCCTCTTCTTGCCAGAGCATTTTTGATATACATAATGTTTTACACACTGTATAATCACAACAATGTTATATTTCCAAGTGCAAGGACAGTTGGAAGGGCTCAGTTGTGCAGTTTAAGGGCTCTTACAGACGAGCGTTTGAAGCTGCGCTCCCCTGCATTCCGTTTTTATGCGTTCAGCCGCTTATCAGTAAGCGCAGGAGTAGACGCATTTCGTTTTTTGCAATGGGGCTGTACTCACACAGGCGCATGTAGGCGCAGAATGCAGGAAAAATGCAGCATGTTGCGTCTCAACCTGTGTTCGGCATCTACATGTGCCTGTGTGAGTACAGCCCCATTAAAATAAACTGAATGCGTCTATTCCTGCATAAAAACGGAATGCCGGGGAGCGCAGCTTCAAACGCTCATCTGTAAGAGCCCTAAGGATATCACTTAAAAATGAAAAGATAACCACAGGGAACAGGAGCAGATACTTTACATAATAATACTTGATACACATGCCTCCTTTTGTTGAAATTTTGAGAAATAGTGAGTTCTGTATTCTTTGGGATCTGAAAAATATATGGCTGCAGATGAGCAACCAGAGACGTATTAAAGTCTGGGCAATGAAAGCAGATATACTATGTGTTAACGGGGGTATAACTCAATTAGAACTTTCATTAGAGCACTCATATATCCACTGTTATATCGTCAGCTTTGGATTTACAGTTTCCCATTGAATATTTTAACCAGCTATTATACTGTTTCTCATTCTCTTTTTTTTTGTTTAATAAATGATTTCTTGAACCATTTTCAGGGTTTTTCTTCTTAAGGGACACGTTAGATAGTAATTGTTGGTGAGAGTACATTATCCTACATAAGCCTGGTTTGTTTCAGTTCAATTAAGTAGCACAATGACATTTTTTGGAATAATCGCAGTATGTGAAATGAAGATTTTTTTGGTCTTTTAAGATTAATAAAATGCCCTTAAAATTCAAAGTATTTGGCTATAACATTTGTTTGATCCTTTCAACATTTAGCCTTTCTAATTAAAAACAACTTTTAAGCTTTTAAACATTATATATATATATATATATATATATATATATATATATATATATATATATATATATAGAATATGCAGCACACTGAGAAGATATGGCAGTTGATCCATCTGTTGTTGCTTATGTTTCACAATTCACTCTGTAGATTTCAGTACATGCAGTCCAACCCAATGGTTCTAGAATGCATCCATTTAGGTTAGGGGTTGTTCACCTTCAACCACTTTTATCCAGTTCAGTTGGTTTCAGATAGTTCACCAGAAACAAAGACTTTTTCCAATTACTTTCTATTTTCTAATGGTGACCGTTTTTCTAATATTAAAGTGTAAAGTTTCATTTTTCACCTTCTAAAGCAGGGGTCCCCAACCTTTTTCACCCATGAGCAACATTCAGATTTAAAAAGAGTTGGGGAGCAACACAAGCACGAAGAATGTTCCTGGGTGGTGCCAAATAAGGGCTGTGATTGGCTATTTCGTAGTCCCTATGTGGACTGGCAGCCTACAGGAGGCTTTGTTTGGCAGAACATCTGGTTTTTAAGCAACCAAAACTTGCCTCCAAGCCTTTAATTCAAAAATAAGCTCCTGCTTTGAGGCCACTGGGAGCAACATCCAAGGGATTGGTGAGCAACATGTTACTCATGAGCTACTGGTTGGGGATCACCATTCTAAAGCTACTCTGGGATGGGGGAGGAGGTCACTGACCCGTTAGCTGTTCTAAATTGATATATTTGTTTTCTTTGTCCCTGCTGATCAGAATCCCTGAGCTTCATTAAAATCAGAAGTGATACAATAGTTGCTAATATTCCACAGATACTGCTTAGAAATGTACCAACTAATTGCATCAACTAAATGTTCAGATGCTCCTGGATCACTGAGCTGCCAGACTGAAACATTAGACTGTATATTGGGCATATATTTTTATGTATATTTTTGCAAACAGAAGGAGGTATGAACAAATGTTTCTTTATATTTCAAATAATAAAACATACGTCAGAACATTAATAGCTGTTCAATATAATACATATACAGCAGTATTAGCAGAGATATAAATACCGCCTAGCAATATGTTTCAAGGCAAAAAATGAAACCACCACAAGAGACGGATACACTTGCCAAAGATAAGAATACCCCAACGTTTCAGCACTATAGCCTTAGTCAAGGGGAATTGGCCTGTATGGATATAATAATTACCATTAGGTCTTCATGAGCTATGCCCTGATCTTGCCTGTATCAGAATATCAATTGTACTGTGAAAGATTCAGGATAAATGCAATCTTTGTTGGGGTTACATAGTCAATTTGAATTCATTAAATTCATGGAATTCATTAACACATTGGATACAATTGTATGTTTAGAGGCTCTTTAAATCTCAGAGAGTGTGCACTGGTTTACTGACAAAACAACTATTTGTATTCCATGCACACATTATAAAGAATTAACTTACAAAAAAAGTTCTCTCTAAAGAACTTTCTATTGCCTCATTTAACAGACTGTAGAAGCATTACTGCAGATTTTAAAACTCTCTCACAAAGCTTTTTCCTCTCATTCACCCCAAGGAAAAAAGAATGGAGCCTTAGATTAAAATAAAAGAGCCCTTAGAATCGTACCTGTGGGGACACTCAGTGTATCTGCTCTGTGACAAGTCCCTTCTGATCTATTAAATGCTCTCGAAACACTTTAGAGAGGGTCTGATTCATTCCTCCGACTGCAGGCAACATGGGCAAAATAAAACAAAAGAGTTAGTCAGATAGGGGAAGAGATATAAAAGGGTTTAGTAGGAACTGCAGGATGTTTGACAATACATTGCTACTAACAATCCTATAAAAGAAATCCAGATAAAGAGCCATACACAATTATTACCTGTGTGACGTCTCTTAATTGAAAGTACTTTGTGTAATAACCTAAGGTGAGGGCACTTGAAAGGTGCATTCAGCAAGAGAAAGTGTGGATTTATATAAATAGATTTTTTTATGGTTCTGCTCATTTTTTTGTGCATTTTACTTTGCTTTTTTCCTTTAAGTGCATCACTAGGATCTGAACAATTGTCTAAAGGAAACAAACTGCTCAGGGAGGGGCTAATGTAAAAACAATATCGAGTTGATTCCTCAACTTTTGCATTGTGAGCGAAATGAAGGAATCTCAGCATGACCATTTCTATTTTATCTTGGATCATCATTTTAATATATGTTGCCTAAGTATAGATGATAACTGTAACAAATATGACAGCTCATGTTAAAAATAAATGTAATTTGATGAGGAGACAATTGTCTTTTAGATCAACTGCAGACAGAGCAGCTCCTGCCATGAAGCAAGGTGAGAACCTCAGGCGGCAGCAGCCCCAGAATTGCCCCTGACTGTAGATTAATCTTTGCTTCTTAGGCTTTAACACAAATGCAAATTGTTCAGAAAAACTAAACAACTTGGTAAGATGTTCTGTGTTATAGTTCAACCTGCTCTAAGCAACCTTCATTTGATCTTCATTATTTGTTCCTTTTCTGACCATGTCTACTTTGCAGCTTTCAAAGCTATTTGGTTTCTGGGGTCAGTGACAAACAAACTCATTGATTGCAAGGGTTTACTTCTATTGTTATTCTTGTTTCATACATATATTTATTTATTTTTTATTTGTCTCCTTTTCATTGTCCATTCTGACTTGAAAACTGCTACCTAGCTGCTAGAGTCATTTTTATCTAGCAACCAGATTGCAGTTGAAATTCTGTTCTGGAGCTTCGAGGTTGCAATTGAACTGTGTAAAGCTGAGCAATCAGTTGGGGCAGGTTTGGTTAGCAGGAGAACCAATCGGTTAGGGGAGGTGTGCTTTGCATGGCTAGAGGGTGGGAAAAGGGTGTGTTTAAGTTGTTATCTGCCTGGTAGATAGAGCTGCCTGGAAGGCACTCTTCGTTCCCTATTCCTCCCTACTCCCAATTGAACCCTGGAAGCTCCAGAACAAAAACATGTACATTTTCTGAACCCCACCAAAAGTAAAACATGATAGCACAAGTTCAGGTTCTGTAGCGTACAATGATTTTAGTTCTTCCACAGAAATAAAAAGGGGTCAAATGCTTATATGATAGAAGCCCTTTTCACATATAATAAGACAATTCAAGACATACAGTACAATAGTTGTAGCTGCTACAAAAACAAATACAGATACTGTATAAGATTAATCATCTGACCATTTCCCAGTAAAGACTAATTATATCTTGGTTTGGATCAAGCACAAGGTGTTGTTTTATTACTACAGAGAAAAAGGAAATCATTTTAAAAAATGTGGATTATTTGGATTATAGGAAATCTATGGTAGCCAGCCTTTCCTTAGATTCAAGCCTTTGGGATAACTGCGCTCATCACTAATGCTGTACACAGCAGAACCAATTTAAGGATAGGCTTGTGCAAGGGTGTAAAACTGAGCTCCATTCACTTAAAACTTATGCATATATTCAATGTTCATTAGACTATTTGAATATCCAAAGTAAGTCACAGTGTGCAGCACAAGGCAGCCCTGTACTTCATGTTTGCCATTAGGAGGCATTACGTAGAGGTTTCATATTCATTTTGTATTTCTGGGTTTTCCAAAGAACCTACTGGATATCCTCAGGACAGGAAAGTGCTGTATTAATGCAGATATGGGACCTGTTATCCAGAATGCTAGGGACCTGGGGTTTTCCAGATAATGGATCTTTCCATAATTCGGATCTCCATACCTTAGCTCTACTAAAAAATCATATAAATATTAAATAGGTTGGTTCTATTTCCAATAAGGATTAATTATATCATAGTTGGGATCAAGTACAAGGCACTGTATTATTATTACAATGAAAAAGGAAATCATTTTTAAAAAATCTGATTATTTTATTATAAAGGAGTCTATGGGAGACATAATTCGGAGCATTCTGGATAATGGGTTTCCAGATAATGGTTCCCATACCTGTACTTCCCTTTGGATTAATAAAGCAGCTTCAAGCTCAGTAAGATTCACAAGAACTGTGAAGTGTAAAGGTACATTTCGAATGGGGGCAGTATTCACCTACGTAATGCATTTAGATTAACACACATCCAAGAGCATGCTTACTTAATTCTCGTCAGGTATGTGTGCATGGTGGAACTGCTTTTTGTTTTACATTTGGTACCCACTCACACACTAAAGAATGAAGGGAAGTGTGTATGTAATACATATTATCTGGTAACTGAACAAGATACCACACTCGCCAGTACAATTATAACAATTTCATTGTGCAAAAAAGTCCAATGTTCCATCACTACTTTGTGATAATCTCAGAGGTTTTGTGACGTCTATTCTAGAGGAGCATCTTACGAGCACTAGTGTGCACACCTAGGCAAATAGTCTGTCACTGAAAGGTTACTGAGAGAAGTAAAGCTCTGTACTCCACAAACAAGAAGATGTGTAGAAATATTGTATACCATGCAATATGCAGTGTTTACACACACAGGCTTGGAATGAATTGTCCTACTGAAGTAATCATTGATAAGGCTTAAAGGAGAACTCAATTCCCCCCTCCCTAGCCCCCTCAACTAGTCTCAAATGGACCCCCTCCCTGCTTCCTTCTTGTACACAGAGCCTGCAGGAACATGGACACTTGGAGCTAGTCTGAAGTTAGTTTTAACTGCTCCGTGCCAGCAAAGTGACAAGAGGATCGGAAGAGAAAGAAGATGATGCCTGTGAAGATGGTGCTACTCTGCATTTCTGTGTCAGGTTCACAAATTAGGACAAGAGGTAGAGGGGAGGGTGCAATGGAGGCCAGTTGAGGTGGGTTGTTGTTTGTGAAGGGGTTAAGTTCTCCTTTAAGAGACAACAATTGTTTTATTTGTTTATATTACCTAATGTTACTTGTTAGGCTGGTGTTATTAAGTTGTATTCTGCCTGTGAAAACAAATCTGATCTGAAGCCCAATAAGCATTGTACAACTTTAACTTGTGAAACAATCTCAAAACAGTCATATGGCAAAATTCCTGGCCAAAATAAAAAATATAAAATGCCACTGTAAAACAAGAAGTTAAAGTTGAAAAGAAGATGGCGTCTACAACAAGACATTGATCCTAAAAAGCAAGCTGAAGATTTTGCAATGGTCCTCACAGTCCCCTGAAACTCTGTGGTTAGATCTTAAACATGCAAGGTTGTCCAAGAAGATCTCAGATTTTTTTTCCAGAATTTAATTGTAGTCATAAAGAGACAGAGGGGCAAAATCACTAAAGGGCAATTTTTCGCCAGTGAAAGCTCTGCCACATTTCGCGCCACTTTATCAGGCTCAAATTTGTTACCACTACGCTAATTCACTAAAATGCAAAGTTTTATCTCAGCAGCCGAACGCTGGCGAAGTTTTGCTGGCATTAATTCTTCAGAGCAAACATTTCATAACGATCTTTCCTAGCGCTCAATTCTGCCTAGTGAAACGTTATTAATTAGTTGAATAGGGCGGGTACATTTAGAGTAGGTTGTATAGACGTCTTTATTAAAGATGTCAGTGTAAATGCTCGAAGTGGCCACTTATTATTACAAATGTCCAAGGAAGCATAATAAAAACAAAATGCCCTAGACATGAGCCCACCCTAAAACAAATGTGGAATGACCCTCAAATGGTTGAAAAAAAAGTTTAGTTAGAACTTCTGAAGACAATCCTGCTTTAAAATATGAAAAAACACCAGCGTTTCTAAGAACTTTTATGACTTTTCGCCATTCAGGATATGATGTCACTGACATAAGATCGAGGAGGATGTAGCTTAATTTTATCAGTTCACCAGGTCTAATTTGGCGAAGTCCATGTGGATGGAATTTCTGGCGAATTTTCGCTAGCGATGGCCACTTCGCCCCCTAAAGTAAATCTGTCCCAGAGGGATGACAATCTAGGGTTGCCACATGGCCAGAATTTCACTGGTCAGGCTGGAAAAATAAAATCAAAGGCCAGGTGCAGAATTTCAAATTTCATGGCAATGTACCTGCCAGTAACTTTGAAATACCTATTTTTTCTGCTTCCAATTCCTTCTCAATCTTACCTTCTTTACCCAGATCACTAAGAATCTTCCCCATGGTACACCCATTGATGTTAATGCTCAGCTCAGTGATGTCATTGCTCTGCCCCTTACATCACTGTTTCATCCCCTCTTATGTCACTGTTCAGTCCCTCCTATGCCAGCTTCTGTCTCCAGCATGCCCCAGCTCCCAGCAGGTATTTTACAATTAAAAACCCTATGCCAATCAATCTAATAACAAATGTAACAGTGCATTTGTGAATAGTGGGGCTCAAATATCCTAATATAAATTAAAATAGGCCCATTTTAATGTAGTTTGCTTCAAGTCCTATGATACTCATTGTTACCGAATGGAACACCAGATCAATCCCAAAATCATTTTAGGCTAACCTCTAACATGGAAAAAGGATCCTTGTATAGAAAAAAACAATTTAGTTCAAGCGGTGTTCATACTGGTATGGATCTGAATAAAATAAGGATACAGATATTATACTATTTTGTTTGTAATTCTGACATGCCTCTGTGGGTTTAATGTAGCCCCCTGCTGTGCTAGTAAATAGATATGCTCATCATGCTACTGTATACATGCACATTTTTCTGATGTTCGTTCCTGCTCCATGAGTGCTCCTTACTTTCATAATGTGATACAGCTTTGCATCCAGCTAGGGGTCTGTGGATTGATTTACAAAGAAAATCACATTACCTTCCAGCATAAAGAGCAATAATGGAAAAGAGACATCATATTTTATCTTAAACTCTCAAATGCTGCTCTGTAAACTTTGCTGGGTGAGTATACAATTACTAAACAAAGTTTTCTTTTTTTTCATTTTCATTATGCCATTGACATTATGCATATTGATCCTTTTAATCTTCACAGCCATTTTTAATAATTCTCTTCTATTTTCCCACATTATCAAACTCTGTCCCCTTTCTAGTTTCTACTACATACGGTAACTGTTATTTTAGCCCATGTTCCAGTCTCTGTTATCCCATTTTCTGTCTGCTTACTATAAGTTACTCTACAGGTATCGGATCCGTTATCTGGAAACCCGTTCTCCAGAAACGCCATTTTGTCTAAATAACTCACATTTTTAAAAATGATTTCCTTTTTTCTTTGTCATAATAAAACAGTAGCTTGTAATTGACCCCAAACTAAGATATGAGTAATCTTTGTTGGAAATAAAACTAGTTTTTTAGTAGACTTTAGGTATGAAGATCCAAATTATAGAAGGATCCGTTATCCAGAAAACCCCAGGTTCCGAGAATTCTGGATAACAGGCCTCATACTTGTACAACTTGCCAAATAATATTTTGTTTGTGCTCCTTTATTGCTTCTGCCTCTCCTGATTCTCTGGACTTTTCTTTCACCCCTAACTCATCATTCCCCAAACATTTCCATTTACTTCCTAAGCCAATGGGAGCTCTTTACATCCTCCCTTAGACATTGCTAGTCTCTACATTTGCAATTAATTACTTTGATTGAAATGTGCCCAGGTGCTTTGCCCAGCACATATAGCTGCCATTCTCAGGATAAAGCTACTAATGTGATGGCAAAGGACTAAAACACATGATATGTTTCTTCTGTACACATATATATAATACTACAGCTATACTTGTGTGAGGTTGTCACTGCAATTGTGT
The DNA here is from genome assembly GCA_038501925.1 of Xenopus petersii. NCBI lineage: Eukaryota > Metazoa > Chordata > Amphibia > Anura > Pipidae > Xenopus > Xenopus petersii. Next base: position 92,967,243 of record CM076679.1, on the reverse strand, counting down.
ACCTATAACAAATGGAACAAGACACTGAAATGTAATATATAGTGAAGTGTATATTCTGCAACTTATACAGCAGGTCTTCTTTCACAGTGTTTTCTTTTCCTTTAATATGTATTACCCTCAGGGTTGTAATATGTAAAATAAGAAAGAACTCATATCATACACAGTAAGGTCCAATGGCCCACACTACTAGTACTCAGAGCTCTTCAACCATTTCTGGTTCATAATGTAATTTCCATTTATAAGCTGCAGCTCCTTATCTCTGGGCACACACCTATTTTAACCTGTTTGATGTGAAATAATCCAATATGCACAGGAAATGTGACGGGCTGAATCTTTTTGGGAATGAGGGAATATCTGTAACATTCCTAGGGGCTCTTAATGTAACATGATGAAATAAAACACTTGCATGCTGGAAGGAATCTTTTGATACAGAACTAAGGCTGAAGTTGGATATCAGTCACATGAAAGGTGTTTTTGTATAAAAACAAGTTACTTGTATTAAAACAAGTATCATTTGCATCATAACATCTGAAACAACATTATAGTGACTTGTGGCCCCATTTCTGTATCTGCTTACTTTTGGTATAATCAATGTGACTTGAAGTATTTTAAAGACTCACTAACTCCTAAATAAGGGCCCCTGAAGCAAAACCTTTTTTTTTAATAGTGCTTCTGCACTGAAATCCAATTCTCAAAAGAGCAAACAGATTTTTTTATATTCAATTTTGAAATATGACATATTGTCAGTTCCCCAGCTGCCCCAGTCATGTGACGTGTGCCTGCACTTTAGGATGGAACTACTTTCTGGCAGGCTGTTATTTCTCCTACTTAATGTAACTGAATCAGTCTCAGTGGGACTTGGCTTTTACTATTGAGTGTTGTTCTTAGATCTCCCAGGGAGCTGTTATCTTGTTTTAGGGAGCTATTATCTGGTTACCTTCCCATTGTTCTGTTGTTAGGCTGCTGGGGGGGGGGGAAGCGAGAGGGGTGATGTCTCTCCAACTTACAGTACAGCTGTAAAGAGTGACTGAAGTTTATCAGAGCACAAGACAAGACTGGGGGCAGCTGGGAAACTGACAATATGTCTAGCCCCATGTCAGATTTCAAAATTGAAGTTAAAACATCTGTTAGTTCTTTTTAAAAATGTATTTCAGTGCAGAATTCTGCTGGAGCAGCACTATTAACTGATGTGTTTTAAAAATAAAACATGTTTTCCCATGACAGTATCCCTTTAAGCATGAAACACATGTTCAGAACATTCATACAACGAACTATGATATGGGAGCTGTTCTAAATATGGAGTTTCATGTTCAATTTTTAAGCTTACTGTTAAGTTTAACATTTTCAGTAGTGATGGCTGGGCGAATTCACTGTGAATTCCAGTGAATAAATTTGCAAAAACAAGACTCAGAGGGCGTTTCCCGAATTTTTCGCAGTATCAAGAATTTCACTGGAAATTCGAAAAATTTTCTGCGTAGCAAAATGGGACGAATTTGCCCATTACTGATTTTCAGGTGTACAACATTTTTCTTGGCAAGGTGGTGAAAAAATGTAAAACTAAGAGGATAAATGAGTAGTGGGACTAAGTTTCTCCAGTGCTATAAAAATGGGTGTGTATGGTTTTGTTACTATAATTATTACACCATTGAAGATTAACTGCTGGCTGGTTGTTGTGACTAGTGGAACAAGGCAAAAAAATGTCCCAATATAACAAATAGCCACAATAAAAAAATAAGCTGCAAAATGTGTTCCTAGATAGCCCAGCTGAGCCATCTGGGGAAGATTCTGGCACTCATTGGGCAGTGTCTTGGGTACTGCAGTTACCACAGATATGAAAAGCAGCATTAAGTGGCAGATTTATCAAAGGTTGAGTTGAATTTTTGCATATAAAATAATTTTAATTTCCATCTATTTTTTGTGTACTCTGACTAGGGAGTAGTCCAAATTTTAAAAAAATTCAAAAAATCGAATATCTACATTTATCATGTACTGCCTCTTTAAAAAGTTGACTTCGACCATTTGCCATATAAAACCTGGCGAATTGCTCTTTTAGCCTGATTTTTAATGTATATAATACACAAAAGCCATAAATATCCTGTTCACTAAGACTTACATTAAAATAAATACATTTTGGCCTTGTGCTTTTTATATGGTCATGAAACTCCTCTGTGACTTATAATATCATTATATTTTACAATAGGGGTACATTATTCATTATATAATACAGGGGTGTCCAAACTGCGGCCCGAGGGCCAAATGCGGCCCAGGATGCATATGAATGCGGCCCAACTTGGTTCCCGAGGAAACGTCATGTCGCAAAGGATATATGAGGAGGGGGGACTCTGCCCATTGCCCAGTTAGCAATAATAATATAATAATAAGTCTATTTAATATCCAAGTGTCCCATATTCCAGTGTATAGCTTCATCTGGTTATCCAACTGGCATTGTAGTTCTTTTCTGTGTTTTTCCTTTACTTTTACAAATCAAACGTGTTTGTGTATTTCATATGTGGCCCCAGACAATTTTTCTTTTTCCAATGTGGCCCTGCGAGCCAAAAGTTTGGACACCCCTGATATAATATAAGAGTGTGGCTGAGTGGTAGGGAAGTAATGCTGACTGCCATATGTAATAAAAGGTACTAAGTTTGCCCAGGAACCCATAGCAACCAATCAGCAGATAGGTTTTACTGGTCACCTGTTTAAAATTAAACAGTTTCCTATGGGTTACTGCTCCTTTTACATATGGGGGTTATTGTTTACTCAGGAGCAGTAACCCATAACCAATAAGATGTTTGCTTTTAAACAAGTGACCAAATGCTACTTGCTGATTGGAGTTAGTGCCTTTTATTACATAACACTGTAAATGTTTAAAATCGTATTCAAGTTAGTGCTATCTGTAGCTAATTCTGCAGTAAAAGAAAAATCAAAACATGATTGTACAAGGTATGATAAGGTCTCTATTGTTATACTCTATTGTTATCCTGGGTACACTGTATTACCGTAACAAATACACTCGAGTTTGGTGATGATTCTTGGGTTCCTCTACAATTTGAAGGGCTTTTCTCAATTCACCAAAGACAGTGGAATTGTCACAGTAGCACTCGCTACAATGTGTTTTTGAGAAGGTATAGGTCCGAATACCTTGTTTTTAGTTTTACAGGCATGCATTTTACCATGCATTTTAGCTTGTTGCCCTTGGTTGGCAATGGTTTTTACCCCCAATTCATAATTTTCATTTAAATCCCAGGGTCATTGAGGACATTGGCTAAATAGTGTGCACTGCAACTTACAGACAATTCACTGATACACAAATTATCCACTAAAACATAAATGGGCAAATTCACTAAAGCGCGAAGCGGCTAACACTAGCACAAATTTGCCAGCGTGACATCATTTCGTTACTTCGCTGATTTACTAATGGGCACTGGCGTAAATTTACTAGCGAAGTGGACCTACTCTTTGTGCTACTTTGCACCCTTACACCAGACGAAGTTGTGCTATGTCGAAAGGGATGTAACTACACTAATTCACTAACTTGCACATTTTACTGATTGTTATCTCTTGCGCCAGACTTGCCTTCGCTTCCTCAGACCAGGCGAAGTGCAATAGAGTAGATAGGGATTGCTTCAAAAAAAGTTCAAATTTTTTCGAAGTCCCAAAAAACGCTGGCGTCTTTTCCTTTTTTAAGGGTGATAGGCTGAAAAAGATCGTACATTTTTTTGGGGGTACCCTCCTTCCCCCCTACATTTCCTAACATATGGCACCTAAACTATACAGTGGGCACATGTATAGGGCAAAATAACAACTCTATTTTATTTTATGAAGCTTTCCCAGGCTTGTGTAGTGTAATGTATTTGCTGCTACATATGCGTCCATCGTACTTTAACTTGGTGCCGTATGGAAATTAGGCATCGCTAGCGTAACTTTGCTTGACGAATGAACACTAGCGCAACTTCGCTACCATTCGCCTCCCTGAGCGCAACTTTGCATTTTAGTGAATTTGCGTGATGCTGGCACAGCTTCAGATCTTAGTGAATTTGCCCCATAGTAAATCGTATATAAATGATACTGCATGTTCTTTTAACAGCTTACTGTATATGTACAACTCCATCACTATTAGCATGTGGAAGGAAATTGTTAATTCCTTGGTTCTCTTACACATTAATTTCCGGATTCTCTAGCATCTATGCACCTTGTACTTTGCACTTTCATGCAAATGCAAGTATATTATTAAAGTCTTGGTGTTCCACAGTTGCTGCATGAAATACCTTTGTGAATATTGTCTAAGCAAACACAATTTTGTTTCAATTTTAGCATTTTTTGGATTCATAAATGAGCTCTAAAACCAGGGACGAGGCAGGCACCATGATATTCTGGCTACAATATAATTGGTAAATCCTATAAAAATGTAAGTGGGTGATGTCCAATCTATTCTTTCCTCAGAAAATATCTCACCTACTATCATAAATACAAGATCTTCTGCCCGAATAATCAAGGAACAGTGGCAGAGCCACATATTTACCACCTCAAATGCAAAAAATCATATTTTGTGCAATGCCACATAATAAAAAGAAGAAATAAATTATTTTTAATTCTATTTAATGGTGGTGCCATTCCACCCCATGTTGGCTTTTCCGCTCTGAACATAATCTCATATCATATAGAAAAAAAATCTTCCAACACAATAAGCAACAAGTTGATGAATAAAACAACTTTCCAAAGTATTGTATTCCATATTTTTATGAAGATCACATTCATCCACTCAAGCTTCATGCGGTATTGATGTATATAGTGAAACTGCATCAAAGGAGGTCAACATTTTTATCTCTTAAAAGCTCATTCCTTTATCTCTTAAAAGCAACTCTCTTGAGGAAAATGAAAGTCATATTTATGAATATAACACTATTAAATTGTTTTTTTTTCTAAATACACTCTCGTCTCACCATTTAAAGTGCTCAGAATGCAAACTGTAACATGTTCCACCCTTTTCATCTCATTCACATGCCAGTTTACTAATTGATGCCTTTAATAAGATAACATTACCTGGAAGCAGTGTAGACTGGGTTGGATATTTTTTTGTAAATTGTATGGACTTCATAAACTAGTATTTTGTGAATGTCAGTGCATGAAATAAAGCACTTACCAAATGTGTTCACATAGTCAACCAAGTCCCTATTTCCAAAAATCTAGCTAAATATAAACTGGCCACTGTGTGTTTTAAAAACTTGCTCTTGAGCATATTAAGCATCAAAAAGTATAAAATCACAGAATGTATTCAAAAGACCATATTTAAAGAATGAAATACATTCAGACCTCATAGTAATACACTGTTTGCTTTTCTTACCCTCCAGTACTTCAGTCATAGGCAACAGACTATGAATAAGTAAGACTGCCTTTGACAAAGTACTGTAGGGTATGAAACCCATAAGGTATATTACCATGGGGTCTGTATGTATTTTTTCTTGTTAATATGGAATTTTGAATACATTTTATAATTTTTTCGGAAGAAAATGCTTAACGGGATCTCCAATCTGTATCTCCGAAAATGCCAACTCCCCATCTTCTTTTCTGCTGATTCGCTGCACAGGATCTGTGCTGCTGTTACAAAGCTTAGGGACCAACTTACAATATACTATATATACAGAATAGAAATGTCACGATTAGGGATGCACCGAATCCAGGTTCGGGATTCAGCCAGGATTCGGCCTTTTTCAGCAGGATTCTGATTCGACCGAATCCTTCTGCCCGGCCGAACTGAATCTGAATCTTAATTTGCATATGCAAATTAGGGTTTGGATTCGGTTCGGTATTCGGCCAAATCTTTCACAAAGGATTCGGGGGTTCGGCTGAATCCAAAATAGTGGATTCGGTGCGTCCCTAGTCACGATATAAGGCTGATTAATAATTAATATAATGTCCAGCAACCCTACTAGAAATGCTGAAAGTTCTAGCTTAAAGGGATACTGTCATGGGAAAAAAACATTTTTTTCAAAATGAATCAGTTAATAGTTCTACTCCAGCAGAATTCTGCACTGAAATCCATTTCTCAAAAGAGCAAACAGATTTTTTTATATTCAATTTTGAAATCCGACATGGGGCTAGACATTTTGTCAATTTCCCAGCTGCCCCAAGTCATGTGACTTGTGCTCTGATAAACTTCAATCACTCTTTACTGCTGTACTGCAAAGTTGGAGTGATATCACCCCTTCCCTTTCCCCCCCATCAGCCAAACAAAAGAACAATGGGAAGATAACCAGATAGCTCCCTAATACAAGATAACAGCTACATGGTAGAACAACACTCAATAGTAAAAACCCATGTCTCACTGAGACACATTCAGTTACATTGAGAAGGAAAAACAGCAGCCTGCCAGAAAGCATTTCTCTCCTAAAGTGTAGGCACAAGTCACATGACCAGCTGGGAAATTGACAAAATGTCTAGCCCCATGTCAGATTTCAAAATTGAATATAAAAAAATCTGTTTGCTCTTTTGAGAAATGGATTTCAGTGCAGAATTCTTCTGGATTAGCACTATTAACTGATGTGTTTTGAAAAAACATGTTTTCCGATGACAGGATCCCTTTAACATTAAAATATAGGAACGTTTAAAAAGCATAATGAGTTGCAGAAATTTGTTATAGTAGGGTTTTTAGTTGTGTTGAGTATTATCACCGAATAGCAGACAGAAAAATGGCCTATAGCCCTAGACTTTTTCATGAACTAAGGTGTTCTTTGTTTGCAACTTACTTACAGTATCTCTGTACATACAAACTGGACTATAACAGAATTATATTTTTTTTACTTCTTCCTTACAATATCCATATTTGTGCAACTATTAAATCAATTTCAATGAATGTGCCACAAGAGAAAACTGTCTCCCTCGTTAAAGGAAGTTTCGTATCCACTGATACGTAGTCATAGGTACAGGTACAAATTAGGGGCAATATGATGAGTTTTTTTGGCTGCAACTGGGATAGGTACAAATTGGGGGTAACAACATGATGGATGTTTTGATTTATGCTGGCACAGGTACAGATTGGGGGCTTGGAGGCAATCCGAGGGATTGACTGCTGTTGGCACAGGTACAAATGGGGGCAATATGATAGCTAAGGTGGGAAATGGTAATGCAGGACCGGTGGGAGGCACTGATTGAAGCCCTTCCCTAGGGTGCCAAAATACCTTGGCCCAGCCCTGGCTTCCAGGGGGGAGACAGGGAATTCCATTACAGGCCAAATTTATGGGTTTTAATCCCACTTCTAATGGATATGCAATAATTCTTTATAAAGTATGGCACCAAATTAAAAAAACACAATTTTAGACCATATTAATACATTAAGTTGCCTGCCTTTGAATATTTTTTTATGAAAGAGCCCCCAAATAGCCTACATTTATATGGTGTACTATAACCAATTATTTCTGCACAAGTAGAATTTTATTTTATTCTAAATCTATTCAGAGTGGCTAAGACCATATAAATTGCACAAATTACCTCTGTAAAGTCCTCTAAAAACATAAATTGTGTAAAAGCCTGCACAACATTGTCCTAATTAACTAAGGTTAATGTTTTTCCAAAATACGTTAGCTTTTCCTAATATTCCCTTTCATGCTTCTGTAATATTATGGTATAATCTGAAAACATATTAGTTTCAATTTTACAGTCCAGCTAGTATAAAAAGAATGATGGGGCTAAAAGACAATGAAATGATTCAGTTTATTTAATACATTAATATTAAATATATATATAATACACAGTTTGTCCATTTGCATTTGCCACAAACTCTAATTTATATCCTTATAAATTGTGTTCTCTGATGTCAGAACATGTTGTTTTTAACTTACAGATACAAACATTATTTTTGTGGCTCTCCATATGTCCCTCAGGCATTTTGTCAATTTCCCAGCTGCCCCAAGTCATGTGACTTGTGCTCTGATAAACTTCAATCACTCTTTACTGCTGTACTGCAAAGTTGGAGTGATATCACCCCTTCCCTTTCCCCCCCATCAGCCAAACAAAAGAACAATGGGAAGATAACCAGATAGCTCCCTAATACAAGATAACAGCTACATGGTAGAACAACACTCAATAGTAAAAACCCATGTCTCACTGAGACACATTCAGTTACATTGAGAAGGAAAAACAGCAGCCTGCCAGAAAGCATTTCTCTCCTAAAGTGTAGGCACAAGTCACATGACCAGGGGCAGCTGGGAAATTGACAAAATGTCTAGCCCCATGTCAGATTTCAAAATTGAATATAAAAAAATCTGTTTGCTCTTTTGAGAAATGGATTTCAGTGCAGAATTCTTCTGGATTAGCACTATTAACTGATGTGTTTTGAAAAAACATGTTTTCCGATGACAGGATCCCTTTAACATTAAAATATAGGAACGTTTAAAAAGCATAATGAGTTGCAGAAATTTGTTATAGTAGGGTTTTTAGTTGTGTTGAGTATTATCACCGAATAGCAGACAGAAAAATGGCCTATAGCCCTAGACTTTTTCATGAACTAAGGTGTTCTTTGTTTGCAACTTACTTACAGTATCTCTGTACATACAAACTGGACTATAACAGAATTATATTTTTTTTACTTCTTCCTTACAATATCCATATTTGTGCAACTATTAAATCAATTTCAATGAATGTGCCACAAGAGAAAACTGTCTCCCTCGTTAGAGGAAAGCCTCATTCCCTGTAATGAAGGTTTTATTTTTCTTTGAGAAATGAGTCCATCCTAATATGGATATTCATATTGGGATTGCCTTAATAATATTTAGGGCTTTGATCCTCAATTGAAACTCAGAATCTCTTCATAGACCCTGATTTTATTCAACCAATCATTCCCTTTCTCCCATATACACCCGAGCACTGTAATCCCAAAACACATTTTGCATTTATTTGGGTGAAGAATTTAATTAATATTCTTGGAAACTAATGTAACCTGACTTTTTGTAATTTATATCCCAAGACAAAGCTCGTGTGTGTGTAGCATATGTGGGTAGCAGCTGTCTAGAAACAGCTAGTTCCCAGTGAAATAAGGAATACAAATAATTAAAATGAAAAAAAAAATCACTTTCTTTGAGAAATGTTTGAATACTTAAATGAAACCTACTCACCCTCATGAAAATAACACAACATTTTTTTCCAAGATGAGAATTGTGAAAAAAAAATTGTATTATTACGACAACTTGTATAGCAATCGTAAAAAAATATAATTTTCTTTACCTTGGTAAAGAAAAAAAGGTGTTGAGCTTTCTTTTATTATGAGCCAATATATAAGCATTCTATTAAACAAATTCTTTAAAAACAAATGTACTTTAATTGAGGATAACTTTACACTGTGCTAAGAAGCAATGTTCTAGAATATGAATGGGAGATATGAATAATTGCATTTTCTATTGTTTGACACAGTATTCTGTCTCCTTTATAATGAGGGAAGCTTACAATAATGGGCAACACCAGACAGGCAGCTGAGGTTACATGTCCATTTTATCTTTCCCACAGTGATGTTGGGTATGACATTGAGTACGCAACCTCTCCAAAAGTCATGTTTAGCACAGATAACCATGACTGGTACTTGCTGTTTGTTAGACAATAACAATTTATTGCACCAAGTAAATGACACAACATCATTGCCATGATGAAATATCATAATAAGGGCTGTCAGCATTTTATTAGAATAAATGCCCTGTAAGAGACACCAGGCTGTAATCAGCACCTGACACATTTCATTCCCTAGGCTCAGCTACATTGCCAATGGTTTTATTTATGTTGTTGAATTTCCCCTAAATTATACATACAAAAAACTAACATGTGGACAGAGGGTGCAGCCCAGCATAAAGGGGTTTCTGAATGTGCAAAGCAACTTCCATTGCTATTTTATAATTCAGCAAAATAACTTTGTCTAATTCTTAAATAAAAAAGCAAAACTGAGTATTTTTAAAGAGCTAGTAACAACCTAACTACATTTTTCTATTATATTTAATGTCAAAATACCTGTAGTTTCATTGTGCAGGGCTTTGATATGGGCAAGTCTCCATTAGATCCAGGAGAGCTGAAAGCAATGGTCATGAATGTCAGTAGGTACAGGGCAGCCCCAATCTGCTCTGTGCATCTCGTTCCAGATTTTTGGCACAAGGTTCACATCACGAGTCACGACATCTCTCTGAATGAGCACATAACATCAGCTCATGCTAATATACTTTAAAGTAGACTCTCATTTGTAGACATTAGGTGCAATGTAAAATGTGCAAAAAAGGGGGGCACACATCGGAGCACAGAACCATGTGTCTTCCCCAAAGAATATAGTGATGCCTGAGTTTGGAAGCACTGAACTGATGAGGGGCAAGAGGGAGGCACATATTTAATAGATGGGCACTTAGGCAGAGTAGGTGGGTGCAATAATGGGGGGTGCATTTTTAAGGGGAAATGTTTTTTATTTTTTTTTTAAAACCTGGTATGCTTGGCCTTTAATAGTTTTTCAATTTTATAAACTGCTTGTTACAATCCCCTCTTGCCCGTGATTCGTACTGTGGGCAAAAGCACTTCCCACCACCCTCTTGGCAGCAGCTGGCACAGGTCATATTTGTTGCCAATAACCTGACTGCTGCTTGCACAGGTAAACAGATGATTAGGGACAATATGATGGATTTTTGGCTGCTGCCACAGACATACTGTATATTTGGGAGCAATATGATGGATTTTTGGCTGCTGCTGGCACAGGTAGATATTTGAAGGCAATATGATGAACTTTTGGCTCCTGCTGGCACAAGTACATATTTGGGGGCAATATTGTGGATTTTAGATCCAGCTGGCACAAGTACATATTTGGGGGCAATAATGTGGATTTTTTGGCTGTTGCTGGCACAGGTACAGATTGAGGACAATAGGAGGAATTGGCTGCTGTTGGATCAGGTATATGGAGTAATATGGTGTCTGCTGGCACAGGTACACAGATGTTTGGGACAATATGATGGACATTTGGCTCCTGCTGGCACAGATTCATATACAAAATATTTAGTGCTAAATCTGGTTCCATTCACATAAACTTAACAAAGGTGAACACCGCTAATTTAAGCACCAAAAACTTATACTAAGGGGCAGATTTACCAAGGGCAAAAAACTTCTAAATTCGACCATCAAATGGGTTAGTTCGACATTCAAAGTCGAATGTGAAGGATTTTTAAGATCATACGATCGTACTCCGATCGTACGATTGTACTTCGACCGTACTTCGACCGTACTTCGACTTAAAAACGTAGCCAAATGTTGGCTATATGTTCTAGGAGGTCCCCATAGGCTAACATAGCAATTCAGCAGGTTTAAGGTGACAGTACTTTGATGTACTTCGACTTCGAAATGGTCGAATTTGTGAAGTATTTTCACCTCGATCCAAAGTCGAATTTGGCCTATTTGATGGTCGAAGTACCCAAAAAATACTTAAAAATTCGAAAATTCACTTCGACCCTTAGTAAATTTGCCCCCATGCCTATGCTATATGGTGCATGCTTCATCTCTAGCGGGCATTTTCAAAAATTCGCATTTAGACAGCTCACTCAAAAAAGGTGGTGACCCGGGTGTATAAACCCCGCTCCTGGTTTCACTGATGCCTGAAACAGTATCAAGTGTAATTTGCAAGAGGGAACTCACCAGATCAGACAGGTGGTGGTGCATTGCCCCAAGCCCATAGCTGTAGGTGAGTCACAGTCAGTAGAAAAGATTTGACGAGCACCAGTTGAATTAAAAGAAGTGAATGTTTATTTCAGCATATTAAAATAATCTATTCCCTGACAAGTTTCGTATCCACTGATACGTAGTCATAGGTACAGGTACAAATTAGGGGCAATATGATGAGTTTTTTTGGCTGCAACTGGGATAGGTACAAATTGGGGGTAACAACATGATGGATGTTTTGATTTATGCTGGCACAGGTACAGATTGGGGGCTTGGAGGCAATCCGAGGGATTGACTGCTGTTGGCACAGGTACAAATGGGGGCAATATGATAGCTAAGGTGGGAAATGGTAATGCAGGACCGGTGGGAGGCACTGATTGAAGCCCTTCCCTAGGGTGCCAAAATACCTTGGCCCAGCCCTGGCTTCCAGGGGGGAGACAGGGAATTCCATTACAGGCCAAATTTATGGGTTTTAATCCCACTTCTAATGGATATGCAATAATTCTTTATAAAGTATGGCACCAAATTAAAAAAACACAATTTTAGACCATATTAATACATTAAGTTGCCTGCCTTTGAATATTTTTTTATGAAAGAGCCCCCAAATAGCCTACATTTATATGGTGTACTATAACCAATTATTTCTGCACAAGTAGAATTTTATTTTATTCTAAATCTATTCAGAGTGGCTAAGACCATATAAATTGCACAAATTACCTCTGTAAAGTCCTCTAAAAACATAAATTGTGTAAAAGCCTGCACAACATTGTCCTAATTAACTAAGGTTAATGTTTTTCCAAAATACGTTAGCTTTTCCTAATATTCCCTTTCATGCTTCTGTAATATTATGGTAAAATCTGAAAACATATTAGTTTCAATTTTACAGTCCAGCTAGTATAAAAAGAATGATGGGGCTAAAAGACAATGAAATGATTCAGTTTATTTAATACATTAATATTAAATATATATATAATACACAGTTTGTCCATTTGCATTTGCCACAAACTCTAATTTATATCCTTATAAATTGTGTTCTCTGATGTCAGAACATGCTGTTTTTAACTTACAGATACAAACATTATTTTTGTGGCTCTCCATATGTCCCTCAGGCAAGTCTGTCCACCAGCCTGTCTATACCTTATCTGCTGCTCACGAGCCACTAGACTGAATGCTAACCCACCCCCACACCTGACTCAATGATGTTGCTGCCCCACCCCACCACACGCTGAATAGTCACAGTCCTTCCCACCCAACAATCCATCTGCCAGCCCACCTCTACCATATCTTCTGCTGCAGGATTGCCTACTCAAGAACCACTTAATCAAACACCACCCCTCTTGCTTAACTGGACTCTTGAGCTCAGCCCCCCCCCCATATGGACAGAATAGTCATGGCCCCTCCAGCCCTATTGCTCGGCCAACTGAGGGAAAAGTATAATTGACTGCAATGCCAAAAGAAGCATAAGTGAGAGAAGGGAAAGGAGATAGTGTGGGGGAAATGAGATATGGGTATAGGAGGGTGACAAATAGGGGAACAAAATAGAAACAGGGGAATAAACTAAGGCTTGATAAAGGGTCCTGCGAGGCCCAAAACATTGCCATTTTGTTGTCTGCTCAAAATTATGAGCGAATAAATTCACTTATCTAAACAATCATTTATTCTACAGTGTGCTGCAGTGTATTGGACTATTATTTGGGAAAAAATGGAACTGGATTAGGAGAAAAGATTTTTCCGCATACCAAAGTTGTAGTGTTTACCATTTGCAGAATATAACACATATTCACCAATCTTGTCCAACTTTATAAATATTAACATGTGCAAGGTAAATAGGTAACACAAAATTTCTGGGAAGGAATGTACATTGTGGGTTAAAAAAGTAAAATAAAAAAAAAGTGGCAAAGTGCACTTTTTTGCACTTTTCGCTATTTTGGTAAAGTATTTATTTTTTTCTGTAATTATACACAGTAACTTTTGCCAATGTTCATGTACAAACTTTCAGTGCTGTATGTGGAAGAAAAAAACATGAGTTATTTTTCACTTGTGAGAGATGTATGCAAGACTAGTGATGGATGAATTTCTCCCGTTTCGGGAAAAAAATTGCATATTTCCTGCGAAATTCGCAAAAAATCAGTAAAACTAGAAAATTGACGCCCACGTAAATTTTGATGCCTGCGTCATCATTGATGCTCATGTCTAATTTGACATTGACGTTAAAGTCAATGGGCATCCAAATAGTGTTGATGCGCTGCGACTTTTCATACGTGTGTCCAAAATCTTTTGACGGCAGCGATTTTTCGTGGCAGTTTTGTGAATTTATTCATTCATTTATTCATATTTAAGCCAGCCAAATTTATTCGCCCACCACAATGCAAGACCCTTGTCTTTATTTTTACATAGTTAAATCGGCCTTTAAAAAGAATCAATTACAAAATTATTTTCATATTCTTATTGGCAAAGACAGATAATAAGCCCAGATTTACTAGGCATTTTGTATCTGGTAAACGCAGTGTTTAGGAAAAGGTATCCAACTCTAAATCCCAACAGTGCCTTACAATATATATGCACTTGCATTAGGGTCAACAGTCATATCTGTTGATTACATATAGTTCTTGCAGATAATTGGGTAAAAGAAAGAAATTCCTCTTAAATGCACAGAAGTATGTTTGTTTCTTGGCCTAGACTTTATCGAATAACAGCAGTAGTGTTTAAATTGCAGGAAACATTGAGAAAATGTATACCGGTAACTGTATAAAAGGCAAACCAGACCAACAAAGTGTGCAGAGTAATGTGGATGATACACTTTTGGTTTTTTTTTGCCCTTTAGTTCCATGCATCAAAAAGTTGACTGGGAAACTCCCCCGTGACATTTCTGCCTGTAGACGAGCTCTAAGGTGATAACCATATGGTGAACATTTTAACTGCCTGGCATGTACTCACCAACAACTTAACTACAGGTGGGGAAATGAAAACTGAATATACAGAGTAGTCTGATGGATGAAACTGGAATTGGTGGGACACTTTGAGGATCTGTGATTAATAATTTGTATGTTTCAAGAAAAAGCAATCTAGTGTGGACTCCAGATCACAAGTTATAGTGAAGATTTTAAACTTTTTCTTGGGACAAAGAAAGACACATTAGCACAGAACAAATATTGTGTTACTTGGAATATTAATGAGCACTTTATAAGCATAAAACTATACATTAATCCATTTTGAGCCTTTCTAAGCTACAAATGAATCCTGAAACAAAGGTGCAATAAAACACTACACATCTCAACCAGCCGAATTGCTGTTTTTCTCAAGGCTTATTGTAGCTTTAAATTAAGGGGCTGGATTTACACTGGAGAATTTGCTGTAAAATGTTTTTATAAATAATTTAGTTGAGGAATATCCCCTAACTGGATATTCAGTATCCGTTTCAACACTATAAAGAGAACAATGGGAAAAAAAAGCCAATTACAGCATGAATATCTGAACAGAGGGACTTAAGCGAACAAAGGAGGGCATCAGTAACAATTAGTTTCAGAAGAATAGAAGCTATGGAATTAATTTTGCTTTTGCATTGTGTCCTCTTGGCACAGAGCTCTATCTTTCGTGCATACAAATGAGGCCGGCCCCAACTTATGATGGATAATGCTTCTGTATGATCTTCATGCTGGCTGTGCTAATCAGGTCTTCAGACACTTTTCATCTGTGTTTCACTTTAGGGATTACTTTGTCTCTGTTATTGGCTCAAATGTTTGCCCTGACCTGCCCTCTTCTACATTTGTTTTGGTAATTAATATATTTAGGAATACTTTAAATGTTTATTAACGAAGAATCCCAGAATCTTACATACCAGTTGATGGTTGTCTGGGGATTATATGGGTTGTAGTTCAACAACATGAGAAAAGCAGCAGTTCTTGACCCTTGCTCTAGCAAATGTTTGGTAAAATCTTGCTGCAGGATAGCTAGAAAATTCAGTCAATAATATGGCCGGGAACTCTTACTAAAAAAATAAAATACCTCTGTTGTTGTTTAATGCCTCTTCGTTTTTGCATCGGTCTTTGAAATGAATGTGGAGTCTGATATAATCCAGTTTATGTACTCCCTTAATAAAAATGTCTATACTTAATTATTTAGCATATAACAAGATACAGGTATGAGACCCATTATCCAGAATGCTCGCGACTTGGGTTTTTCAGAAAACATATCTTTTTGTAATTTGGATCTTAATACCTTAAATTTACCAAAAAATCATTTAAACATTAAATAGACTGCTTTTGCCTCCAATAAGGATTAATTACATCTTAGTTTGGATCAAGTACAAGGTACTGTTTTATTATTACAGAGAAAAAAGAAATCATTTTTAAACATTTGGGTTATTTGGATAAAATGAAGTCTATGGGAGATTGCCTTCCCGTAAGAAACACTATTTGGAGCGCGCACTCCACGAAATTACGGACAGAAGTGAAATTCACACAACTTTATTTACAGTAGCATTTGCTGACACATAGGGGGGTTATTTATCAAGGTATTTGAATTTATCTCAGTATCGGCTGCTACAAATTCCGATCTAAGCCGCTTGGGTTTTTAAAGGACCAGTAACACCATTTTTTATTTTTAGAAAAAAAAAATGTATATACATTACTTACCTCCAATATGCTGATCTTTCCTGCTGTTTGGGTAAGACATCAGAAAAAACTAAAACCGGCACTGTCCCACGATGTCCACAGGGTCTCCGCCATCTTCTTGCTTGTTCTCTTCTTCTCCCTTACGTGCTCGCTGCTGTGTCTCTCTTCCGGCACCCGACTTCCTGGTTTGTGATGTCACTTCCGGTTTTGTGACAGTCTTTAGCCCCCAGTGTTGTACTCCTCACAGCCTCTTTCTCCCACCATTTCTATCTTCTCTTGCTGTTCTGTTCGATTCCCTGCATTTCTCTCTCTCCCCGCTCCTTTACCCAGCCGTTCCTTTAGGTTGCCTGCCTCCCCGTGCATCTCGCTCTCTCTCTGCCTGCTCGTTTACCCAGCCGTTCCAATAGATTCCCTGCCTCCCCCTGCATTTCTCTCTCCCTGCTCCTTTGCCCAGCCGTTCCTTTAGGTTGCCTGCCTCCCCGTGCATCTCGCTCTCTCTCTCTCTCTACCTGCTCGTTTACCCAGCCGTTCCGATTCCCTGCCTCCCCCTGCATGCGCTCACTCTCTCTCTGGAGCCTCAGCCTTTATCCACAGCGGCAGTTTCATTCATCACTGCTCTGGCTCCCACGCTGTATTTTGACTTCCGGTTACTTACTTCCGGTACTGTGTGGCGGAACAGCGTCGGGGACGCGCACAAAGTGGTCGCCTTTTCGCCGTTTTCCATGGCAATGGAGAATAGGTATTCTAACAATTTTTTTAAAAAAATGCTAGGTATATTTTATTAATGTAGTAGGGCATGACCATTATTTTTAACATATAGAATGGATTTCTTAAATAAAAATTTTTGATGTTACTGGTCCTTTAACGCTTATTTATTATTACATTATCCCGGAAATTACCTTTGCGGGAAAAGCTCAGGTTTTCACGATTTTTTCGTGACTTTTACCCAAAAAACTCAAAATTGTTCTGAGTTTTCACCCGAAAGCTCCGCAAACATCGTGAAATTGCCCGAAACCCCCGAAACAACCAAAAATCAATGGGACTGTTCCCATTGACTTTTATGCAACCTCGACAGGTTTGAGATGCCATGATTTTATATTCGGGCTTTTTAGCCCTTGGGATTTAATAAATTCTGAAAAATTTGTGATTTTTTTAAAAGCCTATTATAACACAAAAAAAATCACAATTTTTTTCGGATTTAGGGAATTTCGGGTATTCGGAGCTTAGTAAATAACCCCCATAGTTATAGTTAATGCCTATGCTTGCACGATATATTGTTTGATATTTCACTGCTGTCTGTGATACTGTGAACTGCACACTGCTAATGGTGTTTCTGTTGGTGAAGTTCTCCCCATGCTATGGGTTTGGGGTGCAGCGCTCACCCCGGGATCACGGAGATTGAATGGTGAGTGACCTGTTCATTTATTGATGTGAGGAAAATAGCCATATGTGAGAGGTTTGCGGCACGGGCACCCAAACCTGATTAAGAATTTGGTAATCGTGAAAGCCCCTTCGCAGTATGGAGTGCTACAGAGATGATACTATTAAGCTAATAAAAAGGTAACTCATATATAAAACTCTGCTTTAGTTCTAGGCTTATCCAGAACAGCAACTCATCCAAATGTTTACACTCTGGCTTGTCCCCAGTATTCTCAGGGGAGAGCTTGTGTTTAGGGTCTGATCAAAGACTACAGTACTGACACATAATAAGGCATGCATCTGATTTCAGTAATACCTACATCCGGATACTGAGCCAAGAATGCACACTTGAGAGTTATATTTTTCCAGTTGGTGGAGAACACCTAGGGACATAGCTGCTTACCTTCAAGATCAGGTTTGTGCAAATCTGAACAAGTACGGGATCACTGGCATTGATCTGCACAAAGCTGAATAAATGTAAATACATGCAACATACTATAACACCAAAGAGAGTATTTTCAACTAACATTTATAGAAAGCTGGTAATAGGTTTTACCGCATGCACAAAGAGATTTTCAGTAGAGTGAAGTAGTTTAATTAAAAGGTAAAGGTACAAGGTAAACCTTGTAGCGTGAAGCAAAGATGTCAAAAAGACTGAGATTTGGAAGGTACAACTCAGAAAAGTGATTTGATGGCGAGCAAAAGAAAAACATTTTTATTAATGACTATTATTCTTTATTTTTCTTTATACATTAGTCAAACCAAGGAAATGAACTCAGTACAGCAATCCTAATTCTGGCAAAAATAGCTCGTAATGACCATAAATACTTATATATTTTTAAATTGAAAAAAGTATGGAGTTCCAAATACCAGAATGACCCTGTATCCAGAAAATGCCAATCATTTTGCATAATAGATCCTATACCTGTATAAAGAGTTTCTGATATATACAGTGATTGACTGTACATTATGTTCATCTCACCATGAACTAGCCAGAGAATTGAGATAATCCTTTCTGAGTTGTGCATTAGTCAGTGTAATACTTTGATCAACAGTCACCCCTATGATGCAAAAATGGCAAACTTCACAGTGCTGATATGTTCAGTTGTCTAGAGGCAGAAGCAGAGGCACAGGGAAACATTCTATTTGGACACAGGCAGGTTAGAAGACAGGAAAGGTAACTGGAAGAGAGCAAGTGATGTACTGTAGGTACAGGCAAAATTCCAACAGCAAGGTATCAAGGACTTAACAGGCTTGTGGCCAAATTGTAGGCAAAGGTTGTGGCAGACAACATTTAAGAAGTGAAGAATCAGCCCAAAGTCTGGCAACAGAAGTACTCACAGGACAGGCACAGTGAACATGAGAGCTCAGTGGACTTTAAATATTTAAAACTGCATTTTGGCAGCTCCTTGGCCTGCGCTTTTGTCCAAGTCAAGTGTCCAGAGCTGTCATTGCTACAAAAACTTAGATTAGCACACCTGTAAATAAACCAACCTTCCTTTTATGTTTCACCAGTGCTCCCAGTGCATACAGCTTCCAAATTCACTATAGAGATATTTTACTAGTCACAAAAGAAAATTAGGAACAGGATGCCACACATCTGGTAACTAGGGTCCAAATAGCTATAACTAGAAAAAATAATTAAAATCAATTGAAAAGTTGCTTAGAATTTACCATTCTATAACATAATTAAAGTTACCTTACAGGTGAACTACCCCTTTAAGGTGAAAAAACAGTCAGGATTTTCTGAAAGGGTATGTATTAGGGATGCACCGAATCTTGGATTCGGCCAGGATTCGGCCTTTTTCAGCAGGATTCGAATTTGGCCGAATCTTTCTGACCGGCGGAACCGAATCCGAATCCTAATTTGCATATGCAAATTAGGGGCAGGGAGGGAAATCGCGTGACTTTTTGTCAGAAAACAAGAAAGTAAAAAATGTTTTCCCACTTCCCACCCCCCTGCATATGCAAATTAGTGGTCAGATTCAGTTCGGTATTCAGCTGTAGGAAGGATTCCTATGCGAAGGATTCAGGGGTTCGGCCGAATCCAAAAAAGTGGATTTTTCAGTGAAATCCTTCAAATTTCTTGATTTTGTAGTGAAAACCTTCAAATTTCATGATTTTTGAGTGAAAACGTCTGAAATTCAAGCTTTTTTCGTGAAAACATTCGAATTTCACGATTTTTCGTGAACTTTCCAATTTTACAATTTTTCACTAATTTTTCACCGTTTCAGTGAACCAAAACGGGAGAAATTCACCCATCACTATTCATGACTATGCATCTGGGACATTTTCATGGACTTTTCTTGAGGAAGTTTTGTCATTCATATTAGGTTAAATACATCTGGCTTCACCTACTAATAGATGGGACTACTGAGAACTAGGTATAAAGATATGTGTGTGACGAGTCAGAGCTGTCATTACCCATGCCAGTGCAGCATAATCATTACATGAAACAAACATACACTGTAGGTGTACTAAATACTAGTACTTACACAGAAAAGTGCTGAAAAATACCATTTGCAAAAAAAAACAGAAACTGAATCCTAACATAAAAAAACGCATATTTCAAGTATTCCTAAAGTGACCAGCTCATCCACCTGCGCATGTAGGGATACACTAATCAACGTTTTGAAATTGAATTTCATTTATCTTCTCTTGCAGAATTTTCCTTTAAGCAAGGGACACAGTAAGCAATGTGATATTCTCACAGACACAGTCACTGGCCATTTCAACAGAAATAAGAGCAAATAAAATATAACAGAAACCAATGCTGCTTCTAATAGTAATTTAGGAGTTTAAAAGGACAAACTGATTCACAGACAGTTGTAGAATAAATATTAATATTTTTTTTTACTTGTGTCCACAGAGTAATATCTATGTAGGTCTCATTCTAATGTGAGCTAAAGCTGATTTGGTAAAATAAATACATTTTAAGGTCAACATAGGGCATAAAATACATTTATGCTATTTACTCAAATTCAGCTTGGATAAATAAATACACATGTCATTGGGTTGGGCACAATATACTCTTTGGAATGGCTTCTATGAGAGTTTTGGTCAAACGAGAGGAAAGAAATCTGTTGCGCGCAATGAAACTACAACAAATTGCTAAATCACGTTTTGTAATTAACATGCAATTGCTAATTACTCTTTGTTAGAAAGCTAATTGGGAAAGAGGCAGATTAGATCTCTAAATATTTAAAGAGTTCCAGTGGGATTGATCTTTTTCTCAGCACCTACTAAGATTTTGTAATTTTATCAATGTACAACTTATCAGATATCTATGATCCCGGGAGGATTAAGCACTGTGTCCAAAGTCAATTGTGTTTAAATTGAGTTTAAGCAATCGGACTGGTTCAGATGCATTCAATTATTTAAATTAAAAAAAATCTAAGTTGATTCACATGAACTATTTCTTCCATATTCATTTAAAGCTGGACAATTTCAGTTTTATGGAAATCTCTATTAGCCTCTATGCAAGAGCTGATCACACGCAAAGTGGCAGCTAAGGGACTAGGGATCAGTGGTTTTGCCAGATGCTGTTTAAAGGGTAACTGTTATGAATTATGTATTCAAGAGAAATTTGTACAAGAATGGATGTTCTAAATGCATATCTGTCTCTGAAATGTACTGTCTTTATAAATAATAATGTTATTAAAAGTTTTTTTTCTAGTTCTAATTCAGTGGACAACTAAAAACAAAAGCACTTCTTAGTATAGTTTTATTTATAAAAGACATTCAATTATTGAGCCGGATATACAGTTGCAACATATATTATTCCATTACTAGTGATGGATTTAGCTCGATACATATAGAAGTAACCGGTCAGGTTACAAAGAAATCAAGTCTACACAATCTCTTTATATTTAGGAAGTTGCTTGTTTTGATAAAAGGAATCACATATCTAATGATAGATTTCATGATACAGAGGCAGTAGAAATGGAGGAGGGATATACTTGTATATAAAAACTATAATGATCTTTCTGAAGCAAACATCCCAGTTTTACCAGTGCAGGGCAATATTACAATATGTATTCATTACTTAAAAACACTTTCATTTTTTGAAGGGATCTGTTCCTGACTGTTCCTTTAAGGGATCGCATTCAAAATTGTGTCCTGGAGAATGCCATTATGACCAGTAATCAAGTTCATGGCTTGATAAAGGATAGGTCATATCAGACTAATTTTGGGCAGCTAAATGGCAGATGAGATTCAATGTTGATAAATGTAAAGTCATGCACCTGGGATGTAAAAATATCCAATCCACGTATACCTTTAAAGGAATTGTTCAGTGTAAAAATAAAAACTGGGTAAATAGATAGACTGTGGAAAATAAAAAATGTATCTAATATAGTTAGTTAGCCAAAAATGCAACGTATAAGGGCTGGAGTGATTTGATGTATAACATGTCAGTCAGAAACTACTTCCTGCTTTTCAGCTCTCTTGGTTTACACTGACTGGTTACCCTGGTTACCAGGCAGTAACCAATCAGAGACTTGAGGGGGGGGGGCACATGGGTCATTTCTGTTGCTTTTGAATCTGAGCTGAATACTGAAGATCAATTGCAAACTCACTGAACAGAAATGTACCATGTGGCCCCCCTTCAAGTTGCTGACTAACTCAGAGTTATAGAGCTGAAAAGCAGGAAGTTGGATTCTGGCTGTTTTATTAGACATCTGTTCACTCCAGCCTTTATACATTACATTTTTGGCTAACTAACTATATTAGAAACATTTTTTATTTTGCACAGCCTATCTATTTACCCAGTTTTTATTTTCACACTGAACTATTCCTTTAATGGGACTGCACTAGGCAAATCCATAATAGAAAAGGAATCCTTGTAGATAATAAACTTGGCTGTAGCAAGCAATGCCAGTCAACAGCTGCAAGGGCAAACAATGACTTGAGGAGCTCAAACCGGACATTATTGAATTAGAGAGGGTCCAGAGACTAACTTGGTAAAAGGTATGGAAAATCTTAGCTATGAGGAAAGACTGATCAAGTTTGGGTTGTTCACACAAGTTGATCCAGTGACTGGTCTGATTGCCATCTTGGAGTCAGAAAGGCATTGTCTCCTCTGAGGCAAATTAAAGAGACTTCAAAAGGTTTGTTTTGCCTTCCTCTAAATCAACTAGTAGTTAGGCAGGTTATATACAGACTGAAAAGGTTTAACTTGATGAGCATGTGCCTTTTTTCAATCAAATTTACTATGTTACTACTGTATAGTACAGTTATGGGATCCGGTATCTGTAAACCCGTTATCCAGAAAGCCACGAATTACAGAATGGCCATCTCCCATAGACTCCATTAAAATTAAATAATCCAAATTTCTAAAAATGATTTACTTTTTCTCTGTGATAATAAAACAGTAGCTTGTACTTGATCCCAACTAAGATATAATTAATCCTTATTGGAAGCTTAACCAGCCTGTTGGGTTTATTTAATGTTTACATGATTTTCTAGTAGACTTATGGTATGAAGATCCAAATTACAGAAAGATCCCTTAGCATTCTGGATAACAGGTCCCGAGCATTCTGGATAACAGGTCTCATACCTGTACTACTATCTTTATACCTAAAGTAATTTTGATTTTGGTCAAAATTCACAATTTAGAATTCAAAACCACCAATTTGAATGTGAGATTAATTACACCTTGACCCTGAAAACAGTTCTAATTCGATACTTCACATCTAAAACCTGTGGAGTTCATGTACAAGTCAATGGTCCGTTGAACCATTTGAAGATGGTAATAACCTTCCTGACATTCAAGGTTTTTTTTGGAGGAAAACTAAGATTAGAATTCATTAAATTTTCAGGGTCATTCCTATTCAATTGAGTTTTTTCATAAATAACTTCCCATTCAAGTTATGAGTACATTCTAATTTATTACAGTTAAAAAACAAAACAAATCACATAACTTGAAAATCTGAGCTTTGATAAATAATCCCCTAACAGTAAAGAAACATAGTTTGTCATGCCAGGGATACTGTACTGAAATTCACAACAGAACATTTTCTTAAAATCCTCACCCCACTGCTATGAGGCAGGTATCATAATCATTGTGCTATAAAGCCACCCCCCCCCCACACACACACACACAGATCTCTAGTGTTTGCTAAGGTTTATGGTGCTTAAGTAGAATAATTGTTTTCCACTGGGGTAAAACTTCTTCTGATCTTTTCACTTTCACTTTGAAAGGACAAGGATAGGCAAAAAATAAAATCCTATTTTTACTTTCTTTAATGAAAAAGAAACCTTTCTTCAATATACTTTAATAAAAAAAATGTGTACCATTTTTATAAGAAACCTGACTGTATGCAGTGAAATTCTCCCTTTATTTACTGCTGTGGATAGGAATTGTCAGACGGTCCCTAACTGCTGAGCAGGGAAACAATCATACTTATGAACAGCAGGGGGAGCCCTCGTCTTACTTACCAGCCATGCAGGATTCAAGCAGCTTTGTTTATGACAATCCCTAAGCAGCCCAGACCACACTGAGCATGTGTAGGGACAGGGTCCGGCCAAGATGTTTAACAAAGTTACAAGATGACAGCCCCCTGTGGCCAACTTTGAAAGCATAAATCATTTGTTTGATTAGGCTTTGTGGTGCAGTCAGTTCATGCTTATGTTTAGTATACAAAATACAGCATTTCTAGCCTTATTCTATTTTAGACTTGTCCTTTAATGACAAGTGATTGGCTTATGGTTTATGTTGAAAAGTCTTTGCCGAACACATGTTCAATGTACTTCCAAGTAATACCCCTTGACTAGGGATGGGCGAATTTGACCAGTTTCGTTTCACCAAAAATTCACCACCGGCGAAATGTCGCTGACGCCCATTAAAGTCTATGGGCATCAAAAAAATGTTGTCACACAACTCCATACAAGTCTATGGGCATAATTTCTGCGGCGAAACAAGGCGAAAAAATTCTCCCATCCCTACCCTTGACTAAAGTGGGAAGAAATAAACGCCTTTTCTTCAGGATCCCCTTGTACCTAATGCAAAATCCCCCTACTTCCCCTCAAGTAGTGCTGTTGTTACACCACTGAAACCCGTTTTCCCTTCCACTTATGCAAATCCTGTCATCAGTGATTGCCATTTCATATACTCAAATATAAAATTTCTATGTGCCAACAGGAATTGTGTATTATAAGCACAGGGGAACAATAAATTATGCTGAGAATCAATGTACAGTTCCATGTCTTATTTTTCTTCCTGCAATGATAACATTTGTACTGGCTCTGTAATAGACAGACATTCTGGAGACATTTGGTTAATCAGATATTAAATTAATCAAACTACTCCTTTTAAACTAACTAAAGGTTAAGTCTGCTGGCATTTTAGTTTCAAAAAGCTGCTTTTTAAGGATTAATGAACATGACTCACTAGACAAATCTTCGGTTTGACACCGGCTTTTAAATGTCTTTTATGACACAAGTAATCTTGTTATTTCATAGCTTTGTGTAAATCTAAAATATGTAATAGATGAGCAAAACCACGAAAAACACTGATTTGGGACTCTGAATTGGGTTTATTTAATGTTTACAGGGCAAATCTTTTGAAATAAAAAATAACAAAGTGATATAAAAGTTATACCTAAAATAATCATATCAAGATTTCAGAATATTTTAGTTCATTTTTCAAGCTGAACTAAAATTTATGTAGAGTATGTATGTATGTATGTATGTATATTTTTATTTGTATAGCGCTCCTTGAGGGCACAGCACTGTACAGCAAAACAATAAATTAGTAGTAACAAAGAAGGGGTCATTGAAATAAAAAGTAACAATTAGTGCAATATTAGAAATAAAATTCACATAAATATAAAATATAATTACAATACAGATTAAGGGGGGGCGTGGCTAGCTGGGCTGCAGGGAAGACGTGTCTTCGAGTGCTCCTGGTGCCGATAGCCAAAAAAGCAGGCATAATACCTACTACAGAGCCATCAGGGGGTGCAGAAACAAGAGGGATTCACCTCGCACACCCTGGCCTTCAGGAACTCTGCCAGGTGCTCAAATACCAGGAGGGATCGGCACCCCCCCAAACCAATGGCATAAGAAAAAAGGCAATGGCACACTGGGCACGATCAAGCAGGGTAAACCCTTGCAGAGATTTATTTGCACACGATGCAACGTTTCGTGGTGGTCCCCTTTGTCAAGCATGCTTGACAAAGGGGACCACCACGAAACGTTGCATCGTGTGCAAATAAATCTCTGCAAGGGTTTACCCTGCTTGATCGTGCCCAGTGTGCCATTGCCTTTTTTCTTATGCCATCAGGGGGTGCCCCATATCCCTATTAGGGATAGGAGGACAAAGACCACCTGGATGCCCCAAAGGGAGACACGGAAACGGCAGTTGGAGAGAGGTTCCGAGGTGCCAAGCCGCGGCCTTAATTTGAAAGACGCGCACAGCGCATATACAGCGCGTAGAGCGCGAACAAGGATCTGGCGATAGTGCCGCAGCTGGAAAAAAACGGAGGTAACCACAGGAAGGGTAAGCTCCTCCAATTTAAACTATAGGGGACCAACAAAGCTGTCGTAACATAGAGGAAATTGCAGTAAAGTATCTAAAAGCACCCAAAAGGGAATAGGGAGCAGGCAGCTCAAAATAACACAGCCAGGAAGACAGGAAGGAGATATGCCTGTGTAATTCAATAGCTTGGCACCCACAGTCTGATCCCAGCAGCAAACCAATTTGAGAAAGATATGGGGGGCCGACAAAAATATAGCCGGGAAAATGCGGCAAAGGAAAATACGGGCACCAGGAGTCAGCAGACCTCACAAAGGGACATTGCACCCATGTTTCATAAGAAAACCAAAGAACGTAAGAGAGCGTCAAAAGGGGCTCTGACAAGACGAGGAAGAGAAGAGAGGGCGGATAGCCCCACTAGAGAGCCTGTAGAGTCAGGCAGTGAAAGCGAAGGGGAGAATGACTTATATTCACAAATTGCAAAGCTACAATCAAAGGCAGACATTAAAGATATGCTGCGTGACGTAACATGTCCATCAAGGAAGATATACAGGATATTAAAAAGGACTTGGCAGCTATGGTGCAGCGTACCGAGGAGATCGAAGGTAACGTATCTAAACTGCACACCAAACAGGAGGCCTTATATTCAAAAATGCAACAGCAGGATAACATCATCCTAGATCTCCACAGACAGTTGGAGGATCAGGAAAATAGGAGTAGGAGGAACAACATTAGGGTAAGGGGAGTACCAGAGAAAATACAGAAGGAAGAAATAAATACCTTTCTACAGCAGATCTTCAATAATATATTGAATAAAGAAAAGCCTTTGGATATACAAATAGAGAGAGCCCATCGGGTTCAGAAACCTAAAATGGTACCCCTAAATGCCCCAAGAGATATTCTGTTTTCTATAAAGGAAGAAATCCTACAAAAAGCAAAAGAAGTGGATAACATTATATACGAAGAGAATACAATTAAATTATTCCAAGACCTGTCAAGGTTAACACTTCGTAAAAGAAAAGCACTGAAACCCCTTACAGATTTATTGAGGGAGGAAAAGATCCTCTACAGATGGGGATTCCCCTTCTCACTGACGGTAATTAAAGATGGGATAACAGCGATAATCCGCAATCCGAAAGATACGGACAATTTTCTTAAAAAACAAAAGCTTCCGGAGATTCCAGATTCCAGATTGGCCATTGGACTATATGCGTATCCCAGACCTGAAGCTGGATGTACTAGAAGAGTGGAGCACTAATCCTACTGTGCAAAAAAACACTTCTATACGGACAACAGCTAAGGAGAAACCCAAGCCTTAGAAGTAACCGAATGTGAAGCATGAAGAGAACATTTGGATATAAATAGGAAATTGTGTTTGAAGCTATCAAGCTTCCTGGATTGGACCCTTTAATGTGGGATAAAGAATACGACATTGTATTATTGGAAAAGGGAACCAGGCGAGGGTAAGGTATAAATCAGCTGTGTATGATGGTAACTGGTCCCTGGAAAGGGTTATGAAAATAGACAAGCAATCTATAAAATATAAAGTATAAAACAATTGTATAGGAAGAGAAGCAAGATCAGACATGTGGGGGTAAAGCTTTGGAGAGTATGGAGTTTAATATCTTTCTGTGGCCGAGTCAACCGAAAACCCCCCAAAAAAGTGGTTATTCCACTTCAGCCGCTGGTAATAACTGGCAGCTTCAGGGAAAGAGCCCTGGAAAGCTCGAGCGGCATAATTTTTTTGATATTTTTTCCCCTTTATTTAAGGTGTATTTTTTTTCCCCCTTTTTTCCTGTTCCTTTTTTTTTTTATTTTGAGGTGTATTACCCACGTGATGGGTTTGAAGTGTGTTATGAATTCTCCATGGGGTTAATATTCTATATAGTTAAACAAAAGTCAAGTCAGAAACATAATTGTGATGTGCTCCGATAGTATGAATAAGGTAACCAATATGGAATGTAAAGTTCTTTCTCTCAATGTAAATGGTATGAATGAACCAGTTAAGAGATCAAGGGTATTTCATGAATGTAAAAAATATAAAGCAAAAATTGTGATGTTACAAGAAACCCATTTTAGACATAATCAGGTACCAGTGTTGAAGTGGAAGGAATATCCACATATGTATATGAGTAATAATCCAGAAAAGAAGGCTACAGGGTCATAACTTTGGTGCATAGAGATTTGCCATTCAAACTGATATGACTATATCTCGGATTCAGAAGGAAGGTACGTGATAGTAAAGGGCAAATTAGCTAACCAGATATGTATGGTGGCAAACGTCTATGTACCAAATAAAAGGCAAACCATCTTTAAACAACAGTTTTTACGGGTCTTAGGAAAATTCGGGGAAGGCCTAATTATAATGGGAGGAGACCTAAACATTATGATGAACCCATTAATAGACTCTTTCTCTAGCAAAAGTAATATTTCTTATAAAAGTCTTAAGGGAATAAAGAAGGCTTGTATGGAATTATATTTGGTAGATATGGAGGGTGACCAACGCCAAAAAGAAAGATTACACACATTATTCCAAAACACATCAGGTATATTCAAGAATTGACTATATTTGAGTGTCGCAAAAATGGGTACATAATTTTCAACAAGCCTATATTGGGGTATCAACAATCTCAGATCATTCCCTGGTGATGGTTAGCTATAACATACCAAATACAATACGACCAGAATTCAACTGGCGATTTAATGAATCTCACTCCATTGTTATTATCTTATTATAACTTTATATCGGATAAGGAGGGCTTTCATATGCAAGCTCAAGAAGCTCATATTACTATCATACCTAAACAGGATAAAGACCCACAACAGTGATCAAGTTATAGACCTGCAATCTGGCTTCCGCCCATCACACTCGACTGAAACTGCACTCACCAAAGTAACCAATGATCTTCTATTGGCAAAGTCTAAAGGTCATTATTCCATTCTAATCCTTCTTGATCTCTCTGCAGCCTTTGATACAGTTGACCACACACTCCTCCTTGACATTCTACACTCATCTGGCATTCGGGACACTGCTCTTTCATGGTTTACATCTTATCTGTCTGACCGTTCCTTTAAAGTTTCCTTCTCTAACTCTACTTCTACTACTTTCCCACTCTCTGTTGGAGTTCCTCAAGGCTCTGTTCTTGGCCCCCTGCTGTTCTCGCTCTATACAACTTCACTAGGAAAACTCATTCAGTCATTTGGACTTCAGTATCACCTTTATGCTGATGACACCCAACTCTACTTGTCTACTCCTGATCTTTCTAACTCTGTCCTTTCCCAAGTCACAGACTGTCTCTCTGCTGTCTCCTCCTGGATGTCACAGCGCCACCTGAAACTGAACCTTTCTAAAACAGAACTCATCATATTTCCTCCAAGATCTTCCCCTGTCCCTCAGATATCACTCACCGTAAACAACACCACCTTTCATTCCACCACACAGGCACGCTGCCTAGGAGTCATCTTAGACTCTCATCTATCTTTTTCACCACACATTCAAACACTTGCAAAATCTTGCCGTATTCAACTGCGCAACATTGCTCGAATATGACCCTATCTCAGTTCAGAATCAACTAAAACACTGATTCAGTCTCTCATCATCTCCCGCCTTGATTACTGCAACTTACTCCTCACAGGTATTCCAACAAGTCACCTTTCACAACTCCAATCTATTCTAAATGCGGCCGCTAGACTCATTCATCTAGCTCGCCGCTCAACATCAGCTGCTCCCATATGTATGTCCCTTCACTGGCTCCCAATCTCATCTAGAATCAAATTCAAATTACTTACACTCACATTCAAGGCCCTTAATAAAGAAACCCCTCCCTATATTTCATCTCTAATCTCCAAATACACTCCTTCACGAAACCTACGCTCTGCTTCTGATCTTCACCTCACTTCTCCTCTGGTGACTTCTGCCCATTCTCGTCTACAAGACTTCTCTCTGGCTTCTGCTTTTCTCTGGAACTCTCTGCCACAAGCTGTCAGACTTTCCCCTTCCTTCCAAACTTTCAAGCGCTCCTTAAAGACCCATCTGTTTAAAGAGGCCTATTCGATGTACCTTAATTAATCATTGCTGTATCAAAAATGACAAATTGTTTATACAATCCTAATGTCTCAATTATACCCTAACCTTTTAGTTTGTAAACCCTATTGTACTCTGTAATCCTTGTCTGCTATCCACCATTTATTCCCTGTTTGCTATAACTGCAGTAAAGCACTGCGTATCTTGACAGCGCTATATAAATAAATAAATGATGATGATAGACCTATTTCATTAATAAATATAATAATATATATTGATAATGGGTTGAGTGCAGAGGACTCTTGTATTTCATTAATAAATATAGATATAAAATTATATGCACAAATTTTAGGAAACAGGATAAAACAGTTCTTACCCTACCTTATTCACCCAGATCAAGCTGGGTTTGTACCAAAGAGAGAGGCAAAAGACAACTTAGCAAAAACTGTATCCATAATAAAGTAAGCTCAAAGAACTGAAACACCGACGCTTATACTTACCACGGATGCAGAGAAGGTGTTCGATAGAGTATCCTGGGTATTCCTGGAGAAAACCTTGGATGGCTTTGGTCCAGGAAAAAAAATAAAGCAGAGGATATTAGCATTATATAATAGACTGTCAGCCAGAGTTAAAATTAATGCCACGTTATCGCCAAGGGTTCAGATATTAAATGGGACGAGGCAAGGATGCCCTTTATCTCCAATCCTCTTTATATTAGTAATGGAAGTTTTACTTTCCCACATAAGAAAAAATACAGATATTTCGGGATTGGAAATGAAGGTCAAGGAATATAAATGCGCAGCATTTGCGGATGACCTGATGATGTATATTACGAAACCACAGGTGACACTGCCGAATTAAGTGAGGCTTTTGGACAAGTTTGGAGAACTATCCAAATTTAAAATAAATTATACAAAGTCAGAGATACTAAACATTAATGTCTCTAAAGACATAGCAGAATTGGTAAAAAAGAATTTCTTTTGATTGCTATGGAGTAGCTCTACGATTAAATATCTGGGGGTTAAAATACGAGCAGATGTGGATAAAATCAGGAGAACTATTTACCGCTTTTGACAACTCTACAAAAGACAATAGACAAGTGGAAAAATCTAAGGATATCCTGGTTTGGGAGAGTCCAAGCCATAAAAATGATTCTAATGCCCAAGGCACTTTATATATTCCAAGTGTTACCTATAGAAGTACCCCAAACTTTTTTTAATTCATTTAAATCGATATTAACTAGATATATTTGGGACGGGAAATGCCCTAGGTTAAAATATAAAATGCTAACTAGGTTAAAAGAGAAAGGGGGCTTGGGATTACCGGACCCTCGTTTATATTATATAGCAATTCACCTGGGGAGGATTCTAGATTGGACAACTAGAAAAGAAAAGAAAGAGTGGGTTATCTTGGAACAGCAGTGGTATCAATACCCATTATAAAGTGCATTGTGGGTAGATAATTGGCCAGGGCTTAAAACGGTAATCCAACACCCACTGATTAAAGCAACTATGAGTGTGGCACAAAAACAAAATAGCTTTGCATCTCACCAGCCCCCCATATGTGCTTCAACCCCTGATGTGTAACTTGAATTTTCTACCAAGTTTGGAAAGAGGGTCCTTTTCAAGGTGGGAGAAATGGGGAGGCAGAAATACAAAAATAAGAGATCTGGTGAGAGAAGATAAGATGATACCCCTTAATGAGATACAAAAACGATGGGGAAAACACCCCAAAGATTTATGGAGATATAACCAGGTGAACCATTATATACAATCACTTGGACATCAAAACTGGGAAAGAACCCTGACTCAGTGGGAACCATTAATAGAGGAAGATCCAGTAATAACGAAATCATTATCGAAAATCTAGAGGATGATTTTAAATCATGAGCACTTCAAAATCCCTACGTTCTGTTCACAATGGGAAAAGGAATTGGGTATTATCTCTCAGAGCAAGGGTGGGAAGAGGTATTTAAGTATGGGCATAAGATGTCGAGGGCCTCTAAGACAAAAGAAACAATTTATAAATTGGTAACCAGGTGGCACTATACACCAGTAAGGTTTAAAAAGATGTATCCGCATTATTCCAATGTTTGTTGGAGATGCAATGAAAGTGAGGAAACCCATATACATATCTGGGTAACTTGCCCAGCTTTGAAGGAGTTTTGGGACCAGGTGCTAGATACAATCAATAAAGTAACAGCATCCAAAATAAGTAGTGACGAGTGGGCACTAATTTTATTGAATATTAAGGGTGATAATTCTATAATGTTGAAGGAACCACTGACCTTTCATCTGCTCCAATCAGCAAAGGTTCTTATACCTAAGCACTGGAAATCAAAAGAGGCCCCTTCTTATATTAAGTGGTTGGCGGTAGTAGAAGAAATTAGGCAATTAGAAGAGTTAACATACTTATATCAAAATAATAGTGTAAAATATTGGAAGATTTGGTCCCCTTGGCACAGATTTGTTGAGTCACTGCATCAAGGGGTAAATCAATAAGGAGTATAACAAGGAGATAGGAGCCTAGGAAAAGTAACAGATGAGAGGTTAAGATGGAGTAATCAACATAATTAATGTGTGAATATTATGAAGCCAATGTCTGGTTTATGGTTTCTTGTTTTTTTTTTGTTTTTTTTGTTTTTTTTTATTAATCAGTACACCTGTCTTCCCTCGTCCCTACCCTTATTGTTTTTTGTACCCCTTTCCTAAGGGTCGAAAAGTTGTTTTGGTTTGTTTGACATCTCCTTTATTTTTTGTTTTTGTTTTGTTCTTTGTTGTTTCATGCTTTTTCTTTTTTTTTTCTCTCTGTAAAAAAAAAATAAACAAATAAACAATACAGATTAAGTGCTCAGTTTCAAGGAAACAAAAGGCTAGAGGACCCTACCCCGTAAGGCTTACAGTCTAAATGCGAGTGTAACTTACAGACACAATTCAGAGGGGTATTAAGGTGCAGGTTACAGTTTGTTACACTGTTATATAAATGTTCTGAAAACTTACTATGATTATCTTAAGATGGCCATTGATGTTGAGATTTTTAAAAGATCAGATCCTCATCGTGAGACCACGATCTTCTCGGAACGATCGTACGATCGTACGAATTTACCATCAACTAAAAAGACCAATTTGCCAGGAAAACAAAGGGGAGCTGCCTGCTTGGCCCTGCAAACATAGATAGATTGCACTGGGACTGACAAAGATTTTTTGACCTGGCCGATTTCTGACAGTCGGCCGAAAAATCGTAAGATGTTCGATCGTTCGAAACCCACTAACCGCACGATAATTTCGAAGGATTGGTCGGACTTCCTTAAATTCAGTCATTCAGCAAGAAGAATTGTTGCGTCTAAGGGGAGCTTTAATTAGCTAATAAAGGTATCACCTTTATACCACATTGCTATTTTTTATTTTATAGGGGTTGCCCTGTAACATTTTTACTGGCTAACATGGTACAACAACCATGCAATTTACCTGCAATTTAATGTTTACATAATGTTGACGTAATTTTCAAAGGAATGGCGATCCAAATTAAGGAGAGATCCCTCATCCAATCCCGAACATTCCAGACAAGAGATCCTATACCTTTACATATATGTATTATAACATAGATTCTTCTTCACTAATATGAATTCTTCTTCCAAATCACGTATTCTTATAATATGAAAACTTGCAACATATAACCAATAACCATTTTGTAACTGTTATCCACATACAGGTTGAGTTTCTCTTCATTAATCATCAATTTAGCAATGACTTTTCTGGAGAATGTGTTGCTTTAGGCAGAGTTAAATGAGAATTGTTAGATTGAATTTTTATGAAACGTCTGTACAACTGCAGATTACTAAACTTGAAAAATCAACTGAGAATCCTTATGCAAAAAACTCAAAGCTTTATTTTTTCCTGTCCTAGGTCTTTTTTTGTATTTTGTAGGAAATGAAAATGAAGGTTTTACATTTATCCGGACTACTGAATGATTACTATTATTCTCCAAATTCAAAATTACTCATATATAAACTGGGACATCTTATTTCATGAGTCTGTGCATAAATGTTGTGGGAAGGAATATTAGGGGGCAGTTGAAATTCCCATGTGAGTTTCATGCTGGAAAAAACTTGGCAAAACCTTGAATTTTTTTTGTCATTTTACAAAAACAGACTTTTGAAACTAACAAAAACGTTGGCACCTAAAAGTTTTAAAGGAACTTGTTATGAGGAATAGGGATGTAGCGAACCGCCGACAATGTGTTCGCGAACGCCGTTCGCGAACAACGGCAAAAAATGCGAACAGTTCGCGAACAGTTTGCGAACGTCGAACATCCGAAAATCGTTCGATTCGAACGATCGAAGGATTTTAATCGTTCGATCGAACGATTTTCGTTCGAATCTAACGATCGAAGCCATTGGATCGAATGATTTCATTCAATCCAATGGCTTCGATTGTTCGATTCGAACGAAAATCGTTCGATTTTAGCGATCGAATGGTCGAATGGTCGAACGATTTTGACGCGAATGCCTATTGGCAAACATCGCGCGACGTTCGCGAACTTGCGGCGGACGCGAACAGTCGAAGTTCGCGCGAACTAGTTCGCCGGCGAACAGTTCGCTACATCCCTAATGAGGAATGCTTGGGATTTCCGGATAAAGGATCTTTCCGTAATTTGGATCTTCATACCTTAAGTCTACTTGAAAATCATGTAAACATTAAATAAACCCAATAGGCTGGTTTTGTTTCCAGTAAGGATTAATTATATCTTAGTTGGATCAAGTACAAGATACTAAGATACTCTTTTATTATTACAGAGATATCAGGAAATCAGTTTAAAAGATTTGGATTATGTAGACAACAGCATTTCCGTTATTCAGAACTCTCTGGACAATGGGTTTCCAGATAACAGATCTCATATCTGTACAAGCAATCTTAAATTGGCCACTGTCACAGCTGTTCCATATTCTTCTCATGAGATGTACCAAATCATTTAAAGGTGAATATATATAATGTATAATATTATGAATAATATAATTTAATAGACTTCTACTTAACAGTTAACTAAGGAAGTAAACTTGGCCAAGTTTTGACAAATATATTCCATTATTCCATTATACCTGAAATACCGTCTAATTTTAAAATAAAAACATTTCATATTTATTTAAAAAATTTTGAAACCCATTTTGTTTTATACACCTAATTTTGGGGTACAGTTAAGGGATCTGGTATCCCGAAACCCGTTATCCAGAAAGCTTGGAATTACGAAAAAGGCCATCTTCCATAGGGGCAAATTCACTAAGTGCCGAGAATGCTCTAGCGACGCCATCACCGCACTTCTCAGGCAAAGTTTCGCCAGGGCTCCGAAAATTCACTAAAATTCAATGTTGCGTTTTGGGAGGCGAAAGGTAGCGAAGTTGTGCTACCGTTAATTCGCCAAGCAAAGCGAAGTTACGCTAGCGATGCCTAATTTGCATACGGCCCCAAGTTACAGTACAATGGACGTATATGTAGCAGCAAATACATTACACTACACAAGCCTGGGAAAGCTTCATATAATAAAATAGAGTTGTTATATTGCCCTATACATGTGCCCAGTGTATAGTTTATGTGCCATATGTTAGGAAATGTAGGGGGGAAGGAGATTACCCCCCCAAAAAAAATTAAGATCTTTTGCAGCCTATCACCCTTAAAAAAGTTTTTGGGGACTTAGAAAAAATTTAAACTTTTTTTGAAGTTGCGAAGTAGCGCTAGAGTAGGTCCAATTCACTAGTGAATTTACGCCAGCACCCGTTTCACTAGCATTAGCCCTTTAGTAAATTGCCCCATAGACTCCACTATAATCAAATAATCCAAAATTTTTAAAATGAATTCCTTTTTCTGTAATAATAAAACAGTAGCTTGTACTTGATCCCAACTAAGATATAATTAATCCTTATTGGAAGCTTAACCAGCCTATTGGGTTTATTTAATGTTTACATGATTTTCTTGTAGATTAAGGTATGAAGATTCAAATTACGGAAAGATCCGTTATCCGGAATACCCCAGGTCCTAACATTCTGGATAACAGGTCCTATACCTGTATTACTATATTCTATAAATGTTTTCTATCAGTTTAACATTGCTATTTTATATAGATTGAAAAATATTATACTTTTGTATCTTCAGTCTGTTCTATTTCTTATCCATGGTAATGCATTAGTAGTTATTGCAGACACATATGGGGCACATTTACCTAGGGTCAAATAGCAAGGGTTAATTAACCCTCGATATTCGACTGCCGAATTGAAATCCTTCGACTTTGAATATTGAAGTTGAAGGATTTAGCGATATTCCTACGATCGAACAATCAAAGGAATAATCGTTCGATCGAATGATTAAATCGTTCAATTCTAACGATTCGAAGGATTTTAATCTATCGATCTAAGGATATTCCTTCGATCAGAAAATTGTTAGGAACCCTTTGGGGACCTTCCCCATAGGCTAACATTGGCCTCGGTAGGTTTTAGGTGGCGAACTAGGGGGTCGAAGAATTTTTTAAAGAGACAGTACTTCGACAATCGAATGGTCGAATAGTCGAACGATTTTTAGTTCGAATCGATTTGAAGTCAAAGGTCGTAGTAGCCCATTCGATGGTCGAAGTAGCCAAAAAATACATTCGAAATTCAAACTATTTTTCCTCTATTCCTTCACTCGAGCTAAGTAAATGGGCCCCATAGTGATAATGCATAATGTACCTTTGTCTACAATAATTTCAAAATCCTTCTATATAAATACGCAGTTTAAATTTGATTAATAAAAATTCTTATAAACAGCAAATATAACTATAATAATAATATAATGAATTACTTTAGTATAATATAATTTACTTAATTTATAATATAAGAAAATATATTATGTAACTTTACACTATAGTTTAATTTAAAACAATCAGTGATTTTTTTGTATTTTACATTAATTTGTTAGAATATGCAATTCCCATCATCTTGCATACTTCTGTGATACTTCTTCAAAGGTTTTTTAAAAACCAAAAAGGCATGCATGGCAATTCTTGTCCTGACTGGAGGAGAGCAGTCTACCCCTACATTGTTTTAGTGGTACAAGTTGTACTGGGGCTTTCTGGATATGGCATCTTTCCTTAATTTGGATTACCATACTTTAAATCTGCTAAACATAATTTAAACATTAAATAAACAGAATAGTATTATTTTGCCACCAATACAGATTCATGCAGCTTAATTAGGATCAAGTACAAGCTACTGTTTTATTATTGTAGAAAAAGGAAATCATTTTAAAAATTAGAATTATTTGCTTAAAAAGGACCCTTAAGGAGATGAACATGCCATAATTCAGAGCTTTCTGGATGATGGGTTTTTCGATAAGGGATCCCATACATGTACTAATAAATGCAATTTAAAGTCTTGGTGCCAATTTTGTCTTGACAATATTTTGTTGCTGCAAAATTTTTCCCCGTGGATTTTTGCTGCAGTTTCGCCAAAAAAATTGCAGATGGCAAAGTGTCGAATTTCACCATGAATCCATGCCTGCCGAAAAAAAAATCGCTCATCACTATATACCAATATTTAAAAATATCTGGACATATATATGCTCTTTACTACTGTTCTGTGTTCTCTTCTTACTTGACCATGGGCATAATGTATATTATACAGTTACAAAACTTTTTTGTAACTTTTAGTTTTATTGATTTTCAATCATTAGTGAAGTAAATGTCTACTGTACAGAGCAATAACTCTATATGCGCCTGAAAGATATATTTATTTTGTTCTTTTAGAGAAGCATTATTGTACTCAATGTAGTGGAAGTGATCACTGCATGGCTGAGCTTCTGTGTTTTCCTCAGTCTATTCCATTTTTAGAGGTTGCTGAAAGTTTAATGCTACTTTAAAAGCAGGCCAGGAAGTCTATTTAAAATTAATGAGCTTTAAATCAGCATAACTTGTACCTGTAGTATATAGGCTAGATTTAATACAGAAACTAAATGCTATAACCCTCCTGATTAAAATGGCAAATTACTTTTAATAAGATTAGATAGGGATCTTGCACAATTATTGTCAATAGGGAGGTTATGGAAGAAAATCAGCCTATATCCTACCCATGTAAAAGCCCTTTCTCTTTAAAGAAAATGCTGGTCCAAGCATACTGTATATAAAGAAGCACCAGCATATTCTGCAGAATTGTACAATGTACTGGGACCAACACAGATACAAAACACATTGTCATAGCATATTCAGAATGGGACAAATCTAAATAGAGTTAAGAGGGTCCAGAATCCCATAGAGCGTCACTGGAACAGTTGGAGCGGAGTGGGACATGACTGAGGGACAAATGGGACTGTTTTGGGGAAGGTGCAGTATGGCATTATGGGGATTGTAGTGAAAAGCAGGCAGTTTGGAAGGAGGGGCTTAAGCTATAAATAGGAGAGTGTGAGGCGGGAAATCAGTCAGGAGGAGGCACGGGGAAAATCGTTTCCCTCCCTCCTGCCCGCCCGAATAAGAGGGGTTGTTTAAAAGTCGCAGCTTTGGCGTAGTTGGGCTGCCTTACTGGGTAGTCAAAAGGGGTAAGGTGAGATTGGCCTGGGGCTAGGCTTAGGGGAAAGGAGGCACAACAGCCATAGAAATAAGTGATGGAGGCCTAGTTCAGGCTGGAGAACGCGTTTGGTTAACAGGAATACTGTAAGTTATTGCAAACGTGTGTTAAATGTTATATGCAGCCTTCAGTGGCTTGTATTTTTACATGTGTCAACATGTCACTCATTTTGGTATATGCAGCCTTCAGCGGCTATTGTGTTTTTTACACATGTAAGGAATGATATTTGTTACTATGTGTTATAAGAATAATGATGATGTGGTTGTGGTGAATAATTTACATACATTTGAATAAAGTTATGGAATAAATAAGATGCGGCCCTTTTCATCCATCATAGTCAGAACAGGCCGGGTCGTGACAGGCAGAGTACAAACGTAGTCAGGCAGGCAAAGGGTCAAACCACGAAGTCAATCAGGGGGATTTAGCAGATGAGGTAGTCGGATTTCAGGCAGGGGTCAGGATCCAGAAGTCAGAATAGTCAAAAAGCCAGGCAGGGGTCACAACAGGAATTAAGTATCAAAATACAAAGTAGCTAAACTCTCAGAAGCACCAGGAACAAACTCCTATAACGGGCAATGTGAATAAGTGCTTTGTGGCTTTAAATACTTTTAAATTTCGTGCCACTGCGCGCTGACATCAACGCCAGCACGCATGCACAAATAAATCAGGAAGCTGCGCCGCGCGCCTCAACTATTCCCCTTTTGCGGCCCAGAGGAGCAACGTGGCGGGCGTCCCTGCCAAGGGGACTGCAGGTTCCCCTGCAGACCCCCTCCCGCTAGACCACCAGGTACAGTTGTTACAAATATTTTTTTTGGAAGGGTTGGACTTGATGGGATTCTTTTTGATCCAATTATACTTTGCAACATGTTAAAAAAGCATCCATGTGTCATGTAATCATAAACTCACATTTTTATATCAAAGTGTCTTTTACTTTAAGAACCATATTAAGGAGATGATCTACTTATTTTCCCAAGTCAGACATTTATGCTTCTTAGCCCCAGATTGTAATGCTTTGTGCAGTTCAATAACAAATATACCAACAATGAGATCAGAATAGAGTATATAGCATATAGAGAGAGACAATAAATAAATTCGCTTTATTCCAGCAACATGACCTATACTCCTTAAATACAGTCTCCAGAAATATGACTCAAAATGCTGTACTGGTTTTTGCTTGGAGAGGGTACAAAGAAATAGCCTCATAAATATAGGGGGGCATGTTCATTTCTACAACCATAATGGAATCTAGCTTCCCCCATGCTGAGAAACATTACTAGAAATAAATGTTGCCTTTGACCATAGTAATGGCCTATTAAATTTAAAACTGAGCAATCTTACAACGTCCCATAGGCTCCTAATGGTTCATTTTCTCATGGTAAGAAAGGCACTCACAGCATTATACTGGAAAAATCCATAACAACATTACAATCAGAGGTAATAACAGCTATCAACTATAATGCAAAAATGTAACAAATTACATACAGTACCAGTGCAATCACAATATGCAATTCTACTCTAAAACAAGAGAGCTTAGTCTTCAATCACCTTGCGCAATTACAGATTCATCTGGCTTAACACCTAAATACTTAAACTGTCTGTATATATAAATTAGACATATTTACTAGGCAGTGCTATGATGATTATGTGACAGTTTAATAACTTAACAAAACAAATATGTCTGATCTTGCTAATACTTCTTGGTGAGTTTATTCTCCTTGAGCTGTGTATTTCCTGCTAAACCAGTCAATATGAGCTTTGCTGGATGAGTTAACCAAAATAAAAAAATATATAATATACATTTATATAATACAGGTAAGGGGCCCGTTATCCAGAATGCTTGGAACCTGAGGTTTTTTGATAATGGATCTTTCCATAATTGGATCTTAATACCAAAAGTCTAGTAGAAAATCATGTAAAGAATCATGCCTGCAAACCCCAGACTGAAAGCCGCCAAGGCATGGGATGCATTCTCTGTATTCAGCCCTTTGATTTTTGCTTTAATTGCCTTTGGATACATTTTTCCAGCAGGTAATTTTTCCGACCCCTCTTAGTCATTGTCAAGAAGCAATGTCAATACCAATTACTTTGAAGTCCAATGTTATGGCCACAGGTGCTGGATGTACTGTAGGCAAAGACTCACCAGAGCATAGGGGAACTGCCATTTTAAGCTTTGGGCAAAGGAAAATGTACATCTTTTCAACATAGTCAACAAACTTGTCATGATAGGTCCCAAGGTATTTAAATGGCTACAAGTAAAAGTTGGTAATCTATGATAAATGGGTAGAATTGTATTTTATCTGCAGCTGGTGTGGTTGATACAGTATATATTATACATACCCTGACTTCTCTTTAGTTTTTTTAAATATTGCTGTGTACTGATGGCATGCAAATATGGGCATAGACTCCAATTTATTTCTGAGAAAAGTCAAGAGGTTTGGAAAAAATGACAGCTGCCTTACTCAATTTTTTATTGTTTTGCAAGTTTTTGGGCAAAGTGAATCGGGACAGATTCACCCATCACTAAGGGGCCCATTTACTTTGCTCGAGTGAAGGAATAGAATAAAAAAAACTTCGACTTTGGAATGTTTTTTTTTGGCTACTTCGACCATCGAATTGGCTACTTTGAACTTCGACTACGACTTTGAATAGAAAGATTTGAACTAAAAATCGTTTGACTATTCAACCATTTGATAGTCGAAGTACTGTCTCTTTAAGAAAAACTTTGACCCCTTACTTCGCCACCTAAAACCTACCGAGGTGCAATGTTAGCCTATGGGGAAGGTCCCCATAGGCTTCCTAGCAATTTTTTGGTAGAAGAAAAATTGTTCGATCGATGGATTAAAATTTTTTGAATCGAACGATTCGAAAGATTTAATCGTTCCAGCAAATGATTTTTTGTTCGATCTAACTATTTGCGATAAATCCTTCGACTTCGATATTCGAAGTCAAGGATTTACATTCGGCAGTCGATTACCGAGGGTTAATTAACCCTCGATATTCGACCATATGTAAATCTGCCCCCAAATGTCATGGGGGTAAATGTAATATAAGAAAGAGAACACATTTGCATATAAAAATTAGCATGTTGCAATGTAATACTCTTAATCGGTCTTTTATTGCATTGCAAATCATAATTGCACATTGCACATTGTGAACCTCGTGAGCCCTGGCACGAATAAACAATTGAATCACATATCAGAGTCCTGCTGGATTTATTGCCTTACTGCATATTGTGAACCTTTAAGACCTGCTTGAAGGTGGCATAAACTTTTGGAGCAAACGTAACAATGTTTTTATTAAGAGCTTTTTATTACAGCACTGTGCACTATAACATTTGCATATTATAAAATCTGCAATCGCTATCCAACTGTAGCGTGAGAGGCAAAGTGTTTGCAAAGGCAAAATTGTTCACTTTGCAAACATTTATTTGGATTGCAAACAAATTGCAAATGATTTTTGTGTTAGTGACCAATATTACATTCCCCCAATGGACTTTTAACATACAGCAGAATGAATGAGTGGTGCAGAACCAGAATTAATACGGATAATATGGAAACTCAGGAGACGGCAGGTAGCTAAAATATAGAGTTGTTCGATAATGGGTCCTTTTAAGATTCCCAATTTACACAACACTTCATCTGAAATATAGTTGGAATTACTGGCACCTTAACCAACACGTTACTTGCTTTAATTATTCTTGCTACTTTCCACATATCAAAGATAATTGATGATTGATTGCTATGAGTTACCATGCTACTGCACAACTGCAATTCAGGTAAATGAAGAAATTTGTTTATTTATGTTTTTTTATGGGGCTTTCATTGGGGATTGGGGTTCTCTCTACTGGGAGGGGGGGTAATCCCCCATTACTGTGCTCCATGCCCCAAGCATATGCTACCCTTAACCACTCTCTATTTTCTCCTTTGTCACAATGCATGGGGTAGGGGGGGTTCATAAAGATAACCTGTGTATATCCAGGGACCCCCACCTTGTACAGGGAGAATGGGAACATACAGCTAACTACCAGCTAGCCCCATTAGGTTTTAATCAGAAATAGCCATGATCATCTCTGTGTAAGCATTTTCTCTAGTGCTGTCTTTGTGCAGAGAATGACGTATTCTGCGGGGCACTTTGTGCAGGTAAAACATAACTGATTTGAGAAACTTTCTTTGTCCCTGGCTTTAATTAGTTTTTTTAGCAGTCAAAAATATGGGTTGCAAAAATAGTTGCTTTTATGCTGATGAATAAAACAAACCTTTATTAGCACAACACAGACCCTCCCTCCCAGCAGGGTATGCCATTCTCTGTAAGACCAAAAAACTAAACTACATACCTGGTTCCCCCAATACATGCAATATTTGTCTTTTGCTGACTTTCTGCACTAGTTAAACATTTTCATTACTTGTGATGAATTTTTTAAAGATTTTTTTCTTCAAGAATCATACTTTTGGGTGTTTTTTTTATCTTTTTTTTATATATATTTTTAAATAGAGTGCTGCAGAACTCATCTGGCAGTGTTCCGATGCTGACAAGGCAGTGCTATTTGGTATTGATAGCCTTGTGCTCCTGCAGTAATAGAACGTTAACCTACACTTGTTTGGTTTCCATCACTGCTCTGCACTCAGGAGCCACTATCCATCTCTCTGTCTCTCGTCAATAATGCTGATGGACCCTCCAGACACTTATCAATATTTAACTCTCTCTCCCATTGACTCAGCAATTACCCAGTAATTGATTTAAGATTGATTATAGCCACGATAACATTTTAATGTTGATAACCATCAGAATGTGAATTTATTTGTCTTTATAGACCCTTTTTATTTCCTGATCGATGTTCTTAGGGTTAATGAGGCATGAAAAAGAAACATATTCTTTAGAATGAGCTGTGCTATATCTTCACTACCAATATTGTTGGGTTTGCATGGGTAATTTGCAAGATCTCTGCTAGAATACACAAACATAGCTGATCCCGTTTATTCATCTTAATTGTTATATATCCCAGGTACAGTACTGACATCTGTTTTACTATTAAGGGAGATAGTCATTGCAGTCACCATCAATAGTTTTGGAATCTCTCTACAAACTGGGAAATAGAAATTATGAACAGCCTCAACAGTATTAATCTAAAATAAGATGGAAGTATTTTTTCAATAGGCAACACACAGTATGTTTACGTTCACAATTCTACATTCATTACACATACACTGTAAGTTTTATTTTTATGTGTACAAATAAGAATAAAGCTGATTTTTTTAGTGAATGTAGTAAAAACCTTGACTTGTGAATGACCTCACTTCTCAGGTGAATGTTAAATATGTTTGACCAAGAATTACAAATTGTGCATTTTTTAGTACTTGATATGGTGTGCTATAGGCATATCACATTTCACATTCACTAAAATGAGAGGTGGCTTTTGTTAGTTTTAAAAGGATTCTGTCATGGGAAAATATTTTTTTTAAAAACACATCAGTTAATAGTGCTGCTCCAGCCGAAGTCTGCTCTGAAATTGCTTTTTCAAAAGAGCAAACAGATGTTTTTAGATTTAATGAATCTGACATTAGGCATGTGTTAGTTTTCCATGTGCCCTCAGTCATGTGACGTGTGCTCAATTAAAATTCAGTCACTCTTTACTGCTGCATTGCAAGGTGGAGTGATATCACCCCCCCTTTTCCCTCAGCGGCCTATCAGCAGAATAAAGGAAATGTAACAAGTTAGCAGTTCCCTGACACACAATAACAGCCCCCTGGTAGATATGAGAATAGCACTCAATAGTTAAAATCCAAGTTATACTGCGACTTCTCCAGTTATATTGAGCTTATCTGAAAGCACTTCTGGTGCTCGCTCTTTCTGAAAGCACAGGCTCAGGCACAATGACCAGAGATGGTTGCCTACATACCAATATTACTACAAAAAAATACACTTGTTCTTTCAGGAATACAATTTTATATGGTAGAATTAATTTTTTGTAATGTACACAGTGTCAGTTAAAAACACTTTTTAGAAACTTTTTTTCTCCGTGTGATAATCTAAGTGATGATTATACTGTCTTTTATGTCATTGCCATAATGAAATGCAGTTAACAAAG
Source organism: Xenopus petersii (assembly GCA_038501925.1). Classification (NCBI taxonomy): domain Eukaryota; kingdom Metazoa; phylum Chordata; class Amphibia; order Anura; family Pipidae; genus Xenopus; species Xenopus petersii. The sequence goes on along the minus strand of CM076679.1, from coordinate 92,922,375 downwards.
TACAGTATAGATGATGTGGAGCTCACAAAATAATGTAACTCAGACACATTTATCATTACAGAGTCCATGCCTGTTGTACCAATACTATAAATCTGGTTATGGATTCAATGCAATTAGCTTTCAAACAAGCCCAAATATGACTAGCTTACGCAGTCGGTTTGTCTATTTTTGGTCCAGTCCCTACAGACAAGATGTCATAAAAAATTCATAAAACCATTGATAAATAGTCAGCTCTTCTGACTAAACTTGGAGGACCCATTTCAATGGAGGCGGGTTATCTCAGTTGTTTCCCCTTGCCTCCAGGACCAGGAAATTCTATACTTGGAGCCAACTATAGGTTTTCTATGATTTCTCCCTTTCATTTTATAAACTATTTGTAATGCATCTAGGCAGTATTTTCTGGTCACATCTTATTGGTTGCTACATGTATCTGTTATATGTACCTGGGCATCTATTGTAAGTGCCTTTTATTATACATTGGGGTTATTTTCTAAGCATCATAAGTTGGTCTTTCCCCTTTGATTTTGTCTTCTATCTGTTACAGTCTTCATGGAGGATGAAGAGTGATTATACTATTATTAAACATTATAACTTTTGCCCTTTGAATAATAAGTAGATTTAGGTGACTATTCGGCATAATGTGCAAATTCACCATACATCACCAGGCATCACCATGTAAAAAATGGGTAGTGATTTTTAGTGACTGCTTAAAAATCTGGAAGCTAATGCTCCCATCCACTGCGGTTTTAATGGGTTTTTTCCCAGAACAATTTTAGCTTGAAGCTTGAATTTTTCCCATTGAAAAATTTACACAAGGTCTCAAGTGGTGTATACAGGTCTGGGATCTGTTATCTGGAAACCCATTATCCAGAAATCTCTGAATAACTGAAAGGCTGTCCCCCATAGACTCTATTTCATCCAAATAATCCAATTATTTCAAAATAATAATAAAACATTGCCTTGTACTTGATCCAAACTAATCAACGTTTTTGTGGTAAAACTATTGATATCAAATTATGCTCTGAAAAGCTCATATTATGATATTTATTAAGTGCACAATTTGTAAAGCTCTAATGAAAAAGCTGCCTAGTTCATGTAGTCGGAAATGGGAGCCATCTATGCCAATTTTAAGGTGTTTTTTTAAAAAAATGTTGACACATTGAAAATTATAAATAGAGTAAGAACTCAAGCTATTAAATTTTTTATAAATAAATTCCATACATTGTTTTCAAAATTTTTGTATTTGTATTTTTAATCAATAGGCAAGCATTTGAATCTTTTTTAAAAAGACTTTTGGACTTGGACCAAAAGAAACTTAGGAAGGTCAGCTGTATGCGCAAGAGTGAAAATGCTGACATCACAGCACACAGGTGCATAAAACAGGTAGAAGACTAAATCAGAAGCTTTTTAAAGCTTAGCAATTCCTATATCATTTACATCTTGAGAGAAAAGAAAAAAAAACAAAGACTAATTTCCTCTTAAAATTCTGCATTAAGCACCAAATCCCAGCACATTTCTTCCACTCTGTGTCGAGGGTGGAAGTCCAAGGGTTTTGTGAAATGATTCTGACGTCCAGTAATCTGCTAAACTGACCTTGCTGATCAGCCATGACCCAAATGTATTGCAAGGCATAATTACTCTGGAACAAAAATCTTTAGTAAGGGGCCAAGAGCCTCAAAGGGTGTAAAATATTAATTGTGTTCCTTAATTAAAAGGAATGATCAGAAGAATTAACTCTGTTGCAGCTATAGCAGAAAGCAGCTATTGCCACCAATATGTATTTATTAATAAACACACAGTACATATACTGTAGCAACATAGCAGGTGTGTAGGAATTGCAGTACTGGATCTGTTATGTGGAATGCTTGGGATCTGGAGTTTTATAGATAAGGAATCTTTTTGTAATCTGGATCACCATACCTTAACACTCCTAAAAATCAATTAAACATTAAATAAACCCAATAGGATTGTTTTGCGACCATTATGGTGAGAAAAGGGAAATCATTTTTAAAAATTAGCATCATTTTCTTAAAATGGACTCTTTGGGAGATGGCCTCCTTGGCTATTTTTGGATACTGGGTTTCTGGATAAGCGATCTTACAGTATACCTGTATAAAAAGAAACATATAGAAGGCTAGGTATGGCTAGCTAAGACTGTACTGGGATTTATTTATGCCCTGATTACTAAAATTTAGCTTTAAAGAGTTTGTAACTTCATGTCTTTGTCTTTCACCATATATAGCTTTGCTGTTAAGTCATTGTAACTTTATTGAATTTGAAGGGATGTACTATATACTGTATAAACATATTTCCAATATACGGTAATTCATTATACAGATGCCCAAACACAGGGATGATGGTGGAACACATATGTGCTTCAAACCTCAGGCCCCTATAACGTTCAGGATGCAGGAGCACAATGTAAATTTTTCTTTACAGAAACACAACAGAATGTGGCATTGCCACCCAAGTGGATTGTTCATATATTTGTTATTCCCGATGTATCTGTCACGTTTGTAGACTTCTGTGGGTATAAAACCTACTTGGACAGTAAGACTAGTTCTGCCTTTTTCTTTTTAATTATTTAATATTGGTACCCCTTAGGAAGACGACTATGGTCGAAATGTGTTGGGCTCACCAATGATTTTTGTAATTTTTGTAACCCCCCTTTTTTTGATGTAATAAACATTGTTTAATTTTTTTTTGCAAGCTGCATGTGCAATCTGTTCTTGGTTTCTTGTATGTAAGTTTTGGAGACCCTCATGGGGAGCCTCCTATGGATTATCACCTCATATCTTATTTTAAGGGTGTGCACCTTCTTACTTGTTTTTTTTTCTGACATCTGTATGAGAGCACACTCATTAATTCACATCTTAAGAGGGGGTGTAGCAGCGAGCCACTTTGATATCTGCTGAGCTTTATCTGGGGGAATTGTGTAATACCAATTCTCTTGACATAATAGCAAAGATAAACACTGACGTTGCTTCAAGCAAAAAAAAAACATTTTTACCACTTGGTGGTAATTCTATTGAGGTGCAAAACAGCAATATGGTTCCTATTCTGTTAAGAACAAAACACAGAAAGAAAAGATGATTTTTCAATGCCATGAATACTATCTATGACATACCATAGTGCAAACTAGCATGTGTACCAGTCAACCTGTCTAGTAGATGTCTGATTTATGTGACCTCTAGTTATGGGCAAATCTGACCTGTTTTGTTTTGCCAAATTTGTGAAATGGCTTAAATTCACCAAAATGCATTGAAGTCTATGGGTGTCAATTTTTTTTTTTGTAGTGCAATGCGCACGTCAAATTTCTCTTGTCGCTTAACATTTTTTTTTCACCCATCGGAGTCTACGCCCATCATTTTTGCAATGAACCTTTACAAAAAATTTTGCTCATCACTAGTGACCACCTGAAATCAGAGCCAGGCTAAGTTATATTGGTGCCCAAGGCAATACTACTTGGCTCATCACTTGTTCATCCACCCATATGTTATCCCTACCACTTGCTGATCTACCCCCATGACACCATCACCATCCAGGTCCTCTTGCTTGGGCCTGACAATCTCTGGTCTCTACCTTTGCAGTTCATGACTATGTCTTCTATAGTGCGTGTGCATCTGTCTACCCCAATTTCAACCCTGCCTGATACTACTAACATTAACTTATGAATGTAGAAAATCAAGTGGCTTGTTTTTGTGTGCAGTTTGTGTGTTGTTTCCACTCGCCTGAAATAGGGTTCAGGAAATAACTGCTATAACATTCGATCATTTTTTTTGTCACATATAATCCCTGTTTAGCTCCTGGTAATACATTTTTAGGATCAAAGATGAGTAAAGCTTCTCCTTGTGCTGTAGGTTATGCATTTTTAATTTCTTTTATATTAGATGGCAGATGTCACCTGCACAGGACTGTTCCAGCTCCTCATTATACATGCTAGCATTGAATATTCTGCCTGGATATTGAGACTATTATGAGTTCCAGGGAACTATTTTTCATTTTGTATTAGGGGAATAAATCTAATTGTACATTAGCCCGATTTTATGAGTGGCTGTTAATATTACATTGTCATCACATTGATTGAATTTATAATTGGCTTGTTTCTGTAACATCTGTTTTTTATATAATAATATTATTAATTAATATGATTACAATAAAATATACTTCAGGGCATATTTATGAATATCGGAACCAGTACAGCAGGCATGGGTACATTGCATGCAATTGTGTGTAATGAGCAGACTGCAGAGTATAAGGTAATAAGAAGTTTATGTCTAATTAATTAAGGGGCTACAGCAGTTACAATAGAACATATACTAGGGAGTACATTAGGAACAAGGCTTTAAAGTATATTAGGAACAAGCTTTAAAGGATTTCTAAAAAAGGAGGAATCTCACCCTCTACCTGTACAATGCAAATAGATTTGCAAGGGCAAAGAAATGCAAATAAACCCATCACAGCAATAGCATGCATTAAAGGACCAGTAACATCAAAAACATTTTCTCCTCCTTGGCTATCTCCTATAGAAGGCAGGGAGAAGAAATTGAGCAACACACAATAGATCGGCACCCTGTCGACGAGGCGCACAATCAGATTTTTAGTAACTTATTTCTTAATAAAGACTTTGCGATTTTAAAGTTAAAAATGTCTTGGTGGTTTTTTTCGTTATATACAAACAAATGTTTACAATTTTTTTTTTGATGTTACTGGTCCTTTAATAGAAATCTGCATGATAAACCAATGGATTTGTGCCTTACAACAAGTAAACATTCCATCATCTAGTTCTATACAGCAGTAACAGTTTCTACTGTGTGATACACATCCTTCCCTCCTTCTGGTCCATCACATTGACCCAACACTGATTACGAATACCAATTAAAGGACCAGTAACATCCAAAAATTTTTTTAAAAAATTCATTAGTACACAACAAAAAAAACACCTACACAAATTATACTTTAAAAAAACAAAGTCTTTATTAAGAAATAACTTACAGAAACTCTGTTTTCTGTCTTCTACAGAAAAGGCAAAAGGGCCACCATCCATTGAGTGGTGCTTGATTTCTCCTCCCTGGCTCTCTGCTGCTGGATCCTTTAGCTGCCACATTCTGTGCTTTCTGTAGTGCAGCGGCGCTTCCAGCATGAACTTTCTGCAGATCTGCTGTGCTATTGTCCCTATGGGGCCATGATCTCTCTCTCTAACTGCTATACAGGCTCAGGCACTGCTGAGCTGCAGGACTCGCATCCAGCTGTTACAAGACTACGAGTCCCAGCGTCCCACTGCCGGTAGCGCTTTGGGAGAAGCTGCCCAGCAGAAGGGATGGATGCATGGTGGGACTTGTAGTTTTTTGGAAGCTGCCTAGCCCCTGAGAGAAATAGAGTTTCAGCGAGTGCGCGCAGCTGTGAGGGCTCTAAGACGCGCTACCAGTTGTCCAAGCAAACTGTGTAAGGGAACCCCAAAATACCCCCGGTCCCCCCTAAATACATCAGTGCCCCCTTTCCAAGTCTTCCTTCTCCCTTTGCCACACAGCCGCCCTACAGGGAACTGACCCAGACTTACCTCCCCGGGCGGAGGCCTGAGCTGCACTACAGAAAGCACAGAATGTGGCAGCTAAAGGATCCAGCAGCAGAGAGCCAGGGAGAAGAAATCAAGCACCGCTCAATGGATGGTCATCCTTTCACCTTTTCTGTAGAAGACAGGAAGCAGAGTTTCTGTAAGTTATTTCTTAATAAAGACTTTGCTTTTTTAAACTATAATTAGTGTAGATGTTTTTTTTTCGTTGTGTCATAATGAATTTTTTAAAAAACATTTTTTGATGTTACTGGTCCTTTAAGGAAACATATGCCTCTTCCTGAATAGTTTTTAAAAAATGAAAGAAGGTCTTAAAAAGGGTTTCCCTAAACATCTTGTTGAGGACCATGAATTTCTGGGAGTTTTACAGAAAGACTGCAAAAGGCTATGGAACTTTAGTTTGCTTTTGGTATGCATTGCAGCAGATACAGCTGGGTTAGAGTTGCCACGTGATATACAGTTGATAGGACATCAGTTACAGATGAAGCCACTTGTATTTGTGTGTTAAATGCGTCATGACTCGGGCTTAACTAAAGAAACTGTGTTATCTAAAGTCATCTTAACTCATTTAATGCATTTAACCTTTTTCATTAGCATACCAAAGCACCATAGTTCTCAGTGGTGAACACTTTAATTAGATGGGATGCTGTGATGCAATTTTCTGTGTTAAAGGACCAGTAACATCAAAAAATTTAATTGTTTTAAAGTAATAAAAATATAATGCAGTGTTGTCCTGCACTAGTAAAACTGCTGTGTTTGCTTCAGCAACATTACTATTGTTTATATAAATAAGCTGCTGTGTAGCCATGGGGGCAGCCATTCAAAGGAGAAAAGGCTCAAGTTACACAGCAGACAGCAGATAAGCTCTGTCTGTCTAATGGTGTTATCTGTTATCCATTATCTATCCTGTGCCATTTAGCCGTTTTTCAATTTCCGCCATTGCTACACAGCAGCTTGTTTATATGAACTATAGTAGTGTTTCTGAAGCAAACACACCAGTTTTACCAGTGCAGGGCAACACTACATGATATTTTCATTACTTTAAAACACTTTCAGTTTTTGATGTTACTGTTCCTTTAAATGAGATAATGTAAGTCATTTTCTGTTACAAAAAAAAATGGTCAGACATGAATCTGAAATCCAAGCACTGTAAAGTAGCAACTCCGCTATGCTGCTACTTCCTTCTTTGCTTCTTTGTCTCATCAATTTCAATTGAAAACTTGAATTATGCAAAGATAAATAGCAGTAGAGGTTAAGAGGACACAGAAGGCTCCCAAGTCCATTACCCCATAACAACTAATCAGACATCTCATCAGCTGAAAAAAGTATCCTAGAAAAAAAGTCCCAGGGTCCAATTGTGTCCACAAATCCCAGCAGACTCCTACTTGTATCCCTTCAAGTCCGAAAAAAAATCACTAAAAATGAAAGCCAGCACCAAAGGCACAGGAGACAGACAAAACAAAATATAGGGTGCAATAAAAACAATTATCTCCACCTTATAAGTGTTACCCTCATTCGGTATTAACCACCACCAAAAGGTTAAAAAACTTTCCTTAGGAAGACTTGTAAAGGATCATGAAGTACTTCTCCTGGTATACAGTGTAGAATGACATGCAGCAGCAAATAGTGTAAAATTACCTCTTTATTTTTTAAAATAAAAGATTAAAATGCATTTACATGGCAATGGTTATTTTAAAAGCATATCTATGCATCGTCTTCCTGGAAGCTCCCCCAGTGTAGAACGTCTGCGCAAAAAAGTTCCAAGGGTCAGAGTTACTTGGGAAGGTATTAGGTCAGCTTACAGCGTCCTTTCCTCGTGTGCGATGCTGGGCATCTTCCAGTGACGTCAACAGTGATGTTAACTGATTTGAGTCTGTTTGTGACTAATATTAAATAAATCATATTCTTTATGTATCTGTGTATGTTGTGTTAGGAGGGGATACCTTTTCAAAAGGGGATCATTACAATTCCATACAATTAGTGCTAAGCCACTCATTATAAAAGGTTATATATAATATGCTAAGATGACATCCTTTACCTTCCCCCGAACCGTGTGTGTAAGGGGGTGTACGAGAAATGTATGTGTAACACATTTTGATTGGGTTTGTTAAGTTCTCCAATAGTTGGCAGTAGATATTTAGATAAAGGGGCAGATTCACTAACTTCGAGTGAAGGATTCGAATGAAAAAAACTTCGAATTTCGAAGTTTTTTTTTGGGTACTTCGACCATCGAATTGGTTAAATTCGTTCAAATTCGATCGAAATCGAACGAAATCGAACGATTCGAAGTAAAAATCGTTCGACTATTCGACCATTCGATAGTCAAAGTACTTTCCCTTTAAAAAAAAATTCGACCCCCTACTTCGGCAGATAAAACCTACCGAAGTCAATGTTAGCCTATGGGGAAGGTCCCCATAGGCTTGCTAAGCTTTTTTTGATCGAAGGATATTCATTTGATCGTTTGATTAAAATCCTTCGAATCGTTCGATTCAAAGGATTTAATCGTTCGATCGAACGAAAAATCCTTCGATCGTTCGATCGAACGAACGTTTAGCGCTAAATCCTTCAACTTCGATATTCGAAGTCGAAGGATTTCAATTCGAGGGTCGAATTTCGAAGTATTTTTAACTTCGAAATTCGACCCTTAGTGAATCTGCCCCAAAGTGTTATTTGCTCATGTAGCCAATAGGTATAGTTAATACAATAAGTTAGTTGTAGCTAGAGTGAGCAAAAAAATACCAATAGACTCCAATGTATAGTAAAAAATTGTTGCTCAGTTTGAAAAAATGTCACGTGGTTTGGAAAAATGTTGCCTGACAAACACTGTATTGACTTTTTTTTAGCAACATTTTTTTCTATTCGTGAATTTTCGGCAATACAGGTCAGTTTAGTCCATCCATAGTTATAGCACATATATTTATCAAAGAATAAAGTGAGAGATCACCACAGTGAAATTCCAGCACTCTCCATTTATTTCTATGGGATTTTTAAAAGAATATTTATCAATGGGTGAAAGTTCATCCTTTGATAAATATGCCTTTCAAAATCCCATAGAAATGAATGGAGAGTGTTGGCATTTTACTCTAGAGGACTATGGCGATCTCTAACTTTCAATTTTTGATAAATATACCCCAATGTCTTTGATGGGAGGCAACAGCTAGTAAAGTACTGGAGAAGGAGAAGAGGATCTATTGGTGTGGAGTAGCGGCAGGCTAGAATAGGTAAGCAGAAAGTTGCCTCTCATGTGTGGATGTGAATGCACTGCTGGTTCTCCCTTCCAGCATAAGGGGTTTATTGTTTGTGAATCCATAAAAAAAGCCATAATCTAGGAGCAGCTGAACATGGAAGTAATTTTAGCACTATATTTTATAGTTTTTTACTATTTCGATGTTCCCATTATTATCAAACACAGTAGAATTAGGCACTGACTTGACTTTTCAAGTGACCAGATACATCACATTGTTTTCAGCAAGAGATGCAATATTTCAAGTTACACCTCTACAACTCAACTATAAGTGCTACTTTTAAACAATTAAAAAGTTATTTGGCTAATGCTATGACAACTACTGTACAATTTAATTCTAACTAACCCATTAAGGAAGAATTGGGACCAGAAGAAAATCACCACACCGATCTCAAGAACTGAGAACTGGAAGATGTCCTTCTATAAGAATAGACTAACATTCTACTTACAATAATTCAGAACTTTAGTCTAGCTCTGTATACAGGTTATATTGAATGGAGATAAATGCTATATTGAAAAAACACAAAAAAGTCAGTTTTCACACTTAGGGGCCGATTCACGAAGGGTCGAATATCGAGGGTTAATTAACCCTCGATATTCGACTGGGAATTAAAATCGTACGACTTCGAATATCGAAGTCGAACGATTTTGTGCAAATCCTGCGATCGATCGATCGAAGGATTTTTCGTTTGATCAAACGATTAAATCCTTTGATTCGAACGATTCAAAGGATTTTAATCCAACGATCGAATGAAAATCCTTCGATCAAAAAATCACAGGCAAGCCTATGGGACCTTCCCCATAGGCTAACATTGACTTCGGTAGCTTTTAGCTGCCGAAGTAGGGGGTCGAAGTTTTTTTTAAAGGGACAGTACTTCGACTATCGAATGGTCGAATAGTCGAATGATTTTTACTTCTAATCGTTCGAATCGTTCGAATTCGATCGAATTCCATCAAATTTAACCAATTCGATGGTCGAAGTACCCAAAAAATACTTCGAAATTTGAATTTTTTTTTATTCGAATCCTTCACCCGAAATTCGTGAATCGGCCCCTTAGCTTTCTAACTCTATCATGACTTGCTGCCCTTCCCATTAATTGGTTCTTGATTCTTACCTTCTGCGTGGGTCTAGTCCTCCAGCTCATATCCTTCCTAAGGTGGGTAATTGCAATCAACACTAGACAACATTACGTTAGCAAAATGTCTTTATACTGTACACATTCATTATGGTTTGCACTTGTGTTTCTGATCAGACTGAACCTTTTAGTGCTTTGGCATAATTTACAGTTTGAAGAGAAAAAAAATCTATAAAACCATGAATATGCAACACTATATTTTTGCTTTATGCTTTGTTTATATCTTACTTTTCTATTGTGTTGATCTTAGTACTATTAAATCACTCCACGATAATACTTTACAAAAAGCCATGGAAACCCATAACAGAGGTTGCTAATTAGCTCATCATCACAATATAATCACTTTCAGAATACATTATCCTAAGGGTACAATGGAAGAGAAAATGGGAAATGTATGCCATTTATATCTGTCTATATATCTATGTGGCTAGGCAGTGCATTTCAATCACTGTTTCCTGCTGAGGTGGGGAAATTTCTCACTATAAAAAAGATTGTGCTGCTGTTTGATGATAATTAGCTTATTTGTACACTTCTATCCCTTTATAATGAATGTGCAGTTTGATAAAGCAACACTGAGCATCTAATCTTGCAAGTGCAGAAATGGTATAGATGTATCAATATGCTGTTTACAAACGTAGAAACTGTCCAGTAACTGGCATAGCTTGGCAATTGCATTTGATGCCAGTTGTCTTATTAAATGAAGCTCAGAAAAATGTGCCATTTTGTTACAATGTTTAAAGGGCATCTACCATCAGAAATGTATTTCCCCCACTGGAGATGAGGGGTAAAAGAGCATGGTACAGGTATGGGACATGTTATCCAGAATGCTCGGGACCTGGGGCTTTCCAGATAATGGATCTTTCCGTAATTCGGATCTTCATACCTTAAGTCTACTAGAAATTCATTTAAACATTTAATAAATCCAATAGGCTGTTTCTACTTCCAATAAGGATTAATTATATCTCAATTGGGATCAAGTACAGGTATGGGACCTGTTATCCAAAACCTGGTGGTTTGCCAGATAATAGATCTTTCCGTAATTTGGTTCTTCATACCTTGTCTACTATAATAGCATGTAAACCATAAATAAACCGAATAGGCTGTTTTGCTTCCAGTAAGGATTAATTATATCTTAATTGGGATCAAGTACAAGCTACTGTTTTATTATTACAGAGAAAAAGGAAATCATTCTTAAAAATATGGATTATTTGGATGAAATGGAGTCTATGATAGATGGTCTATCTGTAATTCGGAGCTTTTTGAAAAACAGGTTTCCATATAACAGATCCCATACCTGTCTATATAACAGTATGACTTACTTTTAAGGGATCCTTTACAAACAATCCCACAAGATTGGGTGTTAAAAAATAAACAGGATTGCCAAAACATAAAATTTATCAAGGTACTTGCATTTAAACATGCCCTTCAACATGGCTGCCAAGCGTCCACCATGCTTCTTCTAATGAATGCTGCACCTATTTATGCTGTGGATCCCTAGAGCTGTCACCACAATATTTGTACCCAGTAAATTGGATGCCAACGCCCTCTTGAAAATACTCTCCTGTAGTGATGGCTTCCTCACTCTGAAAATGCTTGTGCAACTTGCATGAAAATGTAAGCACAATTGATTATGTTTTGTTGTATCAAGCATACTGTACATGCAGCAGATGCAACTGGCCTCAATTAAACTGGAGTTATGGGTAAAACAATTATCATTTGCATCTGAAATTGCACATTACACCTTCATTTGTAAATTAATCCATGGTCAACTCAGGATAAATACCTAGGAAACAAACTTTTCCCATCAGTTTACACTTTCATACAATGCTTTCCATCCCATTGTGACTTCTTAAAACTTTTTTGTTAAAGCAGGGTTTGCTTTTTCAGTTTTTAAATATGGGGCTTAATTAAGGTTTTTGATCCCCTGCATTATACAGAGGGGATAGTCAGCTTCTATACCATCTTATTAATTAAACCAGTAGAGTGAGGGTAGTTCAGTGGAGCTTTACCTCTGGTGAGAGTTAGGGGTAGACCAGCTTGCTGAGCAGCTTAGGCTCCACTGATGACAGAGACACCACAGTGATGGCCAGGGCTAACATGGTCCTTTAAACTGCAGTTGGCAGGACCTATTGTGTGTGCCGACTTAGGCCAGATGCCTGTTAGGCCAGGATGTGGAGTACCAGAAATGTGAGCTATAGGGAAGAATTGTATGCTGTGACACATTATACTGTCCTTAAATATGACTGAGGCTGTGTGAGCAATTTTATAGAGTGATGAAAATATATAAAAGTCAATCTATGAATGAAAGTGCTATTGAGTCCAGTACCAAGAACTGTGTGGACCGTCTCTTTGTTGTTTTCTGAAGTGTCCACTTCCAATGTAAAGACAGTGTGGAGACAAATATATTTAAACTTGGACAGTGGGGCTCATTTGGCAACACTAAACAAATTGCTCCTAGGTAGTAAACCATGACAACCAACTTGTGACTAGCATGTGTAAGCACTTTCAGGTAGAACAACAAACAAATATAATTGGTTGATATTATTAATTGCCCAGGTGCAAATATACCCAGTGTTGGGTCTTCATTAAAATTATTCATTTTTTGGAGCACTTGCATTATGCCATTGGAGCATGAAGAAAAAATATTGTAGCACCAAGCACCTACACCTTTGTGCTTACTACAGTATATGTGCAGTATGGAGAGCTATGGTTGCATAGAAACCATGTACTGATAAATTCCCTTTCACAAGATGTTTAAGATTTAGTATTACATTTGTGGTCTCCATCTGTCTTTTTAATGAAAGGAATGTAAATATGTACAGTATATTAAGGACATGAATACATTGTATACGCCCATTCCCATTTATGTACTGTATTTACTGTATATAACAAAAACTTAGGAAGTGTTCCACTGTGGATGGATTAATAATTACTATTTTGAGCAGCTGGATATTTTGGTGGCTCATTCCCATTTTACATCTTGCATTCAAGCTTTTTATAACAAAAAGTAGTTAATCAACCACTTGTTAAAATACAATTTTATGGCTATTTCCAACAAGGAGTTACATGTTATGGTTAAATGTTGAAGTGTCATTGTCTTAAGGATCTGAAGCTCCAGGAGTGTTTGTTACAGGAAATATCTGTTGCGGAACTTTCACATCAGTTTTAATTTATTCCAGATGTTACCTGTTGGAATGTGGGCTTATAAAAGTTTTGTAAAAAATATGGGTCAGCATAAAAAGTCTTAGCTTAGCTTGTCATGGGGTCAGGCTTTATCTTAACAGCTAGTACAGGTATATTGACAATTTAAGTGATCTCCTTCTCAGACTTGTTCAGATCTTCCAATCTGCTTGCCCTTACCTTCCGAACATCTTGTCCTTTGAATATTTAGAGATAAGCTCCTTTCTGTCTTCTAGAAATAGATTCTTATTTGGGTCAGAATCTGATCCTAAAGCATTTTGTGACTATAAAGGAAAAAACTGACATTTTCATCTGTAGGTCAGCAAGCATTTTCAATTGCAAGTTTGCTTGGAAATATATCTGTACATCAGTGAGAGGGTATTTGTTTCTATATTCAAAATGATTCATCTCCTGCTCATAATCTCGATGATGGACAGCACCATTTTTGTATATATATAAAGCCTCCTGCTCGTATGCAAGAAGTTTCATCTGATCCCAAAAGGATATTTCCATATTCAGATAAGCAGATAAACATACTTTGTGGATGAAAGTAGATTCTTAAAATGGAAAATTATTCTTAAATATAAAAAATATATATGCAGACATGTTCTTGTCCATGTCACCAAGACTATTCCTTATTCTCTCTTTGAATCTGCATGAATACATCTGCTGAATATGTTCATGACTAATTTCTCTGATAGACATGGCTGACACTTCTGCACTCATTGCACACTTACTTATATTAGTCTGTTTTCTTTTTACAATAGAAAGCCAACTTCTCATCGTAACAAAGAAAGTGGATCAAGACATTCCAACAGAAAAAAATGTATATATAATATATTCTAACTTCAGTTGTGTTATGTGTGTATATATATATATTTATGTATATATATATATATATATATATATATATATACATAAATATATATAAATTACACAAAGTTTAACCCCAGCACTCCAATATAGAACTCCAAGAGAAACCAATTTTTGCACAGCTGAACTGTAACTAGTAAAAAAGATACTTTTAGTTACAAAGTTTGTACAAAATATGCATAAGCTGACGCGCCTCGTCAAGGCAGTGTCCATGCGTCAGTCCTACCTAAGTGAAAAAAGTGTTATTTTTGGGGGGAGAAAGACCATACCTGCTTTTCTCTTTATTTAGCATGATCTCTTCCAAAAACACCATTGAATGGGGGTTGGGAGAGCAAGCATTAAGGAGAGCCACCTCCCCATACTATAAAATAAAACACAATAAACTGCATATATATATATATATATATATATATATATAATTACAGCGATGTAGCTACCACTTTAATCTCATGACAGAGAAAATGTTCATTCCTCCATTATCAATTAATGTATTCCTCACACTTGTCCTGTCCTAGTAATGGAACATTAATTAGTAAAATCTTTATATTGACCTTGCGTGTATTTGTACGTGTTGATAAAGTCCCCTCTTGGGCATTTATTTGCAATGTAAATGGATTCCTATGCAGTAATGATCTTTTTTAGACTGACAATAACATTTCAAGAATGAGAGAGAGAGAGAAAAGGGCGATAGATACACACTGAACTTTTCCAATTCAAAAATATTTTCTGTTTACAGTTGGAATCTCAATCATTCTCCAAACAATTACATTATCATCCCTCTACGTTAAAAATTCCAGTGCACCTCTGATCACCACTCAGTGCTAAAGTGATATTATATTAAAATTACATATCACTAAGTAAAACTATATATTCCATAACATACAGTACAATATCATGCAGTATGAATTTATCAATGGATATTTAGCATCACCTTCCAAGAGACACCTTATCAAATAAGTGTACTTATTGTGCCCTAAAAGGTCCCAATATCGTAAAAGAAACATTAACTCCGACCACTATTAAAACATAATCAGAGAAATTTAAAAATCTAAAATTTCTGTCTATTATCGCTTCATAGACAATCTTTTTGTGATTTGGAAAAGCAGCTTTAGTGAATTTGACAGATTCGTAAAGGATTTAAACTCTCCTATTCGAGAGATTGGACTCTCATATTAGATTTACAGAAAGTTGTGATGATGGGGTATAAAATCTTTTTTATGCTTTATGCTGGACAAATGTATTGAAGAAAAACCTCTGTGCAAAGACAGTCTCAGTCCGACGAAGAGTCTACTGGGGAAATGTAATAAAAGTTGGTAACTGAGCAAATATTTGCAATGTCAAAAGTTATGCCTTTGTGAGAAAAAGTTTTTCTTTACACACATTTAATATAGCTTTTGCAGACCCAGAAACTCTTTAGTGACCACCCATTCCAACAGTGGAAGAATGTTTGTGAATTTTATAGTTTGTGTCAATGCGCAGTGAATGTAATAAAAGTTCTTACTGAAAAAGTTATTTTGCTCCAGACGATTTGGGCACCTTTAAGCACGTCTTAAAAGTATGCAATTAAAATTTGCAATGCGTACTTAAAATGTGCAATACTATAACAATATTAGGAAGAATATTACATTGCTATGCAAATTGTTTTTCTCTTTGCAACTTTCATTATATTTACCCAGTTTTTTTGCCATGGGTGTCCTGAAGAAGTCAATAACTTTATTTATATCTGAAGACGTTTGTTGCAAATTCCAATGCTGTCAATATGATGTCACTTGTAAACTCAAAATCCCAGGTAAATATGAAAACAGCAAGCAAAGTTATTAAACCCAAGATGCCTGGAAGAATCACAAAGTCACTTGTGCAATGTTCTGTTGCCATTGAGCTCTGGCATGAAAACCGATAAACATCAACATAAGGCTAGCTAAAGTACATTCTGACATCATGGAAGGAATATGAAGGTTGATCAACTCTTGCTCTTACTATACTGCCTGCAGAGATGTTAAGACGAGCAACAGTTTGTTCGTATCGGAGATGCCGCAGGAAGTATTTGAAAATTGACAAAATGAGGTAGGAATGGTCAGAATGGTAGACAGAGGGCCATTGTAGCAGTGGTAGCAGATGCCATTTGTCTACTTAGAGATGTTTATAACATAAGTAATGCATTTACTAATTCCCTCCTACATATATAAATAAACACAAATGTGCCGACAGGATATTTTCCTTTAAGCTCTACAAGTGTAGGCAATATTTCAAGTACTGTAATTAGAACTGGAAAGTGACTCCCGTCCAATAGGCTCCTGCTCAGTCTGTAACTATATATTTGAATAGCAGATTCCGCACTTGCAATTATTTGCTCACCGAGGAGATGCCCACAGACATATTAGGACTATTGGCACTCTCTATTCTTTGTATTCTAATTGCTTCCAGGAAAGGACCCAATGGATAGATATGCTGCAGCACTGTGATTTGCAAGCTGTACAGTTTTGTAAATATTTAGCAAAGCATGTCATTTATTGAACAGATACAGTGTAATTAAAGCTTGTCGCTTACACACACTTGATTGAATTGATTAATGCATGTCCAATCATGGTGATGAATGAATGATGAAATTAACATCTACTGAAGCATTAATTGTCAGAGACAAACTGGTTACAGTCTGAAAACAGAATCACATGCTTAGCCTTCACTAAACATTTGTAGAGCTGAAGCTAAGCTTTAGGGCAGCCGTGTCAACTTTTAGACATTCTAGAAAGTCTCTAGGATTATTTATCATAGGCAATGCCACTAATGGTTTTCCCTGCATACAAGAAGGGTTGTTCCTCCAAAGCAGCAATCTCCAGCCAGTGTTTCGGAACATGTTGTTCACCAACTCCTTTTATGTTGCCCTCAGTGACTTCAAACAGTTCCTTATTTTAAATTCCTGATTTGGAGGCAAGTTTTGGTTACATAAAGTTTTGTTTACTCCTGTAGGCTGCCAGTCCACACAGAGGATACCAATTTTCCAATCACAGCACTTATTTTGCACAACCCATGAACATTCTTCATTTTATGCACATGGGTAAAATAGCTTGTGGACCTGTGCTCTAAAGTTACAAGGTTCAGAATACTACTGCAATTGGTAGAAAGCAGGATAAATGGTTTTCTTTTTTCTCAACACTGTTTGGGTGTGACCCTCTTTCTCAGCTGGGTTCTTGTAAAGTGATGGAGAAAAGGTTTAGGAAGTAGCTGAAGTGTTACTCAAGATATACCTTATATAGAAAGAGTTAGGCACAAGTTGTACTTAACTATTAAGTAGGGATGTAGCGAACGTCGGAAAAAAAGTTCGCGAACATATTCGCGAACTTGCGCAAAAATGCGAGCGGTTCGCGAACGGTTCGCGAACCCCATAGACTTCAATGGGAAGGCGAACTTTAACATCTAAAAAAGACATTTCTGGCCAGAAAAATGATTTTAAAGTTGTTTAAAGGGTGCAACGACCTGGACAGTGGCATGCCAGAGGGGGATCAAGGGCAAAAATGTATCTGAAAAATCTGCCTGTGTGTGCTTGGAAGAGATAGTGTAGGGGGAGAGCTGTTAGTGATTTCAGGGACAGATGATAGTAAGTTTGCTGGCTAGTAATCTGCTTGATACTGCTCTGTATTGGAGGGACAGAAGTCTGCAGGGATTTGAGGGACATTTTAGCTTAGGTAGCTTTGCTGGCTAGTAATCTACTGTTCTCTTTAAACAACTGCCATACGTTGACCTTGTAGGCATTGTTTGCCCAGTTTTTTTGGACGCAGCCACTGAAGCACAGTTGCCAGAAAAAATATGCCATATAAATGCTGAAAATAGTAATTTTTCGCCATACGTTGACCTTGTAGACATTGTTTGCCCAGTTTTTTTGGTTGCAGCCACTGAAGCACAGTTGCCAGAAAAAATATGCCATATAAATGCTGAAAATATAAATTTTTTTGGTTGCAGCCACTGAAGCACAGAGGCCAGAAAAATTATGCCATATAAATGCTGAAAATATAAATTTTTTTGGTTGCAGCCACTGAAGCACAGAGGCCAGAAAAATTATGCCATATAAATGCAGAAAATATGCATTTTTTTGGACGCAGCCACTGAAGCACAGTTGCCAGAAAAAATATGCCATATAAATGCTGAAAATAGTCTTTTTTTGCCATACGTTGACCTTGTAGACATTGTTTGCCCAGTTTTTTTGGTTGCAGCCACTGAAGCACAGAGGCCAGAAAAAATTAAACCAGTAGGGTTTGCACCCTAGTTTGTAACGGTGGCGGAGGGAGGAGGACGCTAAAGGACAGCTGTGTGTGGAGTCATGAGGCTTGAAGAGAAGGACAGCTGCATAGAAGTCAGAACAAGTCTTCCGGCGTGCAGTAACCCTCCGAGATCCACCCCTCATTCATTTTAATAAAGGTCAGGTAATCGACACTTTTGTGACCTAGGCGAGTTCTCTTCTCAGTTACAATCCCTCCTGCTGCACTGAAGGTCCTTTCTGAGAGCACACTTGAGGCTGGGCAAGACAAGAGGTTCATGGCAAATTGTGACAGCTCTGGCCACAGATCAAGCCTGCGCACCCAGTAGTCCAGGGGTTCATCGCTCCTCAGAGTGTCGATATCTGCAGTTAATGCCAGGTAGTCTGCTACCTGCCGGTCGAGGCGTTCTTTGAGGGTGGATCCAGAAGGGTTGTGGCGCTGCCTTGGACAGAAAAACATTTGCATGTCTGACGTTACAGACTGGCCAAAGGGCTTTGTCCTTGCAGGTGTGCTCGTGGCAGGATTACTGGCACCTCTGCCCCTGGAATGTTGATGAGTTCCTGAAGTGACATCACCCTTAAAAGCATTGTACAACATGTTTTGCAGGCTGGTTTGTAAATGCCGCATCTTTTCGGACTTGTGGTATGTTGGTAACATTTCTGACACTTTATGCTTGTACCGAGGGTCTAGTAGCGTTGCGACCCAGTACAGGTCCTTCTCCTTAAGCCTCTTGATACGGGGGTCCTTCAACAGGCATGACAGCATGAAAGACCCCATTCTCACAAGGTTGGATGCAGAGCTATCCATCTCCGCTTCCTCATTATCAAGGACTGCATCATCCACGGTCTCCTCCCCCCAGCCACGTACAAGACCAGGGGTCCAAAAAAGGTCACCACTAGCCCCCTGGGAAGCCTGCTCCTGTTGGTCCTCCTCCTCCACAAAGCCACCTTCCTCCTCTGACTCCACTTCTGGCACCTCTCCCTGCGTTGCAGCAGGTGCCTGGGTTCGTTCTGGTGATTCCGACCAGAAATCGTGCGCTTCCAGCTCCTCGTCACGCTGGTCTACAGCCTCATCTGTCACTCGTCGCACGGCACGCTCCAGGAAGAAAGCGAAGGGTATTAGGTCGCTGATGGTGCCTTCGGTGCGACTGACCATATTTGTCACCTCTTCAAAAGGTCGCATGAGCCTGCAGGCATCGCGCATAAGCACCCAGTAACGGGGGAAAAAAATCCCCAGCTCTGCAGATCCAGTCCTACCACCCAGTTCAAAAAGGTACTCGTTGACGGCCCTTTGTTGTTGCAGCAGAAGTTCCAACATAAGGAGCGTTGAATTCCAGCGAGTCTGGCTGTCAGAAATCAAACGCCTGACTGGCATGTTGTAGCGCTGCTGAATGTCAGCAAGGCGTGCCATGGCTGTGTAGGAACGTCTGAAATGGGCCGACACCTTTCTGGACTGGGTGAGAACGTCCTGGAATCCTGGGTACTTGGAGACAAAACGTTGGACTATTAAATTTAACACATGTGCCATGCAGGGCACATGTGTTAAATTGCCCAGTCTCAACGCTGCCAACAGATTGCTTCCATTGTCACACACCACTTTTCCGATCTGCAGTTGGTGTGGGGTCAGCCACCGATCGGCCTGTGACTGCAGAGATGACAGGAGTACAGATCCGGTATGGTTTTTGCTTTCCAGGCACGTCATCCCCAAGACAGCGTGACAACGGCGTACCTGGCACGTCGAATAGCCTAGGGGGAGCTGGGGGTGCACAGGTGTGGAGGAGGAGAAGGAGGACCCAGCAGCAGAGTAAGAAGAAGAAGAGGAAGAAGACGAGGTAGAGAGCGATGGAGGAGTAGAGGTGGTGGCAGAACCGCGTGCAATCCGTGGCGGTGACACCAACTCCACTGTTGTTGTTGTTGAGCTACCCATTCCCTGCTTCCCAGCCATTACCAAGTTCACCCAGTGGGCAGTGTAGGTGACATACCTGCCCTGACCATGCTTGGAGGACCATGCGTCAGTAGTCATATGGACCTTTGGCCCAACACTAAGTGACAGAGATGCGGTAACTTGGCTCTGCACATGTTGGTACAGGTGTGGTATTCCCTTTTTAGAAAAAAAATTGCGGCTGGGTACCTTCCACTGCGGTGTCCCAATTGCTACAAATTTGCGGAAGGCCTCAGAGTCCACCAGCTGGTATGGTAAAAGCTGGCGGGCTAAGAGTGCAGACAAGCCAGCTGTCAGACGCCGGGCAAGGGGGTGACAGTCAGACATTGGCTTCTTATGCTCAAACATGGCCTTCACAGAAACTTGGCTGGTGGCAGATGACTGGGAATGGGAACAGGTGGTCAAGGTGGAAGGCGGAGTGGAGGGTGGTTCAGACGGGTCAAGGAGAGCAGAGGTAGAGCAGTAAGATGCTGGACCAGAAGGAGTGTGGCTTTTAGTTTGCCTGTTGCCTTTGAGGTGTTGCTCCCAAAGTGCTTTGTGCTTGCCGCTCATGTGCCTTCGCATAGAAGTTGTACCTATGTGGCTGTTGGGCTTACCAAGGCTCAGTTTCTGACTGCACTCATTGCAAATTACAATGCTTTTGTCAGAGGCACACACATTAAAAAAATCCCACACTGCTGACTTTTTGGAAGTGTGCGATCTGGCGGTAACAGTAGAAGTTGGCGGCATTGGCGGCAATGGCGGGTGCGTTGGCCGGCTGAACACAGGTGCCGATACATGTTGTTGCCCTACTGATCCCTGCGGGCTGTCCTCCCTGCTTCTTCTAAGTCTTATTCTCCTACTGCCTCTCTGACTCTCCGTCTCTCCATCTGAACTACCCTCCTCTTGCTCTCTTCTACTAGGCACCCACAAAACATCAATCTCCTCATCATCATTCTCCTCAGATGCATCAATTTCTTCTGACACATCACAGAAGGAAGCAGCAGCGGGGACCTCCTCCTCATCACTCATTATGTCCATCTCTGTCGTGTTCTCTGCCAGAATTAAATCTGGTGTAACGTCCTCATCTCCTTCATCTTCTTCTGGCAATAATGGTTGCGCATTACTCAGTTCAAGAAACTCATGGGAAAATAACTCCTCTGACTCCAGTGAAGAAGGGGCACCGGTGGTGGAGGAAGTGTTACGTGGGGTGGCCATAGCAGTGGAGGATGAGGAGGATGTTGTGGTAAAGTTAGAAACGGTAGAGGATGGGGTGTGCTGTGTAAGCCAGTCAACTACCTCTTCAGCATTTTGGGAGTTCAGGGTCATTGGCTTTCTAAAACTGGGCAATTTGCTAGGGCCACAGGATTGCATAGCAGCACGGCCCCTAGCACGGCCTCTGCGTGGCGGCCTGCCTTTGCCTGGCATTATTTTTAAAAAAACAACAACAACAAAAACTCAGTTGGTTTTTCTGGAAACGATAATACACACAGCTAGATGGCAGTTTGAAGAAAACAGTGTGCAAATAATGCCTACAAGATCAACGTATACACTACTACAGCGGTGGATACGGATTACGTAAAATATATGAATGCTGCTTGAAAAAAAGTAACTCAAGTGGTTTTTCTAGAGACGATAATATTATCAATATTTAGACAAAATGTGAACAAGCTCACACAGCTAGATGGCGGTTTGAAGAAAACACTGTGCAAATACTGCCCACAAGATCAACGTATACACTACTACAGCGGTGGATACGGATCTCGTAAAATTTATTATGGCTGCTTGAAAAAAGTCACTCTGGTGTTTTTTCTGGAGACGGTAATATTATGGATATTTAGACAGAATGTGAACAAGGTCACACAGCTAGATGGCAGTTGGTTGAATAACACACTGGGCAAAAAATGCCTACAGGGCAAATAATGCCTAAAAGGTCAATTTATACACTAATACAGCGATGGATACGGATTACGTAAAATATATTATGGCTGCTTGAAAAAAGTCACTCCGGTGTTTTTTCTGGAGACGGTAATATTATGGATATTTAGACAGAATGTGAACAAGGTCACACAGCTAGATGGCAGTTGGTTGAATAACACACTGGGCAAAAAATGCCTACAGGGCAAATAATGCCTAAAAGGTCAACTTATACACTACTACAGCGATGGATACGGATTACGTAAAATATATTATGGCTGCTTGAAAAAAGTCACTCCGGTGTTTTTTCTGGAGACGGTAATATTATGGATATTTAGACAGAATGTGAACAAGGTCACACAGCTAGATGGCAGTTGGTTGAATAACACACTGGGCAAAAAATGCCTACAGGGCAAATAATGCCTAAAAGGTCAACTTATACACTACTACAGCGATGGATACGGATTACGTAAAATATATTATGGCTGCTTGAAAAAAGTCACTCCGGTGTTTTTTCTGGAGACGGTAATATTATGGATATTTAGACAGAATGTGAACAAGGTCACACAGCTAGATGGCAGTTGGTTGAATAACACACTGGGCAAAAAATGCCTACAGGGCAAATAATGCCTAAAAGGTCAACTTATACACTACTACAGCGGTAGTAAAATAAAAAAAAGTAAAAAAAAAAAAAAAATGAATATTAAAAAAAAAAAAATTAAAGTTGGTGCTGCTGAACTACTAGGAGCAGCAGATTAGCACACCAGTCCCACTCCCCAACACTGCTAGACTAATAGCACTGGGCTCTTATAGTAGTAGTAGTAGTAGTAGTAAAACAACAAAAAAATAAATAAAAGCAGTCCTTACAAGGACTACTGTTATTGCAGCAGTCAGCAGATGAGATCAGAAGCAGGACAGCTGCCCACTGCAGCTACATACAGAGCACTGCAGTAGAAGGTAGATTACTAGCCAGCAAAGCTACCTAAGCTTAAATGTCCCTCAAACCCCTGCAGACTTCTGTCCCTCCAATAACAGAGCAGTATCAAAACGATTACTAGCCAGCAAACTTTCAACTGTCCCTGAAATCACTAACAGGCAGCAGCTCTCTCCCTACACTATCTCTTCAGCACACACAGGCAGAGTGAAAAAACGCTGCAGGGCTTCGGTTTTTATAGGGAAGGGGAGTGGTCCAGGGGAGAGCTTCCTGATTGGCTGCCATGTACCTGCTGGTCTGGGGTGAGAGGGCAAAAAAAAGCGCCAACAATGGCGAACCCAAAATGGCGAACGTCGCGCGACGTTCGCGAACTTCCGGCGAGCGCGAACACCCGATGTTCGCGCGAACAAGTTCGCCGGCGAACAGTTCGCGCCATCTCTACTATTAAGTAGAACAAATACAACAAATAATGAAGCCATATGAGAGTAGTAGCAAAGGCTAAGTAAGCACAGAAGATAATGCACCATTACTTGGAGGAGACAGAAATTGTAATTATATATTCTCTCCAGTAGATAAATTGCCTTAGTGAAATGGATTTTCTTCAGTGGAAACCCCTGGGGATAAAAATGGCCTGATTTCCTTTCCAGTCTGTTATTCTTGCTTTTGGGTGGATGTCATCTGGGAGTTCAAACGACACACTACTTCTCCATGTTGAAGGCAGATGCTGTCTTTACTAACATACAACTCCTATGAGTGTTCTATGACAGAGATTATTATCTATTAACTTTACATCATTCATATGCTCCATGCTCCCTGACTTGTCTAACATTGCTGGTCTCCTTAGGGTCCAGCACATCTACACCTGGTACAAGAAAGAAACCAAAGAACCATGTGCTCTGTCTTCTTAGTGGTATGAAAAACTATTTGCCCCCTTCCTGATTTCTTATTCTTTTGCATGTTTGTCACACTTAAATGTTTCTGCTCATCAAAAACCGTTAACTATTAGTCAAAGATAACATAATTGAACACAAAATGCAGTTTTTAAATGAAGGTTTACGTTATTAAGGGAGAAAAAAAACTCCAAATCTACATGGGCCTGTGTGAAAAAGTGATTGCCCCCCTTGTTAAAAAATAACTTAACTGTGGTTTATCACACCTGAGTTCAATTTCAAAGGTTATAAAGCCATTTCTAAAACTTTGGGACTCCAGCGAACCACAGTGAGAGCCATTATCCACAAATGGCAAAAACATGGAACAGTGGTGAAAATTCCCAGGAGTGGCCAGCCGACCAAAATTACCCCAAGAGCGCAGAGACAACTCATCCGAGAGGCCACAAAAGACCCCAGGACAACATCTAAAGAACTGCAGGCCTCACTTGCTTCAATTAAGGTCAGTGTTCACGACTCCACCATAAGAAAGAGACTGGGCAAAAACGGCCTGCATGGCAGATTTCCAAGGCGCAAACCACTTTTAAGTAAAAAGAACATTAAGGCTCGTCTCAATTTTGCTAAAAAACATCTCAATGATTGCCAAGACTTTTGGGAAAATACCTTGTGGACCGACGAGACAAAAGTTGAACTTTTTGGAAGGTGCGCGTCCCGTTACATCTGTCGTAAAAGTAACACAGCATTTCAGAAAAAGAACATCATACCAACAGTAAAATATGGTGGTGGTAGTGTGGTGATGGTCTGGGGTTGTTTTGCTGCTTCAGGACCTGGAAGACTTGCTGTGATAGATGGAACCATGAATTCTACTGTCTACCAAAAAATCCTGAAGGAGAATATCCGGCCATCTGTTCGTCAACTCAAGCTGAAGCGATCTTGGGTGCTGCAGCAGGACAATGACCCAAAACACACCAGCAAATCAACCTCTGAATGGCTGAAGAAAAACAAAATGAAGACTTTGGAGTGACCTAATCAAAGTCCTGACCTGAATCCTATTGAGATGTTGTGGCATGACCTTAAAAAGGCAGTTCATGCTAGAAAACCCTAAAATAAAGCTGAATTACAACAATTCTGCAAAGATGAGTGGGCCAAAATTCCTCCAGAGCGCTGTAAAAGACTCGTTGCAAGTTATCGCAAACGCTTGATTGCAGTTATTGCTGCTAAGGGTGGCCCAACCAGTTATTAGGTTCAGGGGGCAATTACTTTTTCACACATGAAAATGTAGATTTGGATTTCTTTTCTCCCTAAATAATAAAAACCCTCATTTAAAAACTGCATTTTGTGTTTACTTGTGTTATCTTTGACTAATAGTTAAATGTGTTTGATGATCAGAAACATTTTGTGTGACAAACATGCAAAAGAATAAGAAATCAGGAAGGGGGCAAATAGTTTTTCATACCACTGTAAACAGGAATTGATCACTAGATACCTAGGCCATAAATAAATTGTCTCTGTTTGTAAATTTTGCCACAGAGAATATTAGAGGAAGGAGGGGCAACAAGATCGTATTTACAGTTTAGGTAGTAAAATCAATAGGTTGTTAATCAATAAGGAGTATGGGAAAACTGTTTTGCTTGTGAATTAGTAAATACAACAAAAGGGTCAAAAATCTTCTATTTAGGGCTTAAGAGAAGTTATAAGCAAGCTGTGCTGTTTCCTTGCCCACTGAACCAACAAATCCTAGAAAGTCGGAAGAAGATTGCTGCAGTCTGACTTTTATCCACCTCTGGTTTATGAAACACCTCTGAACCAACTGCCCTGTGCTTCCAAGAAACTTTCTTGCTTCTTAATTGGAAAGTATAACTCCATAGGGGCTGTATAAGGCGAACAGAATGTTGGCTTTTACGCTCTGCACTATTTTTTTTGTTTGTTTGTGGTTGCAGAAAATGTCAGTAGTTTGTTATTATTACCCAGCTCATATAATTGAAAAGGGTAAAGATAAATGAAGGGATGGAAGAAAGAAAGAGGGATGGTATTGTGCTCTACTACTGTATCTATACATCTGTGCTATTCACTATACCTGATAGTATATCATTCTATTATTATTATTATTATTATTATTATTATTATTATTATATATACAGTGGTTTCTGTATATTTTCTTTTCAGGGGAACTATCATGAAAATAAAAATGTAATCTGTACAGGGTTCATCTTATGAATAAATTTGCGAATCTCCCGCAAAGTCCGCCAGTGAAAATTCGCCGCCGTCAATTTTCGATTCTCATGATTTTGTTCGTAAAAATGTTCGAATGTCATTGATTTTTTTGTGAAAATGTTCATATTTCACGATTTTTTTTGTAAAATTGTTCGAATTTCATGATTTAATTGTGAAAACGGTTGAATTTCATGATTTTTTCATGAAAATGTTCAAATTTCATTTCATGATTCTTTTGTGAACTTTCCGATTTCACAATTTTTCGCCGTTTTGAGATTTATGCGGGAAACTCACGAATTTTATGGCAAAGCGAAATGGGAGAAATTCACCCATCACTATTCCATCCTGACAAGAAAATCTTCAAAATATATTCACTCAGCTCTACATGCAGCCTTTAGGGTAAGGTAAGCAAAGATAAGGGAGAGGGTGGTTGTTTAACAATTTATACAGTCATCATATTCCAATCATTCTAATACCTGTTTCCACTGATTTTCATATTTGAGGCACTGACATGAAGCATTCTTAGCTCTAACCAGAGAGCAATACCTTGCCTGTCAATGTTATGTGCCACTCACCACCAGCATGTAGAGGAGGGAAGCAACCCTTTCCACTTGAAACCTTTTGATGAGGATATGACATCAGAAAGCCAGAGAACAGTAAAACAATACGCAGCAACAAAGGTAGAAAAAAATGTCTTGAATCAAATATAAAAGCTTGGACAAACACATTTTTCTGTAGAATTAGAATATGCAATATAGTCATCAGGATCACTTGAGATAGACATTTAAAAATTGTGTATTCAGTCTTTAGATGGGAACTGGAGACTGCTTTGTTGCTAGCCTCAGCAGAAGGAAGATTAAACACAGAGAAGAAGCGAATGGCAAGTATAGGTGTGTAATACCCTTTGAAGAGAAGGGAAAAGTAAAACAAATGGAGAAAATAAAAAGAGCAATGCAAGGTGGGTGACTAGTTAATAGTAAAGAATGGAGCATGTTATTATACTTAAGTGGAAGGGATTAAACTACAGTCAGGAGAGAGAGAGACAACATTGCTTAAATCCAGAAAGAAGGAACTTTTTTCTACCAGAACTTATTAAATATGTGGCACCATCTCTCACAGTTAATGATAGATTTTCTTTGCACTATAGGACTATATTTAAGCTTTGAATAGATTCTTTTGAAAAATGTTTCTAAACATTACTATGCTATATTTCTTATCAGATCCGCTTATATGGAAAGTTTGGTCTACCTTTAACCCAAGCAGGAATTTATGTTTCTGCTGATTTTTCGTACTTTTCTCATATTGATTTTACTGACGAACCTAAATGCATCTCCTCTGTCTCTTGTCTAATGCCTTAGAGAAACATATGCTGACTCGCATGGTTGTTTACTGGAACATGGGCAGTGTTGTTTTTATTTTATTTACAATAAATGGACAGACCTGTATTTCCATTATTTATTTCACTTACCCTTTCCCTCATTACCACTCTGGCCCTTGCTTCCTTCCCTTCTTAATAAGGAACAAACACTTGATCTGGGGATGGAAAAGAGAAGCTTTTAATGATAAGTTTCTCACATTGCTTTAGTGACCTTCAAGAGAAAAGTTTCAGACTGATGGTGTAGTTTGCAGACAGTTGGATACGATTTGTGCAAAACCCTACATTTTGGTTAACTGGCTTTGCACCATTCAGCTTTTGACTATTAGACTGAAATAAGGACTATGACTGAACCATTGAAAGGCATTTCCACTTTTGTTAGGTTGTTGGGTCAAAACAATGTTACTTTGTCCTTTGTTGAATGATGAGCTTTGACCAAGCTTTATTTTACTGGGAAGCAGTATTTCCCAGTAATTTGTACCATTCATTCTTCCTTCTATTTAAGCATTAGACCAAGTTTTAGCCAAGTTATGCAGCCCAGAACATTATACATCACCATAAGCAATGGTAAATTATATCAGGAGCAAATATATATACCTATTATCACCCAAGGGTGCACTAATTATGTTACTCAGTAACTTGATAACACTGTAAATTCAGTGGGAGCTTCTCCGGGTAAAAGGATTAACAACTATAAATAATAAACCATATACTATAAGAAATACCTCATAATGACCCCTACAATAAAAACAAAGGTGACACGAGACATTTATCTCGGGTTGTGGAACATTTTTTCTTACAACATCATTAGTGATGGGCGAATTTGCGCCATTTCGCTTTGCCGAAAAATTAGCGAGATTTGCGAAACTGCGAAAAATTCGCGAAATGTCGCCGGCGTCTCGTTTTTGACGCCGGCGCCTGTTTTTGATGCGATTTTTTGCCGTGAATTTTCACGGGCGTTTCGCTAATTTATTCGCTGGCGGCGAAACTCGCAAATTCGCGCCTAGCGAATAAATTCGCGCCTAGCGAATAAATTCGCCCATCACTAAACATCATGCAAGAAATAATTTATTAAAAGTACCGTATATACTCGTGTATAAGCCGACCCGTGTATAAGCCGAGGTATCTAATTTACCTAAGAAAACTGGAAAAATGTATTGACTCGTGTATAAGCCTAGGGGCCCCATGTCAGATTTCAAAATGTGAATGTGTAAATGAGTAATCATGTTTTATGGCATAGAAATCTATCTAAAACGATTTACCGTAAAAGAGTCAGAACTATTAGCTGGACAATTGCCACTTGTTTTCCCTGTGACCTCCCACCTGTCATGGCTGCTCAGAAGATCAATGAGGTGCTGCACCTAGGAAAGCAGAAAAAAGGTACCGTACGCTCCTTCCGCGGCCCCAACACACCTCCCTCTCCCATAGCGCAGGACTGTCTGTGACTGTCTGTGTGATCGCCGCCCGGAGCAGGTCCAGGAGCTCCGGGCGGCGCGTCCTTCCCTGCCGGCGTTCGCTCCCAAAATCGCGGCGCCCATGGCCGCCACGTGGGTAGCGGCGCCGGCCGCTACCCACGGCCGCTATAACCTGGTTATATCTATAACCAGGTTGAGGAAAGCTAGAAAAGCAGGGATTCTTTAGTGCTCTTGCCCATCTTGCATTTTTGGATCTATTTTCCAGTTAAACATCATACTTGCTTTCCTGACATCTGCATTATCATGTATTAACTGGCAACAGAGTGAAACTACTCTTGGTGTGGGTTATTAAGAAAGTACTTAAAGAGGGGTTAGGAAAAACTGGGCTTCTCATTATTGGTTGAATGACAAACTCCATTATAAATAAAGAAATAACTCTTATTTGGTTTTTTCTTTTTTGCTCAAAAGACATGAGGTTACCTTTACCTCAGAATATTATCTAGTCTTGCTATACCAGCTCCTGAGCACATGAGGTATGATGGGATCATTTGCTGTAATAGGAAAGTCGTTGATACTAGGTTGCCTCTTTTTCCATGTTTTTTTCCAATTCTTGATTTGTCAATAAAGTCTAAATTGCACTGCTGATTGTGTTGTATGATAACATGTTATTTTCTTTATGTAATCATAATTTATGAGGCTCAGTTACCCAACAAGATTGTAAATGAAACACTAATGCTTGCATAGTGAATTGTTGCTTTTCTGTATATTCCATTTTAAGCCATGTTTGGCTGGTCATGCTGTTGGTACTGTCAGTTGCACCTCTTGAGTTCACCTACGATTAGTTAATAGTAAAAATGTTATAAAATCTAGAATTTGACTTTTTAAAGAAGGTTGGGGCCTACCAGCCTAACACAATTGCAGCTTAGGCAAAATGTCAATCTGAGTTAATAACATATTCATGGACACTATATAGCTGAATGAAAAGAAGACAATACTTGTCTCTACTCAAGATTGCTCCAGACATAGTTTGAGAATGGGTGGTTGCTTCCACTGGGCAGTGTATTATTTCTTCAGACTTAAATCTGTAGATATGAATGGAAAGAGCAGGTAACAAGGAACAGAATCAATATGTCTCGTACTCTACGCTTTGCTGTCTACAGGAATTCATTAGTTATAATCCACAGAGACACCATGATTCAGATAACCACTTTATCCAGCACTGGATAACAAAGAGATGGAACCCATAACAGGCAGTTAACACAGCACCCGATAAGAGCAGTCAGTGAGGTCTTTCTACAATCTTTGTGCAACACTAGTAATCCTCTAATCTGTAATGTGTGCCTTTTAGCTCTCTTTTCATAGTCTGTTACTCCCTTGCTAGCTTGTTTTTCTTTTCAAGCCTTACTGGAGATAAACCTGTCTGCTTATGTTACCAAAAGAAATATGTTGCTATAGCCTATCTGCCATTGTTTTTATGTATATGTGTATGAGTGCATATAAAAAATACGAAATTGCAATGATGATCAGGGATAGATTTCAATACACTTCTGCAGCCTGCATCCAAGCCTTGGCCACCCTTTTTTTGGGAGATAAAAACTT
Organism: Xenopus petersii; assembly: GCA_038501925.1. NCBI lineage: Eukaryota > Metazoa > Chordata > Amphibia > Anura > Pipidae > Xenopus > Xenopus petersii. The sequence continues at coordinate 92,891,856 of CM076679.1, read as the reverse complement.
ATATTTAAAATATACACTGACACTGCTGAGGGAACATAAGTATAATTGAACTGAACTGTTTATATCATAAAAGATAGAAGCATGTCCGGTGCAGCAAGGTTTTAGGGGAAGAAAATTCCCCTGAATTCCACCTTAAAAATTAAATACATTTTCAGTTTGATAGAGGTTTGAGAGGTTGGAACTGTGTTTCATTGAGTCTGCTAGAGTCCCAGGTCCATGGGAGACTAATAAATCAGGCTAGTTGGTATAACCTACCTTAGACTGAGATAGTTGATTGCCTAGTACAATTGTCCCCAACCAGTAGCTCGTGTTGCTCTCCAACCTCTTGGATCTCCCAGTGGCCTCAAAGCAGGTGCTTATTTTTTAAATTCCTGGCTTGGAGGCAAGTTTTGGCTGCATAAAATACAGGTGCACTGCCAAACAGAGCCTCAATATAGGTTGGCAATCCACATGGGGGCTGCAAAATGGCCAATCACAGCACTCATTTGGCACCCCAAGAACATTTTTCATGTTAGTGTTGCTCCCCAACTCCTTTTACTTCTGAATGTTGCTCAGGGGTTCTAAAGGTTGGGGATCCCTGGCCTAGTACATATGCTTATACAAATGTACAAATAGTTTAGTGGTGGTCTACCAGGTATATAATTCATCAATAGCAAGAGTAAAAACTTTCTGTGTAAGAAAGCATTGGAGCATTTTTTTTAAAGCACCCATTTTTCTCAAATACATTTCAGTTGATAGATTTAATTTCATTACAACTCTGCCACAGGTTGTATCAGCGATCTCATGTCACTCCTATTTATAAAGACCATCACCTTCTGCTTAAAAAAAATATCACCTAAATTACTTGTCCAGCAGGAGGAACAATGTCTATATGTTGGTGCTAGGGATTTGCAAATTTTTTTGCCTTGTTTTGCCGTAAAATTGACGCCCATAGACTTGTATGGCGTTGTGCATCAAAAAAAAAAACGTGCGTCAAAATTTTTTTTGCCGCGCAACAACATTTTTTTTGACACCCATAGACTTTAATGGGCATCTACGACATTTTGGTGAAATGAAACGGGTCAAATTTGCCCATCCCTAGTTGGTGCCTTTAAAAGTCAAATAAGGGAATTCAAGGCTAATAGTGTATATGAGTTATTAATGTTTCTCATCTGCACCACTGGCTATTATATACTGCTAAGTGATAAGATAGGGGCCTCATTGACACAAAAATAGTGACAAATTTCACCTGACAAAATGACTTAAAGTGATACTGACACTAAAAAACTACTTTTTAAAATATGAATGTACATTAAAAGTTACCTATAGGTCATGCTGATTTTTGCTGAGAAGTTTGTTTTTGTATGTCAATGTTAGCTGAAGTTTGTAAACCTGACTGTCCCATCTCAGCCTGTCAGTTAGACTTTCTAATGCTAATGGACTCCTGCTGCACAAATATGGCAGCCCCCTCGTACAGGAACAGGTAATGTAATTGCATCCTGCCAATACTTTGTGGCAAAGTTATAATTTTGGCAATATTATGATAGATGCAAAAAAATTGTTTAATTTCTGGTGTCAGTATCTCTTTAAGATGGCCATACATACTACAATTATGGACTTCCCATGACCATTGGCCATACGAAAGATCAAAAATTTCAGTCCTGCCAGATCAATGAGACAGCTGATATTCCAGGCTTTTTACTGATATCAGCTAACTTGTCTCCCACCACACACACACCGATTAAAAAAGTACTTTTGTATGATAATATCGGTGCGTCAATGGCCACCATATTTTGACTGTGTTAAAAGTCTAGCATCAGTACTGGTTTTGTGCCTATTAGTGCTCAGTGTTATAGGCGTAAGAAAACTGACCAGGTGTTAAAATTCATTCTTTTTTCATATTGCCACTCAATTACCTGTAAGAGAATGACAATGTCTTGAAAACATGATCCCCAAGATAACAAAAATAAATTAGACATATATTAGTGCACTGCTTGCACCATGTAATATGAACAATAATTTGGCAGATGCAATAATACCAGAATTCTATTGGAAAAAAATATGGCGAATCACTCTTTGCATGCAATTACTAAATATGTCTCTCTGTTGCTGGAATGCCAATCATTTCAAAAATAGGATAAATTATAGGGAAAAAGGTAATAGTTAAAATAGTACAAACTATAATAAATTAAGATGACTGCTCATCTTTCAAAAACAAATGCTCGTGCACACCAATCTTCAAAATTAAAGGGCATTCTTGTTTATTATAGGTTTGTTCGGGCATCTGATGATTGAAGTACACAAAGAGTACACAAAAAATGCAATGTATGGGGTTGCATTGATTGCAAATTGATTGCATTTAAATTACAGACATTTTCATTTGTGTTTTCTGATTTTTTAGTGATCAACTACCAGTATTTACTGTAGAAGACATAAGCAAAATTGATCTTTTGAGGTAAATGTTTATATTTTTAAAAAGGATGAACAGAAGAGGGAGATTACATGGTCCTTTATAATGCAATTTCCTTACAACACAGTTTACATAAAGTGATGCTTTCATCATCATCATCATCATCATTCATCATTTGATTCTTTATATAGCACCAGCAAGTTACACAGAGCTTTATAACAAACATTTTTTACAAAGTTTTTACAAACAGGGGTTACAGTATAAAAATAGGTTCAGAGGGCCATGCTCAAGAGCTTAGAATCTAAAAGGTAAATATCCTTTTGTCCATGTCTTTGCAAGGTAGACCAACCTCTATTACCACTTAGCCTTCTAAAACTAAACAGAAATCAGACATGTTGCCATAGGACAGCATTATCTGGATTATAAAATACCAGTATCAGATTGCAAATAGAAATACGCATCATAAATTGAATAGTAAACATATGCAGCTGTCAACCTCATTAACTGTAAATCAAATAACCAGTACAACTACCCAGATTCTTCTGTACATGTGATTGTGGCATGGCACTTGGGGTAAAGGGGGGAGGGGCACAAAAGAAACTAACCAGCATTAGGTGTGTATGGAGGAGTCCAAAGAAGGGGGGACAGGCAGTGCTTCTCTGTGCCATTATAGGTTACAGGAATAGGGCTTTGTACTGTAGCCCCTTTGACATATATTTTTGAGCCCAGAAGCTGGATATATGTGGGCAGTGCCAGGCCAGGTGAAAGTTGGTGGGGGTGTTTACATTAAAGGCACTGATCTGGCACTGCAGTGTTTTAATTGAAAGACAATTAGCCAGGACTCACCAAGTTTTTCAATCCTTTGTGAATTAATCAGGTGTCCACTCCAACTGACTTTAAATATCCAAGAAATGTAGTAAACAGCACCATCCAAGGATACAATTAATAGCTTGATAAAGGGCCATTGTGTGGCTTGGTCCTGATTATGAAGCCAAAAAGTAACTAATAGCCTTTATTAGTTACTTTTTAACTTCATATTCTGGACAGATACAACGTATCCTTGGATGGTGCTGTCTGCTACATTTCTTGGGTGTTTTAATTGAAGCCTGTGCAGCATTAGGTAAGTCCTATCAAGGGCATTGTAGTAGTTGGGAAGTTGAACTATGTGCTTTATGGCTTCAACCCTTCTGGTTTAATATGTTCTCCCCCATATGCAATACGCAGTGTGTCTGTAGGCTTTACTATAACACTTGACATTTGGGAAATGACTGTAGCTGGCATGGTATTTGCTTTGGCCCCAGTGTCCAGCTTAAATTAAATGTCTGTGCCATGTACAGTAAGTGTTGCATACCATGAGCTGTCACTGGCTACTCTGTGTTTTTTTTTTTTTTACAGCAGCAATACATAAAGTGTTCACATCTTTAAAGGGTTTTTTGTGTTTGTATGAGGAGTTCTGGTTTTGCACATTTTGGCAAAATTATCTTTTTGCATTTATTGCATTCTTCTCCATTTCTGTCACATCTGCTGCATGGCTTTGTTGAGTGCTGCTCCAGCAGAATTCTGCACTGAAATCCATTTCTCAAAAGAGCAAACAGATTTTTTTATATTCAATTTTGAAATCTGACATGGGGCTAGACATACTGTCAATTTCCCAGCTGCCCCAAGTCAGATGACTTGTGCTCTGATGAACTTCAATCACTCTTTACTGCTGTACTGCAAGTTAGAGTGATGTCACCCTCTCCCTTTCCCCCCCCCCAGCAGCCAAACAAAAGAACAATGGGAAGGTAACCAGATCCCCAACACAAGATAACAGCTGCCTGGTAGATCTAAGAACAACACTCAATAGTAAAAAAAACCATGTCCCACTGAGACACATTCAGTTACATTGAGAAGGAAAAACAGCAGCCTGCATTTCTCTCCTAAAGTGCAGGCACAAGTCACATGACATGGGGCAGCTGGGAAATTGACAAAATGTCTAGCCCCATGTCAGATTTCAAAATTGAATATAAAAAAATCTGTTTGCTCTTTTGAGAAATGGATTTCAGTGCAGAATTCTACTGGATTAGCACTATTAACTGATGTGTTTTAAAAAAAAAACATGTTTTCCGATGACAGGATCCCTTTATTTATTCAGCAAGGAACATATAACTTAACACTCCAAACATCAAGGTACAGCCCTGACATACAAGAGAGAGAGAGACATAGCATAACAGGCACTGGAGAGAAACTGCTGCAGGTGCAGCACAGCCCCCTCTATATTTCTCCAAATACACTGCACTAGCCGATAGCAAAGATACATTCCCTTCTGCCCAGCAGCTAAGGGATCTGAACCTGTAGGGATTTAAAGCCATAGGGACTATTACCCCTATGGGTTCCTACATCATATGCATATATTTTTGTCAAATAACCTTTGCTTGTGATTATTATTAGTCACTGGAAACTGAAAACAAAGAAAATCAAAAAAATCAAAATGAGACTTATTTTAAAAAAACAAAACCTGGGTTTGGTGCCTCTGCTACAGACAGGATCCTGAAGAAGGGAGGCTGTGTTCCCCCCGAAACGTTGATTGTTGGTGGCATTAATAAAAGGGGCACTATCCCCGACTGCAATATTGGTGTGTGAGGACCGTTTTTCAAAACTACAAAGCAGTAAGGAGACCGGGCTAGGTCAACGGAGGACCAGCACCACCACGCAGAAAAGTGGAAGGAGGTGTGCGGTAATAGAAAACTTCATTCAAGCACTGAATGCCATGCATAATTCAGCAGTTACAATATGTCCCATCCTGGGAAAAAGTCCTCTGCACAGTGGTCCCCTTTTTTTTCCTAGTCAAAAAGTAGTCCAGATGTCAGTATCCTGACCATTTACTTTCGATTCCCAGAGCAAAGAACTGATTCCTATGCTCCTTTCTGATTTACGTGTCCTTTCTTCCCATAATATGTTTTTCTATCAGGGCTGGGGGTTGCCATAGAGACAGAGTGAGTTGTCCTGCTGTTTTCACCTTTGCTGTCTTGTTTGGTACAGATTGCTGTCCTCAGACCAAACGTAGTGGATGAGAGGCACATACAGATGTCTGATTTCCTGGCAGTTGGTCTCCAGGGTTTCCTATAACACAGCACTTCACAATCTGGCATTCATCCTCTCTTGGTCTTTCTCTCTAATGGCCCCATCACATGTCTCTCTGCTTTTCTGATCTCTCTTTTAAGCATTTCATGAAAGTATATTTCTGAAAGCTTTCAAGTCAGACCCCTTCAAATAAACAGTTGAAATAACACTCTGCCTATCCACTAATGCAGTTCTGGGCTCTGATGGGTCAGTGGCTAAAGGGACATATTAATCATCTATATAACACTTAGAGTCTATGTGGTTAAAGCTTTATTGGAAATCAAACATATAATTATTTTTCTGGGGTTAAGCGTAAGGACAGTAGAAAGCAGTTGTTACTGAGTATATCTGACCAATAGGCACTGAGTAAGAACTAAATTAAACCAGAACACAGAAAGTCAATAAAATAAATCTCTTAATTGAGGTTTTAATGTGTATCTTGCAAAATCCAGTTGATAGATTGAAATCCATATGTCACTGCTTGTCATAGATAAAAACACATTTTTGTGCATTTTTCTAGCTCTTTCTGGTGGGCAACAAGTGGCCTGTAGAAATCATATTGGATAAATGAAGCTATATGCTGGTAGCCCCACTGGACACATTAACACAAGCTAGCTCATTTTATTAATAACATATTCACTTGAGATAAAAAGCTCTTGGAATTTTGGGAGGTATAGCTATTAGTTTAACATTTTTCATTGTTTAAATAACAAAGCCTACCATTTGGTTATACTACTCAGTTTTGTGTCTTCTAGTGATGGGCAAATTTGCGCCGTTTTGCTTCGCCCATCACTATTGTCTTCTACTAAAAGCAATGCTGATATCCATCAATAACAAATTGATTTAGAACAAAGGTGAATAATGACAACGCATTCTAGTTTTAGATTCACAACTGACATTGTGTACTACTTTCAGACTTACCGAACTGGAAGGAACCACGGATGGGAGGAAAACTACCCTTAAAGCTCCTCTACTGAAACACCCTCTAATGGGAACAGAGGGAGATCAGTGAAGGAGCCTGGGATTCCTGGCAGGGAGCGCTGGTCAGTGAAGAAGTAGGTCTGGTGTCTGTGAAGATATGGAAGGTGCAGGTTTAGTTGCTGAGCAGTTAAGAGTAGTGAGGACGTCACAGGTACTGGAGCGGCAATCACCTTCGCGTCAACTGCAGGTTTCAATGGACGAGTAGTCGGCAGGAAGACGATCAGCACAGCAGACACAATAACCGCTTCACTGAACTCGTAGGTTGAGCAGATAGCGCACGTGGGTAAAATATCACAGGAAAAGGTTCCCAAGATGAATACTGAGCGTAGTCGAGCAGGATAAACTGGGTCGGCAGGGGTGATACTTGTTCCGATGATAGACAAGGGTCAAGGCAAAAGCATAAACGGTAACAGGCAAAAGTTCGGCAACAGATAGGTACAGGCAAGGTTCCAAGGGTTAATGCGGCAGCGAAGTCAGAAGGCAGGTGTCGGCAACAAGAGTTAAGATATCAAGCAGAGTTCAAGGGGTTAACACAGCAGCGTAGTCAAGACAAGCAGGTTCGGCAACAGGAGTTCAAATATAACAGGCAGGGTTCCAAGGGTTAAGCAGAAGCGTAGTCAAGACAAGCAGGTTCGGCAACAGGAGTTCAAATATAACAGGCATTGTTCCAAGGGTTAAGCAGGAGCGTAGTCAAACAGGCAAATCAGGGTCAAAACCAAAGTTCAATAGTAAACAGAGAAACTTACTCACAAGCAGCTAGGAACAACGATGTCCGAGCACTGGGAGAACCTCTGCGCTGAAAGAAATACCGTTGCCTGCTTCAATACGCTGCGCCCAGCAATTTCCCTGCGCCAGCGTCACGGCGCCTGCGCTGTGACGTCACTGGAACTCAGCGCTGGAATGCATCGCGCCGAAGAGCCATGTCTGTTACCCCAGTAAGTACCTGACAACTACCCATGTACTCTGTTCCAAATAATTCATATTAATGGACACACATACAGAATAGACACATTATAAACACAGAATAGACCACGTTATTCCAATATCAACCCTTTGAACACATTGGATCCTTAATAAGATATTTTTATGGTGCAATTACAATACAATTGTTTTAGGTATTTACGTTTTTAAAACAGCAGCACATTTTATGCAATAAAAGTTTTGTATGTTTGTCTGCACACTACTATGGGTGTCCCAAATACATTTTGTATACAAAACTATTCCTAATACACAGAATTTATGTCTCTCATGGTATATAAGCATTTGTGACCATACACAGATAAAAAAAAATATACAAAAGACTTATTTCTATTAAAGAACGAGAACAAAATCTGGTTAGTGCACAAAAGAATGTCAATATATTATGAACTCCATTCTGTACATTTTAACAAGCAATCTGTCTCTGTTGTAACAGATGCACTTATGTACAAAGTTACTTACAGAATGTATTATGTAAAAAAAACTTGGACATAATATATAATAGTGTAACTAACTTGTGCATGCCAAGCTAGATTTGAATGACAAAATAGATATGGAATTCGGAAACCCTCTGAAAAACCCTTTGCCAAAAATTCTGCCATATCCCGATCTGGGTAACCCTGCAATTCCTCACTTAGCTTGCCCACCTGTATTGGCGTTTCCGCTCTTCTGCTGAGCTGCTCGAAAGGGCAGCCTATTCCCCTCCTTCTTTTTGTTACATTTACTTACCGCATGGGACAATCCACAAGCAGAACATGCATGTCTAAATTTACAAGCATAGCCCCTATTACATCTCTTTTCATTGTAAGCAAAACAAACATTCTTTTGTTTATTCGCCATCAACCCTCTACTTGCACTGCTATAACCCCCTTGCTCCTTTGATACCCATCTAGTCCATAGATCTATGTCTTTTTGCCCAAATGACAACATCTTGCTATTAACCATCTTTTTCCTAAATGCCTTGTCATACTCAGACCATGAAGTGCCCTTGTAAAAAAGTTATGTGTCCACTATCTTATCTATGTACTTAATAATATTCAGACACTGCTCCGGTTTCCTTTCAAGGTACATGCTAGCAAAAACCAAAAACCCTTTTAACCAATCGAAAATCGACTTGTTCCTCCTTCCTTCCCCTTCAATCTTAACCCCATCTTCTTTGACCTGTACTGTTTCCCTTGTTAAATCCTATATATCCACAAACTTCCCATTTTCAATTGCTTTCCTCAGTTTCCTAGATAAATGTGCTGCTGTCTCTGTCAAAGCACATGCTTTGTTTATCCGCTATTCCTACTGGCAGCACCAACTGACCCTTTACCGAATCTCCCCTCTTATCCTTCTTTTCTTTTCCCTTACCCTCCTTAAAATATTTTTTAAGCAATGTCAGAGACTACCCATGTGTGAATGTTTCCCATATGGATTAATCTGGTACATGTGGCTCAGTGAAGCAGCTGAGTGACCCACTGGCAGATGGAGTTCAGCAGCACAGTCTGAACTCACACTAAGGAAAATACTATATATGTCTTATGAGTAGCTGCTTATAAGACCTACACATCATACTATACAGAATATGTGTGCACATGATCAGTCCAACATCTGTGTCTAAAACTATTATGTAGGAGTTGAACTACAGATAACGATGAGACGTCTCATACGACCCACTCATTATTAGGGATGTAGCGAACGTCGCGAACCCCATAGACTTCAATGGGAAGGCGAATTTTAAAAGCTAGAAAAGACATTTCTGGCCAGAAAAATTATTCTAAAGTTGTTTAAACGGTTCAACGACCTGGACAGTGGCATGCCAGAGGGGGATCAAGGGCAAAAATGTATCTGAAAAATACATTGTTGACACAGCGCTGCGTTTTGTGCTGTAAAGGGCAGAAATCACACTACGTCACTCAGGTGATGTTTCTGGACACGGAATGTGAAAAAGCTCACACAGCTAGGTGGCACTTGGTTAAAGACTGGGCAAACAATGCCTGCAAGGGCAACGTATACAGTAGTGGATACGGAATATATTATTGCTGCTGTAAAAACATCACTCAGGTGATGTTTACTGACACAGAATTATTATTGTTATTTAGACAGAATGTGAAAAAGCTCACACAGCTAGGTGGCACTTGCATACCTCCCAACTGTCCCTCTGTTGACCACTCAACCCCCTGTCCCTCTTTTGTACTGGAAAGTCCCTCTTTTCTCTGCACTGAACAGCCAGAAAAAAAACAGTTTCTAACTTAATTAGCTTTTGGCAGAGAGCTCAGAACAGCTAACAGGTGCAAATAAGATACTTTGTAACCATTTTGACTCTGGTTGGTGCTGGTAGTGGTGAACTACTAGGAGGAGCAGCACACCAGTCCCACTCTCCAACACAGCTAGACTAATAGCACTGGGCTCTTATAGTAGCAAAGTAAAAAAACAAAAAAGAAAATAAAAGCAGTCCTTACAAGGACTATTGGGTTATTACAGCAGTCAGCAGATGAGATCAGAAGCAGTGCCCACAGCAGCTACATACAGAGCACTGCAGTAGAAGGTAGATTACTAGTCAGCAAAGCTAACTAACCTAAACTCACTGTCTCTCAAATCCCTGCAGAGTTCTGTCCCTACAATACAGAGCAGTATCAAGTAGATTACTAGCCAGCAAAGTTACTATCAACTGTCCCTCAAATCACTAAACAGCTCTCTCCCTACACTAGCTCTTCCAAGCACACACAGGCAGAATGAAAAAACGCTGCAGGGCTTCAGTTTATATATGGAAGGGGAGTGGTCCAGGGGGTGTGGGGGTGGTCCAGGAGGGAGAGCTTCCTGATTGGCTGCCATGTATCTGCTGGTCTGGGGTGAGAGGTAAAAAATAAGCGCCAGCTAAGGCGAACCCAAATTGGCAAACGTCGCGCGGCGTTCGCGAACATTCGGCGGACGCGAACAGGCGATGTTCGCGCGAACTAGTTCGCGGGCGAACAGTCCGCGACATCCCTACTCATTATACTATACAGAATATGTGTGCACATGATCAGTCCCACATCTGTGTCTAAAACTATTATGTAGGAGTTGAACTACAGATAACGATGAGACGTCTCATACGACCCACTCATTATACTATACAGAATATGTGTGCATATGACCAGTCTAGGGTTGCCACCTTTTTTTTTCAGCAAAAATGGACAGGGTCAGGCTGGGGATATAGGGGGCAGTGCAGGTGAGATCAGGGGAGAGGCTAATTATTTAGCAATCAGCAATTGTCATTTACTTCAATGTCCTGTTTGGATTTCTTAATTTGGAAATCCAGACTTTTCACTCAGGCAGCCCTTCCAAAAACCTGGATGTCCGGTGAAATCTGGACAGGTGGCAACCCTAGTTCAGTCCCATGTCTCTGGCTAAACCTATTATGTAGTAGTTGAACTATAGCTAAGCACATTATAAAGAGACTGCTTAAAGCTAATTGGTGCAAGATTACAGCTAGGAGGAGACATTGAATTCTAACAATCATATACAAAGCTTATTACTGAGTCTGAGAGTTTGTCATATGTTATTGAAGGGATATTAGTCCTGTGATCGGTTAGTCTGCAAGATAATAAGTGTGATAAACTGGCTGGTAGTGGATTGAATGATTCTGCTGTGTTATTAGTTTAGGTAAAACAGTCAGACAAGCACAGTAACGTCTGGTACATTTATTACAACATGACAGGTAGGTGTGGCCTGTCCCATTACTGCTCTCAGCTTAGTCAGGAAGAGGGAAACAGGAACAGGAGTGAATCATAAGACAATGGCAAAACAGCAGGAATGCCCTTAACCAAAATGATCACAAAAGCAGATTACTACTACAAGAATAGCTATATCACCTAAAAGTATTATATTTATGTTTTGCATACTTTTCTTTTTCTACAATCATTATAAGTGCAGCATTACTCAGCCATTTGTAAGAACTTCCAATTATGAACCTGTAGTGTTTAACAGCAGCCCTTTTAAGGGATGATGCAGCCATGTGGAGCAGAGCTGGCAACTTTTCATCTTGTTTGTTATATGGCAATACGCTTTGTTCTTATTGGTTCAGGAATGTGACAGTATTGCATTACAGAATGGATATTTTATCTGTTTTGTGAAACTGAGCTTTCATTTTGTGGAAAGAATGAATCCTGTACTCCGGGCCGTTCCTGCCATCAGGCAAGGTGAACACCTTGCCTCAGGCGGCAGTGAACTTCTAGTTACAAGGGGCAGCAAAAAGCCGCCTCCTGTAACTTTAAGAGCCAAATTTCTATTTTTTAAACCGGAAATTCAGCTCTGCTAGTGCAGTACGCGCTCGCTGCGCTAGCGATGCAGCCCCCTTTGACCTGCTCCGACGCTAAACTTTTAAGACCGGATTCGGCCGAATACCGAACCGAATCCGAACCCTAATTTGCATATGCAAATTAGGGGAGGGAAGGGGAAAAACATCTTACTTCCTTGTTTTGTGACAAAAAGTCACGCAATTTACCCCCACCCCTAATTTGAATATGCAAATTAGGATTCGGATTCGGTTCGGCTGGGCAGAAGGATTCGCTGAAAAAGGCCGAATCCCCAAACCGAATACTGGATTCGGTGCATCCCTATTTTATTGCAATCATAATTTTATTACTCACATATAGGAGCAATGAAAGCTCAACGGAGATCATGGGCACCATCCTCCTGCTCTTCTGTATTCTTCGGGAAATGAACGCCGTATTGGTGCATGTGGAATTGAAGCAGTCTTCCTGTTCATAGCAACTGCGCATATGCCAAAATTGCCAAAGGGAAGAAAGAGGACTTGAAAAATACTAAAAAGCGGGAAGATGGGGTCCATAAGCTCTGCTGCACTTACTCTGCACCTATACATGGGTAATGCACTGCACCTATACTTGCACCTATACATGGGTGGTTCACTTTCAGGGGTAATCAGCTATGCAGGGGGTAGTAGAGAGGAATGACTATGTAGGGTAGCGGGTAGGGGTTTTTATTAGTTTAGTTCTCCTTTCATTGATGTGTTTGCACCTGTGCAAGCCTGTGGCGAGGGAGAGGGATTGTGCAGGGTAGCAGCTATGCGCACCAGTACCCTCTGGTTACACCCTTGTTACACCCTTGTCCAGGGTTTCTCTGCATCAATAGGTGCAGCAGAATGGAAGGCAGGAAGCACTGAGAAACTATACAGAAGTGCAAGGAACACTTTTTAACAAAAAATTAACTTGTTTTATTGGAAAAATAAATGAGCACTCTGAAATCAGAAAAATTAACACAACTATCAGATTGGGTGCTCTAAATACCGAGAGCTGAGTAAACATTTGAATTCTTTCCACGTTCTCCCTAAACAAATGTATTTAGCATTTTGCTGAACTGTGTTCCTATGATTTTAGCTTTGTGGCTGTTGCTGGTGAATGCTATGGTGTTACAAGCATTTGCCACAAGTAGTAGTTTTGTTGAAGAAACCCACTGCACAGCAAGGCGGGAGTTAATTGATCTAATTTTTCATTGTGGGCGCCAATCAGAAATGAGAGCTAAGTACCTGGAGATACAGAACATGTGTGGTGAATGTACTGCATACAGGACATTTAATATTTAACTTATTTTATACTTCTATAATATATTCAAGAACCTCTATAAGCAACCTGATTCCAAAGTCCTCCAATTTATTTATTTTTATTACATGTGTTTTGCTTCAAGATCTTATAATGCCTCATCTATACTGTGTCTGTCTCATTCTGTCATCCAATGGGAATTTTTTTTCTGAAACAAAACACCTAGTTATTTTGAGGTGAGGGGTCAAAAACAAAACTGCAAATGATGATTCGTCAGTAGCAGAATCTTTCAGGGCTTGAAAGATATTTAAATTGAGCAAGACGGTTTGCCAGAGGTCTTGTTTGAGAATTCAGAAGGAGGTTCCCCCAGGACATTTGAGAGTGAGAGATGGCTGGCTTGCTTTCCTGGCAGGTCATTACAGAGGATCACGCTGAGGCACAGCGCAGTGTGACACCGGCTCTTTCTTTTGCTGGATACTGATGTCTGAAGAATCCCAAAAATATGAATTAAAGTATGTCTTTAACTAATACCTGACAAAGCAAGGAAGATCCCTGGGTAAGGCTAAATTATACTGTTTTTAACCCACATTACAGTTTAGTGCAAAATTCAGGCAGGAAACCGGTAGTTTACTGCTTCTAGATTAGAGCTTTATGTACAGATTATGGCCAAGATCAACACACATATCTGAACATTGTATCTATTCTGTCTTCTATTCTATTTTAAGATGATGGGTCTGATGAAAAATATATAATGCACTGCTCTGCCGGAACCTCTGGTGCCCATATATTTCATTTTAAATAGATATGCTTCTAGAAATGTATTGCAGGGCAGTGCTGAGTTCTCTGAAAGCCCACATTTTAAGGCTCCCTTTTAAGGCAGCTTTCTAGAAGAATATGTAACTGTGATTTCAGCATAATTGCCAACTGTTCTGGTCTTTGTGGCACAGGGCTCTTTGCCAGGAAAGGGGTAGATAAGGTAGGCCAAATATGTTGAGCAACACAGACATGCAGAAACTTTCTGGGGTGCCATATAAGGGCTGTAATTGGCTATTTGGTGGCCCCTATGTGGACTTGCAGCCTACAGGAGACTCTGTTTGGCAGTACACTTGGTTTTTATGCAACCAAAACTTGCCTCCAAGACTGGAATTCAAAAATAATCTCCTGCTTTGAGGTCACTGGGAGCAACATCCAAGGGGTTGGTAAGCAACATGTTGCTCGAGAAGTACTGATTGGGGATCACTGCTCTAGGTTATCGTCCTATTGTTATTCTAAAGATGGCAGTGCATTGTAGAAGGGATTCCACCAATTGAAACACACTAACAATTCCACATCATGTTCTCCGGCAGTCCTAGAAATTGTCACGTGTCAAGTTTATTCTCATTTGTCACATAAATCCTGAGATATAGATCAAGGCTTTCAAAATGTGTTCTTTGAACCACATACCAAAAAGAAATGAAGACGTTAGCAAGGGATGGCCAAGATAGAGTGTTGTCAGGGACCTATTACATGATTCATATAATTTTGCTCACGGCATGATGCTGAAATAACATGGGGTGCAGAATACCTAGGAGGTGCTTTGAAACACAAATATTTACAAATATTTCAACAATAATTTATTTTGGCATAAATAGCTGTCATCTTTATCACATTACATTTTTTTCTATTAAAGGGATCCTGTCATCGGAAAACATGTTTTTTTCAAAACACATCAGTTAATAGTGCTACTCCAGCAGAATTGTGCACTGAAATCCATTTCTCAAAAGAGCAAACAGATTTTTTATATTAAATTTTGAAATCTGACATGGGGCTAGACATTTTGTCAATTTCCCAGCTGCCTCCAGTCATGTGACTTGTGCCTGCATTTTAGGAGAGAAATGCTTTCTGGCAGGCTGCTGTTTTTTCTTCTCAATGTAACTGAATGTGTCTCAGTGAGACATGGGTTTTTACTATTGAGTGCTGTTCTTAGATCTACCAGGCAGCTGTTATCTTATGTTAGGGAGCTGCTATCTGGTTACCTTTCCATTGTTCTTTTGTTTGGCTGCTGGGGGAAAAAAGGGAGGGGGTGATATCACTACAACTTGCAGTAAGCAGTAAAGAGTGATTATAGTTTATCAGAGCACAAGTCACATGACTTTGGGCAGCTGGGAAATTCACAATATGTCTAGCCCATGTGAGATTTCAAAATTGAATATAAAAAAAATCTGTTTGCTCTTTTGAGAAACTGATTTCAGTGCAGAATTCTACTGGAGCAGCACTATTAACTGTTCATTTTGAAATTTTTTTTTTATCCCATCACAGTATCCCTTTAACCTTTTGTAAAAAATAATTGCAGGTGGGGTGCAGCTTGTACTATCACTGTTTTGTGGAGGGGTGGGCTATATCATTTAATGTGATCGTTCTGATTTAGTTGGGGCTGCCCTAAATAATAGACCCCAACATGATTAGGGCTTACATCATTTAAACTTGCTTTTTGATTCATAATTTTTGAGAGTTATAGAGCCTTCAGTGGGATCTTTGCACCACTTTAGAGAAACCTGGCTTGGACAACTATGAGAACAATGCTACTGCAGTTAGATGAGAAATATAACAAATGGTGAAAATATTTCTGGATCTCTTTAGCAACACAGGTAGAATTGGCATTACCACATATGGATTTGGTTTACTAATCCTAGCCGCAACTAAGTGCAGAGATCCAAATAAATCACAAAGTTTATGCACATTTTGCTATGTGTGTGCCATCTGAATATTCTTGGTTACTGCTGTATACATGGAACTGTTGAGCAGCAAAGTTCCCAGATAGAGCACCACTGAAACGTGACCCATGGAGTTTGGATTTTATTAAAGTACAGCTACTAGGATGGTTTATAATGCCTGGAGACTATTATGGGAATGTAGTTGAGTACAGAGTTACAGTAAATACACACAGACTAAACCTTTATTAAAAATTAAATATGACCATGACAATAGTGATAATTATTAATCTAACATTAGGGTTACCTACCGCTCATCAATTAGTAATGTATGTAGTATATCCCCAAATTGCCTCTATAATAATGCTTCTGTGCAACAGGCTTGATCGTGACTTTTTTTGTTGAGTAATAAGCCTTTTTTTGGTGCATTCAATATATATATATATATATATATATATATATATATATATATATATATATATATATATATATATATTAGGGATGCACCGAATCCAGGATTCGGCCTTTTTCAGCAGGATTCGGATTCGGCCGAATCCTTCTGCCCAGCAGAACCGAATCCGAATCCTAATTTGCATATGCAAATTAGGGGCGGGAGGGAAAATGAGCGACTTTTTGTCAGAAAACAAGGAAGTAAAAAATGTTTTCCCCTTCCCACCCCTAATTAACATATGCAAACTAGGGTTCGGATTCGGTTCGGTATTCGGCCGAATCTTTCACGAAGGATTCGGGGGATCCAAAATAGTGGATTCGGTGCATCCCTAATATATATATATATATATATATATATATATATAGATATATATAGATATATATAGATATATATATAGATATATATATATTATATAGATAGATATATATATATATATAGATAGATATATATATATAGATAGATATATATATATATATATATATATAGATATATATATATAGATAGATATATATATATAGATAGATATATATATATAGATATATATAGATATATATAGATATATATATATATATTTATTTGTCACATCCAAGATCGGACCACATCACCCTTTGGTACACCTGATCTGCCCCAAATATTGCTCCCGTTTTTGGTAAGCCCATATCCTTCCAGACTTACTGCAAAAAACAAGCTAAATATCTATTTTCACCAGAAAACAGAAATAGACACAATTTCACAACTCATACCTGTTGGAACAGACATTTTGGCAGTGAGTCTGAAACAAAAGTTTGGAAACTGGGGAAAAAAAATTGCAACAGTAAAATGATTATCTTACAATTTAACTCTTTACGTTCTCAGTATTTTAACTTGATAGGTTGACAGAAAGATGTTCTAAATTCTTTTAGAGTACATCTTCAGTATTTGCGCCGAAAACAATAAACACAGGATTCGACAGCACATAAAATAACTTAACCAATACTGCCACCTAGTACTCAGTTCCGAGAATTACAATTTTATTTGTAGATGTTTTTAGTACTTTTTCTATTATTTGACACTGTGTTTAAGTAGCACGCTTTCACTCCTGTTTGTTTTGAGCTGGCCTTAATAGTGCAATACATTATTTACTTAATTCAGAAGAATGATAGAAATCTTTACTAACTTTGATGCTTTGTGAATAACATATTTACAGTAATTATAATGCAAGTGTGTCACAATCATTGCTACTAACTAACTTTACACACTTCAAACAGAGGTGAACAACAGGTTTCCTATTGTGAAGATCATTACTGCATCATTTCTGCTCCTTCCTATAATGGATTGTCAAACCACTGGTTAAAAACAGAAAGTTTGATGTAGAGCCAGTTACTTATCTTATTTACCACCCTATAGAAGTGCTTCTTGAGACGTGTTTCTAACCATCCACCAGGGTGGAAGCACTCCCATTTGTGCAATTGCACCCTACATCGGTATTAATTTGAGACAAAAAAGCGGGCGAGAAAAGGGTTAACGAAATATAGGAAATGGAATAGATGAAAAGTACAATAAATATATAAGGATATTATAATACTATGTGGTTGGTGATGTTTAACAATCTGGGGATTATATAATGCTTTTAAAAAAGCTAAAAGACATTGCAGATCATTTGTGTAACTACCATGGAAGCAGACCCCATGTACATGGGGAGGTAGAAAAACAGACAAGGGGGGTTGCGTGTGGCACAAAATTTTGCCCAGGTGGCCCAGAATTATTCTTTTAATGGGGGTCTCAGGCCCCCAAATTTAAAGAGTGTAATGAATATCTGTTTTTGTAGACTAAACTATTCTTTCTTTTGGGGGAAATAATCTTGATGTGAGCAAATGCAGAAACATTCTTGAACACTTGAACCTGCCTAATATGAAAGAAGGGGACGACTGCTACAGCCAGCTGAATTGGTCTCCACCATACACGCTAGCATCTATGTTATTTCTTCCACAGTGTATAACCTTACATTTATCAACACTGAACCACATTTGCCAAATTGTTTCTCAGTTCTCCACAATTGCATTTAACTTATAGTTTTGCACAATTGTGTGCCATTAACAAAAATAGAAACATTACTTTCAATGCCAATTTTAAGTTCAAAAGCAAAGGACTAAGTACAGACTCCTGACGTACTTTTCTGACACCATTTACCTCCACTCTTGTAACCTTCACACAGTATATAATTAATAATTAGAGGTGAGAGTCAGAAGTGTTTTCCACTATTTGAAAAAACTGCAAAATAATCGTTTTTTTTCCAACTCTATTTTTCAAGATCAATCAGTTGTGATTCAATTGTCATCTTGATCCAATTTTTGCTCTGTGACTTAAGACATTTAATTTTTTTCTGATATGAGTATATTGCAGACATGCTAACAATCACAAGCAAAATCATATTTGCAAAAAAAACGTGATCAAGTATAAAATCAAGGAATTTTTTTCACAATCAGCGTTCAAAAACTTGAATTGGGAAATTAGTAAAACTGCTTCCCCATATATACATTTGATTTGGTGCTGAACAAAAATTAGATCACAATCACCTGTGTTTCTGAAAGAATGAGAAGAATGTGTGTAGCTATCTACTACAGGTTTTTCAGAATCTTCCAACATATACTGATATTTTGGGGCTACAGAACTTGCAATTTTTAGGGTGATTCTGCTGTGAACAAAAATATATTTTATATATATATATGTATGTATATATACAGATGAAGCCACTTAGATTTGTGAGTTAAATGCGTCGTGACTCTGGGTTAATTGAAGAAACTGTGTTATCTAAAGTCATCTTAACTCATTTAATGCATTTAACCTTTTCATTAGCATACCAAAGCTCCATTGTTCACAATGGTGAATGCTTTAATTAGATGGGATGATGTGACGCAGTTTTCTGTGTTAAATGAGATAAATGGGATATCTGTGTTTAGTTATTCTGTGTCAAACAGACAAACTAATGTGGCTGCATCTGTATATATGTCCGCGGACGAGTTAGACTGGACATCGCCGACTCTACTACAGGCCGGATTACCGAATCCTAACTCCACACAATGCGCATATAACATAAGGTAAGGGGGTATTGTACGATTTTGCGTGTTTTCCTTCCTTTTAGCACCTTTGCACTCTTCTCTTTCCTACACATGGCTTGCTAGGCACCC
The DNA here is from genome assembly GCA_038501925.1 of Xenopus petersii. Taxonomy (NCBI): domain Eukaryota; kingdom Metazoa; phylum Chordata; class Amphibia; order Anura; family Pipidae; genus Xenopus; species Xenopus petersii. The sequence goes on along the minus strand of CM076679.1, from coordinate 92,872,576 downwards.
TAGCAACGAGTATTTGGCATCATTTTCTGTTTATATACTGGCTGTCTGTGTTTGGCACTATTCTCACCCTGACGAAGATTCCTGTGCGGAATTGAAACGTTGGTCCACTAATAAACCTTTGAAAGACTTATCTATTTGTCCAGTTTGGTTGATTATGGAGTGTCGTCACCGTTGGATATATATATATATATATATATATATATATATATATATATATATATATATATATAACCTTATTTTGGTACAGTACTCTCTCTCTTAAACAGCGATTTGAAATCCAGGGCCCTGCATTCTCTTTGCTTATAAAAAATACTGGGAACTGGGATTTACAGCACAGTGCCCCCACCTAGTGGACACTGAGAAGCACACCTCAGGGGATTTACACTAGGAAAATAAAACACACAGTTTGCAGTAAACCAATTTAACTTAATATAAACTAAAATAACAGTTCACACTCTGGCTGGCTGCTGCAGCAGGGGGGTCCCTTTTTAGCTGCCTCTGTAACCCTGTGCACTTGGCTCCAAAGCAAGGCACTCCCCTGGGTCCTCTTCCTCTCCAGAGGTACACTAGGGGGCACATTTACTAAGCTCGAGTGAAGGATTAGAAGTAAAAAAAACTTCTAAATTCCAAGTATTTTTTGGGTACTTCGACTATCGAATAGGCTACTACGACCTTCGACTACGACTTCAACTTCAATTCGAATGATTCGAAGTAAAATTTGTTGACTATTCAACCATTCGATAGTCGAAGTACTGTCTATTTAAAAAAAACTTAGACTACATACTTCGGCAGTTTACAATGTTAGCCTATGGGGACCTTCCCCATCAGTTTTCTAAGTTTTTTTTGATTGAAGAAAAATCCTTTGATCGATCAATTAAAATCCTTCGAATCGTTCGATTCCAAGGATTTCATTGTTCGATCAAACGATTTTTCCTTTGATCGATCAATCGTATTATTTGCGGTAAATCCTTCGAATTCGATATTCGAATTCGTAGGATTTTACTTCAAGGGTCGAATTCGAGGGTTTATTAACCCTCGATATTCGACCCTTAGTAAACGTGCCCCTAGGACTTCCAGCCAATATGATTGCTCTCCTGCCTGTAACCAGGCTGGATGATGTCACAGACAAACAGGGGAAAGACTTGTCAGATTCCTTACATATAATTTACTACTACAGCAACTATAGTAAACTAATACTACAGCAAATTCACAAGCTGTATTGTCACGTGTTAAAAATTCCCTTTTCTTGTCTGTGGGTAATAGTGTGAAACCTACTGGTTTGAAAAAGAATACCCCACAAATGCTGCACAGTCAGCAACACAAAGGGGCAGATTTATCAAGGGTCGAATTGAAAATCCAAATTTTTAAATTTAAATTCCAAGCTTATTTTAGTGTAATTAGACTAGGGAATAGTCCAAATTCGTTTTGATTCGAAATTTTACATTTATCATGTACTGTCACTTTAAGAATTCAAATTCAACTATCTAAAACCTTCAGAATTGGTGTTTTAGCCTATGGGAGGCCTCCAACAATCAATTTTTGTGAAAAAACTTTGATTGATTTTTTTAATAAATTTTGATTGGTCGGTTTTTTTTTTTAGAATTTTGAATTTATGGGAGTTTTTATAAATATGCCCAAAATGTGTGTGTGCATATATATATATATAATGGTTTTAAAAATTATTGGTGAGCACAACTTTTCCTTGTTTTTATATCTAGATATATATATATATATATATATATATATATATATATATATATATATATATATATATATATACACATATATATATATATATATATATATACACAGATATATATATATATATATATATACACAGATATATATATATATATATATATACACATATATATATATATCTATATAAAATTTAAGCTCTAAAAATTAGTTTGACTAGAAATGCCATATTTTATATACTGAATCTACTGCACCAACCTAATGTTTTAGCATCTTTGTAACAGTAATGATCAAGGCCTTCAAAGTTGTGCACAGGAGCTCAACATCTTGAATTTTGTGTCCATGCTCAGTGGGCCTGGGTCAGCTGTTGAAATTCTAAACTGAGGGATCAAGCAGATTATCAAGCAGAAATTGAGGTTCACCTGTCATAGAAGGCAATGCCCCATGGCTGGTCAATGAATTCTGATGCTAAAATGAAAAAAGCACTCAAGAACAGAAAGAAGAAAATGAGTGGGTTTTGCAGTACATGAAAAACATATGAAAAGACATATGAAATATATACATATGCGTGCCAGCCAATGTTTATACATGGGGTACAAGAAAATGTCTACAATTATGAGTAAACAAACCAATTTGGATAAGTGGAAAGGACACTGATTTATGAGCAGCTGTGTAATAAGAATTTGAATTAATTACTTATATTGTGACATTTATATTCTATGTGTACTGTTTATTGTGAGTTGGTCCCTAAGCTCAGTAAGTGACAGTAGCACAGAGCATGTGCAGTAAATCAGCAGAAAATAAGATGGGGAGCTACTGGAGCATCTTTAGAGGCTTCACTACTAAAGGGCTGTGGTTGCCTTGGCCTGGCACACAACCCAAAAACATAATGTTCAAAATTAATTTAAACACCCAGTAAATCAGTTTTCAAATATATTAGTACTACATCTATAAAGCTATGCCATTTTAAACAGATATTTTAAACAAAGTGGAAAGGCTGAACATGTTTTATTCAATCGTAAGAAGTAAGAACATTTGTGTGGTCTCATTAGCTGATACAAACAGCAATGTTGGGAATTTTAGGGAGGAAATAATGTCACCTTTTTAAAAATCTGTAATTTATGTGAGGGGCATAACTGGCAATGCCTGAAAATAAAGTGAATCAATCTTGATAAACATCTAATTGCAGACTGTGTTAATGAAAAGTTTGCCTTCACTGGAAATGTGTGCAAGTATTTAATGAGTGTGACATTAAATCTAACATTGTGTAAAGATTTCCCCTGGGTTTCATTCTAGTCATAGAGAAAGTTATGCCACTGCATTTGCTGACACAGCAAACTATTGCTAGTGTTGTGGCAGACTGCTTGAGAAATTATGTTAAACACATTAATATCATCTTATGCGCAGTGGTGTGCATCCTCCATCTCTAATTCTTCATTTTATAGCCGAGTATTGGGCAGGGTTAAATGTAGGCCTAGCATTGTCAGAAGGGGTAGCTGAGGACACACAGACCATGTTTACATTCTGTAACAGTAGGATTTACAGTATGTCCTTGCGTGTCTGCCCTGATTTCTTGTTCCGTGTCCCCACATACATATTTAACTAGACCGCACTCTGCTGTTATTATTATGTGCATGATTAGATTTAGCTTGTACAGCTGTGACTTTGGATAAGTGAGAGACTGTGTTTCTGCACAGCAATATGCTGATAACACATTGGCTCTTGCAATAGCTGGGTCTCAGCAAACCGCCTTCATGGATGAGTAGTTCAGTACTGTCTGATAAGAACCTTAGCTGCTCCCTTAGCCGTTAGGTACAAGGATCTCTCTATGCTAGTTTGTTCATCCCTTTCCTGACAGCAGCCTCTGGATTATTGCCTTTGACCATGCCCAGGCTCTTTTCATAATACTGAAAATACTCATTTATTTATAATCACCAATATATCACACAGAGCTGTTCAATGAGGGAAATCATGTATCTGACAGATTACATTCATTACAAATGCCAACATAAGGAATTGCCGGCTGTGCTACAATAAAGAAAAATAGAGAATATATAATGCAAAATATTGCGAGTTATACTGTAATTTGTCAGCCTTCGAAGAGAGTTTAAGTCCGCTATCAACTCTATAACAGGTAAACAGGTCAGTCACTTTACCTGCACAACATTTATTTATTTGGAAGGCTTCTATGGTTCTTGCTTTCATGTTATTGAGAAAACTCGAGAAAGCTCTTCATGATGATTATAATGGTGGAAACAGGGCTGGACTAAGTAGGGTGAAGTGGATAGATATTTTACTAGTCAAGCTAGTCATGCTAGGTGTGCCAACACAGGAAGGAACTTTTCAAGAGGATCGTGTGGTTTTTAGATACATCAACATTTCTGAAAGAAGTAATAGATAAAATGGGTACAATAAAAACTCTTCTACTCTTCTTCTAAAACTATTCTTCCACGACCCTTTATTCTGGATTCATGGCTTCTTTCAGGGGACATTTCCCAAAGATAAAGCATTCAAGGAAATCTTAACCCTCAAATCAAATGAATGCAAAATGGCTCATTGCATTAATATTTTTTCTAGTTTTTAAAACATTAGCAATTCTTCACACACTGCTTATTTTACCAACTGAATAGAGTTTGTATAAAATTGAGGAAAAGGGAAAGTATTGTGCTGCTTAGAATTGACCAGAATAACATCATACAACTCATCTCTGCTCACTAACTTAATTTTCTGAGCAGTTCAACAGCATAAGAATTCCCATTAACTTAAGGTTCAGTCAGGTGGTGGCACTGTTGTTCCCTATTCATTGCAGTCATAGTGCAATAACTGCTAATTGTGAACACTAAAAAAAATGTTAATACAATTATGTAAATTGCAAAGTTACTCAGCATCCTGAACAATTGTATATTAATCTATTTTTTTACATGTATCTTATGTATAATCATATTGTGTCATCAGTGCAATCATGCCAATCTGAACTGCTCTCTGATTTGCTCTTTTGGCCTTATATACTGCCCTTTGGGACTGTGCAGAGTAAAACAACACATATTGCAACATATTTGTTTGTAGGCAGAAGTTCAAATAGGTTTAAGCTGCAAACTCATTTGTTGCAAGGGATATTTGGTTAAACACAAGCAAAACAAACAAAATAGATGAAGAACATAGTTTTTCAAAGAGCTGCATTAGTACATGATATGCACAATAAATTGTGGTTCAATGGCTGATGGGCAAACTTACATATTGAAGGGAGAATTTTGCTTTCACCTAATGTGTCTAAATGCGATTTTTTTTGGGGATTGTATCATTTCTGTCGCTCAGTGACAAAATGAAGCCTTGAATCACCACTACATGAAATCTGGTGTAGCTCTGGGTTTCCATCAATGGGTACACTTGTGTGTTATTTAGAACAGCAGGCAGGACAGATACAACAGTGGGGCACAAGGAGCGTCTTTGCATTCAAGTACCTTTAAGGAAAAGTGTTAATTCACACAGCTGCTGCATTCATATTTGCAAGACTGTAATTGTGATTGCAGTTGTAAAATAAGCCCTAATTAGTTTTGTTTTATCATTCTTTAGTTTGGAGCTAGTTTTCATTTGTAATGTATTAGGGTGATGTAATAGAAGTTTTAAACTTTGCCCTATGTCTAGTAACACATAGAAACCAATTAAATCTCTTCTTTTAAACCTGGAAGGTTTATTTACAGTAGCTACAAATGTCTGAACACCTCTGGTAATAAAGGCCCAAAACACAAGCCTTCTCTGCGCTTCTCTGCTCTGGAAGATAGCTCATAGTACAAGTTGATCCAGGGACTAGTCCGATTGCCATCTTGGAGTCAGGAAGGATTTTTTTTTCCACCTCTGAGTTAAATTGGAAGGGCTTCAAATTGGGTTTTTTGCCTTCCTCTGCATCAACTAGCAGTTAGGCAGGTTATGCAGGTATGGGATCCATTGTCCAGAATCTCGTTATCCAGAAAGCTCTGAATTACAGAATGCCTGTCTCCTATAAACTCCATAATAATAAAATAATCCAAAATTTTTTAAAAAAAGATTTCCTTTTTCCTCTGTTATAATAAAACAGTACCTTTTACTTAATCCAAACTATGATTTAATTAATCCTTATTGGAAGCAAAACCAACTTTTTTGGTTTATTTAATATTTACATGATTTTCTAGTATACTTAAGGTATGAACAAGTACATTAGAGGACATTATAGACAAATGGCAGGGGACCTTTTTACCCATAAAGTGGATCACCGTACCAGAGGCCACCCCTTTAGACTAGAAGAAAAGAACTTTCATTTGAAGAAACATAGGTGATTCTTTACAGTGAGGACTGTGAGGTTGTGGAATGCACAATTGGTGATGTTGTGATGGCTGATTCTGTTAATGCCTTTAAGAGTGTTTAGCACCTATTTGGGCAATCTTAACCACAATTACTCAAAGTGTCCAGCTAACAGTATAAGCATGGGCCACACTGCGACTTAAACACAGGGTCAGGGCCTTCGCTAAGTGGATGCTCTGTAGTGGAACTACAACCCACCAGACTACTGTACAAAAAAAGAGAAACTTGGGTGCCAGGAGGTTCTTTGGTGCAAACAAACAAACGGTTTATTAGTCAGAGACAATGACCACAGGTTTACTCCCGCAGTAGATGAGGTTTTAGCACATGACAAATACTGTACAGCTCACACAGAAACTGATAGACTCATAAAGAGCTTATAGATAGAAACAGCATATGGAGAGACACATATAACTCACTCAGAGCTTCAGGTAATAGGTATTCAGCTGAAGCAGAACTCCATTAGGCATTTGCAACCATTCCCTCCAGGGAGTTGTCAGGAAACAGCATATACCCTATAGTCCCTCTTCACTGAGCTTGAGGCAACACACAGAGCCTCTGGGAAGCTACTCCCTTTCTGCAAATCCTTGTTGGAGCTTCAGCTGCTCTTTCTCTCTTACCTATCTGCCTTTCTCTCCTAGAGAAACTATTACAAGTCTGCCCTACTATAGCTGACCTCATTCACGGGGTTGCCTGGTCCCCGACTTCTTCTCCAAAGCACATGGCCTTTCTGGGCCTAGCTGTACCCAGGCCCCCCTGGGCACATCCAGCCGGATCACCATCCAGAGGCCAAAGAGGAAGAGGCCACTCCTTACACACACTATAGTGCAGTGTGGCAGGAAGTTGTCATTACACCTCTTGGCCAATAACACTGAGCTACACAGGATTTTGCCTGGTAACTGAGAAAAAGGTGGGGCCTTAAAGCCATAGGGGCAGATTAACCCCTATGGGCCCCTACAAGTGGCTTGGATGATTTATTGGACAGACATAATATCAAAGGCTATTGTGATACTAAACTCATATGGGTATATATAATTTATGTGAAAAGTATGGAGGAGTGTGTGTATGGATGCTGGGTTTTCATTTGGAAGAGTTGAACGTGATTGTCTTTTTTCAGTCCGATTTAACTAACTATGTAATGAAGATCCAAATTATGGAAAGATCCATTATCCAGAAAACCCCAGGTTCTGAGCATTCTGGATATTAGGTCCCATACCTGTATAGACTTAAAAGGTTGAACTTGATAGAAGTCTTTCAACCTAACTTACTACTGTATGTTACTTTAAACTGGTCCTTCCTACAAGACCATTGCTTAGATTCAGAGGGCAACATATACAGATGCAGCCACTTTGGTTTGTCTGTTTGACACAGAATAGCTAAACACAGATATCCCATTTATCTCATTTAACACAAAAAACTGCGTCACAACATCCCATCTAATTAAAGCATTCACCATTGTGAACAATGGAGCTTTGGTATGCTAATGAAAAGGTTAAATGCATTAAATGAGTTAAGATGACTTAAGATAACACAGTTTCTTCAATTACCCCTGAGTCATGACGCATTTAACTCACAAATAGAGATGGCGCGAACTGTTCGCCGGCGAACTTGTTCGCGCGAACATCGGGTGTTCGCGCTCGCCGGAAGTTCGCGAACGTCGCGCGACGTTCGCCATTTTGGGTTCGCCATTGTTGGCGCTTTTTTTTGCCCTCTCACCCCAGACCAGCAGGTACATGGCAGCCAATCAGGAAGCTCTCCCCTGGACCACTCCCCTTCCCTATAAAAACCGAAGCCCTGCAGCTTTTTTTCACTCTGCCTGTGTGTGCTGAAGAGATAGTGTAGGGAGAGAGCTGCTGCCTGTTAGTGATTTCAGGGACAGTTGAAAGTTTGCTGGCTAGTAATCGTTTTGATACTGCTCTGTTATTGGAGGGACAGAAGTCTGCAGGGGTTTGAGGGACATTTAAGCTTAGGTAGCTTTGCTGGCTAGTAATCTACCTTCTACTGCAGTGCTCTGTATGTAGCTGCAGTGGGCAGCTGTCCTGCTTCTGATCTCATCTGCTGACTGCTGCAATAACAGTAGTCCTTGTAAGGACTGCTTTTATTTATTTTTTTGTTCCAATACAGAGCAGTATCAAGCAGATTACTAGCCAGCAAACTTACTATCATCTGTCCCTGAAATCACTAACAGCTCTCCCCCTACACTATCTCTTCCAAGCACACACAGGCAGATTTTTCAGATACATTTTTGCCCTTGATCCCCCTCTGGCATGCCACTGTCCAGGTCGTTGCACCCTTTAAACAACTTTAAAATCATTTTTCTGGCCAGAAATGTCTTTTTTAGATGTTAAAGTTCGCCTTCCCATTGAAGTCTATGGGGTTCGCGAACCGTTCGCGAACCGCTCGCATTTTTGCGCAAGTTCGCGAATATGTTTGCGAACTTTTTTTCCGACGTTCGCTACATCCCTACTCACAAATCCAAGTGGCTTCATCTGTAAGTAGGCCCTGGTGTGACATAAAGTCTCCTCACAGTCTGGTTGACTTTCAATGTAGAGGTGGATTTCCTTTGGGTTCAGCTGGCAAAGTCAACCTCAGGCAATAACGTGCACATGGCATTCTATAATACCTTACCCTTTATTTCTACCAGGACTAAGTGCTCTAGGGAAGCAAATGGCTAATTTAAAAGGTTATTTAGTATAATTAAATTTATTCTCTGCAGAACTGCAAATCTTTTGAAGTTGTTAGAAACCAAAAAAAGCTACTACTCCACTGACAAGCAGCTGAGCATACAAATGGAGTCTCAGGAGTCTGGCTATCTATTTCAATTTCTAGGCTGCAGAGGCACAAAACATGCACCGCTAGAGACCTGCCACAAAAACAGAGATTAATTGATACAATGGGCTCATGGGTTAAGAACTGGTGTAGAATGAGGTAAACGACAATTGCACATTAGGAATCCCAAGCAAAACAGAGGACCTCTGTCTTAAAGCTGTAATGAAATAAGTATCACTTCATCACATCTCTCTGTGCAATGAAAATGATGATTTCTCAGGGAGGAGGAAAAGAATTATAATGCCATTTGATTCCACTGTTAGCATCCCGAGGTGAGAAGTATTTTTATTATTTTGCATTTAATATGCCTTCCTAAATAAATGTAATGTATAAATGGAACATTCGATGCAAAACAATTGTTCTTGATAAAGGCAACCTCATGCTGGAATCATCAGGAAATGCACAGATAAGGCATTAAGTAATAGCAACCAATTAAAATATAACATTATTATGATAAATACAAAGGAAAAGTAAAAACAGAAATGCACAACAATTTTTTTTGGAAGCACAACACATTTTTTTTCACCCATTGGATACTATGGGTTTCTTTTTCATGGCTAAGCTTGGTGAAGAATTTCACTCATCAATAGTTATCATTATGCACATGGGCTCTGCACAACATGGTGTCCTAGCACTGAAAGGGCCAAATTAAAAAAAAATAAACTACTGTGACCCCCAACCAGTGTGTGGGCTTCATGAGTACGCACCTTTGGTTGGGGATAATATTTCTGGCCAACAGGTGCCGTTTAAAGGTTGAGGAGTTCTGGTTGTCAACAGACTTTAAGTGACAAATAGAGAGGCACTACAGGGCCATGAAAGACAGTCTCCATTGCTGTGAAATATTGTCTTCAACCAGTTTCACAAGTTTTGTTGCAGTTTCTCAAGTTTTCTGGGACTGATTCGCTAATCACTTTTAGTCAATACGTGACATGATGAGAGAGTTTTAAATTTGAGTTTTGATGGCCCCTTATGTGATAAATGTATTTTAGAAATGTCTTTATGTGAAAGTGACTTGATTTAGTTATTGATTATATATAAGGAGTAGGCAAATCAAAGACACCCCAAGGCATAAAGGCTGAGGATAGGGGGTCTTTAATGGTAATAGAAATTTCTGAAATGGTATGGGTGTTGAAGGGGGAAAGTAGGACAATTTCTATCTTTTATTAATTTAAGGTAATGTTGAACATCCAAATAACAAGCAAGTAGAGACCCTAAAGATCTGGAGAGATTAGGAGAGTAGGAGAGAAGAGGTGCATGTGTGCATTATCAGCATAAAGGTGGCATTTAAAATCATATGATTTAATTAGATGGCCAAGGGAGTAGGTATACAAAGAGAATAATAGGATGACATAAGATGTGTAACACATGTATGGTATGTTGGGAATTCATCCACTGCAATCCGATCTATTACAATCAAATGCTTTTCCATAATCCTGAGAACTATCCCCATACATTTGTGAGTGCCTGAGCATTTTTACTTTGTCAGTTAATGTATTACCTTTTAAATAATTTATCCTGATCTATCCAGCCAGTTGCCGTTCTTGCCTAACAAAACCCTTTAAAAATAAAAAACACTTATTTAACAAATTAGTTTCAAGGTGAAGCAACCAACATTCTGAATTGTTTAAACAAACAAATATAACACAACTTTGTTTTTAGGTGCAAAATAAACATAAGCTTGTGTACAGTGTACTCTTGTGTTTTATTGACTATAAATAGCACAGTGAGATAGACCCAAGGACTCATAGGTGCAATATGTTGTCTTTCCCATCAAAACTTCTCTACAACAGAATATTGTGTTTCCCCAGAGTTTATAATGAAAACCTCCTAATAAGGATGGAGCAACATTAAAAATGATACTCCAGGCCTATGTATAAACATACCCATTATGCCCAAGTTTGAAAGTTAACCCTTTCAGAGGGCAATCAGGTTTCTGCTGTAGAATAAGTTAATTCATAAATCGGTTGTATCCATTATTCTTTAAGTACATTATAGGTGTTCCTTTAGCTTATATGTGTCAAATGTGTTTACCATTGTGAGGGCTTTTAAATTGTATTTCTGTACTACTTTCTTACAGAAGAAGGATTTTGAACACAGTGGTACATGTTATAAGAGTAAATAAGGGCATACAGAGCTAAATCTAACTACTTGTACTTTGGCAGGAAACTAGCTATAAATAAATCAGTGATTGAAGGGATACTGTCATTCTTTTTTAAAACACTGCAGCTTTTCTTTACTTTAGAACAAGTGCTGTAGTTAGCTAGGGTCTACACAGGAGCTCCAAAGCAATTGCTGTTGGGACAAATGTTGGGAATAAGAGTCTGCAAATTTCCCAAGTTTTAAATAAAGATTTACAGAGAAGTGCCTAAAAGGCAACACATGGGTTACTACTATGACACTTTCTTGGCCTAAAACTGTACTTCACCATGATCTTCTCTCAATTGGGATCTCATGGTGTTGTGGAGAGGAATGGAATGGTCAGGCACTGGGGATGCACAGGAGATACAATAGTTTTTAAAATTCCCATGTGCCAGTCCCCAGTGCTCGGACCCAATGATGAACATTTACACATGTGCACGAATGAAGGGGGAGGCGACAGGGCGACAAATGGCAATGGGCCTAGTGGTGCCCAGGATGTTACTTTGGCCCTGGGAATGGTGGCAATGCTCTACACTGAAAATGCTGCAAAATCAGGAAATTTAAATGCCATTGGTTTTATTTAACAAACTGAATAGTAGTCATTTAGTACAAGGTCTCAAATGAGATAGATTAGGTTTAGTGACACCCAAGAGCAGAACAAATATACTGGTACCACAGTGGAGATGGAACTGGATGGTTTAAGTTTAACTTATGGAAATACCTTTAGAGGTCCAGACCCCTCCAGTGGGTAGATACTAGCCTTTCCAGCTGAGTGTTCCCATCTTTCAAGCAGATTTTTGCTCTATAAATCCTAGATGGAGCCAAGTGCTGCTCTTATACCTCCACACCTCTTACCGGTGTCATTTCTGTCTAAATACCTTGTTTCCTGGATCCTTCCACTAAGAGCTTGATTACCTTAGGATACTTTTCTGTACTGGAGCCTTGTGCTCCAGGCATTTCAACAGCATCCACCCTGTACAGCAGGTGGAGTTCAAAGAGGAGGAGCCATATACTTCTACCTATTTCATTATATATAAACAGACACTAATTAAAACTTCCCTGGGCAAATAGAGCACAACTATGCATAAATGTGCCAGCATATTCTGAAGCAAAAAATATGTTGTTAAACTTACAGCTAAGATTGCTGCAGTTTCAGCACATCAATGAAGCTCATTATTGTCATTGACTAAAACAATCATCAAGGTTAGGGTGAGAAGGACCAAAACTGGCGAAAAGGGTCGTTCAAAACCAAGAAATTCAATAGAAAGCCTTCTGAAAATAGAATAAAAGACAGATAAAAGACACCTTAACCTTCACTTCAGGAATTATTGACAGTGACAAATTACTCCATATTATGTTCCTGTGGCCAACTATGCATCCAGACCCACTGGTTTAATAGCACAAATTTTGAGTGTTTGAGTAGGTGTGGCCACGGTGCACAGCTGTTGTGCACAAAAATAGCATTGACAGCAATTTAAATTCACAATTTGCAAAACTGTTTTGTGAAAATTTTCTCCACCACCAAAGTTGAGGAGTGTGTGCATAAATATTCACTTATTTGCGGTTTTTGCCATCTTACAGACATTCGCAGTGCAGAAAAAATTGTAATTCTGTTTGCACATTAAATACACCACACTTTCTTTCTTTTGAATTATTTTTATTAGCATATTTAAAAACAGAAAGAACAAAGAGCAGCAAAGCAATAGCTTAGCATAACAATTGTCAATTACATAATAAAAAGAAATATCATGTAGCAATTCATTGTTAACAAAATATCAAATAGGACAATAACAAAATTCATCAAAAAAAAAAAATTATATAGAATAAAATAAAATAAAGTCTTCCTCTCTATCAACAAGCATAAAATATTTACCCAAAAAAAAAAATTCACATCTTCAATCAGTCTTAGAATGACAATGAGCCAATTTAGAAGAGGAGTTTTCATCTGAATTATATATAAATTTTTCTATGAAAATTCTATCTTCAGACTTCAGAATTTTCAAAAGGGGAGACCAGAGTTTAAGAAAATGTTCTCTAAGACCTAAGTTACCATACCTAAAACATATTGCTTCATCAATGCAGAGAGATTTAAGATAGGAAAAGATGACCTTTAAATCTGGGGAAGTGTCTTGGATCCAATATAAAAAGATGGATTTACGAGTAGCGGCAATGACCAAATGAATAAAATTCTTGTAATTATTCAAATTCTTAATCTTTGGAGTACCGCCTTCTGAAGACAATGCCCAAAAATCTAGTAATGCAGATTCAGGAGACAATTTAAGATCAATATTACATTTTTCTTTTAAAAAAAATTCAATCAAACTCCACAGCTTAGAAATGAAAGGACATTCCCAAACATAATGATACAAAGAAACATTCTCGGACTTACACTTAGGACAATAAGAAAGTGAAACACCCTCTGTATTCTTAAAGTAAGATAGCTTATAGCTTAAATGGATCAATCTAAAATGTTGAACTCACCAACCCTCGCATTTAATACGTTTATTGAAAGTTTTAATAGAAGATAATAAATGATGAGATGTAATGTTAATTTTCAATATGGATGACCACTTTTTACCTAAAGTTTGTAAGGGATTGAGATAGTTAGGATCCTGTTGTAGGAAAGATCCTCTATAATTTTTTGAAATCCTTTACATAAAGGAAGCTGATCAACAGCAACACTATTTTTATCTGTAAGATCTAAGCCACATAGAAATCTCATATGAATTAATCTATCATATTCATTGAGATCAAATTTGATTTTCAAATCTTCCCACAATTTTGGTGAACCAGAAGTACTAACTGTAACAGTTGAAAAATACCTTTTGTTCTCCTTTCAGCTTTAGTAAATAAACATAGATCAAAAGGGGACAGAAAAGGAGAAATTTGGTAATTACTACCATGTAATTTATGAACTATCTTCCAGGTAGCAAAAGTGTCTCATAAAAGAATGTTTCTCTTAATATCAGTAGGAAGGTCATCCCATTTTTTATGAAGAAAGGTAGAAATATGATCACCTCCTTCCAATAGGATTCAAAGGAAGGATTGGAATAAACTTCCCTACCTGAAATCCACTAGACAATCTGCATAAAGAAGCAATATTAAAGAACCTAAAATTAGGAATATTACGACCACCCAAAAGTTTAGATTGATGTAACTTGACGAAATAAATTTTAGGCTTCTTCCCTTGCTATAAAAATCTGGAGAGCGCTTTATCTAATTTCTTGACATCTGAATGCTTCAAAAGAAGAGGAAGATTAAGTAACGAATATGATAACTTTGGAAAAATCAACATTTTAAAAAAAGCAACTCTACCCATACGGTTAAGAGGCGAGTTAAGCCACTTATCACACAGAGATTCAGTAAGCTTAATCAGGGGAGACATATTCAAAGAATAAAGTCTGGAGATATCAGAGGGAATAGTAATCCCCAATTATTTAATTGAAGATCCTGGATGTTTTAGTTTTAAATCAAAAAGGATTTTCTTTGAAATTGTAGTCAGGGCCGCCATTAGAAATCACGGGGCCCCATACAACAAAATTTTTAGGGCCCCCTGGGCCCCGCCACTACTGATGACCAAGCTCCACCCCATATCCCGCCCACTCCACATCGCAGTTAAAAGACCACACAGACATCAGCGCTAAAAAAGTAAACCCCCCACACAAGTTGTAAAAAGCTATTGATGGTCAGGGCCCCCTTATAAAAAATTGGGGCCCCAAAAAAAAAAATTTTTTTTTTTTTAAAAACAGTGGCAGGGGCTTATAAGTTAAAAATAACTTGGGGCCCCAACAAAAAAAATGTTAAAAAAACTCAAAAAAAACCAAACATTGGTGGCAGGGGCCCCCTTATAAGTTAAAAACAAATTGGGGCCCCCCAAAAAAAATTGAAAAAATAATAATTTTTTTTTGAAAAAAAAAAAAAAAATTGGCGGCAGGGGCCCCCTTATAAGTTAAAAATAAATTGGGATCCCAAAAAAAAATGTAAAAAAATATTTTTTTTAAAAAAAAAAAACTGGTGGCAGGGGCCCCCTTTTAAGTTAAAAACAAACTGGCGCCCCAAAAAAAAATTTGAAAAAAAAAATAATTTTTTTTGTGAAAAAAAAAAATTTTTTTTTTGTGAAAAAAAAAATATTTTTTTTTAAAAAAAACCCATTGGTGGCAGGGGCCCCCTTATAGGTTAAAAACAAATTGGGACCCCCAAAAAAAATGTAAAAAAAAAATCAATGGTGGCAAGGGGCCCCTTACGAGTTAAAAAAAAAATTGGGGCAACAAAAAAAATGTTTTAAAAAAAAGTGGTGGCAGGGGCCTGTAGAATATTAAAATAATACATTGGTGGCTAGGGGATTTTAAAAAAAAAACAAAAAAAAAACACAAACTGGTGTTCAGTAGAATTGAACTCATGGCTTCAGTACTTCAACTTCGCCTCCTTTCGTGATTTCGGGTCTTTTCACCGCTTCAGGACTTCAATTTCGGCTGTTTTCGTGACTTCGGGTCTTTTCGGCGCTTCGTGACTTCGGGTCTTTTCGGCGCTTTGGGACTTCGGCTTTTTCCGTGACTTCGGGTCTTTTCGGCGCATCGGCTTCGGCTTTTCGGCACTTCCGCATTCGGCAACGCAAGAGGCAATACGTACGGCTCGGGCGCTCGTAAGGGGGGCCCGGATCTTCAAAAAATGCAGCGCTGCCGGGCCCCCCTTCTGCCCGGGCCCGGTACGCTTGTCCCCCCAGTCCCCCCCTGATGGCGGCCCTGATTGTAGTATTAACATTAATATTAAGCAAACCAGTTTTATTAGAGTTAATTACATACCCAGAATAATAACTATAGGAATTGAAAAAATGTAAAACTTTCTTAATTGAATTCTGAGCATGTTGAACTATCAGAACTACTGTATATCATCTGCAAAGGCTAAACTTTTTATATATCTACCATTAACTTGTATGCCTTGAAATAAGTCTGAACAATATAAAAATCTAATTAAAGGGTCAATAGTTAAATTGAAAAGTAGGGGGGACAAAGGGCAACCTTGTCTTGTCCCTCTGCACAAGGTAAAAGGATCTGATTGTTCTCATGCAACTATTATCCTGGCTTTAGGAGAGGAATAAATTTGCTCTAAAAAAGAAATAAACTCCCATTTGAAACCAAAAAAATTACAACAATCAAAAAGATAATTCCAATTAACATTATCAAATGCTTTCTCGGCATCCAAACTTATTAAAGAGCATGGGATCTTATTCTTTTTAGAATAGTAAATGGCACTTAGTATTGCCCTAATGTTTTTTACTGCTGACTTTTTTCTAATAAACCCATTCTGAAAAGGGGAGAATTACACCACTCTTATTCAGCTTTAGAAATATAACCATGTGCAGAGCAAATATATTCACTATGCAAATAATTCTGTGCTGCGTGGGATCCCGTTCTCAGCCTCAAAACTATAGACCATTTAGTCTGACATCAGTAGTAGGAAAGCTTTTTTGAAGTGTTAATAAAGGATAAAATACTGGACTTCATAGCAAATCATAATACTATAGGGCAGATTTACTAAAGAGCGAAGTGGCTAATGCTAGTTACTTTTCCCAGCGTTGCCACCCGCAGGGACATCCCAAAATTAGTAACAGGTGCAAGTCGCCAATTCGGTAGCAAATGGAACTGTGGCTATCGGTCATTCGCACTCTATTGCAAGGTGACTTTTCACTCTGGCGAACTGACATTACTCCGCAAATTCACTAAAATGTGGATTTTACTGAACTTTACCTCTTTCGCCGGAGTTGCCTTCGCCACCTCAAACCAGGTGAAGTTCTATAAAGTAGCTAGATCTTTCTGAATCTTCTGTCATCTTATCCTGTGAGCCGAAAATGCATCAAAGTTCAAAAACTATGATGACTTTTCCTTTTTTTTTTAAGTGAAATTGCCTTTAAAGTCCTGACTTAAACATATTTTAACTGACAAACCTTTTTTTGTTAATCGGTCTAAAGAGGTCCTTATAATAAATGGTGCAAATGCATGAGTTACCACTTTTTGTTATACATGTCCAGGGAACCTTAATAAAGACAAGAGAGTTATTATAATGCAATACACGTGAGCCCACTATAAAATTAATGTTCCATATGTAATAAAATGTGTGGAGAAAACCGCTTTCCCAAAAATGAAGTTAGGACTTTGGCAGCTAATCCCACTTAAAAAAAGGAAAAGTCGCCAGCGTTTTTTGAACTTTAATGCATTTTCTTATTTTCCTAGTCTGAGGTGGTGAAGGCAACTCTGGCGAAAGAGGTAACGTTCAGTAAAATCTGCATTTTAGTGAATTTGTGGAGTAACACCAGTTCACCAGAGCGAAAAGTCACCTGGTGATAGAGTGCGAATGACCGATAGGTCCCATTTCCTAGCGAATTGGCGCCTCACCTGTTAGTGAATCTGCAATGTCCCTGCGGGTGGCAACGCTGGCGAAAAGTCGATAGCGTTAGTCACTTCGCTCTTTAGTTAATCTGCCCCTATGAGTTTGTGCCAGATCATAATAGATTTTGCCAGACTAACCTAATCTCATTTTATGAAAAGGTGAGCAGGGAACTCGATTCTGAGATGGCAGTGGATGTGATATACTTAGACTTTGCTAAAGCATTTGATACAGGTGCACACAGAAGGTTACTGGTTAAATTAAGGAATGTTGGCTTGGAACATAGTATTTGTACCTGGATAGAGAACTGGCTAAAATATAAATTACAAAGAGTGGTGGTAAATGGAACATTTTCTAATTGGACCAGTGTTGTTAGTGGAGTACCGTATCATTTTGCTGATGATACAAAATTGTGCAGAACTATAAGTTCTATAGAGGATGCTGCAAATTTGCAGAGTGATTTGACTGAATTGGAAACCTGGGCAGAAGACTGGAAAAAAAGTTTCAATGTCAATAAATGCAAGGTTATGCACTTTGGCAAAAATAATATAAATGCAATTTATACACTAAATGGCAGTTTCCTTAAATGAGAACGATGTAGGGGGTTTTGTAGATAACAAGTTGTCTCATTCTGGGCAGTGGCCACTAAAGCAAATTAAGTAAAAACATAATTTTGCCTCTTTATATGTCCCTGTTAAGGCCTCATCTGGAGTATGTAGTGCAGTTTTGGGCTCTAGTCCTTAACAAGTATATACTGTATATGAACTGGAAAGAGATGTGCAACTAAACTGGTTAGAGGGATAGAAGATTTAAATTATGATGGTAGTGTCAGGTATTGCTGGGTTTCTGGCTCGATGCCTTAACCATTTGGCCAGATGAGCAGCCTGTAGGGTTGCTTGCTATGTATAACCTGGCCTCTGCAGTCCCAGCCCAGCTTCCGCCTGATTGGCCTCTCCAGCCCCAGCTCAGCTGCAGCCTGTTTGGCATCTACAGCCCCAACCCAGCTGCTACCTAGTTTCATCAGCCAATCAGGGCTGACTATTCCCTATTTAAGGGTAGCTCTTAGACCACTCCTTGCCAGAGCATTGCATGGTGTTCCTAGTACTGCGGCAGCGCCCCTAACTAGGTAGTTCTAGCTCTTGCCCCTGTTCCCTTATTATTCTGCCTTGCCTTGCCTTGCCTTGCCTTGTCTTGCCTGCCTTGCCTTGTCTTGTCCTGCTTACCTTATCTTGTACCTTCCCAGCCTTGACCTTGATCCAACCCTACCTTGTACCACTCCTCTTGCTATCTTGCTCCAGTCCTCTCTTGCTATCTTGCTCCAGTCCTCTCTTGCTATCCTCGGCTCCAGTCCTCTCTTGCTATCTTGCTCCAGTCCTCTCTTGCTATCCTTGGCTCCAGTCCTCTCTTGCTCCAGTCCTCTCTTGCTATCTTGCTCCAGTCCTCTCTTGCTATCTTACTCTTCGCCCTCATCAACCTGTTCCCGCTTCCCTTCAAGTTTCCCCTAGGCACATACAGCTCCTGCCTCAAGGACTCGCCCTTTCCCTTCAGTCTCCACAGCTCCCCCTACCTAGTCCCTGACAGGTAGACTGTCAAGGTTGGGGTTGTTCTCTCTGGAAAAAAGGTTTGCGAGGGGACATGATTACACTTAGTACATTAGAGGACATTATAGACAAATAGCAGGGGACCTTTTTACCCATAAAAAGGATCATCATACCAGAGGCCACCCCTTCAGACTAGAAGAAAAGAACTTTCATTTGAAGCAACGTAGGTGGTTCTTCACAGTGAGTACAGTGAGGTTGTGGAATGCACTGCCGGGTGATATTGTGATGGCTGATTCAGTTAATGCCTTTAAGAATGGATTGGATGATTTTTTGGACAGACATAATATCAAAGGCTATTGTGATACTAAACTCTATAGTGTGTATAGATATGGGTATATATAATTTATGTGAGGGTATGGTGGGGTGTGTGTATGGATGGGTTTCATTTGGAGGGTTTGAACTTGATGGACCTTGTCTTTTTTCAACCAGATTTAACTATGTAACTATGCGTGAAGTTTATAAATGAGCCACACAGTCTTTTGTCATTATGTTTGCTGAAGGTTAAAAAAAGGCTACATGTCGACACTGTAGTTTAATGTCAGATAAAAAGTTATTTATTCATCATGTTCATGTTCAAAGTTATTCAAATGGTTTAATTTCCATGTTCAAAACATTATACAGTGTATACTGTATTTGAGTAGATCACTGCACTTCACATAATGCAGGAGTATGTCAGATCATAGTTTTGGAAATTTATAGTTTGGCATTCACATGGATAGCAGCAAATGGGTCTTCATCAGTGTTGCTTATCTGGAAACGAGCATAGCCATTTCCATCCACATTGATCTGCCTGCCTGTGCAGCGAGATCCCTCCTTCTGTCCTGAGATCACATCACAGTAGGTTCCACTTGGAAGGCCAGTATTCAGAGTAGCATCCATGTACCTAAATAAATCAAATAAATATAAGAAATATTACAGGTTTCACATACTTGTAAATTAATTGCCTAGGCTTTCAATATTTCATAACAGAGATTAGGCCTCATTGACAATGAAAGAAAGCAATGCCCAAAGAGGCCACAATTGGGTTCTTTTGTTTCCCAGTATGGTACAATGAGAGTGCTGCACAATGGTGAGAGGAAGTTCAGGAAGAGTCAATGTTTTTGTATGTGCTTGTATGAATATACAGTATGTGTGTATCTGATAATAAATTAAAGGAGTTGTTCACCTTTGAGATAACTTTTAGCATGAAATGCAGGGTGATATTCTGAGACAATTTGCAATTGGTTTTCATTTTTTATTTGTGGTTTTTGAGTTATTTAGCTTTGTATTCAGCAGCTCTTCAGTTTGCAGTTTTAATATTGTGGTAGCTAGGGTCCAAATTACCTTAGCAACCATGCATTGATTTGAATAAGAGACTGAACTATGAATAGAAGAGTCCTGAATAGAAAGATAAGTAATAAAAAGTACCAGTAACAAAAGATGTGTAGCTTTAGAGAGCATTTGTTTTTAGATGGGGTCAGTGACCAGCATTTCAAAGCTGGAAAGAGTCAGAAGAAAAGGGAAAATGATTACAAAACTATAACAAAATAAGACCAATTGAAAATTTGCTTAGAAATTACCATTCTTTAACATACTAAGTTAACGTAAAGGTGAACCATCCCTTTAAAGCACTTTACCCATAGCTTACAGGAAAGAGCATGCTGACAGAAGCATAACTCCATGTGAAACAACTTACCAAAGAATATGCCTTGATGGGGCTAGTTATTCCACATTCTTTATGGTCTTATAGTATATTTTAATATTTAATGTTTTTTAATTTTGAGCAGTCATTTCACAGCTGCGTATTTTATGTAGCTATGGGACTTTGTGCATCTCTCAGCTTGGAGTTGCACCCAGGCTAGAATTCAACAAAAACATCACCAGTGTTACCACTGTGTTATATAATACCGTGGTAACAATATAATACAAATTTATATATTTGAAGAGTGGCTCACCAGTCATCATTGTTAAAGACTATGAATCCTTTATTGCCACGTCCAAATGCAACTTGATTGCTCCCATTATCCCACCAGTTTGAGAAGGGTTGACCATTTGCCACATTACGGAAGATAACCATGTTCCTGAAATGTAGAGTCACAAGCATTGTCCAGACATTATTATTAAAACATATTATTGAAGGTCACACATAACTTTTCCCATTTTATAAGCATGTTCAATAACACCAAAAAAAATGAAAGTAATGAAAATTGAATGTACTGTTGTGCTGCACTTTTAAAACTGACGTGTTTGCTTTAGAAACTCTACAATAGTTTATATAAACAAGCTGCTGTGTAGCCATGGGGGCAGCTGAGATTTTCATAGAAAATTTTAGAAACCTTAATGAGACTAAAACAGAGCATAAATGAGGATTCATCTGTGCTTTGTCTACTGTGGGCACTGTGTTCATTACTCACTTTATCTGCCGCCATCTATGCTCACAGACCCAGTTGTCACCACATGTTGAATCAGGGTTGATAGGAACTGATTTGATAGACCCATCAGAATTAGTAGGAGGGCCAATCCAGTCATTTTGGTCCTGCAAAAAAGTGCTGTTCTTTACTTTGGATAGTAATGCTTTTCTAATATGAAAATGAGAACAGCAATCAAATGTAATAGTTGGCTAACTGGATTGATAATTACACAAATGGGTGGTATTCATGGATTCCAATTTTAAATTTAAAACAAATACATTACCTTTCCATTCGATATGTTCCTAGACCATCTGAAGCTAGACATGACACGAGTGAAACCATAAGGATGTGCCAGCATGAAGCCAACTCCCATTTTGTACAGACTGCAGGGAAAGACAATGGAAAATTAGTACATTTCTGCTTGTAAGATGCTTACAAGCTAATATAAAACAAGCGGAAGAAGACACACAGAGCTACTAGTAGCAGCTACTTGTTCAGTGCTGCTTGCAATGAAAAATCATTCGCTGGTAAATATTACATTACACATTATCGCTAAGCAAAGGTTAGCATTAACACCTCCTCCGTGTCGTTAAATATTTTGTTGAAAAAGTTTCTTACATACACTGAGATCTGTAATCAGTTAAAAGGATGCAAACACGGTAGCTAACTGTGTTTGCAAACTCTTTGTGCTAACAAAACATATTACATTCCCCCAAATGTGTGTTTTAGCAGAGACAATTGTCAGTATTGTCTATGGCAGGGCATTTTGTAGCCACAAAGATTAGCTGCTACTAGTCACTATGGAGCTAATAGCAGCAGCTATTTTTTGTGGCTACAAAATGCCCTGCCGCAGACAATACTGAGAATTGCCTCTGCTAAAACACTTGTCCCATGTCTTAGCAAAGCCAATTATCACTATTGTCTATTTTGTAGCTGTGACAAGTAGCTGCTACTAGTCGCTCTATGTGTCTTCATCCTAAATCAAGTAAACTACTGTAAGCTTGTTCACAATATTTATATTTTTTATCGATATTCTTTTATATTCTTTGACAGAATTTATAGTTCTTTGGGCCAAAATAATATAGGAAGACTCCATAATACCGTGCATCCCAGAAGGTGAGGATGGAAGCTCCTCCAGCACCGTGTCCTCTTTGATTATCATGATTGTCAACAAACACCAAAGCTCTATCATTGGGCATAAATCCCCAGCCTTCTCCCCAGTTCCTAGAGGGAGAAAAGAACCATTATTTTAATAGATATAGTATATTTTTTTCAAACACAAAGTTTTGTTCAGTAAAATGAATGAATAGTTTAGTTCACATGCAAAATAAAGTTGTATGTTGTAGTATTTTTCCAATTGTGCATATCAAGCTACCTTAGATAGGACATCTTTTCTCCATTCCATTTGCGGATGACTCCCCCAAGCTTGGCACCATATTTGAATTCAGTTACTCGTCCAACTCCAAAGTATTCGTTGGCAGAAATTGCTTCACCCCCCAGATCAATTACCTTGTTAAAAAAAGAATGAAATGGTATTAATATGACTAAAGATGTCAGAACCATACAAATCAAACAAACCATAAGATATCCTGAGAAAATATAAATGTAAAATGGTACTGGTGGATACCAAAGGCCTTTATAACATGCAGTGTGCAAGTCACATCTTTTACAACTGTATTCATGTATTTTGCAATACTGTATGTGTGGCTGTTCTATGCATAGACCAATGCATGGACTGAGCTGAACTGAAACTTTGTCTGCTGTTTGTATTATCTATACATTTACACTGATTTGATTAATGTATTAACTATGGCTTATTAATCATAAATTCTACTGTCTATCTTCAGCAAAGTAGCTTGCTCTGATGGTGAAGACTCAGCCGACATGTTGTCAATAAAGGTAACTAAAACACAAATGCTATTAATATTATTTGATGAACTGAAATAATAATTAAGCAGTATTTTGTTAGGCCCACTCCCAGTGGGCCCAGGTGTCAGTGGACTCTCATGCTGCTAAACATTTAGCCTATTTCATGGTCATTCCCTATTTCTATGAGAACAAAGAGGTTAAATAGATGGAATAATGTATTATAGTATGTAAGGAAAAGAGACTAAGAGAATAGAGGTTGAGTGAGTAGAGGAAGTATAATAGCACAGAGAGTGGCCCCTGGTCTAAGGTTTTTGGGTGGCCCCCAGTATCCCAGTCCGACACTGGCGTCAGGAGGCACGGGTGTGGTCTGTCCTTATTATGGTCAATAGTTTGTAAGGAGGACAGAGCCCCATTGCAGTCTGCGTCTCCTGTCACTTCCTAACTTGCACATCTTAATTACATGCCAAATTGGATGTATAGGGGAACACCTATGTGCCTCCTCTGTCCACCTCCTTGGATAGATTGCTGCCTAACACAGACAGGACTAAATTCAAGAACCCTAAATAAATACAAAAAATTGTTTAGGGATAGTGTTAAATCAAACATCCCAGTTAAGCCATGAAACAAAACTACAAGCTGAAAGTCCAGGAAATGAATGCCATATAGTTCACCAGAAAAACATGGATAAAGACCAGATGATAGAAGTTGTCACTGTAATACCTCATACTGCATTGCAGAGGCCTACAGGCAAACCAAGCGACCCCAAGCTAGACAAAGAAATACATACAACCACTTCACTATAAATAGTAACAAAATATACCCTAGTTACTTAAGCAGCTTTTAATCCAAAATTGCATACCATTTGTTATATACATAATATAAATAAATGATAACATGATGAAAATGGGAAACAAATTTGTGTGGTTTCTTGTCTCTCTTAACATAACTTAATAATTTTAACGTTTTACATTTGATTACTTGGTTCCCCTGTCTTTACTATTAATGCACTGAAAATGTACAGCATTGTACATATTAGTAGCACTTTATAAATAAAGTTATATCTTTATGCATACAGCATAGGTAGGCAGTATTTGTTCTTGTACAATATTTTATAGAATACTATAACAGATTAACCAATAGTAATGGGAATGGGTAATTTAGAGAGTTAGAGTTTGCCTTCTCAATGTGCAATAGCATGAAATCTGGTTAAAACTAGGGATGCACCGAATCCAGGATTCGGTTCGGGATTCGGCCAGGATTCGGCCTTTTTCAGCAGGATTCGGATTCGGCCGAATCCTTCTGCCTGGCCGAACCGAATCCTAATTTGCATATGCAAATTAGGGACAGGGAGGGAAGTCACGTCATTTTTTGTCAGAAAAAAAGGAAGTAAAAAATGTTTTCCCTTCCCATCCATAATTTGCATATGCAAATTAGGGTTCGGATTCGGTTCGGTATTCGGCCGAATCTTTCACAAAGGATTCGGTGGTTCGGCCGAAACCAAAAAAGTGGATTCGGTGCATCCCTAGTTAAAACAAGTATATTGATGCATGAAAGCCATAGTGGCTTTTCACTGAGCTGTGAAAGGGAAGTTTTTAATGTCTAAATAAAATGATTTTGATAAGTAAAGGTTGGCTTTGTAATTAATCTTTCCATATTTAAAGACATTGGATACCATATGTAAGTGTGTTACCTCTTGGAAGATGAAAGGTCGAGCTCCAGCAGGGAACCATTTTGTGTTCAGATTATTGAGTCTGTCGGAAATAGCCTTAAGGTCTCCAGGCCACATATGTTTAGCAGCATCCAGTCTGAATCCAGCAACCCCAATGTTAATTAGATTGTTCATGTATTCGGCAATCTTCCCACGAACATAGTCTTTCTCCAATGCCAAATCCAAGAGACCAACAAGACGACAGTTTCGGACCTATGGAAATGTATTTATTAACGTTTACTTAAAATTTGTTTCTGCTTTACTAACATATATGACTTGAAAGGCATCTTAACTTTAACCAATTAATAATGGATTACATATCAGCATTCAGCAAGTTTTAAGAGTAATATTTATGCAGTCATTCCAGTAACGTTTAGAGATACAAAGTTATTTCACTATTTGGAAAAATGAGAAATAAAATCATATTTAAAGTTTTCAAATGAATCTGTAAGGGTTTAGAGATATTCTATAACTTCACTTGGGTTTTGATGTGAGTTTGTACAAATTGGAATTTTTCATCATAAATGTCATTATCTTTACATTACCAGATCTTTACCATAGAATTAACCATATGTTTATTATTATACATGAGCATATATCGCTGGTTTTACTGCCACACAGTTGGGGAAATATTTGGAGTTGATTATAAACATGGTAATGTCATCAAATTAAAATGTAATTAATATAAAAAACATAAAATATATAAAAATACTAATAAGACTGCATATTTCAATTTTTTTTTGGCAACTGGGTATTCCAAACTGATAACATATCCTGGAATAAGACCAGGGAAAACACTTCCTGGCACATAGGCTGATTTATCATGGATCATTATGTATTATTGTAAATAAAATAAACAATTCTGATTAGATTGAATAAAAATCAATGAAAACTATTTCACCAACATGTAAAGTGACTCAGTTGTACAGTAGTTATGTCACCGAAGTACCAACCTGGTTAGCATCCCCATAATTTTCTATTTCACCACTGCCAGTCCTGCACTTTCCATCATTAAAATCCAAGCCGGAATAGGGGACTGGGAAATCCCTGGATCCTGCATTGAAGTAGCTTCCACAAGTTGAATGAGTGCCAGCACCTCCACCTGAGCCACACATATGGTTAATTATGGCATCCACATAAATATATACCTAAAGGACAGAGATAAATAGGAGGTAAGTAATACCCATATGCATAGGGAAGTTTACAGAAAATCATGAAAATGTCTGAGAAAAATGCTAAGAATAGGTAGTTTAGATGTTCTTACTTACCCCAACATTATTACATCTTGTCACCATGTCTCTAAACTGTTGTTCATTCCCAGAACGAGTGCAGAGCTTATAACTTATAGGTTGGTACCTCTCCCACCAGGGTCTATAAGGGTTTGTCACAACAATGTTTTCATTTGGTGGTGAAATCTGGTGAAGATTTTTAAAGAAAATGAAATGGTGTTTCCTTTAGTATGCATAAAATGTTAATAATGTGGAGAGAATTAACCATGTTGTACTTATGGTAAGTAGTTATGGGCATAAGATACAGGTATTCATGTCTCAAGATGTATGATGACTGGTGCAAAAGAAAAACAATATAGAATGTTATTTTTACATTTTGCCCATTCCAATCAGTTCTTTATTTCTAAATTCTTATTTTTCAAATGTTGCAATGAGTGTTTGGTATTAAAATATTTTTAATAAATTATTTAATTTTAGGGTGGTTCCATTATGTTTTCCATCCACATACTGACCTGGACACCTCCAAAGCCATTAGGTCCCAAATAGCGCTCACATTCTGCAGCAATATCATCCCATTTCCATTCAAACAGGTGCACAATAGATGTTCGTCCGGATTGAGTGTTAGGATTGTACTGGGCTGAGCAGAGCCCAATAGTCACCAAGAGTAGAAGGACCTTCATCCTGCCAACTGATGCAAAGAGTGTTGCTTTCTATCTCCTTATATACTGTAGAATGGATAAGCAAAACTGAGTGTGTTATGTAATTAACACCTGTCACTTGTTTATTGTGATAAAACAAACCAGGTGGAGAAAATATTGAATTTCCCACTGGTAAGCTGTGTTTCTTTTTATAACTCAAGTATTATCAGTTGCACTTTATACTCAAGGTTCAGAGAAAGGTAAACCTCAGTTTACATTATATAACATTATATAAGTATGTTCCTCACTAGTGATGGGTGAATTAATTTGCCAGGCATGAATTTGTACCAAATTTGCGTGTTTCAAGAATCACGTCACAGTTCTGACAATTAAACTGATGCCCATTGACTTTAATGTGTGTCAATTGTCGCCAGCGTCAAAATTCCCATTTTGCGAATTTCAGAAAAAAGGGACAAATTCGCCCATCACTATTCCTCACTTGAAGTTTAGGTAAATGCTATTTCAAAGTTGGTAAAGCACTTTAATCAACATAATAGACATTGGAAGATGTTGCCCTTTAATGAAACTTGCAGATAAAAAAATGAAACAAGTACAAATATTGGTCATTTGTCAGTAATTTTTCAATATGTTGCAGTATATTAAAGCCAAAGAAAGCAGAAGAACATTGATCTTAAGCATTAGGTGGGGGACAATGCTACCTGCTACAGGTTGGAGAGATACTGTAGAAGCAAATAAACAAAAGTCTTGAATGCCAGTAACCCTCAAAACATTAATTAGTGTGAGCACAGGCATTAGAGGAGGTAAGGTAAATAACTCAACCGCTGCACTGGATAACAAAACAGCCACAAGAAGAGACACAGGGTAAGGCAAGAATCAGTGGATGACAAACACTCTCTCACACTGTTAAACCATAAGGATGGCAGGGATCCAAGGCTGGCTGTCATAAGTACTGGAAATGTAGCAATGTGACCAGATGATCTGTAAACTAAAGCCAAACTAAAGAAGTAGGGCAGAAATATTTTACATTATGTCTTGGGCTTCTGTACCAGCCCAAGGGAACCACGGCCTTTTAAAGGGGAAGATCTGTGCCACTGAAGATGCCCCTGTAGCTTCCCATCTTCTTTTCTATTTATTCACTGCACATGTTCTGTATTGCTGTCAGTTACTGAGCTTAGGACCTGATGCACAATATATATTGAATATATAAAATATAAAGGCTGGTTAGTAAATAATGTACAGTAGATTATTAGCAGCTCAGAAACCAGCACAATTTAATAATCAGTCTTGTAGCATAAGTTAATATGACAAATCTCATTTTCTGCTTCATGATTTGTGATCTCTAAGCTTAGCTTCTCAACATCTGCTCATAGCACATAGCATGTGAGTGTCACTGACACTTCTAACAGAATCCAAGTTGGGAAACTCCTATGACAACTTTGAAGGCCTGAATCATTACTTTTATAGAGATGCTAAACCTTTAGGTTGTTTTAATAAGTTTAGTATATAAAATGTGACATTTCTAGCTATATTCATTTTTAAGGGTTTAATTCTCCAAGTAAAGAGCAAGTAAAATAATTAAATCAAAACCAAGTTGAACATGAAACCAAATACCAATCACTACCAATCCATTTCATATAAGCTATATTGGTTTGTCAGTCAAAGCCTAGTACAAACTGTGCAAACAGAGTTTATTAAGAAAGAACCTGGGGCCAAGTTCTATAATGTAAAATAGGTGTTGGCAAGTACAACACTAATGTAACTACCTACTATAGAAGGAGGGACAAATGGTACATTTAATAAACATAAAATGAAGAGAGAGATCCATACAAAAATCCATAAAGTAGAGGAAAGTAGAGCAGTTCAGGTTAACGCTAACAAAACATAGATAGTACATGAATACATGGGTGAAGGCAGCAGTTGTTTTTCCTGTTTTATTTTCTTTTTTTATATACATTTCTGACTGAAGACATGTTACCAGTCCCTCCCTGCCTGGAGAATTTTTTTGGAATTTGAGCTGGATCTATGACTCCTACATATATTGCATACAAGGGATTATATACTGGCTGCTAAAAATGTTATTTTAATAACAATCACTCTTCATACTTGTGTAACATTCAGCCTACTTTTGTCTACTACATATTTAATATGTGTCCTTGTATATTTCTACAGTTCATGGTATCATAGTTTAAAATGATCCAGAGAAAAGGAAAACCCCTTCCAAAGCCTCTACAATTTATCACAGAGGGGGAAAAATTCCTTCCTGACTCCAAAATGGCAATTGAACCAGTCACTGGATCAACTTGTACTTTGAGCTATCTTCAATAACCCTGTATGTCCACACTTGTTAAGAGCCATCTGACCCTTTCATGAAGCTATCTAATAAGCCACATTGACTCGAAATTCACAGCTCTCACTGTAAAAAAAACTTTTTATAATACTAAAATGGAACCCCTTTCTAATCAGAATGGATGTCCTTGTGACCAATTATTTACTCACTAATAAATAAAACAATAGAGTTTATTTTTTGGTCCCCTTAAATATTTATGCAATAGTGATGGGTGAATTTGGGGTGTTTCGCTTCACCGAAAAGTTTGTGAATTTTCCACGAAATCCAAAAAAAGGCGAAAAATTCGCGAAACGATGCTGGTGTCTCGTTTTTTTGCCGGCTTCCATTTCTGATGCCAGCGTCTGTTTTTGATGCCGGCATCCATTTTTGATGCCGGCGTCTGTTTTTTTGCTCCGGCGTCCAAAAAACGGACGCCGGCACCCATTTTTTTACGCCAGCGAATTTTCGTGGTGGTTTCGCTAATTTATTTGCCGGCGGCGAATCGCGGGAATTCTCAGCGAATTCGCGCCTGGCGAATAAATTCGCCCATCACTATTATGCACCTCTTCTCCAGTGTAAACATCCCCAAATTGGCCAGTCTTTCTTCATAGCTCAAACTTTTCATATCCTTTACCAGCTTAGTCGCCCTTCTCTGGGCCCTCTCTGGACCTTCTCTAATAATATCCCATTTGTGCACAGGAAATCAAAATTGCATGGCACATTCTAGATTACCAGTTCTCTGCAAAGAGGAAGAATAAGCCTCTTTTCCTACAAATATATGCCCCCCCACTTCAATTCTACTCCAAGCACCAATGTACTATTGACAGGCACCCTTTGCACATGATCCAGTAGCCAGTTTTCTATTCATGCCTTTCTTCATGCTATATGTGGACAGCAGGCACAGTGGTATATCTCTCATTTCTTTTCCATTATATTGGTATTAATGGTATGTAAGTACGCAGTTGTGAATTCCTTTATGCCTCTCTTATTGCCTGCCATGCAGAATAGCATGATATGTATATTCTCTGAGTTGCTGTGATAGATGAATAATATTTCCTGGCTATGTCCTCAGCTGGATGGGTCAAGTTTGTCTGTACTTTCAGAAAAAAAATAGTCATTGATATAAATAAAGGTATAAATCTTATTGCTCCACAATTTTGCTCTCTGAATAAAAAGCTGAAATATGTTTCAGCTGAAATTTGTATTTTTAGAACTACACAAAGAGAAAGTAGTTGACTCTACATAAATATTTTATTTTAAACACCAATTATGAATTGTATAATTGTAGTGTATTCCTGTTCATAAAACAGCACAGCTAGATTCAATTTTAATCATTAGCCAAGCAGATATTCATTGAAGCCAGAGGTCATGTTTAAAGTGGAAAAGGTACGGACTGCTGCACTTTCATTTGTAGAAAATCCAACTAAGAAACAGGTATTGCTATAATATCTAAAGGAATCACATTTTCATAGCATGCATTTTTGGACGATCCAGTCATGCACCCAAGCAATACTTGTTCAGGGCATTGAAAGTATTCCTGTCATTCTTATATGTCACAAGATTATGTGCCCCATGTATTTCTATATTCAAAAGAAACAGTTGGTCTGTAAGTACATAAAGTGGCAAAGGGGGCATCCTTTAAATCATTCCCAATCCTTTGTAACAGATCTATGATCAAACTAAAGATCGTTCGACTATTCGATCATTCGATAGTCGAAGTACTGTCTCTTTAAAAAAAACTTTGACTATCTACTTCGCCACCTAAAATCTACCGAGCACCAATGTTAGCCTATGGGGACCTTCCCCATAAGCTTTCCTAGCAATTTCCTAGCAAAATCGTTAGATCGATGGATTAAAATCCTTTGAATCGTTCTAAAATGAGCTAAATGAGGTAAATCCTTCGACTTCAACAATCGAAGTTGAAGGATTTTACTTTGATGGTCGAATATCGAGGGTTAATTAACCCTCACACCTTCCATTTTAGTTTTAAGTTTCAGCCCTCACCCATTGTATAATTTCTTTACGGGGAAGATTCCTTGAATGGTCACCTTCCAAGAGGTTTCCCCCCACTTCCACTTACTTGTGCATTAATGAGGGACTACCCCTACACCTTGCCTCACATCATACCCAAACTAACAGGTTTTCTAAACCCTGTGTTCACATTATTTGTACATAAAGGGGGTTATTTATCAAGTTTCGAAAATCCAAAATCCAAACAAATTGGATTTTTCGGGATATATTAAAGTCCAATGGTCTGAAAAATCCAAATCCAAAAATCCAGCATCTCAAAGCTCTCGGGGTCCTGTATAAGTCAATGGGGAAGGTCCCAGTGTCTGCGCTGCTATCCATAGCGATATCCGATGATTTCAGGGATTTCAGACCAAAAGGTCAATAAAATTTGTGTTTTTTGTGGAAAAGTCCGAAAAATTCTGACTTTTTGGGTAAAGGTCAGGATGTTTCAGATTTTTGCCCGAACCTATTTTTTTGGACTTTTTTTAATGATAAATAAGGTCCATTCAGGAATTCGGAGTTGCTCGGATTTTTATCTTAGAAATAGAGATAAATTCGGAGCTTGATTAATAACCCCCCCAAAAAAAACTTTCTACATAAATGTAGGGACCCTTAAGGGTTAATTTCACTTTAGTCGGAGCCTTGTAGTATACAGGGTTTCCTAAGGGGCAGAGCCCTTGTGATTGGTGCAGCATGGCTGATCCCAAAGGCAGCCACAAGGTGTCACTGTGCAACAATATAAAAGGAGACGCCATGTGATCAGTCAGCCATTACAGTTACAGATTACAGATTGCTGCAGAACCTTGTTTTACTGTGGAGATAGTGAAGCCCATCCGGCAAAATATAGGCAAAAGGGAGTTTGATAGGCCTGCCAAGGCTGGGCAGGATCCTCCAGTGCCTGAAAGATCAACCAAGGAGGGTTTAGAGTTTGGATTTGCGGATATTTATGTTCACACTATGAAGAGTGTTGAGAGCTGCAGTTCAGCAATGGATGTCGGGAGAGCTCACGCTATAGACAATGTTGGGAGCAAATACCTGAAGGATTTAAGCCTTGTTATGTGCTAGACTGGGAGAGTCTGGAGTCTATAAAGAGATCATCGCTGTGGATGCCTGTCAGCTCTGTTTGAGACTACCCTTTTGTGTGACTCCTTTGGAGTGAGTGTTACCTGAGGAAACGGGTAGGAAAGAATGAGGATCCAGCGATCTCCTGTTTGAAAAAACAGGCTTTTTGTGTGCCTGCCACGTGCGAGCAAATACTTTCCATCCGGAAAGGTATTTGGGCAGGTAGCGCTACCTAGGACCGGTACTCTTTTGGGGACAAGGGATAGAGACTCTTTGGCTGCCAAAATGGAGGTGAGGGACTTTTCTTAAAATTGCACTTCTTTGTATACATTTTATATTTTTATATAATTAAGTGTGTGATTGATTTGTTTCCTAATGGGACTATCCTCAGGTGTATTCCGGGATCCCATTAGGTGGAGGCACTGCCAGAGAGGAGTTTCCCAGTACCTTACACTTAGCAAAGGGGACTCAGGACCTGCTTCAGTAAGAATTATGTGATGTACCACCTTGGCACCAGGGGGTGGCCAAACACCCAACATTTATGCATGTCTATTTAATCACTTTATTTAAAGATTTAAATGCATATTTAATGTTCGTTAGAATGATTTACAACTTGGCATTCACATGAATTGCAACAAATGGATCTTCTGCAGTGTTACTGATTTGGAAGCAAGCAGTTCTGTCATTGTTCACAGTGATCTCCTTGCCAGAGCAAATTGTATCTTCTTTCTGCCCTGAAATTACATCACAGTAGGTTCCAGGAGTTAGGCCAGTATTCAGTGTGATATCCATGTTCCTATAGACAGGTAAAATGTTAGTGAATATATTTCATAGAAATGATTTAATCATGTAACAGAATAATCAGAATGGTTTGTAAAATGCATACAAATTCCTTGATGTTTATTTTACAGATTATTGAAAACTGCAGTGATTTGGAGTGTATGGTCTGTTATCTGAATTTCTAAATGTAGCATAAAACAAAGAAAGGAAAACAAAGAACAGTAACTGAGCTAAATTACCAAGACCGCATATTTTTTTAGTATAGTCACTTTGCCCACCAGGGTTTTAAAGGTTTGTTGAAACCCATGTGATAAGAAGCCATTTAACGCTAAAATATTAGAGGCCTTAATATTTGCTGGCATGCCTTTTCACCTGTGACATTTTCCATGATATGCTAGTGAGTGTCAGGAGGTGGAGCAGCTAGCATCAAAATAAGGCAGATGTGCCACCTGGGCTGTATTTTCCAGTCCACTGGCTGTATGGATGCCAATGTTATTAATATGAGAAATAACATAGCAAGGAAGGCAATTAATTTCTCATAAAAGGTGGCAACATTACAATGGGGAATGGGGATGAAGTAAAGGCATATTGTAAAGGTGGGAGAAAGGTAATGAGCCAATGGTTCTATATATAAAAACTGCCCTAGTTAGTAGCTAATATCTCCCCCAGACTGATAGATAAATCAATTATGATAAAATCATAAACTACAACCTAAGGCAGAGATCTCCTTTATGTATCCATGTGCATATAGGCCACTTACCAGTCATCGTTATTGAAGACTATAAACCCTTTATCACCACGGCCAAAAGCAATCTGGTTATTTCCATTGTCCCACCAGTTAATGAAAGCCTAACCATCAACCACATTCCGGAATATAACCATGTTCCTAAAAAGTCAATAGTTTTAAGGTAACATTTTATAGGATAATAAAGCTTCACATTTAAAAAAAAAAAAAGTACGGCCTTACTTTATCTGGCGCCATTTGTGCTCACACACCCAATTGTTACCGCAGGTTGTATCAACTTTAATAGTGACAGGTTGGGTGGATCCATCAGGATTGCTAGGAGGCCCCATCCAATTGTTTATATCCTGGAAGGATAAAAAATGTAAACTTTATATGTATGTATATAAAGAGAAAAAGCATACATATAGCCAGTAATGTGGTGCAAGGAAACTGGCCCCACACATCAGTAGTGTACTGCAAATAAGCCCAGAGACCAGTGAACTGACCACTATACAGACACCTGGACACAACAGCATTGAATCTGACCATTTGCAACCAACTGAAATTATCCCTGGTCTATATTGCATAGATACAACAGCTAAAACAAAATGAAACTGCATCCACTATACAATGCTGTATCAGCACCTCAACATACTGTATCCTGTAGTTCTATTCTAGTCTTTGGTGGCTTCTTTAAATAAAAGATCATTGTGTCAACATACCTCATTTAGATTGTAAGCTCAGCACCACTGGACCTTTTGAAATAAGTGCAAAAGTGTACAAAGTGTTAATCTTACCTTTCCATCTACAAAATGTCGAGGCCAGTGATAACTTGATATGACGCATGGAAAGCCATAAGGATGAGCTAGCATAAAGCCCACTGCCATTTTGTACAGACTGGAAATAAATGGAAACATTTTAAGTTCAAACTACTCTACCGAAAATTCTACTTTATTGGAGATTGGGATTGATGTAAGAAGGGAGACTTGAACTGTTCGCAGACAAAACTGTACTTGCAGAGAGAGTTCATTATGTACAGTACCTCTCAATTCCATCAGTTTATTATTATATCTGTACTTCATAGTATTTTATTTGCTGAACTAACTATGCAGACCGATCTTAAAGGTAAAATATTAGTTTACATGAACTTCAGGGTCCCATAGCTTTTTGGCCAGTTAAAATGCATTGGGGTCGGCACATCTACGTGTATTTGGTATAGTTAAGAAGGGAAATTCTCAGGGAGTACTTTGCGGCTATTCACTGAACTTCATAGGGGCAGATTTACTAAAGTGTGAATTGTCGCCAGCGACCGCTTTGCACACATCGCACCATTCGCCAGGTGCAAATTCGCTACCACTACGCTAATTCACAAATATTCAAAGTTGCACCCTGGGCGCCGAAAGCTGGTGACTTTTTGCTAGCCTTACTAGCAGTGCGAGCATTTAATAGCGAAGATGCGCTAGCGTTCGTAAAGTTGTATGGAGGTCTTTATTAGTGATCACTAGTCTTTATTTTAAATGTTGGTGAAAATGCTTGAAGTTACCACTTTTTATTACACATGTCCAGGGAAACTTAATAAAGACAAGAGAGTTAAAATAATGTCCTAAAATAATGTCCTACACATGAGCCCACTGTAAAATAATGTTCCATATGTTGTAAAATGTGTGGAGAAACCGGTTACCCAAAAAAGTAAATTAGGAATTTTGCAGCCAATCCTGATAAAAAAAAAGGAAAAGTCGCCAGCGTTTTTCGAACTTTAATTTATTTTCGGCACACAGGATATGATGTAAGTGACAGAAGATTGAGGAAGATCTAGCTTTTTTTTAGAACTTTGCCTGGTCAAAGTCAACTTTGGCGAAAGAGGTAACATTCAGTAAAATCCGCACATTTTATGAATTTGCAGGGTAACGATCATTCACCAGAGCAAAAAGTGTGAATGAACGCTAGCGACGGTCCTGTTCACTAGTGAATTGGTGCCTGCACCGGTTAGTAAATTGGCGATGTCTATGCGGGTGGCAACGCTGGCCAAAAGTCACTAGCGACTTCACCCTTTAGTGAATCTGCCCCATAGTGTTATTTCCTTTCTAACAAGCACAAGGATTTTGCTCATAGAAGATTTCAACCTTTTTAATACCTTAATAACTCCTTGGATAGTGAGAAACATCTATGGATTGCATGGGAGACCTGGGCATATTCATAACCCTTCTTTATGTAAATCAGGTAATAAAGGTGCTAAGATTTTGGTACTTTGGTGCTTAGTTTTATTCAGAAAGTAGGCAGCAATGCACCTGTTCTGGCAAAGAACTGTAGGTTCTGGGAATGCAAAGTTAAGCGGTCTATTCTATGTATAGTCTACTTAACAAGAGTCAAAAAACGTAATTATAGATGATCCCCCAGCACCGTGTCCTCTCTGATTGTCATGATTGTCGACAAATACCAAGGCTTTGTCATTGGGCATAAACCCCCAACCTTCTCCCCAGTTCCTATAATAACATAAGAGCTGGGACGGTATATTCATTTAATTACATAAATATATCTTGTATCCAAATATTTGCTGACTTAACCTGAGGTAGTCAAATACAAGAGTCCTTTGCACTCAACCCATTATCAATATATTTAAGACAGAGACATTTTGTGCATACTGCT
This sequence comes from Xenopus petersii, assembly GCA_038501925.1. Taxonomy (NCBI): domain Eukaryota; kingdom Metazoa; phylum Chordata; class Amphibia; order Anura; family Pipidae; genus Xenopus; species Xenopus petersii. The sequence continues at coordinate 92,836,187 of CM076679.1, read as the reverse complement.
ACTGAAAAATGCCTTACCCTTTAAACAAAACAGGGATTGTTTGTCCATATATTGCAATATATTTAAGCACAACTTTCCCTTGTTTGTTATAGTTATACAGGAGCAGTGACCAGCTCCATGTTGTAGCTCCCACCCTTCCCAGCTATAGTCAGGTGATCCCACTGGTGTCTAATAAAAGGGCAGCCAAGTATGGGGGTTTACTTTGAAAGCAGCAAGTAAGTTGCAGGTAAAACCTAGTCCCTTTGTAAAATGTATAATGAAGCAATAGAATTCTTAATGAATCAGATAAAATTGAGCATAGGACTGGCCAGATATGGGATGACTTTGACGTAGTTGGCCAGCTTAAATATATTGCAATATATGGACAAACAATCCCTGTTTTGTTTAAAGGGTAAGGCATTTTTCAGTAGCAGTATGCACAAAATGTCTCTGTCTTAAATATATTGATAATGGGTTGAGTGCAGAGGACTCTTGTATTTGACTATATGTATTTTGTGGTCACACCCTCATTGCACCCCCACCTAATGGTTTTAAAAAATAGTGGTGAGCACAACTTTCCCTTGTTTGTTATAGTTAACCTGAGGTAGGCCATCTTTTCTCCATTCCATCTACGAATGACTGTCCCAAGTTTGACTCCATATTTTAATTCTGTAACACGACCATTCCAAAAATAGTCACTTGTTGACTTGTTGTCTCCTCCCAGGTCAATCACCTGATTGCAAGAAAAACATTCAATGATTAAGTAGTTAAGCAGTGATTCATAGTCCAATGGTTCCAGATATTACTGTATAACGATATATATTCTAACTTTATATTGTGTCATATGTCAAAAGCTCATACAGGAAGTCACAACTTTTTAACATTTAACTTCCAGAGCACATTATTGTTGTTAAAAGAGAAGGGAAGGTTAAAACCAAGCAAACTTTTTCAGAAAGGTCTATATAAATACACCAGTAAAGCCTCAAAGTAATGTTGCTCTGAGTCCTCTGTCAAAATAAACACCACATTTCTTTCCTTCTATTGTGTAAACATGGGCTTCTGTATCAGACTTCCTGTTTTCAGCATAAACCTCCAGGGCACGGCATGAGCATGCTCAGTTTGCTCCTCTCTCCGTCTCCCCCTCTCTTTTCCCCCTCCCTCCTGCCCTCCCAGCTGTAATCTGAACCCAGAGCTATGAGTGAGCAGGAAGATATTTAGGCCGGAAGTGATGTCACACAAAGCTAATATGGCAGCTGCAATCCGAAACAACCAGATAGAACTTCTCAAGCTGTTTAAGTTATTCTACAGAATAAATATAGTGTTCTAGCTTGCACTATTGTGGCTAATCTATTGCCAATAATCATCCTTAGTAGCTTTCCTTCATCTTCAAGATAATGAGATTAATAAAAATAAAAATATAGCCAAATCCACAGAAGATGTAAATATGTAATTTTATATAGTTCATAATATGTATTCCGATACTCATTTGAAGGCACAATTTACTTACAATGGATTAGGATTGATACTAGAAAATCTACAGTTTGCCATTATTTTATTGCAAAATACTCTAAATTCTAACCCAACGGTTTATAACTTGTAGAACATGGTCAGAGAAGAACACTTTTAAATGTTTTATTTGGGTGCCCAACTGCATCCTGTTGGGAGTCTCTTAGACAAATTGGCCTTTAGAGATCACAAGATCATTTTGTTTCTTTTTTTGATCCTTAACCAGTGCAGAATTGCTCTAAAACTTGACATTATTCAAGTGTTTTCGTTCTATGAAATCAGAAGTCTTACATAAGTATACAAATGAAGTCTTTGTTTTATTTGATCCTGAAACAAACCAAATATGCTTCTCACCTCTTGATAAATGAAAGGCCGAGTGCCATTAGAAAACCATGTTGTATTTAGGTCAAGCCTGTTGAGAATGTCTTTGATATATCCGGGCCACATGCATCAAGACGAAATCCAGCCACCAGTATATTGATCAGGTAATTCATGTAGTCAGCGATCTTTCCACGAACATAATCCTTTTGTAAAGCAAGATCCAGGAGGCCCAGGAACTGACAGTCTCTGACCTGGGAAGCATTGCAAAAATATAAGAGGTGTCTATGCCACCCAGATGTATTAAATTACTAGATTCTGAGTCCTCTGTTATCTGCAGCACTGTATACATTAATGAAAAAGTATCCAACAAACGAATTACCAGCTTATCCCCAATCTTTGCAATAGCAGGCACTCCTTTCAAAGGTCACACCGTATAGACCTCAATTAGCATCAAAAAAAGAATACTGAAAGGATGCCATAGACTGCAGAGCTCTGCTGCGTTAGTGCTTTATTGTACACACGACATGTTTCGAGTCACACACTTGAGAAAGGGTCCATGTGACTCGAAACATGTCGTGTGTACAATAAAGCACTAACGCAGCAGAGCTCTGCAGTCTATGGCATCCTTTCACTATTCTTTTTTTGATGCTAATTGAGGTCTATACGGTGTGACCTTTGAAAGGAGTGCCTGCTATTGCAAAGAATACGGGCAAAACAGGAGCCATAAATCTAGTCCATCTATTGACAATGTTTATACATTAAAAAAACTTCTCGACTGGGAAGGTAAAAAAGGAAGAGGCAACTGAGTCCCCACACCTTGATTGTGTGCTTGTTCTTAATTATAGGGTTCCGATGAATTTTATTATTTATCACATCATGATCTAACCATTTCTAGTTTTTGGAAAGCATTAGACTTTGTCCAAGAAACACTTGTGTTGATACATACAGTAATTATAACTATATTTTGCACACTATTTTACTGGTACCCCTCTACAATAACTTATGCCTACGTATATGCTCTATTGAATATGTTATACAGTGCTGCTGACATACTGTAATTATGCAGCTCCTTACAGCACTCACACATGGACTCCTGACTAGTGATGAGCAAATCTGTTTGGGTGAAATGCATTGAAGTCAAAGGAAAGGTGAAAGTTGATGTATTACCGTAGTTCATGAGCTGTGTAATTTGTGGTTAACTGTGAGCTTGAATGGCTTTGTGAAAAGGTATGAGCAAAATATTTTGCCTTGTTTCGCGGTGAAAAAAAATGGCCATAGACGATAACGGATAGTAAAAAAATATTTTGCGGTTTGAAAAATTGTTGTGTGAAAAAAACTCCCATTGACGTCAATGCGTTTGGAACTGAAAACTGGATCATCAGGAGAATTAAAAGACATGTTGTTCTGTTGTAAACAGCTGTATCGTCCATTGAATCTGTGAATCTACCTGTAATAATTTTAAAAGTGCATTTGGATGATTTGGAAGGGGCCTTCTGTACATCCACCCTGTTCAGCAGGTGGAGTTCAAAGAGGAGGAGCCATATACTTATTCTACCTATTTCATTATATATGAACAGACACTAGTTAAAACTTCCCTGGGCAAATAGAGAAACCTCCCTCCCAGGACCCAACACAGCTATGCATAAATGTGCCAGCATATCCTGAAGCAAAACAAATGTTGTTAAGCTTACAGCTAAGATTGCTGCATTTTCAGCACATCAAGGAAGCTCATTATTGTCATTGACCAAAACAATCATCAAGGTTAGGGTGAGAAGGACCAAAACTGGCGAAAAGGGTCTTTCAAATTCAAGAAATGCAATAGAAAGCCTTCTGAAAATAGAATAAAAGACACCTTAACATTCACTTCAGGAATTATTGACAGTGACAAATTACTCCATATTATGTTCCTGTGGCCAACTATGCATCCAGACCAACTGGTTTAATAGCACAAATTTCGAGAGTTTGAGTGGCCACGGTGCACGTCTGTTGTGCGCGAAAATAGCATTGACAGAAATTTAAATTCACAACTTGCAAAACTGTTTTGTGAAATTTTCTCCACCACCAAAGTTGTGGAGTGTGTGCATAAATATTCACTTATTTGCATTTTTTGCCATCTTACAGACATTCGCACTGCAGAAAAAAAATTGTAATTCTGTTTGCACATTAAATACACCACTCTTATTCAGCTTTAGAAATATAACCATGTGCAGAGCAAATATATTCACTATGCAAATAATTCTGCGCTGTGTGGGATCCCGTACTCAGCCTCAAAACTATAGACCAGTTAGTCTGACATCAGTGGTAGGAAAGCTTTTTTTGAAGGATTAATAAAGGATAAAATACTAGACTTCATAGCAAATCATAATACTATGGGGCAGATTTACTAAAGAGCGAAGTGGCTTATGCTAGTTACTTTTCCCAGCGTTGCCACCCGCAGGGACATCAGCAATTTAGTAACAGGTGCATGTCGCTAATTCGCTAGCGAATGGGACCATGGCTATCAATCATTCGCACTCTATTGCCAGGCGACTTTTCACTCTGGCAAACTGACGTTACTCCGCTATTTCACTAAAATGTGGATATTACTGAACTTTTCCTTTCGCCAGAGTTGCCTTCGCCACCTCAGACCAGGTGAAGTTCTATCTCTTGTCATCTTATCCTGTGAGCTGAAAATGCATCAAAGCTCAAAAACTATGATGACTTTTCCGTTTTTGAAGTGAAATTGCCTGCAAAGTATTTTTTAACTGACAAACTTTTTTTTTGTTAACCGGTCTAAAGAGGTCTTTATAATAAATGGTGCAAATGCTTGAGTTACCACTTTTTGTTATACATTTCCAGGGAACCTTACATTCCCAGAACCTACAGTTCTTTGCCAAAGACAAGAAAGTTAATATAATGCAATACACATGAGCCCACTATAAAATTAATGTTCCCTATGTAATAAAATGTGTGGAGAAAACCACTTTCCCAAAAAAGTAAGTTCGGACTTTTGCAGCTAATCCCGCCTTAAAAAAAGAAAAAGTCGCCAGTGTTTTTTGAACTTTAATGCATTTTCGGCACACAGAATATGATGTAAGTGACAGAAGATTGAGGAAGATCTAGCTGCTTTATAGCATTTCACCTAGTCTGAGGTGGCGATGGCAACTCTGGCGAAACGTTCAGTAAAATCTGCATTTTAGTGAATTTGTGGAGTAACACCCGTTCACCAGAGCGAAAAGTCACCTGGCGATAGAGTGTGAATGACTGATAGGTCCCATTTCCTAGTGAATTGGCGCCTCACCTGTTGTGAATCTGCGATGTCCCTGCGGGTGGCAACGCTGGTGAAAAGTCGATAGCATTAGTCACTTCGCTATTTAATCTGCCCCTATGAGTTTGTGCCAGCATGGTTTTATTCGTAATAGATCTTGCCAGACTAACCTAATCTCATTTTATGAGAAGGTGAGCAGGGAACTCGATTCTGAGATGGCAGTGGATGTGATTTACTTAGACTTTGCTAAAGCATTTACAGGTGCACACAGAAGGTTACTGGTTAAATTAAGGAATGTTGGCTTGGAACATAGTATTTGTACCTGGATAGAGAACTGGCTAAAATATAGACTACAAAGAGTGGTGGTAAATGGAACATTTTCTAATTGGACCAGTGTTGTTAGTGCAGTACCCCAGGGCTCTGTACGTTTTGCTGATGATACAAAATTGTGCAGAACTATAAGTTCTATACAGGATGCTGCAAATTTGCAGAGTGATTTGACTGAATTGGAAACCTGGGCAGAAGACTGGAAAATAAGGTTCAATGTCAATAAATGCAATTTATACACTAAATGGCAGTTTCCTTAAATGAGAACGATGTAGGGGTTTTGTAGATAACAAGTTGTCTAATTCTGGGCAGTGGCCACTAAAGCAAATAAGGTTCTGTCTTGCATAAAAAAGGGCATAAACTCAAGGGATGAAAACATAATTTTGCCTCTTTATATGTCCCTGGTAAGGCCTTACATGGAGTATGCAGTGCAGTTTTGGGCTCCAGTCCTTAAGAAGGATATAAATGAGCTGGAAAGAGTGCAGAGACGTGCAACTAAACTGGTTAGAGGGATGGAAGACTTAAATTATGAGGGTAGACTGTCAAGGTTGGGGTTGTTCTCTCTGGAAAAAAGGTTTGTGAGGGGACATGATTAAACTTAGTACATTAGAGGACATTATAGACAAATCGCAGGGGACCATTTTACCCATAAAGTGGATCTCCGTACCAGAGGCCACCCCTTCAGACTATAAGAAAAGAACATTCATTTGAAGCAACTTAGGGGGTTCTTCACAGTCAGGACAGTGAGGTTGTGGAATGCACTGCCGGGTGATGTTGTGATGGCTGGTTCAGTTAATGCCTTTAACTATAGTGCGTATAGATATGGGTATATAGAATTTATGTGAGGGTATGGTGGGGTGTGTTTGGATGCAGGGTTTCATTTGGAGAGGTTGAACTTGATGGAACTTGTCTTTTTGCGACCGGATTTAACTATGTAACTATGTAACTATGCATGAAGTTTATAAATGAGCCACACAGTCTTTTGTCATTATGTTTGCTGAAGGTTAAAAAAAGGCTTTATGTCGACACTGTAGTTTAATGTCAGATAAAAGTTATTTATTCATCATGTTCATGTTCAAAGTTATTCAAATGGTTTAATTTCCATGAGTGTTCAAAACATCATATACTGTATTTGTATACAGTATATCACTGCACATAATGCAGGAGTATGTCAGATCATATTTTTGGAAATTTATAGTTTGGCATTCACATGGATAGCAGCAAATGGATCTTCATCAGTGTTGCTTATCTGGAAACGAGCATAGCCATTTCCGTCCACATTGATCTGCCTGCCTGTGCAGCGAGATCCCTCCTTCTGTCCTGAGATCACATCACAGTAGGTTCCACTTGGAAGGCCAGTATTCAGAGTAGCATCCATGTACCTAAATGAATCAAATGAATATAAGAAATATTACAGATTTCACATAGTTGCAAAGTGATTGCTTAGTCTTTCAATATTTCAATACAGAGAGGTCACAATTGGGTTCTTTTGTTTCCCAGTATGGTACAATGAGAGTGCTGCACAATGGTGAGAGGAAGTTCAGGAAGGATCAATTTTTGTGCGTGTGCTTTTTATGAATATACAGTATGTGTGTATCTGATAATAGATTCAAGGGGTTGTTCACCTTTGAGATAACTTTTAACATGATGTACAGGGTGATATTATGAGACAATTGCAATAGGTTTTCATTTTTTATTATTTGTGGTTTATTTGTTTGAGTTATTTAGCTTTGTATTCAGCAGCTCTTCAATTTGCAGTTTTAATATTATGGTTGCTAGGGTCCAAATTACCTTAGCAACCATGCATTGATTTGAATAAGAGACTGGAATATGAATAGGAGAGTCCTGAATAGAAAGATGAGTACTAAAAAGTACCAATAACAAAAAATGTGTAGCTTTAGAGAGCATTTGTTTTTAGATGCGGTCAGTGACCAGCATTTCAAAGCTGGAAAGAGTCAGAAGAAAGAGGAAAATGATTAAAAACTATAACAAAATAAGACCAATTGAAAATTTGCTTAGAAATTACCATTCTATAACATACTAAGTTAACGTAAAGGTGAACCATCCCTTTAAAGCACTTTATCCATAGCTTACAGGAAAGAGCATGCTGACAGAAGCATAACTCCATGTGAAACAACTTACCAAAGAATATGCCTTGATGGGGCTAGTTATTGCACATTCTTTATGGTCTTATAGTATATTATAATATCTAATTTTTTAAATTTGTATTAATTTTGTGCAGTCATTTCACAGCTGCATATTGTATGCAATAGTTTTGTGCGGGCCTACCCGAGGCCCGCGAGACCCGAGGGTCGGGCGGGTTCGGGCGGACCCCTGGACGAAATGCGCAGGGTCGAGCTCATCTCCTGCTCTCCCCGCCCGCGACCTAGTACTGCCGGCTTCCGGCGCCGAAATTTATAGACTTCCGCCTAGCCCGCCCGGCCACTTTTATGACGTCACTGCAGGGCGAGGAGGGTGCGGGTCTGTAAATTAAGGGGAGCAGCGGGCCCGGGCCGGATGCGGGAAGGGAGCGGGCGGGTTAGGGTCAGATGCGGGTCGAGAATTTCTCAACCCGCACATCACTAGTATGCAACTATGGGACTTTGTGCATCTCTCAGCTTGGAGTTGCACCCAGGCTAGAATTCAACAAAAACATCACCAGTGTTACCACTGTGTTATATAATACATACTGTATGTTTATATATTTGAAGAGTAGCTCACCAGTCATCATTATTAAAGACTATGAATCCTTTATTGCCACGTCCGAATGCAACTTGATTGCTCCCATTATCCCACCAGTTTGAGAAGGGTTGACCATTTGCCACATTACGGAAGATAACCATGTTCCTGAAATGTAGAGTCACAAGCATTGTCCAGACATTATTATTGAAACATATTATTGAAGGTCACACACAACTTTTCCCATTTTATAAGCATGTTCAATAACACCAAAAAAAATTAAAGTAATGAAAATTGAATGTACTGTTGTGCTGCACTTTTAAAACTGACGTGTTTGCTTTAGAAACTCTACAATAGTTTATATAAACAAGCTGCTGTGTAGCCATGGGGGCAGCTGAGATCTTCATAGAAAATTTTAGAAACCTTAATGAGACTAACACAGAGCATAAACGAGGAATCATCTGTGCTTTGTCTACTGTGGGCACTGTGTTCATTACTCACTTTATCTGCCGCCATCTATGCTCACAGACCCAGTTGTCACCACATGTTGAATCAGGGTTGATAGGAACTGATTTGATAGACCCATCAGAATTAGTAGGAGGGCCAATCCAGTCATTTTGGTCCTGCAAAAAATTGCTGTTCTTTACTTTGGATAGTAATGCATTTCTAATATGAAAATGAGAAAAGCAATCAAATGTAATAGTTGGATTCCAATTTTAAATTTAAAACAAATACATTACCTTTCCATTCGATATGTTCCTAGACCATCTGAAACTAGACATGACACGAGTGAAACCATAAGGATGTGCCAGCATGAAGCCAACTCCCATTTTGTACAGACTGCAGGGAAAGACAATGGAAAATTAGTACATTTCTGCTTGTAAGATGCTTACAAGCTAATATAAAACAAGCTGAAGAAGACACACAGAGCTACTAGTAGCAGCTACTTGTTCGCGCTGCTTGCAATGAAAAATCATACGCTGGTAAATATTACATTACGCATTATCGCTAAGCAAAAGGTTAGCATTAACACCTGCTCCGTGTCGTTAAATATTTTGTCGAAAAAGTTTCTTACATACACTTTGAAGTCTGTAATCAGTCAAAAAGGATGCAAACACGGTAGCTAACATTTGCAACAGTGTTTGCAAATTCTTTGTGCTAACAAAACATATTACATTGCCCCAAATATGTGTTTTAGCAGAGACAATTGTCAGTATTGTCTATGGCAGGGCATTTTGTAGCCACAAAGATTAGCTGCTACTAGTCACTATGGAGCAAATAGCAGCAGCTACTTTTTGTGGCTACAAAATGCCCTGCCGCAGACAATACTGAGAATTGCCTCTGCTAAAACACTTGTCCCATGTTTTAGAAAAGCCAATTATCACTATTGTCTATTTTGTAGCTGTGAAAAGTAGCTGCTACTAGTAGCTCTGTGTGTCTTCATCCTAAATCAAGTAAACTACTGTAAGCTTGTTCACAATATTTATATTTATTCTATATTCTTTTATATTCTTTGACAATATTTATAATTCTTTGGGCCAAAATAATAGAAGAAGATTAGAGATGGCGCGAACTGTTCGCCGACGAACTTGTTCGCGCGAACATCGGGTGTTCGCGCTCGCCGGAAGTTCGCGAACGTCGCGCGACGTTCGCCATTTTGGGTTCGCCATTGTTGGCGCTTTTTTTTGCCCTCTCACCCCAGACCAGCAGGTACATGGCAGCCAATCAGGAAGCTCTCCCCTGGACCACTCCCCTTCCCTATAAAAACCGAAGCCCTGCAGCTTTTTTTCACTCTGCCTGTGTGTGCTGAAGAGATAGTGTAGGGAGAGAGCTGCTGCCTGTTAGTGATTTCAGGGACAGTTGAAAGTTTGCTGGCTAGTAATCGTTTTGATACTGCTCTGTTATTGGAGGGACAGAAGTCTGCAGGGGTTTGAGGGACATTTAAGCTTAGGTAGCTTTGCTGGCTAGTAATCTACCTTCTACTGCAGTGCTCTGTATGTAGCTGCAGTGGGCAGCTGTCCTGCTTCTGATCTCATCTGCTGACTGCTGCAATAGCAATAGTCCTTGTAAGGACTGCTTTTATTTATTTTTTTGTTGTTTTACTACTACTACTACTACTACTACTACTACTATAAGAGCCCAGTGCTATTAGTCTAGCAGTGTTGGGGAGTGGGACTGGTGTGCTAATCTGCTGCTCCTAGTAGTTCAGCAGCACCAACTTTAATTTTTTTTTTTTTAATATTCATTCTTTTTTTATTTAACTTTTTTTTATTTTACTACCGCTGTAGTAGTGTATAAGTTGACCTTTTAGGCATTATTTGCCCTGTAGGCATTTTTTGCCCAGTGTGTTATTCAACCAACTGCCATCTAGCTGTGTGACCGTGTTCACATTCTGTCTAAATATCCATAATATTACCGTCTCCAGAAAAAACACCGGAGTGACTTTTTTCAAGCAGCCATAATAAATTTTACGTAATCCGTATCCATCGCTGTAGTAGTGTATAAGTTGACCTTTTAGGCATTATTTGCCCTGTAGGCATTTTTTGCCCAGTGTGTTATTCAACCAACTGCTATCTAGCTGTGTGCCCGTGTTCACATTCTGTCTAAATATCCATAATATTACCGTCTCCAGAAAAAACACCGGAGTGACTTTTTTTCAAGCAGCATTCTTATATTTTACGTAATCCGTATCCACCGCTGTGTATACGTTGACCTTGTAGGCATTATTTGCCCTGTAGGCATTTTTTGCCCAGTGTGTTATTCAACCAACTGCTATCTAGCTGTGTGCCCGTGTTCACATTCTGTCTAAATATCCATAATATTACCGTCTCCAGAAAAAACACCGGAGTGACTTTTTTCAAGCAGCCATAATATATTTTACGTAATCCGTATCCATCGCTGTAGTAGTGTATAAGTTGACCTTTTAGGCATTTTTATTATCCAAAAAAACTGGGCAAACAATGCCTACAAGGTCAACGTATGGCAGTTGTTTAAAGAGAACAGTAGATTACTAGCCAGCAAAGCTACCTAAGCTAAAATGTCCCTCAAATCCCTGCAGACTTCTGTCCCTCCAATACAGAGCAGTATCAAGCAGATTACTAGCCAGCAAACTTACTATCATCTGTCCCTGAAATCACTAACAGCTCTCCCCCTACACTATCTCTTCCAAGCACACACAGGCAGATTTTTCAGATACATTTTTGCCCTTGATCCCCCTCTGGCATGCCACTGTCCAGGTCGTTGCACCCTTTAAACAACTTTAAAATCATTTTTCTGGCCAGAAATGTCTTTTTTAGATGTTAAAGTTCGCCTTCCCATTGAAGTCTATGGGGTTCGCGAACCGTTCGCGAACCGCTCGCATTTTTGCGCAAGTTCGCGAATATGGTCGCGAACTTTTTTTCCGACGTTCGCTACATCCCTAAAGAAGATTCCATAATACCGTGCATCCCAGAAGGTGAGAATGGAAGCTCCTCCAGCACCGTGTCCTCTTTGATTATCATGATTGTCAACAAACACCAAAGCTCTATCATTGGGCATAAATCCCCAGCCTTCTCCCCAGTTCCTAGAGGGAGAAAAGAACCATTATTTTAATATATAGTAGTATAGTTTTTTCAAACTTGTTTAAGCTTAAAGTTTAGTTCCGTAAAATGAAAGAATGGTTTGGAATAGTTTAGTTCACATCCAAAATAAAGTTGTATGTTGAAGTATTTTTCCAATTGTGCATATCAAGCTACCTTAGATAGGACATCTTTTCTCCATTCCATTTGCGGATGACTCCCCCAAGCTTGGCACCATATTTGAATTCAGTAACTCGTCCAACTCCAAAGTATTCGTTGGCAGAAATTGCTTCACCCCCAAGATCAATTACCTTGTTAAAAAAAGAATGAAATGGTATTAATATGACTAAAGATGTCAGAACAGTGCAAATCAAACAAACCATAAGATATCCTCAGAAAATATAAATGTAAAATGGTACTGGTGGATACCAAAGGCCTTTATAACATGCAGTGTGCAAGTCACATCTTTTACAACTTTATTCATGCATATTGCAATACTGTATGTGTGGCTGTTCTATGCATGGACCATTGCAGGTAGCAAGTTGAACTGAAACTTTGTCTGCTGTTTGTATTATCTATTTATTTACACTGATTTAATTAATGTATTAACTATGGCTTATTAATCATAAATTCTACTGTCTATCTTCAGCAAAGTAGCTTGCTCTGATGGTGAAGACTCAGCCGACATGTTGTCAATAAAGGTAACTAAAACACAAATGCTATTAATATTATTTGATGAACTGAAATAATAATTAAGCAGTATTTTGTTAGGCCCACTCCCAGTGGGCCCAGGGGTCAGTGGGCTCTCATGCTGCTAAACATTTAGCCTATTTCATGGTCATTCACTATTTCTATGAGAACAAAGAGGCTAAATAGATGGAATAATGAATTATAGTATGTAAAAAAAGAGACTAAGAGAATAGAGGTTGAGTGAGTAGAGGAATTATAATAGCACTGAGAGTGGACCCTGGTCTAAGGTTTTTGGGTGGGCCCCCAGTGTCCCAGTCCGACACTGGTGTCAGGAAGCACAGGTGTGGCCTGTCCTTATTATGGTCAATAGGGCAGTTTGTAAGGAGGATAGAGCCCCATTGCAGTCTGTGTCTCCTGTCACTTCCTAACTTGCACATCTAAATGACATGCCAAATGACAATTTAAGGGATGTATAGGGGAACACATTTGTGCCTCCTCTGTCCACCTCCTTGGATAGATTGCTGCCTAACACAGACAGGACTAAATTCAAGAACCCTAAATAAATACAACACATTGTTTAGGGATACTGTTAAATCAAACATCCCAGTTAAGCCATGAAACAAAACTACAAGCTTAAAGTCCAGGAAATGAATGCCATATAGTTCACCAGAAAAACATGGATAAAGACCAGATGATAGAAATTGTCACTGTAATACCTCATACTGCATTGCAGGGGCCTACAAGCAAACCAAGCGACCCCAAGCTAGACAAAGAAATACTTCTTCACTATAAATACCACTTCACTATAAATATCTCGTGTGGTTTCTTGTCTCTCTTAACATAACTTAATAACGTTTTACATTTGATTTTTATTTATTGTACTTGGTTCCCCTGTCTTTACTATTAATGCACTGAAAAATGTACCACATTGTACAAATTAGTAGCACTTTATAAATACAGTTATATCTTTATGCATGCATACAGCTTGGTAGGCAGTGTATGTTCTTGTACAATATTTTCTAGCATACTGTAACAGATTAACCAATAGTAATGGTAATGGGGAATTTAGAGAGTTAGAGTTTGCCTTCTTAATGTGCAATAGCATTAAATCTGGTTAAAACAATTCTATTGATGCATGAAAGCCATAGTGGCTTTTCACTGAGCTGTGAAAGGGAAGTTTTTAATGCCTAAATACAATGATTTTGATATGTAAAGGTTGGCTTTGTAATTAATCTTTCCATATTTAAAGACAGGGGATACCATATGTAATTGTGTTACCTCTTGGAAGATGAAAGGTCGAGCTCCAGCAGGGAACCATTTTGTGTTCAGATTATTGAGTCTGTCGGAAATAGCCTTTAGGTCTCCAGGCCACATATGTTTAGCAGCATCCAGTCTGAATCCAGCAACCCCAATGTTAATTAGATTGTTCATGTATTCGGCAATCTTCCCACGAACATAGTCTTTCTCCATTGCCAAATCCAAGAGACCAACAAGACGACAGTTTCGGACCTATGGAAATGTATTTATTAGCGTTGACTTAAAATTTGTTTCTGCTTTACTAACATATATGACTTGAAAAGCATCTTAACTTTAACCAATTAATAATGGATTATATATCAGCAAGTTTTAAGAGTAATACTTATGCATTAGTCATTCCAGTAACGTTTTGAGATATAAAGTTATTTCACTATTTGGAAAAATGAGAAAGTCATACTTAAAACAACTTTCAAATGAATCTGTAAGGGTTTAGAGATATTCTATAACTTCACTGGGGTTTTGATGTGAGTTTGTACAAATTGGTATTTTTCATCATAAATCTTTACATTACCAGATCTTTACCACAGAATTAACCATATGTTTATTATTATAAATGAGCCCATTTATCGCTGGTTTTACTGCCACACAGTTGGGGAAATATTTGGAGTTGACTATAAACATGGTAATGTAATCAAAGTAAAATGTAATTAATATAAAATACTAATAAGACTGCTGCTAAAAGCATATTTCAAGTTTTTTTTTGCCAACTGGGTATTCCAAGCTGATAACATATCCTGGAATAAGTTTTAATACCAGGGAAAACACTAACTGACATATAGGCTGATTTGATGTATTATTGTAAATAAAATAAACAATTCCAATTAGATTGAATCAAAATGAATGAAAACAATTTCACCAACATGTAAAGTGACTCAGTTGTACAGTAGTTATGTCACCGAAGTACCAACCTGGTTAGCATCCCCATAATTTTCTATTTCACCACTGCCAGTCCTGCACTTTCCATCATTAAAATCCAAGCCGGAATAGGGGACTGGGAAATCCCTGGATCCTGCATTGAAGTAGCTTCCACAAGTTGAATGAGTGCCAGCACCGCCACCTGAGCCACACATATGGTTGATTATGGCATCCACATAAATATATACCTGAAGGACAGAGATAAATAGGAGGTAAGTAATACCCATATGCATAGGAAAGTTTACAGTTAGGTAACAAGAAAATCATGAAAATGTCTGAGAAAAATGCTAAGAATAGGTAGTTTAGATGTTCTTACTTACCCCAACATTGTTACATCTTGTCACCATATCTCTAAACTGTTGTTCATTCCCAGAACGAGTGCAGAGCTTATAACTTATAGGTTGGTACCTCTCCCACCAGGGTCTATAGGGGTTTGTCACAACAATGTTTTCATTTGGTGGTGAAATCTGGTGAAGATTTTTAAAGAAAATGAAATGGTGTTTAATTTAGTATGCATAAAATGTTAATAATGTGGAGAGAATTAACCATTTTGTACTTATGGTAAGTAGTTATGGGCATAAGATACAGTTATTCATGTCTCAAGATGTATGATGACTGGTGCAAAAGAAAAACAATATAGAATGTTATTTTTACATTTTGCCCATTCCAATCAGTTCTTTATTTCTAAATTCTTATTTTTCAAATGTTACAACGAGTGTTTGGTATTTAAATATTTTTAATAAATGATTTAATTTTAGGGTGGTTCCATTATGTTTTCCATCCACATACTGACCTGGACACCTCCAAAGCCATTAGGTCCCAAATAGCGCTCACATTCTGCAGCAATATCATCCCATTTCCATTCAAACAGGTGCACAATAGACGTTCGTCCGGATTGAGTGTTAGGATTGTACTGGGCTGAGCAGAGCCCAATAGTCACCAAGAGTAGAAGGACCTTCATCCTGCCAACTGATGCAAAGAGTGTTGCTTTCTATCTCCTTATATACTGTAGAATGGATATGCAAAACTGAGTGTGTTATGTAATTAACACCTGTCACTTGTTTATTGCGATAAAACAAACCAGGTGGAGAAAACATTGAATTTCCCACTGGTAACCTGTGTTTCTTTTTATAACTCAAGTATTATCAGTTGCACTTTATACTCAAGGTTCAGAGAAAGGTAAACCTCAGTTTACATTATATAACATTATATAAGTATGTTCCTCACTAGTGATGGGTGAATTAATTTGCCAGGCATGAATTTGCACCAAATTTGCGTGTTTCAAGAATCACGTCACAGTTCTGACAATTAAACTGATGCCCATTGACTTTAATGTGTGTCAATTGTCGCCAGCGTCAAAAATCCCATTTCGCGAATTTTGGGAAAAACGGGACAAATTCGCCCATCACTATTCCTCACTTGAAGTTTAGGTAAATGCTATTTCAAAGTTGGTAAAGCACTTTAATCAGCATAATAGACATTGGAAGATGTTGCTCTTTAAAGAAACTTGCAGATAAAAAAATGAAACAAGTACAAATATTGGTCATTTGTCAGTAATTTTTCAATATGTTGCAGTATATTAAAGCCAAAGAAAGCAGAAGAACATTGATCTTAAGCATTAGGTGGGGGACAATGCTACCTGCTACAGGTTGGAGAGATACTGTAGAAGCAAATAAACAAAAGTCTTGAATGCCAGTAACCCTCAAAACATTAATTAGTGTGGGCACAGGCATTAGAGGAGGTAAGGTAAATAACTCAACCGCTGCACTGGATAACAAAACAGCCACAAGAATAGACACAGGGTAAGGCAAGAATCAGTGGATGACAAACACTCTCTAATACTGTTAGGATGGCAGAGATCCAAGGCGACTGTCATAAGTACTGGAAATGTAGCAATGTGACGAGATGATCTGTAAACTAAAGCCAAACTAAAGAAGTAGGGCAGAAATATTTTACATTATGTCTTGAGCTTCTGTACCAGCCCAAGGGAACCACGGCCTTTTAACGGGGAAGATCTGTGCCTCTGAAGATGCCCCAGTAGCTTCCCATCTTCTTTTCTATTGATTCACTGCACATGTTCTGTGTTGCTTTCAGTTACTGAGCTTAGGACCTGATGCACAATATATATTGAATATATAAAATATAAAGACTGGTTAGTAAATAATGTACAGTCGATTATTAGCAGCTCAGAAACCAGCACAATTTAATAATCAGCCTTGTAGCATAAGTTAATATGACAAATCTCATTTTCTGCTTGATGATTTGTGATCTCTAAGCTTAGCTTCTCAACATCTGCTCATAGCACATAGCATGTGAGTGTCACTGACACTTCTAACAGAATCCAAGATGGGAAACTCCTGTGACAACTTTGAAGGCCTGAATCATTACTTTTATAGAGATGCTAAACCTTTAGGTTGTCTTAATAAGTTTAATATATAAAATGTGACATTTCTAGCTATATTAATTTTTAAGGTTTTAATTCTCCAAGTAAAGAGCAAGTAAAACAATTAAATCTAAACCAAGCTGAACATGAAACCAAATACCAATCACTACCAAGCCATTTCTTATAAGCTATATTGGTTTGTCAGTCAAAGCCTAGTACAAACTGTGCAAACAGAGTTTATTAAGAAAGAACCTGGGCCAAGTTCTATAATGTAAAATAGGTGTTGGCAAATACAACACTAATGTAACTACTACAGAAAGATTGACAAATGGTACATTTAATAAACATAAAATGAAGGGAGAGATCCATACAAAAATACATAAAGTAGAGGAAAGTAGAGCAGTTCAGGTTAACGCTAACAAAACATAGATAGTACATGAATACATGGGTGAAGGCAGCAGTTGTTTTTCCTGTTTTATTTTCTTTTTTTATATACATTTCTGACTGAAGACATGTTACCAGTCCCTCCCTGCCTGGAGAATTTTTTTGGAATTTGAGCTGGATCTATGACTCCTACATATATTGCATACAAGAGATTATATACTGGCTGCTAAAAATGTTATTTTAATAACAATCACTCTTCATACTTGTGTAACATTCAGCCTACTTTTGTCTACTACATATTTAATATGTGTCCTTGTATATTTCTACAGTTCATGGTATCATAGCTTAAAATGATCCAGAGAAAAGGAAAACCTCTTCCAAAGCCTCTACAATTTATCCCAGAGGGCGAAAAAATCCTTCCTGACTCCAAGACGGCAATTGAACCAGTCACTGGATCAACTTGTATTTTGAGCTATCTTCGATAACCCTGTATGTCCACACTTGTTAAGAGCCATCTGACCCTATCTTGAAGCTATCTAATAAGCCACATTGACTCGAAATTCACAGCTCTCACTGTAAAAAAAACCTTTTTATAATACTAAAATGGAACCCCTTTCTAATCTGAATGGATGTCCTTGTGACCAATTATTTACTCACTAATAAATAAAACAATAGAGTTTATTTTTTGGTCCCCTTAAATATTTATGCAATAGTGATGGGTGAATTTGGGATGTTTTGCTTTACCGAAAAGTTTGTGAATTTCCCAAGAAATCAAAAAAAGGCGAAAAATTTTCGAAACGACGCTAGTGTCTCGTTTTTGTTGCCGGCTTCCATTTCTGATGCCAGCGTCTGTTTTTGATGCCGGCATCCATTTTTGATGCCGGCGTCTGTTTTTTTGCTCCGGCGTCCAAAAAACGGACGCCGGCACCCATTGTTTTACGCCAGCGAATTTTCGTGGTGGTTTCGCTAATTTATTTGCCGGCGGCGAATCGTGGGAATTCTCAGCGAATTCGCGCCTGGCGAATAAATTCACCCATCACTATTATGCACCTCTTCTCCAGTCTAAACATCCCCAACTTGGCCAGTCTTTCTTCATAGCTCAAACTTTTCATATCCTTTACCAGCTTAGTCGCCCTTCTCTGGGCCCTCTCTGGACCTTCTCTACTAATATCCCATTTGTGCACAGGGAATCAAAATTGCATGGCACATTCTAGATTACCAGTTCTCTGCAAAGTGGAAGAATAAGCCTCTTTTCCTACAAATATATGCCCCCCCCACTTCAATTCTACTCCAAGCACCAATGTACTATTGACAGGCACCCTTTGCACATGATCCAGTAGCCAGTTTTCTATTCATGCCTTTCTTCATGCTATATGTGGACAGCAGACACAGTGGTATATCTCTCATTTCTTTTCCATTATATTGGTATTAATTGTATGTAAGTACCCAGTTGTGAATTCCTTTATGCATCTGTTATTGCCTGCCATGCAGAATAGCATAATATGTATATTCTCTGAGTTGCTGTGATAGATGAATAATATTTCCTGGCTATGTCCTCAGCTTGATGGGTCAAGTTTGTCTGTACTTTCAGAAAAAAAATAGTCATTAATATAAATAAAGGTATAAATCTTATTGCTCCACAATTTTGCTCTCTGAATAAAAAGCTAAAATATGTTTCAGCTGAAATTTGTATTTTTAGAACCACACAAAGAGAAAGTAGTTGACTCTACATAAATATTTTATTTTAAACACCAATTATGAATTGTATAATTGTAGTGTATTCCTGTTCAGAAAACAGCACAGCTAGATTCGATTTTAATCATTAGCCAAGCAGATATTCATTGAAGTCAGGGGTCATGTTTAAAGTGGAAAATGAAGGGACTGCTGCACTTTCATTTGTAGAAAATCCAACTAAGAAACAGGTATTGCTATAATATCTAAAGGAATCACATTTTCATAGCATGCATTTTTGGACGATCCAGTCATGCACCCAAGCAATACTTGTTCAGGGCATTGAAAGTATTCCTATATGTCACAAGATTATGTGCCCCATGTATTTCTATATTCAAAAGAAACAGTTGGTCTGTAAGTACATAAAGTGGCAAAGGGGGCATCCTTTAAATCATTCCCACGCCTTTGTAACAGATCTATGGAAGGTGGCCGGTGACTAAATGCTTGTTTACAGTCTTTCATATCACTGGAACTAAAGTCATATTTTCCTTTAGTTCCAGTGATATGAAAGACTGTAAACAAGCATTCAGTAACCGGCCACCACCATAATTCCAGGATAACTGCCTTAGAGGGTCATTATAATTCCCTGATGAATTGTGCTTAATACAGGGAAGAAGAATAACAAATGATCCAGGTAAACATCACACTACGGGGCACATTTACTAAGCTCGAGTGAATTTTGAAGTTTTTTTTGACTACTTCGACCATCGAATTGGCTACTTCGACCTTCGACTACGACTTCAAATCAAACGATTCAAACTAAAGATCGTTCGACTATTCGATCATTCGATGTTATTCCAATATTTAAAAAGGGATTACGATCTCAGCCTGGCAATTATAGGCCAGTAAGTTTGACATCTGTGGTGGGCAAATTATTTGAAGGCTTGTTAAGGGATCACATTCAAAATTTTGTCCTAATGAATGGCATTATGAGCAACAATCAGCATGACTTTATGAAGGATAGGTCATGTCAGACGAATTTGATTGTATTTTATGATGTGGTAAGTAAGATTCTGGATAGTGGAGGGGCAGTAGATGTGATCTATTTGGATTTTGCCAAAGCGTTTGATACTGTGCCCCACAAACGACTGCTTTCTAAACTAAGGTCTGTTGGGCTTAATGAAGTCATTTGCACGTGGATAGGAAACTAGCTACAGGATCGGGTACAGAGGGTGGTTGTTAATGGGACATTCTCTACTTGGAGTAAGGTTCTTAGTGGGGTCCCCCAGGGTTCAGTATTGGGTCCACTATTATTTAACTTGTTCATTAATGTCTTAGGAGAGGGTGTTGTAAGTAATGTATCAATGTTTGCAGATGACACAAAATTATACAGCCCAATTAATTCCATCCAGGATGTGGCATCCTTGCAACATGATCTTGACAAACTGGCAATCTGGGCAGCTAAGTGTCAAATGAGATTCAATGTTGATAAATGTAAAGTCATGCACCTGGGATGTAAAAATATCCAAGCCACTTATACCCTTAATGGGACTGCACTAGGCAAATCCATTATGGAAAAGGACCTTGGAGTCCTTGTAGATGATAAACTTGGCTGTAGCAAGCAATGCCAGTCAGTAGCTTCAAGGGCAAATAAGGTCTTGAGCTGTATTAAAAGGGGCATAGAGTCAAGGGAGGAGGGGGTCATTCTTCCACTGTATAGAGCACTTGTAAAGCCCCATCTAGAATATGCCGTACAGTTTTGGTCTCCATCACTCAAACAGGACATTATTGTATTGGAGAGGGTACAGAGAAGGGCAACTAAGCTGGTAAAAGGTATTGAACATCTTAGCTATGAGGAAAGACTGGCCAAATTGGAGATGTTCACGCTGGAGAAGAGGCGCTTAAGGGGTGATATGATGACTATGTATAAATATATAAGGGGATCATATAATAATCTCTCTAATGCTTTATTTACCAGTAGGTCTTTCCAGCTGACACGAGGTCACCCATTCCGATTAGAAGAAAAGAGGTTCCGCCTAAATATTCGGAATGGGTTTTTTACAGTGAGAACTGTGAAGATGTGGAATTCTCTCCCTGAATCAGTTGTACAGGCTGATACATTAGATAGCTTTAAGAAGGGGTTGGATGGATTTTTAGCAAGTAAGGGAATACAGGGTTATGGGAAATAGCTCATAGTCCAAGTTAATCCTGGGACTAGTCCGATTGCCATTTTGGAGTCAGGAAGGAATTTTTCCCCCTCTAAGGCAAATTGGAGAGGCTTCAGATGGGTTTTTTTTGCCTTCCTCTGGATCAACTGGCAGATAGATAGTTAATAAAAAAAAAAAGGTTGAACTCGATGGTCATGTGTCTTTTTTCAACCTTACTTACTATGTTACTATGTTACTATGTAGTCAAAGTACTGTCTCTTTAAAAAAAACTTTGACTATCTACTTCGCCACCTAAAATCTACCGAGCACCAATGTTAGCCTATGGGGACCTTCCCCATAAGTTTTCCTAGCAATTTCCTAGCAAAATCGTTAGATCGATGGATTAAAATCCTTTGAATCGTTCTAAAATGAGCTAAATGAGGTAAATCCTTCGACTTCAACAATCGAAGTTGAAGGATTTTACTTCGATGGTCGAAAATCGAGGATTAATTAACCCTCACACCTTCCATTTTAGTTTTAAGTTTCAGCCCTCACCCATTGTATAATTTCTTTACGGGGAAGATTCCTTGAATGGTCACCTTCCAAGAGGTTTCCCCCCACTTCCACTTACTTGTGCGTTAATGAGGGACTACCCCTACACCTTGCCTCACATCGTACCCAAACTAACAGGTCTTCTAAACCCTGTGTTCACATTATGTGTACATAAAGGGGGTTATTTATCAAGTTTCGAAAATCCAAAATCCAAACAAAATGGATTTTTCGGGATATATTAAAGTCCAATGGTCTGAAATATCCAAATCCAAAAATCCAGCATCTCAAAGCTCTCGGGGTCCTGTATAAGTCAATGGGGAAGGTCCCAGTGTCTGCGCTGCTATCCTTAGCGATATCCGATGATTTCGGGGATTTCAGACCAAAAGGTCAATAAAATTTGTGTTTTTTGTGGAAAAGTCCGAAAAATTCTGACTTTTTGGGTAAAGGTCAGGATGTTTCAGATTTTTGCCCGAACCTATTTGTTCGGACTTTTTTTAATGATAAATAAGGTCCATTCAGGAATTCGGAGTTGCTTGGATTTTTATCTTAGAAATACTGAGATAAATTCGGAGCTTGATTAATAACCCCCCAAAAAAACTTTCTAAATAAATGTAGGGACCCATAAGGGTTAATTTCACTTTAGTCGGAGCCTCGTAGTATACAGGGTTTCCTAAGGGGCAGAGCCCTTGTGATTGGTGCAGCATGGCTGATCCCAAAGGCAGCCACAAGATGTCACTGTGCAACAATATAAAAGGAGACGCCATGTGATCAGTCAGCCATTACAGTTACAGATTACAGATTGCTACAGTTTTACTGTGGAGATAGTGAAGCCTATCCGGCAAAATATAGGCAAAAGGGAGTTTGATAGGCCTGCCAAGGCTGGGCAGGATCCTCCAGTGCCTGAAAGATCAACCAAGGAGGGTTTGGAGTTTGGATTTGCGGATATTTATGTTCACACTATGAAGAGTGTTGAGAGCTGCAGTTCAGCAATGGATGTCGGGAGAGCTCACGGTATAGACAGTGTTGGGAGCAAATACCTGAAGGATTTAAGCCTTGTTATGTGCTAGACTGGGAGAGTCTGGAGCCTATAAAGAGATCATCGCTGTGGATGCCTGTCAGCTCTGTGTGAGACTACCTGTTTGTGTGACTCCTTTGGGGTGAGTGTTACCTGAGGGAAGGGGTAGGAAAGGATGAGGATCCAGCGATCTCCTGTTTGGAAAAACAGGCTTTTTGTGTGCCTGCCACGTGGGAGCAAATACTCCATCGGTAAAGGTATTTGGGCAGGTAGCGCTTCCTAGGACCGGTACTCTTTTGGGGACAAGGGATAGAGACTCTTGGGCTGCCAAAATGGAGGTGAGGGACTTTTCTTAAAATTGCACTTCTTTGTATACATTTTATATTTTTATATAATTAAGTGTGTGATTGATTTGTTTCCTAATGGGACTATCCTCAGGTGTATTCCGGGATCCCATTAGGTGGAGGCACTGCCAGAGAGGAGTTTCCCAGGACCTGCTTCGGTAAGAATTATGTGATGTACCACCTTGGCACCAGGGGGTGGCCAAACACCCAACATTTATGCATGTCTATTTAATCACTTTATTTAAATATTTAAATGCATATTTAATGTTCGTTAGAATGATTTACAACTCATAACTTGGCATTCACATGAATTTCAACAAATGGATCTTCTGCAGTGTTACTGATTTGGAATTGAGCAGTTCTGTCATTGTTCACAGTGATCTCCTTGCCAGAGCAAATTGTGTCTTCTTTCTGCCCTGAAATTACATCACAGTAGATTCCAGGAGTTAGGCCAGTATTCAGTGTGACATCCATGTTCCTATAGACAGGTAAAATGTTAGTGAATATATTTCAAAGAAATGATTTAATCATGTAACAGAATAATCAGAATGGTTTGTAAAATGCATACAAATTCCTTGATGTTTATTTTACAGAATATTGAAAACTGCAGTGATTTGGAGTGTATGGTCTGTTATCTGAATTTCTAAATGTAGCGTAAAACAAAGAAAGGAAAACAAAGAACAGTAACTGAGCTAAATTACCAAAACAGCATATTTTTTTAGTATAGTCACTTTGCTTTTAGTATAGTCACTTTGCCCACCAGGGTTTTAAAGGTTTATTGAAACCCATGTGATAAGAAGCCATTTAACGCTAAAATATTAGAGGCCTTAATATTTGCTGGCCTTTTCACCTGTGACATTTTCCATGATATGCTAGTGAGTGTCAGGAGGTGGAGCAGCTAGCATCAAAATAATGCCACCTGGGCTGTATTTTCCAGTCCACTGGCTGTATGGATGCCAATGTTATTAATATGAGAAATAACATAGCAAGGAAGGCAATTAATTTCTCAGAAAAGGTGGCAACATTACAATGGGGAATGGGTATGAAGTAAAGGCATATTGTAAAGGTGGGAGAAAGGTAATGAGCCAATGGTTCTATATATAAATACTGCCCTAGTTAGTTGCTAATATCTCCCCCAGACTGATAGATAAATCAATTATGATAAAATCATAAACTACAACCTAAGGCAGAGATCTCCTTTATGTATCCATGTGCATATAGGCCACGTACCAGTCATCGTTATTGAAGACTATAAACCCTTTATCACCATGGCCAAAAGCAATCTGGTTATTTCCAATGTCCCACCAGTTAATGAAAGCCTGACCATCAACCACATTCCGGAATATAACCATGTTCCTAAAAAGTCAATAGTTTTAAGGTAACATTTTATAGGATAAATTTAATTTAAAAAAAAAGTACGGCCTTACTTTATCTGGCGCCATCTATGCTCACACACCCAATTGTTACCGCAGGTTGTATCAACTTTAATAGTGACAGGTTGGGTGGATCCATCAGGATTGCTAGGAGGCCCAAACCAATTGTTTATATCCTGGAAGGATAAAAAATGTAAACTTTATATGTATGTATATAAAGAGAAAAAGCATAAATATAGCCAGTAATGTGGTGCAAGGAAACTGGCCCCACACATCAGTAGTGTACTGCAAATAAGCCCAGAGACCAGTGAACTGACCACTATACAGACACCTGGACACAACAGACAGTATTGAATCTGACCATTTGCAACCAACTGAAATTATCCCTGGTCTATATTGCATAGCTACAACAGCTAAAACAAAATGAAACTGCATCCACTATACAATGCTGTATCAGCACCTCAACATACTGTATCCTGTAGTTCTATTCTAGTCTTTGGTGGCTTCTTTAAATAAAAGATCATTGTGTCAACATACCTCATTTAGATTGTAAGCTCAGCACCACTGGACCTTTTGAAATAAGTGCAAAAGTGTACAAAGTGTTAATCTTACCTTTCCATCTACAAAATGTTGAGGCCAGTGATAACTTGACATGACGCGTGGAAAGCCATAAGGATGAGCTAGCATAAAGCCCACTGCCATTTTGTACAGACTGGAAATAAAAGGAACATTTTAAGTTCAAACTATTCTACTGAAAATTCTACTTTATTGGAGATTGGGATTGATGTAAGAAGGGAGACTTGAACTGTTCGCAGACAAAAGTGTACTTGCAGAGAGAGTTCATTATGTACCTCTAAATTCCATCAGTTTATTATTATATCTGTACTTCATAGTATTTTGTTTGCTGAACTAACTATGCAGACCGATCTTAAAAGTAAAATATTAGTTTACATGAACTTCAGGGTCCCATAGCTTTTTGGCCAGTTAAAATGCATTGGGGTCGGCACATCTACGTGTATTTGGTTTGGAAAGAAGGGAAATTCTCAGGGAGTACTTTGCGGCTATTCACTGAACTTCATAGGGGCAGATTTACTAAAGTGTGAATTGTCGCCAGCGACCGCTTTGCACACATCGCACCATTCGCCAGGTGCAAATTCGCTACCACTATGCTAATTCACAAATATTCAAAGTTGTGCCCTGGGCGCCGAAAGCTGGTGACTTTTTGCTAGCCTTACTAGCAGTGCGAGCATTTAATAGCGAAGATGCGCTAGCGTTCGTAAAGTTGTATGGAGATCTTTATTAGTGATCACTAGTCTTTATTATAAATGTTGGTGAAAATGCTTGAAGTTACCACTTTTTATTACACATGTCCAGGGAAACTTAATAAAGACAAGAGAGTTAAAATAATGTCCTACACATGAGCCCACTGTAAAATAATGTTCCATATTTTGTAAAATATGTGGAGAAACCGGTTACCCAAAAAAGTAAGTTAGGAATTTTGCAGCCAATCCTGATAAAAAAAAGGAAAAGTCGCCGTTTTTCGAACTTTAATGCATTTTCGGCACACAGGATATGATGTAAGTGACAGAAGATTGAGGAAGATCTAGCTTTTTTTAGAACTTTGCCTGGTCAAAGTCAACTCTGGCGAAAGAGGTAACGTTCAGTAAAATCCGCACATTTCGTGAATTTGCAGGGTAACAATCATTCACCAGAGCAAAAAGTGTGAATGAACGCTAGCGACGGTCCTGTTCACTAGTGAATTGGTGCCTGCACCGGTTAGTAAATTGCCGATGTCTATGCGGGTGGCAACGCTGGCCAAAAGTCACTAGCGTTAGCCACTTCACCCTTTAGTGAATCTGCCCCATAGTGTTATTTCCTTTCTAACAAGCACAAGGATTTTGCTCATAGAAGATTTCAACCTTTTTAATACCATTATAACTCCTTGGATAGTGAGAAACATCTATGGACTGCATGGGAGACCTGGGCATATTCATAACCCTTCTTTATATAAATCAGGTAATAAAGGTGCTAAGATTTTAGCTGTTGTATTCAGAAAGTAGGCAGCAATGCACGTGTCCTAGCAAAGAACTGTAGGTTCTGGGAATGCAAAGTTATATGTATTATATATGTATAGTCTACTTACCAAGAGTCAAAAAACTTAACTATAGATGATCCCCCAGCACCGTGTCCTCTCTGATTGTCATGATTGTTGACAAATACCAAGGCTTTGTCATTGGGCATACTCCCAACCTTCTCCCCAGTTCCTATAATAACATAAGAGCTGGGACGGTATATTCATTTAATTACATAAATATATCTTATATCCAAATATTTGCTGACTTAACCTGAGGTAGGCCATCTTTTCTCCATTCCATCTACGAATGACTGTCCCAAGTTTGACTCCATATTTGAATTCTGTAACACGACCATTCCAAAAATAGTCACTTGTTGACTTGTTGTCTCCTCCCAGGTCAATCACCTGATTGCAAGAAAAATATTCAATGATTTACAGTTAAGCAGTGATTCATAGTCCAATGGTTCCAGATATTACTGTATAACGATATATATTCTAACTTTATATTTTGTCATATGTCAAAAGCTCATACAAGTCACTACTTTTTAACATTTAACTTCCAGAACACATTATTGTTGTTAAAAGAGAAGGAAAGGTTAAAACCAAACTTTTTCAGAAAGGTCTATATAAATACACCAGTAAAGCCTCAAAGTAATGCTGCTCTGAGTCCTTTGTCAAAATAAACACCACATTTCTTTCCTTCTATTGTGTACACATGGGCTTCTGTATCAGACTTCCTGTTTTCAGCATAAACCTCCAGGGCATGGAATGAGCATGCTCAGTTTGCTCCTCTCTCCGTCTCCCCCTCTCTTTTCCCCCTCCCTCCTGCCCTCCCAGCTGTAATCTGAACCCAGAGCTATGAGTGAGCAGGAAGAGATTTAGGCCGGAAGTGATGTCACACAAAGCTAATATGGCAGCTGCAATCCGAAACAACCAGATAGAACTTCTCGAGCTGTTTAAGTTATTCTACAGAATAAATATAGTGTTCTAGCTTGCACTATTGTGGCTAATCTATTGCCAATATTCATCCTTAGTAGCTTTCCTTCATCTTCAAGATAATGAAATTAATAAAAATAAAAATATAGCCAAATCCACAGAAGATGTAAATATGTAATTTTATATAGTTCATAATATGTATTCTGATGCTCATTTGAAGGCACAATTTACTTACAATGAATTAGGATTGATACTAGAAAATCTACAGTTTGCCATTATTTTATTGCAAAATACTCTAAATTCTAACCCAACGGTTTATAACTTGTAGAACACGGTCAGAGAAGAACACTTTCAAATGTTTTATTTGGGTGCCCAACTGCATCCTGTTGGGAGTCTCTTAGACAAATTTGCCTTTAGAGATCACAAGATCATTTTGTTTCTTGTCACAATTTTGATCCTTAACCAGTGCAGAATTGCTTTACATTATTCAAGTGTTTTCGTTCTATGAAATCAGAAGTTTTACATAAGTATACAAATGAAATCTTTTTTTTATTTGATCCTGAAACAAACCAAATATGTTTCTCACCTCTTGATAAGTGAAAGGCCGCGTGCCATTAGAAAACCATGTTGTATTTAGGTTGTCAAGCCTGTTGAGGATGTCTTTGATATCTCTGGGCCACATGTGCTTCAAGACGAAATCCAGCCACCCCTATATTGATCAGGTAATTCATGTAGTCAGCGATCTTTCCACGAACATAATCCTTTTGTAAAGCAAGATACAGGAGGCCCAGGAGCTGACAGTCTCTGACCTGGGAAGCATTGCAAAAATATAAGAGGTGTCTATGCCACCCAGATGTATTAAATTACTGGATTCTGAGTCCTCTGTTATCTGCAGCACTGTATACATTTATGAAAAAGTATGTTTGTATGCAAATACAAAACAGGAGCAAAACAGGAGCCATAAATCTAGTTTATCTATTGAACTAGATTTAAAAAACGTCTCGACTGGGAAGTTAAAAAAGGAAGAGGCAACTGAGTCCCCACACCTTGATTGTGTGCTTGTTCTTAATTATAGGGTTCAGATGAATTTTATTATTTATCATATCATGATCTAACCATTTCTAGTTTTTGGAAAGCATTAGACTTTGTCCAAGAAACACTTGTGTTGATACATACAGTAATTATAACTATATTTTGCTCCTTTAACTTTGGGTGGCTATAACATTTTAATTCAGTTAAAGGTCCTTTAATTACAGTTTTCCCACACTACAGATGAAGCCACTTGGATTTGTGAGTTAAATGCGTCATGACTCGGGCTTAATTGAAGAAACTGTGTTATCTAAAGTCATCTTAACTCATTTAATGCATTTTACCTTTTCATTAGCATACCAAAGCACCATTGTTCACAATGGTGAATGCTTTAATTAGATGGGATGTTGTGACACAACTTTCTGTGTTA
This sequence comes from Xenopus petersii, assembly GCA_038501925.1. Taxonomy (NCBI): domain Eukaryota; kingdom Metazoa; phylum Chordata; class Amphibia; order Anura; family Pipidae; genus Xenopus; species Xenopus petersii. The sequence goes on along the minus strand of CM076679.1, from coordinate 92,807,311 downwards.
AGTGGGATAAATGCGATATCTGTGTTTAGTTATTCTGTGTCAAACACACAAACCAAAGTGGCTGCATCTGTATATTACCGGTACCACTCTACAATAACTTATGCCTATATGCTCTATTGAATTTGTTATACAGTGCTGCTGACATAATTATGCAGCTCCTTACAGCACTCACACATGGACTCCTGACTAGTGATGAGCAAATCTGTTTGGGTTAAATGCATTGAAGTCAAAGGAAAGGTGAAAGTTGATGTATTAGTTCATGAGCTGTGTAATTTGTGGTTAACTGGGAGCTTGAATGGCTTTATGAAAAGGTATAAGCAAAATATTTTGCCTTGTTTCGTGGTGAAAAAAATGGCCATAGACTATAATGGATAGTAAAAAAAATATTTTGCAGTTTGAAAAATTGTTGTGTGAAAAAAACTCCCATTGACGTCAATGCGTTTGGAGATTTTTTTTTAAAATTTTTGAAAAAGTGAGACGAGTCAGATTTGCCCATCGCTATTTTTGAACAATGCGGAAGGGAAGTACTTGCTTACAATGTGCATAGGTCCACAATTAATCCATCATCTAACTAGATATAGAAAGACATTCATGAGGCAGACAGTAATAAAAGGTTATTCCACTTTTTTGTTAACTTTTAATATTCTTTTGAAAACAAAACTCATATTTGTCATTTGGAGAAGAGAAAACCCATGCAAAATGTACCAAAATGATACTCCATAGATCTATTAACTTTCTTATGTTTGGTAATAGAACTTTTGAGAATTTATTGGTTAACTGCAATAATCTTTTAAAAAGATGCCACAAAGTTATACCACATTCTTACGTTGCAGAATACTGCCAACACAGATTAACATATCTATGAGGTCCTATCTGTTATTTTGTATGGTCACCGGTTGAGAGTAACGGATCTCTATTTCCAAATTTCTATTTTCTATTTTTTTTTCTTTCAATTATTAATTTCACAATAGTTCCCCTTTAATAAAATGATTGTCCAATGAGTGACTGGAACCTATTCCTCAAAACTCAAAAATAATGATTCGTTTAGCATTTTAATGGAGATCATACCTCATAGGGGTCATTGTAATTTTCTATATTGCCATTGTGGGATTTGCTTTTGTTGTCATTAAAATCCAGGAATGAGTATGGGACAGCTGGAAAGTCTCTTGCTCCTGAATTGAAGTAGCTCCCACACGTGGAACTGTTTCCAGACCCAGCCCCATATCCTGTCATGTGGTTTATAACTGCATCCACATAAATGTGCACCTAAAACAGAAGATTATATATAATATGTCCATAATGACATTGAGAATCGAACAATCATGCAACAATCAGGATATTTGGAAATGCATTTCAAAGAATTGTATTTTTCTGCCATATTAGTAGCTTATCACTTTACTAAAGGAAAAATCTAGCCAGTGTATACAGTGACAAGGGATTGTATTTAAGTCAGTTACTGCACAAATGCAGCATAATCTGGTGAAAAGGGCATGTTTTCTGCTAGTAGAGGAACACTATGGGGCATATTTATCAAGGGTTGAATTGAAAATTCTAATTTTTAAATTCGAGTTTATTTTAGTGTAATTTGACTAGGGAATAGTCCAAATTCGATTCGAGTTTAAAAAAAAATTCTAAATTTATCATGTACTGTCCTTTTAAGAATTTGAATTTGACTATTCACCATCTAAAACCTGCCAAATTGGTGTTTTAGCCTATGGGGGACCTTCTACAATCAATTTGAAGTCTTTTGGTGGACTTTTGAAGAAAAAAAATAAATAATAATTTTTCAAAAACATTAGGGGCCGATTCACTCAGCTCGAGTGAAGGGTTCGAATGAAAAATACTTCGAATTTCGAAGTATTTTTTGGGTACTTCGACCATCGAATGGGCTACTTCGACCTTCGACTACGACTATCGAAGGATTCGAACTAAAAATCGTTCGACTATTCGACCATTCGATAGTCGAAGTACTTGCCCTTTAAAAAAAACTTCGACCCCCTACTTCGGCAGCTAAAAGCTACCGAAGTCAATGTTAGCCTATGGGGAAGGTCCCCATAGGCTTGCTAACCTTTTTTTGATCGAAGGATTTTCCTTCGATCGTTGGATTAAAATCCTTCGAATCGTTCGATTCGAAGGATTTAATCGTTCGATCGAATGCAAAATCCTTCGATCGATCGATCGCAGGATTTGCGCTAAATCCTTCGACTTCGATATTCGAAGTCGAAGGATTTCAATTCGAGGGTCGAATTTCGAAGTATTTTTAACTTCGAAATTCGACCCTAAGTGAATCTGCCCCTTAAAAAAAAATATTTTGGTGAAAAAACTTGAATCCAATTTGAATTAGATTCGAGTTTGCAGGTCGATCCTATTCACCTGAATTTAAAAAATTCAAAAATTTTAATAAATTTTGATCATGGTCATTTTTATTTAAAATTTCAAGTTTATGGGAGTGTATGGGAGTTTTTATAAACTCCCATAAACTCTAAATTCGACCCTTGATAAATCTGCCCCTATGTGTGACTGGGTTCTCAAGGTGTATTTTTTGATATACCCAAAGAGGAACTGAAAACTGGATCATCAGGAGAATTAAAAGACATGTTGTTCTGTTGTAAACAGCTGTATCGTCCATTGAATCTGTGAATCTACCTGTAATAATTTTAAAAAGTGCATTTGGATGATTTGGAAGGGGCCTTCTGTACATCCACCCTGTTCAGCAGGTGGAGTTCAAAGAGGAGGAGCCATATACTTCTACCTATTTCATTATATATGAACAGACACTAGTTAAAACGTCCCTGGGCAAATAGAGAAACCTCCCTCCCAGGACCCAACACAGCTATGCATAAATGTGCCAGCATATTCTGAAGCAAAAAAATATGTTGTTAAGCTTACAGCTAAGATTGCTGCAGTTTCAGCACATCAATGAAGCTCATTATTGTCATTGACCAAAACAATCATCAAGGTTAGGGTGAGAAGGACCAAAACTGGCAAAAAGGGTCTTTCAAATCCAAGAAATGCAATAGAAAGCCTTCTGAAAATAAAAGACAAATAAAAGACACCTTAACCTTCACTTCAGGAATTATTGACAGTGACAAATTACTCCATAGTATGTTCCTGTGGCCAACTATGCATCCAGACTCACTGGTTTAATAGCACAAATTTCAAGAGTTTAAGTGGCCACGGTGCACGTCTGTTGTGCGCGAAAATAGCATTGACAGCAATTTAAATTCACAACTTGCAAAACTGTTTTGTGAAATTTTCTCCACCACCAAAGTTGTGGAGTGTGTGCATAAATATTCACTTATTTGCGTTTTTTGCCATCTTACAGACATTCGCACTGCAGAAAAAAAATGGTAATTCTGTTTGCACATTAAATACACCACTCTTATTCAGCTTTAGAAATATAACCATGTGCAGAGCAAATATATTCACTATGCAAATAATTCTGCGCTGCGTGGGATCCCGTACTCAGCCTCAAAACTATAGACCAGTTAGTCTGACATCAGTGGTAGGAAAGCTTTTTTTGAAGGATTAATAAAGGATAAAATACTCGACTTCATAGCAAATCATAATACTATGGGGCAGAATTACTAAAGAGCGAAGTGGCTTATGCTAGTTACTTTTCCCAGCGTTGCCACCCGCAGGGACATCAGCAATTTAGTAACAGGTGCATGTCGCTAATTCGCTAGCGAATGGGACCATGGCTATCAATCATTCGCACTCTATTGCCAGGCGACTTTTCACTCTGGCAAACTGACGTTACTCCGCTATTTCACTAAAATGTGGATATTACTGAACTTTTCCTTTCGCCAGAGTTGCCTTCGCCACCTCAGACCAGGTGAAGTTCTATCTCTTGTCATCTTATCCTGTGAGCTGAAAATGCATCAAAGCTCAAAAACTATGATGACTTTTCCGTTTTTGAAGTGAAATTGCCTGCAAAGTATTTTTTAACTGACAAACTTTTTTTTGTTAACCGGTCTAAAGAGGTCTTTATAATAAATGGTGCAAATGCTTGCGTTACCACTTTTTATTATACATTTCCAGGGAACCTTAAAGGGATACTGTCGTGGAAAAAAATGTTTTTTACAAATTGTATCAGTTAATAGTGCTACTACAGCAGAATCCTGCATTGAAATCTGTTTTTCAAAACAAGAAATGGATTTTTTTATATCTAATTTTAAAATTTGCTATGGGGCTAGACATTTTGACATTTCCCAGCTGCCCTCAGGTCATGTGACTTGTGCTCTGATAAACTTCAGTCACACTTTACTGCTGCACTGCAAGTTGGAGTGATGTCATTACCCCTCCCTCCTACAAACTGCTGTAATGTAAATAGAGCCTTGTCTGCTGAGCCTGTCAATTGAACAATAGGCAGGTATCAAGATAAGCTCCCACTGACACCACTTCAGAAGGACTGAAATAAGATAGTTCTGTGATCACTGCCCCCACTTACGTTTCAAAAATAAATATATATATATATACACACACACAATTCATTTTGGGCACTGGAAAAAATATTTTATATAGATAGTTTATTTAAATTTGTTTACACAAAAATGAAACACAGGAGTACACTCCCAGGACTGATGACAGGGAATAGAAAAAAGGATAAAATAAGGACATACTTGAAAACCAGGAGGAAGTCTAGAAAGGGTTAAAATAGCTCAGGAGAAAGAAGACAGTAAAGACAGTAAGTAGTTAATAAAAAAAGAAGTATTGCAGGCTGGAAAGGAGAGCAGTGTGTGTGAGGTGGATAGCAGAGGGAACTCACAGCTCCTTTACCTCATCTAGTAACCAGTAAAACTAACTAGGAAGGCAGCAAGGAGAGAAAGTTCACCCCTCCAAAGGAAAGCAGAGAACAAACTTACAGAACGGCAGCAGCTTTGATAGTGTCTGTGGGAGGAGGGGCTGCTACTGCAGCTGTAGAGCAGGACGTAGGAAAGTGAAAGTAATTGCTTCCCTGCAAACCATGTGACCGCTCTCCTCCAAACATCACACACGGGCAGAGAGGGGAGGGGGAGTGTACAGCTAGAGTCTCATGTCGTGGTGCGACCTGGCTTTTCATTACAGAGAGGCTGCCTCCAAGCACACAGGTAATGCTGTGCCTGCTGTTAGAGCAGCACAGGATGAATGTGTAATGAGCAAAAATGGAAGCCCCCATGACAAAATACAAACTAAAATAACTTTTGCATGGATTTGTGGATTAACATTTTATTTGCCAGACAGTGTTTATGGATGTGTGTTTTTTATAAAAATGCAAAAAAAAAAAAAAGTTTAAAATGACGACAGATTCCCTTTAATAAAGACAAGAAAGTTAATATAATGCAATACACATGAGCCCACTATAAAATTAATGTTCCCTATGTAATAAAATGTGTGGAGAAAACCACTTTCCCAAAAAAGTAAGTTCGGACTTTTGCAGCTAATCCCGCCTTAAAAAAAGAAAAAGTCGCCAGTGTTTTTTGAACTTTAATGCATTTTCGGCACACAGAATATGATGTAAGTGACAGAAGATTGAGGAAGATCTAGCTGCTTTATAGCATTTCACCTAGTCTGAGGTGGCGATGGCAACTCTGGCGAAACGTTCAGTAAAATCTGCATTTTAGTGAATTTGTGGAGTAACACCCGTTCACCAGAGCGAAAAGTCACCTGGCGATAGAGTGTGAATGACCGATAGGTCCCATTTCCTAGTGAATTGGCGCCTCACCTGTTGTGAATCTGTGATGTCCCTGCGGGTGGCAACGCTGGCGAAAAGTTGATAGCATTAGTCACTTCGCTCTTTAGTTAATCTGCCCCTATGAGTTTGTGCCAGCATGGTTTTATTCGTAATAGATCTTGCCAGACTAACCTAATCTCATTTTATGAGAAGGTGAGCAGGGAACTCGATTCTGAGATGGCAGTGGATGTGATTTACTTAGACTTTGCTAAAGCATTTGATACAGGTGCACACAGAAGGTTACTGGTTAAATTAAGGAATGTTGGCTTGGAACATAGTATTTGTACCTGGATAGAGAACTGGCTAAAAGATAGACTACAAAGAGTGGTGGTAAATGGAACATTTTCTAATTGGACCAGTGTTGTTAGTGGAGTACCGCAGGGCTCTGTACGTTTTGCTGATGATACAAAATTGTGCAGACCTATAAGTTCTATACAGGATGCTGCAGATTTGCAGAGTGATTTGACTGAATTGGAAACCTGGGCAGAAGACTGGAAAATAAGGTTCAATGTCAATAAATGCAATTTATACACTAAATGGCAGTTTCCTTAAATGAGAACGATGTAGGGGTTTTGTAGATAACAAGTTGTCTAATTCTGGGCAGTGGCCACTAAAGCAAATAAGGTTCTGTCTTGCATAAAAAAGGGCATAAACTCAAGGGATGAAAACATAATTTTGCCTCTTTATAGGTCCCTGGTAAGGCCTCACATGGAGTATGCAGTGCAGTTTTGGGCTCCAGTCCTTAAGAAGGATATAAATGAGCTGGAAAGAGTGCAGAGACGTGCAACTAAACTGGTTAGAGGGATGGAAGACTTAAATTATGAGGGTAGACTGTCAAGGTTGGGGTTGTTCTCTCTGGAAAAAAGGTTTGTGAGGGGACATGATTAAACTTAGTACATTAGAGGACATTATAGACAAATCGCAGGGGACCATTTTACCCATAAAGTGGATCTCCGTACCAGAGGCCACCCCTTCAGACTATAAGAAAAGAACATTCATTTGAAGCAACGTAGGTGGTTCTTCACAGTCAGGACAGTGAGTTTGTGGAATGCACTGCCGGGTGATATTGTGATGGCTGATTCAGTTAATGCCTTTAAGAATGGCTTGGATGATTTTTTGGACAGACATAATATCAAAGGCTATTGTGATACTAAACTCTATAGTGCGTATAGATATGGGTATATAGAATTTATGTGAGGGTATGGTGGGGTGTGTTTGGATGCAGGGTTTCATTTGGAGAGGTTGAACTTGATGGAACTTGTCTTTTTGCGACCGGATTTAACTATGTAACTATGTAACTATGCGTGAAGTTTATAAATGAGCCACACAGTCTTTTGTCATTATGTTTGCTGAAGGTTAAAAAAAAGGCTTCATGTCGACACTGTAGTTTAATATCAGATAAAAGTTATTTATTCATCATGTTCATGTTCAAAGTTATTCAAATGGTTTAATTTCCATGAGTGTTCAAAACATCATATACTGTATTTGTATATATCACTGCACATAATGCAGGAGTATGTCAGATCATATTTTTGGAAATTTATAGTTTGGCATTCACATGGATAGCAGCAAATGGGTCTTCATCAGTGTTGCTTATCTGGAAACGAGCATAGCCATTTCCGTCCACATTGATCTGCCTGCCTGTGCAGCGAGATCCCTCCTTCTGTCCTGAGATCACATCACAGTAGGTTCCACTTGGAAGGCCAGTATTCAGAGTAGCATCCATGTACCTAAATGAATCAAATGAATATAAGAAATATTATAGATTTTACATAGTTGCAAAGTGATTGCTTTCAATATTTCAATACAGAGAGGTCACAATTGGGTTCTTTTGTTTCCCAGTATGGTACAATGAGAGTGCTGCACAATGGTGAGAGGAAGTTCAGGAAGGGTCAATTTTTTTGTGTGTGCTTGTATGAATATACAGTATGTGTGTATCTGATAATAGATTCAAGGGGTTGTTCACCTTTGAGATAACTTTTAACATGATGTAAAGGGTGATATTATGAGACAATTGCAATAGGTTTTCATTTTTTATTATTTGTGGTTTATTTGTTTGAGTTATTTAGCTTTGTATTCAGCAGCTCTTCAATTTGCAGTTTTAATATTCTGGTTGCTAGGGTCCAAATTACCTTAGCAACCATGCATTGATTTGAATAAGAGACTGGAATATGAATAGGAGAGTCCTGAATAGAAAGATGAGTAATAAAAAGTACCAATAACAAAAAATGTGTAGCTTTAGAGAGCATTTGTTTTTAGATGCGGTCAGTGACCAGCATTTCAAAGCTGGAAAGAGTCAGAAGAAAGAGGAAAATGATTAAAAACTATAACAAAATAAGACCAATTGAAAATTTGCTTAGAAATTACCATTCTATAACATACTAAGTTAACGTAAAGGTGAACCATCCCTTTAAAGCACTTTATCCATAGCTTACAGGAAAGAGCATGCTGACAGAAGCATAACTCCATGTGAAACAACTTACCAAAGAATATGCCTTGATGGGGCTAGTTATTGCACATTCTTTATGGTCTTATAGTATATTTTAATATTTAATTTTTAAATTTGTATTCATTTTGTGCAGTCATTTCACAGCTGCATATTGTATGCAATAGTGATGTGCGGGCCGACCCGAGGCCCGCGAGACCCGCGGGTCGGGCGGGTTCGGGCGGACCCCTGGACGAAATGTGCAGGGTCGCGGGTCGAGCTCATCTCCTGCTCTCCCCGCCCGCGACCTAGTACTGCCGGCTTCCGGCGCCGAAATTTATAGACTTCCGCCTAGCCCGCCCGGCCACTTTTATGACGTCACTGCAGGGCGAGGAGGGTGCGGGTCTGTAAATTAAGGGGAGCAGCGGGCCCGGGCCGGATGCGGGAAGGGAGCGGGCGGGTTAGGGTCAGATGCGGGTCGAGAATTTCTCAACCCGCACATCACTAGTATGCAACTATGGGACTTTGTGCATCTCTCAGCTTGGAGTTGCACCCAGGCTAGAATTCAACAAAAACATCACCACTGTTACCACTGTGTTATATAATACATACTGTATGTTTATATATATTTGAAGAGTAGCTCACCAGTCATCATTATTAAAGACTATGAATCCTTTATTGCCACGTCCGAATGCAACTTGATTGCTCCCATTATCCCACCAGTTTGAGAAGGGTTGACCATTTACCACATTACGGAAGATAACCATGTTCCTGAAATGTAGAGTCACAAGCATTGTCCAGACATTATTATTAAAAAATATTATTAAAGGTCACACATAACTTTTCCCATTTTATAAGCATGTTCAATAACACCAAAAAAAAATGAAAGTAATGAAAATTGAATGTACTGTTGTGCTGCACTTTTAAAACTGACATGTTTGCTTTAGAAACTCTACAAAAGTTTATATAAACAAGCTGCTGTGTAGCCATGGGGGCAGCTGAGATCTTCATAGAAAATTTTAGAAACCTTAATGAGACTAACACAGAGCATAAACGAGGAATCATCTGTGCTTTGTCTACTGTGGGCACTGTGTTCATTACTCACTTTATCTGGCGCCATCTATGCTCACAGACCCAGTTGTCACCACATGTTGAATCAGGGTTGATAGGAACTGATTTGATAGACCCATCAGAATTAGTAGGAGGGCCAATCCAGTCATTTTGGTCCTGCAAAAAAGTGCTGTTCTTTACTTTGGATAGTAATGCTTTTCTAATATGAAAATGAGAACAGCAATCAAATGTAATAGTTGGCTAACTGGATTGATAATTACACAAATGGGTGGTATTCATGGATTCCAATTTTAAATTTAAAACAAATACATTACCTTTCCATTCGATATGTTCCTAGACCACCTGAAGCTAGACATGACACGAGTGAAACCATAAGGATGTGCCAGCATGAAGCCAACTCCCATTTTGTACAGACTGCAGGGAAAGACAATGGAAAATTAGTACATTTCTGCTTGTAAGATGCTTACAAGCTAATATAAAACAAGCTGAAGAAGACACACAGAGCTACTAGTAGCAGCTACTTGTTCGGCACTGCTTGCAATGAAAAATCATTCGCTGGTAAATATTACATTACACATTATCGCTAAGCAAAAGGTTAGCATTAACACCTGCTCCGTGTCGTTAAATATTTTGTCGAAAAAGTTTCTTACATACACTTTGAAGTCTGTAATCAGTCAAAAAGGATGCAAACATGGTAGCTAACATTTGCAACAGTGTTTGCAAATTCTTTGTGCTAACAAAACATATTACATTCCCCCAAATATGTGTTTTAGCAGAGACAATTGTCAGTATTGTCTATGGCAGGGCATTTTGTAGCCACAAAGATTAGCTGCTACTAGTCACTATGGAGCAAATAGCAGCAGCTACTTTTTGTGGCTACAAAATTCCCTGCCGCAGACAATACTGAGAATTGCCTCTGCTAAAACACTTGTCCCATGTCTTAGCAAAAGCCAATTACCACTATTGTCTATTTTGTAGCTGTGAAAAGTAGCTGCTACTAGTAGCTCTGTGTGTCTTCATCCTAAATCAAGTAAACTACTGTAAGCTTGTTCACAATATTTATATTTATTCTATATTCTTTTATATTCTTTGACAGTATTTATAATTCTTTGGGCCAAAATAATAGAAGAAGACTCCATAATACCGTGCATCCCAGAAGGTGAGAATGGAAGCTCCTCCAGCACCGTGTCCTCTTTGATTATCATGATTGTCAACAAACACCAAAGCTCTATCATTGGGCATAAATCCCCAGCCTTCTCCCCAGTTCCTAGAGGGAGAAAAGAACCATTATTTTAATATATAGTAGTATTTTTTTTCAAACTTGTTTAAGCTTAAAGTTTAGTTCCGTAAAATGAAAGAATGGTTTGGAATAGTTTAGTTCACATGCAAAATAAAGTTGTATGTTGAAGTATTTTTCCAATTGTGCATATCAAGCTACCTTAGATAGGACATCTTTTCTCCATTCCATTTACGGATGACTCCCCCAAGCTTGGCACCATATTTGAATTCAGTAACTCGTCCAACTCCAAAGTATTCGTTGACAGAAATTGCTTCACCCCCAAGATCAATTACCTTGTTAAAAAAAGAATGAAATGGTATTAATATGACTAAAGATGTCAGAACAGTGCAAATCAAACAAACCATAAGATATCCTCAGAAAATATAAATGTAAAATGGTACTGGTGGATACCAAAGGCCTTTATAACATGCAGTGTGCAAGTCACATCTTTTACAACTTTATTCATGCATATTGCAATACTGTATGTGTGGCTGTTCTATGCATAGACCATTGCATGTAGCAAGTTGAACTGAAACTTTGTCTGCTGTTTGTATTATCTATTTATTTACACTGATTTAATTAATGTATTAACTATGGCTTATTAATCATAAATTCTACTGTCTATCTTCAGCAAAGTAGCTTGCTCTGATGGTGAAGACTCAGCCGACATGTTGTCAATAAAGGTAACTAAAACACAAATGCTATTAATATTATTTGATGAACTGAAATAATAATTAAGCAGTATTTTGTTAGGCCCACTCCCAGTGGGCCCAGGTGTCAGAGGACTCTCATGCTGCTAAACATTTAGCCTATTTCATGGTCATTCCCTATTTCTATGAGAACAAAGAGGCTAAATAGATGGAATAATGAATTATAGTATGTAAAAAAAGAGACTAAGAGAATAGAGGTTGAGTGAGTAGAGGAAGTATAATAGCACTGAGAATGGACCCTGGTCTAAGGTTTTTGGGTGGCCACCTGGTCTAAGGTTTTTGGGTGGGCCCCCAGTGTCCCAGTCCGACACTGATGTCAGGAGGCACAGGTGTGTCCTTATTATGGTCAATAGGGCAGTTTGTAAGGAGGATAGAGCCCCATTGCAGTCTGTGTCTCCTGTCACTTCCTAACTTGCACATCTAAATGACATGCCAAATGACAATTTAAGGGATGTATAGGGGAACACCTTTGTGCCTCCTCTGTCCACCTCCTTGGATAGATTGCTGCCTAACACAGAGAGGACTAAATTTAAGAACCCAAAATAAATACAACACATTGATTAGGGATAGTGTTAAATCAAACATCCCAATTAAGCCATGAAACAAAACTACAAGCTTAAAGTCCAGGAAATGAATGCCATATAGTTCACCAGAAAAACATGGATAAAGACCAGATGATAGAAATTGTCACTGTAATACCTCATACTGCATTGCAGGGGCCTACAAGCAAACCAAGCGACCCCAAGCTAGACAAAGGAATACATACAACCACTTCACTATAAATATCGCGTGTGGTTTCTTGTCTCTCTTAACATAACTTAATAACGTTTTACATTTGATTTTTATTTATTGTACTTGGTTCCCCTGTCTTTACTATTAATGCACTGAAAAATGTACCGCATTGTACAAATTAGTAGCACTTTATAAATACAGTTATATCTTTATGCATGCATACAGCATAGGTAGGCAGTGTATGTTCTTGTACAATATTTTCTAGCATACTGTAACAGATTAAACAATAGTAATGGTAATGGGGAATTTAGAGAGTTAGAGTTTGCCTTCTTAATGTGCAATAGCATTAAAGGAAAACTATATCCCCCAAACAATGTAGGTCTCTATTAAAAGATACTGAGTAAAACAGCTCATGTGTAAAACCCTGCTTCATGTAAATGAAACATTATCATAATAATATACTTTTTTAGTAGTATGTGCCATTGGGTAATCATAAATAGAAAATTGCCATTTTAAAAAATCAGGGCCACCCCCTGAGATCGTAAGATTCACTGTGCACACATACAAACCACATGTAAGGTCACATGAGCCAATTAACAGACAGAGTTCTGCCTTTTGCTTCCTCACTTCTTCCTGTTACAGTTGGTGTTGTAGTATTTCTGGTCAGGTGATCTCTGAGGCAGCACAGATAGAGTCACAAAATGGTGGTTCAAGGCAAGATATGTAGGGATGTAGCGAACCGCCGACAATGTGTTCGCGAACGCCGTTCGCGAACACCGGCAAAAAATGCGAACAGTTCGCGAACAGTTCGCGAACTTCGAACATCCGAAAATCGTTCGATTCGAACGATCGAAGGATTTTAATCGTTCGATCGAACGATTTCCGTTTGAATCGAACGATCGAAGCCAGTGGATCGAATGATTTCATTCAATCCAATGGCTTCGATCGTTTGATTCGAACGAAAATCGTTCGATTTTAGCGATCGAATGGTCGAATGGTCGAACGATTTTGACGCGAACGCCTATTGACGAACGTCGCGCGACGTTCGCGAACTTGCGGCGGACGCGAACAGTCGAAGTTCGCGCGAACTAGTTCGCCGGCGAACAGTTCGCTACATCCCTAAAGATATGTAAAAGGGCAATATTTATGTAAATATATATTCCAGTTTGGTAAGATTCTTTAATACAGATGAAGCCACTTGGATTTGTGAGTTAAATGCGTCATGACTCAGGGGTAATTGAAGAAACTGTGTTATCTTAAGTCATCTTAACTCATTTAATGCATTTAACTTTTCATTAGCATACCAAAGCTCCATTGTTCACAATGGTGAATGCTTTAATTAGATGGGATGTTGTGACGCAGTTTTCTGTGTTAAATGAGATAAATGGGATATCTGTGTTTAGATATTCTGTGTCAAACAGACAAACCAAAGTGGCTGCATCTGTATGTCATTCAATTTGATATAAACTATCTGTTGCTTAAATATTCATTTTGGGGGTATAGTTTTCCTTTAAATCTGGTTAAAACAATTCTATTGATGCATGAAAGCCATAGTGGCTTTTCACTGAGCTGTGAAAGGGAAGTTTTTAATGCCTAAAAACAATGATTTTGATATGTAAAGGTTAGCATATGTAATTGTGTTACCTCTTGGAAGATGAAAGGTCGAGCTCCAGCAGGGAACCATTTTGTGTTCAGATTATTGAGTCTGTCGGAAATAGCCTTTAGGTCTCCAGGCCACATATGTTTAGCAGCATCCAGTCTGAATCCAGCAACCCCAATGTTAATTAGATTGTTCATGTATTCGGCAATCTTCCCACGAACATAGTCTTTCTCCATTGCCAAATCCAAGAGACCAACAAGACGACAGTTTCGGACCTATGGAAATGTATTTATTAGAGTTGACTTAAAATTTGTTTCTGCTTTACTAACATATATGACTTGAAAAGCATCTTAACTTTAACCAATTAATAATGGATTATATATCAGCAAGTTTTAAGAGTAATACTTATGCATTAGTCATTCCAGTAACGTTTTGAGATATAAAGTTATTTCACTATTTGGAAAAATACTTAAAACAGCTTTCAAATGAATCTGTAAGGGTTTAGAGAAATTCTATAACTTCACTGGGGTTTTGATGTGAGTTTGTACAAATTGGTATTTTTCATCATAAATCTTTACATTACCAGATCTTTACCACAGAATTAACCATATGTTTATTATTATAAATTAGCCCATTTATCGCTGGTTTTACTGCCACACAGTTGGGGAAATATTTGGAGTTGACTATAAACATGGTAATGTAATCAAAGTAAAATGTAATTAATATAAAATACTAATAAGACTGCTGCTAAAAGCATATTTCAAGTTTTTTTTTTTTGCCAACTGGGTATTCCAAGCTGATAACATATCCTGGAATAAGTTTTAATACCAGGGAAAACACTACCTGACATATAGGCTGATTTGATGTATTATTGTAAATAAAATAAACAATTCCAATTAGATTGAATCAAAATGAATGAAAACAATTTCACCAACATGTAAAGTGACTCAGTTGTACAGTAGTTATGTCACTGAAGTACCAACCTGGTTAGCATCCCCATAATTTTCTATTTCACCACTGCCAGTGCTGCACTTTCCATCATTAAAATCCAAGCCGGAATAGGGGACTGGGAAATCCCTGGATCCTGCATTGAAGTAGCTTCCACAAGTTGAATGAGTGCCAGCACCGCCACCTGAGCCACACATATGGTTGATTATGGCATCCACATAAATATATACCTAAAGGACAGAGATAAATAGGAAGTAAGTAATACCCATATGCATAGGAAAGTTTATAGTTAGGTAACAAGAAAAACATGAAAATGTCTGAGAAAAATGCTAAGAATAGGTAGTTTAGATGTTCTTACTTACCCCAACATTGTTACATCTTGTCACCATATCTCTAAACTGTTGTTCATTCCCAGAACGAGTGCAGAGCTTATAACTTATAGGTTGGTACCTCTCCCACCAGGGTCTATAGGGGTTTGTCACAACAATGTTTTCATTTGGTGGTGAAATCTGGTGAAGATTTTTAAAGAAAATGAAATGGTGTTTAATTTAGTATGCATAAAATGTTAATAATGTGGAGAGAATTAACCATTTTGTACTTATGGTAAGTAGTTATGGGCATAAGATACAGTTATTCATGTCTCAAGATGTATGATGACTGGTGCAAAAGAAAAACAATATAGAATGTTATTTTTACATTTTGTCCATTCCAAGCAGTTCTTTATTTCTAAATTCTTATTTTTCAATTGTTGCAATGAGTGTTTGGTATTAAAATATTTTTAATAAATTATTTAATTTTAGGGTGGTTCCATTATGTTTTCCATCCACATACTGACCTGGACACCTCCAAAGCCATTAGGTCCCAAATAGCGCTCACATTCTGCAGCAATATCATCCCATTTCCATTCAAACAGGTGCACAATAGACGTTCGTCCGGATTGAGTGTTAGGATTGTACTGGGCTGAGCAGAGCCCAATAGTCACCAAGAGTAGAAGGACCTTCATCCTGCCAACTGATGCAAAGAGTGTTGCTTTCTATCTCCTTATATACTGTAGAATGGATATGCAAAACTGAGTGTGTTATGTAATTAACACCTGTCACTTGTTTATTGCGATAAAACAAACCAGGTGGAGAAAATATTGAATTTCCCACTGGTAGCCTGTGTTTCTTTTTATAACTCAAGTATTATCAGTTGCTTTATACTCACTTTATACTCAAGGTTCAGTGAAAGGTAAACCTCAGTTTACATTATATAACATTATATAAGTATGTTCCTCACTAGTGATGGGTGACTTTATTCGGCAGGCATGAATTTGCACCAAATTTGCCTGTTTCACGACTCACGTCACGATTGGCGACAGTTCTGACAATTAAATGGATGCCCATTGACTTTAATGTGTCAATTGTCTCCAGTGTCAAAAATCCCATTTCACGTTTTCGGGAAAAACTGAACAAATTCGCCCATCACTATTCCTCACTTGAATGTTAGGTAAATGCTATTTCAAAGTTGGTAAAGCACTTTAATCAACATAATAGACAGTGGAAGATGTTGCTCCTTAATGAAACTTGCAGATAAAAAATGAAACAAGTACAAATATTGGTCATTTGTCAATGATTTGTTAATATGTTGCTGTATATTAAAGCCAAAGAAAGCAGATGAACATTGATCTTAAGCATTAGGTGGGGGACAATGCTACCTGCTACAGGTTGGAGAGATACTGTAGAAGCAAACAAACAAAAGTCTTGAATGCCAGTAACCCTCAAAACATTAATTAGTGTGAGCACAGGCATTAGAGGAGGTAAGGTAAATAACTCAACCGCTGCACTGGATAACAAAACAGCCACAGGAAGAGATACAGGGTAAGGCAAGAATCAGTGGATGACAAACACTCTCTAATACTGTTGGGATGGCAGAGATCCAAGGCTGGCTGTCATAAGTACTGGAAATGTAGCAATGTGACCAGATGATCTGAGAACTAAAGCCAAACTAAAGAAGTAGGGCAGAAATATTCTACATTATGTCTTGGGCTTCTGTACCAGCCCAAGGGAACCACGGCCTTTTAACGGGGAAGATCTGTGCCTCTGATGCCCCAGTAGCTTCCCATCTTCGTTTCTGCTGATTCAATGCACATGTTCTGTGTTGCTGTCAGTTACTGAGCTTAGGACCTGATGCACAATATATATTGAATATATAAAATATAAACGCTGGTTAGTGGCAGCTCAGAAACCAGCACAATTAGCATCCGCATTTAAAAATCAGCCTTGAGGAGGGGCGTGGTCTAGTCACTGATGTGAAAGCACATTCTTGAGCTCCACTGCAGACCCAGCTAATAACCCTGCTGAACCCACTTCTCTTGCAACATTGGTGAGCTGGAGGAACCCACAGAAGAGGCCCAGCCACAGAGAATACTAATGGGCCAGAATCGGGCACAAAAACGGGCGTCGGAGGCGGCAAAATTTGCCCGCGAGACTCCGCATGATGGTGGCGGTAAGGCCCAACAGACCAAAGGCCCTGCCTCGCACCTGAGCGCGCCAGCTGGGCAGCCTGACGACAGTAATGGCTCGACTTCGGACTCTCAGGAATCCTCAGCAGAACCGACGCTGAGAGACATAATGTCGGAGATACGATCGGCGAATGAGGCATGTACCACTCTTATTAATACAAAAACGGATGAGATCAAAATTGACCTGACGGTAATCAAACACGACATGCAAAAACTGAGGGAAAGAACGATGGCGGTTGAGTCCCGAGTGAGTATGCTAGAGGATTCCTGTAGAGAATTGCCGGAGCAGTACCAGGCGGTGAGAAAGATTATCGAGGATTGCCATAGAAAGTCCGATGACTTGGAGAACCGGCTATGCTGGAGTAATCTACGGCTCATAGGCTTTCCAGAACAGGCTGAGGGATCGGCAACGGAAACCTTTATAGAGACGTGGCTAAGGGAAACCTTTGGAGCGGAGCATCTTTCCACCTCCTTTGTTGTAGAGAGGGCGCATTGGATACCAACTAGGCAGCCTCCAAGGCCCATGATTGCAAAACTGCTGAATGCCCGGGACCGTGATAAAATACTCTCCTTGGCGTGAGTACAGTCCCCCATGATATTCCAGGCTGCCACGATCTCCATCTACGCAGATTACTCAAGATGCAGCGTCAAAGGGCAGGATTTCAAAGTGGGAAAGCTCGTCTGAAAACAGCCGGCTACACCTATGCAATGCTGTACCCAGCTAGACTACGCATGCAAGCGGACGGCCGCACCTACTTCTTCACATCGCCTCAAGAGCTGAATCACTGGCTCGACATGCAGGGAGCTCGCGCATAATTCGACACCGTCGGGATGTGGGGCCGCTCGGGTGGATCTCCAGGCCCATGTGAGTACTGTGGATTACAAGTTTTTTTTGCCCAGGGGGTCCCTTCCTGTAGCTCTACATGTGTTATGAATCGGGGGTGGGGCGGTGGAAGGCCCGGAGCCCTATATATGTGCCCATTGTTGCCCTTTGGGTGACCAAGATGCCACATTTATGATGCTAAGGATCAGGTGCCTGTTCTGGGCACAGCCAGATATGCGAGATACTATCATTTACTTAACTTGCGAAATGGGGCCCCCAGGGGAAAGTGGGCTATTATGTTCAGACCATTGGGTCTGCGGCGGATCAAGATGGGAGCACATTGGATACTACAGTTCTTTTTTTTTCTATCTTTTATTTCTGCCTTTATTGCTGATGACAACAGAAGTTTCCAGCCGTTACTCATGGCGTGGCTTGACTGTCTAAAGTTAACATTGTGATGTTATGGGTTTAGTTCTACCTGCCGACACGGTGGTCTTAGAAGGGGTGGGGGGTATCAATCTGGTTGGGGTGTTAAGTAGTGCACAGTTACCGCACAAAGTTGCTACTACTGTTTTTGCATTTAAATGTTTTACTCAAAGGAATGCTATGTTTCTAAACAATGCGCAGAATGTATACTCAGGCTTACTACAATTTATGAGGGAAGGTGGCTATGAATATCACTAGCTGGAACGTGAGGGGTTTAAACTGTCCCATAAAGCCCAGGCCAATATTTACATCCCTCCTCCCTTTGATCCGACTGTCTTGCACTCCCTGGCCAATCACTTAACAAAATATCCACATGTCTTAGTTATAGCTGCTGGCGATTTCAATGAAGTCATGTCCCCTATCTTGGACAGGCTGTGGAAACACACTGACAGGTCTCCGCCAACTTCTACTCGCCTCACTAAAATCATAGACTCTATGGCTTTGATTGACATATGGAGAGTGGCCAACCCAGGTAAAACATTATTTTCTTGCTATACAGCTTCACACCAAGCCCTCTTGCGAATAGACATGGCCTTCATTAATACTAAGGTACTTCCATTTATCAAGTCCAGTGGTTATCTCCCCAGGGGTATCTCTGACCACTCCCCTATGCAGCTCAAGTGGAGCGACCCCGACCCTCCGTTCATCCGGTGTGGTTAAACATTTTGGACAATTACAAGCAGGTAGAGGGAACCATGAAAGATTTCTTGTCAATGAACAGTGACTGTGAGGTAATGCTTCCCCTTTGGGACTCCTTTAAGACGTTTGTTAGAAATTCCATAACCTCAGAAATAGCAGAATACAAAAAACAGTCCAAGAAAGCAACTCAGGCGCTAGAGAAAAAAGTGCTAGAATGTGATAGCCAGGCAGTCACACTCGCCTCCCCAGACAATCTTAAAAAGCTACAGGAAGCGCAGGAAAAGTATGCGCATGACCTACAGTCCAAGGCGTTAAATAGACACTATTTTAGCAAGGTGAATTTATATGAATATGGGGAAAAAACAGGGAGCCTTTTGGCCCATATTGCTAAGTCTCATACTTCCCCTCCCCCCATACCGGCCCTCAAAGACAAACAGGGAATTCTCCATACAGAACCTGACAAGGTTAAAGATATGTTGGTGGAGTTTTATAAGGACTTATATGCCAGCAAGCTCACAGCAAATGAGAATGAGACCGCAGTTTTTCTAAATTCTCTTAACCTACCAACTCTTTCCCAAGATTTTAAGGAGTTCCTTGACTCTGATATAACACTTTTAGAGATCCAGGAAGCCAAAGACTCCTTTCCGCTGGGGAAAGCTGCGGGCTCAGATGGACTTCCCATTGAACTGTACAAACGACATGTCAAAACCATGGCCCCTCAACTACTGAAAATGTTTAATGAAGCTTTAGTCCTAGGGCAACTCCCGCAGTCCTTGTATGATGCTGCTATAGTGTTACTCCCCAAACCAGGAAAGGACCCGCAACTATGCGAATCCTTGAATCTGGAAAATATTGGCTAAAAGAATCAGGAAAATTAAAAAATCAAATTATTCACCCCGATGAAATAGGGTTCATCCACGGGAAAACTACTAGTTTAAACACGAGAAGGTTATATCTAAATCTTTCACTCCCGCATGACAATGTAGGTTCCAGAGCAGTGGCTGCCTTGGACATAGCCAAGGCATTTTATACTGTAGAATGGCCCTACTTGTGGCAGGTTATGACAACGTTTGGCTTTGGACCTAGTTTCATAAAAATGACAAAACTCCTTTACAAGCACCCTACTGTCTCCCTACGACTCAACTCAGTGAGCACATCAAATTTTGCGCTCAGCAGAGGGACGCGACAGGGCTGCCCCCTCTCCCCCCTTTTATTTGCCCTGGCGATAGAACCATTTGCCCAGGCAGTTCGGACTCATCCTCAAATCAGGGGGTTTGAGCAAGGTTTGCATGTGGAAAAAATCCAACTTTATGCTAATGACACGGTGGTCTATCTGGGGGACAGGGGGCAGTCACTGTAAAAACTAGTCGAACTGACAGAAACATTTGGTGCTTTATCAGGCCTTAAGACCAATACCACCAAGTCAGTACTGCTCCTGGTTGATAAGCAAAAGGAGGGTGAGCACCTTACTGACTGCCCTTTGGAAATTGCAAGCTCGATTACGTATCTGGGCATTCAGGTTGCACTACCCATATCGAAGTTTATAGAGCTTAACATGGACTCTCTGGTCCAATGGACCCATATTAAACTTAGGCAATGGGAGTCCCTCCCGATAGGTCCTGCGGGGAGAATTCAACTTATTAAAATGTTCATTTTACCGAAATGGTTGTATATATTGTGGCACGCACCGGTCCTTCTTCCCAAAAAAGTGTTTAAGGGTGTACACAGCCTCTGCGGTACGTTTATTTGGGGCGCCTCTAGGCCTAGGTTGCGACTAACTACCCTAATGCGGCCCAGGGACTGCAGGGGTATGTCACTACCAGACTTGTATATCTATTATGTAGCCTCCCAACTTACACATATCTTACCTATGATACATCAGGACTTATCTCCTCCGCTTCATCACCTATGGTCAACGGTATTGACGCACTCAACTACAGTCTGGCCCATGGTACTAATTAAGAAGCCACAGAAGGCCTGTTCACCACTACTGGAGCTTCAGGGTAACGTGCTGAATTTGGCACATAGGATGGTGAACCATGTGGCCTATCTCCCACAAACCCCTATATGGCATAATGCAGTATTCCCTGTACTTGCCATGGTGAACCCCCCTAGAATTTGGCAGAAACTTAATATAAATACCCTAGAAGACATTTGGGCTGATGACCAAGTTATATCAATGCCACGCTTGATGGAGGAAAGGGATCTCCCTAGCACACAATGGCTGACTCACCATAGGCTAAATGTAATCTTGACTAGACATTTCCATGACAAAGGAATAGTGGTTGCTAACTCCCCAATAGCTGATGCACTCTTGGCATAATGCAGTATTCCCTGTACTTGCCATGGTGAACCCCCCTAGAATTTGGCAGAAACTTAATATAAATACCCTAGAAGACATTTGGGCTGATGACCAAGTTATATCAATGCCACGCTTGATGGAGGAAAGGGATCTCCCTAGCACACAATGGCTGACTCACCATAGGCTAAATGTAATCTTGACTAGACATTTCCATGACAAAGGAATAGTGGTTGCTAACTCCCCAATAGCTGATGCACTCTTGGAAACTAATCACAAAAAGAAAATATCTACATTATATAAGCAGCTAAGCAAACCAGTATATGTTGACACAGACCTCAAGGCAAGAGATGCTTGGGAAGCTGACCTGGGTACCATCCATGATGATCAATGGGAGTGGGTACTGGGCACCCCCAAAATAGTGGCACACTCGTATAAACATTCGTTGTTGCAATTGTATTTAATCCATAGAGCATATTATACTGTACATCGATTGTATGTCATGAAACTATCCCCGACTCCCAACTGCATAAGGTGTAAAGTGAATATTGCTACGTTACTGCACACACTGTGGGACTGCCCTAAAGTTCAGCCGTACTGGGTCAGTATAACTACTTGGTTGTCCACTAAAATACTTGACTGGGGAAAGGGTGATGCACGGAATTGTTTACTTTATTTTTTATTGACCTGGGGGATTCTTTGGACACTAGTACTTTGCACTTTGTTACAAAAGCGTTATTCCAGGCCAGGAGGCTTATCACACTGCACTGGAAGGACCCTTTACCCCCGACACACTTGGAATGGATAAAAGCCTTGGATGATTTAGCCAAACTGGAACGCACCATTCTGGACAAAAGAGGTCAACTATTAAAGTATATACTGCTTTGGCGGCATTGGACTGGTCTGGGTTGGGAGGGTAATGAACCCAATGTTTAGGCTGATATATGCTGTTATGATACGCGTATTCTGGGGTGGTACTGGATTACATTGTCACTTTAAAGTGTAATGGAATGTGCGCCCTTTTGAGCAAAACAAATGTATCTGCGACCTTGACAGTCTATTTTCTCTGTTATTATATGCGCTTGTTTAATAAAGCTTCTTTGAGTAAAAAAAAAAAAATCAGCCTTGTAGCATAAGCTAATATGGCAAATCTCATTTTCTGCTTGATGAATTGTGATCTCTAAGCTTAGCTTTTCAAATCTGCTCATAGCACACTGAGCCTGCGAGTGTCACTGACACTTCTAACAGAATCCAAGATGGGAAACTCCTCTGACAACTTTGAAGGCCTGAATCATTACTTTTATAGAGATGCTAAACCTTTAGGTTGTTTTAATAAGTTTAGTATATAAAATGTGACATTTCTAGCTATATTTATTTTTAAGGGTTTAATTCTCCAAGTAAAATAATTAAATCAAAAAATAATTAAATCAAAACCAAGTTGAACATGAAACCAAATACCAATCACTACCAATCCATTTCATATAAGCTATATTGGTTTGTCAGTCAAAGCCTAGTACAAACTGTGCAAATAGAGTTTATTAAGAAAGAACCTGGGCCAAGTTCTATAATGTAAAATAATTGTTGGCAAGTACAACACTAATGTAACTACTATAGAAGGAGGGACAAATGGTACATTTAATAGACATAAAATACTATTGACAGGCACCCTTTGCACATGATCCAGTAGCCAGTTTTCTATTCATGTATGAATGTCTTTCTTCATGCTATTTGTGGACAGCAGACACAGTGGTAAATTCTAATGTTATCTCTCATTTTATTTTCCATTATATTGGTATTAATGGTATGTAAGTACCCAGTTGTGAATTCCTTTATGCCTCTCTTATTGCCTGCCATGCAGAATAGCATGATACTGTATGTATATTCTCTGAGTTGCTGTGATAGATGAATAATATTTCCTGGCTATGTCCTCAGCTGGATGGGTCAAGTTTGTCTGTATGACTTTCAGAAAAAAAATAGTCATTAATATAAATAAAGGCATAAATCTTATTGCTCCACAATTTTTCTCTCTGAATAAAAAGCTAAAATATGTTTCAGCTGAAATTTGTATTTTTAGAACCAAGTAGTTGACTCTACATAAATATTTTGTTTAAAACACCAATTATGAATTGTATAATTGTAGTGCATTCCTGTTCAGAAAACAGCACAGCTAGATTCGATTTTAATCTTTAACCAAGCAGATATTCATTGAAGCCAGAGGTCATGTTTAAAGTGGAAAAGATACGGACTGCTGCACTTTCATTTGTAGAAAATCCAACTAAGGAACAGGTATTGCTATAATATGTAAAGGAATCAAATTTTCATAGCATGCATTTTTGGACGATCCACTCATGCACCCAAGCAATACTTGTTCAGGGCATTGAAAGTATTCTTGTCATTCTTATATGTCACAAGATTATGTGCCCCATGTATTTCTATATTCAAAAGAAACAGTTGGTCTGTAAGTACATAAAGTGGCAAAGGGGGCATCCTTTAAATCATTCCCAATCCTTTGTAACAGATCTATGGAAACATAGTCATATTTTCCTTTAGTTCCAGTGATATGAAAGACTGTAAACAAGCATTCAGTCACCGGCCACCACGATAATTTCAGGATAACTACCTTAGAGAGTCATTATAATTCCCTGATGAATTGTGTTTAATACAGGGAAGAAGAATAACAAATGCTCCAGGTAAACATCATACTACAGATGAAGCCACTTGGATTTGTGAGTTAAATGCGTCATGACTCAGGGGTAATTGAAGAAACTGTGTTATCTTAAGTCATCTTAACTCATTTAATGCATTTAACCTTTTCATTAGCATACCAAAGCTCCATTGTTCACAATGGTGAATGCTTTAATTAGATGGGATGTTGTGACGCAGTTTTCTGTGTTAAATGAGATAAATGGGATATATGTGTTTAGTTATTCTGTGTCAAACAGACAAACCAAAGTGGCTGCATCTGTACAGGGCCCATTTACTAAGCTCGAGTGAAGGATTCGAATGAAAAAAACTTCGAATTTTTAAGGTTTTTTTTGGCTACTTCGACCTTCGACTACGACTTCGAATCAAACGATTCGAACTAAAGATAGTTCAACTATTGGACCATTCGATAGTCGAAGTACTGTCTCTTTAAAAAAAAGTTGACTATCTACTTCGCCACCTAAAATCTACCGAGCACCAATGTTAGCCTATGGGGACCTTACCCATAACCTTTCCTAGCAATTTCTGATTGAAGGAAAATCGTTAGATTGATGGATTAAAATCCTTCAAATCGTTCTAAAATGAGCTAAATGAGGTAAATCCTTCGACTTTAACATTCGAAGTCGAAGGATTTTACTTTGATGGTCGAATATCAAGGGTTAATTAACCCTCGATATTCGACCCTTAGTAAATGTGCCCCTACTTGTAGAATAAGTTTACATTTGAATTTACATTCTTTCTAGTATCCTCCACATGGTGGTTCATATACTTACATTGCAGGAGTCTTCTATCACAAAGAAAGACAACTGCTATGGGCTTACATGCATACAAGCAAATTAAGGCACCTTCCGGCCTGCATTCAAGTTGTCAGGGTCAAGATCACACCTTCCGTTATAGTTTTAAGTTTCAGCCCTCACCCATTGTATAATTTCTTTACGGGAAAGATTCCTTGAATGGTCACCTTCCAAGAGGTTCCCCCCACTTCCACTTTAATGAGGGACTACCGCTACACCATGCCTTACATTGTACCCAAACTAACAGGTCTTCTAAACCCTGTGTTCACATTATGTGTACATAAAGGGGGTTATTTATCAAGTTTCAAAAATCCAAAATCCAAACAAATTGGCATATATTAAAGTCCAATGGTCTGAAAAATCCAAATCCAAAAATCCAGCATCTCAAAGCTCTCGGGGTCCTGTATAAGTCAATGGGGAAGGTCCCAGTGTCTGCGCTGCTGTCCGTAGCGATATCCCATGATTTCGGGGATTTCGGACCAAAAGGTCAGAAAAGTTTGTTTTTTTTGTGGAAAAATCAGAAAATTCTGACTGAGGTCCGGATGTTTCAAGTTTTTGCCCGAACCTATTTTTTCTGACTTTTTTAATAATAAATAAGGTCCAGGAATTCGGAGTTGCTCGGATTTTTATCTTAGAAATACTGAGATAAATTCGGAGCTTGATAAATAACCCCAACCAAAAAAACTTTCTAAATAAATGTAGGGACCCTTAAGGGTTAATTTCACTTTAGTCGGAGCCTATATAGTATACAGGGTTTCCTAAGGGGCAGAGCCCTTGTGATTGGTGCAGCATGGCTGATCCCAAAGGCAGCCACAATGTGTCACTGTGCAACAATATAAAAGGAGATGCCATGTGCTCAGTCAGCCATTACAGTTACAGATTACAGATTGCTGCAGAACCTTGTTTTACTATGGAGATAGTGAAGCCTATCCAGCAAAATATAGGCAAAAGGGAGTTTGATAGGCCTGCCAAGGCTGGGCAGTGCCTGAAAGATCAACCAAGGAGGGTTTGAGTTTGGGTTTGCGGATATGTATGTTCACACTATGAAGAGTGTTGAGAGCTGCAGTTCAGCAATGGATGTCGGGAGAGCTCACGTTATAAACAGTGTTGGGAGCAAATACCTGAAGGATTTAAGCCTTGTTATGTGCTTGACTAGGAGAGTCTGGAGCCTATAAAGAGATCATCGCTGTGGATACCTGTCAGCTCTGTGTGAGACTACCTGTTTGTGTGACTCCTTTGGGGTGAGTGTTACCTGAGGGAAGGGGTAGGAAAGGATGAGGATCCGGCGATCACCTGTTTGGAGAAACAGGCTTTTTGTGTGCCTGCCACGTGGGAGCAAATACTTTGCATCGGGAAAGGTATTTGGGCAGGTAGCACTACCTAGGACCGGTACTCTTTTGGGGACAAGGGATGGAGACTCTTGTGCTGCCAAAATGGAGGTGAGGGACTTTTCCTGGCAGGGAATTGCCAGGACTGGACTGCTACAGGTTCCTAGGGTAGTGGGTCATGCATTTATGTGTATAATGTTACAGTTTACTTCCCCTTAAAATTGCACTTCTTTGTATACATTTTATATTTTTATATAATTAAGTGTGCGATTGATTTGTTTCCTAATGGGACTATCCTCAGGTGTATTCCGGGATCCCATTAGGTGGAGGCACTACCAGAGAGGAGTTTCCCAGTACCTTTCACTTAGCAAAGGGGACTCAGGACCTGCATCGGTAAGAATTATGTGATGTACCACCTTGGCACCAGGGGGTGGCCAAACACCCAACATTTATGCATTTCTGTTTAATCACTTTATTTAAAGATTTAAATGCATATTTAATTTTTGTTAGAATGATGTACAACTCATAATTTGGCATTCACATGAATTGCAACAAATGGATCTTCTGCAGTGTTACTGATTTGGAAGCGAGCAGTTCTGTCATTGTTCACAGTGATCTCCTTGCCAGAGCAAATTGTGTCTTCTTTCTGCCCTGAAATTACATCACAGTAGGTTCCAGGAGGTAGGCCAGTATTCAGTGTGACATCCATGTTCCTATAGACAGGTAAAATGTTAGTGAATATATTTCATAGAAATGATTTAAACATGTAACAGAATAATCAGAATGGTTTGTAAAATGCATACAAATTCCTTGATGTTTATTTTACAGAATATTGAAAAGGGCAGTGATTTGCAGTGTATGGTCTGTTATCTGAATTTCTAAATGTAGCGTAAAACAAAGAAAGGAAAACAAAGAACAGTAACTGAGCTAAATTACCAAGACAGCATATTTTTTTAGTATAGTCACTTTGCCCACCAGGGTTTTAAAGGTTTATTGAAACCCATGTGATAAGAAGCCATTTAACGCTAAAATATTAGAGGCCTTAATAATTGCTGGCATGCCTTTTCACCTGTGACATTTTCCATGATATGCTAGTGAGTGTCAGGAGGTGGAGCAGCTAGCATCAAAATAAGGCAGATGTGCCACCTGGGCTGTATTTTCCAGTCCACTGGCTGTATGGATGCCAATGTTATTAATATGAGAAATAACATAGCAAGGAAGGCAATTAATTTCTCAGAAAAGGTGGCAACATTACAATGGGGAATGGGGATGAAGTAAAGGCATATTGTAAAGGTGGGAGAAAGGTAATGAGCCAATGGTTCTATATATAAATACTGCCCTAGTTAGTTGCTAATATCTCCCCCAGACTGATAGATAAATTAATTATGATAAAATCATAAACTACAACCTAAGGCAGAGATCTCCTTTATGTATCCATGTGCATATAGGCCACTTACCAGTCATCGTTATTGAAGACTATAAACCCTTTATCACCACGGCCAAAAGCAATCTGGTTATTTCCATTGTCCCACCAGTTAATGAAAGCCTGACCATCAACCACATTCCGGAATATAACCATGTTCCTAAAAAGTCAATAGTTTCAAGGTAACATTTTATAGGATGATAAAGCTTCACATTTTAAAAAAAAAAGTACGGCCTTACTTTATCTGGCGCCATCTGTGCTCACACACCCAGTTGTTACCACAGGTTGTATCAACTTTAATAGTGACAGGTTGGGTGGATCCATCAGGATTGCTAGGAGGCCCCATCCAATTGTTTATATCCTGGAAGGATAAAAAGTGTAAACTTTATATGTATGTATACAAAGAGAAATAGCATAAATATAGCCAGTAATGTGGCGCAAGGAAACTGGCCCCACACATCAGTAGTGTACTGCAAATAAGCCCAGAGACCAGTGAACTGACCACTATACAGACACCTGGACACAACAGAAAGCATTGCATCTGACCATTTGCAACCAACTGAAATTATCCCTGGTCTATATGTGCATAGATACAACAGCTAAAACAAAATGAAACTGTATCCACTATACAATGCTGTATCAGCACCTCAACATACTGTACCCTGTAGTTCTATTCTAGTAAATGAATTAGATGAGCAGGCAGTCCATACACCGCCGATGGGCTAGTCTTTGGTGCTTCTTTGAATAAAACATCATTGTGTCAACATACCTCCTTTAGATTGTAAGATCAGCACCAATGGACCTTCTGAAATAAGTGCTAACGTGTGCAAAGTGCTAATCTTACCTTTCCATCTACAAAATGTCGAGACCAGTGATAACTTGACATGACGCGTGGAAAGCCATAAGGATGAGCTAGCATAAAGCCCACTGCCATTTTGTACAGACTGGAAATAAAAGGAAACATTTTAAGTTCAAACTACTCTACTGAAAATTCTACTTTATTGGAGATTGGGATTGATGATGTAAGAAGGGAGACTTGAACTGTTCGCAGACAAAACTGTACTTGCAGAGAGAGTTCATTATGTACCTCTCAATTCCATCAGTTTATTATTATATCTGTATTTCATAGTATTTTGTTTGCTGAACTAACTATGCAGACCGATCTTAAAAGCAAAATATTAGTTTACATGATCTTCAGGGTCCCATAGCTTTTTGGCCAGTTAAAATGCATTGGGGTCGGCACATCTACGTGTATTTGGTATAGTAAAGAAGGGAAATTCTCAGGGAGTACTTTGCAGCTATTCACTGAACTTCATAGGGGCAGATTAACTAAAGTGTGAATTGTCGCCAGCAACCGCTTTGCACACCTCGTACCATTCGCCAGGTGCAAATTCGCTACTACTACGCTAATTCACAAATATGCAAAGTTGATACGAAAGCTGGTGACTTTTTTCTAGCCTTACTAGCAGTGCGAGCATTTCATAGCGAAGATGCACTAGCGTTCGTAAAGTTGTATGGAGGTCTTTATTATAAATGTTGGTGAAAATGCTTGAAGTTACCACTTTTTATTACACATGTCCAGGGAAACTTAATAAAGACAAGAGAGTTAAAATAATGTCCTACACAAGAGCCCACTGTAAAATAATGTTCCATATGTTGTAAAATGTGTGGAGAAAACTGGTTACCCAAAAAAGTAAGTTAGGACTTTTGCAGCCAATCCTGATGAAAAAAAAAAAAAGGAAAAGTCACCAGCGTTTTTTGAACTTTAATGCATTTTCGGCACACAGGATATGATGTAAGTGACAGAAGATTGAGGAAGATCTAGCTTTTTTTTAGAACTTTGCCTGGTCAAAGTCAACTCTGGCGAAAGAGGTAACGTTCAGTAAAATCCGCACATTTCGTGAATCTGCAGGGTAACAATCATTCACACCAAAGTGTGAATGAGCGCTAGCGACGGTCCCATTCGCTAGTGAATTGGTGCCTGCACCTGTTAGTAAATGGGCGATGTCTATGCTGGTGGCAACGCTGGCCAAAAGTCACTAGCGTTAGCCACTTCACCCTTTAGTGAATCTGCCCCATAGTGTTATTTCCTTTCTAACAAGCACAAGGATTTTGCTCATAGAAGATTTCAATGTTTTTAAGTACCCTAATAACTCCTTGGATAGTGAGAAACATCTATGGACTGCATGGGAGACCTGGGCATATTCATAACCCTTCTTTATTTAAATCAGGTAATAAAGGTGCTAAGATTTTGGTACTTTGGTGATTAGTTTTATTCAGAAAGTAGGCAGCAATGCACCTGTCCTGGCAAAGAATTGTAGGTTCTGGGAATGCAAAGTTATATGTATTATATATGTATAGTCTACTTACCAAGAGTCAAAAAACGTAATTATAGATGATCCCCCAGCACCGTGTCCTCTCTGATTGTCATGATTGTCGACAAATACCAAGGCTTTGTCATTGGACATAAACCCCCAACCTTCTCCCCAGTTCCTATAATAACATAAGAGCTGGGACGGTATATTCATTTAATTACATGAATATATCTTGTATTCAAATATTTGCTGACTTAACCTGAGGTAGGCCATCTTTTCTCCATTCCATCTACGAATGACTGTCCCAAGTTTGACTCCATATTTGAATTCTGTAACACGACCATTCCAAAAATAGTCACTTGTTGAAATGCCTTCTCCTCCCAGGTCAATCACCTGATTGCAAGAAAAATATTCAATGATTTACAGTTAAGCAGTGATTCACAGTCCAATGGTTCCAGATATTATTGTATAGCGATATATATTCTAACTTTATATTTTGTCATATGTCAAAAGCTCATACAGGAAATCACTACTTTTTAACATTTAACTTCCAGAGCACATTATTGTTGTTAAAAGAGAAGGAAAGGTTAAAACCAAGCAAACTTTTTCAGAAAGGTCTATATAAATACACCAGTAAAGCCTCAAAGTAATGCTGCTCTGAGTCCTCTTTCAAAATAAACACCACATTTCTTTCCTTCTATTGTGTATACATGGGCTTCTGTATCAGACTTCCTGTTTTCAGCATAAACCTCCAGGGCACGGCATGAGCATGCTCAGTTTGCTCCTCTCTCCCCTCTCTTTCCCCCCTCCCTCCTGCCCTCCCAGCTGTAATCTGAACCCAGAGCTATGAGTGAGCAGGAAGAGATTTAGGCTGTTTAAGCATTCTACAGAATAAATATAGTGTTCTAGCTTGCACTATTGTGGCTAATCTATTGCCAATAATCATCCTCAGTAGCTTTCCTTCATCTTCAAGATAATGAAATTAATAGAAAAAAACAATAAAGCCAAATCCACAGAAGATGTAAATATGTAATTTCATGTAGTTCATAATATGTATTCTGATGCTCATTTGAAGGCACAATTTACTTACAATGGATTAGGATTGATACTAGAAAATCTACAGTTTGCCATTATTTTATTGCAAAATACTCTAAATTCTAACCCAACGGTTTATAACTTGTAGAACATGGTCAGAGAAGAACACTTTTAAATGTTTCATTTGGGAGCACAGCTGCATCCTGTTGGGAGTCTCTTAGACAAATTTGCCTTTAGAGATCACAAGATCATTTTGTTTCTTGTCACAATTTTAATCCTTAACCAGTGCAGAGAATTGCTCTAAAACTTGACATTATTCCAGTGTTTTCGTTCTATGAAATCAGAAGTCTTACATAAGTATACAAATGAAATATTTTTGTTATTTGATCCTGAAACAAACCAAATATGCTTCTCACCTCTTGATAAATGAAAGGGCGAGTGCCATTAGAAAACCATGTTGTATTTAGGTCGTCAAGCCTGTTGAGAATGTCTTTGATATCTCCGGGCCACATGTGCTTAGAAGCATCAAGACGAAATCCAGCCACCCCTATATTGATCAGGTAATTCATGTAGTCAGCGATCTTTCCACGTACATAATCCTTTTCTAAAGCAAGATCCAGGAGGCCCAGGAGCTGACAGTCTCTGACCTGGGAAGCATTGCAAAAATATAAGAGGTGTCTATGCCACCCAGATGTATTAAATTACTGGATTCTGAGTCCTCTGTTATCTGCAGCACTGTATACATTTATGAAAATGTATGTTTTTATGCAAATACGGGCAAAACAGGAGCCATAAATCTAGTTCATCTATTGAACTAGATTTAAAAAACTTCTCGACTGGGAAGGTAAAAAAGGAAGAGGCAACTGAGTCCCCACACCTTGATTGTGTGCTTGTTCTTAATTATAGGGTTCCGATCAATTTTATTATTTATCATATCATGATCTAACCATTTCTAGTTTTTGGAAAGCATTAGACTTTGTCCAAGAAACACTTGTGTTGATACATACAGTAATTATAACTATATTTTGCTCCTTTAACTTTGGGTGGCTATAACATTTTAATTCAGTTAAAGGTCCTTTAATTATAGTTTTCCCACTCTATTTTACCGGTACCCCTCTACAATAACTTATGCCTATATGCTCTATTGAATATGTTATACAGTGCTGCTGACATAATTATGCAGCTCCTTACAGCACTCACACATGGACTCCTGACTAGTGATGAGCAAATCTATTTGGGTGAAATGCATTGGTCAAAGGAAAGGTGAAAGTTGATGTATTAGTTCATGAGCTGTGTAATTTGTGGTTAACTGGGATTACATGGATCAATGTCAATTAATATCTGTGTTTTTGTTGTGAAGCTTGAATGGCTTTGTGGTATGAGCAAAATATTTTGCCTTGTTTTGCGGAGAAAAAACATGCCCATAGACTATAATGGATAGTAAAAAAAAATATTTAGCGGTTTAAAAAATTGTTGTGTGAAAAAAACTACCATTGACGTCAATGTGTTTGGCGATTTTTTTGCAGTTTTGCAAATTTTTGAAAAAGTGAGACGAGTCAGATTTGCCGATCACTATTTTTGAACAATGCGGAAGGGAAGTACTTGCTTACAATGTGCATCGGTTCACAATTATTCCATCATCTAACTAGAAATAGAAAGACATTCATGAGGCAGACAGTAATAAAAGGTTATTCCACTTTTTTGTTAACTTTTAATATTCTTTTGAAAAGAAAACTCACATTTGTCATTTGGAGAAGAGAAAACCCATGCAAAATGTACCAAAATGATACTCCATAGATCTATTAACTTTCTTAGGTTTGTAAATAGAACTTTTGAGAATTTATTGGTTAACTGCAATAATCTTTTAAAAAGATGCCACAAAGTTATACCACATTCTTACGTTGCAGAATACTGCCAACACAGATTAACATATCTATGAGGTCCTATCTGTTATTTTGTATGGTCACCGGTTGAGAGTAATGGATCTCTATTTACAAATTTCTATTTTCTATTTTTTTTTTCTTTCAATTATTAATTTCACAATAGTTCCCCTCAAATAAAATGATTGGCCAATGAGTGACTGGAACCTATTCCTCAAAACTCAAAAATAATGATTAGTTTAGCATTTTAATGGAGATCATACCTCATAGGGGTCATTGTAATTTTCTATATTGCCATTGTGGGATTTGCATTTGTTGTCATTAAAATCCAGGAATGAGTATGGGACAGCTGGAAAGTCTCTTGCTCCTGAATTGAAGTAGCTCCCACACGTGGAACTGTTTCCAGACCCAGCCCCATATCCTGTCATGTGGTTTATAACTGCATCCACATAAATGTGCACCTAAAACAGAAGATTATGTATAATATGTCCATAATGACATTGAGAATCGAACAATCATGCAACAATCAGGATATTTGGAAATGCATTTCAAATAATTGTATGTTTCTGCCATACTAGTAGCTTATCACTTTACTAAAGGAGAAATCTAGCCAGTGTATAGTGACAAGGGATTGTATTTAAGTCAGTTACTGCACAAATGCAGCATTATCTGGTGAAATGGGCATGTTTTCTGCTAGCAGAGGAACACTATGGGGCATATTTATCAAGGGTTGAATTGAAAATTCTAGTTTTTAAATTCGAGTTTATTTTAGTGTAATTCGACTAGTGAATAGTCCAAATTCGATTCGAGTTTAAAAAAAATCTTAATTTATCATGTACTGTCCTTTTAAGAATTTGAATTTGACTATTCGCCATCTAAAACCTGTCAAATTGGTGTTTTAGCCTATGGGGGACCTCCTACAATCAATTTGGAGTTTTTTTGTGGACTTTTGAAGAAAAAAAATAAAAAATAAAAAAAAATTCAAAAACATTTTTTAAAAAAAAAACAAAAAACATTTTTCCCAAAAAAAATATTTGATCCAATTTGAACTTGATTCGAGTTTGCAAGTCGATCCTATTCACCCGAATGTAAAAAATTCAAATTTTTTAATAAATTTTGATCATGGTCATTTTTATTTCAAATTTCAAGTTTATGGGAGTAAACTCCCATAAACTCTAAATTCAACCCTTGATAAATCTGCCCCTATGTGTGACAGGGGTCTCAAGGTGTATTTTTTGATATACCCAAAGAGGAACTGAAAACTGGATCATCAGGAGAATTAAAAGACATTTTGTTCTGTTGTAAACAGCTGTATCGTCCATTGAATCTGTAAATCTACCTGTAATAAGTGCATTTGGAAAGAGCACAGGCAAAGGCTGCCTCATAATAGCTACACTGTACGTTAAAGGACAAGGAACATTAAACTAAAGAAGTAGCTAGTAGTGATGGGCGAATTTATTCGGCAGGCACGAATTTGCGGCAAATTCCTGCGCTTCGCCGGCGACAAAAAAATTACCGCAAAAATTCAGGGGTGACGATTAACGGACACCCATTGACTTTAATGGGCAGTGGCACCCGTTTTGACACCGGCAGCAAAATTCCCTAATTTTTTACCCATTTCGCGAGTTTTGCCCATCACTAGTAGCTAGAAATGTTGCACATTGTGTTTTGTGCTTCTGTACCAGCCCAAGGCAACCACAGCCCTTTAGCAGTAAAGATCTGTGCATCCAAACATGCCCCAGTAGCTCCCCATCTTCTTTTCTGCTGATTCACTGCACATGCTCTGTGTTGCTGTCACTTACTGAGCTTAGGGACCCATTCATAATGTACAGTACACACATTTTCTGCTAGATAATTTGTGGCAACCCCTAAGCTTAGCTTCTCAAAAGCTGCTCAGAGCCCACTAAGCATGAGAATGTCGCAGACACTTTCCAAGATGGTGACCTCCTGTGACAAGTTTAAAGTCCTGGATCATTGCTGCTATTGACAAGCTGAAACTTTAGGCCAAGTTCAGTATATAAAATATGGCATTTTTAGCCCTATTCATTTTTAGGGTTTAGTTCTCCTTTAAAAACAAAACTTACACACCCCAACATTATTGCACCTGTTCACCATGTCTATGAACTGCTCTTCATTGCCAGATCGTGTGCAAAGCCGGTAGCTGATAGGCTGATATCTTTCATACCATGGTCTCCCGGGTTTAGTAATCACCAGATTTTCATTTGGTGGAGAGATCTAAAAAAATGTATTAAATCAGTTTTTTAAAGGGGTTGATCACCTTTGAGTTAACATTTAGGGGCCGATTCACTCAGCTCGAGTGAAGGGTTCGAATGAAAAATACTTCGAATTTCGAAGTATTTTTTGAGTACTTCGACCATCGAATTGGTTAAATTCGTTCGAATTCGATCGAAGTCGAACGAAATCGAACGATTCGAAGTAAAAATCGTTCGACTATTCGACCATTCGATAGTCGAAGTACTTGCCCTTTAAAAAAAACTTCGACCCCCTACTTCGGCAGATAAAACCTACCGAAGTCAATGTTAGCCTATGGGGAAGGTCCCCATAGGCTTGCTAACCTTTTTTTGATCGAAGGATTTTCCTTCGATCGTTTGATTAAAATCCTTCGAATCGTTCGATTCGAAGGATTTAATCGTTCGATCGAACGAAAAATCCTTCGATCGTTCGATCACAGGATTTGCGCTAAATCCTTCGACTTCGATATTCAAAGTCGAAGGATTTCAATTCGAGGGTCGAATTTCGAAGTATTTTTAACTTCGAAATTCGACCCTAAGTGAATCGGCCCCTATGTATGATGTAGGATGTGATATTGTGAGACAATTTACTAATGGCTTTCATCTTTTATTATATGTGGTTTTTGAGTTATTTTGAGTTATTTAGCTTTTTATTCAACAGCTCTTCAGCAACATCAGCAGTCTGGTTGTTAGGGCTCAAATTGCCCTAGCAGCCATGTACTGATATTTGGATATGCATTTCAAATACTAAAAAGTAGCAATAACGATACTAAAAAGTAGCAATAACAATACACTTGTAGCTGTAAAGAGCATTTCTTTCTTAGATGATTTCAGTGACCCCCATTTGAAAGCTGGAGAGAAAGAAAAAGGCAAATCATTAAAAAAAACTATAAGAAATAAATAATAAAGACCAATTAAAAAGTTGCTTAGAAATGGCCATTCTATAACATACTCAAGATTAACTTAAAGCATGTGGCATACTTCTCTAATTAGATAGTTCCATTAAAATGAGCCATTCTAAAACATACTAAAAGTAAAGCTGAACACCCCTTGAATGAATGAATTTTGTGTCTGCTACTACATGTACTTATAGGGGCAGATTTATCGAAGGTCGAAGTAAAAATTTGAATTAAAAAAAAAATCGAATTTCAAGCTAATTTTTGTGTACTTCGACTAGTGAATATTCCAAATTCAATTCAAATTTGATAAAAAATTCTAGAATTCCAATATCGAAATTAATCATGTACTTTAAAAATTCGACTTTGACCATTCGCCATCTAAAACCTGCTGAATTGCTGTTTTAGCCTATGGGGACCTATGAGAACCTATTTAGAGTTAAATGGTGGACTTTGAATAATTTAAGGTTTTTTTTGGAAAAACTTGGAATCTAATTCGATCGAATGCCCGGTTATATGAAATCAGACCTATTCACCCAAAAAAAACCTTACATTTTTTGATAAATTTTGATTGGTCTTTTTTAATTTGAATTTCAAAGTTATGGGAGTTCAAATAAACTCCCATTCCTTCGAAATTTGACCCTTGATAAATCTGCCCCATGGTGTTAAGTACCAGGTTGATGTGTTGTAGTATGTCAGCCAAGGTATACAGGCTACAAAGCAACAGTGAAACACTGTTATATATATATACCTGTATATATATATATATATATATATATATATATATATATATATATATATATTGTATGCATTTTGTTTCTTTCCAATGTTTATTTATCATTTTAAGCATCAGCAGGCTCCTGTGGCTACATCATTTTGGGTTTGTACTTTACAGTAGTAGGACTAAAGCCACCTACAGACAGAATTGCTTCAAACTACAAGCTACAGTACCATGAGTCTAAATACACATAATAAATACCACACTTTAAATAGACAGAATTTAAATACATAGAAATTCCTTACCTGGACACCACCAAATCCAGTGGGCCCCAAATATCTTTCACATTCTTCAGCAATGTCCTCCCAGCGCCATTCAAACAGATGGACAATAGAAGTTTTCCCAGGCTTAAGATTCGGATCATACTGTCCAGAGCAAAGTCTGACAACCACCAGAAAAAACAGCAGCTTCATTTTGCAATACTTTTCTGTCCCAGTTTGCACTTTATATTCCATGGACTGAAGGAGGAGCAGACAGTGGCACCTGGATCATTGCTCTTATAATCTACATCATAACCAGTAGTTAGTGCAATCAGACATTCTCACTGGGAGTTTGTAATGGTTCTCAGCAGTGCATTGCTACAGAGATCAAGAAATATCACTTTACTTTTATGCCTTTTTGTTCCATGGTAGAAGTCCCAATGATTTTTTGGTTTCGCTGGGTTTCGGGTACCCCGAGTTTTTGGGTGAAAAAATCTTGAAAATTAAGCAGAATAATAATAAATAAGCATGAAAAACCCGAGTGGATTTGATTGGTGTTTGTAGCAGAAAATATTGAGATAAATTCAGACTTTGATGAATAACTCCCTTAGACTTACAAAAAAATGTAACTCTGCTTCAATGACTGGAAAAGACAGAAATGGAATCTCCATATCGCTCTAGTCTAGAAAGTTTCCAAGATCTTTGGTTCCTACAGTGATGCCTTCAACCATTTGTTCATGTTCTAGGTTCTTCTATTTGCATAATTCAGCAGGTGCAGTTCCACAATATTGCCTCCCAGAGGACTTTGTTTTAAAAACAAGCAGTTCTGCACCTTGCCATGCCAGGTTGTTTTTCTAAACCAGTTCTGGTTTATGTTTTGGACCTTGAAATGGCTTGTTATTATTCTCTTATGTTACCTTGTATTGCACTGAATTATCTGGTTTGTTAACTCTAGCCTCTACTTGTTCCTTGTAACATACAACTGGCAAGATGGGCTTCTAAGACATCAAAAACTCTAGACAACCAAGTGACCAAGGGTGAAATGAGCTGTTATAGTTTAACACAGGGGTCCCCAACCTTTTTTGGACCGGGGACCGGTGCCAATTTTTTTTTCTTTGTGAAGACCAGGGGGCGGGTCGGGCTGGAGGCAGGGGCGGGGCTGGGGTCAGCAGGGGGAGGGGTCGGCAAGGGTCAGCGGGGTCGGCAGCAAATTTGGACTCGCCTCATTTTTGTGCAGTGCGGGAGTGTCCGCGGCCCGGTGGTTGGGGACCCCTGGTTTAACAAACAGTGTCTGGATTTCTTGAGCATGCTTATTCTACTCTCCACCTTGCTGCACCTCAATGCTTGACCAGTACACAGTGACACATTCAGATGAAGTCTTCCCTGATCTTTGAAGAACAATTTGAACACATATAACACCTGCATGGATTGAATATCTAAAGGCTTTTTATACCTCTGAGCTTTAACTGTTCCCTTTTACAGGGGTACATTA
Source organism: Xenopus petersii (assembly GCA_038501925.1). NCBI lineage: Eukaryota > Metazoa > Chordata > Amphibia > Anura > Pipidae > Xenopus > Xenopus petersii. Next base: position 92,768,987 of record CM076679.1, on the reverse strand, counting down.
GATAAAATGAACAGCGATGTAAAAGTACCTGGGGAAGCAATATGAATGTTTATACCCACATATACATTGAAATGTCCAGTGATGGATGGATTATTCTGTCCTTTAAAGTTGCACAGCTCCTTAGACTATTTCTATAATTAATAAATAAATAAAAACATTTTGTTTGTTTGTTAAATATGATTTAATGCAATACACCATATTTATTGTTTGCGTTTGCTCTTACTTGGAAATGGAAAATACCTTTTAAGGTATTTGGTTGTCTAAATGGCAATTTTACCTAAGAGAGGCACATGCCCCCATAATGTAAAATGAATGCTGCAATGCTTAATTCTTTCTATTAAAGTAGTACATATTGCATTTCAAAGTAAAACTGACGTCTGTGCTTATAAAAAATATTACAATATTACATTTTTACACTTTTTACATTTTTTCATTGGTCCCCTGACAAATGGGGGTTGTACTATACATTACTCAACCTGTAACTGATTATGTGCATTTATAATTTAAAGCAGCATGGTTTTATGCAAAATAGGGAAGTTTTGAGCTTCCTTCCATAAATATTGCATGGTAACTGATATCTAATGCTGGGGTAAGAAAAACAATAATTCCACCCAAGTACAGCCAATAATTATTTATATTCAGCCTTTTTATGCAACACAGTCTACAGATGAAGCCACTTGGATTTGTGAGTTAAATGCGTCATGACTCAGGGGTAATTGAAGAAACTGTGTTATCTTAAGTCATCTTAACTCATTTAATGCATTTAACCTTTCATTAGCATACCAAAGCTCCATTGTTCACAATGGTGAATGCTTTAATTAGATGGGATGTTGTGACGCAGTTTTCTGTGTTAAATGAGATAAATGGGATATCTGTGTTTAGTTATTCTGTGTCAAACAGACAAACCAAAGTGGCTGCATCTGTATGTAGTAAATTTCACAAAGCAAATGCTACATGTTATTTTGGTAAAATGCTCTAAAATATCCCATACCCACTACAATGGCTGTAGTTAACCCCCCCCCTCTGTAATTAAATGTAAATACATATAGTTAATTCAGTTGCAAAGTCCAAGAGACAAAATAAAATACAACCATATAACTTTCTCTGCAGAGCAGAACATGGCAGAATCCTGACCTTATTACTAATCTTTTTACGCCCACACTATGTCTTTGTAATACCACTAGCTAATTTGGGATTGTGATAATCCCTACAACAGGTATCTCCAAATTGTATATGAACTACAGAACTTCCATACTGATTAGTTGGTTTGTAGAATATACAAAACTGAGTTTTTAAAATGTCAGCAGAAGTTTTAGCGAAACTCAGTTTCTTGGATGACAAGCCAATTGTTTTAAATTAGTGCAATGAGATAGGTTTGCGAAAATTGCTTCCGTCTAGTGCGTATGAAAAACTGTCTGCCTGTGAACTGAGAGTGTTTTATAAAAGACATTATTGTTGATTCTACATGTTTTGATTATAACTAAGGTTATATTAAGTTGTACTCTCACGAGAGTAAAGCTTTATGGTATTGTTTCCCCAAATGTTATGTTCAAGCCTGGGATATCTTGGGAGCTGTAAAGACAGGTATTCTTCTAAAAATCCAGCTAGACAACCACCTAAACCCCCCCCCCATTTCACTAGTCGCTTACAAGCATACAGCAATAAGGCGGCCCAATAAGTCTGTAGCGACTCTCTACACTAACCATTATCTTCCTCCTCCCCCAATGTTTTATTTTTCGGCTATATTCTCCAATATTTTTATCCCCCTTCACCCCACTGTCTTACATGGGACGGATGCAAACCTAATATATGAAGCTATGTTACTGTTTATAATTATGAAAAATGCAAATACTGGTCTAAATATGGAGAAGCTTAATTGTAAGGTTATGTGCTCTAATGTTAACGGGTTAAATAAACTAGTGAAGAGAGCCCAGATATTCTCTGAATGCAGGAGAAACAGGGCTCAGATAATTTTACACCAGGCTCACTTCCAAGAAGGGAAAACACCCAAACTAGAAATTAAAGTTTCCTAATATAGTCACAAACAATAAGCCTATCAAAAAAAGTTTAGGAGTGATGAGAATGCTACACAAAGATTTACCATTCCAATTTAAAGATAGGTTTGAAGACAAAGAAGGGAGATTACTATGTGTAAAGGATGTAATATCTGATCTTAAGGTTACATTGGTAAATATATATGTCCCTAACCATGGTCAATCTACTTTTATCCTTAAATTCCATTGCAACTTTTGCAGAAGAACTAACCATTTAGAAAAAATACCCAGTTTTCATACTGAGCAATTAATTTAAAGGAACAGTAATGCCAAAGAAATGAAAGTGTTAAAGAGTATAAATATATAAATTTACTATTGCTCTGCAAGCTGTGTGTGTGGCAGTGTCAAGTATGCAACCTGTACTGTGTCAAACCACCATCATTCTAATCATGAGATCTCAAGATAAGCCTCATATAAAATGATGGGTACAACAATGATATAGAAGTCTTTTCAGGTTTAGCATGTTGTTTGTATTGGGGTATTAGAACAGCCAAAACTATAATCAATATGAACATTTCAAAACCATATGCCTCCTTCAAAATACTGATTTGCCAGAAATCACATACATTCCTTGTCTACTGCAGGAGCTGATGGCGCAGTAAATCCCTTATATTACATTTGCACAAAGTGGACATTTTCTGCAGAATAGTTGCAACACCATTATATTTGCTTTCTGATAGCAAGGAAAGGTTTGTTTACTGTGTGTTGATTGAGTCCAGAAACATCTGTTTTCACTGACTGAGCATTAACTCGATGGAGTAATACATTCAAATACTGGCTCACTAGATGCATGCTATGTCCATACACTTTGGGGGTTATTTATTAAAGTCTGATTTTTTCTGGCCGGGGGTAAAGGGGAAATAAAAAAAATAGTGATTAAAGGGTTTGCCTTCTTTAATTCCACCTCTGGAGATGAATGCATTTATTGTCCTAAGTGCTGCCTGTATGAAGAGGATCATAATGACAGAATTCATTTTTGTAGCTCAGTACAATGAACAGAACAATGTATATAGCTTCTAGAATCCCTAAGCTCTTAACAAAACAAATAAAACTTGGAAATAAATTAAGTTTCAAGCACAATGATTAAGGTATATATGGTGTTTATACAAATGGCCTGTAGGTGTCACTGTGCACATGAGTTGTGCATGCACAGTACTTTCTATACAGCTTGGGGTGTTAGAGTGAAGCTAAGGTGATGTGTAATGGCTGCATAAACCTGCTAATAAAGCACTGTTATACTTTACTCATTCTCGGCTACCAAAAACACAACAAATTGGTGACGACATGTCTACCTCTGCAGCAGCCTGCACCTTTTATCCCAAACCCTGGTGAGCCTACCATACCTTTTACTGCTTGGATCCGTATGTTTGAAAATTACATTATTGCTGCTGACCAAGGGGAGATTTCTGCTGCTAGAAAGCGTACTTTACTTATTCACTGCCTGGGAGCAGAGGGACATCGTATATTCTATATATTACCATTACCTGATGAGACTTATGAAACTACACTTACTGCTATAAAGAACTTTTTCGTGCCAAGAGTAAATGTGGTTGCTGAAAGATATAAATTCCGCCAACGTGGACAGCGTAATGGCGAATCCACAGAACAATTTGTAGCAGCTTCTAGAGAGCTGGTTGTTACCTTTGAGTTTGGGAATCTAACAGATAAGAGACTGAATAGTGGAAAAACCAATTAATCACGCATTATAGAGAGAGAGAGACTGCTCCTAGAGCAGGATTTAACCCTTGCAAAGGCTATTACAGTTTTTTCGCCAAATTGAAACAGCAGTGGCAGAGGCTAAAACTCTCAGTCAGGGAACTGCTGGGAATGTACAGATTGTGAATTCAACACTGTGGCCTAATAATGCACAGTCACAGGCAAAATATAGTGCTAAGGGAAGGGATTAACTGCAAAACCATACAGCAAATACAAATAAAAATACTGCTTTCGCTGTGGTTCAACACAACACACTGCAAAATATGCTACGTGTCCTGCAAAAACTGTACAGTGCCGCAAATGCACAAAAGTAGGATATTTTGCTAAGATCTGCCATAGTTCTGCTAAAGATGTTCATGAAGTCACTACTACAAATGTTACAGTATTAAGTGTGGATAAAGCTGGTACAGTTATACCAGACAAGTTTATATGCACTGTCAGTGTCAATACTGCTTCTGCTGACAAGGGACACTCCATTAACCTAATGCTTGATACAGGTTCAGCTGTTTCTATATTACCAAAACTGAATTCTATACTTTAGTTTCTATACTATAGTTTCTATACTCTAAAATATCCATCATACAGTAGTTAACAATTCCACTATCACCCCCTCTCCCCAGGCCTGGTGCCTTGGGGTTATCCTAGATTCTGCCCTGTCATTCACTCCTCATATCTAGCCACTTATTAAATCATGTCACTTCCACCTAAGGAACATATCCAAAATACGATCATTTAACACCCAAGATGCTGCCAAAATTCTTATTCACTCTATCATCATATCACGTCTAGACTACTGTAACTCTCTTTTAATTGGCCTTCCCCTCCAGAGACTGTCACCTCTCCAATCCATAATGAACACTGCTGCGAGGCTCATATACCTCAGCAACCGCTCCTCCTCTGCCTCACCATTCTGTCAATCCCTGCACTGGCTTCCGTTACCTTTCAGAATCAAATTCAAATTAATGACACTGACTTTCAAAGCACTTCATGACTCTGCCCCACCCTACATCTCTGAACTCATCTCTATACACTCACCCAACCCAAAGTATTCAACTTTTGAAAAAGAACTCTAGCATGTGTTTGGGCAACAGAAAAATGTAGAACCTACCTATGGGGTAGAGAATTTACCTTATGCACTGATCATAGCCCTTTAACTACACTGCTTACAACAAAGGGACTAGAAAAAGCTGGAATGCGTATAGCTAGCTGGTCAGCAATGCTGATCGTTGTTGTTTACTATATTTGCCCAAAAGCTTTCCTACTATAGGGGGAATATAGGGGGATGTTTATACAAATGGCCTGTAGGTGTCACTGTGCACATGAGTTGTGCAGTGCATGCACAGTACTTTCTATACAGATTGGAAGCTACTGTTGATGTATAATGGCTGCATGAACCTGCTAATAAAGCACTGTTATACTCATCCTCGGCTACCAAAACACAACAGTATATGTAAAACATTATTGTTTGCAGTAAAAAAGAGTTTGGAAAGATTCTGGCAGCAGACTTCACGGCATCCAACTTCCGGGCCTTTTTTTTCTACATGATTCTGGGCCTGGGGAAACTGTGTTCTATTAACAAACCATATACCCTTCTCAGTTATATTGATGGAAAGCAAATGCAAAATAAAGAATTTCTCTTTAATAGCATTATAGCATGGTTTTATGTGTAATAGATCTTGCCAGACTAACTTAATTTCTTTTTATGAGAAGGTAAGCAGGGACCTCGAGATGACAGTGGATGTGATTTACTTAGACGTTGCTAAAGCATTTGATCCAGTGCCACACAAAAGGTTACTGGTTAAATTAAGGAATGTTGGCCTGGAACATAGTATTTGTACCTGGATAGAGAACTGGCTAAAAGATTGACTACAAAGAGTGGTGGTAAATGGAACAATTTCTAATTGGACCAGTGTTGTTAGTGGAGTACCACAGGGCTCTGTACTAGGTCCATTGCTTTTCAACTTATTTATTAATGACCTGGAGGTTGGCATTGAAAGTATTGTTTCTATAGGTTCCATGCAGGATGCTGCCACTTTGCAGAGTGATCTGTTTAAGTTGGGAAACTGGACAGCAAACTGGAAAATGAGGTTCAATGTTGATAAATGCAAGGTTATGCACTTTTGCAAAAATAATATAAATGCAAGTGTAGGGATGTGAAAACCTTAGACACCCTTACACTTTACAGACAGGCACATCCCTAGTAATATGGACACCTCAGTGGGTCCTTATTGGGACCTTGTACTTATGTAACCCCTGCAGTTCACACAGTGTACTCTAGAGGCACTGTGCCAGAGTATAAAAGGTTTAGGAACCATGTGCTCTGGGTCCATTGCTTTAGCCCAACCAAGCAGGCTGGAAGGGAATGGGTAGTGCTGACCCTAGGCGCCTTGGCCCTAGTAATTAGACAGCTATACTCATTTTATAGATCACTCTAGGAGTGATAGAGAGGTTATTTAGTTGAGAAGCTCAAGGCTCTGACGAGGAGATTAGAGGGATTAAGATCCCAGGGTATTACTGACCCAGAGTAAGGAACCAAGTGTTGAGATAGGGATTTCAGGAGCTCCCCTAGTCTGCCACTGGACGATATCCTGAAAACTGGGCAATACCCATCACATGCTGTCAACTTACTCTCTGCTGTATATTCCCTAGCCTGTGGGGATTCAGCCTATACGTGCTGTGAGTATATGCTTCCTTTATGCTGCTGTGTATGTTCTATACTCCATTGTGGATCAATGTGCTAAATGATCTCTGTGCTATTGTTCAATAAATATTGTTCTTGGTTCAACTGTTAAAGAACTACTGGCACCCATCATTGTGCTATCGCACCAGGTTACAGTTACACTACACCCTTGCCTCCACACTGTTGCGAGGGCTTACCCCTGAGAAAGAGAGCTCATCTGTGGTCTCAGCCCACCAAGGAAAGTAGCTTGAACTGCTCTAGCACAAGTCAGTTTACTATAGGCTACACAAGTTATATACTAAATGGAAGTGTGTTGGGAGTTTCCTTAAATGAGAAGGATCTAGGGGATTTTGTAGATAATAAGTTGTCTAATTCTGGGCAGTGTCATTCTGTGGCCACTAAAGCAAATAGAGTTTTGTCTTGCATAAAAAAGGGCATTAACTCAAGGGATGAAAACATAATTATGCCTCTTTATAGGTCCCTGGTGAGGCCTCATCTGGAGTATGCAGTGCAGTTTTGGACTCCAGTCCTTAAGAGGGATATAAATGAGCTGGAGAGAGTGCAGAGACTATGTGCAACTAAATTGGTTAGAGTTGTTAAAGGGTTTGCTTTCTTTAATTCCACCTCTAGAGATTAATCTGTTTGCTGCCTCTATGAAGAGGATCAGAATGACAGAATTCAATTTTGTAGCTAAGTACAATGTACAATCCCTACTCTCTTAACAAAACAAATAAAACCTGGAATAAATTAAGTTTCAAGAATAATGATGAAGGTATATGTAAAACATTATTGTTTGCAGTAAAATAGGAAAAAATGAATCACTAGTATGGAGAAAAAAACACTAGTATATAAAGTCGCTCACATAAATCTTTAAATCCTATAAATTTATAAATAATTAATTTTGTTATTTTGCATATAATTAAAATAAGAGAATCTGTTATTTGCTGGACATGTTTAATTCAAAAGTGACAGAATAGCAAGCATCGGGCTTTGCCTGCAAAACAGCAGCAAACAAAGCCAGGTACTGTAACTGTTTATCTAAATGATGTTTAACTGGGAGTATTTGAGTCTCATTTACAAACCATGTCCCATTAGTAAAGACACGTTATAGCTGAATTTATAACATTGATGTTTAATAAGGGAGTCACATAAAGGCAGCATCATAGAAGACCACTTCTTGTACTGTACTGTAATAAACAGTGGGACTTACCATATAGAACCCAAGTGGATGCATCATACCATTAATAGAATATTACAGCTCTTGTGAAATTATAAACAGATAATCTCCATCTATTATTCATGTGCCTATGTCGCTACAACTACTGGCAAAAAATTATGTCAGACACTGTTATCTGCCGACAAAAACTATCTTATATGCATATAAGATGCTAGAACTCAGTGGAAGGTATATATACTCACCTACCACCACTCATAGGTCTCCATAGATGTCTGTCTCTGCTGCACAAGGAAAGAGTAAGCTGCACTTAACTGTAGGCTGCCAGTCCACATAGGAGCTACCAATAGTCAATCACATCCCTTATTTGGCACCACCCAGGAACATTTTTCATGCTTGTGTTGCTCCCCAACTCTTTTTTACATCTGAATGTTGTTCACAGGTAGAAAATGTTTGGGGTCCCCTGGTTTAGAGGCTTCAAGGTTTTTGACGAGCAGACTGACTAAATTGCTTGTGCAGATTTAAGGAAAACAATAGGTGCAAAAGTGATAGGTACAAATAATTTTATAATGCTTAGATCAAACTCTACAACAAGGCATGGAATGGCAATTCCATTTGCATCACGGGTTAATGTAATAAGCATGTATCTGTTCTAGGTTTAGAAAATTATGGAAACAAATACGATTTTTACAAGAGACCAGGAAGAAGCTATGTGCAGGTTTGTCACTAAAAGTTAATAGAGCTTTCAAATATGTTGCAATGTCTAGTATGACATCACTGTATTAGTATTGGCAGCCTAATCCCTGAATGTATTAGTGAATTAAACAATATTTGAAATTGGGATACCTGCATAAATTATGTTCTCTAGCAAATCTGTATCTGTATTAACATTGTTTTATTATTAGGTAAAATCACTTCTTGAACTTTCTTTCCAAAATATTAGTGACAGAGTAAGATTCTGTTTGCCGATAAATAAAAGGATAGATTCACCATTGGTTTGTCATGAAGTAGATATCCATGTGCATGTTACAAAGCCTGTGCTGTTACATTTTCCGTGGGAAATCCTATGAAAGCTTGGCCCTTCATCCGGCCTTCTTTCATGAGGCGAATATCAAACCTACAAACAAAAATAAATGCTTTGTTAAGAGGTCAGTCTTTAAAAGTAAAAAGTTGCTTATTAATCCGTTCTGCAAAAACAAGAATATTGTCACATAAAGCCTTGTGTGGATGTACCACATGTTGTCAAAGAAAACAGGGACATAAATACATTTTTGTGGGTAACAATAATAAAAAAAAAAACAATAAAAAAAATCATTGACTGTTAGTTGGAAGTAAATACAGGTGGACAGTTTTCTAAATATTTTTGCCCTCCCAATAACACTTAAGATAACCATACATGTACCAATAATTGCAGAGGCTTTTGTATGCTTATTGGTACATGTCCCAGTTAATATTCATATACTATGGATATTGGTCAATTTGAAAATCAGCAGGTTGTTGACACACATTCCCACTCTCATATTCTGGCTTATTCCTGCTGGACACTTCCATGTCATAATCATCATCGAGCTCTGGCAAAGGTGGGTTTTCAGAAAGGTCTGGTGGCACAGGGGGGTATGGTGTAGGTAGTGCTACATAGTCTGCATACTAAAAAAGAAACAGCTGCATAATAATGACCCATTTTGTCCACCCCAAGTTTTTTCTTCCTGCAAATGAAACTAAGCACTAAGCATGTGAAGGAGTGTCAATGTAGTGGAGATGAAAGAAAAAGTAAGGAAAGAACTAAAGGAAACATCTTATATCTTTTTTCAATAATGACAATTAAAGGAGTAGTCAAGCTTTATGGTTATTTATCTTTATGTTGGGTTACCCTTTTCCCTACTGCTATTTTAGGAGTCCAGTTTTTACTGTATAAGGCACCCCTTCACTTTTTTTAGATGATTGCTGTGTTGCACGTAGCAGTGATGAATTCAGTTTCAGTAATATGGGCAGTGCCAGGCATCATTACTGAAGCCTAATCCATGGATGGGTGCCCAGAGTAAGGCTAAGGCATGGAAAACAGCACATTCTGCATCAGGAGAGGAGAATCGCTTACCAGAAGCTGAACTGACCAAATTTGTAGTGGCTTTGTTGATGGCCATACTATATTTGGGTTTCTTTGTCTTTTTAATTATATGAAGATTTTTACAGAAATCAACTTTTACATGTCTGATGTCAAATCAGTGCATCAACATTCTATTATATTATATAGAAATAATTTATATGGCACCTTATGGGTCACCAATTATGTCCCCCAGCAAAGTCTATTTAAAAACAGAATTTTCTGGCCATAACTATGCAGTGGATAGGGCTGAAGTGGAGAAGGGCAGGATTCAAATACAACTGGTTGGTACATTGCACAGAACTGATTAAAAAAGAATTCTTACACACAAAACAATTATTTCGTAACGCTTACCTTCACATCATGTAATTATATAATCACCTTGGGAAAAGCCAACTGACGACTGTATTACATAACAGTATGATAGATTTGAAGTGGAATGTATTCATTTGCTGAAATATCCTAAAATGTTTTGGAACTGTACAAAAAAGCCCCAAAGAACTTAAATTCCTTCAACCTGAAGCTGTAACGGCAATAATTCAAAATGACCAAAGAGCCCATAATAAGAACCCAGTGATGTCAATCTTTAGGTTTTAGGAAAGGTTAAAAGGCAACTAAAGCTTTAAGACAAATTAGACTTCTTGTCAGGTACTCACTGCAGGATCCGACGATCGGCGCTCTGCGACTCCAGCGTTGTGCGTTCCAGCATGCGTCAGTGACTTCACGATGGGGCGCCGCGCGGATTCCAGGGAGCCAGGCGGCGCAGCGTGATGACGTAGGCGTCTCCATTTAAGTCTGCACAGAGGGGAATTCCAGTGCTCGGACATCGGCTACTTTTGAGTAAGTTACTCTCTTATATATATATTGAACTTGGTTTTTGACTTGCTTCTGCACCCTGACTATTCTACTGAATTAACCCTTGGAACCCTGCTTGGATTTGAACCTCTGTTGGCAACTCTGCTTGCTGTTTGACCATTCTCCTGCATTAACCCCTGGAACTCTGTTTTGGACTTGAACCTCTATTGCCAACTCTGCTTGCTGCCTGACTATCCCTCTGTGTTAACCCTTGATACTTTGTTTTGGACTGATTATTGTTGCCGACCTTGCCTGCCTTCTGACCACTCCGCTACGCTTATCCTTGATACATAAACTGTGATTTACTGTTGCCGACCCTGCTTGTCTGAAGCTTCCACTACTGTTAACCCTTGTTATCCAGCCTTGGGGGCTACTACTCTATCGTTTGGAACGCCTGCCGAATCTCTCTGCGCTATGAAGTTCGTGATCAATCTTAACCTTGGGCGGATCTTCAACTCTTGTTGGTCTCCACGCCTGAGCCTGTGTTCATCTGACATCAAGTCACGTTATCCAGCGCCGAAGTCACACTACAGATCGGTGTATCCAGCTAGATTACAGGCTCCCATACGTCATCTTCACTGGCCTCCCTCCATACCTATTTGGGGGTAGAACTGGTGAGGGAGCTGTACGAGTTGTCTTCCTCAACGTCAGTGGTTCCACCTGCATCGGTAAGTCTGACAGTATGTCCGAGCCATATCAACAAGAACCACATGAGGAAGCCAATATTCTCGAGACTTTGTCCCAGCAAATGGCGGCTCTGACACGAGCGGTCCAAGACTTGCAAGGTGGTTACCAAAGCATTCAAGCCTGTTTAACCGAACTTCCAGTTGATGAAGCTGACAGTTCCTCTGCATCTTCTTCCGGGTGACTTGAACCAAAGATTTGTTTACCAGAGAAATTTGGCGGGCATCGCAAGCACTTTCGGTCCTTTTGGAACAGCTGCAGGTTACTGTTCTCCATGAAGCCCAAAACTTATGCCGGTGAAAAAGTTAAGGTGGGAACTGTCATTTCTTTTCTTCAAGAGGAACCCCAAACTTGGGCTCATCGCCTGTTGGAGCTAAATAGTCAGCTGCTGAAGGATGTTGAGACTTTCTTTGCAGCCATGGCATCTCTATATGATGATCCGCAGCATCCGGAGACAGCGGAAGCTGCTTTACATGCCCTCACGCAAGGGAAGCATCCCATGGAAGATTATGCTGCAGAATTTCGGAGGTGGGCTGTTGACACAAGCTGGAACGAGTCTGCCCTCAGACATCATTATCGAGTCGGCCTGTCAACTCAGTAAAAGGATGAACTAGCCAGAGTGGGGTTTCCTGTTTCCCTGGATGAACTCATTCAACTTACCATCCAGATTGACAGACACCTGAGGGAGAGACGTACTGAGAAATATTCTGGTCCAGTCTCCTGGGTGGTCCCTAGAGCGCCCATTCCTGGTGCCTTACCTGCTCCTGCATCTGTCCCTACCAGTGAACCTGAGCCAATGCAACTTGGTTTAACTCGTCCTAGCCTCAGTCCAGAGGAGGGATTAAGAAGGAGGCGTTTGAATCTCTGCTTATACTGCGATTCAGCGGACAACTTATTACGGACTTGCCCTCTTCGCCCGGATGGTAATGTTTCCTCCAAAGGGTGTGGGTCGGGAATACCTTTACATTTTGAGAATGCCCATATTTCCCTTTTGCTCTCATTACAGTGGGGAAGAAAGCAGTTGCAAGTAGCAGCGATCATTGATTCAGGAGCCAGTGGCTGTTTCCTCGATTCCTCTTTTGCTCATTTCCATGGTATTCCATTACGTCCAAGAGCCCAGCCAGTGATGATCAGAATGGCGGACGGATCACCTTTAAGCTCTGGACCTGTTTCTTTCGCGACCAAACCCTTAAATGTGTTAATAAACAAATCTCATCTTGAAATCATTCGCTTTGACGTGGTCCCTTTGCCTCTGTTTCCAATCATTATTGGGTTACCATGGTTAAGGGTTCACAATCCTATTATTGACTGGGCATCAGGGAAATTATCGTTGTCATCCTCTTATTGTCTTAAAAACTGTTTCAAAGAAAAGTCGCCCGCCTCTCAGCAAGCGTTGGTCTGTGTCTCAGAAGGAGATTCGAGGTTATTGTCTGTGGTCCCAATGGCATATCACGAATTTTTGGATGTCTTCAATGAGAAACGTGCCGATGTTCTTCCTCCGCACCGGGCATATGATTGTCCTATTGACTTACTCCCGGGTTCACCTATTCCGTTTGGGCGTATTTTTCCTCTCTCTGAGCCCTCTCTGAACTCAAGGTTCTACAGGACTATATAGATGAAAATCTGGATAAGGGTTTTATTAGGCCCTCCACGTCTCCAGCAGGGGCAGGAATCTTCTTTGTCGAAAAGAAGGACCATTCACTTCGCCCCTGTATTGATTATCGTGAGTTAAATAAAATTACTATCAAGAAAAGATATCCTCTGCCCTTAATTCATGAACTTTTTCAAAGATCACGTTCAGCGACGATTTTTTCAAAACTTGATCTTAAAGGAGCATACAGTCTAATTTGAGTAAGGGAAGGAGATTGAGAGTGGAAGACCGCTTTTCGCACTCGCTACGGACACTACGAGTATCTTGTCATGCCTTTCGGTTTATGCAACGCACCAGCAACGTTTCAGCATTTCATAAACAACATTTTTCGGGACATTTTAGATACCTTTGTGGTGGCCTACTTGGATGACATTCTAGTCTATTCTTCATCATTGGAGGATCACCGTAGACACATGCGGGGAGGTATTTTTTCGGCAGCGTTCACACAACTTAGTAGTCAAATCAGAAAAGTGTGAGTTTGAAAAAGATCAAATTGAATTTTTGGGATTCGTCATCTCTACCAACGGTGTCTTTATGGACTCTAAAAAAGTGTCTTCCATTCTTGATTGGCCAGCTCCTAATGACCGCAAGGCAGTGCAAAGATTTATTGGGTTCTCTAATTTTTATCGCAAATTTATTCACAATTTTTCTGGCATTATCAAACCCCTCACTGATTTGACTAAACAAAAGATCAAGTTTAAGTGGTCTATTCCAGCACAAACAGCTTTTGATCAACTGAAGGAATCTTTCACCACTGCACCTGTCCTTACGCATCCTGAACCATCTTTGCCCTTCATTCTGGAGGTGGATGCTTCGGAGGTCGCTGTTGGGGCTGTTCTCTCTCAACGGTCTGTTCCTCAAGGCTTGTTACATCCAGTTGCTTTTTTTTCCAAGAAATTATCTGAGTCTGAACAGAATTATGATGTTGCAGATAGAGAATTGTTATCAATTAAATTGGCTCTGGAGGAATGGTGACATCTATTAGAGGGTTCGATACATCCAATATTGGTGCTTACCGATCACAAGAATTTGGAGTATCTGCGCTCGGCCAAAAGACTTAAACCTAGGCAGGCTCGATGGGCCTTGTTCTTTTCTCGTTTCCAGCTCCATATTACTTATCGGCCTGGGGCAAAGAATGTCAAGGCTGATGCCCTGTCCCAGATGTTCTGTCCAGATTGTTCTCGCTCAGAGGGGCCTGATCCTATTTTGCAACCAAGTAATTTTTTGCTTATTCAACCCTCCTTACTACAAAAGATAAGGGAACATAGTACTTCTGACTTTATTCCTGGAAACCCCGTGTTGAGGGCACAAGAGGGCCTTTATTACTTTAAGGACAGACTTTTTGTTCCACCAACACTTAGATCGGAGGCCCTGGTTTATGTCCATGATGCTCCGCTTGCAGGGCACTCTGGTTTACGTAAAACTCTTGATTTGGCCCGTCGTCACTTCTGGTGGCCCACGTTGGGTAGTGATTGTGCAAAGTATGTTCGCACCTGTGAGACTTGTGCTAGATGCAAGGGATCTACCACCAAACCTTTTGGTCTGCTACATCCATTACAAATACCTAAGCGTCCTTGGGGCTCCATTTCCATGGATTTCATTACAGATCTCCCCTCTTCGGAAGGATTCTCCACGACTTATGTTGTAGTTGACCGTCTTACAAAATTGGCTCATTTCATTCCTCTTTGTGGCATTCCTTCTGCCCCTAAATTGGCCAAAACATTTATCCAAGAAATTGTTCGTCTTCATGGTCTACCTGAAAATATTGTTTCAGATAGGAGAGTACAATTTACTTCCAAATTTTGGCGGGCCTTGTGTAAAGGTTTGCAAATTGATCTGTCTTTCTCTTCAGGATACCATCCTCAGACTAATGGGGAGACGGAAAGAACGAACCAAACTCTGGAGCAATATTTAAGGTGTTTCTCATATTTCCTCCAAGATAATTGGACCTCACTTCTTCCAATGGCGGAATTTGCCTATAACAATTCAGTGCATTCTTCCACCAAGCAAACTCCCTTCTATGCCAATCTGGGTTTTCATCCAATGATGATTCTAGGAGTACCACAGTTGGTATCGGTTCCTGCGGCACAGGATAGACTGGACTTTTTAACATCCAACATTGCAACCCTTCGTCAAAATCTGCGTAAGGCTCAGTTGGACTTTAAAGATTTTGCTGAAAAGAAAAGAGGTCCAGATCCAGAATTTAAGTTGGGGGACAAAGTCTAGCTTTCAACTCTTAATTTAAGGTTTAACTGTCCAACAAAGAAGTTGGCTCAACGTTTTATTGGACCCTTTAAGATCCTACGGAAGATTAATCCTGTGGCTTATGAAATTCTGCTTCCAAAGACATTACGGGTCCATCCAGTCTTTCACTCAGCACTCCTGAAGCCGTTTGTGCCGAATCAGTTTTCTGGTCGAAGGTCCTCGGTCCCTGATCCTATTATTGTCTCTGATCATGAGGATTATGAGGTAGAGTTGATTCTGGATTCCAGGATTAGAAACAGAAAGGTTCAGTATCTCATCAAATGGAAAGGGTTTGGTCCTGAAGAAAATTCGTGGGAACCTACTGCTAATGTTCATGCAACCAAGCTGTTGGAGGAGTTCCATCAGCGGTATCCTAACAAACCTTCACGTCCAGAGGCCACTCCTAAGGGGGGGGGCAATGTCAGGTACTCACTAGGGATGGGTGAATTTTTTCGCCTCGTTTCGCCGAAAAAATGACGCCCATAGACTTGTATGGAGACGTGCGTCAAAAAAATAAAGACGCGCAACAAAATAATTTCGCCACGCGACAAATTTTTTTTGACGCCCATAGACTTTAATGGCCGTCTGCGACATTTCGACAGCTGCGAATTTTTTGCAAAACGAAACGGGTCAAATTCACCCATCCCTGGTACTCACCGCAGGATCCGACGATCGGCGCTCTGCGACTCCAGCATTGTGCGTTCCAGCATGCGTGTCAGTGATGTCACGATGGGGCGCCGTGCGGATTCCAGGGAGCCAGGCGGCGCAGCGTGATGACGTAGGCGTCTCCATTTAAGTCTGCACAGAGGGTAATTCCAGTGCTCGGACATCGTGTTTCCTGGCTACCTTTGAGTAAGTTACTCTCTTAAATATATATATTGAACTTGGTTTTTGACTTGCTTCTGCACCCTGACTATTCTACTGAATTAACCCTTGGAACCCTGCTTGGATTTGAACCTCTGTTGGCAACTCTGCTTGCTGTTTGACCATTCTCCTGCATTAACCCCTGGAACTCTGTTTTGGACTTGAACCTCTGTTGCCAACTCTGCTTGCTGCCTGACTATCCCTCTGTGTTAACCCTTGATACTTCGCTTTGGACTGATTATTGTTGCCGACCTTGCCTGCCTTCTGACCACTCCGCTACGCTTATCCTTGAAACATAAACTGTGATTTACTGTTGCCGACCCTGCTTGTCTGAAGCTTCCACTACTGTTAACCCTTGTTATCCAGCCTTGGGGGCTACTACTCTATTGTTTGGAACGCCTGCCTAATCTCTCCGCGCTGTGAAGTTCGTGATCAATCTTAACCTTGGGCGGATCTTCAACTCTTGTTGGTCTCCACGCCTGAGCCTGTGTTCATCTGACATCAAGTCACGTTATCCAGCACCGAAGTCACACTACAGATCGGTGTATCCAGCTAGATTACAGGCTCCCATACGTCATCTTCACTGGCCTCCCTCCATACCTATTTGGGGGTAGAACTGGTGAGGGAGCTGTACGAGTTGTATTCCTCAACGTCAGTGGTTCCACCTGGATCGGTAAGTCTGACACTTCTATAATATACTAGATTTAATGTACAAATACTAAAAGTACAGAAGCCAGTTACTTTAAAATTCCCGGACTTAAAAGCTGTATCCAGAATTGTGATTGGCTACATTAAACTGTGCATTTCTATGAAGCAAAGAGATTGACTAGTATGATTTCTTGTTCATATGATTCTGTTTGCAGAAGGGTTTATATGATGCAGACATGTTTGATTGATGTTACTCTGGTGATGTTGTTGGATGGGATAATCATCAGTCAATAAAGTTTATGAGTTTTGAAGATGAATTTCTGGCCATAAATGTCACAGTAAAAATTGGCATAATAACCACCATAAACACTCAGTACATGCAGCAGGAATGTAAAGGCCAAGGAACACATACAGTTTTTTTCCCACTGCAAATTGTCAGAACTTCAAATGCTACTACTTTCATCTAACCCGCTTTACATTCAGTTAAATGTAAAGCCAAGTGGGTCACCTGGCATCTGTTACTAGCCCTTGCAAGTTCAATGGCACTGAAAAGCACTAGCAGTGAGTGTGGAACAGCCCATGGTGCATTCCATCAACTGAAAAGAAAGTTTTCTGAGGCATGTAGAAACATTTTGATTGATTAGCAGTGAAACTAATTATTGTCTAGTTCAAAATAATGGAATCTGTAACTGTGGTGAGCTAAAACTACTCTGTGTAACGTCTCACCCTGGTGGTCTAGTGGGGGGACGGCAGGGACGCCTGCCGGCCCCTCGGCGGGGATGCCCGCCGCACCGCGTTGTTCCTTCCCTTGTGCGGCTCTCTCCTGGTGTGCGCGCGCATGCGCACTTCCGGATTTAAAGGCGCATGCGCGCTGACGTAATGACATCAGCGAGCAATGGTGCCAAATTCAAAAGTCTTAAAGGGACATTCCCTCAGTTTGTCTTTGCCCGTGATAGGATTTGTTCCTGGTGCTTTAGCTGTTGCTATTCTGTGTGAATCTGATCCTGATTATCTGTTTTGAATCTTGCCTGCCTGTTTGACTATTCTGATCTCTGGAACCTGACCCTTGCCTGAAACCGACCTTGACTCTGCTTAATCCTCCTGTTTGACGTTCTGGTTTGACCTCTGCCTGTTATTTGACTCCGATTCTGCCTCAACCCATCTGATTGATCACCTGGTTTTGACCCTTTGCCTTCCTGACGATTCTGATATCCGCCTGCCTCGATCCAGCCTGTCTGACCATCCGCTTGCCTTGACCTTTTGTACCGTGACCTTCGGCCTAAAGACTCTGCTAAACAGCCGTGCCCCTTTGCCAGCCAGAACATCTCGCCTTGCACCCCTCGTTAAGTCCAGGTGGCACCCAAGTAAGCTGAGGGCTCCTCCCGAAGTCCAACGGTGGTCACACTACTGGTGAAGCCGAGCCGAGACCAGGGTGCTTGGCATTTGTTCTGGTATCGGGTGCCGGCCATGACACTCTGATAATTTTGTTGCCCTGAAGCAATTTATTGGCATCAGTACCCTATAGTTTGTAAAGGAAACTAAGATTAAGGGTTTTCGACTAAACTTGCTGTGCCTACATCTGATCTATAATTGATTGAATTTGCATTTCACGTGGGTCTGTGCAGAGCATCATATATTTCAGTACACAAGCTCAAGTGCAGAATTTGGGAACCCAACAGGAACATACAACATTTACTGGTAAATTCTCATTAATGAAAAATGGACTCAAAATGTGATGATAAAAGAATGTACATACATACATACATAATGGACAAAGTGTATCAGTGAAAAGAATATGTAACATATACAAACACCAGCTGGACTGTTCTCAACTAAAAGTTCCGTGTGTCCAGCAGGTGTGCATATAACTAATATTTCTATTGACTTTCCAAGCTGCATAACTGTTGTTTACACATAAGAGCTCCATCAAAAAACAAACTCTGTTACCTGAAATGACCTTGTATTATATAAAGGAATATAAAGGAATTTAAAGGGATACTGTCAGACAAAAACCACCACTAACTCCAATAACAAATGTGCAGGAAAAATTCAGGGGGGCATATTTATTGTGCTGCGTAAAACAAAATTTACTGAATAAACTGTATAAAAAGCTGTGTAAAATAAATAGCCAATTTATGAAGGTGTGTGTAATTACACCATGCAAACGCCAGATTTGCCGCTTTATTTTACATTGCTTCCGATGATGTGTAAAAAATTTATGACTGTTTTTAAGCCAGTTTTGAAGCCTGACAATTTGTGGTGTATTATTCCCACTGTATTTTTTTTTAAACAGCACAATAAATTTGCCTCTAAGATTCCTGATGCCAGGCCCTCAAAGAAGGCCAGGACTCCAAAACTAACTCCTTTACTGCTACTATACAAGTCAGTGTATGTGTGTCATGTGATTTGTGGGTCGCAAAAACTATGACCCACGCCAACTATAACCTGCCTTTAGGGAATCTGTACCCAGACACTTTAAACTTAACCTGAACCCACTGGTGATATCACTGTGAAAACAGGGTCTTCCACTGACATCTCCAACAGAGAGGACTACTACAATGTCAATTTGTGACACATACTGTACCTCTTTTCCTATTTGCTTTTCTAATAACAATTAATGTTAACCTAACAAATTGATTATTGTTATTGTTGCATATCATTAAAAAAAAACATTTAAAATACTAATCCATGGTTTGGGGCTATTCCTCTTTCGATGGATTTGATTTGGAGGTGTCTTGTCTTTTGCATCATCTGTTTTCTCTGCACTAAATGCAATACAATTTAATAGGGTTATTATCAGTTGCCAAACGAACTTCAAGAAAATCATATAAACAATAATCTGAGTTTGCCGCAAAACAAAAATAATATTTAAAGGGACAGTGACTCCAAACTAACCCCCTCCCATTTTGATATCTTACCCCTGAATCATCAATAAATTATAATGAGTTGGGATTTCACGTTGGGAGTTGTGAAGTTTCAGTGGAATCCTTAGGTGTCTCTACATTTATACCCCAGATCCCAACTAATCCCATTGTGCTGCTGCAGTTGGCAAGGGATGCTGGGAACTGAAGCTTAAAATATGTGAGAAGACTGACATTATAAATCAGGCTAAAAACACATCCTCTCTAGGAACTGGTGTCTAAAGCAGGTCTATTTATGCACTCCAAACACACTGTGGCACGCCTATAGTAACCCATAGCAACCATTCAGAGTTAGCTTTTGTTGTCATACAGATGTATTAGGAATAACGAAGGTAAGATTTAATTATTTGCTCTGGGTTAATGGCTACTGTAATGTCCCATTTCCACATATGTATAACTTTATTTGTAAAGCGCTGTTAAGGAGCCGCAGTGCTGTACAATGCATAAAAGTACTATACTGTATATATAAGTATACATGAGGAAGGCAAATCACATAATAAATTTATACAGAATTCATATCAGGACAAAAAGCTTAATTGCTATGTGGTAAGAGACACAGTGGGAAGGAGGTCCTTGCCCCATAGAGCTTACAGTCTAAGTGGATGGGAGGCTAACATACAGGCACAAATTGGAGATGAAAAAGTGCACAAGGTAAGACATAGTCAGTAGACACAGGACTAGGCTAAAATTCTAGTGCTCCAAAAGGTAGACACTTTTTCTTACAGCGGAATTCAGGGATGGAATTCCAGAGGGAAGGAGGAAGGAAGATAGAAGGGTTTGAGATGAGAGGTTGCAGTGGATGTGGATGGTGTGAAGAGAAGGAGCTCTGAGAACAACGGGGAAGACAACCAGGAATGTATAGTGAGATGAGAAGAAATGTAGTGAGGAGAAGAGGAGTGAAGGGCTTTAAATGTTAATAGAAGGGTTTTATATGCTAACCTTTGCTTAACAGGCGGCCATGCTAAGGATTTTAGTTGGGGTTAGGCAGGTTCCGTTTTAGAAAAGAGCAGAAGGATCCTGGTAGCAGAGTTTAAGATTGATTGGAGGGGAGAGAGATGGGAGTCAGGAAGACCGGTTAGGAGGAGATTGCAATCGTCTAAAAGGGATAAGATATGGGCATGGATTAGTGTTTTTGGCTGTTGTTTGTGAAAGAAACGGGCATATCCTGCCTATATTATGGAAGAAGAAATGACAGGTTTTGGCAGTATTATTAATATGATTAGAGAAGGAGAGGTCAAAGGTGACCCCCAAGCAGCATGCTGAGTTAACTGGATTAATGGCCATGCCATCAACAGTAATGGTGAATGGAAGAGAAGGGCTCGGTTTGGGTGGAAAAACCATGAGCTCAGTCTCGGCCAAGTTGAGCTGGCGTGGGCTCATCCAGGAAGAGATGGGCCCCCCATAGGGTTGTCACCTGGCTGGTATTTTACCGGCCTGGTCTGTAAAAATGATGGTTGACCCCAATGTGATTAACAGGGAAACAAGATAAATATATAGGAAGGTAGTTTTTTCGAAAAAAGGTGGCAACCCTAGCCCCCCTCCGTGCAAATGTCATATAGACATGAGCGCTAAAACAGTAACCGAAACACTTTGGGCCAAAGAATTATTAATTAGGGCCCTGTACAAGTACAAAATGATGGCCAGGTTCAGCCAGTGGAAATTATCTATAAAGTTTGGCATTCAGTCTTTGGCCCCTGTGATGGTGGCTCTGGTTGTCCCTGTGCTCAAAAGGAGGTCAATACAGAATGGGTTAGCATACCTCTGCAAGCCTGTGTTCCCAGCCTTCTCCTGTCAACTGTGCTTTAAATAATATAGAGAATGGTGTCACAGTATTTTCTTGCAAAATGGGCCTGCAAAGAAATGGGGCATTTAAGGTGTTGTCTAGTAAACAAAAGCACAGGTGGGAGATATGGATTTGCTGAGAGTGTGTGGAAGAATCTACAACCTCACTCATCTTAACACTTGGGGATGCTTGGGAATGCTGTGTGCAAGCCAGGCCTGAACCCCTAGCATCAGTGCCCACCCTCTTTAATAGGGATGTAGCGAACGTCGGAAAAAAAGTTCGCGAACATATTCGCGAACTTGCGCAAAAATGCGAGCGGTTCGCGAACGGTTCGCGAACCCCATAGACTTCAATGGGAAGGCGAACTTTAACATCTAAAAAAGACATTTCTGGCCAGAAAAATGATTTTAAAGTTGTTTAAAGGGTGCAACGACCTGGACAGTGGCATGCCAGAGGGGGATCAAGGGCAAAAATGTATCTGAAAAATCTGCCTGTGTGTGCTTGGAAGAGATAGTGTAGGGGGAGAGCTGTTAGTGATGCTAGATGGCAGTTGGTTGAATAACACACTGGGCAAAAAATGCCTACAGGGCAAATAATGCCTAAAAGGTCAACTTATACACTACTACAGCGGTAGTAAAATAAAAAAAAGTAGAATAAAAAAAAAATGAATATTAAAAAAAAAAAAATTAAAGTTGGTGCTGCTGAACTACTAGGAGCAGCAGATTAGCACACCAGTCCCACTCCCCAACACTGCTAGACTAATAGCACTGGGCTCTTATAGTAGTAGTAGTAGTAGTAGTAGTAGTAGTAGTAGTAGTAAAACAACAAAAAAATAAATAAAAGCAGTCCTTACAAGGACTACTGTTATTGCAGCAGTCAGCAGATGAGATCAGAAGCAGGACAGCTGCCCACTGCAGCTACATACAGAGCACTGCAGTAGAAGGTAGATTACTAGCCAGCAAAGCTACCTAAGCTTAAATGTCCCTCAAACCCCTGCAGACTTCTGTCCCTCCAATAACAGAGCAGTATCAACACGATTACTAGCCAGCAAACTTTCAACTGTCCCTGAAATCACTAACAGGCAGCAGCTCTCTCCCTACACTATCTCTTCAGCACACACAGGCAGAGTGAAAAAACGCTGCAGGGCTTCGGTTTTTATAGGGAAGGGGAGTGGTCCAGGGGAGAGCTTCCTGATTGGCTGCCATGTACCTGCTGGTCTGGGGTGAGAGGGCAAAAAAAAGCGCCAACAATGGCGAACCCAAAATGGCGAACGTCGCGCGACGTTCGCGAACTTCCGGCGAGCGCGAACACCCGATGTTCGCGCGAACAAGTTCGCCAGCGAACAGTTCGCGCCATCTCTACTCTTTAATGCTTGTGGCACCATAATTGAAATGTGGTCTATCATCAGCATGCCTAGGGGTTTTCAAATAAGGCTTTTTTCTGTAATGTGAAATTAACTTATTTTTTTTTATTACCTGCACCACTTAAAGAAGAAAAGCCAACCTTCTCCCATCCACCCGCTCTGATGTGTATCTGCAGTGACAGGTAGGTGTCAGCCTGTATGCGCACAAAGTTTATTGTGGTGTAAAAGCATGCATTTTATTTTTACTGAAATCATTAAGATTTTGTAACCCTTTCTTGGTACTCTCGTGTAGAAAATCACATTCACTTAAAAAGCTGTCTCCTGTAGCAACTAACAGTTAGGCAGGTTAAAATAGAGTTACAATGTTACTAATTCAGTAGCCCTGAATTCTCTTTGCATATGTGAGAGATACTGGGAACAGGGATTTACTGCACAGTGACTCCACCTAGTGGACGCTGAGAAATACTTTTCAGAGGAATTTCCCCAGAAAAATATAATACAGTTTTGCAGTAACACATACATTTTATAGACAGATGAAAAGCAAATAAATGTTAAGTACAATAATATCTATCAACTAACTAGCACAGTCCTTAAAGGAGAATTCAACCCCCCCCACTGTGATATGTCCCCACTGGCCCCCTCCGCTGGCCCCCTCCGCTGGCCCCCTTGCTAAGTATTACCCCAGAATTGTGTCCCCTGTAGCATTAGTGACTTCAAATGCAGAGTGAGCACAGTGGAGCTCATGGGCGCCATCTTCTGGCGCTTTGATAATCTTCGGATCTTGTTCCGGCGCTTCTGCAATTTCCATTACGTCCAGCCCATGGGCAGTTGTAATGAACCGGAAAACTGCGCATGTGCCAATATGCCGATCACTCTACGAGGATTACCGAAGCGCCGAAAGATGTCGCCGGTGAGCTCCGCTGCGCTTACTCTGCATTTGCGGTCAGTAATACTAAAGGGGAACACAATTCTGGGGTAACACTTAGCAGGGGGAGGCAGGGAGGGGGCCACCAGAGGGGGGGCAGTGGGGACTTATCACAGTGGGGGGTTTAGTTCTCCTTTAAGGTACCACAGTCCCACACTCTTCTCCGGCAGGGGATTAATAACCACACAGTTCAGTTCAAGGCAAATGTCCCTTTTCAAAACTCTTATACCCCATGTAGTGCTACCTTCCCCTAAGAAACTATCCATGGAACTTAGTAGCATTGCATGAGGGTCCCTATTTATTCATAGGTCTAGGTGCAACATGCAAAGAAAAAAAACCGCCACGGTTTTCCAATAAATCGTGTTTCCTCCTTAAACTTTGTGTGCCACTAGGCACAAGCTACAACAAGGGTAGAGTTCATAAATAGATTTAAATAGTTTGCTAGCTGTGTTAATGTAATTGTAGGCATTCCATTACACTTTCTTTGGTGCAAGAAAAAAGCAGGGCTCAATTTTTCTTTAGCGTAATACGCTTTGTATTTGAATACCAAAAATAGGAAACAATGGGTGGATTCATGCTAAACACATGAGGTGCACTTGGTTTCTGTATAACATGCACTTGCTCAAGTCAGTGAGGCCCACCACTGGTCTCAATTTCTTATTGTAAAGATAACATAGAATTTCAGGAGTCCAAGCTACTATTAAGGTGGAAACTTATGGAATAATGTGAGCTGATATCTATGCATTTCCCCCAAAAGAAAAAGTATAACAAATGAAAGCTAGATGCATAATAGCAAGGGAGCTCATCAGTAGGCTAAACACTGTCCTTAGTTAGTATTACTGCAGAACGCAAATACTTCTCTCTGAGTTAGTTTCTGTATTTCCCTAGATCTTAAAGGTGCAGCCCATGTTGGTATTGAAATACTAAATGGAAATATGCTCTGTTTCCTTTTAATATTGTCACAAAATTAGCACTTAGACATTAAATGGGATGGATGTAAGTTCATTTATTTACAGTATTTATTCTTGATTATCAAACATTAAGGGGAGTTATTAAAACTCAATATTTTTAATAATAAAAATTTGACCAAAGCCCCATCCATGATCTGGCTTCATTTACTAATAATTTGTATTGGAAATTGTCCGTGTGGGAAATGTATCTACAAAATCGTGCCACGATTCGAATCATGCTACTTTTTCAAATTATTGCCTGAATATCTCGAAACGAAAACTAAAGAGCTGAAACTTTCCACAATCATAAAGGCAAAAATCATACTCTAGTTGTGAAAGTTAATGTACTAGTTAAGCTGGAACCTGGAGTTTAGTTGCTGGTAACAATCTGACTCTTCCATAAAGTAAGAGAGCCCAACTAGTCCCAGTTTCTGCTGTTCTAGCTGGGATCCTACCAACTTCAGAGGTCAGAAGTTCCAAAATGAGGTACAAACAAGGGTCAAGTGATGAGGAGTCAAAACAGGCAAAGTTCTTGATGGACGCCAAGTTTTGTAGTCAAAGGGCAGGTCAAAGTCAAAAACCAGGATTAAAAACACACAGAAAAGCTTGAGCAGAATCTGACAGAACCAGAATCCAGCTTGGGCAAGGAATAATTGACTGAGCAGGTCTAAATAGGGAGGTTTGGCACCAAAACTAAAACTCAGGAATCAGGAAGTAAGGGCAAAATAAACCCAAAAACAAAGATGCCACCTGCAGCTTCAAAACGTGCAACTGTGCATGTTGTGATATCATCACACATGCGTTGCCACAAATTAGGTATTCGTGCATGCTTGCTTGTGCCAGGAACAATGCTTTCTCTGGCCGAAGCGCAAAGCGCACAAAATTATTTTGACAGGTTTTAGTTGGAGTATTTTCAAATTTTAATTTTTAATAGCTTTAGAGCATAATAAATTCCCAAAAATTCCCAAAAAATTTCTCTAAAAATGTTTCTCCTTCAAAAACTCAACCAGAAAAATTTGAGGTTTAATAAATAGGCCCCCTAAGTTATTCAAATCAAAAAAAGTTTAAAATGATAAACTATGCTAATACTTCTAGGCTGTTTTATAAAGAACTGTGTCATCAGGGAAGCTGTACTAGTAATTTTTATGAGCAAAAATCTCGACAGTGGACAGCACCTTTTCATAGATAAAAAGCCTTTATTGTTGCATGGCTACGACCAACGATACAGTAACATTTCGAGCCACGTCCTGGCTCTTTGTCAAACTAACTGATACATTTATCAGACTTCCTTTTAAAGCACTCCAAACAGCGCCCTCTGGTGTGATAAGATAGATACAAATTATGGTCAATTTAAAACAACACACACAAAGTTTCCAATATTATACAATGTAACGGTATTAATGTCAATGATATATTCTGTTGCCACTGGCACTTATCTGTCCATGTAATCCGAATTGTTCACTTTTTTGTGTGTAAATACATCTGTAAAATATAAATATTAAAATTGCAATTAAAATAAATACTGATATATTGTCTGCAAATCGTATTCTTTGTTTAGGCCTTTAGGGGTTAAGGTTTCTAGGCGTCGGATCCAATATGCTTCCCTTTTTAAGAGTTTTTTCGCTCTATCACCACCTCGTCTAGGGCTGGGTATGGATTCCACTACCTGAAACCGCAGTTGTTGTACCCCATGGCCCATCTCCACAAAGTGCCCCGCTACCGCTTGCTCAATCTTTTTGGTTTTAATGGCCGATTTATGCTCCCTTATCCTCTCCCTCACTTGGCGGGTGGTTTGTCCCACATACATAAACCCACATGAGCATTTTATTACATATACTACATATGTAGATAAACACGTGTGATACCCATCAGTGGGGATGATGGACAGTCGACCTTACAACCAAGAAAAAATGGAACGTTTCCATGCTTGAATTGCAATTGTTCCACTAATTGTTTGAGGGGTCAGACTGTCTATCATCCCCGGAAGGGAACCCCCATCAAAATCAAAGCAAAATCAAAATTTATTACAGAAAATAATTTTTAAAAAACTTGGTTCATTTGATTATAATGCAGTTTATTTGTTAACTCCACTGGGTTAGAGACCATTGCCAAGCATTAAAGGACAGCAAGATCTGTTCAGATGTTGTGCCAAATGAATATCTCGGAGGCATCAATCAGCATATTCTGTATTCAAGCCAAAAACCTCTCTATTTTTTCACTGCACTTCCCCACCAGTTTATCATATGTCTCTGCAATAATTTTGCAAGAAATAGATCATGGAAATTTTTAAACTTTTTTTAAGAAAAATAAATATATGAGCCAATTATTCATATAATAATAAACCAAACACTGTAGCTATGAATGCCCAGCACACCTGTCTGTATAACTGAGTGAGTCAACCGTGGCATAAGCTGCTTAATTGCTTATTAATACTGAGAAAGGGAAAAAAATGATTGGGTGGGCAATACACAACTCGTTTTACTGCTTTTTTATGGTGATTATTAATATGGGAATACATATTATGACATGAGATGTAAACCCTTTTGGCTCATATTTAGCATAACTTTTACTCTGCATATTGAAATAAATTATTATCATTTTATGGCTGCTTTGTGTAGCAAATTAAGTATAAACCCTGCACTGATTAAACTTAAGTAGGTATCCAAGTCCTGACTTAAAATTTAAATTGCCCAAACCAAAGCGATGCAGTGTTAAAAAATGTGATGAACAAATGAGGTGTTTTGCGCAATTTAGCTGCCAGTATGCCTAGGAGTCAATGGGATGGCAAAGTTACACTGCAGTTAAGGCATTCTTAGTTCTGCAATAGCATTTACATTGCCTTACCTTCTTAGAAAAGCTAATTTTTACTATGTTAAATTGTTTTTAGAGAAAAAGGTTACCATGTTGCCATTTTTTCCAGACATGGTGCTCCTTAGAGAGACATGGGGAGGGCTCTAAATATATTAGTTCAGTGCTGTCCAACTGGTGGCCCATGGACACCCACATGAAAGTCTGCTTGCTGTGTCTTCTTACCATGTGTTAGATTTAAAAGGTATCAGTACTGACCCCTGCATCATTTACACTTTAAATTCAGACTATATACTCCTGAATTGTTCACACCTTTAATCCCCTGCATTGTTCACATGTATGACCCCTCTATTGTTCACCCCACTAAAACCTTGTACTGATCACAACTGAGACCCAGACTGAAAGTGCACACATTGTTTACCTGTTCACACTACAGACAAACTGCTGGAGGAACACCAGGTCCTGATAAGTTTCCCTGTATTCTGCCTGCCCTATGCGTCTTGTGTCTGCCATACTCTGCCTCCACTATGCTCTGTGTGTGTGCCATACTCTGCCTGTCCTATGTTCCCTGGGTGTGCCATACTGTGCCTGTCCTATGCTCCCTGGTTGTGTCATACTCTGCCTGCCCTATGCTTCCTGTGTGTGCCATACAATGCCTGCCCTACACTCCCTGTTTACCAGTCTCTGCTTGACTTATGTTCCCTGTGTGTGCCACACTGTGCCTGCCCTATGATCCCTGCGTGTGCCATATTCTGCCTGTCCTATGCTCCTTGTGTGTGCCATACTCTGTCTGCCCTATGCTTTGTATATGAACCATACTCTGCTTGTCCTATGTTCCCTGTGTGTGCCACACTCTGCCTGCCTTATGCTCCCTGTGTGTGCCATACTCTGCCTGCCCTATGCTACCTGTCTGTGCCATACTCTGCCTGCCCTATGCTCCCTTTGTGTGCCATATTCTGCCTGTCCTATGCTCCTTGTGTGTGCCATACTCTGTCTGTGCTATGCTCCCTGAGTGTGCCATACTCTGCCTGCCCTAAGCTCCTTGGGTGTGCCATACTCTACCTACCCTATGCTCCCTGTGTGTGCCATACTCTGCCTGCCCTATGTTCCCTGTGTGTGCCATACTCTGCCTGGCCTATGCTCCCTGTGTGTGCCATACTCTGCCTGCCCAATGCTCCCTGTGTGTGCCATACTCTGCCTACCCTATGCTCCCTGTGTGTGCCATACTCTGCCTACCCTATGCTCCCTCTTTGTTCCATACTTTGCCTGCCCTATGCTCCGTGTATGAGCTATACTCTGCCTGCCCTATGCTCCCTGTGTGTACGTCATACTCCTTCTGTGTGTGCCATGCTCTGCCTGCAGAAAAATTACCTGGTGATCTTTGGAAATACTTGTTAGGGGGTCCCCAAGGTGTTTAATAATGTGCTGGGGGTTGCTCTGTTATCCACAAGGGTATATGATTCATATGGATTTAAGGGTATGTCTGAATATGGTTTCACATATGAGTGATATCCCTGCAGTCAGCACCAACCATTTGGTTTTTGGTGTGCTACGACCATTAATGTGGATATAGTCTTAAAAGTTCTTGTGGTAACATGGGTGGGGTTTAAAGTGGGCATGGTTTAAAACAAGGAGTGGTCAAAACTGGAATCCATTACCAGCCCTCCACCATGTAATCCAGAAAAATTCCAGCCCTTGGTACCACAGAAATTGGACAGCACTGCATTAGTTGATGTGGATGTCAAGGGGTTAATAATATTGACGTCTGCATTTCTGTTTAAAAAAATTTGCCACTGGCAAAACCGCACATTTTGTAGCAAACTGTATTGGGTGTTTTTAAAATCAATATTTTGTGAAGCCTATTAAGTATTTTACAGTCTTCTTTGATCATTTCACCATTGAAACTACAGTTTCATCCTATAGAGAATATTTTATTTTTCTTTGGCAAACAAAGCAATACAAATAGAAATAAACACGGATTTGTGTGCAGAATATAAATTCTATAAAGAAAGTGATTTGATTACAAAGTCAAAGGCATGAATTGTAGTAGTTTCT
The DNA here is from genome assembly GCA_038501925.1 of Xenopus petersii. Classification (NCBI taxonomy): domain Eukaryota; kingdom Metazoa; phylum Chordata; class Amphibia; order Anura; family Pipidae; genus Xenopus; species Xenopus petersii. Next base: position 92,739,511 of record CM076679.1, on the reverse strand, counting down.
ACTGGTTTGTACAGGGGACTCAATTTATTTTGAATGCTATAGCCTAATAGCTTTGGGGTGCAAACTTACCACAGCCTCTCTATTGAATGAAAGCAATAAAATGATTGTACGAAAAACAGGTTAAACTGAACCTCCTGTTGCTGTAGACCAGTGCTGTCCCACTGGAAACCCAAGGGTCAGAAGGTATGTTATGCCCTGATGAGCTGACAGTGGACTCCATAGATTATGTTTATTGGTCCAGATATCATCTGTGTATACCAGGGGTCCCCAACATTTTTTACCTCTCAGCCACATGCAACTGTAAAATAAATTGGGGAGCAACACAAGCCGAATAAGGGTTGTGGTTGGCTATATGGTAACTCCTATGTTGACTGGCAGCCTACAGGAGGCTCTGGTAGGCAGTACACCAGGTTTTTATGCAACCAAAACTTGCCTCCAAGCCAGGAATTGAAAAATAATTACCTGCTTTGAGGACCCTGGGAGCAACAGCCAAGGGATTGGTGAGCAACATGTTCACTTATTGGGGACAAATGGTGTAGACCAGTAGAAGATTGTTCCCCCTCCCTCTGATTAACCAAGAGGAGGTCAGTTTCTGTTGGAACAAGGGTATGGTTGGTAACAGAGGAGTGATATAGTGAAATCAAGCATAAACCCAGATGATTTTAATTGATAATGGGTGCATTGTACTCAAAATATTCAAAGGAAATATGTGTCTTATGTTGTTTTGTCAACTGAAAACTATTTTAAGCAAAACAATAAAAACATATTATAATGATTTGGCAAAAAAGTTTTTACCATGCTGCTATGTTTACCCTCAAAAGGAAAAATAATGTATGCAACAAAAAATAATTTAGAGCTGATGAAAAGTCGACATATTCTACAAATATGTTTCCACGCAATAAATAGACACAAATTTAAACATCTAATTAGCATAATAAGTATAAAAAAAGCACCCAGGCAATAGCCTAAAGCAACCAATCAATAATTAGCTTTGTTTCAACCAGGTACAAGAAGAATAATAAAAGTCAAAAATTTGGTTAGCTGCCATGGTTTAATGCCCCAATGGGCCCCAATAACTTTTTGATTACACTGGACCAGTTCTGCTATGAATCCAACATTCTGCAGTGTTTTCCAGTTGTGCAATGTGTGCCACTAGGGGTCACTACCAGGCCAAGTAAATCCTTCCTGGTCCTTAACATAAGGGGTTGTATATAGATATATATTGGATAATGAATACCAACTATAAATAAGAAATATATAAGATGCCACATGAGAGTTTTTGGCATTATAAAGGCAAACAAATGCAAAGTTATATTTTTTTTTCTTTAGTATGTACACTGTAGTGTGTTTCGCAGATTTTGCGCAGCTTCACAAAATTTCCCTCTCTCTTTTCCCTCTCTCACATTTTCACTGGGCTCTGAGCCTATTACAGGTTTGCCTGTAATATAAGCTGATGCTATAGGGCTGAATATTAAATGCTGATGCTAATTGTGTTGGTTTTTGAGCTGCTATGTACTAATAATTATGTTAGCCTATTGTGACATTTATATTATACTGACAGCAGCACAGAGCATGTGAGCAGTGAATCAGCAAAATAGAAGATGGGGAGCTACTGGGGCATCTTTGGAGACTCAGATCTTTACTGCTTAAGGGCTGTTGTTCCCATTGACTAGTACAAAGGCCTAAAACATACTGTAGTGTAGTACATTTCTAGCTACTTCTTTAGTTAAAATGATACTGACACTAAATAACTACTTTTTAAAATATGAATGTACATTAAAAGTCACCTATAGGTCATGCTGATTGCTGACCTAAACCTGACTGTTTTGCCAACCTGACTGTCCTATCTCAGCCTGTCAGTTAAAGTTTCTAATGCTAACGGACTCCTGCTGCACAAATATGGCAGCCCCCTCATAGGAGATCACAGGGAGTCAGATAGGTAATGTAAAAGCATTGGGCAAATACTTTATGGCACAATTACAAGAAGCATGCAAAGTAAGTTTTATGGTAGATGTAAAAAATCTGGTGTCAGTATCTCTTTAAGCTTCAGTTGTCCTTTAAGGTAAGGAGATGCTAGTGCAGTACTTAAAGTATCTTTTCATGACCTGGTGCAGTTTTCTTCAAACTGGCCCAAGTAAAAAGTAGTGATCTATTTCACTGAGGGGAAGATGAAGTGCCTAACGTTTTGTGCCCCCCCCCCCCCAGTAAAATACACTTTACATGTTCTTTAAGAACCACTGACATCTACGTTTAATGTAAACTGGAAAGGAAACCATTCTGGCTGTAAGCCAGGGCAGCTGTGTAAGGTATGTTGTCTGGGGTTCAAAAATGAACCACAGTAATTACTGCTCAGAGCTATTTAAAGCTTTACCACTATATACATGTATAGAAACTGCTTCACCTGTTTTATTGATGTTTATGTGAGACAGAATTGATTTTTGTGAGTACTCTACTCGCCAGGGACTTGAGGATATATCTACAGATATCTGTGGTTATTTAGTTCATAACCCCACAACTGTCATAGATATTGGTGTGTCAAGTCAACACAAGATTGGTACAACACACCTACTGTATATATGAAATTATCCTAAAAATCCAAATGCTCTTATGGATTGTAAGGAGCCATCACAAATATTTATTTTTCATATGGTACACTTTTTAAAAGTAATTTCACACAAGCACTACTAGAGTATTTCATGATGTTACAATATGGAGTGCAACCTCTTACTTTGTTCTCATAGTGGGTGAAGGCATGGCAGACAAATGTAAAACACTCTCACTCACTTACACATCATAAAACCAATATTTTTTTTCTAGGTAAACCCTAGTTACTAGGAGCAGCATACCAAAATTATCTGCAGGTCTGCACAAGTAAACCTATATAGCATATCCACATTGTCTTTTTTGCTCTATGTAAAATTTACCATCTTGTGCTATGTAAAATCACCACTGGATGTCACTGTTGCATAGACAGAAACAGAAACAGCTTTGGAAATTTCTTTGATAAATTACATTTCTTAGTAGACTGGCACAGCTGCCATCAAATCACAGTTAGGGTGCACTTCTACACCCTTCTGTTCTGAAAGCTACATTTAGCCCTGCTTCCATTCCTTATTAGGTCATACCAGGGGTTCATTTTTTTAAAACTGCTCCAACTGGCCCCATTCCCCATAAATGTGGCTTCTCTTGTGCCTTTTACAGTATAAAACAAAACTTGCAGAAATACTATAATATAGTATTGCACCCACAATAATTTCCATGCAGCTTTGATGCTGAGGATTACACAAACTATTATACCATCCTTGGAAATAATACATATGATATCATCTCTCTCCTTTACTCTCTCTATCAGTTGTGGTTGTGGATATCAATATTAAGGCTACCATATCATTTAAAAATGCAGTTATATATACACAGCATGATCCAGTTGCAATATGAGAAAGCATATGCGACCAAGAAAGAGCTTTCTGGCCAAAATCAGAGCAGTATTTGTGACACACCCTCGTGCCCACACCGCACAAATTGCCAATTCTACAGTGAAGTGAATTATGGGAAAACGTATTGCAGGAGGGCCCAGATTTAGCTATTACTATGAGATCACGTATCCAGAAATCTCAGAATTACATAGAGTTCATTTTAAGAAAATACTTCAAATTTATAAAAATAATATCCCTTCTCCCTGTAATAATAAAACACTATCCTGTACTTGACCCTAACTAAGCTTTATAAATCCATATTGGTGGCCAAACAATCCTATTGGTTTTATTTCATGTTCGATGATTTGTAGCAGATCCCGAGCATTCTGGATAACAGATCGATTACCTGCACAATAAATACATGCTCTGCTTTAAGCGCCATATTGGATATATATATGTCTAATGTCACAGGAAGCGGCACAAAGTATTATCAATAATGTTTTATATATATTCTTTCCAGTCCAGTTTTGAAGACACTGGGGGCAAATTCACTAAAGGGCGACCGATTCGCTGCACTTTGTGCTACTTCGCCAGGTGCAAATTCATTACCACTACATTAATTCACTAAAATGCAACGCTGCATCTAATGCTGGCGAATTTTTGCTAGCGTTACTTTGGAAGTGCGAGAATTTCATAGTGACGTTTTGCTAGCGTTAATTTCTGCATATCAAAAGTTCGTTAGCACTCTTACATTTAGGTCAATTTGAATAGGGTGGGTACATGAAAGTCATATGGACGTCTTTATTAGTAATGTTGCCCACTTTTTCAAACACATGTCCAAAGAGCCATAATAAAGACAGAAGAGATACTCTATTGCCCTAGACATGAGCCCACCCTAAAACAAATGGGGCATGCCCCTCAAATTAGTTAAAAAAAATGTTCACACATAAATCTTTAATAGTTTAGACTTTTGAAGGCAATCCCAGTATAAAAAAAGAAAAGTTGCCAATGTTTTTACAACTTTAATGCATTTCCGGGATACAGGATATGATATCACTGAGATAACATTGAGGAAGATGTAGCTTCATCTTATCAGTTCACCTGGTCTGAGGTGGCAAAGGAACTCTGACGAAAGAGGTAACATTCAGTAAAATTTGCATCTTAGTGAATTTGAATAACGACCATTCGCCAGGGCGAAAAGAAAAGTTGACTGGCGATAGGGTGCGAATGATCACTAGTGACGATCTCGTTCGCTAGTGAATTGTCCTCTATGCCTGTTAGTGAATTGGTGATGTCCCTGCAGATGGGATTTCTGTAGGGATGTAGCGAACTGGCGATTTGGTGTTCGCGAACACCGGCAAAAAATGCGAACGTTCGCGGACAGTTCGCGAACTTCGAACCCTCGCTAAAATCGTTCGATTCGAACGATCGAAGGATTTTAATCGTTCGATCGAAGGATTTTCATTCGAATCGAACGGTTTAAAATCGTTCGATTGAATGAAAATCATTCAATCCAATGCTTACAATCGTTCGAACGAATGGAAATCGTTCGATTTTTAGCGGTCGAAGGAATTCGAATGGTCGAATGGTCGAACGATTTTTATTCGAATCGAACGCGAACTCAAAATGCGAACGTTCGCGAACATTCGGCGGACGCGAACGGTCGAAGTTCGCGCGAACTAGTTCGCAGGCGAACAGTTCGCTACATCCCTAGATTTCTGGTGAATTTTCGCTAGCGTTGGCTACTTCGCCATTTAGCGAATCTGACCCCTAAAGAAGCAGTTGATGCATGAATTTAGACGTGGCTTACAAAGTCCTTAAAAAATCTAATATATCTATATATCTAACCGGATATAGATATCTACAGCAGTAACAAGTGTCGTTGCTATAGTCGAGACCATACAATGTTAATGTTACAGGTTCAGAACATTGTCTATGCCAAGGAACCTCGACCTTTTTAACCCGTAAGCAACATTCAGAAATAAAAGGAGTTGGGGGGCAACACATGCATGAATAATGTTCTTGGGCTGCCAAATAAGTGCTGTGATTGGCCATTTGGCAGCCCCTATGTGGATTGTCAACCTACATTGAGGCTGTGTTTGGCAGTACATCTGGTTTTTATGCAACCAAAACTTGCCTCCAAACCAGGAATTAAAAAATAAGCACCTGTTTTGAGGTCACTGGGAGCAACATCCAAGAGGTTGGAGAGCAACATGTTGCTCACAAACTACTGGTTGGGGATCACTGGTCTATGCATTCACAGGAGACGAGCCTGCTGAAAGCATGTATCTTCTTACTTCATTATAGATTTAGGACATAAACTAGAGCAACAGTTCTGAAGGGGTATGTTGGGAGCTACAGAGAACTGCCTATTATTCAGGATAATGCTAAAAGACAGGAGGGCTCATTTGTCAACACTGGGCAAATTTGCCCATAGGCAGTTACCCATAGCAACCAATCGGTGGTTAGCTTTTTAAAGCCAGCTGCAAGTAGAAGAATGAATGCAGCAATTTGATTGGTTGCCATGGGTTACTGCCCATGGGCAAATTTGCCCAGTGTTGATAAATGATCCCCAGGGAGTTGAACAGCATTGTAACATCATATTGCATTTCCTAGTGCTTGGTTTGCATTTAAGCGAATTGCAATGTAGCTAGTGATGGGCGAATTAGTCCCGTTACACTTTGCCACAAAATTGGAGAAAAATTTTCAAAATGCTAATCTTGACGCCGGCGACAATTTAGACACTGGCGACTTTTGACACACATTATAGTCAATGGCCATCCTTTTAATTGACGCCAGTATCCAAATTGACGCTGGCATTGGGATTGTTGCCGACATCAAAGAAACCCTTTTAATTTATGCGGCATTTTCGCGAATTTATTCTCCGCCGGCGAAACGCACAAATTTGCAGAGAATTCGCCCATCACTAATTGTAGCCCTTTCAGGCAGAGTAGTTGTAAATTGCCATTTCATTTTGTCGCATAGAATTTTTGAACAAATATTAATACACTGTTGGCATTCATCTAAAATCACGGTGAACATTAGCACATAGGAAGTACAAAGTAATCTGTCATTTTTATGTAAATGCTCTTGAGTTTGTCCAAACACAGCCGTGATCAATTAAGCAGCGTCTGGTGAAAAGACTATTGTAAGCTGTTTCAGAGAGTCTATGGGCTGGGCTGTTGCTGAGATTGTCCATTGGGTATCCTACAAAGGTAACTTCACAATGCCAAACTTTTTCACTGATTGATCTTATAGCGAGGTTCTTTATTTTTTACTTTAATGTATTCAACTTTCCCATGATCCAGAAACCAAAACGACTTTGAATTTTAAAGTAAAGCACTTCTGCATATTGTGAGCTCTACAACTCACTCCTTAACTGCATGCTGTGATATACATTCATATTCAATGAACACTCTGTAAGGCCAATGGCACACGGGTGTTTTTGATATACACAGCCTTTTCATGGAGAACTGGTAGATCTAAACAGCAATTCCAAACACTGATGAGATGGAAACATTGTTATGGTACATTTTATTTCCATTATGTAGGTATTTCTCAGGACTGCTTACTTCTGTGGCCTGGAGATCTACCTGCTACATATGGGAAGCTGAGTTTTTACAAAACCCCATAAAATCTAAATTAGAGCCTTTTTAAATATGCCCCCTTTTGTATGAAAGGTACAGAATTTCAGTGAGAAGTTTATTCTTGTTTTCACAAGATTGTTTTCATACAAATGAAATGTTGCATCCTCTCAAAACAACTTAGAGAATGTTTTTGTAGAGTGCCTGATAGTTTGAAGAGCAGTCAGTAGAATGCTCAAGAATCCATCAACGTTTATATCATGGATAGTATCATACTGACACAAAAACATTTTTATAGGCATATAGTTCTTATCATAGGAAATGGTATCACAACTGAAAATATTGTTGGGCCAAGACTGCACTCTAACATTGATGTGGTCCTCTCTATACAGCTATCTATGGGCCCCCAGAGACAATGATAGTAAATATCAGCCTAATTTGACCCATGGGTGGGCAAACTCATTTGGTGACTCTGTACAAAAATGGAGATGTGGAAGCACTCTAAAGGCTAAGTAATAGTATATTTAAGTAGTACACAGAATGCTACTATGCAGTAAGACTTTTTATACTATGGCCGAAAGGCAAACAAGTTAGGGATCACCATATGGGGTTTACCTTGACGTGGTATGGTGGCTTTTCAACTTTATGATCATAACTTTGTAACTAAAAACACTTGTTTTATAAACTTTTGAGACAGGGGACCAGGGAATGTGCATTAAAACTAGCACTTCCATTATACTTTAATATACTATTACTTAGCCTTTAGAGTGCTTCCACACCTCCTATTTTGTCATTTGGTGACTCCACCAAACAAGTGGATATCATAGTGTAAGCTCACCTTAAGAGGAACATATCGCTATCCCCCAGTATCTGGTAGTTTAAAACATCTGGACTCGCAATATAATCTTGAAACATTTCACTACCCATCAGAGTGGAATCTTTATTTAACTGTAGGAATGGTAGGGAATTCCCTGGCATTTTATACCCTTAAGGGCTGAAAAGTGAAGAAGTGGAAGAAGAAAATTGCACCATGGTGCACCTACTGAAATACCCCAGTCCAGTGAAGTTTTGGGAAATTAGAAGTGCTGACCTGGGATATGAGGTAACTATTAATCACCAGCAACAGTAATTTGAACTTTCCCACTCCTTTAATTGGGAAACCACTGTGGTAAAGATTTGTTTGCTTAATGTTAATGACAAGCAGTGTTGCAGGCCCCCTCCTCTATTTAGAGATAGTTGTTCCAGTTTGGCCTTCTTCACATCTGAAGGTTATTCAGTAAGCCCAGTCACTACTAGATACAATATCTAATAACCTGGATTAAAGACAACTGTTGTTAACCTTATTGATATATATCTTTGGTGATTATTTTTCTTAGCAAGCAACGTTTAAGAAGCACTTGGTAATAACTACAAAGTTTTCTACTGTAAATAATCTCACAACCTAATCATAAAATGTATTGTAGAGACCCAAAGGGTTAATTCCCTACAGAGAGCCACAGTGCTGAGCTATGGGGTTTCCCAAGGGATGGGGCCAGAGCATTGTGGGTGCAGCATGGCAGATACCAGAGGGTACCACAAGGTGTTGCTGCTGCACCACCTTACTATAAAAGGGAGAGCCATGTGCTCAGACAGTGATTACAGATTTCTGCTGTCTTACTGCTGGATGTCACTTCTTGGAGGAGAGAGTGAATCCAGCAGCCATAATGTAGAGGCAGGAGACCTCTGAGGCAGGGGTAGGAGACCCCATGCCTCGGATCTCGATCAGGAGGGATTTTCCAAACCTGAATGTGGAAATTGCTCAAGCTATAGACAGTGCTGGGAACTACAGTTCAGCTATGGATTCATCAAAGCTGTATTTCTTGGATAAAGATTTTCATCGCTGTGGATGCCTGTTTCTGCTCTGTGTGAGCATGCCAGCTCTGTGTGTGAGCCCTCAGTGAGTCTGCCTGGGGAGAGTAGAGGAGGTAAAGGATCCAGCTGGGTTTCTATTGTGTCACAGGCTGTTTGTGTGCCTGCCACGTGGGAGCCAGTACCTTGTCCATCGGGAAAGGTACTTGGGAAAATGTACCTGGGACCATTTGTGCTCTTGTTGGGAAAAGGGACAGAGACTCTTTGTCACCAAAGGAGTAGTGTGGGACTTTGCCTGGTAGGGAATTACCAGGATAGGACTGGCACAGTGTCACCAGGGTAGTGGGTCATACTTTTACATGCATATGTGTACTTTTACAGTTTATTTCCCCTTTAATCTGCACTTCCTTGTATAAAGCTGCTATTTTTATAAAGCAAGTGTCTGTATATTGAATGTTTTCCTAATGGGCCCACCCGCAGGTGTATTCCCGGATCCCATTATGTGGAGGCACTGCCAGAGAAGAGTTTTTCCAGTACCCTTTCACCCAGCAAGGGGGACTCAGGACCTGTAATTGGTAAAAAGGGGTTACAGTATTTTGCAGCTGCTTGTACTGTACATGATTGCTTGCGTGAGGTCCATCTCCCTTTTTCTAAACTGTAATGCAGCCTTTTTAAATGCATATAGGGATATATAATTACTTTAAATTAGATGTATGAACCAGTAGCTTAAAGAACCATTACCACTATCCTCTTCACCACCAGATTAAATATATAACCGTAGTTGCCCAGCAGAACAATTATTTAGAAACACATGGGGCACTAAATAGTGCTAGGTTTGAAGTCTATAATTGAATTCCAGTTCTTTAGTGATAGGTTAAAGGATATTGAGTCTTCAGGTTTACCAGCTGTTTCTCTTACAAATACTGAACACGTGCATTAACAAAAGCAAGTGTGTCCCAGGTGAGCCATTCAAAAGCAGGGGGAAATATTTTTTATTCATACCTTTAGTGCCAGGCAAGCTGAGTGATTTATATAAGAGACAGAATTAAGCTTGCTTTTATGGCCTTTCCTACAGAGAAAGGCATTCAGAATATGATAACAGGGAGAACAGAAGCAGTACAATCAAGCTACAGCAAAAGAGCAATTTATATGATTTCTCTTTTTCTCTATTTTTCTGACCATTTGAACAGCTTCATAGAAGTTATGATAAAAACTTTTTGCTATACCAGAATACTATGTTCATAAACTTGAAATAGAAATATGTGTTTGTGTGTACATGGGTGCAGGATGGGGGCAGAGTCTACCAGCAGTAAAATATAGATGCTGCTAAATCCAGGGCCAAGCATAAGGGCACATACAATACTACTAAAGCATTCATTTGGCACATGAGACACCCCCACAAACAATATGGTAGCTTCTCACTCACCTGCTTATTCTGCAAGCAGCACCCTACTGGATTCTCAGAGAGTTGATTGCTCTTCACCGCAAAGCAGTATGCTGGAGAACCTAAGGCAAACATCAGTCATGGTCCAGATAAAACATATGCTTTGTAAGCTATGCTCCAGAACCATGCTCCAGGGGGACATCAAACAAATGTTAACTGAGAGAAACTGAGAGAGAGTCCCATACTACATTACAAACAGATGAAGTTCTAGACCTAGAAAAGAGGTCTCCTAGAACATATTGAGGCTCAGAGGGATACTGGAATCTGTACAATCTTTAGATCTAGAGGGGTATTCACTATAGCTAATGAAATCAATTTTACCATATCTACATCAGGTCAAAAAACAGATGACCACATTCACAACGTACCATAATCAAGAACTGCATCGAAAAAGGAATCAAGAGACATCCTACTCAAATAAGTTTTTTTTAATAAAACAAAAGAAAAGGTGTTGTTTTCTGCTAGAAAAAAAGAAATATGGCCTGTTAAGTCACAATAGTTATAGTCACACCTCTCTTGGGCCGCACTAGCTAAAATAAAAGTCTTAGCAAGAGATGATATAATGCCTCAAGATACTGAAAGACAACAGGCATACAGGAAATCCCCATCACTGTGTAAGTGAATGTATGGCTCATTTAGTAAACAAAGGTAAAGTGCAAAAAAATCTGAAAAATGTGTCATGATTTGTTCCAGCGTAATTGTCCCTGTTTCAGACCATCACAACCTTATGCAGCAGATAAAGGAAGACAAAGGGGATTCAAATTAAAAATTAGACATCTGTTTTTCAAATTGCTGTATTTCTTTAATGCCGCCCTGCAAATTGATATCAATACCCACAATTGTCTTTACAGCATAGTCTCTGAAGTAATGTTCTGAAGGATTCTGATGCCTGATCTGAGAGGAGCTCCATGTTTTTCTTCTTCTGACACTGCTCTGCTTGAGGAAATGAACATGTGTTGATGGAAAAACATGCAAAAATGCCCAGTTTCCGTAATCATGCTGGGTTTCAGGTCAAAAAGCCTGGCAACTTTTAGATTCTTCTGGATCCCATTCCTACATATATTAAGAGGTAATGGGTCCAGGCACCCTCTCACACTACAAAAATGCAGGTTACCTGAAGACTGGATTCGGTTTCAGCATCCTGCAGTGCAAAATGAGCTCTACACATCCAGTGGTAGATGAATAAAACCTAAAAGGAGAATATGAGTTGTTTCCTATACAACAGGGAGAAAACTGAATGAAAAGAACTTGCATAATGATGTGCTTGTCTCTCCAAACACAGGAACATGCATAATGACCATTATACTTCACCATCAAAATCATGACAGTATCCCTTTAAGTAAAGGCTCCCTTGGACCTAACAAACTGGCACACCATGCTATTATAGAATTTTAATGGGCTTAATGTTACATCTATAGAGGTAAGATTATGTTTTGTCCATTAGCAGGACGTTTTTGTTATGTTTGTGCCTTTAATCCTTTTAAACCTTTGAAAGTTGCTTACGTCTTTGGTGATATATGTCATGTGTTTTTTGGTACTATGCAAATATGAAACTACTTTTGATCCCCTGATATTTATATAATATGCATTTTCTGGAGGGACATAATGTTTGAGGACTGCTAAATTAAGCTGTAGCTTCTAACAGTAGCTATGAAGCATTGGCTTTCCTAATAAAGGCTTATGAATCCAGACATATTCTGTGCTACAAAAACAAGTGTAATAAGAGGAACACCTTTTTTAGACATTTGTGATGCCTAACTAGCATGACCCCTGAGCTCTGTTTTTATATTTAGAGAATTTAAAGTTTGCTACCCTTGTAGTTACGCCATTGAGTAAATTAAAGAGTAGCATAATTTAGAGCTTGTGAATTTTATTTGTGACAAATGTTTATCAAGTAAAAGTTATTAGACCAGAATGCATATAAAAATATTGATAAAAAAATATATGTATAGATTACAGATCGGTCAAAGTTTATAAGGTATAGGTTCCAATCATGAAAAGTATAACATCCTTTGGGTATTTAAAAATGGTTGTATAGTGGAGGTCCAAATTATACAGTGCAAAGCCTGCAGGCTTTCACTGAACCCATTCATTTCCCTTTTCTGTGACATGGAGCAGCAACAGGAAACTAACTTAGGGATGCAAACTCTATTTCTGCGTTGAGGTGACCACAAAAGAACATTTTTTTCTTCTGTAACTGATCCCAAGGTAGGCCTCTTTCAAACAAACCTGCTTTGTTTTTTTATGTTTCAAATGTTTTAATATGCACTCAAGGGAGCAGGTAAAGAGGGGGACTGAATGCATGAAAGATCCATCTAAAGATCCATTACAGTCCAGTGATCTGAACTGCTGTAGCTTCTATAGTCATTGAGAGGTATATTTTGATAAACGTTTAAAATTACACTGAATGTTGTATAGTTTGACAAATGTTTACAGGAGCTATGGCATAGAGCTGCAAACTACAGTCACGTTTAGTGATGGGCGAATAATTTCAGCAGACGTGATATTAAAGGAGAATTAAACCTTAACAAATATAATAAGGCAACAATGTTGTACATTACGTAACGGGCTTCACTACCAGCCAAAGGCAACTATAGCCCAGCCGAGATGAAGATCTGTGCCTCCAAATTTGTCCCTGTAGCTCCCCATCTTCTCCTCTGCTGATTCCCTGCACATGGGCTGTGTTGCTTTCCGTTACCAGAGCCTAGGGACTGACTTACAATATAATATATACTTTATATAGTATATAGACTATAAAGAGCAGATTTACTAAGCTCGAGTGAATAGTTCGAATGCAAAAATATTCGAATTTCGAAGTATTTTTTGGGGTACTTCGACCATCAAATTCGAAGTAAAAATCATTCAACCGTTTGATAATCGAAGTACTGTCTTTTTAAAAAATCCTTCGACTCAATACTTTGCAAATAAAAGCTACCGAGTTGAATGTTAGCCTATGGGGACACTGTAGATAGGTTTCGGGCACTTTTTATGATCGAATAAAAATCATTCGATCAATCGCTTAAAATCGTTTGAATCGTTCGATTCGAAGGATTTTATTGTTCGATCGAATGATTTTTATTAGATTGTTCGATCAAACCTTTTGCGCTAAAATCCTTCAAATTCGATATTCGAATTCAAAGGATTTTACTTCGAGGGTCGGATTAGAGGGTTTTTTAACCCTCGAAATTCGACCCTTGATAAATCTGCCCCCTAAATGTCACGATACAAGACTGATGAGAGCTCAATTCAGATTCTAAATGCATGGCAGATATAAACAAATGCAATTTTTATCAAAATGTAGTTATCAGCCCTGTAACATCAATCAGCATACATGACATGTGACGCTCATTTTCTACTTGGTGATTAGCTTCTCAACAGCATGTGCATGTCACTGACACTTCTAACAACATCCAACATGATGAGCTCCTGTGACATCTTTGAAGGCCTGGATTATTACTTTTATTGAGATGCTAAACCTTAAGATTGGTGGCACAAATACTAACCAGGCATGGCTAACTAGATAGTCCTTAGTCCACTTCAGTCAGCCTTTTAATTTGTATATTATTTCCAAATTATACTGAAAAAAACCCACTAATGTAAATTACAACGATGAAGCAACTGCAATGCCAATGGGTACTGATTTTCAATGGGATTCTACTGTAAGAGAAATGTTTTCCCTTCATACTTCCTTTATTCATATTATTATTGTTACATTGGGGGTGGTAAGGGTTCATGTAATTTTTTTTGTTTTACTCAAATTGACTCAATGTGCTAAGGGTTAGAAAATATTTTCTGGCAGTCGGTCTTCAGGTCAAATTTAAAACCAGCGTTCTAAGTGGAATAATTGTTTAACATTGATATTAAAATGTGTATGGAAATTCCACCTCATCCACCTTTAGCTCAAAACATTGTTCCATTACATCTTATTAAATGGTAAATTATTTTTCCACTGCCAGGATTACCTTTCTTTGGACTGATTTCGATAAAAAGAAATACTAATTCTCTCTGTCTCTCTCTCTCTCTCTCAAACTGTAGATAAAATATAAGAATTATTTATTATTAAATTACCTGTATACTGGATGTTATTTTTAAAAGTAAAAGCATATAATCAGGAAAAGTGGTTTCAAGGTCATCTCTGCACAGATAACTAGGAACTCACACTGTTTGCAGTAGAAAATGATATCATGTTTGGCCATATGTAAGAAGATGCAAATGATTTCTATAACTAGCAATCATTTTCTTCTTTATTTAATGCACACATTTTTTTAAAAAAAAAAAAGCTCACCACCTGTGTTCCTTATATAAATGACCACTGTTGTTCTATGAGGAAGTATGACAGAGCCAATCTGTCAGCATTACTCTCTGCAAATGCCATCATATAAGGGATGTGATTGAATCACATAAAAATGACAGTTCTCCATCCAGCATCCTTTGTATCACGTTGAGTGAATTAGTATAATTAACCATCCTACCAAATGGCATATAGATCCTAAATATCTCTCTGGGTATTGCCAGCTTATATAGGGGAAAATACACACCCTACTATTAACTATAAAGGTTGCCATAGACGTAACAATTATGATCTTTCTCGGAAAAGATCTTTCCAAGAAAGATCATTCGTTTCTATACACACATGTAGAGAATTCAATAGAAATCTACAATAGATTTCTACTTGTATCTCACGATTCAGCACTAACAATGGCCGATGTTTGGGTGCCTTCAAAAGCACCCGATCAAAATTTTCCATCCAGCCCGATCGACAAGCCGACCGATATCCAAGTCTTCTGCCAATATCAGTTGGCTCTTTTCCTACCATAAACGCACCAAATATCGTACAAAAATTTGTTTCATGCGATATTATCTGTGCGTCGATGGCTACCTTGAGGCTATTAGAATATTATAAGATAACACAGAGAAGTCCCATGAATATATAAAAAAATATATATTTGAGTTGTAAGAAGACAAAGGTCAGACCTTGAGAGCTGCCTCTTTATGTGGGAAATGAAAAAAATTAATCAAGAATTTTGTCTTTGAGAATATGAAAAATACAATTGTTTACGTAGACTTGTTGGTGTATAAGAGGCAGTTGTCTATTTTACTTTGCATGCCCAACCTGTCAGGCTTACCAGTATAATCCAGTCGTAGAAGGAGCTTGAACCGTAGATAGTGAACCCACAAGCGCCTCACACAACCACTACCCACCTGGAGTGGAACAGGGAGTAGGGATGTGGAGAGTAGCCAATGAGACGATAGCAAGGTACAAGAGGATTAGGCAGAGTCGTGGTCAGGAAGTCCGAGGTCAAAGGCAGGCAGCAAGATTTGTAAACGGTGAGACAGGCCGAAGGGTCGAGACAGGCAGCAGAATTCGTAATCCAGGAACAGGCGAAGGTCAACAACAGGAAATCACAACAGAAGAGATGCTAGGGTTTCAGTTAGATAACCTAATAACCAGGCAATGCATCTCTAACAGAACCATGTGTAAATAATGTCTATTTGGCGCCAACTGGCGTCATTCCGCCTGCGTCGGCGTGCTGACGTCACGTCCGTCTCAGGCGCTCGCGTCCGCGTCTTTGCGTCGGCGCCCGTCGCCGGCGCCCCCGCGACCGTCGCCAGCGCCCGGCGTCATGCGCCGACGCGCACTAACGCGCCCGCGCCTGCGCCGGTAAGAACGCAGACCCGAATCCTTACATTGCCCCCCATCAAGGAGCGGCCTCAGGACACGACCACCAGAAGGTTTACCAGGATAGGTTCTATGGAATTTTTCCACTAAATCAGAGGCGTGAATGTTAGACACTGGTTCCCATGAATTCTCTTCCGGACCAAAGCCCTTCCATTTAACTAGGTACTGAAGACGTTTACCTCTCAACCTGGAATCCAGGATCTCTTCAACCTCGAATTCTTCCTGACCATCCACCACGACAGGAGGCGGAGGAGGAGCCGTACGTCCAGGAAATCGAAACGTTGAGGCCGGTTTCAAAAGTGCTGTATGAAATACTGGGTGAATGTGCCAGGATGCCGGAAGTTTAAGCTGGAACGCCACAGCATTGATTTGACGAATGATGGGAAAAGGGCCCAAGAACCGTTGACCCAACTTCCTACTGGGACAGGAAAGCTTGAGGTTAACAGTTGACAACCACACCAGGTCACCCACCTTGAATTTGGGATCCCCTCTCCGTCCACGGTCAGCATAAACTTTGAAACCTTGTTGGGCTCGCTTCATGTTCTCTTGAAGTTTCTGAAAATTATTAGACAAGAAAGTTAATCGGTCCTTAACTGCAGGAACCAAAATATCAGAAACAATGGCAGCAGGAAAGGTGACTGGATGAAGACCATAGTTTGCGAAAAAAGGGGATTGTTGGATGGAAGAATGATGAGCATTGTTGTAAGCGAACTCCGCAAGAGGAAGCAGATTAACCCAGTCATCTTGGAGGTACGAGGAATAACATCTTATATACTGCTCCAGGGTCTGGTTGGTTTGCTCAGTCTGGCCATTGGATTGGGGATGAAAAGCGGAAGACAGGGACACCGAAATCTTGAGTGCTCCACACAAAGACTTCCAAAACTGCGAAGTGAACTGTGGACCTCGATCAGATACCACCTCATCAGGAAGACCATGGAGCCTTACTACTTCCTTAATAAAAGTATCAGCAGTCTCAGAGGCAGAAGGAAGTCTTGGTAAAGCCTTAAAATGAGCCATCTTGGTTAGACGGTCAACAAAAACAGCAATGGTGGAACAATCACATGATAATGGTAACTCTGAAATAAAGTCCAAAGAAACTGACCCCCATGGACGAGAAGGCACTGGTAAAGGTTGAAGAAGGCCAATAGGTCTTGAATGAGAGTCCTTGGATCTGGTGCAAACCTCACATGACGAGACAAACTTGAAACAGTCTTTAGCCATCCCAGGCCACCAAAACAATCTTTTAGCCAGAATGACAGTCTTTTTGATACCTGGGTGACCCGCCAGCTTGGAGTCATGGATGTTTTTAAGGACCTCTAGACGCATCTGTTCAGGAACAAAAATCTTGCCTTGATGAAGAAGAAATCCGTCCTTGGGAACAAGTGACGATTCGGAAATAGTTAAAGATGCATCTTTAATTCCATCTACCAAAGTAGACTGCAACAAGAGGAAATTATCAGGGCTTAAAATCGTCTTGGGAGCCAGAGGAACCTCATCTTCAGGAGAAAACATTCGGGATAAGGCATCTGCCTTAACATTCTTTGACCCAGGTCGATAAGTAAGATGAAAATTAAATCGCATGAAGAACAAGGCCCACCTTGCTTGTCTCGGTCTCAACCTTTTAGCAGAGCGTAGATACTCCAGATTTCTATGGTCTGTAAAAATAAGAATCAGATGTTTAGACCCTTCAAGAAGATATCTCCACTCTTCCAGTGCCAGTTTAATAGCAAGTAATTCCTGGTCAGCTACATCATAGTTACACTCGCTTTTGGCCAATTTACGGGAAAAAAAGCAACAGGATGAAGATCGTCTAACACCCCAGTTCTCTGTGACAGGATAGCACCTACTGCGAGTTCCGAGGCGTCAACTTCCAAGGTGAAAGGAAGAGAAACATCTGGATGGTGAAGAATTGGACCAGAAGTAAAAAGTCTTTTTAGTTCCTCAAAAGCCCCCTGAGCCTGAGATGACCAACGAAACTTTTGATTACTACGTGTCAGCTCAGTGATTGGAAGAACGACTTGAGAAAAGTTCTTAATAAATTTCCTGTAAAAATTTGCAAAACCGATGAAACGTTGGACAGCTTTTTTAGATGATGGAATCGGCCAATCAAGAATTGCAGAAATCTTCCTGGAGTCCATCTGAATCCCTTGAGGAGAAACAAAGAAACCCAAAAAATCTACAGAGGTTTGTTCAAAGACACATTTTTCGATCTTGGCATAAAGCTGATGAGTGCGTAGACGAGTCAGGACCTTCTTCAAATGTACCCTGTGCTCTTCCAAAGAATTAGAAAAAATGAGAATGTCGTCTAGATAAATAATGACGAAAATATCAAGAAAGTCCCTGAAGACATCATTGACGAAGTGCTGAAAAGTTGCAGGGGCGTTACAAAGACCAAAGGGCATGACCAAATATTCAAAGTGTCCGTAACGAGTGCGAAAGGCCGTCTTCCATTCGTCCCCCTCCCTTATTCGGACTAGATTATATGCACCCCGAAGATCCAATTTAGAAAAAATTTTAGCTTCAGCCAGGCGTTGGAAAAGTTCTGGAATGAGAGGAAGTGGGTACCGATTCTTGACCGTAATTTTGTTCAGATCTCGGTAGTCAATACATGGCCTTAAAGAATGATCCTTCTTTTCAACAAAGAAAATTCCTGCTCCTGCTGGAGAAGAAGACTGCCTAATAAATCCCTTAGCCAAATTTTCATCCAGATAAGAACGAAGCTCCGAAAGTTCAGATTCAGATAATGGGTACACTCGCCCGAAAGGAATTTGAGCCCCTGGAAGAAGGTTAATAGGACAATCATAAATACGATGAGGAGGTAACTTGTCTGCCCCTTTTTTATTGAAGACGTCCAAAAATTCCCAATATGCCTGAGGAAGAAGGGTTTGGTCTCGGATACAGGAGATAACGAGCACACACCATTAGAAGGGAGGAGGCATTGGGAACGACAAAAGTTAGAAAGAAAGGTTACTTCACCGGTAGCCCAGTTGATAGACGGATTGTGTTTCTGCAGCCACGGTAATCCCAGGATGATAGGGAACAAAGGAGAAGAAACCACATCGAAATTCATGAATTCAGCATGCCCTTTATTTAACAAAACAAAAAGTGAGATAGTCTCTTGCACCACAGGGCCAGAAGTAATCAGAGAACCATCTGCCACACAAAGAGCTATGGGGTTCTTCTTAGACTGGAGTGGAATCTGGAATTGTAACGCCACTCTATTGTCCAAGAAACAACCGCTTGCCCCAGAGTCAAGGATTGCTTGGAGATCGACCCTCTTGTCTCCCCACTGTAAGGACAAGGAGATAGTCAGGAGAGGCCCAGGAACATGACACCCAGAAAAGTCTTTTTCAAAAATCCTCTTACCCGTTGGACGGGTCGGGCAACCACGGAGCAGATGACCAGCTTGTCCGCAGTAGAGACAGAGGTTAAGTCTGCGACGTCTAATGCGTTCCTCAGGTGTTAATGCAGACCTGATAGCACCAATCTGCATGGGCTCTGGAACCACGTTAAAGGTGGATGAAGAAGGAACCGGAGAGGGCAATCGGACAGGAGGAGGAGCGGACGGTAACAACCAAGTCTGAGGAAAAAGACATGCTTTTTCAGCTTTTTCTTCTTCCCGGCGTTCCCTGAGCCTTTGATCTAATTGTATGGAGATGAGAATGAGATCTTCCAAGCTATCAGGGATGCCCGTACGAGCTAACTCATTCTTTAGCTCAGAAGAAAGTCCAAAACGGAACTGATTCTTTAAAGCAGCTGGGTTCCACTCTGTGTCATCCGCCCATTGCCGGAATTCCAGCGTATAATCTTCCGCAGGACGGTCTCCTTGCTTCAGAGCACGCAGGGCAGCCTCAGCAGTGGTGGCTCTGTGAGGATCGTCGAAGATGACCGCCATTGCATCAAAAAAGGAATCCACCGAGGTTAGCACAGGACTTTGGCGATCCATGAGGCGGAATGCCCAGGTCTGTGGTTCACCCGTAAGGAAAGAAATGATGACCCCAACCCGGACTTGCTCAGTGGGATACGTGTGGGGTTTTAGAGAAAATAATAACTTACAGTTGCTCCTGAAGTTCCGGAACACCTTCCGATCCCCAGCGAACTTTTCCGGGAAGGCAACTTTAGGTTCGGAGATTTCCGAGGTGATCACTTGAACCTCTGTAGGAGCTGGAGGAGGAGCGGCCATGGAAGGAAGGACAGCTGGCGGATGAGCTCTGATATGCTCCTGCAACTGTGAATAGCCACTTTGCAACTCCCGGACTGCTTGCGTAAGGGAGGACAGCTGCTGGGTCAAAACGGCAAATGGAGACGCTCCCTCAGCTGGATCCATCTTGGCCTGGTTATACTGTCAGGCTTACCAGTATAATCCAGTCGTAGAAGGAGCTTGAACCGTAGATAGTGAACCCACAAGCGCCTCACACAACCACTACCCACCTGGAGTGGAACAGGGAGTAGGGATGTGGAGAGTAGCCAATGAGACGATAGCAAGGTACAAGAGGATTAGGCAGAGTCGTGGTCAGGAAGTCCGAGGTCAAAGGCAGGCAGCAAGATTCGTAAACGGTGAGACAGGCCGAAGGGTCGAGACAGGCAGCAGAATTCGTAATCCAGGAACAGGCGAAGGTCAACAACAGGAAATCACAACAGAAGAGATGCTAGGGTTTCAGTTAGATAACCTAATAACCAGGCAATGCATCTCTAACAGAACCATGTTTAAATAATGTCTATTTGGCGCCAACTGGCGTCATTCCGCCGGCGTCGGCGTGCTGACGTCACGTCCATCTCAGGCGCTCGCGTCCGCATCTTTGCGTCAGCGACCGGCGCCGTGGCCTCCGCGCCCGCGACCGTCGCCGGCGTCACGCGCCGACGCGCGCTAACGCGCCCGCGCCTGCGCCGGTAAGAACGCAGACCCGAATCCTTACACAACCGATGCACAGATATCACATCAAGTAGTTTTGCCCATAACTTCATGATTAATTCACTTTATAGATACATTTTAGTATGTTGTAGAGACAATTATTATTCGAAGACAGTGTATAAATTGTAAGTAAAGTTAATACATTTTGATGGCCTTTTAAATTATCTTCAACTTGTGCTGTGTAGTTGTCATGCTGTGAATTTGAGGCTATATGGTTTGGTTTGCCTTATTTACCCTATCAAGCAATGAGACTTGATGGTGCACACCGTTAATCATACTAACACCCAGGTGCCCGCAAGAATAGAATATGCAGGAAATTACAGCACTCACGGGATCTTTTTCAGTTGAAACAAAAAATTTTTATTTGGCTCAACGTTTCGAACCCTCACAGGGTTCTTCATCAGGAGTATAAAACAAACCACCAGGACCCAACACCCCATGTAATATATACACCCTGTTGGAAAACAACAGACAGAGATTGTTCCAGTGCACGTTACTTAATGCAGGGAGGGTCTATTGTTGCTTAGCAATGTGATGTCATGTTTGACCTGCAACCCTGTGTGATCTTCTTCTTCCTCTTCCTGTGTATGCTCTCTATGAAAAGTTCCTGTTGCACACATGTTATGCTGAAGTGTTTATGTTGAGTTCTATAAGGCAACCAAGTTACTGTTCATACAAAAGTTGGTGTGTCTGTCCTCACTTACAGACAAGCTGCACATGCAGTTCAGCTCTCTGCTAACATACCCACGGTACTCACGGTTGCATTGCTAGGTAACCACCGTTACTACTGAACCATGGGTCCTCAGCAACAAGTTAATCTGACATTGTGCAAGGAATAGAAGGTGGGAGTAAAGTACAAGGAAAAGGTACAGATCTTTAGGGGTAGAACTGTGGAGGAAAATCTTACCGTGCCAGTAAAACACCACTTAGCCTAGCCTCCCCTCCCGGTCAGTTAGTAGCATGGCTACTGGTATTTCAGCCAATTGGATTGCAGCATAGAGGTGGGTGTGTGTGAAGGTGCACCAGAACTCAGTGGGTCATCCCAATGCCTATACATCAATATAGACCGGGTCTGCCAATGCACATCGGTCTCTCTGAGCGGAGCAATGGAAATATAGGGCTTGCGCATCATCAATATCAATATAGTATTTGAAGGCATATGTATGGTCCTCTGTGCTGCGGTCACACTTATGTTAGGGAGCCCCAAAAATGGTCTCGTTTTGGGAAACCGCTAGTTGACCATCTACTCCATAAGAGCTCATTCAGAGACATGGTTTAATGTCCACAGTACATAGACCAATTGTCAGGTCCAATCAGGGGGACACATATTTTGCTCCATACCCACATATTACTGTCTTAGAGGTACAACCCAACTCATTTCCAGGGGGGAGAGGTCCAGCAGAAATGAACAAAGGTGAGGGCTTTGGGAAAGGAGAGACTGCAGGAAATAAATTGCACACAAATCGTCAAAAAATATCATGGTGGTTTGTTTTATACTCCTGACGAAGAACCCTGTTCAAAACATTGAGCTAAATTAATATTTTTTGTTTCAACTGAAAAAGATTCTGTAAGTGCTGTAATTCTGTACTTTCCTGTATATATATATATATATATATATACACACACACACACAATTAATGTTTTTTTGGATTGAACATACATAATTAAATACAAAGCAACTAATAACCTATGCAAGACACTGCCAAAAGAGTTTCCAGTCTACCTGCTTTTAGTATATTCTGTGAACTGCAGTTTATTGGTTGCTAAAGAGTTGCTGGTTGGTCATCACTTTTCAGGCTACTACGCCCATTATACCATCTTGATTAAACGATCAAAGTGTTTTTTAATAGCTTAACAGGTACTGTATATTCTGCTGTGCAGCAAAAATGTATGAGCGGCTGTACACTGCAAGTCAGGAAAGGCAAATGATTACATAGTTTTTCAGTCTTTGTGGTCTACAGTAATGCAAGAAACCCAGTTGTCTTTAGTTTTAGCAGAACAGCAGCAGTCTATTAAATATTGGCTCCATCAGCAGCTGCAGTTTAAGGCAGTTTTTATCTGCTCACTGCCCTTTTGCAGTCAGGCTCTACATTCCTGTTGAAATAAGACATTCTTTTCCTGGCATTCCTGGAGAACAATCCTTCCTTTCATCTTCTGGCTAGCATTACACAGGTGAAAGAAGCAAACTTGTTATTTGATCCTATCCAGTATGAGTTAGTAAACTGATGTAAAATGTAAAACAGAAAGAGAAGGAGACAGAGAGGAGTGATTTCCAAAATATAAGTAGAAAACAGTACCTACAGCTTATCACTGGTATGTGAGACATAAATCCTAATAAGTAATCACAATATAAATAAGCTCTAGCAAATGTATACTTGTGGAGTCCATTGCCCTTTAATTTCTGTAAATTATTATAATTGATACATATTCATAAAGCATTAACATATTCTGCAGGTACAATAGTGCATGCATTAAGAATTAAATTACAAATTAAAAATATGGAACATACAATACAGGTGGCAAAGAGGTCCTTGCAAATGAGAGCTTGCATTCCAAAAGGACAAAGGGTGTGAGACATGGGAATGGACAAGGTCAGGCGACAGAAAATTGAAATAAGGTGCTAATCATTGCAGGTGTAGGTGTCATGTAATGTATAGTGAATAGATGAGGGTAGGCATTTAAAACATAGTTCATTTGAAGAGATTGTTTAAAGACAGAGCAATAAAAGTCTAATGAAATTCTAGAAAGAGTGTGCAACCCTAGTCAGGTCTTGTGTGTATGTGAAGATATAATAAATGAGGTGTTGAGGAATAGATAGTGAGAAGAGTGTGATGAGTGGTGTGGTGAGTACTTGGAGATAAGTTAATAGGGTGCACCAGAACTGAGAATTTTTATCTTGAATGGTAACAGAAGCCAATGTAGTGACAAGGAATAGGAAGAGCATTTTTGGAAGGAGTATGTGCCTGATAACTTAATTTGAACTGGAGTGGCGACAGTCTCTGGAGAGAAAGGTCATTTAATAAAGAGCTGTTAAAGTTAATACTGAACTTGATGCGTTAAAGGAGAACTAAACCCTTAATTAAAAAAACCCCTACCCTACATAGATCCCCCATAATTTGGTAGCTAGGGTCCAAATTACCCTAACAACCATGCATTGATTTGAATAAGAGAATGGAATATGAATAGGAGAGAGTCTGAATAGAAAGATGAGTAATAAAAATTAGCAATAACACATTTGTAGCCTTACAGAGCATTTGTTTTTTAGAAGGGGTCGGCGATGCCCAATTGAGAGCTGTAAAGAGTCAGAAGAAAAAGGCAAATAACTATAAAACAATAAATAATGAAAAACAATTGAAAAGTTGCTTAGAATTGGCCATATTATAACATACTAAAAGTTACCTTAAAGGGATCCTGTCATCGGAAAACATGTTTTTTTCGAGTGACCATCCACCTGAAGTAACTTGATAATTGTTTTTATGCAATTTTACTGATTACCTATTTATTTTGTTTCTGGCCTGCCAGATTTTAAGAATTCTGATAAATAAATTGTATATTTTTGAACAACTTGGTCTTAAAATACACCTTTATTTTTTTTATTTTCTTAACCTTGCAATATCCTCAATTGGACCTTGGGGATTTAAGGAGTGTTTTTTAGACCAGTGAAAGTAGAATATTGAAAAAATCTAGAGGCAAATCGACCCTCTAATCTTCGTAACATCTCTTTACTTCTTTTTACCCCTAAATAACTCAGGCACTTACAATCTGGTACATTTTGGTTATTTGAGGTAATGTGGCATTAAAGAAAAACTTTTTATTTTCCAACTGGTGGCAGAATAGCAATTTACTTAAAACAGAGGACCATTTTATATATGTCCGGGCCATATGATTATAGAAGGCAGTAGTGGAAAATAGAGGAAATTTGCAGTTATCGAAAGACCCAATGTAGTTATAACTCAGCCTTTTAACTGCCAGAGAGGCAAGCTGCCTTAGCTACTATGTTTTCCTGCAACACGCTGCAATGGTAGACTTCAGATTCACTGAACACCGTTTGTACTGAAGACATAAGTAGCATTTAGACTTAGCTTGTTTTTGGAGCATGTTAGTTTAAAGGACGGGATGCATAATTGACAGGAATAAGACACCTCACCCAGTGAAAAGAACTGGATTTTCTTTGACAAAGTGCTTCTTGTGCAAAAGAAAAGAAATAAGAAATATGTACTTTGTGTATACTCCTAGAAGTGTTTGTTTTCACAGAACCATATGAGGGGAATAATGGGATTTGTGCCAGAAAATATACATTGATTGGATTGTAAGCAAAGGACTACAGGGCTTAACTTCTAACTTCACTTTGTTGAATGGTCTGAGATACATTGCAAATAAAACAAGTTACAACATCATAATCCAAAGAGTTGTAACTTTGTCAGGCCATGGTATTCTATATGGCCACACAAAGGGGCATAATTATCAAAAAGTGAAGTTAGAGATCGCCACTCTACATTCATTTCTATGGGATTTTTAAAAGAGTATTTATCAATGGGTGAAAGTGAAACTTCACCCTCTGCTAAATATGCCTTTCAAAATCCCATAGAAATGAATGGAGATTGGTGAAATTTCATTCTAGCGGATTGGGACGATCTCTAAGTTCACTTTTTAATAAATATTATAAATATGGCCCATAGTCTTTATTATTTAAAACTGTGTTGAGAATAGAGAACAAGAAATGCAATTCTTGAAATACAGGTAAGTAGCAAACAAATTAATATATAAATGAGTATGTTTCTATACAGAAGTGTGATCAAGCTTTTTAAATTTTAGGTTCACTGATACTTTCCACAATAACACTATCCCCTTTTTTTCAGCCTTCAATCTTTTCCAGAATCAGAGCCTTCTCTTATAAATCTTGCCTTTATAACCTATAGTCCAAGTAACCAAGCCTTAGCTTCAGTATTAGTCCTTATACTGAGCACATTGGATTTATTTCCCTAAATACTAATTGATTTGTTTTCTGGCAGCCTAAGGAACTGTCAAAAGTATTCCCCTTTACCACAGTTCTAAAGCTTAGATTTTCTGGTATTTCTAATACTCCCATTCTCGCGGCCATATTTTTCCAATGGAAAGACCATATCAGTAACTATAGAAAATCTTGTTTACAATGTGGTTTCTGGCTTATTCTTTTTTTTATTGGTTTTGCTGTAAAATAATAGAGAACAATAGACAGGGTTATAAACTATCAACTAGTTATATGTTTGCTTTTTTAATATCTTGCCCAGATATGCAATAGCTTTCCTCTCAAAAATCAAGCATCTTTAATTTCATGGTTACAGTCACCATCTGCAGAGATCTTTGAGCCAAAGTAAATAAAATCTGTCATTGATTCCATTTCATCCTTCCATCCATCTTTTTTACAGAGGGTAGCAAGGGCTACTTAACACACTCTTAGTTTTTTATGTTTAGCGGCAAGCCAACTTTTGTACTTTTCTTTTCTCACCTTTAACTACAGGAGCCTCAAATCCTCAGCCAACAGAGCAATGTCCTCATCATACCCAAGAGTATTAAACTGAAAACCCACAATGGGAGTTCTGAGTATGACAAATAAACTGACATATTTGAGACATAATAGACACATGGTGGCAGATTTACTAAAGGGCAAATTCTCACCGGCGTCCACTTTGCACCACTTCGCCAGGCGCAAATTTGTTACCGCTACGCTAATACACTCAAATGCGAAGTTGCGTCCTGGGCACCGAACACTGGCTAATTTTCGCAAGCGTTACTTCGGCAGTGCAATTTGAATAGGGCAGGTACATTAAAGTTGTATGGACGTCTTTATTAGAGATGTTGGTGCAAATGCTTTAAGTGGCCACTTTTTATTACTATTGTTCAAAGAACCTGAATAAAGACAAAAGAGATCATATAATGCCCTAGACATGAGCCCACCCTAAAATGAATGTTCCATGGGTCTCAAATGTTTGGGGAAAAATGTTAACCCAAAAACATTTAAGTTAGGACTTTTGCAGGCAATCCCACTAAAAAAAAAAAAAGCTGTCTGCGATTTTTCAACTTTAATGCATTTTTGGCAGACAGGATATGCTTTAAGTGACATAAGATTGAGGAAGATCTAGCTTCATTTTAGCATTTCACCTGTTCTGAGGCAGAGAAGTCAACTTTGGTGAAAGATGTGAGGATTCGGGTGCGCATTCTATCTGGTACAGGCGCGGGTGCGTTAATGCGCGTCGACGCTGGACGCTGGCGACGGTCACTGGCGCCGGTCACCGTCGCAAGGACGCGCACGAACCGCCTAAGACGGACGTGACGTCAGTATGGCGACGTCGGCGAAAAAGACACCAGTTGGCGCCAAACTAAAAATATTTAAACCTGGTTCAGATGGAGATGCATTGCCTGGTTATTAGGTTGTTTAAACTGAAACCCTAGCGTCTCTATTCTCTTGAATTCCTGTTGTTGACCTTTGCCCGTTCCCGGACTACGATTTCTGCTGCCTGTCTCGACCCTTCGGCCTGTCTCATCGTTTACGAACCCTCGCTGCCTGCCTTTTGACCTCGGACCTCCTGACCAGGACTTTGCCTAATCCTTTTTGTACTTCGCTGATCGTCTCATTGGCTACTCTCCACAACCCTGCTCCGTGTTCCACTCCAGGTGTGTAGCGGTTGTGTGAGGCGCTTGTGGGTTCACTATCTACGGCTCCAGCTCCTTCTACGACTGGATTATACTGGTAAGCCTGACAAAAGAGGTAACGTTCAATAAAATCCGCACTTTAGTGAATTTGCGGAGCAACAACCGTTCGCCTGATCGAAAAGTCGCCTGGCGATAGAGTGAGAAGGAAAGCTAGTGATGGTCTCTTTTGCTAGCGAATTGTTGTCTGCACCTGTTACTGAATTGGTGATGTCCCTGCAGTGATTGTGATTTCTGGTGAAAAGTCACTAGCGTCAGCCACTTCGCCCTTTAGTAAATCTGCCCCATTGTTTTTATTAATCTTGAGGAATTTGCATAAAATAATCTAAAACTGGTCAGTAAAAAAGTCATCTCAGCAGAGAAAGAACAAATGCATTAGTATACTGTATTTTAGGTGAAAGCAGCAGGCAAGAATGGGGGTAAGAATCTGCAGTAAAACAGATGTCTGTGTATCTTCTTTCATTTATCTAGTATTTGTAGGTACTAACATCTATGTCACATAATAGTGGTATAAACCATAAGAAACTCCATATGGGGGTGAACAGTCTGGGGTCAACAGGTTTTCTATTAGGAAGGTATAAAACATTCACATGGGGATTATAATTCCATAATTCACAGGGGCAATGGCTCAGAGTGAGGAATTTCACAAACACATGTAAAGGTTTCTGTGATAAGCATACCACTTATTTATCTATTTAAGGTCTATAAAGGTCTGCAGGTTAGTGGTATAACCATAGACAGCATAACCAATGCACCATTAACAAAGATCCAGAAGCCAAATATTATTCCTGATACTGCATGTTTTAGAATACAGCATTGCCAGCACAGTTAGACAGAAGTACTGTGGGTTGGATAAAGTACGGACACTACCAATTAACTTCCTTATCTGAAATCTGGGAGGTTAGTTTGATGTTCCAATCGTTGTTATTTAGTTCTCCTAGGAACCTTTCAAATTCAAATATATAGTTCCCTGCCACAGGATTAAAATATCGTAAAATTTGTTCTAAATAATTGTGGTTAGAATTATTAATGAAATTATAGCTAATTCGAAGCACTGGCACTTTGTAGCCATTAAATAAATAATTTAATCAAGTGTCAGCAACTAATGGTTGCATATTGAACTGTGATGTATTTTTAAGGATCAAGCACTTGCACCGTATACCCAATTACTTGGGTTAAGTTACTGTAATATTGTTTTAAGTTAATTTGTGGTTTACAATCTAATAAGTGACTCATAATTAATTTAATATGCTTACACCTATGATCTCTGATAACAATAAATGAATTAAGAAGTGGTATATATAATTTGTGAAATTAATGAACTGGTTTCAAAAAGGTTGCCCTTAAGTAACGCTAGAAAATTGTTGGAAGGCGGAGGGGGTTCTTTGAAAGCAACAAAACATTTCAAACAAGGTTCTTTCTCTTTCTCTTCTTTTTAATATAGGTTGGATAAAGTTATTCCAGGAGGTTGATTGAAACTTATTTAATAAAATGGATATGAGATTGGTTAAAATATTTTCATGAGAGTTGAATAATCTGGAAACCAAAGACCCAGTATGATAGTGACTATTTTCATTATTTGACTGCTTATAGTTTACCTTATAGATCATTGCTACAGAACTTCATGTAATAATATGAACACATGTTCCTACAGTATTAATGAGTAATAACAAAAAATCAGAGATTGCCTTTTATTGTTGCAATAAAAGTAGCATGATCAAAGCTAAGCTATTACATAACACTGTAGTGTCTTATCCTAATATTTCCTAGCCTTTTTTCACAGGGCAGAATTCAACACTTCCAATAATTTATGAGACCATTTTAGTGCAATGTCACTGCTCCTCATAGCCTGATATTTACCTCCCTCAACATAGTGGAGCCTGTGGGTCTGGCCAAAATAAGGTGAATTTGGAAGTACTCACTTTGATCTGAACTATAAATACTGTACATAATGAAATTGTGGGGCATAAATGGCTTTAAAAAGTAGCACGTGTATTTTTTATAATTAAAGGAATGAGATGGTGCTGCAATAATATATCTTAGGAAACAAACTTTTTGACAAATGCTCTAGTAAATGAGTAAGTTGGAACAATTTTTATTTATGGTGACGAAGCAAATAATGCTGCAAGTGGAAAAAGTTTAGATGCCCAGTTTCATTGCTCTTAAATGTAATAAATTATGGACCTTTTTGAAATCCCAAACTCCTTGAGGTTTATTATTTATAGTGTGTGGTGTAATATTGTATTTTCATTTCCAAAAACTGATTGACAATCTTCTACTGAAATATACAAACAAGTAAGTATTAAGATATGGTATATAGGCGAATAGAGAAATGGAGAAGTTGAATAGTGAATGTTTAAGAATGGGTGGTTACACATAAACTATGTTCTGTTCATGGCACTCATTCCTTAGAATTTTGACATACAAAGCTTAAGAATGATGTTTACAAAAGAGTAGGCAGCAAAAAAATGAAAGAATAACTTGGCCAAAGAATAAAAGGATGGGGTTGATTACTCTTTTCATCAAGTTGTGGAGGATTCCTTGAACAGATAGTGTATTCATTTGTATATTAAGTCCTCAAATAAACACTCTTTACTAAACACACCCAACTGAACAAGACCAAATATTAGTACAGAGTTCAGAAGTTAAGCTTTTGTTCCTAAAATAAATTAACTGTGGGTTTAAGCCTACAGTTTATGCAGACTTTATTAAGAGAGTCAAGCATGGATAAATATTAGATAAGTCCCAGTCTGCTCTGCTCTCTCTTATTAATTCTCTTGCATTCTTTAATAGTCTCCATCCCTATTTTTCCATCAACTTTAACAATAGTTGTTCATTGATATCAAGGGCAAGTGGCTGACTTACTTTGAGGATCAACAGTGCTTTAATGGATACCAGTAGGGATGACTGAATGTTTTTACCTGATCATTTTTTACCTAATAATAATAATAGATTAGCATAGAGTGTGCTCCAGTTCCCTCTCTTCTCTTCATTTTGGACCAACTCCATGTTATTTCTTCATTTGCATTTTATATCTGATCAACCACTGAATTTTCCTGTGTTGTTCCTGGAATGTTTTCAGTAGGATTTTGGTAATGAGGGTAACTATAATCATGCAATACAAAACATCCCAGGAGAAATTCTGGGTATTTAACTCTGTATTCTTTTTTTCTTTATAAAATCCATTTGCAGAGCTCCTTACAACTTTAATACTTCACAGACTCTTCTCCAACTGCTATATAATTGGGAGTAGTAGTCTAAACACAGCCTTTTCTGCTTTCATTGTGTTGTAGGTGAATCCTTCCAGACTACAAGTAGGGATTTGGTCCTTTTTTAATGCATCTATACCCCTCTTTGACTGCTAAACTTCAAAAAGAACACAGCAGGATTTCACTCTTTATGCACGAAAGAAAGCTTTTTCTTTTTTGACCATGATGTATGTTATTATATTGAAAATGTCTAATTTACCTGCTTTACAAATGCTATACTTACACTGTAAACAGTTTAACACATATGAACAGACCGCAACAAGCTGGAATTGGTTCAGTATCCTATAAACAAATCCATCAACATTCTCTGGCCAGACAAATTAGTTCCAGAATCTAAGATTTTTCTTTTGATTGCATTGCATGGGCTAGGTATGATATACTTATAATATAACAAATATATAGAAATAATTGCACACAAAAAAACAGGAACACATCCTTTTGGTTGGAGGGTAGGCCGCAGCACTGTTTTTATTAGCATTTTTTTTACAGTGTAGTTTAAAACAAAAGTTATCATTTATTGATATCAGAAGAAAAACCGGCCAGCCTCTGCTCTTGCCCAGCAGGCCGCCATGAGAATATCCCAAACTTATCAAATTATAATATACATGCCATATTTATTTGTTATGGCCACCATTTATGTAAATCCAAAAGTACATTCTAATGCTGCGACAGATTTTTTTTTTTTTTTTTAATATAACAATCATAAACAATGGGTGGGCGGGCGCAGTCCTTCTCGTCTGCTGCCTTTCGCCGAAGAACCTGCTCCGATGTCGCCGCACGTATTTTATACTTACCCGAATAGTCACCTGACCTCTCTAGACCAATCGGATCAGCGAAAAAATTACCTCACCTGCCGGACATGTACACTCAATCCAGGAAACGCTCAGCAGGTGAGGTTAACCCACACAGACCTCAACCAGCCCATGCCTGCACAGGGATAATCCCCTGCGCAGTACATTACCACAACTCGGAATGCTTAGGATTAGGGACAAACGCAAAGGTAAAACTTTGTAACAAAAAAAACAATTCTGTGGTGTCAAACCTGTTCTGCATTGTAAGTGGTAAGGATATAGTGGACTGGGTCCCTTGGGGCAACTGATGGAAAACTGTGAGCAAATAAAGTAGAACAAGTAGTGCATCTTTTCTAAACCATGCATCCCCCTTGTTTATTTATAAAGGGAAATTTGTGGCTGACCAACACGATTTTACCTTGTCAATTTCGCCTTTGTCAACATTTTGCCACTTTTTAATGCAGTTGGCAGATTATTTCTGAAACTGCATATTAAAGGGGCTGATATGTTGAAATGATATTATACAAAGTAATCTATAGAGCCCTTGAACAGAGTGGGGTTCATGAAAATTTCTTGGAGACCCATGAGTCTCCAGTTGGACAGCCTTGTGTTAAGTAATTTCTATAAACTTGGTGGCTTATTTTCCTCAAATCTCCATATATATTTAAAAAGTTATTTAAAAAAAAATGTGTAGAAATTACGTTTGCAAAGCTAATTTTCAGACTTTTTAATACAGCAATTGCTGTATACATTTCATGGTAACAATATTGTTGATGCCCACCACAGGTCTACCTAAAACCTAAAATAGCCCCCAGGTTAGCCAGCTCCATAGATCCCGTTGCCTTCCTTAGTCACCCAAGTAATTCCTGCTATGTATCCCACCGCCAATGTGCTCCCTCCCAGTCTTTGTTGCTATGTCTCCCTTCAGACAAATTCTGAAAAATGTCTTAAAGGAATTGTACAGTGTAAAAATAAAAAATGGGTAAATAGACAGTCTGTGCAAAATAAAAAATGTTTATAATATAGTTAACTAGCCAAAAATGTAATTTATAAAGGCTGGAGTGATTTTATATATAACATGTCAGTCAGGACACTACTTCCTGCTTTTCAGGTCTCTTGGTTTACACTGACTGGTTACCCTGGTTACCAGGCAGTAACCAATCAGAGACTTGAGTGGAGGCCACATGGGTCATTTCTGTTGCTTTTGAATCTGAGCTGAATGCTGAGGGTCAATTACAAACTCACTGAACAGAAATGTACCATGTGGCCCCCCTTCAAGTCGCTGACTAACTCAGAGTTATAGAGCTGAAAAGCAGGAAGTTGGATTCTGGTTGTTTTATTAGACATCTGTTCACTCCTTTATATATTACATTTTTGGCTAACTAACTATATTAGAAACATTTCTTATTTTGCACAGCCTATCTATTTACACAGTTTTTATTTTCACGCTGAACTGTTCCTTTAAATATATAAAAACCTGTAAAGAATCTTTCTAAAAACTAATTTCTTTCATGACAGTAGAAATACATTAAATACATACAGTATTTGGGGAAACACAATCAAACTCCAAATTCAATTTTACCTAATGCCTCAACATTTGTGAAACCCCCTTCCTCCCATAATGTTTTGAGTCCTCAAACAATTCAGTACTGGATAGAATTGCAAATCCAAATAAAAGAGAATCTTTAATTGCAGCTCATCTTGGAAGTTAGCCCAGAAAAATCCTGGCAAGGCTTCGTACAGTCTACTGTCTGAAATAACTGTTGCCAATGCAAGTAACAACAAAAGTCTCGTCCAGCTTCCTTCACACCGGTTTCACCTACTCAGAATGTCATTTTGGTAATAAAGATGTGCAGGCATGATTTTCATCTTGGCAGAATGAAGAAACAGACAATTATAATCAATAGCTGGCACAGATCTCACATCTGTGGATGTGTTTTAAAATCTAAACGAAGGTGCATGTTTTTTTGCCTTTGTACATATATTATATAAAATAACCCAATGCAAATTTATCTTTATCTAAAATATCACATTTCTATGTCAGCACTATCAGGTAAAGTACCGTGTTAGTCAGTCATAGGGCAAAAAATAAAAAAGAGTGGTATAAAGCTGAATATAATGAAGCTGTGGTGAGCTGAATGTTGTAGATATATCAGAGAACACAACAGCTTCATTATACTCAGTTTGAAAAAGGAACTAAAATGTTCTGAAAGCTTGCTATGATTATCTTAGTTAGCAGATAAAGGTATCACCTCTATACCACTCTTTGTTATTTTTTGCCATGTGACTGGCTAACACAGTACAACAATTGTACCTGGTAGTACTGACATATAAATGTGACATTTTAGATAAAGATACATTTGTATATTTGTACACTCATATGAATGCACCACCACAATGCACCCTTAAGGGAACCACTGCCAGAATGTCTGTTTAAACTGGCTATGAGGAGCCGATGTGCTGAGTAACTACTATCAAACATTCTGAGGCTTGGCACAAACTGCTTTTGAACAAAAGGTGTATTAACAAGAAATATAAAGCAGACAAAAAAACAAGTTTGAATACAGGTAAAGGTCTATGAAGGCAGCAATCAAATAAGTCCAGAAACAGGTACAGTGTCAGGGCAGGCAGAAAACAAAAGTCCATATAACAGATCAAGGTCAAAACCAGGGAGTCAGAATATGGGAAGCAGGGCAGAAACAGAGTTACAGGACTCATGGGCAAGAACCTCAGAATACAGGATTATATGAGCTACTCTACAAGCTGGAGACTTGGTCACTACAAGAGAGTATAATAGTCCAGCACAAAGGTATGGAAGAGGCAGGTTTTAATAGCCCCTTTATTTAGCTATTGCCTGCAGCTGGGTCATGGGTAATGTCAGCCAGAGAAAATAGACAGGGGAAAGTCATAGTAGATGTCTGGTTTTAGACCAGAAAGTTCCTGGTAACCACAGTGCCCAAATGCTCCCTGCACTACACCACTATATTGTGAGCTCTCTTACACATAACATCCATAAGAAGCTTCATTAACTCCTCTGTCTCCCCAGCCTATATTCCTGGTACAGTACCTCTAGTTTGACCTGTCTCCTCTAAAATAAACTTAAGAACTCTTGCAAAATACAGGGCTAGAGGCTGTCTATCCCACTGTGAATTAATAAAATCAGATCTGGGAATGCAGATACTATCACTATAGGAAGAGTATATGTTCCCAACTTCAGTTACATTGTCTCCTGCTTTATGCAGGAGGGGGAATATCATCTCTTTGTATCAGCACATCCTTACAGTTTAATTTGCCTTGATTCCCATATTGGTCCACTTCGAGAAATATTTTTACCATCTATTTAGACCCTATTAGTGTGATTGAACATTTAATGCTTCCCCTACAAATAAATGTTCTTCCTAGAATCTGAAGAGATTCTACAGTTTCTTCAAGCCTGTTTCATCTATAGGGTTATGCAGTAGCCAATTTTTTTTTGTATCAAGCTTTGGGTATTAAACAAACAATACTGGAATGTAAAGCAGGAAAACGATTTCCCAGAAGGCTTCTCAAAATGAAAGACTGGACTGACTGGAAAAGGGCTTAAATAAGCTCTCTGTTCCTGCTGGCAGACTTTTGTCTATATTTTTTAGAAATGCACACTGGGCTTATGCCTCGACTTCTTTTCTACAAAAAAAGGTTATCTGTAAAATTAAAATGACCTGCAAACACTGAACTTTATATGACTCTGGAATTAGATTTTTTAGAACTTTATGGAAAACTTGCATACTGAAGTATAAGGGGCTAGGTGGCCAAACCCTCAGACAGATACCATATAAGTGACCATATAGTGCATGGCAAGCCTCCTTTCTATTAGTTTGTTTTTTTAGGCCAAGAGGAGCTGTGATGTATCATAAGCTGACAGACATGGGCAGTCGACAGATTCAATTTTTGAACATGTTCGACATCAAACAGGATGGTATTTGTGGTAGGGTCAGGGTCATAGTCACAGCATACACAAATTGTATTATCCAACTGGATGTGTGAATAAGAAATAAAATGCTAATACACAGACATATAGTATAGAACAAACTTTTATACTAGACAAAAATACATGAGTACATTTGCACATCTTGACTATGCACTCATATAGGGGTCTTGTAAATAACTAGCATGGTATGGAATACCTAACAGACTAGCACAGTCTATATAATAATAATGACAGTGCCTATGATTAATTCCAGATGTTAATAAAAAGAAGTTAATTGAACAGTCCAGCACTAAGAGTTATTATCAGTACCTAGACACTACTATCTTTTCTCAAGTACCTGTAAGCAGCTCCCAAATAAGAGAAAAACACAATAATTGTGCCTTAAATAAACAACTTTTGATAGGGCCATTTCCTTCTCAATAACAGTTTATAAACTGAGGCAATCACAGGGTACTCTCAATGGAAATCACAGGCAGTTCTGAGCTTCAATTTAAAAAAGGTTAAGTTAATCACCTCCGGGGAATTATGTAGGTTTAACAGGAGTGGATCAGTCTTTTTGGTCTGACCTGAAGCACCAGGCCTCGAGTCAGACTTTGGCTACTCTCTTCATTGTGCCAGTACAGGGCTCCACTCAGCTTCTTCTTCTCTCCTGGTGCTTTCCTTTACTTTACACCTTCAGTTTAGTTTCAAGGGATTTTAACTTTCTAGTACTTCATTTCAGCTCTGCTACTACACAAAACTGCAGCCACAGGACTGGAATCAACCCACTGTATGAAATTACTATGAAGAGTGGCATTTCCAAGTGGCAGTTGCCTGACTCAAAAGTGCATCATTAGGATGAATGGGAAAAATTCCAAACACTTTGTTGCCTGCCAGTTGTGACTGACAAAACACACACACACACACACACACACACACACACATATATATATATATATATATATTATATATCATATTCAGTGCACTCCACATGGAAGGAAAGATGATTTGACAACATAAAAAGGCATCAGTAATGTAGATGACGCAACGCTTATTTGTATGAGGTTGCTTATTGTAATCTGTCTGCAGCACATAAGTGCAGTCCTGGAAGCAATTGTTGCATTCCGGTTTTCTGGTTAATATACAGGGTGTTGCTTGCAAATGGGAAATATGTATTTTCCGATCAACTTTCATGCCAAAACAAATTGCTTTTTTTTTTTCTAGCTGAGGTCATAAACATTTCTTAAGCAGATGTTTCAAAATGTCTCTTAACAAATGCACACAGTTTGCAGCTAACTCAATCCGTTTATAAAGGAAAGACCTGGGGCAACATGTTCCAAAGTATTTGCAGTATTTTGCTTGTGGCTTCTATGTGCAGCAGAAATATGTCTAAAGTAGCAGATAATTAGTGCCCGTCAATACTTGCAAAATTTCTTGGGTTTTTATTAAATGCACAAAAAATATTGTACCAGGTGAATTTATATACAGTGTTAGGTTAATGTATTTTTTTTAGATTTATTATATATTTTATATATATATATATATATATATATATATATATATATATATATCTCACGGCAAGTCGCTCACATCAGCGGTAGAGTAAAAATATATACAGTATTTTATTTTAATTGTTCATATTGGAGAGACTGTTTAAAAATTAGAGATAGTTTTTCCCAACATAGATCCATGGTAAATACTTGCAATTATGTACTTCCAGTCTCTAGACATTGTCTGGAGAAGGGCCATACTGTAGAATATTTAAGATCTAGGGTTATACAACACATTCCTCAACACCAAAGAGGTGGAGATCGAGTTTTGATATTAAAAAAGGTAGAGGTACAATACGATACATGGATTGAAGTCTTTGAGCCTGATGGATAAAATAGGGATTTTGATTTACAGCTCTTTATGAATTTATCATATTTAAATTTTTAAAAAAAATCAAATTTTTCTTATGTCGATACTGATATCATTATTCTATATTTTAGGAAGTTTATATCACATATTATACTTTATTATTGATTTATGCAAGACCTGTTATCCAGAATGATCGGGACCTCTGGTTTTCCAAATAACTGATCTTTCTGTAATTTGGATCTTCATACCTCAAGGGGCAGATTTATCAAGGGTTGAATTTGAAGCACAAAAAACTTCAAAATTCAACCATCGAATTAAAAAAACTTCGAATATCGAATTCAACATTTTTTCAGCAAATTTTGCAATCCTGCGATCGAAGGATTTCAGCGATCGATCGAACGATTTTTATTTGATGTGTAAGGACTTAGAAAATGGTTGTAGAAGGTCCCCATAGGCTAACATAGCACTTTGGCAGGTTTAATTTGGCGAAGTATTGAATATTCGAAAGATTTTTACTTTGAATCGAAGTCGAAGTAAATTTGAAGTCGTAGTATCCTATTCGATGGTCGAAGTATCCAAAAAATTACTTTGAATTTTTTACTTCGCAAATACCCTCAAATTCACTTTGACCATTAGTAAATCTGCCCCTAAGTCTACTAGAAAATTATATAAATATTAAATAAACCCAATAGGCTGCTGCTTCCAATAAGGATTAATTATATCTTAGTCTATGGGAGACAGCCTTTCCGTAATTCAGAGCTTTCTGGATAATGGGTTTCCGGATAATGAATCCCATACCTTTATTTATATGTGTGTGCATATTATATATTATTATTTAATAGTCTATTAAGAGAATGAAGGAGAATGAAAGCATTTTTGAAAACCTAGACCCTCTACAGAAGCCCTCCTCTACCTTCCTGAAATGCATCACTATGGACCTCCAGTACTTTCCCCGTTTGTCATACCAGTTCAGAAACACTTCTAGGTTTAATATTCATATATACATATAATCACCTTAACCTTTCAGTCTGCACACGCTATACCAATGTCTTTCACTTCTGGGTGCTGTGAAGTGGTTGTAAATATAAAAGAAAGCCGTGGTGTCACACACTCCAGTTAATCACTTGATTTAAATTGTATTCACCGCATTTATTGTATAAAAGCATTAACGTTTCAGCTCATGGTCTGGAGCCTTTGTCAAGCCATAATTAAAACTGACACAGTTACACAATTTTAAAACCAAATAAGCTCCACCTAATTCATGACATCACCAACAAGTGTGTTTCTTAATTAGTTAATAAAATACTCAGTAAAGCCAATTATATAGCCACAGCAAATGAAAACATTTGTAGCAAGTGGGGCAGGTAATATTAGATATATAGTGAATAAAGTACCCCCTGTTGTAAAATATAAGGATATTACAAGTTACTGAGGAGTTTCATGACCATATAAAAACACGAGGCAGAAGGCCGAGTGTTTTTATACAGGTCATGGAACTCCGAGGTAACATAATATACTCATATTTTACAACTGGGGGTACTTTATTAATTATAATACACACATTTTAGTCATGTGACAGAAATTACATCACTACTCACCGTTTATAACTGATGACATCACTACTCACCATTTATAAGGATATCATTTACAAGATATTCATGGCTTTTGTGTATTATAAATGTATATAGTTATGTACACAGAGCAACGCCCAAATTTTTATCGCTTATCCAAAAAACAGCTAAAAGAACAGTATTCATTCATTCCCCTAGGGGACAATGTATCCAGTGTTGTGATCCAAAAAGCTTCACGTTGTAATAATT
Source organism: Xenopus petersii (assembly GCA_038501925.1). NCBI lineage: Eukaryota > Metazoa > Chordata > Amphibia > Anura > Pipidae > Xenopus > Xenopus petersii. The sequence continues at coordinate 92,700,251 of CM076679.1, read as the reverse complement.
TGTAGGAGAATATGATTAGTGATGGGCGAATTTTTTGCGAGTTTTTGCAAATTTATTCCGCAAATTCACGCCTGCCGAATAAATTTGCCCATCACTGATGATATTCTCCTGTAAACTCATGCAGAATATAATAGAAAACAGACAGTCTTCCCTGTAGGGCTTCTGTAGGGTTCCCAGAGGGAAATTGTTTCAGAACAAAAGTCAAATGGCCCTCGGCTTCACAGAGCTACAGGCTCTCTTTTTGAAAAGCTGCTTTGCACAAGTCGTTCCTTTTTCACACAAATGACCTTATCTTGTCCCATAATCCTCCTGTTATTTAATATTGTTCTCACTCTTTAAAGTGAATGTATACATGAAAACCAAGTAAAACAGAAGGGGAGCAGCCCCTAAAGGTTATAGAGATGCCATAAAACTATAAGAACAGAAGTATTTTCTGTACCAAGCAAGAGATTGTTGGAAAGTTTTGTGAAAACTTATAGATTGTGTCAAAACAGCCAACCCAACCTAGGGTTGGTATTTAGCTTCTGGGGCTAGAAGAGCAATAGCGTCAGTTCTAGTTGTAGTGCCAACTTGTGGGGGATTGGGAAGCTCTGAAATGGCTCTGAGATTCCAGTGACAATGTCAGTCCTTGCGTAACACTTGTGCAGGCTTGCAGTGTACCATATACACAGAACACAAAGGGGGGTAATGTAATAAATGGTTTTCAGTTTGCTATTTGTATAGTACTTGTCTATCAAACCATAAAGAAAGAGCATTTGCTGGCCAGGTGGTTATAAACTAATTTCTGTTTGGTTGCTTTGGGTTTCTAGGTCTGGGCAAACTATGAAAATCTTATTGATCCCAAAATGTTGTAAAAAAGTAAAAGCAGAACTCACTGGTTTAGAACTTGGACACTGGACACTGTACCTTCTGCTTCAGCCACAAGTAGCAAAGTGGTTGAGGTGTAGTCGATAATGTCAATGACTTATCTCAGTATTTCCTGATAACCAGGCTCGTGTTCCAGCTACAGACAATAGCCTAATTTAGGGTCTATTTAAGCCTGTCTCAGCCCCCCTGCTTTATTTAGAGTTCCTGAGTTCATGTCTGAGTATCCAGCCAACCCTCAAAAGATTAGGGTAAGATTTAAAGGCATATGTATATTGTGCAGTAATGGTCCCCTTACTTTATCCACAGTCAGTTGCATGAAACACCACTTTTATTAAAGGTAAATGCTCTCCTTGCATCATATAGCTGTACTCAGCGCTGTTCACTCCTTCTTGCCTTCTATGAGAGCTGCTGCTCATATTGACGCAGGGGAACTTTAGATCCACTCCTACCTTTGCACCAGGAAGTAACTTCAAGGTTCCCTCAGCACCCTGAGTCAATCCTCTCCCTCAGCACCCTGAGTCAATACTCACCCTCAGCACCCTGAGTCAATCCTCTCCCTCAGCACCCTGAGTCAATCCTCTCTGCTGAGTTGGAAATGAGACTAGTGGAAGTGACACCAGTGAACACTGGATAAAACACCAGGCAGACTTCTAAAGTATGTTGTGCAACTGCGCCCAATTTGTGATGAGGCATGTGCACACTTTTGAACTATTGTGGGTGGCACAGGGCTATTGTATCAAGAGCACCCCTTTGTGACTGCAATGAAACTAAAATTCTGGTGAAAAAGCTGCATTGTGGGAAAAAAAACTTTGAGGTTGAGCTTGAAATTGCACTTCACTCTGTGCACTTGAATTGGTTCTGTTTAGTGCTCAGTGCATCCAGCTAGTTGTCAGGACCTACAGTACCTGTTCTCTAACCCATGTCTGCTTGATGAACTATGTCTGCATTAACCTACTCAGTATGGATGTGGGTCAACTATCCTGAAGGTCATGGGTTGTTCTCTGCTTGTTGGTCTCTCCGTCGGCCCAACTCATTTGCATCATGTGTTACTAATTATTCAATTAAGGGGCTTTATAAGCCCGCTGGAAGCAACCCCTGGTTGGTTGATTATTGAAGCCCTTACACCAGATCTACCAATATTCTGTTCCTGTGTTCCTGATTTTTGCTGAAGTTTCCTGATTCCTGTCATAGTTCCTGAGTCCCACCTGGTTCCCTGTTCCTGCTCCGTGCATGTGTTTCCTTTGCTCTTTTTCCTATTGCTTATTTGGATCTCCTCGTATTGACCTCAGCCTGCCCATTGGACTCTCCTTGTCAGCCGCATGCCCAGACCCTCTGCGAGTTATCAGACTTTCCTTGTCAGCTGTCTGCCTTTGACCTTTGGCGTGGTAAAGGACATGTTTATTCCTTGAGCCTGCATTCCTTGCTGCTGTACTTATATTTAATAAACCTTCATTCTTAGAACATGTCAGCTGCCTTTAAAGTTCCAGATTAATTTTACCCACGTTACACAGCACATAGGCTCCAACCTGCTAGCCACTCATATGTGGCACAACCTGACACTAGTAGAATTATTACTTTTTCTCCATTGTACCTATTTTATGGATAATGGATAATAATGTAAAGCTACCATGTATATACCCTATACCTTATGCATATCTTCCTTTCTCCCGTTTTGTTGTTAAATTCCTCTTAAAAAGTGAAGGCTCTATCTGGGAGATGTATGCAGTTTAGAAGGTACATTCACTATAGGCATGCAGCAATAGCAGACCCAGTGGCTGCTGGAGGTTCAAATGCACTATTCCAGTGTTTTTGTAGACAAATCATTTTCGGTAAGGTTTAATAGGTGAGGTTATATATTTTATATTCATTATATTTATATTTCATTCATTAACAAAAATCTGAAAATCTCTTAAAGTTTGAATGGATTAAAACTAGTCCAACAAGATCATTGCAGCTCCCATTGACTTATATAGGACACACATTTCCACACAATTTTCGCACCATTTTTTCGAAATTTGAGTAAAAATTTTTACATGTTTGTAAATGGGCTAAAACGTGCTTAAAGGGGGGCTTTTTTATTCCAAATAGACTTGCTTTCTAAGCACACTATTCCTCTGGCATCAGCATCAAAATACACAATGGTATTGTGCCAGAATAGCTGAGACATTTTCCATCTGCCTCTGATTAATGTAACACTCCTCAAAAGAAACTAACATTTATAGCATTGCCTCAGAGAGGACTTTCAACGCAGAGAAAATTATCTTCATATTTGCATCTTTGGAAAAATACTGCAAGTGAATTATATAAAATTCTCTTAACATTATAATAATGATAACAGTTTAGAGTTTTGGAAACAGTCAAGCATGATATCCAAAAGATATTGTTAAAAAAGGCAGATACAAAATAGAGAAACCAGTGCATTTTCTGATGACCAATTACCATGTGTAAAGCATGAAATTAATATTTATATGGTTTCCTGCACATTAGACATGTAGGCATGACTAACAGTTGAGTAAAAGTGGAGAAAAAAGGTCCCTTTTATTATATACGTTCCTGATACCAGAAAATGTATTTACAGAAAGTATGGAGTTCAGTTATGGAATAGAAAACGAGTCCAACAAATGTGAGATACAATCATTAATTATCTAATTATCCAGCATTATAAGGGTCATTATCCAACACAAGTTCAAAGTGCAATTGTGGATGCAATTGGCATGTTTTTTTTTACCCATAATCTACCTTTTTTCCCATAATTTCAAAATAATTTTGGCCACAAGGGGGTGTTGTATTGACAGAATTTTGGGCCATACATAACCCCCCCCCCCATTAATCAGCTATTCAGACACAATTATACAGAAAATGTTTGTAGTAGAGATTGAGTCATTTTCAGCACTCATCATCAAAATGGTATCTGGACACGATTCTCAATATGTACAGTATGCCAGCATTTGCATTTCGATTTACTCGAATTGATGAAAAAAGTAACTTTGAATTTGACTTAATAATTTTAATAAATGGATGAATATTTATTCATTGTGTGTAGAGCAATCATATGCCCAACCAGTGTTTTACCTATTGAAAAAATATCTTGGATGAGTGGTGAAATGTAGTCAGCAAGTTCATTTACAGTTATCCCTACTAGATAGTGTATATTATAATATCTAGATACTCCTGCACATTCTTGTAAAGGTCAACTAAAGGTGGCAGTTAAATCTGCTGACAGACCAAGTTGGCAATTAATTGGCCCTTGTATATGGCCCTCCAATGAAAACTGGACAGATTTTAAAATCCTGTTGTGGCCAGGAGCCGCTCATTGATGCCTTCCATGTTACTAGTTCTTTAAGAGGGGAAGATCCTCTCAGTGTGTCACGTACTCAGTAGGGATGGGCAAATTTTTTCGCCTTGTTTCTCCGCAGAAATGACGCCCATAGACAAAAAATTTTTGACACTCATAGACTTTAATGGGCGTCGGTGACATTTCGCTGGTGCCAAATTTTTGGCAAAATGAAATGGGTCAAATTCGCCCATCCCTAGTACTCAGATTCCATGTGAGTGGCCGAAGGTTGCTAGCAATTTCTGTAGGTTAATTTGCCTATTGATTCTAAGTATATGTAAGATTTCTTCATTTGCAACATACGATTTCCTACACAGGCATTGCCTTGAAGGAATTGCCTTTGAGTCACCAGCTCAATCATTTTTCCTTTAACTGACAATGTTGTCATTAGCTTGCATGTTTTATTATTTTCTAAATGCATAGGATATTCTGTGGTTAATGCTACACACTGATTCTTTCCCTTTCTACACAGACATTTCTTGGCATGGAGAATTTAAGTGGAGCAGGACTAGGAATGCAAACATAAATGTTCATGTGTTCACAATCTGTCCTGTAATCCCATTTATGCAAATCAATACTGCCAAGTCATTGGTACTCTGAGCTTTATTGTTGAGACTCCAAAAATCTGCAGACCAGACAGTGATTTTTAATGTGATGATGCCCTTCCCATATATGATCTTCAGATCCCGATCTCATTATCTAACTTTAAAGGGAGAATGTTATTGTTATAAGCAGGTACTCAAATTGTATTGGAGGTTTTCCTAATTTTTTTACTAAGTTTTTAATATATATTGTTTTTAAATATAAATTGTTTATAAGTGTGCTTCCTAATTTAACTACTCTTCAATTTTATGGGGCAAATTTACTTAAGGTTGAATATCGAGGGTTAATTAACCCTCGATATTCGACTGCCGAATTGAAATCCGATCGAACTTCGAATAGTTCGATTCGAAGGATTTTAATCCATCAATCGAACGTTTTTTCTTTGACCAAAAAAAGCTATCAGAGCCTATGGGGACGTTCCCCATAGCCTAACATTGACTTCGGTAGGTTTTAGGTGGCAAACTAGGGGGGTCGAAGTTTTTTTTAAAGAGACAGTACTTTGACTATCGAATGGTCGACTAGTCGAACGATTTTTAGTTCAAATCACTTGATTCAAAGTCCAAGTCATAGTCGAAGTAGCCATATCAATGGTCGAAGTAGCCAAAAAAATACTTCGAAATTCTACGTTTTTTTCCTTCTATTCTTTCACTTGAGCTAAGTAAATGGGCCCCTATGTGTCAGCATGGTATTTCAAATTACTGACATGCTGGAAATCAGCACTTTAGACCAGGTGAAATCAGTGACTCACAGTGAGTGAGTTGTTTGCAGCAGAGTACAAAAAATGTTAAGGAATTCACAGTTAAATAAAATGTTATTGACAGTGGTATTTAAAGACAGTTTTCTTTTTTGGTGAAACTTTAACTGCTATCCAGTTTTATGGCTTAATTACCCTATTTACCAGGCAGTACACTAGGGGGACCATTTACTAACTAACTATCGAATTTCCTTTTTTTTATTCACAAATTTTAAAAAATTAGGTTTTTCTATATTTTTGAAAAGCTCTATAAATCTGAGATTTATTAAGTGTAAAAATCACAAATGGGGGAATGTAATAAAAGTCGGTAATGGAAAAAATATTTGCAATGCAAAAAGTTATGCCTCTGTGCGAAGAAATTTTGCTTTGCGCAAATTTAAAATAGCCTTTGCAAACCTGGAAACTGTTTACCGACCACTTCCGGCAAATTTTATAGTTTGCGCCAGTGCGCAGTGAATGCAATAAAACTTCTTACTGAAAAAGTTGTTATGTTTGCTCCAAAAGATTACAACACCTTCAAGCACTTTTTGAAAGTGGGCAATGCGCAATGAAAATTTGCAATTCAATAACAGTTTAAGGAAGAATATTATATTGTGAAATGCACATTTTTATTCTTATTTGTGCAAATTGTTTTGCTCTTTGAAACTTTTATTACATTCCCTCAATAGACCTCGATGGCAAAACTTTGCCAAGTAAAAATTGTAAGGTGCTTAAGCAGTCAGTGGGAACTTCAGTGGTCTGAATGGAATGCTTTAAATCAATTGGGACATTTAGAGGCACATTTATCAAAGGTCCAATTTCACATTCATGTGAGTCTTTAAAGACTCCCCTAAACTCCCATAAATTCACAATTCAACCAATAAAAATGTAGTAATAAAATAATTTTTTTAAATTCGGATGAATGGAATCGACCCGAAAACTCAAATCGAATTCATATTGAATTGATTCGAATTTTAAAAACTCAATTTGAGTTTTTTCTCCGAAAAAAAATTGAATGTCAGGAAACCTGCAAACAACTACAAATTGATCCCTGGGCCTCTCCCTTTGACTTAAACAGCAATTCGGCAGGTTTTAGGTGGTAAATAGTCGAATTTCAGTTCTTAAAGGGTCAGAGTATGACAAATCTTGAAAAATGTAATAATAATTTTTTAAAAACTCAAATCGAATTTGAATAACTCTCTGGTTAAATTTGACAGTTTTGACCATAAAAAAATTTAAAAATTCAAATTTTCAATTTGACCCTTGATATATTGATATATCAACTTGACCCTTGACCCTTAGAGTTTTTTGGATTTTTTTTTGCTGGATTTATCTGAAAAACGTTCATTTTTGAGGTTTTCGAATTATTTATATTTTTTACCACATGGTTCAGTGGGTTTTTTTATTTGTACTTTTTATTTTTGGATCTTTTAATAAATTCAATGACATTCATGGTTTTAGAGTTTAGTCATGTTTTCAAAAACCTCTAAAACCACTAAAATCCAACCTTTAGGGGCAAATTTACTAAAGGGCGAAGTGGCTAACACTAGTGAAAATTTGCCAGAGTGACGTCATTTCGGCACTAATGGCCACTGGTGTAATTTTGCTAGCGAAGGAGATAGACTCTGGCACACTCTAAGCAGGGGAAATTTTACTGACCATTACCTCTATAGCCAGACTTGCCTTCGCCACCTCAGACCAAGCGAAGTGCAATGGAGTAGATAGGACTTACTTGAAATTTTGTTGAAAAATTTTCTAACTCCCAAAAAACGATGGTGTCTTTTCCTTTTATCAGGGTGATAGCCTGCAAAAGTGCGTAATTTTTTTTTACTGTACCCGGCTTCCCCCCTACATTTCCTTACATATGGCACATAAACTATACACTGGGCACATGTGTAGGGAAATATAACACCTCTACTTTAACACCTCTGGACGGCTCTATCCGGATCTAGCCTTTAACATTTTATCCCTTTTACAATCTCATATGTAAAACCCTGCTTCATGTAAATAAACCATTTTCATATTAATATACTTTTGTAGTAGTATGTGCCTTTAGGCAATCCAATTGCATCAATAGTGAGGCACAGCAAAACAGGTTGCTGAGGTACTGCATACAGTCGGATAATGGACAAGTACATTGAGTGTCACTGTCTCCTCCTTCAAAAAAGTTATTGGGCTACTTTTTGGCTACTCTTACATTAATAAACTGAAATCAAAACTGGCAAAATGGGTACGCCTGGTTCCAGAATAATAAACAGTTTCTATAGTTACTACTACAGATAACATAATGGGGGAAATGTAATAAAAACATATTGGAAATAAAAATTTGCATGGCACAATGTAATATTCTTCATTAGGCTTTTATTGCATTGCAAATGTAACTTTTTATTTTTTTTCATTAACAAGTTTGATAACATACACTCAACATTATCGTAAACGATAAAATTCACAATCACTATATTATTGTTGCTTGAGGGGCTAAGTGTTCGCAATTGCAAAATTTTTCACTTTGCAAACATTTATTCTCATTGCGAATGATTTTTGCGTTAGAGACCAATATTACATTACCTCAAGTCTTCGATCATACAGTAGCTTTGAGTAGGTATTGTGTTGTAGTGAAATGTGCCATTTAATTATTACTTTGTTACTAAATAGGTCATTCCAGTGCCAAAATACACAGTATCTGGCATCCCTGTGCCAGCCTGATCCTAAGTTGACTTTTGGTGGGCCCTTCCAGCTCTCTGGTCCCACCAGCAGTTCTCTCTCTCTCTCTCTCTCTCTCTCTCTCTCTCTCTCTCTCTCTCTCTGTCCACCGCGTGTCTCTCTATGCCAGGCTCAGGGTTGCCAGGTCTAATTTATTTATAATATTATTAATTTAAATATAAACCAGCCCAAAACTAGCCGAGAGACAATTCAAAATTTGCAAATTTTCCATGAAGTAAAATGGGGCAGATTCACCTGTCACCAGAGGCGTAACTACAGCCGGGGGTGGGGGCAGGAGGTATAGGGACCCCATAAGGACCTAATACATTTACAATTTCAATAAATATTGGGAAAACAGGTCAACCTCTAGAGATTTTGGTGGCCAGCAGATTTTTGCCCCAAAATTGTCTGAAATTGAGAGAAGTCACCAGAAAACTTGAGAATGCTTAAGAGGGATGGGAGACTGGGGTACCTATCCCAAAATCTGGCAACTCCTGCTTTATACACAACTCAATCCCACTGCATGCTGGGTATTGTAGTCTTACATTAAACTTACATTAAACTTGGCAGTCAGCAAGTTGTTAAACAAAAACGACATTACCCAAAATGCATTGGGAGACACTGGCTTGGCACATTAGGGCAACAAAAAACTTTGGCTGGTTTTCAAAGTACAAACCTTTCAAAGGCCCAAAAAGTAGCCCGAATACGTTCCTTGGCTAGTTTGTATTTCAAAACCCGCCTGGGCTTTAAATTTGTAGCCCAATTTGGCCGGAAACCCGCCAACCTGGCAACCCTGGCCAGGCTGCTCTCTTCTGCCAGGCTCTGCTGCTTCCTTTTCCTACCAGCCACTCACTAGCTGCTGTGTAACTTCCTGCAGCACTGAGATCACTGAACAACCAGTTGCTAGATAATAGCTTACAGTACACAGACACAGGCTTTGTGCCAAAATAAAGATAGAAGGCGCACACCATAAAGTTAAACTACAGGGTGCTAAATCCATAAGTGACTCCCCATGAGGGTCTCCATATGAATTACAAATATCAAAATAATGGATAGCACACCCGATTTGAAAAAGCAATACATTTATTACAAAAAAGAAAATTATACAAAAATAATGTACAAAAAATTAAATAACAAAGTGAGCCCAACGCGTTTCAACCGTAAGGGTCTTCCTCAGGGGCACAAAAATGAACAAAAAATCAAAAAGACAGGCTTTGTGCCAGCGCCCCTACAAGGAACTACTGCAGAGGGATAGGTGCAAGGATTTGGCACTACTTCCGTACATTAATATTTACAGAATTATTTTAAAATGGCCGATGTATCTTTGCCCTATTTACTGAATGTTTATTATCCTGCTGTTCATGAGTAGCTCATTTTATCAATGCTCACCTTAAAATTTCCAAGATTCTACTAGTATGCAGTCAGGGGCACATTATGTTACCCTCAGTGATGGCAAATTCTCTTTGCTATTGCAGAGCTGACAATGTTTTGATGTGCTTTGAAAAATATTTTGTTCAACATTTTGAAATTAACTAAACATACCAAAACAAAAGGTCCACCCAAACAGATCTGAAGCCTCTCTGTATATCTGTAAGCAGTACCTTCTTGATAAAAGAGTCCCACGTCTAATATCTACTGTAAATATCGAGCATTTGCTACGTTAAAAAGCATGCAGAGTCCCTCAGAGATACACAAAGAGGAATTTCTAGCTCAACTTCATCTGAAGCAGTAGGTTTAAAGTTCAGAAATCACACATGGTTCTACTTATATGTAGAATAATATAATCATGGTTGAATAGAATGTACAGAATGTGTTGTAAAAGTTGAAATTCTTTTATTTCCAGTGAGGGCACAAATATGTTTTTTCTGTATGGAAAATTCAGTCACTGTGCGGCAGTACATTTTTATAAAATTCTGATGTGCCAGAAGTACTTATAAGTGTATAGAATATTTCTTATTTCTAGAAATGAAATCTCCTTTATATGGGAATGATACACTTTATTTCCTTTAATACAACAGATAATTTGTAGTACGTATTTATATTTTTTGTAGAGTATCATGTAGAAATGTAGAAATGTATCCTCTGCATATTTATTATTTACATGGAGATAAAAGTTATGACTTTAGTTTTCTTTCTAGAGGTATCTAATTTTAGCTGTATTTTTATTTTATCTCTTTGTTAAAGCTATTTTGTCCAGAAATCACCACCTTTTAATCATTATTATTATTATTTTTACTACATTGTAACACAGTCTAAAAAGTTTGACAGTTTGCTCAGTTTTTGGCCATTCATTGGGGCTCATTTATTAATGCAGCGCAGCGCATAAGTGGACGCAAAAGATTGTCTGCGACATCACGAGTGTGATCGCTAATATATTTGCGTGATATTGCGCATAACACAGAGCTTTTGCGATGGTTTTGTTTATGCGCATTGCGCAAAAGATTGGGCATTTATGTCGCAAACAATGCCGTGGTTGTTAGGGGCGTGGCTGTGGGCGTGGCTACAATGCGCTTGCTGCGGCCGTCGCAGATTTGCGTCTGTATATGTGCAAAACTGCACCCGGTCAACAGCACCACAATTTTTACGACTGCCTCTTCGTGGCGTAATAGTAACGCTCTTCAAAATGCGCATTCCTGCCCAGCTGCTCTAGCAGAGCCACACTGCTAAACTGGGTTCTGGCAAATACAATGGTGCTGCTGTTGGTGGGGATGTTTGTTAACTCAAAGTTTACTCAAAGATGAACAACCCCTGTAAAGTGCATATTAACCACGCCTTCCACCCAACATGTTTATATTGACCAAGGTTCCTTTAAGGGTATCAGGTAGGCTAAACACCTTTGCAACCAAACAAATATTAGCACAGAAACAAATGCAGATGCGTCTAAGTGAACGCAATATGCGCAATATGTGACGCAACTAATTAAAGCAGCGCATTCATACATGAGCACAACTAATCCTTACCTTTGCGGTATCTTCCTGTGCGCACAATTTATTATAAGCACTGCGACAGCTGATACGCAGTTTCACACAGTTTCACAAGTTGCACCTACATTAGCGCACAAAATCGCACTGTTAAGGTATCGTGCGCTACATTATTAAATACTCGCATGCGCTGGGCAAATGTCAGGCCACTGCGCTCTTTTTAGCACTGCGCTGCGTTAATAAATGAGCCCCAGTGTTTTCAGTAATATAACTGGAAAATTCTGTAACATCAATGGTGGAACCAAAAGTGAGCATATTTGGCACCTGAAAAAAAAACCTTGTTTGAGGTCTGTTCAGATGTCAAAATACTGTTGCTTTTTCAAAATATTTTCACCTGCACTTTATTTGGTTTTCTAATTTAGCTTCCTTTTTTCTAACTTACTTGGCCCAAAATGCAAGTAGTAGATGGATATATCTTGCTATTAAGGATGTATATAGTGATTTATTCACTTCTTGCAATGTTTTCTTGGAGTCTTCATTCTCTCCTTCCCTGGATAAGCTCCAGACATTTTACTGCCATTTGTAGAAGTTTATTTTCTTACTGCCTGAGCCATTGTGATTGAATTAGTGGAAGAGTTTATATGCCGAGAACTTCCCACACCAGTCAGTTGAACTGAAGAAGCTGCTCGGATGAGTAGTGAAACATCTTCATTGATTACTCAGCAAGTCCAGTTGTTTTTAGATTTACCTATACTAGAGTTACTGCCCGAGTGTTATTCCAACCCCTTAGGAACAAATGGACATTCAAAACAAGCAAAGAAGTCAGGGTTTGCAATATATATGTCTTGAAAAGTATTAAGACCTTCAACAAATTCTCTCGTTTTCCTGAAGCACAAATCCCACACATAATTTTGTTCTCTTATATTTTTCTTTCAAAGCACTGAAAATCAAAGTGACATTATTTTCGGGAGAAAATATTTTGGGAAGACAAAAAAAACTCTCTGCTTTGCAAATATTCCATCCCCACTAGCGATAGGCGGATTTATTCGTGAATTTGCCGTGAAAATTCAAGTCGATGGGCGTGTGTTTAATTGTTGCCAGCGTCAGAATTGTCACTGGCATTGGAATTGTTGTTGCCGTCAAAAAAACTTTTGCTGGAAATTCGCAAACGTTTCAGCGAAGCCACACTAATATTTTGTAGTTCCACCTTTTGCAACAATAACAGCTTAAAGTCTTTTCCAGTAAGGGTACCAGCTTTGCACAGTTTTCTTCAGTTGTTTCAGGTAGATTTCAAAGTTGTACAGTTTAGTCAGTTTATAAATTGCCCTACAGGTACTTAATTTCATTGACATCAGGGCTTTGATTGGGCTTTCGTAGGACATAAACATTTTTGATCTTGAGCCATTCCGAACTTTTCCCCAAGAATAAATGTTTTAACAAACTGGTTCTTGGCAGTATTTACTTCTGCTTTCAAATTTTCTTTCTATTTTGACAAGATGCTCAATCCCAGCTGATGAAAATCAACATATTGCCACATAACCATACTAACCTCTAATTATGTTGTTTTTTTATGTTTTGGGAAGTTTTGCATTTGTCTATTTTGGTCTTAAGCCTTATTTAATATAGCAGTTGGGTCATTTTCTTTCTTAGGGTCCCTGCTCCCTGAATTATATTAGGCATTCCAATGCAAAATGCAGAGGCCCACAGGCATGCACTGAAAGTAGAATGCAGAATGCAAAGTGCAAAAATTGGCAGATTGTGGCCTTTCTTGCAATTTGCATACTGCATTCTTAAACATAACTGTCCCCTGTTGTGTGTTCTCAGCTAATGTGTGTCAACTGGAAGAGGAAATGCCACTACTAGTGATAAAATAAATAATTTTTAGAGAAAGGGGTGTTATTTATATTAGAAATTAAAAGATTTCACCCTGACAAAAGAGGGATACTGTTCTCTAATCTTGCCTCGACATAATCAAACAATGTTTTGAATCAACCTTTTATCAGATTTCTATTTGGATGTCTACAAATGTGTATGGGCGTGGAGTGCAGGCAGTCATTTCTGAGAAGCAGGTTTGTTTTTTTAGATTGTAAATACTTCATTTAAATACAGAAAGAAATAAACTCAAAAGGGAGGAATATGCATTTTTTTATTATACCCTTTAATACAAACTAGAGTAACCAAAAGTAATGGTCACATGATTGCTTGCAAAGGCATTTAAAAAAACGTAATTTTATAAATAAGTGCTCTGCGTATTGAAATAACTTGCAAATACTGACTGCTTTTATATAATTAGGTTATTTTATTCCAGATTTGCCTTTAACATGGCAGGAAGTAAGAAAATTAATCATTTTCAATTCAGCATTAGTATCCAGTCCACATTCACTTGGCTTTAGGAGGGCTTACTTACCAAAGCATGTAATTTGGGTCGATTGACAGCTGATTTTTCTACTCTGTAATGTTTCAAAATATTTTTATAATTTGCAATCTAAACCTCAAAGAAAATGTTTCCCTTACACATCAGCAAAGCTCTGCATGAGCCTAGGATGTTCACAATTACTGCTATAGATTTTAAAGTCGCATTTATTTTAGGGTAAACCTGTAATGTGTAGTATGGGTTTCCCCACTCATGCTGGATCAATCTTCCCATGGTACATTGATCCAAATATTTGTATAATGTGCTATAGTCTCAATGTACTGTAACTGCAGATGAATATGCAGAGGCTTCAGAGTACCAGAAGTCTAAATATATTCATTTTAAGAGACTCAAAGAAAATATACAAATACAGATTTATTAGTTGAGACATAGTAGTCTGATATTTTAAGATTTGTAGTTCAACATTAGACAAAAATATATAATTATATCATTATAACAGTAATGAACCAGACCTACAAAAGTGTCTCAGGAGCTCACTATGCTGGATCTTGTTAGGGTATATTTTAAGTGTCAGTGACACTGCACCTGCTCAGTGGGCTTTGGACTGCTGTTACAAAGCGAAGTTTTGGGGTTGAGGGTGAACACCAAACAGAAAACCAAGTTTGATTGTGACAGAAATGATGCTACAGGACTTATAACTACATTCTGATTAAGAATGCACTGGTTTCTAAACAGCTATATAATGGCAATCATTTCTTAATACAGTGGATTTTCCGATGTACAAATAGCAGGTCTGTACTAATTACAAATTGGTTCATTTTGGTTCAGTTAGTTTACAGTCAGTAAAGCCCTGCTAACTGCCTGTTGACATGCCCCTAAAGCCAGAAGCAAAATGCAAACCTCATTGTAAATAACTCTGTAACAGTTCACAGTTTGCTAGCTGTTTGTAATTAATAATAAAGATAATTTATTGCTGCAGTGAGAAGCTGGTTCCAGAAGACCAATATACACAAAACCTCGACGTAACTCTGGAAAAGCTCTTATATATCACTTAAAGGGACTTTAGAACAAATTCAATTAGATGAAAAAGACTTATTTAAATGGAATTCCTAATTACTCCTTAGACTTATATGGAGTTTCCACATTATAAACCACGAGGTAAGCTCTTCTCATCCACTTGAATGGGCCATTTATCTTTTGAACTCTTCTTTTCTGTATTAACAACATTCAGTGACAATTTGTAAAGACCAGCCATGTGCAATGTTTCAACTAATATTTATTGCTAAAATTCTTCAGATTATTCCTTATCCTACAAGTCAGTACAAGATAATACACTGGTTATCATAATAATAAATTAGTCTTTTGGGAATCTCTATATAAATGCAAACAGTGCTTCAGCAGACAAGTATATATTAAATGAACTGTTGCATTTTGTTACTATGATGTATTTATATACTGTAGGTGCTGTACGGGTGGTATGAAACAACAATAACAAAAATTGCCACCAGTAATTGTTTTTCCAAAAACAACATACAGCACAACAAGTGTTTATTCTTTTATTTCCACACTGGCATACACCAAGATAACCCAATTGGATCTCCCCAACCCCCTTGACACTACCTCCTTTTGGCAAAACCTCTTCCCCATTGGACTTTGTTTATTCTGGCCATTCACTGTGTAATTTTCTCACATAAAGAAAACTTTCCTGAATTAGGTTTTGAGGTTGAGTATTAGATATAGATCAGAGAGGACTGTAGTGTATGGCTTGTGCTTTCTTTCCAGGAAATATCAGCTTCCCCTGACACACAGATACAAATAGTGGAAGCATCTGGCTTACCAGGGGATCAGTCATACAGTAGAACAAGGAACAGTGAGTAGTAGGCAGTGAGGCCAACCATTAGCAAAGGACTCTAAGGCTGTGTGCACACAGGCTAAAGAGCTCAGTTGTTCTAAGCCTCCTTATTTTTGCAGGCTAAGAGAAGCAGATCTGCTCCATGCCCCTGCTGCAGAGTTCAAGCTGAGTTCAGCCCGGAGATGCCTCCTTTCACATATTCGGCTGACCTCAGCTTCAGCTCCACTGCATGTGAACACATTCTGCAAAATACTCGGGCTGACAATAGCCGGAGCCTTCAGCCTGTGTGCCATAGCCAAAAAGAGGCAGGTAGACAGAGATGAAACTGAATAATCAATCAAAGTTAGGTTAGGCTTCTTAGGAAAAACCAAGCCAGCCAGGCAATGTATGTATAAATAGAGAAGGAAAGGCATCAGAATATGTGCAAACTCAATCGCTCACAACAAAGATACAAAAATGAAGCTATCTTTCTTGAGTAGTAACATGAGAATTAAGAACATTAAAAATATAACATTAACATTAAATTACTATTTCATTTTCAGGATAGCTCATTGCACTACCTAATACTTGAAGTTCTTTGATTGAAAAGTGTAAGAGATTCAAACTTGTGAAGCCCAGCTATTTTTACAAATAGAAGGACAGCGAGGACAGTGAGGCCATGGAATGCACTGCTGAATGTTGTTGTGATGACTGACACTTTTAAGAGTGGCTTGGATGATTTATTGGACAAGCCCAATATCCAAGGCTATTTTATATTATGGATAGATAGATATGGGTATATATAGTTTAAGTGAGTGTATGGAGGGGTCAGTGTGTGTTATATGGATGCTGAGTTTCATTTGGAGGGGTTGAACTTGATGGACTTTGTTTTTTTTTTCAACCCAAATAACTATGTAACTATGTAAACTCCACCTACACCTACAGGGACATTAACTTTCCAAATAGAGACCCTGCCCAATCTGTATACAAAAAAATGAGGATGACTGATTTCTTCAGGTCAGGCCCATAACATGTTTAAATAAAGCAAACAACTAAGAAGTGTCTTAAATAGATTGTGTCAACACAAGGACAGAATAGTATTGTTCTTTTTAGATGCATAAAATTGGTTTGCATTACATTTCCCCTTTACAACTACAGAAGCTAAACTCTAATTAGATACAGTACACACAGACTGTCATTGCAGTATTATCACTAATTAAAACCAAAAGCCAATCCACATTACTTTGATTTGCAAACCCTTATGAATTTCATTTGTGGAGTAGCTAATATATTAATTTAATCATGTGCTTCTATGCATTGAACAGGTCATTTTGTGGATTCTATTTCTTCTTGTACAGGTATAGGATCCATTATCCAGAAAGCCATTATCCAGAAAGCTCTGAATTACGGAAAGTTTGTCTCCCATAGACTCCATTTTAACCAAATAATCCAAATTTTTAAAAGTGATTTCCTTTTTCTCTGTAATAATAAAATAGTACCTTGTACTTGATTCAAACTAAGATATAATTGATCATTATTGGAAACAAAACCAGTTTTTTTGGGTTTATTTAATGTTTAGATGATTTTCTAGTAGACTTAGGGCATGAAATCTACATTACGGAAAACCCCAGGTCCCGAGCATTCTGGATAACAGATCCCATACCTGTAGTAGAGTCTATAGCTTAGATTTCCTGTAGTAGAGTCTATAGCTTACATTTTCTTTTGGGTTTTAAATAAGGGATAATTTATAAAAATTGCCTATATGAAAATTCAAGGCAAACTGCACTTACTTTGTAGTTTAATCTTCCAGGGTATGGGTGCACGTCAGATAACCTGTTCACCAAGGTTATTACTTGAACACATTTCTCTCTATAGACAGCACTCCAAATTCTTGATTAAAAATTCACCTTTATTTATTCCATCTTAGGGCAACATAGGTATGCAACGTTTCAAATGGCGCTCCAGTCTTTATCAAGCAATAAAAATTGCCTATACCTGTCTTATGTTCTTCAAGCCATTGGTAAGAACCTGCTACAGACTAGTCCCATGCCCATCCTACTAACAAGGACTCAAATAACATGAGCATGTAACTTCCTACAGCTGGTTGATAATGTGGTGTGTGTATATAAATATAAAGTCACATTTATCCTTTAATTACAGTAATTTTGATCTTAATCATTCATTTATTTAATCTATTCACTCATTTGATTTTCTATCAATACTACCAACAAAACAGTATAATTTTAAAGTTTTAATGACATTTGTGGCTTTAATAAAGGCCTTTCCTTTTCCTTTCCAAACATAGGTTGGAATGAAATTTTAAAAGTGCTGGTCAAAGGGGACCTGTCACCGTAAGAAATAATTACTAATTATTTTCTATTAAGTTAGTTCGGCAAAATAAACTTTACTTACACTATATTGATTAATATATTTATTTAGATTTTGTTTCTTTCAGTCTTTGAATTACACAAACACAGCAAGCACCGTTTTGTGGACACTGTATTAAGACAAAATGCCGATGTGCAGTGCCCTACACAATTATAAAATGTGAGGAGGGAAGGGGGAATGTGAGGAGTGCATTGATATCTAGGAATTGCTGAATGGAAAGTGAAAGTAATTGACTGCCCCACCTCTATGAATCAGGCATAGAAGTGGGACAGGTAATATTTGATTGACAGCTTTTTGATATTTGATATTTAAACACCTTTATAGGAGGTATGGATGTTTTAATGAAAAAAAATAATTTAGGTTCCATGTTTAATTTGCAAAGGACTTTCATTATACAGCTTGTTACTGTATGTGTAGGTGATAGGTCTACTTTAACTGCTTTATGGGATAGAACCCTACATGACACCGTTTGTACTCAGCAGGCGGACTAGGATTAGTTTGCCTGCTGTTGCAATGTTAACAAATTATGTACTTTAAGTCAGCGAACACTGTTGAGTTGGATGTTCATCAAATTCTCCAACTTATCATAAGTATCATGTGAAGTAATTCATCTTGATAACGTTTTTGCTTCTAAAATCCTCCTTTGCTAATTGCTTTATTTGTGATATAGCTCAGCAAAAATAAGTCAATGATAAATTCAAACACCTGGGACTGATTAGTTATTTTTGCACTCTTCGCCATAGATGCTGGCAAGGTGAACTGGCTAAAAATGAATAGCTGAAGCCATCCCAGAATGAATACATATTTTGGAGATACTCCAGGGTCTGCTACTCTGAGAACTATTGGACATAGTAATAATACAAAAACAAAGAGGGGAGATTCAGTCACCTTTCAGAATGAATAAGTGTGATGGAATGAATCAAAGCAAAATGTTCAAAGAAATTATTGTATCATAATAAAAAGATGCTATTTTGACTCAGATTTTGTTCTTTGTTATTCTTGGACATGGGTGGAACATTTCACAGTTCCAAAACACTTACTGCTATAGAAGAGATCATGCATTTGGAATTCCAGTATTTAGATATATCATATTTTTTTTCATAGAAGATTGTTGTCTGATCAATATCTCTATCATATTGTTGAAGTTAGCTGCTTCTCCATGCATATATTTTCAATTTAAAAGCAGATCAATATAATCAGTTGAAAACTTCCAGAAAGATCAACATAAACCAATGAGTTCATCAAAGGATGTGATTATGTAATTTTGCTCATGTTCAAAACATTGGTTAGATCACACCTTGTGTTTGGGAGCCTGTCAAAATATACATTAAACATGTCTCAAAGCGTTCTAACCAGAATAGTAACTGAAAATAATCTTCTAATTTGTCTGAAAAGATAAGCATACATTTAAGTGTGAGGCCAAATGAGTATCTTTTTTCTTAATCTGACCACCCATTCACCGGCTAAATCAGGCTGATCCATTGGATCATACTGTAGGCCTACGGAAAGCCGTTCTTGTACTAATGCATCTCAATGAGGTCCTCGACCCTAGATAGATATCTGGTTGACAGATACAAGTAATAGGCTGCCTACTCTGCCTGGATGGACTGAGTTCTTAGCTTTTATATCCATGTGTATGGTAACCTTTAAGATAAAAAAGTAAGGTAGAGAAAAAGCAATATAGCAATATATACATGAGTACCAGTAAAAAGATTCTTCAATGCCATAATTAAAATAAGTCAGAACTGTTGCAGCAGTAGTAAGGTAAAACTTTTTTCCCGAAAACTGCATTATATATTTATAAACTCTTTAAATTATTCTGATGACAATATTGTTTTAAATAATACATAAAAGGCACTGATAATTCCTGTATAAGATTTTATCACTTGAAAAAGGGACCCAGTCTAGAAGTGGACCAGTCTGTATGAACGACAAATAGACTAAAAATGTATTTAATAAAAAAATTTGCATTGGCAATGTATTATAGTGATTCATGGCGAATTTCCACATTTCACTGCTGGCGAATACATTTGCTAAACTGCGGGAAAAATTTGCCACCGAAAAACCTGGTGCGTCAAAAAAATGTGGGCGTCTGAACAGTCGTCTGCATAAAAACTGTTGCGCATCAAAATTTTTCAGACGCCCGTTGACTTTAACGCATTTGGACAAAATAGGCAAGAGTATAGCGTCGGAATTGACGAGCGTCAAAGTAATTTTGACGCCCATTGACTTCAATGCGTTTTGTGAATTTTTTCCCAAACCGAAACAGGACAAATTCGCCCATCACTACTGTATTATAGAGATGGCGCGAACTGTTCGGCGGCGAACTTGTTCGCGCGAACATCGGGTGTTCGCGCTCGCCGGAAGTTCGCGAACGTCGCGCGACGTTCGCCATTTTGGGTTCGCCATTGTTGGCGCTTTTTTTTGCCCTCTCACCCCAGACCAGCAGGTACATGGCAGCCAATAAGGAAGCTCTCCCCTGGACCACTCCCCTTCCCTATAAAAACCGAAGCCCTGCAGCGTTTTTTTCACTCTGCCTGTGTGTGCTGAAGAGATAGTGTAGGGAGAGAGCTGCTGCCTGTTAGTGATTTCAGGGACAGTTGAAAGTTTGCTGGCTAGTAATCGTTTTGATACTGCTCTGTTATTGGAGGGACAGAAGTCTGCAGGGGTTTGAGGGACATTTAAGCTTAGGTAGCTTTGCTGGCTAGTAATCTACCTTCTACTGCAGTGTTCTGTATGTAGCTGCAGTGGGCAGCTGTCCTGCTTCTGATCTCATCTGCTGACTGCTGCAATAACAGTAGTCCTTGTAAGGACTGCTTTTATTTATTTTTTTGTTGTTTTACTACTACTACTACTACTACTACTACTACTACTATAAGAGCCCAGTGCTATTAGTCTAGCAGTGTTGGGGAGTGGGACTGGTGTGCTAATCTGCTGCTCCTAGTAGTTCAGCAGCACCAACTGTAATTTTTTTTTTTTTAATATTCATTTTTTTTTTATTTTACTTTTTTTTATTTTACTACCGCTGTAGTAGTGTATAAGTTGACCTTTTAGGCATTATTTGCCCTGTAGGCATTTTTTGCCCAGTGTGTTATTCAACCAACAGCCATCTAGCTGTGTGACCTTGTTCACATTCTGTCTAAATATCCATAATATTACCGTCTCCAGAAAAAACACCGGAGTGACTTTTTTCAAGCAGCCATAATAAATTTTACGTAATCCGTATCCATCGCTGTAGTAGTGTATAAGTTGACCTTTTAGGCATTATTTGCCCTGTAGGCATTTTTTGCCCAGTGTGTTATTCAACCAACAGCCATCTAGCTGTGTGACCTTGTTCACATTCTGTCTAAATATCCATAATATTACCGTCTCCAGAAAAAACACCGGAGTGACTTTTTTCAAGCAGCCATAATAAATTTTACGTAATCCGTATCCATCGCTGTAGTAGTGTATAAGTTGACCTTTTAGGCATTATTTGCCCTGTAGGCATTTTTTGCCCAGTGTGTTATTCAACCAACAGCCATCTAGCTGTGTGACCTTGTTCACATTCTGTCTAAATATCCATAATATTACCGTCTCCAGAAAAAACACCGGAGTGACTTTTTTCAAGCAGCCATAATAAATTTTACGTAATCCGTATCCATCGCTGTAGTAGTGTATAAGTTGACCTTTTAGGCATTATTTGCCCTGTAGGCATTTTTTGCCCAGTGTGTTATTCAACCAACTGCCATCTAGCTGTGTGACCTTGTTCACATTCTGTCTAAATATCCATAATATTACCGTCTCCAGAAAAAACACCGGAGTGACTTTTTTCAAGCAGCCATAATATATTTTACGTAATCCGTATCCACCGCTGTAGTAGTGTATACGTTGATCTTGTGGGCATTATTTGCACAGTGTTTTCTTCAAACCGCCATCTAGCTGTGTGAGCTTGTTCACATTTTGTCTAAATATTGATAATATTATCGTCTCTAGAAAAACCACTTGAGTTACTTTTTTTCAAGCAGCATTCTTATATTTTACGTAATCCGTATCCACCGCTGTGTATACGTTGACCTTGTAGGCATTATTTGCACAGTGTTTTCTTCAAACCGCCATCTAGCTGTGTGAGCTTGTTCACATTTTGTCTAAATATTGATAATATTATTGTCTCTAGAAAAACCACTTGAGTTACTTTTTTTCAAGCAGCATTCTTATATTTTACGTAATCCGTATCCACCGCTGTGTATACGTTGACCTTGTAGGCATTATTTGCACAGTGTTTTCTTCAAACCGCCATCTAGCTGTGTGAGCTTGTTCACATTTTGTCTAAATATTGATAATATTATCGTCTCTAGAAAAACCACTTGAGTTACTTTTTTTCAAGCAGCATTCTTATATTTTACGTAATCCGTATCCACCGCTGTGTATACGTTGACCTTGTAGGCATTATTTGCACAGTGTTTTCTTCAAACCGCCATCTAGCTGTGTGTATTATCGTTTCCAGAAAAACCAACTGAGTTTTTGTTGTTGTTGTTTTTTTAAAAATAATGCCAGGCAAAGGCAGGCCGCCACGCAGAGGCCGTGCTAGGGGCCGTGCTGCTATGCAATCCTGTGGCCCTAGCAAATTGCCCAGTTTTAAAAAGCCAATGACCCTGAACTCCCAAAATGCTGAAGAGGTAGTTGACTGGCTTACACAGCACACCCCATCCTCTACCGTTTCTAACTTTACCACAACATCCTCCTCATCCTCCACTGCTATGGCCACCCCACGTAACACTTCCTCCACCACCGGTGCCCCTTCTTCACTGGAGTCAGAGGAGTTATTTTCCCATGAGTTTCTTGAACTGAGTAATGCGCAACCATTATTGGCAGAAGAAGATGAAGGAGATGAGGACGTTACACCAGATTTAATTCTGGCAGAGAACACGACAGAGATGGACATAATGATGAGTGATGAGGAGGAGGTCCCCGCTGCTGCTTCCTTCTGTGATGTGTCAGAAGAAATTGATGCATCTGAGGAGAATGATGATGAGGAGATTGATGTTTTGTGGGTGCCTAGTAGAAGAGAGCAAGAGGAGGGTAGTTCAGATGGAGAGACGGAGAGTCAGAGAGGCAGTAGGAGAATAAGACTTAGAAGAAGCAGGGAGGACAGCCCGCAGGGATCAGTAGGGCAACAACATGTATCGGCACCTGTGTTCAGCCAGCCAACGCACCCGCCATTGCCGCCAATGCCGCCAACTTCTACTGTTACCGCCAGATCGCACACTTCCAAAAAGTCAGCAGTGTGGGATTTTTTTAATGTGTGTGCCTCTGACAAAAGCATTGTAATTTGCAATGAGTGCAGTCAGAAACTGAGCCTTGGTAAGCCCAACAGCCACATAGGTACAACTTCTATGCGAAGGCACATGAGCGGCAAGCACAAAGCACTTTGGGAGCAACACCTCAAAGGCAACAGGCAAACTAAAAGCCACACTCCTTCTGGTCCAGCATCTTACTGCTCTACCTCTGCTCTCCTTGACCCATCTGAACCACCCTCCACTCCGCCTTCCACCTTGACCACCTGTTCCCATTCCCAGTCATCTGCCACCAGCCAAGTTTCTGTGAAGGCCATGTTTGAGCGTAAGAAGCCAATGTCTGACTGTCACCCCCTTGCCCGGCGTCTGACAGCTGGCTTGTCTGCACTCTTAGCCCGCCAGCTTTTACCATACCAGCTGGTGGACTCTGAGGCCTTCCGCAAATTTGTAGCAATTGGGACACCGCAGTGGAAGGTACCCAGCCGCAATTTTTTTTCTAAAAAGGGAATACCACACCTGTACCAACATGTGCAGAGCCAAGTTACCGCATCTCTGTCACTTAGTGTTGGGCCAAAGGTCCATATGACTACTGACGCATGGTCCTCCAAGCATGGTCAGGGCAGGTATGTCACCTACACTGCCCACTGGGTGAACTTGGTAATGGCTGGGAATGGGAAGCAGGGAATGGGTAGCTCAACAACAACAACAACAGTGGAGTTGGTGTCACCGCCACGGATTGCACGCGGTTCTGCCACCACCTCTACTCCTCCATCGCTCTCTACCTCGTATTCTTCCTCTTCTTCTTCTTACTCTGCTGCTGGGTCCTCCTTCTCCTCCTCCACACCTGTGCACCCCCAACTCCCCCTAGGCTATTCGACGTGCCAGGTACGCCGTTGTCACGCTGTCTTGGGGATGACGTGCCTGGAAAGCAAAAACCATACCGGATCTGTACTCCTGTCATCTCTGCAGTCACAGGCCGATCGGTGGCTGACCCCACACCAACTGCAGATCGGAAAAGTGGTGTGTGACAATGGAAGCAATCTGTTGGCAGCGTTGAGACTGGGAAATTTAACACATGTGCCCTGCATGGCACATGTGTTAAATTTAATAGTCCAACGTTTTGTCTCCAAGTACCCAGGATTCCAGGACGTTCTCACCCAGTCCAGAAAGGTGTCGGCCCATTTCAGACGTTCCTACACAGCCATGGCACGCCTTGCTGACATTCAGCAGCGCTACAACATGCCAGTCAGGCGTTTGATTTCTGACAGCCAGACTCGCTGGAATTCAACGCTCCTTATGTTGGAACGTCTGCTGCAACAACAAAGGGCCGTCAACGAGTACCTTTTTGAACTGGGTGGTAGGACTGGATCTGCAGAGCTGGGGATTTTTTTCCCCCGTTACTGGGTGCTTATGCGCGATGCCTGCAGGCTCATGCGACCTTTTGAAGAGGTGACAAATATGGTCAGTCGCACCGAAGGCACCATCAGCGACCTAATACCCTTCGCTTTCTTCCTGGAGCGTGCCGTGCGACGAGTGACAGATGAGGCTGTAGACCAGCGTGACGAGGAGCTGGAAGCGCACGATTTATGGTCGGAATCACCAGAACGAACCCAGGCACCTGCTGCAACGCAGGGAGAGGTGCCAGAAGTGGAGTCAGAGGAGGAAGGTGGCTTTGTGGAGGAGGAGGAGGAGGACCAACAGGAGCAGGCTTCCCAGGGGGCTAGTGGTGACCTTTTGGGGACCCCTGGTCTTGTACGTGGCTGGGGGGAGGAGACCGTGGATGATGCAGTCCTTGATAATGAGGAAGCGGAGATGGATAGCTCTGCATCCAACCTTGTGAGAATGGGGTCTTTCATGCTGTCATGCCTGTTGAAGGACCCCCGTATCAAGAGGCTTAAGGAGAAGGACCTGTACTGGGTCGCAACGCTACTAGACCCTCGGTACAAGCATAAAGTGGCAGAAATGTTACCAACATACCACAAGTCCGAAAAGATGCGGCATTTACAAACCAGCCTGCAAAACATGTTGTACAATGCTTTTAAGGGTGATGTCACTTCAGGAACTCATCAACATTCCAGGGGCAGAGGTGCCAGTAATCCTGCCACGAGCACACCTGCAAGGACAAAGCCCTTTGGCCGGTCTGTAACATCAGACATGCAAATGTTTTTCTGTCCAAGGCAGCGCCACAACCCTTCTGGATCCACCCTCAAAGAACGCCTCGACCGGCAGGTAGCGGACTACCTGGCATTAACTGCAGATATCGACACTCTGAGGAGCGATGAACCCCTGGACTACTGGGTGCGCAGGCTTGATCTGTGGCCAGAGCTGTCACAATTTGCCATGAACCTCTTGTCTTGCCCAGCCTCAAGTGTGCTCTCAGAAAGGACCTTCAGTGCAGCAGGAGGGATTGTAACTGAGAAGAGAACTCGCCTAGGTCACAAAAGTGTCGATTACCTGACCTTTATTAAAATGAATGAGGGGTGGATCTCGGAGGGTTACTGCACGCCGGAAGACTTGTTCTGACTTCTATGCAGCTGTCCTTCTCTTCAAGCCTCATGACTCCACACACAGCTGTCCTTTAGCGTCCTCCTCCCTCCGCCACCGTTACAAACTAGGGTGCAAACCCTACTGGTTTAATTTTTTCTGGCCTCTGTGCTTCAGTGGCTGCAACCAAAAAAACTGGGCAAACAATGTCTACAAGGTCAACGTATGGCGAAAAATGACTATTTTCAGCATTTATATGGCATATTTTTTCTGGCAACTGTGCTTCAGTGGCTGCGTCCAAAAAAATGCATATTTTCTGCATTTATATGGCATAATTTTTCTGGCCTCTGTGCTTCAGTGGCTGCAACCAAAAAAATGCATATTTTCTGCATTTATATGGCATAATTTTTCTGGCCTCTGTGCTTCAGTGGCTGCAACCAAAAAAATGCATATTTTCTGCATTTATATGGCATAATTTTTCTGGCCTCTGTGCTTCAGTGGCTGCAACCAAAAAAATGCATATTTTGTCCATTTATATGGCATAATTTTTCTAGCCTCTGTGCTTCAGTGGCTGCAACCAAAAAAATGCATATTTTCTCCATTTATATGGCATAATTTTTCTGGCCTCTGTGCTTCAGTGGCTGCAACCAAAAAAATTTATATTTTCAGCATTTATATGGCATAATTTTTCTGTCAACTGTGCTTCAGTGGCTGCGACCAAAAAAATGCATATTTTCTGCATTTATATGGCATAATTTTTCTGGCCTCTGTGCTTCAGTGGCTGCAACCAAAAAAATTTATATTTTCAGCATTTATATGGCATAATTTTTCTGGCAACTGTGCTTCAGTGGCTGCGACCAAAAAAATGACTATTTTCAGCATTTATATGGCATATTTTTTCTGGCCTCTGTGCTTCAGTGGCTGCGGCCAAAAAAACTGGGCAAACAATGCCTACAAGGTCAATGACGTTGACCTTGTAGGCATTGTTTGCCCAGTTTTTTTGGCCGCAGCCACTGAAGCACAGAGGCCAGAAAAAATATGCCACATAAATGCTGAAAATAGTCATTTTTTGCCATACGTTGACTCAACGTATATGGCAAAAAATGACTATTTTCAGCATTTATATGGCATATTTTTTCTGGCAACTGTGCTTCAGTGGCTGCAACCAAAAAAACTGGGCAAACAATGTCTACAAGGTCAACGTATGGCGAAAAATTACTATTTTCAGCATTTATATGGCATATTTTTTCTGGCAACTGTGCTTCAGTGGCTGCGTCCAAAAAAACTGGGCAAACAATGTCTACAAGGTCAACGTATGGCGAAAAATTACTATTTTCAGCATTTATATGGCATATTTTTTCTGGCAACTGTGCTTCAGTGGCTGCGTCCAAAAAAACTGGGCAAACAATGCCTACAAGGTCAATGTATGGCAGTTGTTTAAAGAGAACAGTAGATTACTAGCCAGCAAAGCTACCTAAGCTAAAATGTCCCTCAAATCCCTGCAGACTTCTGTCCCTCCAATACAGAGCAGTATCAAGCAGATTACTAGCCAGCAAACTTACTATCATCTGTCCCTGAAATCACTAACAGCTCTCCCCCTACACTATCTCTTCCAAGCACACACAGGCAGATTTTTCAGATACATTTTTGCCCTTGATCCCCCTCTGGCATGCCACTGTCCAGGTCGTTGCACCCTTTAAACAACTTTAAAATCATTTTTCTGGCCAGAAATTTCTTTTTTAGATGTTAAAGTTCGCCTTCCCATTGAAGTCTATGGGGTTCGCGAACCGTTCGCGAACCGCTCGCATTTTTGCGCAAGTTCGCGAATATGTTCGCGAACTTTTTTTCCGACGTTCGCTACATCCCTACTGTATTATAATAATTGTAAAAAAAATCCAGATTGGCTGCAGAGTCTCTATTGCTCTGTACAGTTATGCATCTTTGCTCAACATGGAAGTGGTTTTCAGGATTTTCATTGCTCTCAAGATACAGGTATGGGACCTGTTATCCAGAATGCTCAGGACCTGGGGTTATCCAGAGAAAGGGTATTTCAGCCTGATTTGTATCTCCATAAATTAAATCTGCTAAAAAGTCACTTAAACATGAAATAAACCTAATAGGATTATGTTGCTTTCTCTAATGTTTTATTGTTACAGAGAAAAGAGACTACTAGTCTATGAGAGATGGCCTTTCCATAATTCAGAGCTTTCTGGATAACAAGTTTCTGGATAATGTATCCTACACCTGTATATGTAACTTAATTTATAAAATTCATAAAAGGCATTAATGGTGCATTTAGTGCAAACAGTTCAAATTGCACACTGTTCATTTTAATGGGAACATTGTGGATCATATAAGCTTCCTTTTCCTGTAGGTGGCATTAAATAAACTGCTATTCATTTTGCCAGATTATTTTAGGTTATTATGTTAGGTTAAGCAGGGGGCATGGGTATAAAGAAAAAGATGTTATGAAATCGAATATGGGGAAAAATGGTAACATATAAAAATAGGATATCCTGAGTAATTTTAGCAACTTTTTCATTTTAGAAGTATTTGCATGGAGGAGAAGCAGTGCTTCTTGTACCTCATAATGTAGTTAATGTATTTTACCGCCAGATGCCCTATATCGTCCACAGAATGTCCTGTATTACTTGGTATTCAAAATAAAGTTACGTTACTAAGATAACATCTTGAGAGAATCTCCACTTCCAGTTCTAAAATGGTCCATAAGTTTCATTGCTTGATGTGGTCCCTATGATCTACACAGTTTTCCTTTTTAGTATATAATAAGCCTTGCTGGTCTTATATTCTAGATACTATATCATTTATGGAATACCAAACGTATTATGTTTGAAAATATTTTTAGACATTTTGCTTTCTGGGCCACAAGAGTCTGCTAAAGGTATTATCTGCATATGAGAAATTATAGCATGGTCTTGGAAAAGGCTTGACCTGTAATTGTGGCCAAATCCTGTGTTAGGTTATACTTAGTTAGTTCTTTTTAAAATGAAATGGCTTGTTAAACATATGTAGGGGAATGTAATAAAAGTCGCAAAGAGCAAAACAATTTGCATAAATAAAAAGATTCTTCCTTAAACTGTTATTGCATTGCGTATTTTAATTGACATTGCCCAATTTTAATAAGTACTTGAAGGTGTCGTAATCTTCTGGCGCAAACTTAACTTTTTCAGCAAGAAGTTTTATAACATTCACTGCACACTAGTGCAAACTATAATGTTCACAAGCCTTCTTCCACTTTCGTAATATATTAACGCAAAGGAAAATTTTTCAATACAACTTTTCGCATTGCAAATATGTTTTCTTTACTATTATTACATTCCCCCATATGTGTTTATTTTTTATCTTTAAATGGGCACCAATTAAAATAAAGGTTGTGTTTAATTAAGTAGTATTATTCACTCTTCAGAAATGTTTTTATTTGTGTAGCTTTATTCTTGTAGCTAGGAGATGTCTAAGAAACAGGGTGTCCTGAAGGAAGGGGTTTTGTCCAAAAGACAACCTGCTTGCTGTAATTGTGTAATCCCTAGATTGAAGGAAACAAAATTTAAATAATAAATATAGGGGTAGAAAAAACTTCGAAATTCAACAATCGAATTGAAAAACTTTGAATTCAAATATAGATTTCAATTTTTTTTCACCGAATTTGGCAATCCTACGATCTAATAGAAATCGTTCAAATCGACGATTTTAGCATAAGATCGAAGGATTTTCATTCGATGTGTATAGACTTAGAAAAAGTTTGTAGAAGGTCCCCATAGGCTAACATAGCAATTCGGCAGGTTTAATTTGGCGAAGTATTGAAGTCAAAGTTTTTTTTAAAGAGACAATACTTCGATTATCGAATGGTGGAATATTCGAACGATTTTTACTTTGAATCGGTGTAAATTCAAAGTCGTAGTATCCTATTCGAAGTATACTTTGAAATTCGAACTTTTTTACTTTGAAAATTACCTTGAACCTTAGTAAATCTGCCCCATAGTGTAAGTAAACTTTATTGTGCTCAACTAGCACAATAGAAAAGAATTTGTAATTATTAAGGTGACAGGTCCCATGTAAGAAAATATTATAACAAGTTGATCTTTAGATCAGGTTTGTGTATAATCAAGAAAAACGAAATAAAAACAAAAAATACAAACACAAAATAAAGTAAGCTTAAAAGCACTGCACATTTTCTAAATCAATATAATCAACATAAAACTATTAACAAAATCTAAATTTAAGGGCTTATACAACAGAAAATATTTACTTCTAAAGGGATGTGGTTCCCAGCCTAAAATATAGTGTACAACATGTTTGACCTACTTCTTTAGTTAAAAGAACAGTAACACCAAAAAATGAAAGTTTTTAAAGTAATGAAAATATCATGTACTGTTGCCCTGCACTTAGGGTTGCCACCTGTCCGTTTTTGAGGTACTGCCCGGGTCTATACTTCTTGCCCGGTTTTCCAAATAAAGAAAACTGGGCGGGATTCCCTTGATTGACACGGCGATCGGCCAATCGCTGATCGCCGCGTCATAGCCCCATCCACTGACGTCACTCGAAGTTTTTTTTCCTCTATTCCTTCACTCGATCTAAGTAAATGGGCCCCCTAAAGTTTTACAGCTAGTATCACCTTTTACTGGGAAGTATAGCCTCAGATTTGACACTTTGAAAGCAGCTGTCAATCATGAAGTGTTATTGTAACATTATTGTAACGTTCATTTACTGAAGGGCGAATGGATGTTTAGTAAGAATTTGCAAAAAGAATTCAACCACTGGTTCCACCTGGTGAATTGTTAAGATGAAGCTACATCCTCAACTTTATTATGTCAGTGACATAATACACTTTCCTACTGTGTACATGCATTGGACTAAATCTTAGAATATATGTGTTTGTGTGTGTGTAAATTCCAGGATGCAACCAGATGTAAAACTAGGACAATATAGACCACTGATATTCAGAAAGAAGCTCACATATTTATGACAAAGCAAACAATAAAAACTGCCATTTCACCAAAAATAATATGCGTCCGACAAGAACTAAGAGGGTAAATGTAATAAACTTTGCAGAGAGAATATATTTGCTTACAAATAAGAATACAAATTAGCATGCCGTAAAGTAATATTCTTCATTAGACTTTTTATCACAAATTTTATTTATGTATTGTGAACCTGCTTAAAAGTGGCATAAACTTTTGGTGCAAAGCAAATGATTTTTGTGTCACATTCCCTATAACAATATATTACTGTATTTACATAAAACGAATATTAGGGGAAATGTGTTTCTGAATGGGACACTATTAATGAACACTTATAAAAAGTTAATAGTGTGGTTTAAAAAAATGCATATATCCTACAACTAGTGTGGGAACAAAAGTTTGACACATATACTCTAGGGGGCAGATTTATCAAGGGTCGAATTTAGAAGTACAAATAACTTAGAAATTCGACCATCGAATTGAAAAACTTCTAATTTGAATATCGAATTAGAAGTTTTTTCAACGAATTTTTCAATCCTGCGATCGAATAAAAATCGTTCGATCAAACGATTCGAACGATTTTAGCCTACGATCGAACGATTTTTATTCGATGTGTAAAGACTTAGAAAAAGTCTGTAGAAGGTCCCCATAGGCTAACATAGCAATTCGGCAGGTTTAATTTGGTGAAGTATTGAAGTCGAAGTTTTTATAAAGAGACAGTACTTCAATTATCGAATGGTCGAATATTTGAACGATTTTTACTTCAAATCGAAGTCAAGGTAAATTCAAAGTTGTAGTATCCTATTAGATGGTCAAAGTATCCAAAAAATGACTTCAAAATTCAAACTTTTTGTACTTCGAAAATGCACTCGACCTTAGTAAATCTGCCCCTAACAGTTGGCATTGTTGCAGTTGATGAATATTAGGCAGGTTTGTAATTAAATGAAAAGCCAAATATGTTACAGTTTTTGATGCACACTAAAGAAGGCAGAATATTAAGGAAGCAGCTGTTTACCATATGGCTAGAAGCTGTATAGATCATTTGGGTTAACTGAGCTCACAACATCACTGACATTAGTCAGTGGGATGTATTTCCTCGGCATGACTTCCCGATGGTGGGGAACCTTTCTCATGGGTGGTCCTTACCTTTGCTTGGTCAGTTTATTTGCCATCATTAAGATTTATGGAAGCAAACATCCACTGTGTGCTTAATAAAATTATTATTAATGCCAGTCTGTCCTCTTGACAGCAGTAGGCCCCTTTTTTGCTGACTAAGGTGGAAAACTTGCTCATTATCATAATCATCATCATAACCCTCCAAATTCTTGATTCTCTATTCTCATGGTTATGGTAATTTCTGTGTTCATTCTGATTTTGTATACACACTTTTGATTCCTTGGATGTACTTAGACTGCTGAGCCACCCTTCACTCCATCTGCAGATGTTTTCAAGCATGTCTCCCAGCCAGTTGGTATGCTATTGTTTTTCTCCTTCTTTCTTAATCCATCTTTCTTATGCTCTTATATTTTAATGTATTTCTTAAATTGTCACTGTCTTTGACTACTTATTTTAACTTCTGCAAATGTATCTCATAAAGTCCAACTCAGCCATATTGCTATGGTTTATCACTGAAAAAGATGATAGTATATAAATGCATATGTTGGAATGCGTTATAGTTAGTTACATCATTTTTGGCTAAACTCACTGCATACTGTTTATTTCTAAGCATATTCATATTTTTAAAATATCCTATGACTAAATATTAAACATGGACCAAAGTAAAATCACAGACTACGGGGCAGATTTATCAAAGGTCAAATTTTGAATGTATGTGAATTATTTTTACTCGATTGTACTCAAAACTCAATGTTATCTCATTTAAGAAAAAAATTGAATCTAAAAACTTTGAGTCTAAAATTCGAACAAATGTTACTGACCCGAAAACTTGGATCATGAAACTCTATTCTAGTTTTTCTCCAAAAAAAATTTGAATGTCAGAAAGGCAACATATTCGATGACACCTGTCAAGGTGTGATGAATCTCACATTTTCATTTGCATTCTAGTTGGTGATTTTAAATTCGAATTTGTGAGTTTTGACACAAAAAAATAGAAAATTCAAATTTACCATTCAAACCTTAATAAATCTGCCCCTTAGTGACCAATCATGTTGGAAGAAGGACAGCACAAATATTATGAGAAATTGTTTTTCATTGTCATTATGGGACAGATTTATCAAGGGTCGAATTTCAGATTGATAAATACTTCGAAATTCGACCATCGAATGGCTTTACTTCGACTTCGATTATCGAAGTCAAAGTTTTTTTCATCTAATTTGACCGTTTTGCGTTCAAAGTTAAATCGATTTCATCCGATTTTTCTTCGACTTAAAAATCTTAGAAAACTGCTTTAGAAGGTCCCTATAGGCTGACATAGCAGTTTTAATTTGGCGAAGTTTTGAAGTCAAAGTTTTTTTAAAGAGACAGTACTTTGATGGTCGAATATTCAAACTATTCTACTTAGAATCGAATTTGAAGTTGAAGTCATATACTATTCGATATTCGATGGTCGAAGTATCCAAAAAAATTACTTTGAATTCCAAATTTGTTTACTTTGAAAATTCCCTAGAATTCACTTTGACCCTTGATAAATCTGCCCCTATGTGTATCTACTGTCTATATTTTGAAAAAAGTTAATAAATATTCAGGTAATATCTACAAGTAGAAAAGTATTCCCTGGCCTGCCATCTTCAAATGAGGAAGACTGTTTATTGTGACGGGTCAGTAGTTTTGGAAATAGAACTTCCTTTCACATGTTTTGCTATCTCCAACATTGAATGGCCAAACTGTTATGAGTTTCATCCTGATGTGCTCAGCATGTCAGGACCTTGTGCAGCTGACGATTAGCAAATGCAGTAAAAGACATTCGACACATTAGGCTCTATATTGACTCACTTATGATTCATAGATTCAGTTTATAAAACAGGAAATGTTCTAGGACCACCTTCAGATTAATGAGCCAAAGCACAACACACCACCAATGAAGTTATCATAAGACATGTGGTCGTTTTTTCTTCATTATTGTTATTTACCTGTTATTTAAAGTAATCTCATTTCCTTCTGAGTTCCATGGTTAAATAACTAGCCAGCAGGACTTAAATAGGATTACAGAATAACTACCGGTATATATAAGCATTGACATTATATATAATGTACAATTTTTACACAGCATGCTAGCGAACCTAAACGTTTGCAAATTAACATGATAAGCCTCATTTTGAAGCATGGGGTGGGGTGCAAAATACACAAAGGCAAATTTTTTGTGTTCCACAATGGAATTCATGAGAGGAAGACTAAGGCCTTTATATGGGTGTCCCTTTAGATGCATCTAATTGTGCATCATTCAGACATGCAAGCTGGGGTGTGTCAGTGGTCCCCTGTGCTTACAGGCAGCCTATGGCAGGTTTTAAGTAATGGGCTGCCATTGCCCTAGTCACAGCATGTAGGTGCAGTTCTGCTCTTCTTAAGTGTTCCAGCACTGGAGCAATGGTAAATTAAACCTCATAAGAGTATGGTTTTCGCTACACAGATAATGGATTGTATTATTATTGTTATTATTATTGTTATTATTATTATTATTGGTATTATAATTATTATTATTAACAACATGTATTTATAAAGTGCCAACATATTACTCAGCACTTTACAATAAATGGGTTTATACATTAAAAATACAGAATTACATATAAAGCAACAAGAGGTGAAGATGGCCCTGCCCAAAACAGCTTACAATCTAAAAGTAGAATAGGTAGAGACACAAGATGTGGGAATAGGGGGCAAGCCCAGAAGTAAGCAAGGTGAGAGATGTAGTATAGGATAGTTAAATTGCCAGCGCACTGAAGTTATGTTCTCTAAGGGGCCGATTCACTATGGGTCGATTATCGAGGGTTAATTAACCCTCGATATTCGACTAGGAACTAAAATCGTTCGACTTCGAATATCGAAGTCAAACGATTTAGCGCAAATCCTGCGATCGATCGAAGGATTTTTCATGCGATCGAACGATTAAATCCTTCGAATCGAACGATTCGAAGGATTTTAATCCAACGATCGAAGGAAAATCCTTCGATCAAAAAATCCCAGGCAAGTCTATGGGGACCTTCCCCATAGGCTAACATTGACTTCGGTAGCTTTTAGCTGCCGAAGTAGGGGGTCGAAGTTTTTCTTAAAGAGACAGTACTTCGACTATCAAATGGTCGAATAGTCGAACGATTTTTAGTTCGAATCGTTCGATTTTCGTAGTCGAAGGTCGAAGTAGCCCATTCGATGGTCGAAGTAGCCCAAAAAAACTTCGAAATTCGAAGTTTTTTTATTTCGAACCCTTCACTCGAATTTAGTGAATCGGCCCCTAAATGTACTTCTCTAAATAGACATGCTTTAGGAGATCTTTTGAAAGCAGAGAAAGTCAGACAGAATGTGGGAGAGAATTGTAGAAAGGGGCTCAGCCCTTGTAATGTTTTAAATGTGAGTGTGTGAGGAGGTAATGAGAGAGAAGCATAAAAAGCTATTTGGTGAGTAACTAGAGATAAGTTCAGAGATGTAGTGATGGGGAAGAGTAGGAGTAGGAAGAGTAGGAATGTTAGGGTCATTAGTTTGAATTTTATTCTAAATGGTAGCAGAAGCCAGTGTAGGAATTGGCAGAGTGGCATGGCAAGAGGAGGAGCGGTTGGTAAGGTGTATTAGCCTGGCAGCTATATTCATTATGGACTGGGGAAAGGTGACAATTTCTCTGGAGGTTCAGGCCAATTAAAAGAGAGTTACAATAGTCGCCAGGCATGATAAAAAGAGTGCATTTGAATTTTGGCAGCATTTTGGATAATAAATAATTATATTTTGGAAATATTTCTTAGGTGAAATTGACATGATTTAATAAGTGACGGGATACGAGGAGTGAATACAGGGCAGAATCAAAGATAACCCCTAGGCACTGGGCCTGGGGAGATGGGGTGACAGTGGAATTGTTAACTGTGGTAGACACATTTGGAGTGTTAAGGATTTTGGATGGGTGAAACAACCAATTCTGTCTTAGAGAGGTATCATTGGGACACCCAAATAGAACTAGCAGACAAACAGGCCCAAGTGAAGAGCTCTGGGTTAAGTTTAGGGGAGGAGAAATAGATCTGAGTATTGAATAGAGGTGGTATTGAAAACCATATGAGTTGGTTAGTTTGCCAAGAAAGGAATTGTAGATAGAAAATATTAAGGGGTCCAGAACAGAGCCTTGAGGAACCCCAACAGAGAGAGAGGTAAGGGAGAAGCAGATGCTCCATTGCAAGACACACTGAAAGAATGATTTGTGAGTGAAGATGAACCAGGACAAGACAATAAAGAGTTACCTGTAGCTGCCTTGGTTCTCAAGATCTTTGGATGGTCTGGAACAGTTTAGCTAGTTCTGTTCAAAAGCATTTTTTAATTGGGAGGAGATAAGAGTTAATGGTTAATACCAGCAGCAATTGTTTGGATATAGTATGTACTGTTTTTTTCTAAATTAAATTTCTATTGATGAAGGGGAAATGTGTCCTTTTTCTGGCACCAAATGTGTTAATGTTTGATTAATTTTACTGGTGTGCCATAATATTTTTGATGATACTATACCCATATACTTGCAACAGCCATAAGCAAAATTATTTAACAACTTTCTCCCTAACATGAAAATTAGTTTCTGGAATCCACATGCCTGTTTTGTCTGTAATCGATCAATGCATATCTTTTGCTTGCTCAGGCAAAACCCCAGGATGTCTACAGGGTAGCATGTGCTGCTATAGTGGAATGGATGACAGGGGACTGAAATGATTGAGATGGAAGGGCTCATTTGTTATTGCCCTGGACACAAGTCTGCCCAGTAATGGGTAGAATACTGCACACATCACTTGTGCCTGGGGCAATGGTTTGTGCAGGCTGTGTTCTGCATGTTGGTACAGATTAAAAATTCCAATGCAAGTTGCAGAGCAAGTGCAGTCCTATACTGAAGCCCTGCTATGGATAGGCAGTACAATGTGACCTTTGACACTCACGCCCTAGACATCTGAATGACATGCAAACTAGAGGTACTGTATGCTGCCCACCACAAAGTCCTCCAATGCAGTTTTGCTAGATGCAATCATGCCAGTATTCATTCATAGACTAAAATATTGGGCACAACTGTGGGGCAATGTGGAAAGTCCCATGTCTAAAAAATAAGGTAATATAGACCCAGGCTTGACATTGGTCCATACAGAGGTCCTTTAATTTTTTTCTCTCTGTGTATGGCCAGCTTAACCCTGGATATCAAAGCTTACCCCAAAATAGAAGTCAAACATGTCTTTTACAGATAACTTAGAAGTGGTTATTGAAAGGAGCATCTGTTTTATGTAACTAAGTAGAGCAATAAAATCCATGAATGATGTGTAATTTTCTCTGTTTTTGCAAATGGGTATTGGATCATTTATCTGGAAACCTGTTATCCGGAAAGCACCAAATCACAAGAAGCTCATCTCCCATAGACTCTAGTTTAATAAATTAAAAATTTTAAAAATGATTTAATTTTTCTCTGTAATAATAAAAAAATCTAGAAAACCCCAGGTCCTGAGTATTCTGGGGAAAAAAAGTCCCA
The DNA here is from genome assembly GCA_038501925.1 of Xenopus petersii. Taxonomy (NCBI): domain Eukaryota; kingdom Metazoa; phylum Chordata; class Amphibia; order Anura; family Pipidae; genus Xenopus; species Xenopus petersii. The sequence continues at coordinate 92,663,109 of CM076679.1, read as the reverse complement.
TACTTGATATTTATCCCATACAGATAAATGTAGGTTTATGCATTTGGGGGCAGTAGGTAGGCTAAGCAGAATATTGTTGTAGAGGAAAAAGGATCTTGAGAGAAGAGCCATTTCAATAAGAATAATGTTGAGTATAAAATATGCACTTACCTACATGTACACAAAAAATAAAAATAGCAAATGCATTTGAGCAAGAGAAATACATCATTTTTTAAAGCCAAAATGTATTATATTGAACTTGTATCCTTGGTATCAATGAGTATTATATTATAGTGTGTGGATGGATGTCAGTGTATACAAAAGAACAAGCTTGTCTGTAGCTAGATTAAATAAGAACAATGTAATGAAAGCCTGGGCTTTCGTTCAAAAGAAACAAATACATAAACTGAACAGGAATAATCACTGTGTAGCTGTACAAGTGCAAATACAATCACAAAGCTTTATAATGGACACAAAACTGAAAGCATATTCAACTTGAGATAGTGGCAATGTCCATGGAAGTAATGCTTCAGATGTTGCAGAGTGAGTGTCTGCAATTATGCTGGAATTCTGGGGGGAAAAGGGGTTCAGTGTGGGTAAAAACAACGATGCACCAAAAAATTGCACTTTTGCAATTACACCTGCATTTATAATTGAGCCCTTGTTGCATTCCTGCAAATTAGCACAGTTGCATTCCTGCAAATTTCCAGCGCACAGTTGTGCATAAATCCCTATTCATTAAAGATACTTTCATCAAATGAGCTTCTTGCACTTTCATATAGTTGTGCTCACTGCTGCAATTCTATAGAAGTCAGTAGGTGCTTAGCTCAAACATTTAAGCAAGTGGATTTTTGAGATATTACAGCCTCTGAAATTATTGCAACAATTAAATATTTGTTGACTGTTGACTGTCTTTTTGTCTCAAACCTGTTTTGGAACGTTATTGTACTGTAGGCTGAAGCATATTCTAGAGCATGGGCTTTTCTCATCTGGTGCGTGGTTAAGACCATTTGCTTATTCAAATCTGTTCTGTCGCTCCTGCCTTCTTACGTAAATCCATTCAGACATCAATAGCTTACTGTATGTGTTTCATAAGCAACATTTTTGAGACAATGCAAAGAAAACACAACATGGGACAAGGCCCTTTCAGTGTCTCTTCTGAGTGCAGTGCTGTATAGATGCAGATAAAGAATTATAGATGCTCCTGTTGTGAAACTCAGCTATAAATGCACTGACTGCCATTAAATGCATGCATATATGAAAAGCTGTTATCCTGGTTAGAATTGTGACTGTTCCAATAAATAGAGCGCAGCTTGCTTTCAGCAGGTCTGACATCATAAGGAATGGGTGTGGGGGCATGCACTCTTGTGCTTTTTGTGATCTTGATTCCTGTTATTTTTTAGATATTAAAAAATGGCTTTTATTGCCATGGAGTCTCCATTTAACTCTAAGGTCATAATTTGAGCTTTTAAGGGCTTGTTTTCTTACACAAGTGCAGCATGCAAAGTTGACATATGGTTTTCCCACAATGCAACATTTTTCCTTAAACTTCAGCTTAATTGGAGCCACGTGGGGAGCTGTGTCAAAACAAGTACAATTATACAAGTGCTCTTTCAAAATCAGATGCATATTGCCAGCAGCTTCAGGGTGGCAGTAGTTCCAGGGTTCCCCCATTGTCATTGCGCATGATTGAGCAGAAGCGGTTCCACTTTAGGGACACAATGACACTGTACTACTGTCCTCAAGGAGCATGTTTGGATGCAATTAGGCAATGGGCACAAAGGCTGAAGGCTCCGGCTGTTGTCAGCCTGCGTATTTTTCCAGACTGAGAGCTATAATGAATAGTCTCAATAAATGCAACATTTGTGTTCATTTTGGCTAGGTCTACACGGGGGTCAAAATCAGATTTAATACACTGACTGATTTCAGCCCTACCGCAGGCAGTGGCGTCTTTTCTCTTCCACATTCAAAAGTTGAATCGAAAGTGACGTGAACAGACTTCAGCGGGTATTCAGCTAGATGATTTTGGGCCCCATGTGACCCTAGCCTTTGTTTCAGCCAAAACTTGCGACTGAATTCATAAATGGCATGTGTGCATGTGTATGCTGTGACCCTTCAGCTAACATACTACTACTAGGGTCCAGGATATTAGGACTTAGAGTTAATAGATAGCAGAGTTAATAGATTAGCTGGAATTTCTTTATAATGCTTATTTTAACTTTCTTTCCAGTTTTGCGAGACATTAGCATGGAAACATTTTTCTGAGCCATTAAGACTGAAAAATACAATGTAGGTTTAACATGATTCACAAGGATTCAACTGTAGAAAAGCAGTTAGCAAATATTTTGCAACCGTGTTTATATTGCAAAAATTAGCATTAAAGTAAATGAAAGGGTTTCACGCAGAAGATTGCTGCAAAATATTTCGGTGCTTTATTTGTGTCACGACATGTTTCGAACTGGGAAATTGAATTTCAGAAATTTCTAAGGTCGTTAAAATTAAAAATGTGTTTTCAGGATGTAACCCCAATCCAAAGTACTACTGTAAGTACTTTCAAGAAAAAGAGTACTTATATACCCCCAATACATAATGACGCCCTGTCTGCTTTTGAAAAGGTAGTACTCACGGAAGTTAAGAAAATAAATGAAAATTCTAGTCTAAACCACTTTAAATCTAACCTGTCGTACAAAGAAAGACAAGCTTTGAATAAATTACAAAAAGTTGAGTCAATAACCATTAAAAAAGCAGACAAGGGTGGCAGTATTGTTATCATGAATAAAGATATGTATGTTGGGGAAGCTGAACGCCAGTTGAATATACCAGGCCATTATAAACTAATCAGTAAAGACCCGGTTTTTGATATTCAAAGAGAGATTGAATTGATGGCCACTGAAGCTTTACAAAATGGTCTTATTACATCTGAAACTAAAGAATATTTAATAGTGGATCACCCTCGAGTTCCAGTAATGTATTTGCTGCCAAAAATCCACAAATCTCTAACTAATCCACCTGGTCGTCCTATCGTCTCAGGTATAGGTTCTGTTTTAGAACCCCTATCGAAATTTGTAGATTATTTCCTGCAACCATTGGCAATTAAAATCCCTTGTTGCTTGAAAGATACCAATGATTTATTACATACTTTATCCTCTATAAAATCTGTGGATCCTGACTGCAATCTATGTAGTATAGATATTGTAAGTCTATACACTTCAATACCCCAAGATGAAGGGTTACGTTATATTGAAGAGTATTTACTTGAAACAGACCTTTCACATAATATGGTCTACTTTCTTATTGACTGCCTAACTCTGATACTAAAGCGTAATTATTTCAGGTTTATGGGCAAATTTTATTGGCAATGCCAAGGTACATCGATGGGGGCGGCGGTCGCCCCCTCATTTGCCAATCTAGTTGTACACAGATTGGAAAGCGAATTTTTCCTGACAAAAAACTACAAAAAACATATGTTATTATATGCTCGCTACATGGATGATATACTGATTTTATGGAAAGGGGATTTATCTATATTCCATACAATGGTTGAACGGGCAAATGAAAGACACTCCACCATTAAATTTACGACAGAAGTGTCTAATATTACACTTAACTTTTTGGATGTGAAACTAACATTGCAAAATGGCAATATTGTAACAGAACTGTATCGAAAGGTCACTGACCGTAACAGTTTGTTACACTCTTCTAGTTTTCACAATCCAAAATGTATCAAAGCAATACCTAAGGGACAATTTTTAAGAGCCAGAAGAATAGCCTCAGATGATACCAAATACTGGGAAGCAGCTGGCCCCCTTATTGAGAGATTTAAAGAGAAGGGCTACAAAACAAATCTTCTCATGAATACAGCAAAAGAAGTGGGTGCCCTTTCTAGGGATGATTTACTCACACAGAAAGCTAAAACAAAAACTCAAACTAGAACTCCTTTTGTTAGTAAGTATTCTCAAACTAGTGGCCAGATAGAAAAAATAATTAAACGATTCTGGCCCATTTTACAACAAGACAAAACTTTAAGGCAGATTTGTACAAATACCCCTATGTTTTGCTATACTAGGGGTCAGACATTAAGGGACAAGCTTTGCCCAGCAGAAACCAGAAAAGAGATAAATACTACTTCGATCTTCCAGGGTAAACCAAAGAAAGGGACTTTCCCCTGCCTCAGTTGCATTTGCTGCTCAGCCATTATTAAAGGGGAAGTAGTCTATCACCCTAGCAATGGAAAAAAGCTTCAGCTTTATGATTATGCAAGCTGTGAGACACCCTGTGTAATCTATCTCCTAAAATGCCCTTGCGGCAAGGTATACATAGGGCAGACTTCACGCCCTGTAAAGGAAAGGATAAAAGAGCATAAATCAGATATCCGCAACTTTAAAGTAGGTACCCAGACAGACACTTCTGTATCGCGTCATTTTTCTTTATTAAAACACAGCCCTGCCCAACTTAAGTGGCAAGTGCTGGAGGTGGTGCGAAAACCAGCGAGAGGTGGGAGCATTACTAGATTACTGCTGCAACAGGAAACAAAATGGATTAGGAAGTTAAATAGTATGCAACCAGAGGGTTTAAATGAACACTGGAGTATCTCCAGTTTTTTGTAAATTTATACTTGAACTTTGAAATGCACTTACGTCCTCTAAATGTGTTTCTTCTCTCCTTCTTTCCTTAGATAGTAATTGCTGCCATAGAAATAGCAGAAAAGCTGTGAGTAAAATGTGAATTTTTTCTACATAAGGGTAAGAGTAACTTTTGGCAGCCAATTGAAATACTAAAATAAGTGTAGTGTTAAAATGACATTGAAAAGTAAAGCTAAAGATTTAACCTTTGGTGAAGCAATCATTGAGCTCTGGGTAGGCTTGTGAGCAGTGCCGGGGGTGAATTTTTCTAATCTTTTTGAATTTTTCTAACTTTTAACTTTTTCTACCATTTTAACTTTTCTATATTTATATCTTATATGGATTCTGCGTATAGATCCCTATGGATAATACTACACTCTACTGGAGATGATCAGTCGATGAACTCTGATACGGAAATCCTTGGAACTGTTGCTATTTGTTTTTATTAGGCTAGGCCTTTAAAATTCCTCAGAGGCAGTTGCCTTGTTTGAAATGGGTCTAAATACACGGGGAGGTGGGGTTAATGCACCTTGAGCATGGTTACCACTAATGAAGGGTGGAGTTTAATGTTTAAAACCATTGTGGAGAAAGTAATATGTTATCACTTGAAAAAGAGCTCAGCTCGAAACATGTCGTGACACAAATAAAGCACCGAAATATTTTGCAGCAATCTTCTGCGTGAAACCCTTTCATTTACTTTAACGCTAATTTTTGAATATATGCTTCATTGGACGGAAGCAAAAATGATAAGGGTTAAGTTGTACTGAAAATTTCCTCGACTGCCTCGTTTTACGTGTTTATATTGCGCTTGCCAGAGAATACAAAAGCCTGAAAATAATAGACTGTTTATAAAAACTAAATTGTGCAGTAAAAGTCTATTTTTCCTTCTTGAAAAGGTGAAGGTACAATAAAATTCACTGAGAAACCATTATTTTGCTTTCAGTAAACTAAGGAAATATTGCAGTAAATTGCAGCAAGTATAAAATCAGTGAAACAAGTTACAGAGCTAGAGTGGAGTTTACAAGAGTAAAATAGTTTACACCCCATTGCACAATATGGATTCTTCCAAGGGAAAATTCACATACCGCACAAAAGCCAGTTATCATTTATCTGACTGAGGAAATCAAGTTCAGTGTCAAACTATAAAGGTATGAAATGGCAGTTAGTACTTGTTGCTGAGTGGCTGCTGATTTGATGCATACAACAAGGCTCAGACATAACACAATGGTACAATTCATCCCTACAGAGATAGATAGATAGATGATAGATAGATAGATAGACATTTTGAATTCATGCAAGTTTTTTTAAACTTCACCTAAACTCTTATACATTAGAAATTCAACTATTCGAAATTTATTAATAACATCCAATTTTTTAATCTCAAATGAATTTACACGAACCAAAAACTCGAATCGAATTCAAATTATGAAAACTCAATTTGAATAAAAAAAAACTTTGATTCAAGTCAGGAAGGCTACATACATCATCAAATTGATCCCTGGACCTCTCTCATTGACTTATACAGCAATTCGGCAGGTTTTAGGTGGCGATTATTTGAATTTGAGTTCTTAAAGGGTTCTTAGAGTGTGATAAATATCGAAATTCGAATTAAAACTCGAATTGAGTTTGGATAATTCAAAATTTTTATTTGAGAGTTTTGACCAAAAAAAAACCATTTGAATTCAAATTTTCATTTTCACCCTTAATAAATCTGCCCCATAGTGAAAGGGGTTGTTTACTCTTGAATGAACATTTAGTATGATGTAGAGAGTGATATTCTGAGACCATTTGCAACCGTTTTTTATTTTTTATGATTTGTAGTTTTTGAATTATTTGGCTTTTTATTTATCAGCTCTCCTGTTTGCAATTTCAGCAATCTGGTTGCTAGAGTAGAAATTACCCTTGCACAAATGCACTGATTTGAATAAGAGACTGCAATATTAATAGTGGAGGGTCTGAATATTAAGGAAAGACCCATTATCTGGAAACCCCTAGACCCCAAGCATTCTGGATTACAGGTCCCATACTTATAGACATACTGTATGTCTATATACTTTGTAAACACTTTCTCAAAAATAGTGACTGAAATGTTGGGACTTAAATAAGTTTAGGTTTGATTATTTTTCAATACCTGTGGAGTGCAACAAGTTTCTTTTGTGTCTATAAATATAGATTGTATAAAACAGCACTTTAATACACCAATCATCTTCATGTAAATGCCATGCCCCCATGAAAAGAAGTTATTAACAATTTAAATGACCAGGCTCCCTGGGCAGTGGGCCCTGCCAAGCATTTAGAATGATGCCCAATGAAATCATCATCACAGGTTGATGAAATCACAACCGTATTATTGTGACATGATATCATGGCTACACTGCTAAGCCACCAGGCTGCACAGGGACAGTTTAGGTCACTGCCATGATATCTGAGACCATATGACGAATATCTGCACGCTTAGTGCTTTTCAAAACATTTCTACAGCACATTTTAGAAAACGAAGGCAATTTTCTACAGCCAAGCATATGCAGATAGTTTTACCAGAGGCAAGCCACAAAAATTTGTAGAATTGCGTAACTTGCCAAATGATTTTGTTGATGTCGGTTTCTGGGCTAGAGACCAGGGTATAAGTTTAGACTGCAGTGTTGGCTGGGTTTATTGTAGTAAAACAGTAGCCTGATACTCCTTCCAAGACTACCAAGTTTACATTCGCAGAATTTGGTCCAGAGTTCAAGGCTTGACAATGTTTTTTCATTCTTCACTGAGCTCCTGGTAACCAGTGAGTATTACTGCACTTCAGCACAACCCCTTTTATACCATTTCCAAAAATACATTGCTTTGCTACTCCTTCTAGAAGAGTGACAGAAATTTTACTCAACCCAGAGTTAGTAAAGTCAAATTGGGATCCTTGGCAAATGGCAATACTCACATGCTATTTCAGCTTCACCCACATATCTTGTTCTGTTTGAAACCTACTTATTGGACGTATTTTATATAAAAAAAAAAACAGACAATAAATATTTCAAGTGCTGTGTGTGCAACAAAGGGCCTCCGGTATTTTAGAGCACATAAATACTGAAAATCCTCACAAGGATATTGCAAGGGTTGCCCAAGGCTTCACATTCTATGGCCACCTTTCTATTGTTGTGAATATAAATGCAAAGGGCTGCAGTTCCTTTTCAATTCCTCATCCCAATGCTCTGACCGACACGGTGCATTGGCAGATGAAATTTTCAAACCTGTCTGATTCCTAAATTGACATATAACTTTATTATGTTTTGGCTAAACACTTTCATTTTGAAACAACAGCTGTATAACTTTCATTTCATACATCCGTAACCTTGTTGATAGACATCAAGGTCTGGATAAATGTTGGGGGGAAAACTAAGGGGGTTATTTACTAAACTCTGAATGCCAGAAACCCGAAAAACGTGTTTCTTTTTGTATAAAATCCGAATTTTTTGTGAAAAAAAATCACAAATTTTTCAGAATTTATTATAGCCCGAGGATGGAAAAAGTCTGAATCCGAAAATCAACCATCTCAGACCTGCCGAGATTTTTTGATCTGTGCTGCGTTTCGGATGAAAATTCGGAAAAATGTTTATTTTTCATGATTTTTTGGGATTTTTTCCCACAAACAATATTTTCAGGAAAGTACATTAATAAATAAGCTGAAAAAAAACTGTGTGGATTTGGTCAGAGTTTTTTTTCAGAAAATATTGAGATAAATTTGGACTTTGATAAATAACTCCCATAATCTTCCAAACATCCAAATACCATTGGATTAAAAAAAGGTGTGTTATATAGGTATGGCACCTTTTATCCAGAATGCTCTGGACCTGGGGTTTTCTAGATAAGGTATTGGATCACAATAACCTATGGGTATATTTATAAAAAAGTGAAGTTATAGATCACCACAGTCCTCTGGAGTGAAATTCCGCCATTCTCTATTCATTTCTATTGGATTTTTAAAAATTCTCAATGGGTGAAAGTTCATCCTTTGATAAATACGCCTTTCAAAATGTGATAGAAATGAATGGAGAGTGGTGGGATTTCTCTCGACAGGGCTGTGGTGATCTCTAATTTCCCTTTTTGATAAATATACTTAAAATATGTAAACATTTTATTAACTCAATAGGATTGGTTTTCCAACAATATGAATTAGTTAGGTACCATTTTAGTGATGCAAAGAAAAAAGAAAATATGGTAATTCCAAAAATGTAGTTTTCTAATTATTTGCTTAGAATGGAGTTTATGGGAAATGGCCTTCTAGTGATTTGAAACGTTCTGGATATAAGAGATTGTATACATTTACTGTCTTGTAACTTATAGCAACTTTTTTTTTTTTTACATTAGAGGAGCAATATACAGTATATTAAAACAATAGTTTAGCATGGGCTACATTGTAGTGATGGGCGAATTTATTTCCCAGGCGCAAATTCCCTGCAAATGTTTTTTTTTTTTTTTTACTCCAGGTCAAAAACGAGATGCCGGCGACGTTTCGCAAATTTTTCACTGTTTCGCGAATTTCGCTGGGAATTCGCAAAATTTTCAGCGAAGCGAAATGGAGCAAATTTGCCCATAACTCCTACATTGTTGTTATTTATTTTGCTTCCTATAATCCCCCATACAATATTCAGTTGACTGTGGGACCACAGAAAAACAAAGTCAAAACCACATGCTGTTTCTGCATAAAATAATAGCTGTGATATTTCTTGGGACACACACATCATGTGTGTTCTTATTTTGTCTAGTTGTTCAATGTATCTGTCTGGGATTGTTTACCATACAACATACAGTATACCTTCCATGGACTAGACTGAATGTCTAAAAAATGTGTGTTTATATACATAGAAAATGGCAATCAGACTTGACCCTAGATTTGCTCAATTGTTTTAAAATGCCCCAGTGTTACACATGCCCCTGCTGTACCTGTAACACATGTTTAGAATGTAGTTGCTGGTTAGTCTACAGAACAATTTGTTCCTTCATTGATTTTGTCTTGGTACAGTGTACAGCAATGGGAAGTTAGAAAGTAAGAGGCAGCTTTATGGTATCACTTGTGTTTGTACAGCTGGTTGATCCATTCCGAGCTAAAGAGGAGGAGGAATTGAGCAGAGGAGTAAGTTCTTTTCATGCACAAAGTCTTCCCAAAGGCAAAAAAGAAGAAGTGTTCCCCTTTCCTATACATGCCTGTGGGGCAAGCATATTTACTTATGTGCAAAGGAAAACGGGGGTTGTTGATATTAATGCAAACAGCCAAAAGGAATGTATATCCTGGTGGAGCCAATTCCTTTTTTTTTTCACTATCTGCTGCAAAAGTGTATTATTTTATTGAAACATGCACTCATAATCACTTTAACTATCCCTGATTGCTTTGAAACCTCTTTAATTCACCTGAAATATTTCTGCAGATTGTATGGAAAGGGGAAAATCTGACTGCATTTTCTTGGAACCGACTGACATTTTCACACATCTGTTTCTCCTCTATTCCTGACTGTACCTTGTGAGATTATATATTGCACAAACCCTGAACAGGCAGCAGGGGCGGCAATATTACAGTGTGTGGGTTATCATGCAGATAGAAATCTGGGCACTGAAAGGATACAGCTTGTGTATAAGCATCAGCAAATCCATCAGGGCCGGATTTACATAGTGGGCGCCCCTAGGCCCACCGTCGATCGTCGCCCCTGTCTTCATGCAAATTTTCATTATCTGGACTGGAGCAATGGGGATTGGCGCACTGGAAATCTTAAAAATTATTGTATCTCCTACACATCCCCAGTGTTTTTTAATCAATGTGGGTGTGGTTGGGCAGCATGCCGCCCCCCTAAAATCCTGCCGCCCTAGGCCCGGGCCTAGGTGGCCTTTCCACAAATCCGGGCCTGAAATCCATTAGAATGATTTATGGCTTGACTCTGCTCCAAGTAACAAAGATGTTCATTTTTATACTCCTGGTTTCCATTGACAGCTTGCTTGTCCAATTTATTTCCCGTTAATTCCTTTGATAAAGGTTATAAAATACAACCACGTTTCCAAAAGGAATGGCTGCCCTAAGACTTAAACTTGATGAATGAATAAATGACAGACATTAGCACTTATTACAGCTGCACAAGTCTAAGGGCATCATAATATATTTAGAGCTTAACCACTGCATTTCTGTAAGCTGTTAAAGTTGCAAAGTTGAAAGCAGCAAAGAATATGAGATTTTATACTGTACTCTACTCTAAGTTAAATATGCACAAAAGTATAACACCTATTTGGGCCATACGGACTTAATTCACCAGCTAGTGCACTAAAGCATGGGTTACACGTGACTATAACTCTTCAGGCTAGGGCCTTCGCTACATGGACGATTAAAGGTGTGGTGTAGTGTAACTAAAACTCCCACAGGCTACTGTGCAATCAACAAAAGACTTGGGCGCCATTTTTAATAAAACACGATCAAAGTTTATTACTGTGCACAAAGCAAGTGACCACAGGTTTAGTACTCACATCACAGTGAATCAGAGGAAAGTGCGCAGGCACACATCATGCAGTTTACACAGGCTGACACTCCCTTAGGACAGACTTGGCAGGTATCCCACTTCACCTCTGCGACATATTCCAGTAGTGGTCTCTGGATCAACCTGAGGGCAATCATCTCTCCTGATTCCCTCTCCACTAGGATCCCTATACTACAGGCAATATGGCCTGGGAGAGATACCTCCAATCTATCACTCCTATGTTGGAGCTCAGAACTGCTCTGTTTAGCTCAACCCTGACTATCTTACACTCCTATGCACAGCCCAAGCACATAGCTGGCTCTGCACAAGATGCTCTGCACATTTTGCAGGCACACTTCTGAATGTTCCTATTCAAGGCCTAGTAAAAACATACACAGCACAATTTTAGAACGTCTTGTCTGTGTTGGCCCTGGTGGGGCACAAGGAATATAATTTCCTTTTCACCCGCATCTGTGTTGATTTGTGTCATTTGGTCAGAATAGAGGAATAGATCAATAACCTCAAATCTAAATAAACAGATAGCATAGTTACATCCTGGAACATATATTTGGACATTTATTTCAAAAAATGAAAATTGCTAATATAAAAATTATTTTATTTTCATAGGACAATGAAACTGTTTTGGAATTACTGTAGTTTGGCATTTAAACATATAATAATATGTATTTAATAATATGTAAATGGTTGAGCAAGGATCATAGGAAGTATAGTATTTTCAGATCAGATCTGCAGAGCATTTGGATAAAGTATTATGAAGGAAGTACTGTATCTGTGGAAAAAATGTAGCTCAAAAATAAAGTAGAATTTGAGCCCCACACACAATTACCCTCTTTAAGTCTCCCATTGCCCACAGAGGCTATGAAACCTTGGTTTATTCTGAGGAATGCTTTCCATCTGGACATCATTATAATGAGCTTGCCAGATTCTGTACACGTAATCTTCAGTTAACCAACTAGCGTGCAATCATTCAGCCCCCTTTTATTGTACGGTGATGTATTTATTTATGTGTATAACACCACAAATGTACATGAAGATATAAACCAAACAGTGGTACAGTTATCTATTTAACCCCTCATAACCAAGCCCCTCATAAGCATTGGTACTTCTTGCTAATTATACTATATTATAAGTTTGGCTAGCCATATTAGCACATTAGATCCCATATCTTTATGTTAATGTATATATTTGTATGGGTCAGGAGAAAGAAAGAGACTGATGTTCTTCAGCTTAGGAAAGATGTGAGAAAGGTTTCTATTTTTTTTTCCTAAGCAGAAGAACATCAGAGCAGCCTCTTTCTTTCTCCTGACAACTTCCTTGACTACTTGGTGGTCAGACTGGTGGGAAACTGACCAGCAGGTGATGCTATTGTAATAAAATTCATTCATATCATCCCCCCCCCTCATCAATTTTACATTCACGTATTTTAAAGGTTTACTTATCATTTAATGTAGTGCCCTGCCTGTGAAGAGAAGTATTGGGGTTAAGTGGCAAAGGACTGGTCTACAAAAAACAATATAATGTTTGCCTTGAGAATTGTAACTGTGGAAGACTTTGTCTGTATTACTACACAACAACCAAAGTTTGATGTAATATTCTTAATAAAAGCATTTAAATGATTTGTATTACCTAACTAAATACAGAAATCAGCTGTGTTTTGACTATACAAACTGGAATTGTTACCTGATGATTAGGGCTGAATGCAGAAAGACGATGAAGCTACAGAGAGGGGAATATTAAAGAAATTAAACAAATCTTGTGATATCACTAAACAAACGCATAGTAAAACGTAAAAAACAAAAATAATGTTGCTGCTTTTAGGGGGGGGACAAGAACATCAATGGAAAAACAGAGACTTTTCTACATCATTTGAATATCTAGAGAAGGACAATACTATTAATAATGTACAGGAAAACCTCATCTATATATAATGCACAAAACATTTCCTGTATTTTACATTTCCCTGTATTTTACACCATGTTTTTGGTCCCCTGATAAGTGTAAAATTGAGAATGGTGGTTCTACAGTAATACTGTAGATTATTAAAATGGCATAGTGCATGTTTCCTTATCACCATTTCTTCTTGCCACTGAGTCTCCCCAGGTGACTAAAATGAAAAATACAGATAGGCTCTAATTGAAGGGAAGGGAAGGCAATACACAAATGAAACTGTTATTTTGATACTCTAGAGGTGGACAATGTTGGCCTACATACTGTATACCTATCTATACAGCAATGCTGGCTATATGACAAATAAATTCACCAAAGTGAAATAAATCCCACATGCTTTTGGGAAAAACCAGCACCAGCCCAGAGAAAAGAACAGAGTGCTATACCACCATATTACCTCCCAAACATACATGGCTTGGGCTTGTACCCAGAATTTTATATTGTACACTACTGCACATGCGCAATTTACAGGCGCATAGAACACCTTGGAAAAGGCAAGTAAATGGTCTGAAAATGAACACGGCCCAGGGAAAATACTTCACAATCACCCCCCAGGTGAAATACCTTTGCATGTCCTTTAAGCAGCTGAGAACTGAACTACTTTCAATATAAATGTATTGTTCAGCCATAACCTTAAGTTGCACCTATATCATACGAGACGTTTTGTTTTTTTTTTTAATTTCATGCTTTTGAGTTTCCTCTATTCCTGCAGACCACTCTGTCATCTCTTCATTTTCCAAGGTCTATGTTTCTTGACAAGTCTTTGAAAAAAGTACTGATTCGCTGTTCCTAAACATAAAAATAAAATATTTGAGTGTAAATGGCAATGCACGTCTCGTTTGGCAGAAGTCAAAAAACTTTGTAAGCCCAGTGGGAAACAGGGTGGTTGCATGTCTATATAAAATACCATTTACTGCCAAGTAGAAGTTAGAGTTTCAAATCATCATGTAGGCTAAACTGGAAATATAAACAGGAAAGAGAAAATAATTACAACTCGTAGGCTGAATGCATAATTAAAACACATTTCTCCTAGAAGTTACTAAGTGATGACTATGTACAGCATTAAAAATATATCAGCAGCTTTCCAAAAAAGGAGGTCCTACCTCACACCGCCTTTTAGAAAGGCCAGTGCACATCTTATTTTTGTTGATTGTGTAAAGCAATATCACCTATATGTGCTCTTCATTTTCAGGAATGAGGACAGGGGAAATTTTTTAGCCAACATAATTATCTATATTAAGGCATGGGAATTTAGCAATAGCAATAACATTCCATAAGACATTGATGATACATTTTTATGTCAATACTGAGTACTGATGCACTGCCTCCTTTGTGCTGATGCTGACACATTTAACTTCAATAAACCTTGGTCCAGTATTTCATTATTCCCAAAAGGGTATCAAAATTTTCTCAGTACTACTTGTTGCCAACGTTATACCTGGTGGTAATGCCGGGGAGAGGAGGAAGCTAAGGATTCATTTATTCTCAGCTTCTAGTGATCCATACAAAAAAATAATAAGAGTTGGAGGCCAGACAATGCAGAGTTTGATGGCATAGTGCAATTTATTACACTATGGGACATATTTATTCACATGGGAGACAAACATCACCGGTGATGTTACCCATAGCAGCCAATTATCTCTTTGCATTTGTTTTCTTACTTTCTGACTTACAGTAATTGCTGATTGGTTGCTATGGGCAACATCACCGGTGATGCTTGTCTCCAAAGTTAATATTGTAAATACACCCCTACATGTTTCGAGCTTCACGATTTTCAATTGGTAAATTCGAATTCTCAAATAGTTTTTTTGGTCAAAACTTACAATTTCGAATTTAAAATCACCAACTCGAATTTGAATTTGAATGTGAGCTTTATCACACCTCGGCCATAGAAACAGTTCTTCAATATTCAGTTATTCAATATTTTGCCACCTAAAACCTGCTCTTTTGCACCATGTCCTAATTTAATAAATATCTCAAAGGAGCATTTTAGAAGCTCTGCTTTATAGGGTTTTTTTCTACATAAAATACTCCACTCAGTACAATTTTTTAACCAGGAAGGAATAGTGACAATTGGGTAGAGTAGAACAAAATGTTGAGCAAGATGGCACTGGGAACACTTTGGGGCACATTTACTAAGCTCGAGTGAAGGATTTGAATGAAAAAAACTAAAAATCATTCGACTATTCGACCATTCAATAGTCGAAGTACTGTCTCTTTAAAAAAAACTTTGACTACCTATTTCGCCACCTAAAACCTACCGAGCACCAATGTTAGCTTATGGGGAAGGTCCCCATAAGCTTTCTAAGCTTTTTTTGAAAATCGATGGATTAAAATCCTTGAAATCGTTTGATTTGAAAGATTTAATCATTCGATCGAACGATTTTTCCTTCAATCGTTCGATCGAAGCATTTGCGGTAAATCCTTCGACTTCGATATTCGAAGGATTTTAATTTGAGGGTCGAATATTGAGGATTAATTAACCAATAGTAAAATTCGACCAATAGTAAATGGGCCTCCCCATATGAGCATTTTCATACCTGCAGTCCTTATGTTGTTGTTGGCGTACAACTCCCAACACCCAATGGCGACCAAAGATCCTCCTTTCCTTTAAAAGCATATATTGCCACGGGACATACATTTTGAAATTTTTCGAAAAAAGACTATTCTTGGAAACTGTCTATAGCACAGAAAAGAGCTAAACATACACTGTACACAGCCCTGTCCTGTAAAGTCTGATTTATCAAATGAGGGCGCCAATGCTATGTGGAATGGATCACTGCAAGCTCATAAATCACTGAAACCATAAACAGGAATGCTGGTTCATTTTTATAGAACTGACTTGATGCACCATTGGATTTGTTTGTTTCAAAGTTGATACTTTCTCTTTAGTTTTCAACTCCAATGCATTTTCAGGAAATAAACAGTCCCTTGCTGGTGGAAATGTGGTCTAGATGTGCCCTCCAGCTGAACAAACAGAGGAGTTGTTACTTCAGATTTATTGTGCCTCTGTCAGTGTGCCTCTCCACCTGTGCTCTTAGGAATGTACTTTCCATTAGCCAGATATGTGCAAGCAAGGTGCTAGTTGTTTTTTAAAGTCCCCATTTCTGTTGGAAAGAGAATAAAAAGTGTTGTTTCAAAATGAACTTCAAGGCTTGATATCAAAGTGTTACACATGGATCAGCAATGAAACATTTAATTGTGCACATTATTAAAGGGCAACAGTTGCTATTATTTTGCTTCTATGTAGTTATACAGGTATGGGATCCATTAGCCACATATCCATTATCCAGAAAGCTCCAAATAAAAGAAAGGCTGTCCTACAAAGACTCCATTTTATCCAAATAATCCACATTTTTAAAAAATGATTTCCTTTTTCTCTGTAATAATAAAACAGTACCTTGTACTTGATTCAAACAAGTAAGATATAATTAATCCTTATTGGAAGCAAAACCTATTGGGTTTATTTAATGTTTACATGATTTTCTAGTAGACTTAAGGTATGAAGATCCAAATGACAAAAAGATCCATTATCCGGAAAACCCCAGGTCACAAGCATTCCAGATAACAGGTCCCATACCTGTATATAACATCCTGCAATTTCACGTCATACTTCCCAGATGAAAAGTTGTGCTGTGTAAATTGGTGAAAACTACCACAAAGCTGCCAGGGTTATGAGTAGATTTTGTCATGGTCTAGGTAAATTGTGGACATGGAGACATTTTTTTTGAGGGTTTCGATAAAGATTTGGATGGTGGACTACCACATTATCCCGTACAGTATTATCCATAATATGCTACTGTTTAGTAGTGTTAATTCTCCAGTGTTCAAACCCATAAAGACTATACCACAGTATACAATGTAGGTCTCTCTAGAAATATATTGCATAAAACAGCTTCATATAAATGCTTCATTTTCACAATATACTTTTTTATTAATATGTGCCATTGGGAAATCATAAATACAAAATTGCCATTTTAAGAAGTAAGGGCTGCCTCCTGGAATCCTATGATTTACGTTGCATACAAACAAACTAAGGGCACATATACATGTTTGGCCACATGAGTCAATTAACAGACAAAGTTTTGTGTTGCTTTCATACTATAGTGAAACCTTGATTTTAAGTACCCCGATTTTTAAGTTTTCCAGCATTTTACATTTTTTATTTGTGGTCCCACAAATTTATAATGCGTTAATGTTTTCCCGGATTTTACATCATAATTTTGTTGTTATGTACCCAAAAACTGCTTTTTTCCCCTCTATGAATATTACCATATGTGAAATAAAGAGGTTTAAAATATTAACCAGATGTATATTTTGCCATGGTTCTGCCTGTACATAGTCAATTCCATTTAGTCTGCCCCTTATACAGTCCTGCACCAATCACTTATTGCTTTAGGTTGTGTATGTGACTGGCAGAGAGTCTTGCATATGCTCATCCCCATAGTGTAACATGAATGCTGCAATGTTTAACCCTTGTTATTAACACAGTAAATATTGTATCTCAAATGAAAACGGACACCTGTGCTTATATCCTTTCAGTACTTGAAGAAAAAGTCACTTTAATTAATTTCCCTGATTTAAAATTTTCCCTGATTTTACATAATGTTTTCCTAGTCCCCTGAAAAAATTAAAATGTGGGTTCTACTTCTACTGTACTTCCTGTTACAGTTAAAACTGTAGTATTTCTGGTCAGGTGATCTCTGAGGAAACACAGAGAATGTCATGAAATGGTGGCTCAAGGGAAAAAATGTAAAAGGGCAATATTTACTTAAATATATATTCCAGTTTGGTAAGATTCTTTAACCACTTAAAATGATGTCAACTAATTTTTGCTTGAAGGAGAAGTAAAGTTTAACTAAAGAAGTAGGCTAGAAATGTTGTACAAGCCCAGCAAGGCCAGAAATATTGTCTACTTGATGTTTGAGCCGATAAAATCACATTGAAGCACAGTTGATATACTTAACTAGTGTGCAGACAGGTTGGGTAATATACTGCTGAGCACCTAATTCTAAAGGATAATACACCGAGGTTGAGCACTGCATTATCAGCCATATTTATTTTTAGAGTTTTATTCTCCTTTCATTATTCATTTTGGGGTATAGCTGTCCTTTAACAGTTGTATGAAAGCATTATGGGTGAGCACTTTCACATAAAATAGTCTTCTTTCACATATAGTGATCACAAGCTGATTAGTCTGTGTTTTGCTTTCTCTGTAACATCTTCAGCTATTTGAATGGATGGGAGGCATATGTGCTGATGCCAACTTGGGTGGAGAAAGATGAGCCAAAGATGGGTGAATCTGTCCCATTTCACTTTGCTGAAAAATTCACAAACAGTGAAAGTTAATAAAATACATTGAAGACAGTGGACTGATTTTCAGAGTGTTTCTTATCCACTGCATTTTCTCCATGAATTTTTCACAACAAACATTTTTTTTGTATTAAAAAAAATTATAGCTGATTGTGACACAAATCAAGCTTGATGAAAAATTTTACTAACTTTTTTTCTTGGCTGGCCCTCAGCCTAGTGCAGGGGTGTCCAAACTATTTGCAACGAGGGCCAGATTTGATGAGGTGAAAATGTGTGGCGGCCGACCATTCAGCCTGACATTCTTTGAACCATTAACATCATTTAACTAATTTAAACAAGGAATTGCGTAGCCATAGCAGTTATATTTGGGCACATTAGTGAAATGATTTGCTGCCTGTGTACTGAAGGTGTTAGCAATAGACACGTACTGGCATGTAGTTTACTGTACTGGCACGTCAGTTCTTCTATTGACACCTTCAGCCCTAAAGAAGTATGAGAGAGTGGTGTGTCACTATGTGCCAGGCAGCAGTATAACACAAGTGGCAGATCATTCCACTAATGTGCCCAAATATTACTGCTACGGCTACAATGATTCCTGATTGCACTGTGCTGGTGGGCCACATTATCATTAACATCATGATGGAGGCTGAGGGCCAGTGTAAATTTGAAAATGGGCCGCATTTGGCCCCCAGGCCTGACTTTGGACATGCCTGGCCTAATGCCTGAGGAATGCTCATGCTTATGGTGCTCTGATTGCTGTGTCTAAGCAATATTAAGAAATATTACAAGAAACTAGGCTGCCATCTGTCAATTTTTTTACCCAAATAAAAAAGGGGACATATCTCATCTATTAATTAGCTGGTAGCACAAAAACAAAATAATTCTTATTCTCATCACTATTAATATGTATTAATAAAGCACTAATTTATACACTGTAAAACAGAGGGAAAAAAATATGTATTGGCTATACAGGTATGGGACCTGTTATCCAGAATGCTTGGGACCTGGGGTTTTCTGGATAATGGATCTTTCCGTAATTTGGGTCTTCATGCCTTAATTCTACTAGAAATTAATATAAACATTAAATAAACCCAATAGGCTGGCTTTGTTTCCAATAAGGATTAATTATATCTTAGTTGTGATCAAGTACAAGGTACTGTTTTATTATTACAGAGAAAAGGGAAATCATTTTTAAAAATTTGGATTATTTGAATAAAATGGAGTCTATGAGAGACAGCCATTCTGGAGCTTTCTGGATATTGGGTTTCCGGATAAGGGATCCTATACCTGTACAAATTGAATACAAAAGCGAACTGATACAGGATATCAAGAGGGCCTTGCTCATTAGAGATAATGGGGTATCTTGCATGAAATACATTTGTGCAAATAAAGCACCAAGAAAACAAACCCACAAAATACTATATTTCTGACCTTCAAACTGAATTTTACCCAAACTGATTATATTTTGATCCAGCAAAACTGCTAATGCGCTCATGCTCTAGCTTATTACATTCTTACATATGAATATTAAGCTCTGTGAACCCAGTGACCTTCTAGATTTAAAACGTCATGCCAACATTCAATATCCTTGACACATAATGCAGTAATGCCACATTTTACTTTTTAAAAGTGAAGGGCCTTCAGCAATAACAGTGATAAAAATGGCTCCTAAGAGCCTTCTGCTTATGTCTCTAGACTATAGATCAGACAAAACTACATCTGGAAATAATGTCAAGAGCAGGAAGATACTGCTGGAGCAAATGATGTTCTATTCTGTACTAAATAATTCAGCCAGCCCTGCTCCAGGACTGACAGAGCAAAATGAAACTAGACAGTTACAAAATATGGAACAAATGAAGCACATGTTACCTGTTCTGTAAGACAAATAGGTATGAGTATATAGTGTACTCTGCATATTTCCATTTATACATTTAGGAAGGAGATGCCGTACAGGTTGAATTATCTTAACTCCATAGTCAACACCTATTTGACTCTCAACAGTAACACAATGGGGCCCATTCACTAAGTTCGAGTGAAGGAATAGAGGAAAAATTGTTTGAATTTTGAATGTTTTTTTTCGGGCTACTTTGACCATCGAATTGGCTACTTCGAACTACAACCTTCGACTTCGAATGGAACGATTCGAACTAAAAATTGTTAGACTATTCGACTATTCGATAATCAAAGTACTGTCTCTTTAAAAATTTCTTCAACCCCCTAGTTCGTCACCTAAAACCTACTGAGGCCAATGTTAGCCTATGGGGAAGGTCCCCATAGGCTTGCTAACAATTTTCTGATTGAAGGATAATCCTTCGATCGATGGATTAAAATCCTAATTGCGCAAAATCCTTCGACTTCGATATTCGAAGTCGAAGGATTTTAATTCAGCAGTCGAATATCGAGGGTTAATTAACCCTCAATATTCGAACCTTGATACATCTGCCCCAATGTTTATAGTGATAAATGAAAGATAATTGGCCCTTTGTGTCTTTTATTTATAAACCCCCCTTTCCAATCATAGTCTTCTTCTTCCACCATTGCAATAAATGTCATTTGATTTTACAATTTTATTGCAACAAAAAAAGTAGAAATACTAAAACACTTTTATTTATTGCTCATTTCTCAAAAACATTGAAATAAATATTATGTTATGCCTTACAATTATGAGGTGTGGACCTTTAGTGAAACTGGGGCATAATTAGACTGATTTGGAAATCAGTCTAAAGATAGCAATTAAGTATCACCAGTTGCGCATAAAATACAGCGTTTAACAATAAGGGGCAAAGTTCGAATAATTTGAATTTTCAATTTTATTGGGGGTCAAAACTTCCAATTTCGAATTTAAAAGCACAGACTTTTTGAATGTGACATTTATCACACCCCGGAACTGGAAACGGTACTAATTCTAATATCTGCCACCTAAAACCTGCCGAGTTCATGCAGAAGTCAATGGCAGAGGTCCCTTGAACTATTTGAAGATGGTAATGGTATTTATGAGCTAAAATTTTGCCAAGTTTCGTTGTGAAAATGAGGGCCATAGACTCCAATGGGAGAAAAAAAAATCACACATCAAAAAAAATTTGAGGTTTTTTTCGTATTCAATTCAGATTTCTAGGTCGGGACTATTCAAATTTTAGACATTCAAATTTTTCATAAATAATATACTGTACCATTCGAAATGTGAATAAAATCGAGTTTTAAAAAATTCACATTATTCTAAAATTCAACCTTTGATAAATAACCCCCCTAAATGTATAATAAACTAATACACTGATTCCTAAAGGCAATTGCTGTATTTTAATAGTCTTGTATTATTTGGACTGTCTCTTAAATAAATATCTCTACATAATGATTATCTGTAAAATTTCTTTTGTTTTGTCTTAATATTGTATGTGGCTAAAAGGATTTTTTTTCCCAACCAACCAAGGTCATAAACATGGCCAATATTGTCACCTTCATTAGAGTCTTCATATGTAAACTGGAAATCCATTAGCATTTCAACGCTTGAACTTTCTGACTGTTTGACTCAACTAAGGAGTAAACAAGGCTTTTCACTTTTCTAAATATTTAGATCACTTTCACTTACAAACAATGGCACAATGATCACCATTGGAATGTGCTATTGTCCCTGTTATTTGAAACTTTGCTGCCACATTCCTATTGGATAATAAGTCTCTAACTGTGTGAAATTGGTTTGGGTAATATGGTAGTGAAAACACATATAATTATACGTGAATAGAGATTATGTCAACAGATAAATCTCCATGACCTTCTCGTCACTATTTTAACTCTCTAGCTCCTCATTGTGAGAATAAGGTAAGTCACAAGGACAGAGGCAGATATATATTGGTCACTATTATATTACCAATGTAAGCTAAACACTTCTAAACGTATTTTGTGTGGCTTCAACTGTCTACAACATATCTGTAATAATAGTATTTATCCTTTATGCATTGTATTTAATTGCTATATAATAAATGCACTTCATTATGTGACTATATATTGACTGTAAGTTCCTATTCACACCAACGTTTTTCTCAAACCAATTTTTGTGGACCAATTTTTGTGCCCAACCAGACAAGAACTATTTTCTCAGATGCCATTTAAAATTCCAGTACAGGTATAGGATCTATTATCCATAATGCTTATGACTTTTTCAAATAAGGGATCTTTTTTTTATTTGGATCACTATATTTAAACACTAAAATACGATTAAAAGTTTCAAACCAAATGTTTTCTCCAGTTCAGCAACAGCGAAGGTCCTCTCAAACCCCCAAAAAAACATTCAAAAGTTCCAGAAGAAAGTTGCCGATCGTACCTCAAGCGAGGATATGGAGAAAATAAACAAGAAGAAGCGTATAGTGTAGCGCCACAGTATAAGCTTCTTCTTGTTTTTTTTCTCCATATCCTCGCTTGAGGTACTATAGGCGACTTTCTTCTGGAACTTTTGAATATTTAAACACTAAATAAACCAAAAATGATTGTTTTGCCACCAATACAGATTCATACAGCTTGCTTAGAATCAAGTAGAATCAAGGTATTGTTTTATAATTACAAAGAAAGGGAAACCAGAATTATTTGCTTAGAGAGATGGCCTTCCTGAAGCTTTCTGTATAAAGGGTTTCCGGATAAGGGATCCCATACCTGTTCTCATTTGATTGCCTTGGCTAAAGGAGTTATACTTATTCTGCGTATAGCAGTCAGTTTCCACTATATAATCAACTATATTATATTTATAACACTATAGCCCTTAATCCTGAAGGTAATTGTATTTATTTTTATATGTTATTATTCTGTTGTTAGCTTTTCTAGGAATGTAAAGTTTTATTGAATAGTGCCAGGGCTGCCGTTAGAAATCACGGGGACCCGTACAACAACATTTTTGGGGCCCCCTGGGCCCCGGCCACCCTGTCCAAGCCCTGCCCAAGATTCCACCCACCCCATATCACATTTAAAAGACCACAAAGACGTCAGCACTAAAAAAGGTAACCCCCCCACACACAAGTTATGAAAAGCTATTGGGGACTAGGGCCCCCCTATAAGTTAAAAAAAAATATTGGTGCCAGGGCCCCCCATAAAAGTTTTTTTAAAAAAGCATTGGTGCCAGGGCCCCCCTTACACGTTAAAATAAATTGGGGCCTCAAAGAACATTTTTTTTAAAAAAAAAAAACATTGGGACAGGGCCCCCGTACAAATTTGGGGCCCTAAAGAATATTTGTTTTAAAAAAACATTGGCACCATACAAGTTAAAAAAAATTGTGTTTGTAGTCAGTAGTAGTGAGCAGAGATGAGCAAACGTTTTAGCCAGATACAAATTGGCAGCAAAGTTAATATTTTCACGAATGGCTAAAATTTGGCGCAAGAAAAGAACACTCATTGACTTCAATACATTTAATGAAAGAAAAAAATAAGAAAACAGCCATTGACTTCTTGAGTACTAGCACATTTAAGAAAAAAAAAAACTCTTGGGTCATGCAAAAAGTCACACAAAAATAAATCATTACATGTCTACAGGTATGGGACCTCTTATCCAGAAACCCATTATCCAAAAAGCTCCAAATTACAAAAAGGCCACCTCCCATATACAGTAAATCATTTTAAGCAATTAATTATAATTCTTCAGTTTTCTCTGCAATAATAATATAGTACATTTTATTTATTGGGAACTAAGCTACATGAATGTATATTGGAGGCTAAATAATCCAAATGGGTTTGTTTAATGTTTAATTGATGTTTAGCATGCATGGTATGCAGATCCAAATTATGGAAATATACCTTATCCGGAATACCCCAGGTCCCAAGGATTCTATATAATAAAGCCCATAACTATACATTCATTTTCAACTGGACTAAAAAACAAAAAAAATATATATAGATAAATTAAATTATAAACTGTATTACCAAAATGAACATTTTGCCAGAGATTTTTCCAAAGTCTTCACTGTTTTGCTAGCAGATTGCACAGACTGACAGACAATTATTTTATGTCTCACTGTTTGATTGAGATTGATCACATTTGTCTATTTTTTACAGTCAATTCTGTTAAGTATAATGTTATAGTTCCTAGTACCGAGTTTAAATTCTAAACTGAAGAGACAGAAGAAAAACATTAAACACATTAAAATCTATCAAGAATAACAATGCACTAAATGCTACGTTTGCACTTGTATCCAATTTAATCCATATTTATTTATATTATTTTGATCCCATGAGGTTTCCTCATTTCCAATACAGTTGTGCGAGTCTTTAGCAAGTTTTTTATGAATCCAGTGTGCCTCAGGAATTTACAACACATGCATGCACTTTGATGGAAATTTCTCTGGTGATCATTTTTCCTGGAATAAATTGCAGACATGACGTTGGGTTAGGCATTTGTTTTGTTCAAAAGAAGAGGATTTGAAGTTTAATGTTACGTGAGCTGTTACAGCTGATTGTGTGAGCAACATTGATCTATGAAGGTAGACTCCATTGTAAATATTAAGACAGGAAAATGTCTCAGTGCTCTAGTACAGTATTCAGAAGGCACAAGCCTTGTCTTGTATTTCACATTTCCCCCTGTACTTTCCATTCCTGCTTAATGCTGCAAGTGCCTTTTACTTCTATGGGCAATTTGTTGCATGTTCAGCTCATGTCAGATCATATGAATGGGACCATGAGACACATCTGGAACACTTGCACTGCATTTCAGTCTAGGAATAGGTGAGAAAAGTATCAGTATTCACAAGCAATATTTTGACACGTTTATCAACACAGAGTGATATTTCTAAAGATGACATCTTGTCAGCTGGTTTATAGGATGGATCCACACAAACAATTATATGAATTGAATTGACTTAAAGGAGAATTAAACCCTAAAAATGAACTGGTCTAAAAATGCAATGTTTTATGTAGTGAAATTATTACAAATTTCAGCTTCTCAATAACGGCAGTGATCTAGGACTTCAAAATTGTCACATTGGGGTCACCATCTTGGAAAGTGTCTGCGACACTCATTTGCATGTTCAGTGGGCTCTGAGCAGCTGTTGAGAAGCTAAGCTTAGGGGTTGTTACAAATCATCAAGCAGAAAATTAGGTTTGTCTGTAATATAAGCAGATGCTACAGGGCTGATTATTAAATTCTGATGTTGCACTGCTTTCTGTGCTGCCATGTAGTTATTATCTAATCAGCCTTATACCGTGACATTTATATTCTATGTGCACTGTATGTTTTGAGTCGCTCCCTAAGCTCATAACTGACGGAGCAGCATGGAGCATGTGTAGTGAATCAGCAGAAAAAAAGATGAGGAGCTTCTGGGGCATCTTTGGAGACACAGATCTGGAGACACAGATCTTTACTGCTAATGTACAAAATTTTAGCCGACTTCTTTAGTTTAACTTTCCTTGTTCTTTAAGGTCCCCATACATGGGCTGATATAAACTAATATAAACTGCTAGATTAAGTCTGGGCAGTGCGGCTCGAGGACCATGCCGGTTCATTGATGCTGTTCTCAATCAGACTGCCCATATTCTCCTCGTTCACCTCAAGGTGGGGATATCATGGAGAGATCTCTGATTGTAAAGCTAGCCAGGGTCAGAACTATGGGTAGGCAGGGTAGGCACGTGCCTAGGGCACAAAGCAAGCCAGGCACGCACCTTCTTTGCCTCCTACCCCTAGTCTGGTACCGTCTGGTGCTCTGGCCGGTGCTCGCTTCCTTGTTGTGCATGCACACACTCCCTATTCTCATGCGTGCCCATTCCACACATGCTTGGTTTTCCTAACGGCCGCTGCCACCCGGACTGGCCTGGCGTTGTAGCCAGCTGTAGACAATTTTGGCCAGATTCCATTTTTGAAAAAAAAAATCTCATTGTTTATTACAGGAAACTGTGTCTAAAAGGAAATTTGAAACTGAATTAAAATAAAATTAATTTTATGACATAGGAAGGGACTGCGTTTTTTTTAAACATAATATATATTTATATTACATATCCTTTGTTACGTTATTAATTTTCTTTAATATTGTAATATTGATAAAACGGTTTTTATCCAATGCCTGTTGCATAGTACTGGTTTATACCTGTCTGGCACAAAGATCATTTATTCCATAAAGCATCTAAAATTTAATGGTTCCCTCGGAATGAGTTCACAAGATAACAGCTGTAACATTGCTGGAAACAGCAAGCTTTGCCCCCTCATAGCAATAGCAGATAGTCATTAGTTCTTACAGTTCAAGACAGAGGCATTTCCACACCCCATACCACATGTAGTGAGCCATACTTACTATATGGTTAAACTAATACATTAAAACTCTGGTAAAATATAAACCCATTGAAAGGAAAGACAATATAAAGTACTATTGCTCTGCGCTGGTAAAACTGCTGTTTTTGCTTCAGAAACGCTACTATAGTCTACATGTGTAGCCGTGGGGGCAGCCATTCAAGCACAGGATGAACAAAAGATAACAGATAAGTTCTGAAGAATCCCATTGTATACTACAGAGCTTATTTGTTGTGTATCCTGTGCCTCCTTTTTCAGCTTTGAATGGCTGCCCCTATTGCTACACAGCAGCTTGTTTGTAAAAGCTATGATAGCGTTTCTGAAGCAAACACACCAGTTATACCAGTGCAGTGCAATGGGTACACTATATTTTTATTACTTTAATGCACTTTCATGTTTTGGTGTTACTGGTCCTTTAAAGTGCAATATGTGCCTTGAGATCAGGACATCTGGGTTTGGGGGCAGGCAGGAGTCTCAGCCATAATTAAGTGCTGTACTGATGCAAAAGAGGAGGGGTTGGGCTAATAAGGGGCAGAGTTTCTTGGCAGGGCAGGATTAGGTATGGATCAGAGGTGAAACTAGGTGGGTGAATGGGGACCCACCGGTTCCTTGTGGTACCCGTGCTAATTGAGCAGGGCTAAATCTATGGAATAATTAATATTAGTGCAGAGCAAGTGTAAACAGTACAATGCAACAGCCATTTTACAATAAAGCTGGTCTTTACAAGTTAATTAAGGACGCAATATTGACATGGTCACCTTGTAAGAATATATGTCATTTCCAGAAAGAGAGAGTTCATGGCAATCATTTCAAATTCCAAATGTCATCATGCAGTGCTTTTCAATGTTTCCCAAAAGTTGAAACCAGGACACTTGCAGAGGCAGTGTGTTAACACCTTGTGAAAATGCTTTGACTGGCCCCAGTTTTAATGAATTAAAATGTTTATGATCCAGCTGGATAGTTAACCTATGAGTTTACCAGCTCTCAGGAAAATTGTCCCTCTCAGGCAATTCCCGTTGTAAGTCTGAAGACGGTCACATATTCTTGTTTAACTGATCAATTTGTTTTTCTAATATAAGTAATAAACAATATACTTTTCCTGCTTCCAAACTCTAATGTATTTTATTAAAAAGAAAGCAAATATTATGTTGTAAGTATTCTGTTTTCATAACGCTCATCTATGCAGTGCTTTGCATAAATAGTACAGGGATGGAACCGTTATCTGAAACATGAGATCCAGAAAGCTCCAAATTAGAGGAAGGCAATCTCCAATAGAGTCTATAATAAGCAAATAATGTGGCCGGGCCCATCTGGTTTTTTTCCTGTTGTGTCCCATCGACCCAGTCCGACACTGCAAGTATAGAGAGCCCTGGAGACAAGCCCAGCATAGGTGGAAGGGCGGCATGACCAGGCCAGAATACTTAGCAGGGATTGGACAGGCAGCATAGGCTGGGTAAAGGAGGGGGGGGGGTTACTGTGGGCAGAGGTGGTTGGCGCCAAAGTTTCCAGTCAGTGGCCATCTTACAAACGAGAAACTGGTTGAAAATGGAGCAGAGTATTGAGGCAATGCTTGCGCAGCTACGAGCGCAAGCGGCTTTGAGAGGAGCGGGATGGCTGCAGCAGTTGATGCCGGAGGCATCTGTGGAGACAGACGGGACAGAAAGCAGAGGAGCAGCGCCGACTGAAGCGAAGAGGGCACGGCGGTCCAGGCCTCCGGTTAGGCTCAGTCCATCGCCGACACGCAGAGGCGGCAGAAGGACAGTGAGCAGCAGCCCGCAACCAGCACAGCAGCGGAGCCGGACGGGGACAACTGACACTGCGAGAGGTGAGCGGTCAGGGAGTAACGCCGCAGGGACAAGCAGAGAAGGGGGCAGCGGCGCTGAAGGAGGTATGGCTGTTCAGGGAGGCGCGGTTCAAAGGCCCGACAAGCCGCGCACCGGGGGGAAGAGATACCCCGCGGGGAGGCAGGACTCCACACAGGTGACAGGTACCGGCAGGGGGTCGCGAGGAAGGACCCGCCCGGTGACTGTGAGGCAGCCAGAGGAAGCGGTATGGTCCCCGCCACCAACAGAGCAGGGGGAGCGTCGAAGGAGCCCACAGCGCAGTGGCTCTGACACAGGGAGGCAAGCGCCGCAGGCTGTATTGGACAATCAAGCTTTGAGGGGGCACAGACAAGCAGGAGAGAGGGAGCAGCAAAGAGATGACAGGCAGTCAGGCCTGAGGAGCGGCAGGGAAAGGTCCTTGTCAGGCACGGGAGCCACACAGTTTCCAGGTGAGGAGATGAGAGACAATGACGTGCAGCCTAGCACTTCCACAGCCAGCATGACTGAGAGAGAAGAGGATCAGCACAGCACAGCTAACACAGGTAGCACTAGCCACACAACACAAATGATTACCTCACAGAATACACTAATGCAAAGGGGGCAGTTGAGAAGGGAGATAGAAAGCCTAGATGGGGAAAATGGAGTTTTGGCTGGACATGAAGGAACTTCCCATGGGTCAGCGGGTTCTATGGAGACATTTTTAACTGGTTTGCGCACATTGCTGATGCAGATGGGGGGTGCTCCGGAAAAAGATAGACAAGCGGGTTCATCAAGTGTGAGCAGACCAGCAGTGGTAGGCATAGATGAGGGTTCAAAAGGGGCTGGGGGAACCGCAAAAAACAATACAGAGAAAGCTACGGAGAATACAAGTAGTAAACCCACACCAATATCGGATGCTGCGAAGGGGCATACCTATGTGTGTTATGAAGGGCCGCTAGGGGCGCATCTTAAGCAGGAGGTGAGAGAAAAAATTTGGAAACGAGAATATGTTGATATTTTCACGTTACTGCCACTGGAGAGGTTTAATGTAGAGAAGTGGGAAAAAGGGAAGGAGTACAGAAAGGAAGAAGATGAGGACAGAAGGCGTTTCAGGTTGATCCCGAGGACATTTGGGAATTGGTTACAGGCATTCGCAATTTTGGCCAGTG
Source organism: Xenopus petersii (assembly GCA_038501925.1). Classification (NCBI taxonomy): domain Eukaryota; kingdom Metazoa; phylum Chordata; class Amphibia; order Anura; family Pipidae; genus Xenopus; species Xenopus petersii. Next base: position 92,633,520 of record CM076679.1, on the reverse strand, counting down.
TGACAGGCGAAAAACATCCAGGGCAATGTTCGGGGTTATTTTGTTATTTGGATGGCATCTGGGAGGCACATAGGGTGTACGGAGGCATGGCATGGCTAAGATACGACGAACATTTTAGGCAAAAGATGGCAGTCAGAGAGGATTTGCAGTGGGATCATAGAGACATTGGGCTGTGGATGAGACTCATGAATAACAAAGGTTATCAAGGTTATTCGGTTGCGAATAACGCACAGCCCTTTCAAGGGGGCTCCAGCGGGGGGTCAGCCAGCTCGTCGGGAGCCCACAAAAAAGGAGTTTGCTGGCTGTTCAATGATAGCTACTGCAAGTGGGGTAACACATGTCAATTTAAGCACGAGTGCTCATCATGTGCAGGATCACACCCCTTTTCCAGATGCTTTAAAAGAAACAAGGCGGGGTCACCTAGAGCAAAAGATAGTTATACAAAAAGGGGAGACACCAGTGAAATTAAGGGAGATGCTTCCTTTTCTAAATGAATACCCGGATAGGGAAAAGGCAAAATTACTGATTGGAGGTTTTAAAGATGGTTTCCGTATTCCAGGGAGGGAGGCGATAATGGCAGGCAGTCTTAAAAACCTAAAATCAGTAAATGAGAACGTACAGTTGGTGAAGGAAAAGTTGGAGAAGGAGGTTAAATTGGGTCGCATGGCTGGGCCGTTTAAGGAAACACCATTGCATAACATAAAGGTGTCGCCTCTGGGTTTGATTCCAAAAAAGGAGCAAGGAAAATACAGATTGATTCACCACCTGTCCTATCCGAAAGGGGGCTCAGTAAATGATGACATTGATAAAGAGCTAACGAGAGTATCATATACATCATTTGATGAAGCCATACGGCTGGTCAGAGAGGCAGGCAGGGGCGCCTTCATGGCCAAGACAGACATAGAAGCAGCGTTCAGGCTTTTGCCAGTGCACCCAGACTCTATGTACCTGCTGGGTTGCCATTTTGACGGGGAATTTTATATTGATCGATGTCTGCCAATGGGGTGCTCGATCTCATGCGCGCTGTTTGAGGCGTTCAGCACATTTCTAGAGTGGGCGGTAAAACGTAGGGCGGGCCTGAATTCCATAATTCATTATCTGGACGATTTTCTGTGTGTGGGCCCTTCCAATTCCACGGTATGTGCTGTTTTGCTGCAAACGATACAAGACGTGGCGATCCAATTTGGCATCCCGCTAGCGCCAGAAAAAACCGAGGGCCCAACAACTTGTATAAAGTTTCTAGGCATTGAAATTGATACAAAGGAGGGCGTGTGCAGGCTACCAAGCGATAAGATTCAAGGGCTAAGAGCAGACATTCACAACGCGTTAGCAGCAAAAAAGGTCACATTAAGGCAATTGCAGTAGTTTATGGGTAAGCTAAATTTTGCTTGCAGGGTAATGCCGATGGGCAGGGTTTTCGCAAGACAGCTAGCAATGGCCACTGCAGGAGTGAAATTACCACATCACTTTATTCGCTTGAACAAAAGGCATAAGGCGGACCTAATGGTCTGGGAGCAGTTTTTAGAGAACTATAATTGCAAGTCCTATTGGGTAGGGGAGACAGAATCGAATATAGATCTGCACTTATTCACGGATGCAGCAGGGGCTCTGGGGTTTGGAGCATACTTGGAAGGCAGTTGGTGTGCAGAACAATGGCCGGAGGATTGGGTAAAAGGGGGACTTACGGGTAATCTTACACTGTTGGAGCTATTCCCCATACGGGTGGCTATCGAGATTTGGGTGGAACGTTTTGCCAACAAATCGGTCTTGTTTCACACAGACAATATGTCAGTGGTGATGGCTTTAAACAACCTCACTTCATCATCACCACCAGTCATAGCGGTGCTAAGGTCATTGGTGTTAAGCTGTTTACGTTTGAACACTGTGTTTCGGGCAAAACATTTGCCTGGAGTTGTCAATGACATTGCTGACGCTCTATCTCGCTTCCAGTGGGACAGGTTCAGGCAGCTGGCACCAGGAGCGGACAGGGACGGAATTCGCTGCCCAGCATATCTCTGGAAAATCGTTTGCGAGGTATGCTAAAATGGCTGGAAAAATCAGTAGCACCAGCAACATGGTTAAGTTACAAAAGACTTTGGGAAGAATGGTTTAGTTGGGAAAGGGAGAATGGGGGAGCACAGAATGATACTGATAGGCTGAATATCTTACTAGGGCATTTAACCCAGTATTTTGAAGAAGCAATATCTATCAGTCAGCTAAATAAGAAGATGGCGGCATTGGCATTTTTATTTAAATTAATGGGGTGGAGAGATGTGACAAAAGAATTTCTGGTGAAACAAATGTTGAAAGGTTTTAAAAAAGGGAAACAGGCGATAGACAAGAGACGACCGGTCACATTACAGATTCTGAAAGAATTAATGGGGGTATTACCGAGGATGTTGCGTTCCCAATACGAAGTGGCGTTATTTAGATTGGCTTTCTCATGGGCATTCTTTGGCGCTTTTCGTATTTCGGAACTAGTGAGCAAGAATAGGAGAGGATCAGGCGGAATACAATGGGAAGACATTCAACTAACAGAAGAGAGTCTACATATAGTAGTCAGACATTCAAAAACAGATAAAAAAGGGGTAGGTTTACAAATAGTTCTTCATGGAGTCGAGGGTTGCGATACTTGCCCTATTACAAATTTCAAGACATTTCGGGCAATTAGGCCAAGGGCTCAGGGTCCTTGCTTGATACATGAGGATGGAGCATGCTTGTCAATCTTCCAATTTATTGCCATATTCAAGAAAGCGATAAAAGTGTTAGGTTTGACTTTTTCAGAGTATGGCAGCCACTCTTTTCGTATAGGAGCGGCGACTGAGGCAGCAAGGTGGGGCCTAGGGGAAGATTCAATTAGAAGAATCGGGAGATGGGAGTCATCTAGGTTCAAATCATATGTAAGACCCCTTAGGAGGGAAGATGGTCAAAATCAATAAGAAAGCAAGGCCACAATGAGAATTAAGAAAGTTAGACTGTGCTTATGTTTTACAGGTTCAGGACCGTGTGTGGCTTGGATCGTGGGCCACTCCTACATACGGCGGGCTGAGATGAGGGCCAGGGTCCGGGAAGCCAGTGGGCAGTTAGGATTCCCGAGAAATCAGTTACAGTTAACATGGTTGGGGGTGTCAGGTTTAAAATGGGAAAGTATAGTACCCATGCTAGTAGAGAATGCGAAGATACAAGGGCCGCCGAATGTTGTGATCCTACATGCGGGGGGCAATGATCTAGGAAAATGCCCAATGAGACAGTTGATAAAGGATATACGGAGGGATTGCTTAAGATTATGGTCCCTCTTCCAAAGTTTGTTGATCATATGGTCTGATATAATCCCAAGAAGGGTTTGGAAAGGGGTTAGGTCAGAGATGGCCATTAATAAAGCAAGGATCAAGGTCAACAAAGCGGTAGGAAAATTTGTACAGAGCAATGGAGGGGCAGTAATCCGCCATATAGAGCTAGAAAATCAAGAAGCATATTTCGCAGAAGATGGGGTGCACTTGAATGACATAGGTCATGATTTTTTCAACATGGGCATTCAAGAAAGTTTGGATTTTGCTCTCAAAGTATGGGGTCATATGTGTGTTTGAAGGAGTCCAAACACACATATTATGGCGGGTCATTGTCAGTCTGCTAGGGTGAGATTCATGGTATGGGACGATATATAAAAGGTATGGTTAACCCCTGAGGTGGGTAACCATGGTAACAACTCAAAAGAGTTAACAATCTTGGAAGGGGATAAGTTAACTACTTGGAAAAGTACATCAGATTGGTGATAACTGGACGGTGGTCTGCAGGTCTGCTGAGCTAGGAATTGCGGCTAGCTGACAAGGCATGGAGGAACGGCAGACTGACAGGGGGGCCCAGGGTTTGCAGTTAATGATATATACTGTTATGTGATGTTATGCTATAAAAATGGTTTTTGTTAAAGTCATGTAATGGATAATATGTTTTAATTGACAGATGTTTTTGTTATGTATGAAAACTGTTGGGATGTAATGAAATAAAAGCTGTGGCCAATACCATTCCAAAATTATGGATAGTGTCACGTGTTGTTAATGGGGGGGGAAAGCAAAGTTAGGCTGTGCCTGGGTCAAGAGAGCCCTGGAGACAAGCCCAGCATAGGTGGAAGGGCGGCATGACCAGGCCAGAATACTTAGCAGGGATTGGACAGGCAGCATAGGCTGGGTAAAGGAGGGGGGGGGTTACTGTGGGCAGAGGTGGTTGGCGCCAAAGTTTCCAGTCAGTGGCCATCTTACAAACGAGAAACTGGTTCCCACCCACCCTCCCTAAATAAGGAAGTAATAGAAAAAAGGGATTGAGGCTATATCAAGTCACAGCTGTAAGGGCGGGTCATTGTCAGTCTGCTAGGGTGAGATTCATGGTATGGGACGATATATAAAAGGTATGGTTAACCCCTGAGGTGGGTAACCATGGTAACAACTCAAAAGAGTTAACAATCTTGGAAGGGGATAAGTTAACTACTTGGAAAAGTACATCAGATTGGTGATAACTGGACGGTGGTCTGCAGGTCTGCTGAGCTAGGAATTGCGGCTAGCTGACAAGGCATGGAGGAACGGCAGACTGACAGGGGGGCCCAGGGTTTGCAGTTAATGATATATACTGTTATGTGATGTTATGCTATAAAAATGGTTTTTGTTAAAGTCATGTAATGGATAATATGTTTTAATTGACAGATGTTTTTGTTATGTATGAAAACTGTTGGGATGTAATGAAATAAAAGCTGTGGCCAATACCATTCCAAAATTATGGATAGTGTCACGTGTTGTTAATGGGGGGGGAAAGCAAAGTTAGGCTGTGCCTGGGTCAAGGAGGAAACTGAATTGCCTTGAAGAAGTCAATGCAGACACAGGGAGAACATACAAATTACTTTTAAACAGTGTCCTTGCTCGAACCAATTTAGGACCCCAATGCTGCAAGGCATCAGCTCTAACCATTGCGAGACAATGCTGCCAAGATAATTTTATTATAAAAAAATTCTTTGAATTAGTTTGACCAGTGAAAAGGTACTGAATATGTCTGGCACTTATTTTTTGTGTGGTACTTAAATTAAAAAGTAGTTTTACAACAGAAAAATGTGTATATTAAGCTTAATTAAGCTTACCCCTTAAGGGCTCTTACTGACGAGCGGTTGAAGCTGCGCTCCCCTGCGTTCCGTTTTTCTGGGTTCAGCCGCAGGGGAGCGCAGGAATAGACACATTAAGCTTTTTTCAATGGGGCTGTACTCACACAGGAGCGTGTAGGCACCGAACGCAGGTTGAGAGCAACATGCTGCATTTTTCCTGCGTTTAGCACCTACACGAGTACAACCCCACTGAAAAAAGCTTAATGCGTCTATTCCTGTGCTCCCCTGCGGCTGAACGCAGAAAAACGGAACGCAGGGGAGCGCAGCTTCAACCGCTCATCAGTAAGAGCCCTAAAAACTTTAGTAAGTAATACAAAACAGCTCAGTTGCTATACTTAAACCCTGCAGTAACCTATGGCAAACAATCATCACTTTGATCCAATCAGCTTTGATCAGTAAAGCAAAAGCTAGACAAGCAGAGTAAATACCTGATTGGTTGCTTTAGGTTACTGATCTGTAGCCTGTATATCACTATGCTGCATTGTATTTATGGCATGTGACACATATTTTTGGGAGTAATCATGATACTGTACATGCCTGTCTGCATTTCATTAGTTGAGAAGTGATGAAATAGAGGTTACACAGAGGGAGGTTGGGTATGTTATTGTGCAGAGGCTCAGTTTGCAAAAAAACGCTGATTTCCCTGTGGTTTAACATAGTATCACAGGATTGAATGTAAAATAATGGAGGAGGCTTGGTTTGCATGGATCTCACCCTGTTCTCACTCAAGCACCATGTGTTTGGCATTATACATCTCTGCAGCTTTACTACAAACCCAAACCTCATGGGTGACTTCTGCAATTAATCCTGCAGTCACTATGCTTCAACAAGTACAGCTCCCTCATTGTATTGTCTTAGTTTCTTTCTGTATTACATTGCTTGCCTTTTTAATCAACTTTAAAAGTTTGTGCATAATTATAATAATATTAATGAAAAAGCTTGCAGATATGTTTGCATGCTTGGGTATAGAACAAGACCAAAGGGCACACATACATCTGAAATGCAGTGAGCAAAGTGACATTTTTTCCCCACAATGCAGAATTTTTTCCAAAACAACATTGTTGCAGTCACAAGAGGGCGATGAATTTGGTGCAATTGCACTGCGCCTATTGCAATTGTGTACAATTTGCCAAATTTACTCCTATTTTGCAACGTACTAGCCTGTTTATGTGCAGTTTCTACAGTATTTGCAGATGTTTAAGCAGCATAACAAACCATAATATTTCCATGCGTCATATTCTCAAGGAAAATAATCATCATCATCATCATCATCAACTATTACAAAACAATTGTTGTTTTGTTATATTTCTGTCTGGAGGTTGTATTAATAGAAATGTGTACAATATGGTAACCCATATCTGAAGAATTAAAACTTTAAAACATTATTAATTGACCCACCAACAAAAGAGCAGCTTGCCCAAATATTTAAAGTGGTTGGTGCTAACAATAAACAAAAGGTAGTTGAACGTGTACACTATAACTGTAAAATAGTGCTATAGTACTGTACTAAACTGCAAGGTTACTTCAGTAGTTCTAACATGAATAAGCTCTGATGCCATAGCAGCTACAATTGAAATTACCAGTCAATTGTCATATATTCATACAAACTAAAGGTGGCCATACACTGAGAGATCCACTCGTTTGGCGATGTCGCCAAACGAGTGGATCTCTACCCGATATACCCACCTTGAGGTGGGCAATATCGGGCTGATCCGATCGTGGGCCCTAGGGCCCAACGATCGGATCCTTATGAATAGTAATGGGCGGTCGGATCGCGGTACTGCATCAACGAATAGATGGGGCCGCGATCCGACGGAATTTTTCATCCCATCCAATCGAGATCTGCCCGATTATCGGCCAGATCTCGATCGGGGAAGCCCATCGGGGGGCCCCATACATGGGCCAATAAGCTGCTGACACGGTCTGTCGGCAGATTTTATCGGCCTGTGTATGGCCACCTTTACATATGAAAAACCTTCTTATATAAAATAGCACTGATGCTACCATGTAATTGACAAATAACTTTTGACAATTTTTATATGTGTGACTATTTGGTCCAAATGCATTAAAATCAATGGGTGGCCGAATAATTATTTTTGATGCTATGGATTTTTCGCAATTTCGTTCGGCCTCTTACAGAGGAGAAAGTCAGGCAAGGGATGGATTCATAGCATGTTACAAATATACCAGCGAATACATTGCTGGTGCATTTTTAATTCCAGCCCTGGAATTCTGGAAATAAATGCCGGCCTTCTATATATTCTTCTTTGAACCTATTAATAACATTGGGATCAGCCATAATTTTTACTGAACAGGCTGGTAAAATACCGGCCAGATGTGGTAAAATACTGGCCAGATGGCAACCATAGCCCCTGCCCTAGCTGGTGATGTACCGTCTGGGCTGGTCAAATACCGGCTGTGTGGCAACCATAATCAAATCACCCTTGCAAAACTGAGACTACAGGACTTCAGTAAAAATATAGTATAGATTCAAATGGGTATGCAAAGGTATAATTTTAAATACAATTTTCAGACAATGAGCATCATGGATATATTGTTATTACAGGTATGGGTCCGTTATCTGGAAACCTGTTAACCAGAAAGCTCTGAATTAATAAAACAGTACCTTGTACTTGATCTATACTAAAATATACTTAATACTTAGAAGCAAGACAATCCTATTGCATTTATTCAAAGTCTAAATCATGTTTTAGTAAACTGAAGATACAGAGATCCAAATTATGTTAAGATCCCTTATCCGGAAAAATCCAGGTCCCAAGAATTTTGGATAATAGGTCCCATACCATTATTAACATTTATTTATAGAACACAGATATATTCTCGATTTTAGAAAGAAAATACACTTTGTGACCTCATTCCAGATATGATACACGTGCATACTTGTTTTGTCCAGTGGAGGCAGAAAGAAATTAGAGGTAGGGATGCTTTAACGAAGGCTGTGCAATCAGTTTCCTTTTTTCTTTGGTTATCATGATCACGCTGTTCTCTCTCTTCAGTGACTGCACTAAGCAAAAAATTGATTTACAATGAGGGTTGAACAGACTAAACAAGACATAGGGGCAGATTTACTAAATTCGAGTGAAGGGTTCGAATTAAAAAAACTTTGAATTTCGAAGTGTTTTTTGGGCTACTTCGACCATCGAATGGGCTACTTCGACCTTCGACAAGACTATCGAACGATTCGAAGTAAAAATCGTTTGACTATTCGACCATTCGATAGTCGAAGTACTGTCTCTTTAAAAAAAACTTCGACCCCCTAGTTCGCCAGATAAAAGCTACCGAACACAATGTTAGCCTATGGGGAAGGTCCCCATAGGCTTGCCCAAGATTTTTTGATCGAAGGATATTCATTCGATCGTTGGATTAAAATCCTTCGAATCGTTTGATTCGAAGGATTTAATCGTTCGATCGAATGAATAATCCTTCGATCGATCGATCGAATTTTCTGCGCTAAATCCTTCGACTTCGATATTCGAAGTCGAAGGATTTCAATTCCTAGTCGAATATCGAGGGTTAATTAACCCTCGATATTCGACCCATAGTAAATCTGCCCCTTACAGTTTGGAATGTGCAATGTTGGAGGAAAATCTTGCATTCACAAACGTGAAGGCCTTCAGTCACAGGTCTAACTTGATAATCAAGATTTTATTTTAAAATCTGTTTTGTGAATAAAACAAATTTGTACATTTCAAAGGTATCATAATATCAGGTAAATGTTTATTGGATAACTAATGCATAAAAATATGTTTTTAGGATTTCAAACCTTCAGTTCTCTGTTCTGCTCTGTTCATCCATGCCACATGCTTTCTTAGTCTGGAGGGAACCATATCATTTTGAAGAATATGGCTCATCCCATTACTTGACAATTCTCATCAGCTAAGTAGTAGATCAGTAGTGACTCACTTGGCCCTGTGTTCTAAAGCACTTGTAGATAGGTCCTGAATTAGGGCAGTTCTCTGATTTCTGATTATGTGTGCCTGACACTCCATACACTGGCTGATTTTAGCCCCAAAATGCACAGTTGAAATCGGTCTGTGTTCAAAAAGATAGGTTGATTGAAATACTGTCATGGCACAAACAATCAGGGCTGAGAAACCACTGCATGCCACCTTAGCCTAGAGAAAAGTCCACAAGATACTATATATCACATCAGGTTGATAACAGCCTGATCATACTTATAAATCAAGCTCACTCACTAATGAACTTGATGGATTCTTTTGAAAGAGCTAAGGGACATAAAGCTGGACTAAAAATAATAGTTAAGGTAAGAGGAGCAAAGATAAACCAATCAAATAATTACTGCAGTTATAGACAGTTGACTATAGTGCCTGTGAAGTTTATAACCCAAGGACTCTATTTTACTCACATACACACTGGGATCATTTCACAAGGTTTGGTATGACTTGACACATTATGGGGCAGATTTATTAAGGTTTAAATGGTAAATTTGAATTCAAATTTTAGAATTTATTTTTTTTTTGGTCAAAACTCACAAAATCGAATTTAAAAACAACCAACTCTAAGTTAAAGTTGAATGTGAGATTTATCACACCTCAACCCTGGAAACAGTTTTAATTCAACTATTCACCACCTCAAACCTGCCGAGTTCATTTAGAAGTCAATAGCAGAGGTCCGTTGAACTAATTTGAAGATATTAATAGTCTTCCTGACATTCAAGTTTTTTCAGAGGAAAAAACTCTGGATCCAATATACTGTGTGTTTTTGCACCCTGGCAGAGCTCTTCAATGTGATTGCACAGATGTTATAAAATCATTTAAACATTAAGGGGCACATTTATGAAAGTTAAAATTTTTCTGGTCAAGCTTTTTGTCTACAAAAATAAAAAAAATGTCATGAAAAAAAGCACAACTTTTTCAGGATTTATTTTGCAATAATACTCCAGCTAAAACCTGTCAAAATCATGTAGAAGTCAATGGCAGATGTCCATTTTACAACTGGAAGATTTTTCTTGCCATCATGATCTTCGAGGCTTTCAGGCATTTTGACGTTGGTTTTGCAACAATTTGAAAAACTTGCATGATTCAAATACAATTATGTTACTGCACATGTTTTTTTTCATTCAGATTTTTTAATAAATGAAGACCATTCGTGTTTGGAACTTTGGTCAAATGTTTTTTTAAATAAAAATGAGTGAAAAAATTATTTTAATAAATACCCCCCTAAATAAACCCAACAGGATTGTATTTATTTACATTATACATTATATTGAATTATATCTGTATTAGTATCAAGTACAAGGCACTGTTTTATTATTACAGCAAAAAAGGAAATCATTTGAAAAAAAATGTAATTATTTGCTTAAAATAGACTCTATGGAAGATGGTCGTCCTTAAATTCTGAGCTTTCTGAATAACGGTTTCCAGATTACATTTCCCATACCTTTAATATATATATATATATATCTATACGTACAAAGTGGAGTGGAGTGCAGACCCAGTCTGTGACTTAGTCCACAATTGGACAAATTATATATCAAACAAAAAAGTCCAGACCACTTGCTTAATGAAACAAAAAAGGTTTTTTACCAAGCAAGAAATTGCAACGTTTCGAAGCTCCCGCTTCTTTGTCAAGCATACATGATTACAATGACATCACATCCTATATAGGGTCATGGGCATAAACTCCGCCCACCCTCATGTTGATTAAATCAAGCATAACCCCATAATATCAAATGGAATCACCCAAAATTAGAGAAATTCGAAAACATTCTTTAAACATTTTTTCAAACACTGCTAGCATAATTCTTATACACGTCAGGTTATGCTTCAAATGGATATTTAGTCACAATTATGTAAGAACACCATACAGTGGTTTTACTTAAAGTTGAGAAACAATGTAACACATAGGATATGTAATGTCATAACGTCCCAAAATTACCCCTTCCTATAACAATGTATCATACTCATACAAAAGCATGCAAATCATACTCTCTATTGAGTCCCTTTGGATGTAATGTTTGTAATGTATGAATCCAAAATTTTTCCCTTTTCTGGAGTTGTAGGAGTCTGTTGCCCCCCCGACGTGGGGGGCAACAGACTCCAACACAAGAAATCTCAAGGTTGCTACCGAATGTCGTGCTGCATGAAAGTGCGCCGGAACCGGTAACTTCAGTACCTCCTTTCTGATGGTTGATTTGTGCTGGCTAATCCTATCACGAATTGGTTGAATGGTCTCACCCACATAGGCCAACCCACAGGGACATTTCAGCATATATACTACGTATTCAGTGTCACACGTGTAATGATCTTGTATCTCGAATTTCTGTCCTGTGTGAGGATGTGTAAAGGCATTTGTGCGTATGACACTGGAGCATTGGTTGCATCTACCACATGGGTACATGCCATTTCACAAAGGTGCTAAAATTCTCTGTGGGTTGGTCCGTGCAGTACCTAGATCTGCCTTAACCAGTCTGTCCCTCAAACTTCTCGGGCGTTTACACGACAAGAGGGGGGGTGCTTGAAATTCCAGAATATCCGGATAAGCTTTTTGTAATAAGGGCCAGTGCTTATAAATAATTTGGTGTATCTTACGTGTGCTTGGATGATACGTGTGCACAAACGGTATACGTCTTGTTTTCGACACCTCTGGTACTTTTTCCTGTATAATAGAATCTCGATGCAGCTCCCTGACCCTTGCTACCTCCTGATTAAGCATTGTGCTCGGGTACCCCCTCTGTGTAAATTTGGTTGTCATCTCCGTCAGGAGTTCAGTAAGATTCTCTTCCTCCGAAACTATTCGTTTAACGCGCAACAGTTGTGACCTGGGGAGAGAGGAGATGTTAGCCCTCGGGTGTGAGCTATCAAACCGTAATAGGTTATTCCTGTCAGCTGATTTAACAAATAAATCGGTGTGTAAATGTCTTCCTTTAAATTCCGACAGGGATCCAGCGTCACCCCTCCACACTACCAACAAATTGTCGATATAGCGCCACCACTTTAGGCAATGCCTCTGGAATAATTTGTGTGTGTAGACATGTGTGTCTTCAAAATAATTCATGAAGATGTTGGCGTATGTAGGAGCGACGTTGGATCCCATCGCAGTACCCTGTAGTTGAAGATAAAATCTATCCTGAAACAAGAAATAATTCTTATGCAAAACCACAGATAGAAGTTCCATAAAAAAGTTAGTTTGTATTGCATCATACTCAGATCCCTCTAACACAGAGCGGACCGCTGCCATGCCCAACTCATGGGGGATGGAAGTATACAAGCTACTTACATCTAAAGCTGCCAATATTATCCTCTCCTCCCCTAGATCCAAGGTCTGTAATGACCTCAAAAAGTAGGATGTGTCCTTCACATATGACTGCCTCATAGGTACAAATGGTGCTAATACTTTGTCCAAAAATATCGATAAGGGGGAAAGTGTCGAATTGACTCCTGCTACAATAGGTCGCCCTGGGGGGGGGTTTAGATTTTTATGCACTTTAGGCAAAGTGTAAAACACAGGAATACAGGGGAACTCCTGTGTAAGGAAACCCTTAAGGCCCTCATTAATGATCCCCAAATTCTGATAACGTGACAATATCTCAGATATCAAGCTTGCTATCTCAGCTGTCGGATCCTTTTCCAGACACACATAAGTATTACCGTCACTCAATTGGCCCAGGATCTCCTGTATATAATATTCCTTGTCTAGAATCACTAAAGCTCCCCCCTTATCAGCAGGTTTGTATATTACTGTATCATCCCCCATAAGCGAACACAAAGAGTCCCGTTCAGTTATTGACAAGTTATTATTGAATCGCATAGACCTTAGTCCCTTGGGATCTTGTACCAAATGATTAATATCACGAGCTATGAAGCTGATAACAGTCTCAACCGGATGATTGGAAGTAGGTGGGAGATACTTGCTCTTCTTTCGCAAATTAAAGCGTTGCATCGTAAGCGTCTCTGTATGAGCTTGAGTCTCTCCAACCCCCTCGTCCTTAAACTGTACCTTAAGTCGCAATAATCTATAGAACCGTTGCAGGTCTATATCTAAGGAAAATGTGTCTAATCTAGCAGAGGGACAAAATGACAAGCCCTTTTGTAACACACACAATTCAGATTGTGACAGTACCTTCTTAGAAATGTTTATCACCAACGATATCACTTCCTCTGTGTTGTCTTGCTGGTAGTCCGTGCCTGCCGTGTCTTGCCTGCTCCTGCGGCGTGTGCCTCTGGAACGGCCTCTGCGCGCTCCCCACTGCTGGAGGGAGCGCTGTCCTCCCCTAAAAAAGAACGCGAGGAGCCAGACGAATCTGTAGTGCGCTGGGCAACTGATTCACCAGAGCTGCTGCGGCCAATCTCCTGGCGTCTTTCCTGGCGTGGTGCAAGTGCTGTACGTGCCTGCGTCCTCTGATTGCGGAAGGAAGATGGTGCACTGTAAGGACTGCCCGGTATCCACCGGTACACGCGTCCGTTCGTGTAATCCTCCGCGTCCCTCAGAAACTTGCCTCTCTTGCGGGCCTCAGTCTCTTGTCGGTGCTTTCGCAGCGTCTCGTCCAGCTGAGATTTGATTACAGAAAACTCCTCCTGGCCTGCGGTCTGTGTCAGCTGTGTCTCAAGGGCCTGCACCTGCTCCGATACGGTAATCAGTTCTTTTTGTATGTATTCAATAGTGAGAGTAATAATGCTTGGTAAAAAACCTTTTTTGTTTCATTAAGCAAGTGGTCTGGACTTTTTTGTTTGATATATAATTTGTCCAATTGTGGACTAAGTCACAGACTGGGTCTGCACTCCACTCCACTTTGTATGTATATATTATAGTCAGGAAAGGCCAGGAAAGACGCCAGGAGATTGGCCGCAGCAGCTCTGGTGAATCAGTTGCCCAGCGCACTACAGATTCGTCTGGCTCCTCGCGTTCTTTTTTAGGGGAGGACAGCGCTCCCTCCAGCAGTGGGGAGCGCGCAGAGGCCGTTCCAGAGGCACACGCCGCAGGAGCAGGCAAGACACGGCAGGCACGGACTACCAGCAAGACAACACAGAGGAAGTGATATCGTTGGTGATAAACATTTCTAAGAAGGTACTGTCACAATCTGAATTGTGTGTGTTACAAAAGGGCTTGTCATTTTGTCCCTCTGCTAGATTAGACACATTTTCCTTAGATATAGACCTGCAACGGTTCTATAGATTATTGCGACTTAAGGTACAGTTTAAGGACGAGGGGGTTGGAGAGACTCAAGCTCATACAGAGACACTTACGATGCAACGCTTTAATTTGCGTAAGAAGAGCAAGTATCTCCCACCTACTTCCAATCATCCGGTTGAGACTGTTATCAGCTTCATAGCTCGTGATATTAATCACTTGGTACAAGATCCCAAGGGACTAAGGTCTATGCGATTCAATAATAACTTGTCAATAACTGAACGGGACTCTTTGTGTTCGCTTATGGGGGATGATACAGTAATATACAAACCTGCTGATAAGGGGGGAGCTTTAGTGATTCTAGACAAGGAATATTATATACAGGAGATCCTGGGCCAATTGAGTGACGGTAATACTTATGTGTGTCTGGAAAAGGATCCGACAGCTGAGATAGCAAGCTTGATATCTGAGATATTGTCACGTTATCAGAATTTGGGGATCATTAATGAGGGCCTTAAGGGTTTCCTTACACAGGAGTTCCCCTGTATTCCTGTGTTTTACACTTTGCCTAAAGTGCATAAAAATCTAAAACCCCCCCCAGGGCGACCTATTGTAGCAGGAGTCAATTCGACACTTTCCCCCTTATCGATATTTTTGGACAAAGTATTAGCACCATTTGTACCTATGGGGCAGTCATATGTGAAGGACACATCCTACTTTTTGAGGTCATTACAGACCTTGGATCTAGGGGAGGAGAGGATAATATTGGCAGCTTTAGATGTAAGTAGCTTGTATACTTCCATCCCCCATGAGTTGGGCATGGCAGCGGTCCGCTCTGTGTTAGAGGGATCTGAGTATGATGCAATACAAACTAACTTTTTTATGGAACTTCTATCTGTGGTTTTGCATAAGAATTATTTCTTGTTTCAGGATAGATTTTATCTTCAACTACAGGGTACTGCGATGGGATCCAACGTCGCTCCTACATACGCCAACATCTTCATGAATTATTTTGAAGACACACATGTCTACACACACAAATTATTCCAGAGGCATTGCCTAAAGTGGTGGCGCTATATCGACAATTTGTTGGTAGTGTGGAGGGGTGACGCTGGATCCCTGTCGGAATTTAAGTCATACTTGGATACCTGCATTCCAACCATTACATTTACACATACGTACAGTGAGGAGATGGTGACATTTCTAGATACTACAGTGTACCGGAAAGGAAGACATTTACACACCGATTTATTTGTTAAATCAGCTGACAGGAATAACCTATTACGGTTTGATAGCTCACACCCGAGGGCTAACATCTCCTCTCTCCCCAGGTCAATTGTTGCGCGTTAAACGAATAGTTTCGGAGGAAGAGAATCTTACTGAACGCCTGACGGAGATGACAACCAAATTTACACAGAGGGGGTACCCGAGCACAATGCTTAATCAGGAGGTAGCAAGGGTCAGGGAGCTGCATCGAGATTCTATTATACAGGAAAAAGTACCAGAGGTGTCGAAAACAAGACGTATACCGTTTGTGCACACGTATCATCCAAGCACACGTAAGATACACCAAATTATTTATAAGCACTGGCCCTTATTACAAAAAGCTTATCCGGATATTCTGGAATTTCAAGCACCCCCCCTCTTGTTGTATAAACGCCCGAGAAGTTTGAGGGACAGACTGGTTAAGGCAGATCTAGGTACTGCACGGACCAACCCACAGAGAATTTTAGCACCTTTGTGAAATGGCATGTACCCATGTGGTAGATGCAACCAATGCTCCAGTGTCATACGCACAAATGCCTTTACACATCCTCACACAGGACAGAAATTCGAGATACAAGATCATTACACGTGTGACACTGAATACGTAGTATATATGCTGAAATGTCCCTGTGGGTTGGCCTATGTGGGTGAGACCATTCAACCAATTCGTGATAGGATTAGCCAGCACAAATCAACCATCAGAAAGGAGGTACTGAAGTTACCGGTTCCGGCGCACTTTCATGCAGCACGACATTCGGTAGCAACCTTGAGATTTCTTGTGTTGGAGTCTGTTGCCCCCCACGTCGGGGGGGCAACAGACTCCTACAACTCCAGAAAAGGGAAAAATTTTGGATTCATACATTACAAACATTACATCCAAAGGGACTCAATAGAGAGTATGATTTGCATGTTTTTGTATGAGTATGATACATTGTTATAGGAAGGGGTAATTTTGGGACATTATGACATTACATATCCTATGTGTTACATTGTTTCTCAACTTTAAGTAAAACCACTGTATGGTGTTCTTACATAATTGTGACTAAATATCCATTTGAAGCATAACCTGACGTGTATAAGAATTATGCTAGCAGTGTTTGAAAAAATGTTTAAAGAATGTTTTCGAATTTCTCTAATTTTGGGTGATTCCATTTGATATTATGGGGTTATGCTTGATTTATTCAACATGAGGGTGGGCGGAGTTTATGCCCATGACCCTATATAGGATGTGATGTCATTGTAATCATGTATGCTTGACAAAGAAGCGGGAGCTTCGAAACGTTGCAATTTCTTGCTTGGTAAAAAACCTTTTTTGTTTCATTAAGCAAGTGGTCTGGACTTTTTTGTTTGATATATATATATATATATATATATATATATATATATATATATATATATATATATATATATATATATTTTATATTAAGTGCTGTGCAGTAATACTTTTAAAATATAAATCAAGTGTGAACACACTCTTTTTAATTCCTTGGTGATGGGCAACCCTTTAAACATTACAAAATGACTAGGCAAAACTGAATGATCTTATTTCATTGTATCCAACATTTCTTTATACATTAGGACCATCCTCATCCCAAAACCTCCCAGTGACTTTTAGAATATAATTCATATTGATGTTGAACCTCTAATCATCCAGTCAAGAGTTTTGATAAGATCATGCCAAAATGGATTTTTTCTTTTGTATCAAATCCACCTTGTTAGTGTTTATTTTTTGTTAAGGAATATTTTTATATGACATACTTCCAAGTACTCTTTTCTTTAAAACTAAATACAAGCATTAACCTAAACCAAAGCAGAGCAGTATGATTCCAGTATAAGTATACGTATCTGCCACTAATATACAGGTTTGGAGGAGCCTCCCTCCCACAGGGGGGAAAAAGTGTACCAAAAGTTTACTAGCTGATTCTAACAGGAGTGAAGCCTGGGGAAGAAATCAGGACTGTTGAAGTACTATCAAGACCAGGAATAGGTGATTAGGAATAGGTCATTTGCAGAAGATAAAATGCAAGTGGGTACGGCAAGGACAGAAAGTTAGAATTATCAAGGTCTGGCCTCATAAACATGACAGTAATAAACACACATGGGAAAAAAGGCAAGCTAGACCAAGCAAGAATAATAGAAGAAAGTGACTTCAGAACAAAATATTGCCACTATTTGTACTTTTTTCACTAAATCGGAGTGCTGCTTAAATATCTTGAATATGATTAGACCTGGGCAGATAGAGTCAGTGTCGGCACCCAACGCTACAAAAAACGGTGAGAGCGTTTATGTAGCACTACTTTGTCTTTGTGGGAATTTAAATAGAAGCAGGAATATTACTAGATATAAGGTTAAGAAAGCATAAATATAAAACCTGGATATAAAACTTACTGCCATTGCTACTGTTTACTCCAGCCCATGAGTAGTGAGTGAGTCTATTGTCTTTTTATTTAAAAATTATGCAAGAAGCAAAACAAAAATGAAACAATTAATCTTTATTTTCACATTAATAGAAGAATTTAGCATAACAGTGGAAAAATAAACTGT
The DNA here is from genome assembly GCA_038501925.1 of Xenopus petersii. Classification (NCBI taxonomy): domain Eukaryota; kingdom Metazoa; phylum Chordata; class Amphibia; order Anura; family Pipidae; genus Xenopus; species Xenopus petersii. The sequence goes on along the minus strand of CM076679.1, from coordinate 92,615,456 downwards.
AATTAAAACTGTCTCTTTGTCTCAGACAGTGTTCCCAAGTACATTGAGTGACTTTGACAGTAAAATAATTAAACCATCAATGTGTGAATTACAGTACATAAGGTGCTGGTAATATAAACACAGTGTCACGGTTGGCACCCTAAATTCAGAACCGATGCTAAGCATCCTGTTCTCGGCTCTTGCTTCAGCCTTTAACAGCCGCCTTTCATCTCGGTAGGAGCCCCTTGGCTAGTCGGATGCCGCCAGGTCTTATGAAGAGAGGTGCAAAAGCGAGGGGTTCTGAACAAGCAAAGGGGCACAATGGTAATGCAAAGTCTTTTGGGCAAAAGGTCGCGGTACAAGGCATAGACAGAAATCTAAGTCAGATCAGGCCTGGGCAGGCAGAGTACATGCGGAGTCAAACAGGCAAGGGTCAAACCAGGAGATCAATCAGAAGGGATACAGGATAAGCGAAGTCGGTTACCAGGCAAGAGCAAGGATACAGATGTCAGAATCATCCAAAAACAGGCAGGGGTCACAACAGGATATCAGATCACAGAATAACAGAAGTTATATAGCACAGAAGCACCAGGAACTCGCAATGAGATTACCTATAACGGGCAAGGATTCACATACAGAAATGCCCTTAAGCAGTGTTTGAATTTCGCGCCAATGCGCGCTGGCGTGATTATACTGCGCCTTTAAACCTCACAGAGGCGCGCCTAAGGAATGGGTGCCTGAGGGAACATGGAGCAGCGGTGTGGCGGGCGTCCGCGCCGCACCACTAGACCACCAGGGAGGTGAGTTGTTACACACAGATAAATAAATACATGACATACCAAATAAACACGAGAATATCTAGCATAAAGGCCATATACTGTGCTGAAAATGTAAAAGAATATTATTTCAGGGTAGTGATATTTGTCAAATTTACATCTCTGTAAGCATTAAAAAACTAAGGGACAGATTTATCAAGGGTCAAATTTACAGTTCATGGGAGTTTGTAATAAACTCAAAATTTGAGAAAAAAAAAAATCTAAATTTTCAAACTCAGGTGAATGGGGTCAACCTGCAAACTTAAATTGAATTCTAATCAAATTCATTCCGAGTTTTTTCTTTTAACTAATCCATAGTCAAATTCCACTCAAAATGTTTTTAAAATTTGAATTTGAAAATTCAAATTTTCACTTCAACCCTTGATAAATCTGCCCCTAAGTGGTGTAGTCTAGTAATAACCCCCCTGGCAATAGCACCAATTTAAGGCACACTTACCAAGCAACCACACAATTGTCCAAAATATGTAATTTATAGTATCTATTAAGTAGGTCCACAATGTATATTCTGTGTTCCACAGCTATCCTGTCTAGCAAATGTTTCATAAACAAATCCCTCAAAATATATAGAAAATAGAGTATAGGTAGAGACTCTATACCCATCATCAATATAATTTATTTATTTTCTCCTCCACATTTTTGTTTCATTAATTTGGTCAGCCGTACATTTATACTTCAATATTTAACACTCTCCATTCTTTCATTTATATATTTTTTCATTGGACAAAAAAAATATTTCAGTTTCTTTTTTTGACTGACTTTTTTCAACCATTCACCAAGCAGAGAAGACCACTCATTCTTGCATGCAAAGTTAGCCACCCTTCCTACTCCTTGTACTAGAATTATCATGATGATTCTGGGATAACATACTGAAGGTTGTCAATAAATGATGAATTATGTGGTCTTAAGCAAGTCACAATCACCAAAGAGACCCTGTCACACATTTAGAGATGTTCAGGAAAGCAACAGGAACATATATATTCATTCACCTGGAAATAATTCTATTAGACATAAAAATAAATAAAATGTATAGGTTTTTACGATTACATATTTTCCAATATTCATCAATATTCTTACATAAAGAACTTGGATATTGTCTAAAATACATTTGCTATTTATTACATCTACTCAACTATAACATGCTATTTATTGTTGCAGTTTTTCCATTTAATAACCATTGTCTACAGACTACAGTATTTCAATTAGCCATTGCAAATCCTTTGTCAAAAAAAAGAAATAAATAGAAACCGATCCAATGACCAACTAGTATACACTTTGAGCTATTCTCAAGTTTGATACATTTTGACAGATGTAACAAGTGATGATTTGATTTAGATAAGACAGGAGTAAATATATGTTACAGTCAGAACGGTGTCAGTTTGTATTTGTTATTTTATTATATTAATGTTTATTTTATATAGTATATGCTCTTTTGGAGTTATGTAGTTGTTTTATGTTTAAAAACTGACAAGCATTATAGATATGCAGGTATAATGTCAATTTATGCTGTGATAGACGCAGCTTAAGTGATATTCACACCTGATGAGGGTTACACGTCATTATTATCTAATCTGTTTCCCGCCAGTGTGTTAATATAAGGCAAATTCCACTGTGTATTTTTATGCTTTGAGATTTTATGCTTTTGTATTTTTATTTTTATATAAAAACATGGAGGAGCACACCCTACAGTTGTTTAGCAACTTGCCCGGGTCCTGGTAAATGAGGTAAATAAAGTAACATAATACCACACTCAACGGGAATACTTGTGAAAAAAAGCAAGATTTATTGAAAAAAATCTGATGTTTCGAAAACTATCCTTGAGAAACAGCACAGTTGGGGCACATTTACTGAGGGTCGAATATCGAGGGTTATTTAACCCTTGATATTCGACCGTCGAAGTAAAATCCTTCGACTTGGAATATCGAAGTCAAAGGATTTACTGCAAATGCTTTGATCGAACGATCTAAGGAAAAATCGTTCAATCGAACGATTAAATCCTTCAAATCGAATGATTCGAAGGTAAAAAGCTTAGAAACCTTATGGGGAAGGTCCCTATAGGCCAGGGGTCAGCAAACTTTACTATCAAAAGAGCCATTTTGCACCCCTCGTCCACTAAAGAAAAATAGTCTGGAGCCGCAAAACATAACACAGTTCATAAACTTTTACAAGTTTTAACCTTTTTTTAATTTTAACTGTTACAACATCAGAATACAACAAACAGAAGTGCAGTGTGTATGTGTAGGACTACTTTGAAATAAATTAAACACTGAATAGCCCTATTAAATGTTAGTCTTCTCATCTGTTTAATGTGACTTCTGTTTCTGAAGCTCCATGCTGATCTTTCCTCTCTTGTCTTGAGTGTGTGACCACTGTAAGGACCATGATGAATCATCTTGCTGCGGCTCAGTCTTGCACGTCACTCCTGGGACGTCTATACAGCCCTCGCACCTGCTGTTGGCTTCCCGGTCTCACACTCAAGAAGATGCCAGCAGGTGCACCTAGACAACAAGTCCGACATGACAGGCAAAGGCGCAAGACAGAGCCACAGCAAGCAGGAAGAAGAGCCGCATGAGGCTCGGGAGCCGCGGGTTACCTACCCCTGCTATAGGCTAACATTGATGCTCGGTACGTTTAAAGTGGTGAAGTAGGTAGTCAAAGTTTTTTTTAAAGAGACAGTACTTTGACTATTGAATGGTCGAATAGTCAAACGATTTTTAGTGCGAATCATTCGATTCAAAGTCGTAGTCATAGTCGAAGGTCGAAGAAGTCTATTCAATGGTTGAAGTACCCAAAAAAATTCTAATCCTTCGCTCGAGCTTAGTAAATGTGCCCCTTGGTGTCGTCGGATTTTTTTCAATAAATCTTGTTTCACAAGTATTCCCATTGAGTGAGGTACTGTGTGTGTGTGTGCCGTTGAGTGAGGTAGTGTGTGTGTGTGTGTGTATTCCTCAATACAGGATACTTAAACAGTAGCCTATTCCATTAAATAAACATAAAGTAGAGTATTTCAATTAGGCATTACCCTTTCCTATCTACTTAAACAGTAGCCCTCCCGGTTTTCCACAAACACTCACTTGTAACCTAACATTCCAGTGCTAGAATTCACAGTTTGCAATCACTACCACTTTTCTTTAGCTAAATGTTCCCGAGTAATTTTGAAACTGTTTTCTGACAGAGGACATTGTGAGAAATAACTACAGCAATTCTGGATAGGGAGCGAGAAAAAAAAATGTAATTGCATTTTTTTCCAGAAAGAAACTCCCAATCCTAACACAGAGTCAAAAGTCTATGGTAGAATTCTTCAATTCCTCTCTAGGTTTCTTGTTTTATTTGTTTGATGTTACAATGAAAACATAATAGCGATATAGGTTTAACTGAATAAGTAAATTTATATATGAATATATTTACCTAAATTTATTGAAATAAACATGTTCTGTTATCGTGTTTACTGTAGTTATTTGCAGCTATTAGTTTCATTGTTATTTGTTACCCAAAAAATAATTACATATTTCTTTGTCTTCCTGTTTTAACCTAAACATGGAATCTAAAATGCTTCTAGAATTAGTGAACCTAGAAAGAAATGGCAGAAATAATAGCAACACTGGAATCTGACCAGTTTCACTTTGCCAAAAATTGGCAAGAAGACATTAGTCTATCCAGTAGAGTCTATTGGCATTTTTTCTTGGCAAAACACACAAAAATATTTTGATTATCCCTACTATCAGATCTTAGACAACCAGGGAGGGTGAGGTGCAGGTGACAGCCATACACATCATTTTTTGAAGTTTGCACATTGCCAGCCCCCCACTAACTTGGGGCAGGAGCACATTACACTTCCATGATGGGGCGCAAACAGTTTTAGACTAAGGTTTTTATTTTAATAGACATCTACCCAAAACATATAGAAAAAAAAAGAGAAAAATACAGAGAAATAAAATGACACAGTAAAAGTTTGCATTTTACAATGTAATATTTACATTGCAAATTTTAATTGCACATTGAGCAATTTTAAGGCAAGTGAATCTGTCGAAGCATTTCTAAGTTTTATTAGATCACTGCGCACTGGAGCAATCTTTCTTCCACTGTCAATATTGGTCCCTAAATGGTTTTTGGGTTCACAAAAGCTATGTTAAATTTGTGCAAAGGAAATTTGTTCTCACAGAGGCATACATTTTCGTAGTGCAAATATTTTTTTCCATTACTAACTTTGATTATATTTCCCTGAAAGGGTCTTACCAATTAATTCAAATCAGAGGTGATTAATTTATTTGAACTGTTAGCAAAATAAGGTAGATTAGTATTACATGATTTTATCTACATACTGTATTGTAACCCAGCAGGGCTGCTTTCAATTTTGACTGAAGCACCTCCCTGAAATAGCAAACCCATTATAATCTAATGGAAGAGCATTACAACAAAGATTGTTGATGGCTATATATATGTCCAAAAATCAGATCATAATGGAGACCAATGCAGGTCTGTTGGGAGAAGACTGCATCAGTGTGTTGATGTTGCCCTTGCCCAATGTGATATTCAAACCTTACTGATAGCATCTACATGAAAGTAGTATTAAAAATGAAAGAATGTTGGGTTGAGGAGCATCTTTAGATAATGAAATATGTTTAGAAAAAAAACTGCATATTTAAAAAACTTTAATTATATATCAACTGTAATGTTATAGTAGTTGATTACACCTTTAGTAATGGACCTGAGTGGAACATGCACCTCTGGGTATAATAACCCTGGCATTATATTAAGTTGCAAAGTAACTGCACACTGGCAGCAGGGGGTGTACAGAAGTGTTCTGGTTTCTAAAATGGGCCAATATTTCTAGCATTATATTTCCTCCTTACAAACTATGGCTTTAATGTGATTAAAAACTCAAAAATGCAAAATCTCTTTGGAACCAAAGTAATTACTTAAAAGTTCCTAATGAGATTCACAGTTAATTAACAAATTAACATAGTAAATGCGTAATCTCTGTGCACAGCATAATAAATAGTTTATGTGTATAACTACGATCAAAACACTCCCTAACTGTAAGATCTATTTGCTAAGATTAGATATTGACATTTTTCACACTTTATTCTAATAACTAATTGCATTGTTTGGTGTTATACTGAACTTTAAATATAAAAATGATGCCTAAGCCTCGAAAAGGGAATGCTACACATGGTAGGATAGGGTACAGAGTGCAAATAATTCAGCACAATGAAGAAAGCACAGCAATGCCAAAGTGTGGGGTAAATGAGCATTACAGGGTACAATATTACTCCCCTTAGTGGCTTTGCACTTGCATCTAGGGCTTTTGTACATGTAGCGCTATAGTAAATTGAGTGCACCTTACTCTACTATGGGCTTCACTCCTAGTACATATCCTCCGGATGAGACCTTAAATCTTAGGTAATGAGCCTGTAACTGTAACAGTAATCAGGGTGCAAATAATTGGGCGCCAGTGGTTCTTATAACTTAACCAATAACAGATTTATTGAGCACAGTATACAATCCTCAGTGGAGTGTACATAGATCAGAACATTGCAGGTTCATACAATACATTGAATAGGCAGTACTCACAACACCTTTGGTCAGTATGATTCTCCTCAGAGATAGGAACAATACATGCAGCTTTGAGGAGGTACACCCAGCTTTCAGCCTTTTCCCTAAGTGGAACCTGAGGGGAATCTATCTACCCTAGGTCTGTACACTTAGTCCCTACTTCTGGGCAATGAGTACCCTGGGATCTTAATCCCACTACAATCCTCGTAGGAGCCTCAGACTGCTCAGATAAATAATCTGACTGACTATCACTCCTAGAGTGATCTATAAAGGTGAGTAGCCTATTCTTACTAGACCTGACCTGTCTAGGTTCCACTCGAGCTCTGCCTCCTGCACAGGCTAGAGCCAGCACAATATGGACCCTGATAATCTGGCTTCAGAGCCTTTTATACTCTAGCACAGTGCCATCTGCTGGTCACTGTAGGAAACAACAAGAGTCAACAGTACCCCTCCCAACTGTATTTTAGGACCTCAATTAGGTGTCCATAACATGGAAAGACTGCCTGCACAAAATACTAGGGGTGGCTATTTACACATCCCTACATACATAAAGAAAGTCAGAAAAGTAAAAGATGTCATTGAGTATTACACTACAGTTGGCAAAAGAAGGCTAAGCTGGATAAGTGTAAACCTGAGTGTGGGGGGGAATTTCAAAAAAGGAGTGCAGCTCTTGCAAAGCCTTGATTTGGCTATGTAATGACATAAAGAGTGAGGTGTGGAGGAGCAGATGCTTCACAGTTGCAAAGTTGTAAGCTTCTGACAATATCACTGGCAGTTAAATGGCATCAGAATCCATTGTAAATATTGAACAGATTGTGAGGTGCATAATGGCAACTTTTATTATGGACTAGTGTTGTGGCAATTAGTGATGGGTAAATCTGAATCATTTGGCTTTGCCAAAAATTTGCAAAACAGCGAAAATTCACCAGAATGCATTGAAGCCTATGGGGTCAAGTAAACCATGATCAGATATGATCGTGATATGTAATCCGCTAAAGGATATATTAAGCCTAGGGAAGAAGAGAGGCAGGAATGTAGGTGGCATGGGCAAGTACAGGTTTTATCAGTATCGGGGTGATTAGTCCCAATGAGTCTACATTTTTGGGACAGTTGAGAGGGAAAACTGGTTTGATGGGTTAGAACTTTGATTATAGAGGAGGTGGAGTAGCAGAAATATTTATAAGGAACAGTAACAAAATTTGAGAAAATCAGACATTTTTACATTTCCTCTTGGCCACAGGGGAAAAGTACAGAAGAGACTAAGGATTGGTCACAGAGGGAGCTGAATGGGTAAGTGAATGATGCTGATTAATATTATTTCTTAAAGCATCAATCAATTTGCTATAGAAATGATTGGCAATATAGTGAGACGTTTATGAAGCAGGTTAAAGGGGATGGTAAGGGAAGTGTCAATTAATGCTGAAAGAGGAATAATAAAGTTATATTAAGTAATGTACAAAGTGCTTTGGGTTGCTTTTATTAATTTCTGGCTTGGTCTGCATTTATTGAACCTAGTCCTGTGCCTTATCTAAATTGCATTGTTTAGCTACTATTTTCTAACACTTGAGAAATATTGGATCCTAAGAAATATAAGAATTTGTTTCTTCTTACACCTGTAACCAGTGCCTTTCTCTAGATAGCTAGTGCTGAATATATAGCCAGATCACTGAAAATAAAATCAGAGTCTATTGTCAAATTATCCAATTAATCAATGATTAAAGACAGCCAGCTATTTAGGAAAGTGTAGAGCTGGTGCCACATGAGAGTAGAAAAGACAGATGCACAGAGGATTATCATAAATTGAGGCAGATAAAGAATATGAGGATATATGTGAAAACGTTAAACTTTGGGGCAGGGAGCAGTGTCAAGGATTCACAAAAATTCTGTATTAATTTTTATTCAGGTGTGTTTAATACAAAAAAAAAAAATAGACTAAAAAAGCATGGATTTCTTGCTTCATCAACCATCATCTCATTACTCTCTTTGTGAAGCCCTGCATAAACTTGTGGCGCAACAAACAATAAATGCATATATATATATAATAGTTCCAATAGTTCCAAACCAGCACTCCCTTTAGTGAAAAAATGTAGTTTTTATTATTACATAGTTACATACCGTATATACTCGTCTATAAGCCGACCCGTGTATAAGCCGAGGTACCTAATTTTACCTACAAAAACTGGGAAAACGTATTGACTCGCGTATAAGCCTAGACACAACTACAGCCCTGTCTCCCAGCAGCGCACATTCTGCCAAAGCGACCCCCCCCAGCGATCAACCAGACTTCTTTGCAAAGCTGATGGTGACAGAGAATTGCCAAACGGATTACTGTGTGCATTGTCCCACTGTCCCACTACCATGTGCAGAGGATGCTGTTTGATATTGCCATCACTGTTAATCTTTCGTATAACCAACAGAGGGCACTGTGTGATATTGCAGTCACTGTTATTCTTTCATACAACCAACAGATGGCGCTGTGTGATATTGCAGTCACTGTTAATCTTTCATATAACCAACAGAGGGTGCTGTGTGATATTGCAGTCACTGTTATTCTTTCATACAACCAACAGATGGCGCTGTGTGATATTGCAGTCACTGTTAATCTTTCATATAACCAACAGAGGGCGCTGTGTGATATTGCAGTCCCGGTTATTCTTTTATACAACCAACAGATGGCACTGTGTGATATTGCAGTCACTGTTAATCTTTCATATAACCAACAGAGGGCGCACTGTTATTCTTTCATATAACCAACAGAGGGCATTGTGGGATATTGCAGTCTCTCCCCAAGTGAACTGTTGGTATAGGAATGATTAAAAGTGACTGCAATCTCAGCTACTCGGGTCGCTGACCCGTGTATAAGCCGAGGTAGACTTTTTCAGCACATTTTGGATGCTGAAAAACTCGGCTTATACTCGGGTATATACTATTTCCAAAGTTTCGGTCCCTGTTGGGACCATTTTCAAGGAAGATCCCAACAGGGACCGAAACGTTGGAAATAGATACTATGTAATAATAAAAACTACATTTTTTCACTAAAGGGAGTGCTGGTATGGAAACTATTGGTGTATGCAAAAATTACCGTGCACCCCTCTCTATTCTATGTTGCCTTGGAGTGTGGATACTCATTGGAGAATTATATATATATATATATATCTATATATATATAGATATAGATATATATATAAAACAGTCTCAGTGATCCGCACTCCTATCTGAAGTTCCTCTTGTACACACCCGGGTGCTGCTCCTGGGAAATAGTAGATACAAAAGAAAGTGGTAGCGCACTCCTGGGATTTCTTCAATAAAAAATTAGTTATAGGCTCTGGACACGAGCCGAAATGTTGATTACTGCAAATATGTCGAAATAAATTTTTATTGAAGAAATCCCAGGAGTGCGCTACCACTTTCTCTTGTATATATATATATATATATATATATATTTATATATTCCACCAGGATGTCGGCACTCACGATAAATGGAGTTGATGTGCCTGGGTGCAGAAACAATAACATCATCCATGACACTCCCAAAGAATCCGCACTCACAGGTCTTAAGATAAATTAAAAATATTTATTTAGAACACATGACTAACATTTCGGCCTCTCCGAGGCCTTTCTCAAAGTGATCATTTTACAAAAAACATGCCTTATATACACACGATCTGGCGGGAAACAATAGTAGCTCTGACGTCTCCTGTTCGTCAGAAACAGAGCGACTCCCTTAGTGATAGAACTCACAGATACATTTGTATTTCGTTATAAGGAATGCATTGCATTTACATCTAATAATATATTAATAATTAAAACAAATTTAAAACCACTATATCAAGACACTGTTCATTAGTAACTATTTTGTAGCAATATAATATCTCTTTCTGCTCAAGATTATAACAATGTTGCTAGTGTCATTGATTAAACATTCTTTGAGGATGTCAAAAAGGTCCTGACTTAAACGCTGCCCGAAGCATAACTTATTCAATATCCATCATGCAAAACCCTCCATAATAGTTCCTCCCACTGCTCTAATATGTGTTGATTACTAACATTAACGTCCTGTATGTTGCTCAATCAAGCTATCCGTTGCGGTGTACTCCTCATGTGGATTATACTCATTGTGTCCCATATACCTCCCCTAATGTGACACTGCTCCAGTATATCAATGTGTGAACCCTCCTATTAAGTAAATAAAAATCACGTGTGGTCTATCATAATCTCCCATTAATTACATGATGTCTTAATTCGGCCAGCTCCTATCTCATGGCACCAATATAACATCCCTTGTTAACGATCAAATGCTAAGACATTCATTAAAAAACAGCACAACTCAGCAGTGTGACTGATAACAAATACTGGAAAAATAATACTAAAAAATAGAAATAAATATGAGAATAAAGGCAGTGATAAAAAAGTAAAGTACACTTCCCAAAAAAGAAAAAAGAAAAAAAAGAAAGAAAAAATCCCACCCGGTGTTCAAGTCCATGTGGTAAAGTCAATCAGCATACAGATGAAGCCACTTGGATTTGTGAGTTAAATGCGTCATGACTCAGGGGTAATTGAAGAAACTGTGTTATCTTAAATCATCTTAACTCATTTAATGCATTTAACCTTTTCATTAGCATACCAAAGCTCCATTGTTCACAATGGTGAATGCTTTAATTAGATGGGATGTTGTGACGCAGTTTTCTGTGTTAAATGAGATAAATGGGATATCTGTGTTTAGTTATTCTGTGTCAAACAGACAAACCAAAGTGGCTGCATCTGTATATCCAAACTTTTCTCGGTGTATACGCCCATTCAGTGCACCATCAGCGGAACAGTGATGTGTCCATTAGGAGTATTGAGGCTTCCACAACATATATCAAAGTGGTTACCGATGTCCCATACCCTCACCAAGCCCCCTCATTCGATGAAAATTTAGCTGACGGCCAGTCAATAGTCACACATTTTCGGCACTCGCCAGCTGGAGTAATTGGTGTTCGTGAGAGATAGCTACTAGAGATGGCGCGAACTGTTCGCCGGCGAACTTGTTCGCGCGAACATCGGGTGTTCGCGCTCGCCGGAAGTTCGCGAACGTCGCGCGACGTTCGCCATTTTGGGTTCGCCATTGTTGGCGCTTTTTTTTGCCCTCTCACCCCAGACCAGCAGGTACATGGCAGCCAATCAGGAAGCTCTCCCCTGGACCACTCCCCTTCCCTATAAAAACCGAAGCCCTGCAGCGTTTTTTTCACTCTGCCTGTGTGTGCTGAAGAGATAGTGTAGGGAGAGAGCTGCTGCCTGTTAGTGATTTCAGGGACAGTTGAAAGTTTGCTGGCTAGTAATCGTTTTGATACTGCTCTGTTATTGGAGGGACAGAAGTCTGCAGGGGTTTGAGGGACATTTAAGCTTAGGTAGCTTTGCTGGCTAGTAATCTACCTTCTACTGCAGTGCTCTGTATGTAGCTGCAGTGGGCAGCTGTCCTGCTTCTGATCTCATCTGCTGACTGCTGCAATAACAGTAGTCCTTGTAAGGACTGCTTTTATTTATTTTTTTGTTCCAATACAGAGCAGTATCAAGCAGATTACTAGCCAGCAAACTTACTATCATCTGTCCCTGAAATCACTAACAGCTCTCCCCCTACACTATCTCTTCCAAGCACACACAGGCAGATTTTTCAGATAAATTTTTGCCCTTGATCCCCCTCTGGCATGCCACTGTCCAGGTCGTTGCACCCTTTAAACAACTTTAAAATCATTTTTCTGGCCAGAAATGTCTTTTTTAGATGTTAAAGTTCGCCTTCCCATTGAAGTCTATGGGGTTCGCGAACCGTTCGCGAACCGCTCGCATTTTTGCGCAAGTTCGCGAATATGTTCGCGAACTTTTTTTCCGACGTTCGCTACATCCCTAATAGCTACACAGCCAGCCCACCCAGTGGAGAACCCACTTCAAATTAGTTACAGTTACAGGTGCCCCTTCACAGCACTCACCATGGTAGGCATCACTCTCTCCACAAATGGCCGGGTCAGGTCAGGCGCTTACGCTGCCGTTATGAAGTTCAGCGAGGAGGTGCTCAGCAGGGAGACATGTTACAGCCCCGATTCCAAATGCCAAATGGCCAGGCAATTTGTCTCCACGGGGACATCTTTGCGTCTCACATTCAAATAGTCAGATAGTCACCATCTACCTTCACCCATCAGGTACGGTATCACGGTCATCTTTATGGCTCTTCACTCACCGGGTGCGGTATCACGGACGCCCAAGATTACTTTGCTTCAGGTCGTGCACAAGGTCGGTTAGTATAGAGGCTAATAGCGGTTGAGCGAGGGTACACCTTCAATGCATTTAATGCATATAAATAGGTAGGCAAGCGTCAGTATGAGCTGTTGCTTCCATCGCTAGTCGTGATCAAAAAGCATTAGGTTAAATGTCCATAAATATTCAAAAAAAAAAAAAAAAAAAAACACGGGTGCCAGGCATAAACTTTTTCCAATACATTCCACCAGGATGTCGGCACTCACGATAAATGGAGTTGATGTGCCTGGGTGCAGAAACAATAACATCATCCATGACACTCCCAAAGAATCCGCACTCACAGGTCTTAAGATAAATTAAAAATATTTATTTAGAACACATGACTAACGTTTCGGCCTCTCCGAGGCCTTTCTCAAAGTGATCATTTTACAAAAAACATGCCTTATATACACACAATCTGGCGGGAAACAATAGTAGCTCTGACGTCTCCTGTTCGTCAGAAACAGAGCGACTCCCTTAGTGATAGAACTCACAGATACATTTGTATTTCGTTATAAGGAATGCATTGCATTTACATCTAATAATATATTAATAATTAAAACAAATTTAAAACCACTATATCAAGACACTGTTCATTAGTAACTATTTTGTAGCGATATAATATCTCTTTCTGCTCAAGATTATAACAATGTTGCTAGTGTCATTGATTAAACATTCTTTGAGGATGTCAAAAAGGTCCTGACTTAAACGCTGCCCGAAGCATAATATATATATATATTTACAGTTTTGTTAAGAGCTACTGCACTGGAGCAAATTGAAAATTATCACAGCATGTGTATGCTATTACCTTTAAATGTAGCCATTTAAGCAATTATATGCATTTATTTGATAGAGTAGGAGAAACACTGCATGAAATGTACACATACACTGACCTGGGTCTCACACTTAACCCATTTTTCTGTTACAATTAAGCTATTTTGTAAAGAATCCAGACAGTAAAACCTTTGTGCTTCCTTTTGCCCTGCAATCAGACCTGTAGAGGACGCTTCAAATAATCACACAGAAGGCCTTATTCTCATCTGCTCAAACTTCTTAAAATTAATTCACCATCGAGACCTCTCAGCATAAAGGCTCCATTCAGATATGTTGTGATAAAAACTAAAATTCAAATCTATTACATGGAACACAGGTTCTGCCAGGATATATGAATAGATTACCATAATATTTACAAACAGTCCAACAATATCAGTAATAGAATTATGAATTGCTTTGACATTCATTGCGTTGAACTTTATGAACCTGTATGGTTGATACATTTTAAAAGCAGGCCCAGGTGTGGCCTGTCTCACACTCCTGAGTATCCGGTTAATGAAATTGCTTCAGTGAACATCAGTGGAAATCCATGTAAGGCGAAGGAAAAATAAAGCCACAGGGCAGACTGGGCCTCATCTGCAAGACTCTGAATACTGTTAGTGAATGAGCGCTAGTCATGAGATTTTTGCCATCTAGAAATATCCGATTCTTTGGTAACCTGAGATTTCCTGAAGCAGCTCTCTACTTGTATATGCTGGTTACCAGTAGCAGCTGACAACATGTGCATTCAGGGGTAACTGTCCAAGCCACACCATGTGGATGAGCATATGTTTTGCTCCCTCTGTAGCTTTTTCCTAACCGCTTCACTGCATATGCCCAAGGTTCATACAGTACTTATAGGCAATGGAGAAGGGGCCAATAGAGCAAATATAATAAAGCTATAAGAGGAAAAAATATGGGTAACAGGAAGAAACAAAAGCATTTTACCGAGCAGAATATATGCAGTCACCCATTTACTTGCAAAGACTATAATCAGTCACAGAGTTAGGGATTTTTATTATAAAAAATACACTTACATTAATTCATCAAAATATAACATAATATTAGCAAATCCAAAAGCCACAAACCCACCCATACACGCTCCTGCCCGCAGAGTCCATCCCTCTGTCCATAGGCAAAAGTCCAAAGAAAAACCCTCCAAACAACCAATTCACAAGGCCAAACTCGCAAAGTCTTGTTTTTGTCCATATGGCCTTTCTATCACCCCAAAACACAAAAACAATAGCCAGTCCTCGTACTCCAGGCTGGGTAAGGTTACCACCATCACCCTGAGAAGAAAAGGAGAGCAGTATCAGAGTACTGGAGACAGTATTGATAAAAATACAACAGTTCCCCCCATACAGCACATAACAAGAGGGCATGTTCATGAAAGAAAAAGGTACAACCCATGCCATCGCTTTCCATTAGAGTTTGACCTCCTTACATCATTTTCCTTCAGGAAACTCAACTGAGCCAGAGTTGCTCTTACAATATTGTCAGGAGTAGCCTTAGCGTAGCCAAAAGTTCTCCTACACCTATGCTGCCAGATCTGGAACCATGTGCAGGCGATGATAATGTAGAGGGTCTCATGGTCCAGTAAATGTTGCCTGACAGAAACCCCATAGGCTGACTCTGTATAGGTCAAGTTTTTCAGGGCGGGAACTTTAAGAGCTGCGGCTAACTGACCATACACGTCTCTAGTCACAGGGCAACTGACCAGAAAGTGATCCTGGGTCTCTTCCTCTTCACATTCCCATGGGCAATTTTTGCTGCCAATACTAATAGATAATTTAAGTTGCCCTGGACATAAAGTTTCCCTTCGAGTGAAAGCCAACAGTTGTCAAAGAACTTAGGGGGGAGTCTCTTGCCATTAAGATAGCGAAGGCTTTCCTGAAGAATGTCACCCACACAGTCTCTCAAAACGAGAGGAACAGCAAAATAGTCCCTGATCACCCTGTGGTACAACTGCCTTCGGGAAGATGTGGCCAGCTCACCCACCCTGACATCCCACCTCTTCAGAATCTTCAGAGCGAGAACTAGGTGTGATGGGAGGGATCCCTGTATTATCCGAAATCTCTTCATTCTACCGCCTTGAAACCATGTTCCTACAAAAGGCGATACCCAATTCCTGATACAGACTTCACACAGGGAATCATTTCCTTGGGCCAAACCCCCAAAGTTAAACTTCAGGAAAAGTGACCCAAAGAAAGCCACTGGGCACAACATGCCCAAACCACCCTCCTTCCGCTCCAGGTACGTTATCCCCCTTTTGACTGGATTCAGCCTGTGTCCCCAGAGCAACTGGAAAAACAGACCGTGGACCCTGGCGTAGAGAGATTCTGGCAATGGATACACGTACGCTACAAACAAAAACAGAGGGACCAGATATACCTTGATAAGCTTCACCTTTTAGTCACAGAGTTAGGGGCAGAGAAAGACAGATTATACATATACAACCAGTTAAGAGCAGAACCGAGGTCTCATCAGGGAGAATATGAATATATAAGTGAAACAGTTGTGACTATGAAGATTTTCATTCATCCAGGTCATAGTATATCTAGTATAGGTCAATCTAAAAACAACTGGACTTGCTGAGTAATCAATGAAGACGTTTCACTACTCATCCGAGCAGCTTCTTCAGTTCAACTTGAACTGAAGAAGCTGCTCGGATGAGTAGTGAAACGTCTTCATTGACTACTCAGCAAGTCCAGTTGTTTTTAGATTGACCTATACTAGAAGAAACAGTTGTGTTTACACAGTGGTTTGTACCTGGTAGATTGGCTAAAGAAGAAGCATGGAACTGCACAGGACTAATGCAAAGCAGGATGAATAAATTAATAAACAGTACCAGAGGAAAAGGTAAGATGCAGAAAGAAGGACAAGCATGTAGCCACAAAGCCAAACATATTGAAGCAATAGAAAGGCCAGGGAGTACTGAAAGGATATCTTTAGGAAAATAATTCCTCCATTTGATAAGAAGCTGAAACAAGTGAGTCCACTGTCTGGTTGGTCTTGGATTATGATTCAATCTCCCTTTTGAAGAGAAAAGCAGTTTCATGTTCTCTTTCCTCTAAAAAATGAATATAAGAATTTCCTAGAGCAGATGAAAGTTTCCTCATTTGGGAACACATATTACAGGCCATTGTTCCCAAGGATGTTGGTTTAATTTCTTCATTATGATATTATGGGATTTGGAGCCCAACAACCATGGGCGGCCGTAAATTAAAATTAAACTTTGGGCTGGAAACTGTGATAAATGTAGGCAATTTAAAATAAGGGGACCAAATACAGGGGGTTGATTCAGGCAAATGACAATCAGAGTCATGGGACATGCCGGCATCCAGAGATCCAGAGTACAGACTGCATCTAAAAGGAAGCCAGGGGTCAGGAACAAGGAGATCAATCCAAGAGTGACTTGTAAATGGTTAGTACGCAGTCAGCATGAAAATGTGGTTATTTAGCTGATTAATATGTTGGAAGCAGATGTATAACCTGAGTTCTTTTCAGTGTAGCATTAACCTTCTGGAATGAGTTTAACTTTCATCCATCATCCAACGTCTTGTCATTGAATCTCACCCCCTGCTGCATGCGTCAGAGCATCAAGAGTTTAAATTCTAGCTTATTTGTCTATTAGATTTGTATTTTTCTATACTGTATATGTCAGTTAATATGTCGGCATGTAAGGCCCTTAGACATGTCAGTTACAGCAGCTGCTTGAGAACCATAACTGGCTCTTCCAAATCTACTTAAATAGAAGTGTCAAAGTTGGCTTTGTCCTGCCCACTGTGTCCATGGCTGTTTATTCACACAATGAAATGTTCCCTTTTATGTAAAGCTTGTATAAAGCAAAAAACAAGATATAAGAGACTGTGTGTGACTTTACTTCATTATACTGTATACCACAATATACTCTAGTGTCTGGAATAAATGGACTGTGAGTTATTATATTATCCATTGAGGACAGTACAGTACAGCAGAACTAACTGAAGCCATAGCTAATAGCACTAATTTGAAGTCTTAATCAGAAGCAGTTGATAGTGAGGTTGAGTATGGCAACAGTACAACATTTCTGGACTCAAAATTAGGGATGCACCGAATCCAAACTTTTGGATTCGGCCGAACCGTGAATCCTTCATGAAAGATTCGGCCGAATACTGAACCAAATTCAAATCCTAATTTGCATATGGAAAAAGAAATAAGGGAAGACATTTTTTACTTGTTTTGTGACAAAAAGTCACAAGATTTCCCTCCCCGCCCCTAATTTGCATATGCAAATTAGTATTTGGATTTGTTTCTGCCTGGCAGAAGGATTTGGCCGAATCCGAATCCTGCTGAAAAAGGCAGAATCCTGGCCGAATCCCGAACCAAATCCTGGATTCGGTACATCCCTACTCAAAATATTAAATGTTGCTTGTAGTCACCAAGGCATACAAGGGAATAATAAACTTAGTCTTGGTATTGATAATGTATAGGATCATGAAATAGAGTGATGTAAATGCTAAAGGGCATGTATGTTGTAATATTTAATTTAAGGAGTCCAAATGCATTCATAAAGCTATGGCAAAAACATTGCAAGAAACGCAAACATGAAGATGAAGCCACTTGGCATAAGGAATCCAATTGAGGAGATCTAAAGAGAGATGAAAATGAGAATGCAGCTTAGCATTCCTTATAAAAAGGTTAAAGAAGAGTTAAATCCTATATCACTGAGGATACTGATTTGTTAAAACTATTATTAACTCTAATTTCTAAAGCCAGGGTAAATAAGTTAGTGAAGTGCAGACACCACCTAGCATCAGTGGAGTAACTATGGTGGCCCAGTTCCCCCAGGAAAATTTATTCCATGCCAACCCCCAACTAAATCATAGATGGCCCGTGGTGCACACAATATCATGCATGGAAAAGGGAAGCAACCATCCCTAAAAGAGTAAGCAGAATGTCAGAAACGTACAGTGGCACTTTAACATTCTAACCCCAGGAGTTGTACAACAATGTATACTTTCAGTCATGCAAGTTGAAAAGTGAACATTTAACTCAATGAGAATCATGGTACCATTGTAACTGGATCACACTTTCATATCTCTGTGAGTTTCAGCTAACTACATAAATAAATTCAATTAAACCACTGTGATTGGATGTTGGTGACTGTATTACTGTTAAGGGTTGAAAATGCTGTGGAAATTCCATGGCTCTCGGTAGAACTGAAGAAGCTGCTCAAATAAGGTTTCCAAAAATACTCAGAAATTCCCATTTCTTTACTCTTTCTTTTTATCTCTATTAGATCATCTAAACTATATTTTTCTACAAGTCCCAGAGCTTTAAGCTGAATATATATCACATAAGAAGCTATCTAAAAGAATATTGTATGTTCCAACTTTAAGCACAAGCTAAGTTTACCAATAAATAATCTGTTTAAAATTACTAATTCATTCTAAGGCTTGGGCCTCATGGGTCATGCTAGCAACAGAAGCTGGGGCCCAGCTAGGGAGGAGAGTATTTGTTATGTCACTGCTATGTATCCTACAGCAGTCAAGCTCCAAGGTGCTCTCTGCTCAGTTCCAGCAGTAGGCCACCAATCGGCATGGGTGCCTAGTGTTCCTTGAATGACAGGAGGTATTTTATGTTCTGCTAGCTCAGTTTGCCTACAAATATTGGCACTCACCCATCTGTCAATGGCAAAATGAAGCGGCTGTGATGGCAACTTACAGAAACATTACAGTTCTCTCCCCCACTCTAGACCAAACATCTGGGATAGGGTACCCACAACATCACTGCAATTTCCCTGAAAAGTACCCTGGTATAGCATTATTGGATTTTCTAGATGACTTTTAAATATACTTATTTGCCTAACATCCCAGCACAGTATTTATTCAATGAAAATAACTACCCAAAACATATGAAAGCTAAATGCCATACATGCTGTCATATCCATGGGCACTACTGTACAAATGGCAGTTTGTTTCTGTTTATGGCCATTCCATTACAATTTCACACAGTTCTGACAATAAAATCAGTATATATTTTATTAGCCTTTTTGGCTCTGCTACTGCCAAAAATGTGTGGCTATTGCACTAATTAAAGACACGTCGTGATTACAGGTTTACTTCAAACAGTGTGGCCCACTGATGAATGTAATTAGATGTTCATAAAGGGTGGGTTCCATCTTACCTTCTGACTCTACAAACTCCCAGCCTATGTACATCCAGCTGCACTGGCCTTTTTATTACAGGGTTTAATTTGTTTTAACTGCCAAAAAAGAAACCTTCATCAAATATCCCACAATGTCTTGCACTATATATTGAGTATCTCCCTGTGTTTTATGGTCAGTGTATTTTAAGGAATGATTTTGGGTATTAGAAAGTCATTGCATTTTTTCCTTCTATAAAATAAACACCCAGACCAGTAACAAAAAACAATGGACGCATTCAAGTACTAGCTAGGAGTCTTACAGAGCTTTAAAGGAACATTACAACAAGCTAATTTTGGATTTTACAGTTGTGAATGACTGTAAATCTATTATTCATTCTTTTAGCACGTTCTGAATTATATTCTGCATGTTCATATGTTTCGTTTAACATTTTACTTGTAAAAGAAATGTATATTCCCCTTAGAGTAGACATTTATTAAAGTGCTTTAATGTCTAAACATAGCCAAAGCCCATGTTTTTTCTTTGACATAAGAAAGGGTATAAGAGCTGCTAAAGGGGCCACAGCATTAATCTCTATGGGCCAATACACATGGCAGAAGTCTATTTGAATGTACAACATGAACCATGTACCGTTGCTTGATCTTTTTATATAAAGCATGTGTCTCCAAGCTCCTCCCTCTTCTCTTTAATATGGCGATTCACACTGCAGACTTTTATCAGCAGGTCAGGGCTGGCTTTCTTAGTGGTTCTGCAATGTCATGGTAGGTAAGCAGGTTTTTCTGCAATTAGATTTGGGGTTCACTCACTGGGCTACTCTTTGTTGACTAAGTTAAGTAGGGGTAGATTTCTATCTACACTTCTGCTGTCAGTGGATGCAGGATGTGCCCCCTGGTCCCCTGCTTGGCTTCCCCTCCTTTGCTCTCCAGACTTGCACCCCACCCGTTTACAGTGCCACCCACAATATGCATTATAGCGGCTCAGGTGGACCACAAGGCAGTGTGGGCCCCGGTGTGATCCTCTGCACCACTGTAGTTACTCCACTGTTGGTAATAAAAATCATTTAAAAACTTTACGCAGGGCAAAATGGTTCACACAGTGAATATGTTTGCCCTGCATATGATTATATTTATAAAGCTGGATGAGTGGTGTATTTAATGTGCAAACAGAATTGAGAATTTTCTAACTAAAAAGGTCCATAAGAGCTTTTTAAATATGTAAAAAAAAATCGCAAATTGCTAATTGTTATGCTAACACTCTGCATTTGAGTTACGCCACAACTTTGGTGGAAGGGAAAAAATTCACAAAACAGTCAACACTATTTTCACACACAACAACCTCTCACAGTGGCCACATTAAAAAAAAAACACCTGTTGCATTTGCGAGCCAATGGCAAAAATTTGTGCTCAAAAATTAAAAGACGGCTACAGCAGTGTAATATTTTAGTGTTCAGGAAAAAACATGGGCAATAGAACCATTTGTGAATAAATATGCTCTGCGTGAACTTTATCCATGACCCTCAGTTTGCATGACAACAAAGGTATACAGACTAACTGTACAGAAAGAATGATTGTAATGGGGAAATTATATGATGTTTCTTAGAAATAATTGTTCATCATTCACATATTAGGCCAAAATGTTTTCATGTCATCAACAAATTAAAAAAAGTTCTACTTTTTTTAAACTACTTATCATTATGGTATCAGCCCTTTGATGTAACGTATCATGATGCCAAAGTCAGGTCAGATAAAATGTACAGAATACTTCAGTTCAGCACAGGAGGAAAGTGTTCCTAATCCAACAGCCCATAAACCAAAGGATGTCTGATCTTGCTTTGTATGTAAACTAAAAAATATATAAACAGTCTTACTGAATGAAGCTAAGATGCATGCCAAAACACTAGTCTATACAGGTATGGGATCCGTTATCTGGAAACCCATTATCCAGAAAGCTCTGAATTACAGAAGGGCCATCTCCCATAGACTCCATTTAATCCAAATAATCATAATTTTTTAAAAATTATTTCCTATAAGTGATATTGAAGACACATTCACTGTTTTCAGTCTAGTTTGCTAGTTTGTATCAATATTTATTGGCTTTGTAATATTGACATTTTTCCACTCCAGAAGGCTTAGCCAACATCACTGAAACATCATGTTACCCACCACAAATGCAACCAACTGACTATTGACTGTTATTTTTTCTTATGAATCCAATATTTTTTACGAATCCACTAATTAGGGTTTTTATTTATTTTGTTTTTTAAACTATCAATTTGTGTATGTTTAGTTTGTATGCACCATCATTGGGTTGTGGCTATCACAGCAAATGTTGAATCACAGCAAAGTTTGAAAAACATAGGCATTTGCATACAACTTTCTTGGATGATGCAGAAAAGACTGACCAAATGCTGAAACTTAGAAGAAAGAGGCTTGAACCAAAAAAAAGAAGTGCAAAAACCACTGACTTGTT
The DNA here is from genome assembly GCA_038501925.1 of Xenopus petersii. Lineage (NCBI taxonomy): Eukaryota > Metazoa > Chordata > Amphibia > Anura > Pipidae > Xenopus > Xenopus petersii. Next base: position 92,593,388 of record CM076679.1, on the reverse strand, counting down.
GTCAGTACAAAAAGGTGAAAATTGCTTGAAAATATCAAATTGGTTGTTATAGGGCACTAAAACTAGACTAAAGTTGTGCCTGTTATTACAATGTCCTCTTTGAAACAACCACAGCATGCATAACCCACAGCATTGTGCCACAAATCAAAAATACACAGAGGTGAACTGTTGCAAAATGGCACAGCGTCACTCTAATGATAACACAATTAAATGTGTATCCTACCAAATCATATTCCACAGCAACAATAAAAGGTAGCTTTATTATTTTTTTGATTCTTGTGACAGTTTGTGAAATTTGTTTTCAAATTGCAGAAAAAAACACATGTACTGTAGAATTTAATACACAAGCTCCTTATACTCTTACTTGTACCTAGAAGTAAAAAAGCTTCTAATTGAATCATTTCTATATAATGAATCATTTCTATATAATGGCATGTGTCTGTCTAGACAGCACATCATTATATCATCTTCTCAATTGCTTCTTATTGCTGAATCACCACAACCCATCTGCCTTTTTTTAGAATACGAAGGTTCTTATTTTCTAACAGAAATAATCACTGCCTGCTTATTGGGCTTGGCACTACCTATGGGCATATTCACATCGGAATTCCTTCTTTCTGCTCCAGTCCAACTCTCCCATCACAACTCTGTTTAATAATGCCAAACACAACCTCATCTTTAGCAAATCTTTCAACAGGTATGTTCAATACAATAGAGCAGGAATTAAGATTCCAACAATTGGTGCACAGTCCTGTCTCTCCCAGAACTCCCAGTTGTCCCGGATGCCTTTCTCCTAGGTGGTCCCTGGGGCAGGAGAGGTTGTTGAAGAAGTAACTTTAGTAGGTCACACGGGCACAGATAATCTGACATGCTTTAGTTTCTGACAACAAACGAAAGATTCCAAGCTATAAATACTGTATTACTGCATAGCTGTAAGAAGTGAATACGCAATAAAACAACCTTATTTTCTACAAAATGGTGCACACACAGTATGCAAATATTCTTTATGTTCCATCTCACCAGCAATAATTACAAAAAATTTTATCCTATGCTACAAACCCACTAAGGCAAACTTACAATGCTTTCAAAAACTGATGTTTTTATAGTTGTGCTTTTTACCTAAACTATTGTTGCCCTGGCACTGCTAAACATTTATGTGGTATTACCAATTCATCCCTTAAAAAGCCCAACATTTACAAAATCAGATTGTAAGCTCTTGTGAATTTGGCCTTTTAATCTCTTGTTTAATTCTGCAACCTGTTTGTTCGTTTATAATGGTCTCTGTTTGAAAGCAATGATAAAGTCCATGAGCTGCCATGCTATTTAGCAGAAATAAACACAATTTAAGTAAGTTTCATGTACCGCTATGGGACCTATTATCCAGAATGCTCGGGACCTGGGGTTTTACTGATAACAGATCTTTCCATAATTTGGATCTTCATACCTTAAGTTTACTGGAAAATCATTCAAATATTAAATAAACCAAATAGGCTGATTTTGCTTCCAATAAGGATTAATTGTATCTTAGTTTGGATCAAGTACAAGCTACTGTTTTATTATTACAGAGAAAAAGGTAATCATTTTTAAAAATTTGGATTATTTGGATAAAATGGAGTCTATGGGAGATGGTCTTTCCATAATTCAGAGCTTTCTGGATAACAGGTTTCTAGATAACTTATACCATACTTGTACTGACAATATGTGCTTAATGTAGATTTTCATACAAAGAAGCTAATAAAAAAATCATACAGTATGTTTCCTTTTTTATTAAAATACATTCAATTTGGTGCAACTAAGGAGTTGCACCTGTCTGTCTTGTTGTCAGTCCAAAGCTGGAGCATGCTGCAGGTCATTTAGACATTCTTACGGGTGAATTTATAATGGTATGCAAAAAATGTTAAACCACAAAAGATGTAAAAAGTGCTGTAAAATATGGCATATTTATAAAGCTTAGTTTTTATGCTTAAAATAAAGTTATGAAGCACAATTATGGAAATAATGCATCAGGTATAGGATCTGTTATCCAGAGTGCTTTAGAGTTGAATAAGGGATCATCTGGATCAACATATCGCAAACTTTGCTAAAATACATTTAAGCTTAAAATATACCCAATAGGATTATTTTGCCGCCAATATGGATTCATGAAGCTTAGTTAGGATCAAGTGAAAGGTACTTTTTTATTATTACAGAAAAACAGAATGTATTAAAAAAAATGACTTACTTACAATGGAATACATGTGAAATAATTTTCCAATAATTTCGTACCTGTACAAAAACATGATTGTGTTAAAGGTGTGAAAATAACATCATTATTTTACATTGCCTGAGAACCCATTAAAATATGTGGGACAAATTCAGGCAGCCATTTTCAATGTATTTTTTTCTCAAGCTACTGTATTTTTATGCAATCATTCTACAACTGGCTACTTATTTGGATCTAATATCTGAGATTCTTGGGACCTGGTGTAATCTGGATAAGGGATATTTCAGTAATTGGGATCACCATACAAGGTCATTTACAACAGCATCTGCAATGCAGTCATGCTGCAATGGAATGTGAATGTTATGGTTAGTGATGCCATTCATTAAAGGTCCATGTGATCAAACAAGTCCCTGCTGTATAATTGCACCAAGCAGCATTGCACCGATCCTGTCTCTTCTGCTGAATTATGCACAAGTGTGCTATTGCCGAGGGAAACCCTGGAGCTATACCTCTACCCTGAAAATGGCAGCAATTCCAGGTTTCCCCCAGTGAGCCATATTCCTTCAAGGGGAACTGTCTTAAAGGAACAGTAATGTCAAAAAATAAAAGTGTTTTAAAATAATGAAAATATAATGCAGTGTTGCCCTGCACTGGTAAAACTGCTGTGTTTGCTTAAGAAACACTACTATTGTTTATATAAATAAGCTGCTGTGTAGCCATGGGGGCAGCCATTCAAAGGAGAAAAGGCTCAGGTTACACAGCAGATAGCAAATAATCTCTGTCTGTCTAATGGTGTTATCTGTTATCCATTAGTTAACCTGTGCCATATAGCCGTTTTTCAATTTCCGCCATTGCTCCACAGCAGCTTGTTAATATGAACTTTATTAGTTTTCTGAAGCAAACAGATCAGTTTTACCAGTGCAGAGCAATAGTACATAATATTTTCATTACTTTAAAACACTTACATTTTATGGTGTTACTGTTCCTTTAAAAGCAATATGTAATATGACTTTTATCTCATAGAAATATGGAACTTTCCAATATGACAATATTAACAATAATACAGATATGAGATCTGTTATCCAGAAACCCATTATCCAGAAAGCTCCAAATTATGGAAAGGCCATCTCTCATAGACTCTGTTATAATCAACATTTTTAAAAATGATTTCCTTTTTCTCTGTAATAATCAAACAGTAGCTTGTAGTTGATCCCAACTAAGATATAATTAATCCTTGTTGGAGGCAGAAGCAGCCTTTTGGGTTTATTTAATGTTTACATTATTTTCTTGTAGACTTAGGGGCAGATTTATTAAGGGTCGAAGTGAAAATTCTAATTCACATCTTTTTTTGGTCAAAAGTCTCAAATTCGAATTTCAAGATTTATCATACTCTGGCCCTTTAAGAACTCAAATTTGACTATTTGCCTCCTAAAACCTGCGGAATTACTGTATAAGTCAATGGGAGAGGTCCAGGGATCAATTTGCTTAGACAACATATTAAAACTAACCATCCTTCAGAATCACTTGCTTCAATCAAGCTGCATGAAGAGACAGGTGTTGAAAGGTAAATCCTAAAGCGTTATTTCATTATTTCAGAAACAGTACCGAATTTTCAATTGGTCGTATTTAGAAAAGCCCTTGTTTCTATGAGGTGCACGACTAGGGTGATGCAATAACAGGCACAAAATCTGTTCCAGGTCTAGTAACCTATAGCAACCAATCTGTTGTGTGTATTCATACAACACACACATAAATGCTCCAAAGCCCTTGGTCCCTGGTGGTTTGCTAAAACTGCAGCAAACTCTGTCCCGGTTTATATATTACCCTTAATTTTTTTTCTGGCCTTCCAGACATTAAACAAATGTGGGGACATACTTTATCTCCCCTTTACCTAGTTGTCAGTTTATACAAAGTTTTAAGCAGTACATGTTTATAACACAGTCAAATATTTTTATCCCCCAAAGCAGTGTATAGGGTTTTTTAAGTCAGGGGACCCAAATTAAATCCAGAGGTAAAAAAGATATTTCCCCATCCCCATATGAAAGCGAGCCATTTTTAGGACCAGATTAATTCCACAACTTCACCCAGTAAGCAGTTGTTGGAATATTATGTACAACACTTTGCAACTGCTCCAATAAAAGGGGACTTAAACCTAAAATGATGATGTTGCTTGAACAAAAAATTATTCTAACCTATTTTCCAATAGACATACTTTACCATTCAAGGACTATAAATTTACCTGTAATTGCAACGGAGAGCAGTAGTTGACTGTCCCTTTCTGCACTGCTGCTTCTGTCTCTTGAAACAATGTAGCAGAAGTCAGCTTGACACTCCTCTTCACAAGCCTGTGCATTAATTGGCTTCTGCTATACTGTTTCAAAAGTCAGAACCACCAGGGCACAGAACAGACTGAGATAAACAAACACAGTTAGGGTCAGGGCACACAGGCAAATTCAGGGAGATTAGTCGCCCGGCGACAAATCTCCTCTTATCAGGGCGACTAATCTCCCCGAACTGCCTTCCCGCCGGCTAAATATGTAAATTGCCGGCGGAATGGCCACTCGGAGCGATTCGTTTTCCGAAGTCGCCCGAAGTTTCCTGTTGAGGCAACTTCAGAAAACGAATCGCTCCAAGTGCCATCCTAACGGTGATTTACATTTTAGCCGGCAGGAAGACAGTTCGGGGAGATTAGTCGCCCCGAAGCAGAGGAGATTTGTTGCCGGGCGACTAATCTCCCCGAATCTGCCTGTGTGCCCTGACCCTTATAGTTACAAATAACTTTAAAGCCATTGGAAACAAGTAATGAATGTATATTGGAAAGTTGCTTTAGAATTAGTGTCTGTTTTTTTTAAATATATATCTTCTTTATTTAAGTTACTAAGAAGCTTTTAGAGGGAAAACTGAGCCCTAATATGTTTTTGGAATGAATGCTAGTGTGGTGATTAGTGATAGGGTGGGATGACTATATTACCAGTGACAATAAATGATTTTATCTGAGAAGCCTCTCTCCATGGGGGAACTTAAAGCAGAATTGAGCCAGTGGGCAGACAGCAGATGTTTGTCACTCTATGCATATGGCTCACGACTGTATAAGTCCAATAAACACTAGTGTGTGAGTGGAAACAGAGCGGCAGTCGCACAGTCGCACAGCAGAGACGATTGAGCAAAACTCAGGCACATGAGTCGCTAGGGACAGCGGCAGACAGGACAGGTTATGAGTGCGACGCAGACGGAGCGGGAGCAACTGGCCGCTACTCGGAGCTGTCACTCTCTCCTCATTCCTCCCATGATAAAAAACCGCTGAACAAATATAGCTGCCCCTCTATTTTGGGAGGGTGGGATGAGAAGGCGGACCAACCTGAGGATTCTTTTCTTTGGGGAGGGTCCTGGGTTTTTGGAAAGTGAATACCATTTGCTGGCAAGTGAAGGCTAGAGGATACAGGAGTGGGGTCTTAGGCCAGCCCTCTGACGGTGGGACTTTAGGAGGAGAGAGGGAGCTTTGCATTTTGATTAAAGCCCTTCAACCTCCTTCAGTCTGTAGGCAGGGGACTGGGGAAGGACTCATCTCAGCTGGGCAAAGGAGCAGAAAAGACCCGAATCTCCCCATTCCCCAGCCACACATTGGTTTTTTCCTCCTTATGGCTGTGTAGTGACCCTGGACTCTCGCAAGGAGCTGTTCATTTCAATATCCTGAGCTTCCTTATCACCTGGGGATCCCCAGTCTGTGGAGTTGGACATGGAGAGGTGGAGCACAAGGTGGAAAACGAAAATGAGGTTGTGGGATTTATCCCTCAGCTCCTTAGTTCTCATCACTTTGACTTTCCTTTTTCAAGCTGCAGAGGTCAGAGGAGGTAAGATAAAAAGGAGGTGGTATTAAGGGGCTTCCCCCCCCCAAACCCGGCGCATGGTATAGACCTGGGCAACTCACCAGTAAAACAAAACGAAAACGGGTTCGCGCAAGTCTCTTGGGAGGGAAGTGTTTGATTCATTTGGAAAGTTAGGGGACCCCAGTACACTCTCGTACACCCCATAAACACTCACAGCCTTTAATGTTCCCCAGGGAAAGCGAGACAGGGCTATGGGGTCGGTAGGTGGATGTGGAATGTGAGGGCTCTATCGCTTCCAGCTGGGAGGCTGCACGGTGCAAGTGTGAGGGAACTCCGCGCTGTTATTCAGTAGGGAGGTGGGAGCAAAGCACGAGGGCTGCCTCCTAAAACCTGTGGTCCGTTAGGTGTCTATGGACAGGGCTAGAAGGGAGCAATTTCTTTCTCTAATGATCCCTCTGTGCTCGGAATTCCGCCCCCTCCCACGGGATGTCACATTCAGACACGTCTGATGGAGGGGAGGGTCCCAGACACACGGACCCTTCCACCTCACTTGGGGGGGGGGGTTAGTTCAGAAGCAAAAGGGGAGCCGCATCATGGGGAAGAGAACAAGTGCAGGAGGCACAGGGTGACTCACTTTGGCAATGGCTTTGGGAATATTAGGGAGGTGTATTAACTCCCAAATACACTTACACTCTGTGTTGAACTTGTAACTTACTGGACCCCACTGCAAAATAATTTTAGGGCCCACCTACATTTTGTGCAAATATTCCATGAAAATATATTTTTATGCTTCAGACAGTCAGTGCCCTCCCTGGACCCCCCAGACATCCCGGCCCCCCAGCAATCATCTATAGCCACATCCCTGGTTTTATATACATTGGCTTGATGGCTTCAGTTAATCGCTTCAACATAAAATCTGTTTATTTTTTCTTAAATCCAAATATGTCTGACTTTATGGATGCGTGAAACCCACACACTTCTTTAGCAGAACTATATTCACATATAGTCATGCAGAAAATACGTCATTTCAGCATTCCTCATCCAGGAGCAGTAGGTCCATCACTAAAACTTATCTCCTGTGATGAATAACTGAGTTGTATACAACACAGTAAGGATTTAAGGATTTAACATGAGGTATCCTTACCTTAAAATGTCTATGGCATATGCATTTGGCTGGAAGGCTATTAATATGTTTCCGTGTGTAGGGATCTCCGGGCATTACTGGGCTAGTTGGCAGGCTCAGTACATGAATAGGGCACTGTGTCCAGAAATCACAGGGCAGCAGTGGGGAATCTGATTGGCTCATTGAATGAATAGGAGACTTTATCCACAGGTCTGTGGGTAGTAACAGGGGTAGCTGGCAGGATAGGTAAATCAATAGGGCACTGTATCCAGGAGACACTGGCGTATCTCTTGGTTTTAATCACTGCATATAAAAGACTTTCCTTTAATATTTTAGGTCAGGATACATGGCAGAGTGTGCCTACTGCAACCCATAACTCTGGGGAAAGAGTTCACAATAATTAGGCATTGCTGGGCAATTTACCTGTTTGCAGTGCTGGTCTGGAGTTCTCAGATCATGATCACTACTGTATACTCTATTTAAAAAGCTTTACCCTATGGGGGTATAGGGCTTGTACTGTGTATCCTTGAATCTAAGTTCACCAGGGTGTAATTTGTTCAGTGCAAGGGTCTGATATCCTATATGGACGTTTATTTTGCAGTAATGGACTTTTTGGCCGCATCTCTCATTGCTGGGATTCTGTCTGGCTCTGTATTTGTTATGAGTTATTTGGCCAGCTGTGTACACTGGGGAGGTCCTGTTTGTGCAGAAGGCTATGTACAGTTACGGGGAATTTAGCATAATCCTGCGTGTTCAATAGGGATGTAGCGAACTGTTCGCCGGCGAACTAGTTCGCGCGAACTTCGACTGTTCGCGTCCGCCGAATGTTCGCGAACGTCGCGCGACGTTCGCCAATTGGTGTTCGCGTTCGATTCGAAGTAAAATTTCGTTCGACCATTCGACCATTCGACCGTTCGATCGCTAAAATCGAACGATTTCCATTCGTTCGAACGATTATAAGCATTCGATTGAATTAAAATCATTCGATCGAATAGCTTCGATCGTTCGATTCGAACGAAAATCGTTCGATCGTACGAATAAAATCCTTCGATCGTTCGATCGAACGATTTTATCGAGCGTTCGAAGTTCGCGAACTGTTCGCGAACTGTTCGCTTTTTTGCCGGTGTTCGCGAACGGCGTTCGCGAACATCAAATCGGCAGTTCGCTACATCACTAGTGTTCAATAGCAAGGTGCTGCCATTGGAAGTTCAGTAGTAATTGGCATATGTAGCATTACCTAGGATCCACAGTGTGATGTTTGCCAAGGTTTTCAGAGTATATTCATGAATGTGAATGACAGACAGGTGGGGTATTCATCAGGCTGCAATAGTGAGCGCTTTCTTAGAGCAGTAGTGTGTGGTACATGAGAAACTCAGGTCAGAGTCTGATGAGAATGCAGGCTTTGTTCAGTAGAGGCATATATTTAACAGGCTGTCCTCTAATAGGACAGGAGAACACAAAAAACTCTCAGTAGTGGGGAATTTAGTAGGGTTTGCAGTAGGGGCACAAGGCGAGATTAAGGTGCAACAGGAGAGGTGCATTGGGTTATCACAAAAAGAGATATTAGAGAAAAGTGGGGAATCAGACCCTGTCAGTTTGTGGGATATCTGGAACATCATCTAAGATTTACCTGAAAGAAATCAGTATTGGGTGTTAGACTGTATAAGAAGGACATGACAAGGCCCTCTTTGTCCTGTAGCAAGGCGGACTGAGCAACAGTGCCCTAAGAAAAGGTGGCTGTATGCAACAGCGGGGTATTACCTATATAGTTACGTGACTAGGCCGGATTTTTTTTTTTGCATTTGGCAGACTACAGTATTTGCATACAAGAAGGTGGACTTTGTACAATAATGAGTAAACTGGCCTTCTGATCTGGATAGCCATATGGAGGTTTAGCAGTATTATATTTAGACTTAAGGTAGGTCTGTGCTTTGGTCACTCTCCATCTGGGCATCTGGAAAACTTTACAATATTGAGCTTCAAGATAGAAAGTATTTTGCAGAGCATACTCAGATGCCTGTTATAGTGGAGCATGTGGCAGGCATACGGTAGTGTATCTGGCAGTTATTTTACATATTACCGAATCTGGCAGTCGGTATTAAAGTGAGGCCAAGGCATATATAGTAAGCCTCTATGTGCAGCTTTGGATATAATGAGGTACTGTGTCCCTAAGGCTCTCTTTAGCACTACTCTCATGTGCAGACGGCCTATATCCTGCCCTCTTCTGGTTTCACACATTCTCCGAGTACTATGCTGGCAAAGGTGAACTGAGGATTCTTTATGCAACAGAATCTAAGAGAAAAAATCCTCTCGACTTATTTCAGACAGGACAGATTAGTTGTATGAAACCATATTTAGAAATGTGGCCAAGAGCTTCAAGGTACTTTCACTGATATCCTCAACAAAATAGCTTATATCCTACAGTGTCTTTTTCAAATGATACAGTCCTTAATAACACAATCAACACACATGCATACTGTTATTTCTTCACACTCGCTCTCTCTCTCTCTCTCTCTTTTTTTTTTTTTGCATTTGGGGAATCTGTTGATATGCAAAGAAATCTTATGTTTTTCATGATATATAATATCCTTATTTTCCACTCCGTGAAATCAGAAAACACTGTTATTTGCTTTGTCTGCTCTTTTTTAGAAATGCTCAGTAGGATGTGGAGTGGCTAATTGCATGTTGAGACTTTATAGTACAGGCACAGTCGTAAAGAGACTGCAGCCTCTACTATTAAAGCAGCTTGTTAGAGAAATACCAACTTAGGCAATAGTTTTATTGAACAGAAATCACTGTAGAGGGGGGAAAGTAATGTAAAATGCTCCCAATCTACCAGGTACATTACTTTAAGAGAAAATTTGTTTAGCACCCGTGAAGCTTATATATTGTTTTATTGGTTTATGCATCATGAAGGTTCTTTGTGACCCTGTAGTACTATTTAGGAAAGGGGTGTTAAGTGCTATTAATGAGTAAGCAATATCTATTTATCATTTCCCATTCCTATGTGCAAACTATTCACTGTTGCATCTTAAAGGCCTTTCTTTAAGCACTGAGCAGTTCTGGGTAGAGTATGATAGTGGGACAGTAGAATTTGCTCAATTTAATTCCTAAATTGAATTTTTCTATGATCAGAGAGGAATAAAGTCCTATTTTGTTCAAACTACAAAAGGAGTATTACAGAACTGCAAAGCAACACGTTCCCAGACTTCTGGGTGTAACTCTACTCTAAAGCACTGATATTCTGTAGCACAGCTTCCACAAAAGGCCCCTTAGGATCCCAGACATGTGGTGGCAAGCAGAAAATAACCCAGCTCAGATGAGACTAACATATTCAAGTGAAAAAAGGTAAAAGAAAACTTCTGTTTTGAGTGCTAAAGAATGTTAAACAGAAAAGAGATTTTAAGAACTTTAAGAATCAAAGTTTTCTTCTGCAAACCATGAAGGAGCATGTTGAAAGACTGAAATAAAAAAGTGCACGTTATATACAATTTTTCTGCCTATGTCACTTGGTCTTGATAAGCAATGCCTTGATGACAGTTATATTGGGATCTATTCCAAAATTTGGATTCTCTAACTCTGCAAGCCAAAAGCTGTAGAGGCAGATTTCAGAGCATTCTTTTGTAAAGAACTCTTGTGGCTGCTAATGGGATGTCCAACCTGTAGTGCTTGAGTAAGAAACCTACAAGTACCATCATCCCCCAAAAGCCAGCAGCTGTGAGGGGAACGCTGGGACTTGCAATAGGGAAAACCATGGAGCTCCACAAGCGAGATATAGTTGCCCTGCCTAAGCCACTAAAGGAAATTTCTATATAGTTAAGTATAAAAATGCTAGAGATCTAGTTTCAGAATAAAAGGGAACAGAAAATGTAAAAAATTTAACAAAAAAAAGCAGACAATCGATACTTTGTTTAGGTATGAATTGGGCCAGAATGAAACAAAATGATTAAATAAACTTTTCAAATGATGAGAAATATTTGGTTGGTGGTAGAGAGTTTGTGTTGAGTCCCAAGGATCAGGAGGTGAAATGGTTCTGTTTGAAGGAACAGACACGGAGGGTTTGCTAAGAAAACAGCATGAACAGGCCTCGAGTCTCTCCCTCTCCTTTCCCTGTCTCTCCTTTCAGGGCTGAGGGGCGTGTTTAAGGTTCCTTGCACCTCTGACTTGTAACTGACACAGAGGTATGAAAGCTATGTGGATTTTCAGAATGTCCCTTTGAGCTGAATTCTCAGTGAGACCCATTGATTCAGCCCTGCAGATGGAGCATTCCTCATGCCTGCTCTAAAAGCAGAAATCTTTTATTTACCTCCCTCCCCCCTTAAAAATACTATTCATAAAAACTGACACTTTAATGAAGATTACATTGTGTATATATATATATATATATATATATATATATATCAATGTTTTTGCAGCCCACTGTAGATTTCACAAAATGTTTGCAATGGTAGTTTGAGTTGTGGTGACCTTTGCACGTTGTTTTACATGTGGCCAACTGTAAAGTATTTTCAGAGTGACCTCCCACGTTTAGCCCCTGAATCCTGGCCTGTCAGTGTGTGAAGAAACAATGGTGACAGTTACAGCCAAGACCTGTTTGTTCTTGGTTCTTATTTTTACCCACAAAATTGCAACAAAATTACCATTATTGCTATAGAAGCAAAAATGAATTACATATAGGTGTTTACTGAAATGTCATATTCAGTGCAAAACATGAACATTCATTTTTAACTTTTATTTTGGAGCTACTTCTATTAAAAGTCTAAGTTCATTCTGCTGTATCAGCAATAGGATAACATGAGAAATGGCTTATTATGGTATGCACCAAATCCATAATTTTTGGATTCAGCTGTGTAGCAAATCGTTCACAAAAAATTTTGCCAGAATTCTGAACTAAATCTAACCCTAGTGTGCTAGGATTCTTGCAAGTTATCGATTCGGTGCATCCCTGTTATGAAAAAGGAAAGACAATTTTGCATGCAAGGTAATATCCTTTTTGCAGAATGCAGAGAGGACATCTGTAAAAATTATTTCCCTAGGTTAAAAAAACAACAGGCACTGATATATAGGTACAAATATATAGACAAAAGCAGAACCTGTGACTGCTCGGGGCCAAGATGTACTTTGACTTATGAGGAATTTCAGTGTATGTCTGTGAAACAGATCATGTTCAAGTTTTGGTGAGAGCTAAAATCATTTTGCTGTGGCACCCAGTTATTTGTAATGACACCTTTGGGTGCAATAAAACTTTTATTGGCATTGGCAGGAAAGCTAGTAAATCAAACTGATGGGACATATGGTCTGTGTGTCAGTATTTCTCTGTTTAGTGCAACATCCATCCTTATTCTTCTTTCTGTGCTGTGCTGCTAACAATGTAGAGCTTCACAAAGTATTAATATTTACAGTATCCCTATTGATTTTTGAAGGTATAGGTCACAGGATTTATAAGACCACTGAAGAAAAACCTCTTCCCGGTCACCTCCCCATATGTCTGTTCATTTGCTGCATCTAGGCATTACAAGGGAACACAGTGATCTATGAAATTTAAGAGAGAATATATACACATTCCCAACTGATTCAGCAAGGAGACATTTTTTTAGGGCTGGAGAGGTGTAAATAATCTTGCAGATTGTGGAACACACCAATGGGCTAATTCATCCAACATGTGTTTCTCTTGGTAACACTGGCCCATTGTCTTACATTCAGTGGTATACTGTCAGACCAGCCTTTCAGATCAAGTTTACACCTTAAGAGGCCTCATAGAATGTAATAGAGGCAATCAAATAAAGAAAATAGACAACTGGGCAAATTCACTAATGGGCGAATTTTCAGCAGTGAATGATCCGCCGCACTTCGTGCCACTTCTCCAGACTAAAATTTGCTACAATTACGCTAATTCACTAAATGAGTGCTTCTGGGCAGCTGAACGCTGGCGAAGTTTTGCTAGCGTTAATTCGTCAGTGCGAGCATTTCGCTAGCATTCATTTCTGCCTAGTGAAACTTCGTTAGTACTCTTATGCTTAGGTCAATTTGAATAGGGCGGGTACATATAGGTCGTATAGACATCTTTATTGGTGTTGGTGCAAATGCTTGAAGTGGCCACTTATTACAAATGTCTAAGGAAGCAAAATAAAGACAAAGGAGATCCTCTAATGCCCTAGATATGAACCCACCTTAAAACAAATGTGGCATGTCCCTCAAATGGTTGGGAAAAAAATCTTTAATAATTAGCACTTTTGAAGGCAATCCTGCTTTATAATATGAATAAATGCCAGCGTTTTTTACAACTTTCATGACTTCTTGGCATACAGGATATGATGTCACTGACATAAGATTGAGGAGGATTTAGCTTCATCTTATCAGTTCGCCAGGTCTTAGGTGTTGAAGGAAACTCTGGCGAAAAAGGTAATATTCTGTAAAATTCACACTTTAGTGAATTTGCGGAGTAACAGTCGTTCGCCTGTCGATACGGCACAAATTGTCATCTAAGCCTGTTAGTAAACTGGTGATGTCCCTGCGGATGAGATTTCTGACAAATTTTTGCTAGCGACGTCCACTTCACCTTTTAGTAAATCTGCCCCAAAGTCTTAGGATAAGACCTTAAACACCCATTCTGTCCTTATTTACCTATGATACTATTTTTGCACAATAACTTGAATTGGCTATGTATTACCAAGTTAAAAATAACCATGATGCTCTGACATTTGAGCTTATTAAGCTATGTTGGAAGCTAGTGTCTAGGGTGCTATTGATCTAAACTTTGGTAAAATACTGTTGGAAATGCAACCAAACTGCAAGCGGTTATTCCCTATATGTTAGAATTGATAAGTGTTAGTGAGACAACAAATTAACAGCAACATTTTCCATTTCATGTACCTGTAGATTGTAAGATTGCCAACTAGATCAGCCCCAGTTGACCCATCCTGTCTATCAAATTACCATCCTGTCTCCCTTCTACCACTTGTCTCTAAACTCCTAGAGCGTATTGTGTTCTCCCGTATTACTAACTTTCTACACACCCATGATCTGTTGGACCCTCTGCAATCTGGTTTCCGGCCTGGTCATTCTACTGAGACTGCTTTGTGCAGAGCTACAAATGATCTTCAGGTTGCCAAAGCCAAAGGTCACTTCTCCATCCTTCTCCTCCTTGACCTATCATCTGTATTTGATACAGTCACTCTCTCCTGATGCAGATTCTGTATTCGCTTGGCATCCGTAACCAGGCTGCATCTTGGCTCTCTTCTTACCTTTCTAACTGATCATTCACTGTCTCCTATGATAACAAAACCTCATTTCCAGTTACACTTAATGTGGGGGTGCCGCAAGGCTCTGTACTTGGTCCGCTGTTGTTCTCCCTGTACACTCTGTTTTTGGGAGATCAATTCATTTGGCTTTAATTAACATCTGTATGCTGATGATATCCAAATATATTTATCCACCCCTTCATTAACAGCTGAAACAGAGGCTCACATCTCTAACTCCCTCCTGGCTATCTCAAATTGGATGAACCAGCGGCACCTCAAACTCAACCTAACAAAAACTGAACTTATCATCTTTCCACCTAAGTCTGGTCCTACTCCCCTATTTACCATCTCTATTGATGGCATGCTCATTAATCCTGTCAACTCAGCACGCTGTCTGGGGGTAATCTTTGACTCCTCTCACTCCTTCTCTGATCATATTAACACCACTGTCAAAACAAGTCCCTTTTTCTTACGCAATATCCATCCCTTTCTCCTGATACATCCAAGACACTCATGCATGCTCTCATCCTATCCAGACGAGATTACTGTAACCTTCTACTAACTGGCCTCCCTAACTCTCACCTCTCCCCTCTACAGTCTGTATTAAACACAGCTGCCAGAATTATCCTCCTCTCATCCAAAAGGGTACAGGCCCCTCCGCTGCTGAAGTCCTTATCATGGCTTCCTATAAAACAAAGAATAACTTATAAACTCCTCCTCATAACCTTCAAAGCCCTTCATTCCTCTGCACCTAACTATCTCATCTCTTGTTTTCTATATGTTCCTACCCCAAACCTACGCTCCTCTCAGAGCAACCACTTTTTTTTTTTATATCTATGTGAATTGTATTTCTAATAATGCACTAATTGTTACTTTTTATTCCAATGACCCCTTGTTTGTTACTACTAATTTATTGTTTTGCTGTACAGTGCTTTGCCCTCAAGGAGCGCTTTACAAATAAAAATATACATACATACATACATTTCATGTACCTGTAGAGTTAGATTGTAAAATTGCCAACTAGATCAGCCCCAGTTGAAGCATTGGAGTTCTAGAACTCGTCTGCTGTCTGTTCAATCCCTATTTAAAGTTACTTCTTGCATCTTTCAGCAAAGGACTACTTTACTACTTGCCTGACCACAGTTATTAGGGTCACACCAGGCTAGCAAAATACATAAAATCTTAGTATACTGTAACAATCAGATATTTGCTTTTATTGCAGCTACCTGAAAAAAGCTCTTCAACTGGTTGCTAGCTATAGGTTACTGTCCAGGTGCAAATGTGTCCAGTGTTGAGTGGCTCATATTCCAGTCTTCTGTAACTCAAATTGATTCCTGCTCTTACAATGAGCAGTGATTCAGTGGGGTGTTTATTACAGAAAGCATTAAAGCTGGCCACACAGGTTTAGATCTGGTTGGGTAGTTGGCCATTTCCACTATACTGCCTGACCATTGGGGCATGTATGGCTAGGTGCACAGCCCTTCCTACTGATTATCCTGCAATCCAAGAGTATTGAGGATTATTGACCATGACAAAAATTTTCCTTAAGTTCGTCAGGAAAATTAGAATGGAATTTAAGAGAAAACACATCTCTGTAGCTCTGGTAGTAAAGTAAAGTAGTTGGCCCAAACAGAGCAAAAATGTAAAAGTGTCTATGCCCACAGGTGAATCCATTCATTTGGCCAGTGGGCTGATCTTTCAGACACTGCATGTTATCAGTCTATATATGACTTTCTCAAGAGAACAGAGTTTTTATGATCCACTAAGCGAGAAACAGCATTTTATATATAATAGAGGCACACTGTTTCCTCTATGGTGTTCTTTTATTACAAGGTTATACTGCAGTTGTGGAATATGAAGATATGACGGTGCTGTCTGAAATACAGTTATCTAGCTGTTCCTGAACTGCAACTCCAGCATCCTGAAACAATAGTTGTGAATAAATCATACATTGTGGCATGCTTCTGTCTAGAAGTTACACAAGGATATAAAACAAGAAATACTAACATAAAATCTTCCAGGTGTTGTTGAGCTACAGTTTCCATAATTCTCTGTCAGGATGAAGTTGCTTCTGAAACATCACTTATATATGAGTGATGTTTTTATATTGTTATAAGACTCAAAGAGTCACAAATTTCTACTGTAAGATGACTAAATTGATAATACCTACTGCTATGACTTTCCTTTTGCGGTACAGATGTGCCGCACTAGATTTGATGTGGCTATATTAGTGAATGTTATAGTTCCTCACTTCTACCTCCATTTCACAATTTTTCCTTACATACTTGTGTTTATTTTCTCCCTGTTTCCTACTCCATTAGTTTAGCAGTATGATTTAAAAAAATATATGCTGATTTGTCAGTTCATTGTTTAGGAGTGGTGGGGTCTGGCCTTGGGTACAAATACATCACAGTTGCATAAATTGTGACTGCTAAAAGTATAGTTGTTCATTTGTTTTTTTTTAATGGAAATGTGGATGGT
Source organism: Xenopus petersii (assembly GCA_038501925.1). NCBI lineage: Eukaryota > Metazoa > Chordata > Amphibia > Anura > Pipidae > Xenopus > Xenopus petersii. Next base: position 92,576,513 of record CM076679.1, on the reverse strand, counting down.
TATTGTCTAACCAGGTCGTAGTTATTTTGTGTGTCAGTACGACTATTTGGCCCACTGTTTGAAATTAGATTTTAACTATCTATGTACATGGAAATTGACTTATGGTTGTCTTATGGTTAGTCTGGTCTTATGGTTAGTGTGGCCATTATTGTAGGTGGAATTGAGTATTACCTTCACCTCTCAACCTCTGCTTTTCTCATTTGCTTTCCTTTGAAACATTTTCCCTGTTGTTCTTGTTTATTAGGTATACAGTAGAACCCACATTTTATGTTTTTCAGGGGCCAGAAAAAAATGGTGTAAAATCCAGGAAAATTTAAAATCAGGGAAATGTATTATGCAAAATATATAGGTGGGACCACAAAACAACAATGTAAAATGAGGGAAAACTTAAACCCAGGGGATGTGAAATTGAGGTTCCACTGTAGATGAATATGATTATTAGCTATAGATAGATGTATTATCTACAGTATAGATGAATATGATTAAAATGCATGTGTATAATTATTAACTTGCATGTAGTTCCACTTATAAAGCTTTTTTTGCATCCTGCAACAGCAATGTAACCTTCCTACCTTGATTTCTTTTCCTGCTGCTTTATTACATCAACTTTTCCATTGCTGCCATTGAAAATAAGTTACCACTCAGTCTGTCGTTTGCACACTGATTTACTTGATAATTTTTCCCTAAAACATTTCTCATTTGCTTTACCTGTTGTAGTGTCATCCAAGTTTCAAATGCGTTGTCAGGTTCAGAAGTGATTCTCTACTGGCAATGTTAGACTTGTAGTAAGAGAGGACTCAATTTTCGACTTTAAGGTACCGACTTATTAAGAGTGGGGACCAATATGTCTACAATATGTACACTAATAAAACAAACACAAAGGCAAAGGGCTGTGTAAGAGATGCTACAAATAACATTTGGAAACACAAATCACCTGGACAGCACAATACTTGTCGACATTCAGTAGCAGTGCATCTAGAATAATAGAATGGCAACAATGGGGCTTCTGTTTGCTGTGATATTGCATCTCCAGGATCCAGTAATAAAAGATGGTTTCAGGACATGCTTAGAAAAAGGAATCCACTGTGTGCATATAAATCACTAGGAAGACCTACACATGGGAGCAGCTTCATGGTTCAGATTAATGGCTGTGTTTCTACATCTGTCAGAGATAATTTGTTGGGACAGACCGGCATGTTGTAGCAACTTCTTCTGTCCTGAAAATATCCACCTCATTTACCTTCAGGCATAGCACTCCCTCATAAAAATGAAAAGAGTTGATGGGCAGACTATTTGTTGGAGGAACACGGGTAGAGAAGTGATTGCTAAAAGCCAGATCAACTCGGTCTGTTGGCAGCTTTTATCGGCCCGTGTATGGGGGCCTTAAGTTGCAGACTAAGTCTGGAGGGACCTAGTAGCCTTAAGTCTGAGTGTGTGATTTGTCGTATTCTCTAGACAAAACTAAACACAGGCAACTGTCAATTATCTTGTTTTTCCTCCATTGTAGTCCTTGGCACTGGTTTAGATGACCAAATGATTGAGATGTCCACTGACATCTGAGCCACCTTAGATACTGGTACCGTAATTGATATGTTACCTGAGAATGATAAGTGTCTATTTTGGAGATACAGTGTATGGCAGAAAATGTTTGATTTCCAGAGCTGCACCATTAAATAATATTCTCTGCCCATGTAAACATGTAATTTTTTCAGTAGTGGCTCACACTTGACATCATTTATTGTTCATGAACTCTGGGAGATGACAGAAATGCATTTTGCTACTCCTAACCCCCTACTGCTCACCCTGAACATCAAACACTTCACACCAGCTTTCTTCCTCTGAGCAAAGGGCATGCTATGTTACAGACAAGCAAAGCTTTAGTTTGAAGTTAAACTAAAATTGGATAAAAATAAATGGGAAATATTCTGCAGTGCATCAGCCAAGCACGTATACTGTGAAACAGTGAGGTTTGGTAGTGGGACACCAAGAAAAAAAATAGAAAACTACCTTTGGCATTGTCATTTGTGATGCTTAGGGATTTTGCCCAGTTTGCCCAAATACACTGTACTGAAATTCCCAAAAATGATTCTCTTTTTCCCATACCTCCCAACCTCCCTCCAACTGTCCCATTTTCCCGCAGTCCCGGAATGTTACTGAAATGTCCTGACTTTCTCTTTGATCTCCTGCACTGAACAGCCACAAAAAGATACATTGTTTCTAACTTAATTGGCTTTTGGCAGAGAGCCCAGAACACTCAGCAGGTACACTTCAATACTTTTGTAACAATTTAAGATAAGCAAAGACACACTTGTAACAATTTAATATAAGCAGGGCTCTTGGGGAAACTGTGACTTGCAGCTTAAAGGTCAATTCACCTTCATTAACAAAATTGTAATAACACATAAAAACCAAACAAATGTGTTCAAACTTTCATAACTTGCCAAATTTTGTAAACTGAACATGGTAATTAAGGGATGTGGCCACAAAAATGGGCATGATGATTCTCACCTGACCATGTCAACAGGTCAGAAAAAATCAGATAGTGCAAGATTATTAGCTGAATTAATTGACAAATGTATATCTAATGAGAACTGTATATATTTTGAAAGAAAAGCTGTATTGTTACAAAACGGTTGCATACCATACAAAAAAAAAAGATCATGAAAATGCATTCACTTATGTTTTCATTCTGTTTTGATAAATGTGTTTTCACTATAACCACATGGTATGTCCGTGTCATTGACCTTTTGTTTATTGGGAAAGGATTGTTAATTTTGAAGTGAAAAAAAAATAGAAATTTGAAGCATTTTTTTGGGTACTTCGACCATCGAATAGGCTACTACGACCTTCGACTTCGACTTTGACTTGAACGATTCAAAGTAAAAATCGTTTGACTATTCGACCATTCGATAGTCGAAGTACTGTCTCTTTAAAAAATATTTCAACTACATACTTCGCCACTTTTGCACTAAATCCTTCGAATTCAATGTTCGAATTCGAAAGATTTAACTTCGAGGGTCGAATTCGAGGGTTTATTAACCCTCGAATCGACCCTTGCTAAATGTGCATCTTTGACTTCGAATTCGATTCGAAGTAAAATTGTTCGAATATTTGACCTTTCAATAATCGAAGTACTGTCTCTTTAAAAAAACTTCGACTTCAATACGTCACCAAATTAAACCCGCCGAAGTGCTATGTTAGCCTATGGGGACCTTCTAGAGCAGTTTTCTACGTTTTTTGAAGTCAAAGAAAAATCATTTGAACGATGGATGAAATCCTTCGAATCGTTCAATTCGAAGGATTTAATCGTTCGATGGAACGATTTTACTTAGACCGCAAAACGGTCAAATTCGGTGAAAAAAACTTTGACTTCGATATTCGAAGTCGAAGTAAAGCCATTCGATGGTCGAATTTCAAAGTATTTATCACTTCGAAATTCAACCCTTGATAAATCTGCCCCTTAATATATGCTGCATGTTTTTTAATCTTTATGTGACGAGTTTCTTAGTTCAATATGATCTTACTGTATGCCGCCTCAGGAAGGTTGTTGGCTGGTGTTGACAAATTGGGTGCTAAGAAAATTAAGAAGGGAAACAGATTAATATATTGTTAAGTTATGTAGAGTAACCTGTGTGTACAGATACTGAAAGGGAATCAGGATCCAAGATTTTCTAAAAATTATAATAGGGACAGCTCTATTACCATCAATTGCTAAGGTTTTTTCAAAATAGTGTTAGTGCCCCATCCACTAAGACCTTGTGCCTACCCACAGTGCAGTGCAATTTGTGTGCCTTGTGTCTGCCTGAAGACCTTGTTGCTATGCTAACTCTAAGCAACCAATCCGCAGGTAGAATTTACCTGTTTAAATGCAAGCATTTATTGGCCTTTTTGGTACTTCAATGAAAAATTACAAAACTGTAGGCTTCCACCTATTGTTGAACTAGGACTCATACATAGCGCTAAGGACAGTAGCCATACTAAAATGTATTCAGTAAAGAGGCGTTTCAGCTCGCTAGGACAGTTGGGAATGTTATCAGAATTTTAATACAAAAACATGTGCCTCAATGAGATGAGAAATAACTGATTTTGCTCTGTGAACCAATTTAGTCTCACATCTTCAAAACATTCTCTTAACGTTATATCCTATTTGGATGATTTGATCTGAACGAGGGAAAATGACTTTCTAAAGAAGTAATACCATAAATGTAATTTGTAAACCTTATTGATTTTTAAATGGTGTTTTCTTTCCGGCTGTGGGAAAGTAAGCAGCTGATTTTCCACTACAGTGACTTCCTATTTTACAACACAATTTACATAATCATATTCGAATGTTGAAAGTTTGTTTGCAGTATTACACCTTTATATTGAAGAATGCTAGCCTTTCTTTCTCTCCTGCAGTGTAGTCTAAAATACAAAATTGTAATGTTAAATGGTAGGATTTATAGTACAGGTATGGAACCTGTTATCCAGAATGCTCGGGACCAGGGGTCTTACGGATAACGGATCTTTCTGTAATTTGGATCTTTATAGCTGAAGTTTACTAGAAAATCCTTTAAACATTAAATAAACCCAATAGGCTGGTTTTGCTTTGAATAAGGATTCAATAAATCTTAGTTGGGATCAAGTACAAGCTTCTGTTTTATTATTACAGAGAAAAAGTAAATATTTTTGAAAACTTTGAATTATTTGGATAAAATGGAGTCTATGGGAGACAGCCATTCCGTAATTCGGAGCTTTCTGGATAACGGGTTTCCGGATAAGGGATCCCATGCCTGTATATTTGTTTAGAAAGGAAATTCAGCAATGCACATTTGGACATTGGGGCAGGTGTTATCTGTTGGAACCATTAGGGAAAGTTGTACAGCATTTTCTATCTCAGGCATTTAATTTCTTGATTCTTGATGTGATAAATTACATGCTTATCTGGCTAATTTGTGAATTCTAATGAGCCATATACCCTCCTGAACTAGGTTTTATATGTTAAATCCTATCATGTAATATATTTATATAATTTGTCTTAACCTTTAGGAGGGATGAAGTTGTGCCTCATATATTTAGCAGATTAAAAGCTGCATAGAAATTTTAAAAAAACCTTTAGGGGCAGATTTACTAAGCTTTGAGTGAACTTTTGAAGTACAAAAAGTTAGAATTTCGAAGTAATTTTTTGAATACTTCGACCATCGAATAGGATACTACCACTTCGACTTTACTTCGACTTCGATTCAAAGTAAAAATCGTTTGACTATTCGACCATTTGATAATTGAAGTACTGTCTCTTCAAAAAAACTTTGACTTCAATACTTCGCCAATTTAAACTTGCTGAAGTGCTATGTTAGCCTATGGGGACCTTCCAGAGCAATTTTCCAAGTTTTTTATATTGGAAGGAAAATCGTACGATAAAATCGTTTCGAAGTACGATTGGAGTACGATCGTACGATCAGAATACGATCGGAATACAATCATATTATGAATAAAATCCTACGACTTCTAATTCGAATGTCGGAGGATTCCATTCAATGGTCGAATTTCAAAGTATTTTCCACTTCGAAATTCGACCCTTGATAAATCTGCCCCTTAGTGTTATGTTGGTGGATTACTTCTTCTTATACTTATTTCATCTGAAAAATGTGACTCTTTACTTCATACACTATACAAAATGTTGTCAACAGCTCACATTTTAAAATCAAATGTTTAGTTGGAATATACCTTTCTAATGTTCCACTAAAATGTCCATACAATAGAATCCTACCTTTTGCTCACACTAACATTTTTGTAATTTTTAAATCTTTGTTCAAGGAATATTTTCCCCAGATTGTTTTAATTGTGTTAAAGAATTTATAGCAAAAACATAATGAGCAGTTGAACATGCATTGTATTAGACAGGGGGTGTCTTTATGGTTTTGAACATTTTGTTGGTCTCATACTGAGTGGGACGCCCTGATAAAAACCATTAATATCGCTGGACTCACAGTTTACAATATTTTCTAAAACACTTACTGAAACTTCATTGCCTACCTATCAGATTATCTTGATACATTCTCTGCTACCAATGGCCAACAATTTATAGAAATATTTTTGCACATGTTGACTCTTTAAATTAACTTTTTAAAGTAGTTTATATTATTTTTTTCATATTAGGAGGAGAGAGTTACTGTTCAGGAAATATTTTTCTTTTAAATGTAAATCTCTAAATGTAAGTTAATAGGGTTGTGGCAAGATAGCCACACTAAGCTCAAGCCATATAAGGGAGCTAGCACACGGGTAGATTTGGGGAGATTTAGTTGCCTGGCGACTAATCACCTCTTCTGCAGGGCAAAACCCCCCCAAACTGCCTTCCCCCTGCCTTCCGTCTGCTATAATGAGAAAACGCCAGCGCCAATGCAGGCGGAAGTCAGGGGGAAGGCAGTTCTGGGAGATTGTCGCCCCACAGAAGAGGCAAAAAGTCGCCAGGTGACTAAATCTCCCCGAATCTGCCAGTGTCCCTAACAGTTTGCCAAGCAGCAGGTGTCCCTGAAAACTTACAGAGATGCACTTCTTTTGCTTTTATTTGAAGACATTCAAAAACATTTGTTTTTCCTTCATTTTCAGCTGGACCTGTTGATGTACTCAAAGCATTAGAATTTCACAGTTTACCAGCAGGTGTATCTAAAACAGCAGGATTTTGCACAAACAGAAGGGCAGCCACAGGATCAGATACAGCATTTAAAGTTCAGAAAAATGCCCGGCTTAGCAGCCCAACAAAGCGATTATTTCCAGGTAAGTTCCATGATTTGTTTTACAATGTTACACATGTAAGTACCCATTTACTGTGAATTGCCATAATAGTACAGGTATGAGATCTACTTTCCGGAATACTTGGGTAGTGGTGTTTCTGGGTAAAGGAACATACTAGCATAAGCCTTTTAAAAAAAACATTTAAACCCATACATTTCTGTAGTTTAGTCACCATCAAATATAAGGTACTTATTACAGCAAAAAAAAAAAAAAAAAAAGATTATTAAAACATTATGGGACATGGTTTTTTAAAATTCAGAGCTTTCAGGATAATGGGTTTTCAAATAAGAGATCCCATATATATATACAACCTAGCCAGACAGTATATGATATTTCATAAAAACTTCAAGCACTTAAGGTGGCCATATATGAATTGATATTTTCCTGATTTGCACACCTTTAGGTTTTAGGCTGATCAAATAGTTTGGCTCTCCGGCCATACAGGAGACACAGGACATCTAGGCAAGGACTGCATGAGCTAGCCAATGTGGCCCTTGCCTCACATGGATTTTTAAACCTGCACAATCTATATCTGGAACTTTTTCAGTCAGATTTTGTTTGAGTAGGCCAGTTGAAGGTCCCCATACACAGAAAGAAAAATCTGCCCATGTATGGCCACCTTAGAGATTTTTGGGGTAAATGTGAAAGCTAGATACATGTAGTAGTTTATGGAACATATTGCTTAAAGCCTTAGCGATTTGGTGTATTGGAGAGGAATTTACAATTTAGACAGTTATTTGTCAATGAAATTTCTAATATAATAAAAATCTAAAGTTTGCACCCATCTAGTTTCTGATAGCAACCAATCAAATATATGGATGCACCAAATCCAGGATTCGGTTTGGGATTCGGTCTTTTCCAGCAGGATTTGAATTCGGCCACATCCAAGTGCCTGGCTGGATCGAATCTGAAAAATCACGTGACTTTTCATCACACAAGTTTGCACAGTTCTTTTTGCCACTTCTTATTCCTGATTTGCATATGCAAAATCTTTTACGAACGATTCGGGATTCTGCCGAATCCCACAATGTGCATTTTGAGACAGCTAAACGGTAAATGATACCTACGCAGCTACCTGCTATGCCTAGACAAGTAGCAAACTTTAAACCATTAATTACACTGCCCCCTGCAATCTAATCTGTTTTTTTTAGTGGTATTAACATTTTATCAGTTAATTGGGAGTTTTGCCACTGCACAGAGAAGCGATTTATTCAAACTGTAGCTGCAAGCACAGGTTAAATTACGTTGTTTTAGTTTTATGTTCCAAAAGTATGTCCTTCCATATGAATACATACTTGCAAGTGTCTGTTGCTCCTTAGAATTCTATACTGTTTTTAAATCTGCCAGACCACCCAGTGTGATTGAATTCCCTAATTCCTGAAAAAGAACAATGTTGCCTTTGAGTAGTTTGCCCAGAAAAACAAATAAACCTATATTGATTTTATACATATATAATTTCTACATAAGAATAGTTTTATTTTTATAACTCGTTTCAGTTTATGAAACTATTTCACAGAAAATGAGATGCCTTAAGGCTTCCTGATGTTACATTTGCACAGTGAGCACTAATTAATTTTAATATCTGAATTAAAATTATTTCTACATAAGTTCAGATGTTAACAAAATAATCAAAATCAAACTGTGTGCAAGTCCCCTTGGGGGTGACGGAAACATCAAAACAAAAAATGAAGCATTAATCTCAGTTAAAAGAAAAATATTTAAATATCGTTTACCTCAATTGGTTGCTGGTTTATTACTTGGGGAGGCATTGTTTGTGACTCTCAATGCCAACATCACCATCAGTATTCCCATGGTGCACCAGTCATCACTGTTTGGTTGCCTGCCATTGACATCAATAGCAATTGGGGTTGGCACATTTTTTTTGTTGTAATTTATAGTTTTTTCTTTATTTTTTTTTGTGAATAAAAAAAAAAACCCATTACAGAAAGGGTTTGTATGTGCATTCTTAAATAGTCTAACTAAGTGGAGACTAATAACTAATAACAGTCACCCTTTGCTGATAGGAGGATTTGTCAAGTGGTGATAAATTGATACAAATTGCCTCCAGGTTCATATTTTTGAGATGAGGCTGGTGCACTTGCAAAGAGCAAGCATGATTGCATTGCATTTATTAAAGAGCCCTCTGGTTTCAACAAATTGTATTTATAGTGCATAATCCATTCTACAAGATTGCAGGCGATATTAAAGCCTTAAAGGTGAAGGAAAGGTTAAAACTAAGTAAACCTTATCAGAAAGGTCCATCTTAATATACCCGTAAACCCCCAAATAGTGCTGCTCTGAGTCCCCTATCAAAAGGAGCACTGCATTTCTTTCCTTCTATTGTGGGCTTATGTATCAGACTTCCTGCCTTCAGCTTAAACCTCATTGCCCTGGGCAAGAGCATGCTCAGTTTGCTTCTCTTCTTCCCCCTCCCTTCTCTGCTGTAATCTGAGCCCAGAGCAGGGAGAGACTCAGGCAGGAAGTGATGTCACACCATGTTAATACTGCAGCTCCTATCCTAAACAAACAGAGAGTTTCTAGAGCTTTTTACTCAGGTATGGTAAAACATTCTACAGAATAAATATAGCATTCTAGCTTGCACTATTGCAGCTAGTCTATTGGCAATAAAATGCCTCTGTAGCTTTCCTTCTCCTTTAAAGGAAAACTATACTCCTCACACAATGTAGGTCTCTATAAAAATATATTTCATAAAACAGATCATATGTAAAACCCTGCTTCATGTAAATAAACCATTTTCATAATAATATACTTTCTTAATAGTATGTGCCACTGGGTAATCCTAAATAGAAAACTGCCATTTTAAAAAATAAGGGCCACCCCCTGGGATTGTATGATTCACTGTGTACACGAACATACCAAACAAACTATACTTGTTAGTTCACATGAGTCAATTAACAGACAGAGTTATGTCTTTTGCTTCCACCCTTCTTCCTGTTACAGTTAGAGTTGTAGTATTTCTGGTCAGGTGATCTCTGAGGCAACTCCGAGACTATCACCAAATGGTGGTTCAAGGCAAGAGATGTAAAAGGGCAATATTTACTTAAATATATATTCCAGTTTGATAAGATTCTTTAATATGCCACTTAATATGATATAAACTGTTGTCCAAGTATTCCTTTTCGGGTATAGTTTTCCTTTAATAACAATCACCAGTAGCACACAGGCCTAGTAAATTATTAGAAAATATACCTTCTTGGTTGGAGAGGAATTGTTCTTGAGTTTTACATGCTTTGGCATGTGAGGGCGGATCTGAGGGAGATTCTTGTATGAACTTGTTTAGCAGTAGCAAGGTGTTCAGGAGTCATATATAGTTATAGTACTGTAGCAGAGCACAGTCTATACAAGCTTTTTTCACTATAGGTAGATTTTTTTGCTTCCTTTTGGTTCCCTTTGAAGAAAGAAGTAGGAACGTTCCTTAGGCAGATTAGTTCTGACATGTGTTTCTACAAGCCTCACAAATCTAGGAATCATAAAATGTGTGCCTTTTGGTTATTCTTCTCTATGCCCCAGTGTTTCTGACACTCAGTACGTGTGAATACTAGAAAGCAGACATTAATGCTTATACATAAGAGCCAGAGCTTGCTTACTGATGTTCTCTGCCAAGGTATTTTGAAGTTCATCTTGAAGTTAATGGTTTGAATTTTATATAATGCACTATTCTTAGCATCTTTTCACTTGGTCTTCATTTTTTTAGTAGTTTTTTTATTTATTTGCCTTCTTCCGATGCTTCTCTTATGGGTCTCTGCTCCCTGCAGTCCAAAGACAATTTCTCTGTAAGGCAACAATTCTGTTGTTTCTTTTTATTACCTATAGTTCTATTCAAGCCCTCTCCTATTCATATTCAAGTTTCTTTTTCAAACCTACACTAAACCCAATATGTACCACCTCTAAACTGAATGTAACAGAAGGCTTTACACTTAGGCAGGGACTCCTGACTGTAGAACATATTATCTGGATATGTTTAAGATGCAATATGAACTTCAGTAAGATCCTTGTACTTAAAATAGTTTTACTAAAGCAACAATATTCTATTTTTATACTACAGATGATCTCAGCTGGACTTTTTTAATGGAGTAGGCCTAGCTGATTTAATAAAATGTCCATAAAATTCAATTTAATAAACAAGAAGAATGCATAATATACTTTTAGCAAGAGATACATTAAAGAATAGGTATCAGTTTCAGAATACCATTGGTGAAAGCAGTACAAATTGTTATAAACTGGATTAAATGAATCTGGGACCCAGATAAAGTGGAAGCAATAGTTTCTGAATCCTGCAAGCATAAAGTAAGCACTGTCATAATTCAATGCTTGACTTCACCTGATTGATATATAACTACCATTAATGTAATTAGCATACCTTAAATATGATATTTGTAGACACAGGTCGACTTTCCCTTTAATAAATGTGTTGGGTTAAAAGGCACCTTTTATTTCATGTTTATTAAATAAAAGCATGCTGAATACAGAATTTATTCCCTTGGCTTCTATCCCTGTAGTATTTTCGTTCTTCAACACTTACTGGCAATTCATCAAGGAAACTGGATTTTATTTTGTCTAGTACTGTCCAGTCTGAGTTTTTTTTTTCTTTTTTTTTTGGAATGAAATCTCATGTGTGTTCAGTTAAAGGCACTTTTCTTGAATTATTCTGTCTTTTGTTACACACCTTCACTTGAGTAGTGTGTGGCCTCTGTGCCCTATGAATTTTCTGTAAGCCGTGTGGAAAAATAGTTTCTGTTTTGCCTATTTTTTAAGGGTTAGTTCACTTTTAAGCTAACTTTTAGTATGTTAAAGAACGACCCATTCTTAAAAACGCCTTATTCTTATGGTTTCTGAATTATTTGCATTCCTCTTCTGCCTCTTTCCAGTTTTCAGGATATCTGACCCTGGCTGCCAAAAGACTATTGCTCTGTAAGGCTGCACTATTACTGTTATTACTTATTAATATTAATTATTTATCTTTCTATTCAGGTCCTCTCCTATTCAGGTCCTCTCCTATTCATATTCCGGTCTCTTGTTTAAATAACTTGGAGATAGCTGCATGAAATACATGACCAGAGAGCTGCTGAACAATATAATAAATAATTAAGAAACCACAAAAAAAAAAAAAATTAAAAATGAAGACCAATTGCAAATTGTCTCAGAATACCACTGTCTACAGCATATTAAAAGTTAATTTAAGGTTGACTACCCCTTGAAAATTTTGCACTGTGTGTATGCTGCATGCTCTTGTATAACAACCCGTACAACCTTATAACAAATGGGATATTGTTGTATGCATCTGCTAAACCAATATACACCCTGAGGCTCCTACTTCATTTGCACTGGGTCAAAGAGCCGAGTACTGACCATTCCTCCACAAGGCAGGTTTTGAGGTCCTAGGTCCCTTACATAGGCTCAGTGAAGTTTATTCTACACCCTTAAATTGTTATATTTCCAATTCCCACAATTTCCCTTAGTTTTCTGTGGGAGACATTCAGTATATTTGTATATAATGCCCTGCTGTAATTTTTTCAAATACGTCATGTACGCATTACTCAAAGTACTCTCGTTACATGTGAGGGTTCAGTTTTAAGTGCTGGAAGGGTCTGGTAGTGCTGCTAAAAAACATAAACTACATTCTACCTTTCAAACTGGTATAGAAAAGAAATTATGAACCTAATTTGGTATATAAAAGACTAATTAAATCTTAAATCAAACTACTGGTTGTGTCACTAGTGGTTGTGTCAAATCGTTCATGCATGTTAAATGAATGTGATGCTGACGCATGAGGTAGTTGACCCCAGTTTTCACTCCAGGGTCAGTATCAATCAAATACAAAGTGACTTTTCTCAAAAGGCCACATTTGACATTTGAACCATATCAGCGCCAAAGTAACATTTTCTGCTTTTCACTGTACATTGGCCCTTTTCTGTGCTAGCTTATGCAAAGTAGCACTCAAATCAATGATATAACATTCAGTTACCCATAGATGTGACCTTTTTACTTGTTACTTTCAGTTCTACATTATGCTATGCAAGGCCAAAAAATACAGAGAAGGCCAGTTTGGTGTTTAAAATTGCATTTCAGTGCTTCCTTAGTACAGGTATGGGATCCAGTATTAAACCCATTATCCAGAAAGCTCTCAATTACAGAATGGTTGTCTCCCATAGACTCCATTTTATCCAAATAATTACAATTTTTAAAAATTATTTCCTTTTTCACTGTAGTAATAAAACAGTACCTTGCACTTGATCCAAACTAAGATATAATAAATCCTTATTGGAAGCAAAACCAGTCTATTGGGTTTAGTTAATGTTTACATGATTTTCTAATAGAATTTAGGTATGAAGATCCAAATTACAGAAAGATCCATTATTATTTTTCAACCCAATTTAACTATGTAACTATCCGGAAAACCCCAGGTCCCGAGCATTCTGGATAACAGGTTCTATACCTGAACTCAAGTGTGATTCGCTTATAGCATCTTGATTTATTGTAAAGTGGTATGGAGCTTCCTTGTTTTAGATAAATATAGCAGGGTGGGTGCCCTATAGTAATTAACACACGTGTGCCACCCTCGCTTTACTCCCAGTATGGTCAAGTGGATAGAGGTAAGACCCTAATCATCCAAGGTCCTTGTAGAAATCACCTCAGTGTGTCCCAGAAGCTGTAAAACAGGCTTTTATATGCTGAATAATTTGCTGTGATTTATTGTAAAATATAAGAATCACCAAGGAGCTCCATCACCACACAAAAGTTGGAGGTTGAAGGCCAAGTCTGTATATTGTACAACAGGGGTATATTATTTATTATAATACACACTCTTCAGTGAATAGTGTGACAGGAATAACATCATAGGGTACCGATTAAGATTAAATTACATTTATATAGTGAATAAAGTACCCCCTCTGGTAAAATATAAGGGTATTATAAGTTACCGTGGAGTTTCACGACCATATAAAAACACGAGGCCAAAGGTCGTGTTTTTATACAGGTCATGGAACTCCGAGGTAACTTCTAATATCCTCATATTTTGCAACTGGCAGTACTTTATTAATTATAATACACAAGTTTCAGTGAGTCATGTGACAGAAATTACATCAGAACTCACCGTTTATAAGGATATAATTTACAAGCGATTCATAGCTTTTGTGTATTATAAGGATATCATTTACAGAATATCTAACCCTAATATAAGTAACACCTGGTAGAGTCATCCTTTTAACTTGCAGGCATGGCTCTTCTTTATCCCCTGTTGTTTTTAGTTAAGTTTTCTGTATAAGGTACCTCATGTTTAATCTAATGCTTATCAGGCCCTTAGTGCTGCTTTTAGTTTTACTGAGCTCACTGTTACCCCCTTGTAATACATACGTGATTATCTTTAAGTGCTCTAAATTTACAAATGTATTCATTGGGGGTCTAATATGTGAGGGGAAATATCATTGACATCTGACAATTTAAACATCTTCCTTTTTTAGGGGGAGTATTCCCAAAAGATTTCTCAGTCCTGTTGACAGTCAAGCCCAAGAAGGGTCTGCAGTCATTCCTCCTTTCCATTTACAATGAAAAAGGTACACAGCAGCTTGGAGTGGAGGTTGGAAGGTCCCCTATCTTTATATATGAAGATCATCTAGGAAAACCTACCCCTGACGAGTATCCCACTTTTAGCTCTGTTAACATTGCAGATGGCAAGTAAGTAGTTCTTGTGCATAATCTGGAATGTGTCTTTTTTGTTTTTGGGACTGTATTTTCAATTAATGGAGAAATATTTGTAAATATGTATACAATTTAGAAATGTGTGTCTCTATGTGGGTCTATATAAAAATATATTGCATTAAACAGCTCATATGTAAAACCCTTTTTCATGTAAATAAACCATTTTCATCATAATATACTTTTGTATTATTATGTGCCATAGGGTAATCCTAAATAGAAAATTTCCATCCCCTGGGATCCTACAATTCACGGTGTATAGTTTTCCTTTAAAGGAGAAATAAACCCCCCACTAATAAAAACCCCTACCCAGAACCCTACATAGTCCTCCCTCCCTGATCCACACATAGGTGATAACACCAATAAGCCATCTTCTGGCTTGTCTGTATTCTTCAGGTCCCTCTTCCTTGTCTTCTGCAATTTCTGCCACTTTTGGCGCATGCACAGTTGCTATGAACCAGAAGACTGGTCCAACTGTGCATGCCCAAATCCGGCGCTCACTTCCCGAACAAATCCAAAGGGGTGGGGGGGGTTGAGTTCTCCTTTTAAGGTGCCTATGTGAAATGTAACCTTTATTATATTTTGTTTTGAGCAAAAGTGTAGAATTCACATAAAAGCTTTATATATATATACCAGTGGCCTCTTTGGCTATGAATGGATTTTGTCAAAAAAAGAAAAAGGCAAGGAAATATATTCTTAATGGTAAACATCTGGTTGGACGAATGTGCTCTTCCTTCTATTCACCAACATAATCTTCCTTGACTTTGCTTGCTGTTTTTTATTAGAAACCGCTGTTATGTTTGTGCCAGGGACCTGTTCAGATTTCACTTCAATGCAAAAACTAGCAAACCCAGTTTGCTACTTGTGGGGCTGATCACGTTATTTTGATTTCACTAAAGGTGCTGTAAGTGCCAAGGAATTCCAGATGCTTAATGACTTTTGAAAGCTGCATGAAACTATGCTTATAATAAAGGGCACATTTTTGCTGGATAGTGAAATCTACAACAGGCAGCTAAACAGCTAAAATATATTGGTGAATGATTATAGAAAAATCAAATATATCTAACAATGACATATGCCCAAATAGTCCCTTTGATTGGATGTTTGATGTACAGTCTCTATGGTCCTCTTCACCAGTATTGTTTTCCTGATTTCTAAATGGCATGAGCAAAACTAAAACTGAAAAATAAAATCTGCATTTTTATTAACTGCTAAAAATCTAATTTATTTTCAAACTATCTCTGACATTCCCCTGAATCAGGGCAACTTACTATTTTTGTATTTGGGTAGGCAACTGCCCACTACCAAGATGGACTCTGACACACTTTAAATTGGCAAGAAGGTTATATTCCTTTTCCAGAACATAGTGTTTGCAAACTTTCTAACCTACAAAAACAAACGTGTTCCTGTGTTTGGACCTCAGCCACTGTCATTTTCAGCTGATTGTCCCAACCTTTTGGCTGCTTCTGTGCTCATCTTTGTTTTCCAACTCGATTGAGGGTCTTCTTCAAGATTCTGTTTTGGGAATGGTAATGGAGTTGTGTCTAGCAGCAGTGAGGCTGGACTTCACTGATTACATTGCATCTCTAATTATTGTTGTTGGAACTTTTTCAAATGATTGAGGTCCTGGTGTTTACTATAATTGGTGTTCAAGGACCATTAAATCAGCCATTAAAGCAGCTCTCTGCATGAACAGGTTTAAAGTTCTTACCCAACATTATCCTATCCTGGGTAGCCTTGTTGAAGCTATACAGAACATTTGCTGGATACTGGTGGTACCAGGCCATACATATGCTGTTATGCGAGTAGTTTTAAAGGGGATATATGTCTACCAACAGAACTTGATATACAATTACCCAAACTGCTTTTCTGAAAAAATATTTGTTTTTTGTTTGTTATTTTTACCTTTTCATTATATTAGCAAACTTCTGATATCATGAATGAGTAACAGGAGCACTCCTATTACACTGATGATAGGCGTTGATACACATCCATTTTAAAGGGCAAGTCAACCCCAAAATTAAAACTTGCCTAATAAAAGAAAACATAATTACATTCATTACACATTTTCAATGTTTTTAAAATTATTTGTATATGTATTGGTATCAAAAGCAGTGGTTGTCTGACCCTTTCTATTCTCTGCCCTGCTAGCTCAGACTGTTAATACAATGTAAGAAAGGCAGCTGATTAGCAGACTTGTCTTTGGCAACATTGTGCAAAAAAGACAGGCAAATGCTGCTTTGAATAGCAATCATTTTTACAAATAACTTACAAAAGCACTGCAAATTTTTAATTAATGTATATTGGAAAGTTGCTTAGAATTATGTTTCCTTTTATTAGACAAATTTTTATTTTGGGATTAACTTGCTCTTTAATTTACAGTTATTGTATTAAACAGAGGAGGATGTGGGCTTTTAGGAATGTGAAAGCAGATATATTTATGTAAGCTTACCCCCCTCCATAGTAGTAATTTGTTGGAATAACCTGCTGTATTATTTTTGAAAGCACGTAAAGCATATATAGGTAAGATATTGTTCACTATCTGTCATTTTATTGGAAGGGAGTGGAGATTGACAGCCAATCCCTAAGTGAGGGTCATAATAACTGAACCATGCTTAAGTTATACTACATATATACACACATGGTTATTAATTTTCTTATAACCAACAAAATTCCAAAACTAGTTTGCATTAGGTATCTTTAATTTCATCTTTTCTTGTGAAATGTGTAATTTGTATTTGCGTAGTGGCACATGGGTGGAATTCAGGGTGATTCCAGCTCAGCAAACTGACACATAGGTCCAGGTGATTTTTATTGAAGTCTAGAAAGTAAGAATTTTTATCCTCCTTTGAAGTCCCTGAGATTGAGGACTAAAACTACAGTAGTGTTTACACAGTGGTAGCTGCACCTGCAAAGTTTCATATGAAAAATTTTGGATGACCTATAACTAATGACTATATCAGACTATACAGAGCTGTGTTCCCAGCCACATAATAAAATATGTGAAAGACAGGCAAGCATTCCCTGATCACTGCTACAGGCTAATTGGATGTGAAGCTGGAAAGACCATTACTTTTTCATAAAACCATAAATATGTGTGTTTTTGTTTTGTTTATGTTTTATATTTTATTGTAAGAATGATTATTAGTAAACCTGCAGTGTCATTGCAGATTTGAAGTTAAAATGGCAGTTCATAAATGCTACACCACAAATAATGATTTTTCCAACTGCTTTTGGGTTTTCTATTTTTTTTTTTTACTTTTTCTAAAACCAAAGTGTTATTAATGAATTTTTGACTGTGTCAAATTTTAGCAGTTAAAGGAGAAGGAAATCTCCAAGACAGTTTCCTGCCAACAGATTAGCCACAATAATGCAAGCTAGATTCATTCTGCAGAATGCTTTACCATACCTCTCTAGACATTGTCTCTGTCTGTTTAGGATAGAAGCTGCCATAAAAGCTTGGTGTGGCATCACCTCCTGAGTCTCTCCCTGCTTACTTACAGCTCTGAGCTCAGATTACAGCAGGGATGGGAGGAGGGAGGGGGAGAGGAGCAAACTGAGCATGCTCAAGCCCTGCCCTGGAGGTTATGCTGAAAACAGGAAGTCTGATACAGAAGCCCATGTGTACACAATAAAAGGAAAGAAATGCTGTGTTTCTTTTGAAAGAGGACTCAGAGCAGCATTACTTTGAGGGTTAACTAGTTTATTTATATAGAACTTTCCGATAAAGCTTGATTGATTTTAGCCTTTCCTTCTCCTTTAAGAAGGTTGATGAGCTAAATTCCACCACTGCTTCACATTCCTCATGTCCCCGGCATTAATTTGCATATCATTAATTATGCCTTACACCACTGCCTATATCTGCATAAATGTTGTACCCATTCAGATTAATTACTGCCTGTAAAAGGAATGCAAAGTAATGCAAAACCTGTAGTTCCCATCTCCCCTTCTCCACTTGATACTCCAGCTATGCTCAGTTTTTCAGAAATGTTGGTATTGATTATCTGCCAGGGCTGAGAGTATTTAATAGCTGTTTAATTCATAAACAATGAGATTGTTAAGAATGGAAAAAGTAAGGGCCACTGCCGCTCTGTTTAAAAAAATTGCCTCATACAAGACCTTTAGCTATTTATACAGAGGTTGGAGATCTTTCTTTTATAAAACCACATGGTTGCCATGTAGCCACTTAATTGAAAACAGGATTTTTTTATTTTATTTAAAAATACACATTGTACTATTTAGCGTAATATGTTTTAAGCAATCTTTTATTTTTCCTTGAATGCATAAGTTCTGGTCTTTTTTTTATTATTGTGATCGCTCGGTGACTGTACTATTACTATGAATCCCAAAATTGGAGTGCTATCACAGGTCTGTATCACCGTGTTGGTGCCAGGTGCCTTCAGGTGTCGGGCTC
Organism: Xenopus petersii; assembly: GCA_038501925.1. Taxonomy (NCBI): domain Eukaryota; kingdom Metazoa; phylum Chordata; class Amphibia; order Anura; family Pipidae; genus Xenopus; species Xenopus petersii. Next base: position 92,557,609 of record CM076679.1, on the reverse strand, counting down.
AGCACTGCCCAAAAAGCCCAAAAATGTATATCACAAAGCAAGAGACCTGCGGCACAACTGTTGTAGTTGAATAGGTGATTTAGTATTTATTCATCTCATAAATAAAACGGCAACGTTTCGGGCCTCCACTGGGCTTGATAAAGGGCCCAGTGGAGGCCCGAAACGTTGCCGTTTTATTTATGAGATGAATAAATACTAAATCACCTATTCAACTACAACAGTTGTGCCGCAGGTCTCTTGCTTTGTGTACTATTACTATGGGCCATCTATGAAGATAAAATCACAGGTATTGAATATTAATTTAAAGCATGTGTATTGTGCAAATATCATACTCAAGGACTCAAAAATAAGTAATTGTATAGAAGGGAATGAAAGACTGGATAAAGAGCGCAAAACATATGTAAAACAGACTCATGCTACCTTGAATATATTGTAACTGTATTCTTATTTATGTACAGTATTCCGATTTCTTTTAATTCTATGAAAACAGAGTCTTGCTATATCTACAGCCAATGTTTTGTAAACTTTCTGCTCTAAAATGACACTTTGGTGACATTGCCTATGCTTGATTATACAGGTGGCACCGTGTTGCAATCAGTGTGGAAAAGAAGGAGGTCACAATTATCGTAGACTGCAAGAAGAAAATCACATTAGCCCTCCCAAGGAGCGACAAGCCTGTACTGCAAACCAATGGAAAAATTTTGTTTGGAACCCGCAAGTCGGACGAGGAAGTGTTTGAGGTAAGAAAGGGTTAAACTTAAAACTTGTTAAACTTGTCCAATTTGATCTAAAGGTATGTTGACATTAAATGTAATTTCTGTCTGTGTTTCATACACTTAGGGGCAGATTTATCAAGGGTCGAATTTCGAAGTGCAAAAAACTTCGAAATTCGACCATCGACAAGGCCGGTTCGACATTCTAAGTCGAATTCGTTGGATTTTTAAGATCGTAGGATCGTGCTACGATCGTATTTCGAATCAAACGATTCGAACAATTTAATCGTAGGATCGTACGATTTCACTTCGACTTCTAAAAACTTAGCTAAATATTGGCTATATGTTCTAGGAGGTCCCCATATGCTATCATAGCAATTCGGCAGGTTTAAGGTGGCAACGTTTTTTTAAAGAGACAGTACTTTAAATATCGAATGGTCGAATAGTCAAAGCATTTTCATTTCGAGTCAAAGTCGAATTTGGCTTATTCGATGGTTGAAGTACCCAAAAATTACTTTGAAATTCAAAGTTTTTCAATTCGAATATTCACTTTGAATTCACTTCGACCCTTAGTAAATGTGCCCCTTACAACACTTACTAACACCTCATTTTTTGTAATACTTTTATTTAAATCCAGACCATACGCTGGCAATTTTTCTCTTTCACTATGGTTGCATTAAAATCTAAAACTTAACTCAAAAAGCAACAGTCACTGTCGTTCAATTACATATGTGATTGAGACAGTCCTTATTGCTCTGTTTGGGTAACCTTATCCAAACTGTATTCAGAAACATTGCTTTACTTTAGTGTGCCAAGGGCTTCACTTGGCAAGAAGCTGATTACGTATGTATAGTGTAGTAACCTGTACTGATAGCTGAGAGCCAGGCCATGGAGCAGGCCAGTTTTTATTCAGCAGCTCTCCAGTTTGCAATTTCAACAATATGGTTGATAGGGTCCATATTACCCTAGCAACCATGCATTGATTTGAATAAGAGATTGGAATATGAATAGGAAAGGACCTGAATAGAAAGATGAGTAATAAAAAGTAGCAATGACAATACATGTGTAGCCTTACAGAGCATTTGTTGGTAACCCCCATTTGAAAGCTGAAAAGAATCAGAAAAAATTAGACAAATAATTAAAAAAGAATATAAAAAAATAAATGATAAAGAGAAAAGTTGCTCAGAATCTGCCATTCTACAACATACTAAAAGTAAACTTGACACAGCAGATTAATTAAACCCATGGCTGGGTTTAGTCGATTATCACATACAGTTGTACATATGTTAAATGCATTTATTGCAAACATACCTTTTCTTTCTAATTATATATGCTATTGGACAATTCCATAATGAAACTGTCATGAAAGTCCATCCATCTGGCTCGCATGAAGCACTGTGCTCACACTCAAACCAAGAACATGCATACAGGCTAGGTTACAGCAGCCAATAAATGAACAGATTATTTTAACAACATTCTTCAGTAAGAAACCTGTTTTCTTTAATCTATATATAGTTTGGACCTGTCCCAAATAAATGTTCCTTTTTAGACTTGCATTGTTCTAAAATGATGTTCATTTTTTGGAGAGGGGGGACTTAAAACATCTGGAGGGTGTTATAATTGAACTCTAAGAATAAGAATTGGTGTTATGCAGATATTGGACCTATTATACAAAATTCATTGGACCTAGGGTTTTCCAGATGATGGAGTTTTCCTTAAAGGAGAAGGAAAGGCTAAAATTAAGTAAGCTTTATCAGAAAGGTCTATATAAATACACCAGTAAACCCTCAAAGTAATGCTGCTCTGAGTCCTCTGTCAAAAGAAACACCACATTTCTTTGCTTTTATTGTGTACACATGGGCTTCTGTATCAGACTTCCTGCCTTCAGCTTAAACCTCCAGGGCACGGCCTTGAGCATGCTCAGTTTGCTCCTCTCCCCCTCCCTCCTCCCATCCCTACTGTAATCTGAGCTCAGAGCTGTTAGTAAGCAGGGAGAGACTCAGGCAGGAAGTGATGTCACACCAAGCATATATGGCAGCTTCTAGAGCTGTTTACTCAGGTATGGTAAAGCATTCTGCAGAATAAATATAGCGTTCTAGCTTGCACTATTGTGGCTATTCTATTGGCAATAAACTGTCTTGGAGCTTTCCTTCTCCTTTAATTTGTATCACCATACTTTATGGCTGCTAAAAACATTTAAACATTAAATAAATTCAATACGATTGTTTTGCCATCAATATGGCTTCCTGCAGTTTAGTTAGCATCAAGTAAAAGGTACTGTTGTTACAGTGAAAAGGGAACCCATTTTTAAAAATTTGAATTTTTACTTGAACTTTAGCACCCCATAGAAAAGAACTGGACTCAACTCAAAGCAGTAAAATCAGTTCTGATGAAATTAAAACACTTTGGTTTGGAAATTATCATTGACAAACATCAGTTCTTTCATAAAACTTTAAAGAAATAGTTCAACTTCATGTCTGGAATGGCTTATCTAAGTATGCAAGTATATAACATTTGCAGACATTCTTACTTGGATAAAAAATTGAGACCTGTTAACTCATAGCCAGAGTTTGTGACCTGAAACCTGAAAGATTGTTATGCCCCAAGGGATTGAGCCTGCTTGCTCCTTGTGTTTTTAATTTACTACAAAATGGCTGTTTATCTAAACTTTGTTAAGAAAAGTATTCTACGTCAAATTGTCCATTTACAATGTATTTATGTATTGGGGCAAATTTAGTTAGGTCTGAATTTTAACTTCTGAAAGCTTTGCTAATCGTATTCATAAAAATTCAAAAATTTGTCTCAGCAAATAAACGCTGGCATATTTTCACGTTAGCAAATATTTGCCAGTGCGAAAGTTTCTTAGTGAATTTTCTCCAACATTACTTTCTTCCTAGTGAAACTTTGTTAACATATGTATGCTTATGTCAATTTGAATATGGTGGGTACATACAGGTCATATATATGTTATTAGTGATGGTGAAATTGCCGTAACTGGCCAATTATAAAACATTTCGAAGGAAGAAAGAAAAACAAGATCCTACCCTAAAACAAATGTGGCATGATCTTCAAATGGATAATAAAATGTCAATAACATATATTTAAACTTATAACTTTATTAAAATTTTATTATAATAAATTATAAATTATAGTTACAATTTTTATATTTTCATATTTTATGACTTTTTTTGAATACAGGATATGATGTCACTGGCATAGTAATGTTGAGGATATAACATTATCTTAGGTACAACCAGGCAAAGTAGACTTTGGCAAAAAGGGTAACGTATTGGAAAGTCCACACTTTGATTAATTTGTGGAATAATGAGCGAAAATTCGCTTTGCAAAACAGAGAGAAAGTTCTGTAGCGCTGAAGTTTTTCCCTAGCGAATTGTCTTCTTCACCTTGTAGTAAATAGGCGATGTTGTTGCGAATTGTCATTTTGACTAATTTTCTATAGAAAAAACCCACAATTCGCCCTTTAGTAAATGTGCCCCATTGTCTCATAAACCTTGTTTATTAGGGTGTATAGTACATGTTCTTTTACAGTAGGTTTAATAATCCAGTGGAAGTGTGTCACCTTAGCTACAGACTTTTCCTTTATATTACAAAACACAAAATGTGGAACACATTAGATTTTCACACTGTGAGGCATGGAAACCTCTTCATTTTACAGAAGTCAATGACTTGGACACGTAACATAAAGAATGCCTGCTAAGTACTTGTGGCCCCACAATAAGGCACATAAAGTAAAGAGTTCAGCAAACCAAGCAACCATGGCAGCTCTCTTTGTGCTGGATTTAGAGGAAGCATTTCAGACATCTGTATGCTACTATATAACATTGCTGCAATCTGGCACCCAAATGCCTTGAGTTGGGTGTTTATTATTGAGATTTATGAGGACCCACGTGAACATGGTTGATTGTAGCGAAGCTTTGGAATTCAGATCAGCTTCCAGATGGGACTCATTTTACACACGCACTGTGTAGGAGGCCGACACAATTTGTTGTACAAACAGTCTGACAATTTTTCTTTAAAGGCAGCTTGAGATGATAAATACATACTCACTGCTGCTTGTTTCAGTACAATGGCAGCTTTTGTTTTATCACAAGGTAAAGTTGCTTTATCATAGATGATTTGTATGTTTTGTTGTACATGAGCCCTGTGGACAATTGGGTGTATGTATAGATATGCAATGGTTAACCGGTTACCTGCACTCTTTTCCTTCACTGAAATTAGGCTGTTGGTATTGTATTATACAAGAGCTGGATAGCTCCCCTTTATAGTGCCAACCTAAGCATTAAAGCTGTTTCTCTGCCTGCGTATATGAAACAGTTCCTCCACACCTACCTACTCCCTACTGTGTCTGCACCCAGAGACACTGCATTGGCCCAGGCGCAGATACAGTACATGGTACAGATTTCGTTGCAGAAACGTGAGAGTATGCATTTTGGTGCCAAAAGCTTGTCTGTGTCTGCCCCCAGGCCAGCGCAGTAGCTCAGAGTACAGACAGACACTGTAGATGATGTCCGTGAATGTTAATACATAGGCCGGGAGTCAGCCCATGTAGCATTCTACGTAATGCAACAAGGGGACATGGATACGAGTTAAATTCACATAATTCTACTCTTTATGCCATTATATACATTTTATAAAATTTTCAATTTAGCACACACATATTGTTAAGGTGTATAATAGTTGTTTAACAGTTTAGGCTGGGAGATAAATCTGTTGAGGTAGGTTTGAGCAAGTTTCATGCGTTTAATATATTAAATTACCTCTAACTTGTTTACTGTAGATCCGGAATGCCTATATTCTCTGAAATGCAGAGAATGTTTGCAATCAGTTATTTTAAGACACAAATTATTAACATAGAGGCAGAACATTAGAACAGCAGGAGCAAGGTTATTGTGATGTAGCTATGTAATTGCATATACTGCTTAAAAGAGCACTGAACAATCATTGTTAAAGGGGCATTATATCCCCCTTTCAACAGTAGTTCATCAAAATGGTCTTACCTACTGTTTTGATTAAGAAATATATATGGTTTTGTATATTTCCTGCAGTATACAGGGCAAAAATCTGAATTAGAATGTAATATCACATTTTACTTCCTGATTCCTACAAGCACAATCAAAATAAATCAGCAGTCCACTGGCACGTCCTCTGTTTAGTGAATTTCTCCTTATCTCACAGCTTATCAAGGGAAGTAGCTTGGTGAAGGAAATTGTTTATACAGAGGGCTTTTCAGTGGACTGCTGATTTGTTTTGACCTTGCCTGTAGAATACGACTTTGCTCCATTTAGTGTAAGCTATGCTACCTAGAAGCCTCAAGCAAGTAAATGGAGGCAAAACCAAAGCCTAAATATGTAATGGTGGATCAAGTTTTAAAGGTAGCAATATTCAATTGTAACCCCTTTTATAGGAATTCAGTATATTAACTTCTTGTTAATGCTCATTAAAAAAAATACCCATCATTTTCACACATCATTAAAATGGTGGGGTAGCTTGAAGATTGCATAATGGCTCAGGTTAATTTTATCATCATCATCATCATCATCATTTATTTATATAGCACTGACATGTTATGCAGTGCTTTATTTAGTTCCTGTTTGAAAGTTTGTGCTATTAAGACAGGGTTAATATCAGTCCATCTGGAATATTTTTTTGAATGTCTCATTTCTGGCACAGATGGGCACTCAAGCTCCGTGCTGTAGAAAGCAGGGACAAGTAATGAGTTTCCCAGAGATGAAATTTACAGGTCTCAGACAAGTTTTTTTCCCTGCATTTGTGTCCTGTAACATTCCTTCCTGATGAGGTTTAATCCACTCAGTGCAACAGGGCAGAAGTAAGAAAAGAACACTATGCACATGCTGAATTTAAAGAAGGGAAGCCCACAGGACCATAATGTATATGTCTGAATGCTTCTGGTCTGTCTAGGACTAATAGCTTTCAACTAAATTGATTTGTTTGAGGCAAAAGTCTGCATTTTGTGGCTTTACAGCTGTTGCTGAATTAAAGGGATAGTTAACCTTTAAAGTGGACATGTCAAACACACAAAACGCTGTATAATAAAAGACCTTTGCAAATTAAATATGAACCCCAAATTATTTTGTCTTTGAAACATCCATATCTTTTATAAACTCATTTAAAAATGTCAGCTGTCATATATTGCCTACTTTCACTTTCCATTCAGTATTTTCTAGATGTCACTGCCCCCCTTAAAGCACCATCCCACCACAGACTCTGGCACATACACATGATTTTGTGGTGATACATAACTTGCCTTGTCACCAAATGACACCTGTCTGCTTGCTGTAACTGTCCAAAATTGAAGGAAACAAAATTTAAATAATTAATGTAGTGCGAATAAAGTTTATTTTGCTCAACTAACATGATAGAAAAGAATTGGGAATTGTTTCTTAAGGTGACAGGTCCCCTTTAAAATTACTTTTCAGTAGCTATCCAGTTGCTAGGGTCCAATTTACCCTAGAAACCAGCCAGTGGTTTGAATAAGAGCCTGAATAGGAGAGGCCTTCATAGAAAGAAGAGTAATAAAAAGTTAATAATGACACAGCTTGCTCACACAGCAGTAGCATTCTTGACTACGGGGGACAGTGAACCCAATTTAAAAGCTTAAAATAAACATAAGGAGAAGGCAAATAATTCAAACACTAAAAAAAATGAAGACCTGTTAAATGTTATTAACAATAGGACCTACGGAAAGTGAACTTAAAGGTGAACTACTCCTTTAAGAAACATATTGCAGGTTACTTTATCTTTAGATTCCCTATCTGTATAAGGGTATAAATACTTTTGTGCATCATACAGTACCTTCCTAGTATATTTATAGGTTAAAAGGGTAATGTGGAAAGCACACATTTTAGCCAAGTCTAGTAACCCACAGCAACCAATTAGATGCTTTAAACAAGTAACCAGAAAATGGTACCTACAATAGGTCACTAGATTCTATATTACATTAGGTTAAAGTTGAGTGGCAACGTATAAAAATCCTGCCCAAGGTGCACAGCATCCTCTACCGCTCCATAAATTGCATGTTGAAAAACTTTATTTCTGCCCTTTGCATGCTGCCTCAGAAATCATAAATGACCCCTATTGTCTTGTTTTATAAAGTATCTGCTATATATCTAGGTATATATTGGTCAAAAATAATTATTAATATAAAACAATACAATACAGTGCATAATATTTCCAGTTCAAAAGCTTTCTGGATTACAGGTTTTCCATATAATCTCATACCTGTATTAATGTATATTTCTATATAACCTGTCAAATCCAAGTTATAAATTAAAACTCTGAATTTAATCTGTTTGATTCCAGTAGTTCTGTTTATTGCTCCCCTGTAGTCCTTTATATAATAACCTATTCTGTTGTTGCTTATTATAAATAAAAATGCATATTGCACTACTTGGTTAGTTTGCTACCTATTCAGCTAAAATAATTTGTGGTCATTTTTCTGCAGGAGTACATCCATAGGTGGAGAAGTATTGGGGCTCATTTATAAACTTTGTGCAGGGCAGAATGGTTCGCACAGTGAACATATTTGCCCTGTGCATGGTTATATTTATAAAGCTGGATAAAAGTGTGCAAAGAGAAATTTTTTTTTGCACTGCGAATGTTCTAAAAGCTTTTTAAATATGGTAAAAAATAGCAAATTGCATATATTTATGCGCACGCTTTGATTTGGATTTTCACCACGACCTTGGTTTAGGAAAAAATATTTGCAAATTGTGAATTTAACTTACTGTCAGCACTATATTCATGCACAACAACCTCGCACAGTGGGTGCACTCACGCAAACACCTGTCTCAATTCATAAACAAATGGTAGGCCAGGCACAGCAGTGCAATATTTTAGTGTTTGGGAAAAAGCATGGGCAATACAACAGTTTGCAAAAAATATGCGCTGCGCAAACTTTGTAGATGACACCCATTGAGTTTTAACAGCAGGGGCAATTTTGTTTGTCCACCAGAGAAAATGCGTCAGCTGAGAAAACACTAGGGGTGACAGTAGATAAACTGCACTATCCATCACATCCATATAACTAATAATTAAAGGGATGTGGCTTTGTAACACGTCATAGGGTGCCATATATCCACTCATTCCAAGATATGAGCGGTACTTCCCAGGGCCTTTTCTGCTGTCTCATTTTCAACTAGTTCCTCAAGCTAAACCTATTGGCATGGCAGTACCCTGGTATTATTTTACTGTTGACCTATCAGATGATGCCTTGAACTTTGTTGCAGTTGACCTGTTCATAATGATACATGCAGGCTCCAAAGTTTCTGTTCAGTGTCGCATTGGAACTCCGTTCCCTGCAGTGTTTAATACTGATATAAGTTCTTGTGCTGTATGTCATCATTTATTTTCAGTATAAAGCAATGGCAAGTTATGTAGAACACTGCAATAAAATCTATCTTTGTGGATTAATTCTCTTAACGCTTACCTAATCTGCATTTACTGTCATACTGTATGTGTCACTGCAGATAAAATCTGAATGGTTCTGATACTGTGTAACATGACAGTTGAAGATCAATACATTTGTTGTTCTGTGGGATTATAGCAATGATGTCTACATGCTCCTTTTATTCTACATGCTCCTTTAATTACATGATGTTAATTTGTACATTACATGTTCATTTTGCTATCAGAGGAGGCTGTGCTTCCGTATCAGTGTCAACATTTTCATTATGCTATTTGTTGTGGTGCAATGGGATTTTTTTGCCTGGAGAATTCAGCAGTTGCCTTTGCTAAATGTTGTTGACATTGAGAATCTGGAGATGCATTTTGCTCTGTAATGTTGACTGAAATTCTCAAGTTTCCAGGAGCTATGTCATTTTGTCATTTTACATTTGAAGCCCTTCTGGTTTGTGTTTCATTGACTCAGGAAATCTGCTAGGTAATGTTGACATTGAAACTCTAGAAGTTCCTTGTGCAATTGTCTTTTGTACTGTTCAAGTGCTAGCTTAAACTTGGGCATATGGATCGCATAAAGGTCTAATAGAGATCATGTAAGAAAAACAATGAAATAAAGATGAACTATGAAATCTGGAGATCTCATAACATTCATTTTAATATGTTGTGATTAGGATGACAGTTTTGAGACACTAGTTATTGTAACCTTTTTAACATGTGACATTAGTAACATTTTCTTTCTTTGTTTTTTTATCTAGGGTGACATTCAGCAGCTAGTAATTAGTGATGACCCCAAAGCTGCATATGACTACTGTGAACATTTCATGCCGGACTGTGACTCTCCAGTCCCCAACCTACCGCAAGCCCAAGAACCACAGGTGGATGAGGTGAGCACATGGTATATCATTTTGATCGCTGCAGTATATATATATATATATATATATATATATATCTATATATATATATATATATATATATATATGGGATGCACTGAATCCTTCTGCCCAACAGAACTGAATCCAAATCCTAATTTGCATATGCAAATTAGGGGAGGAAAATTGCGTGACTTTTTGTCAGAAAACAAGGAAGTAAAAAATGTTTTCCCCTTCCCACCAGATTCGGTTCGGTATTCGGCCGAATCTTTCACGAAGGATTCGGGAGTTCGGCCGAATTCGGTCGGATTCGGTGCATCCCTAATATATATATATATATATATATATATATATATATATATATATATCTCCTATATTATCAAGGCATTTAGTTAGTTAGTGGTGCCATTAATGCATTTAAATACATTTACTGAAAATGTTTAATGTTCCTTCTGTATTTTTATCCCATTCATTTGTATTTGAAACTTTTTCAGTTCAGTGTTGCAATTATTGTGTTACGTGAAAACCTTCATCTGTTATGAAGTAGTTCAGCTGAGATGTAGAGGGATTTTTACCCTATGTCTGGTGGGGAGCGATCTAACCCCATGGCTTCATATGAAAATAAATTGATTTCTCATTGCAGCTGTTGCAAAAGAGGGAAGAACAAGAGGTCAACATATATCTCTCCTCCACCTAATGACCCTTTCTTTATCTGTCCCTTTTTCTATAGTGATATGAAGCATGACCACATCTTAATCCTTTACACCACTTACCTCACTGACTATGAGGTGGACCTGTGGTCAGAAGGATTTGGTACATAGAGTAATGTACATAGTGTATACACAATAATAGCCATAGAAAAAGGTACATTTACAGGGATTTTAAAACCCTGCCACAAGAAACCCACACACTGGGTAAACTATGTACTGCATAGATCTGCTGTTCCCCTCTACCCATTCACCAGTTGTACAGTGTTAAAATATTCCTTTCCAAATTTCTACTCACCTGCTATTTGCTATTTACCAACCATGGGAACAAAGGGGTACAGGATATCAAAGGCCGAGGTGCAGTTCCAAGAATGGAAAGCTGGCAGTGCAGATGTTGAGTTTTATAACAGAGGAGATGGGGACATGCCATATTGTTGAGGTGTGACCTCTAAGTTTTATTAAAGTCAGTTAAACCCCTACCCCAAGGGGCTGAAGGCTTGTAGGAGACAGTTTTCATATACAATGCAATGAGCCACTTTTTTGACCATGAGAAACATACAGTATATATAACACATAAGAGAAATGTATTTATGGTCAGTACTTCCTGCAAGCGAAAGATTTGTTTGAATTTAGAGAATTTCCTGGCCTCAGGTTATATTAGAAAAAAATTAGTGAAGGGAAGAAGGCCTTGTTGTTTTAACCACAAGACCCATGCTGCCTTTGTGTCTGCTGTGTGTCTGACACTGTACTTTATTCCAAATAAGAACCATGTGTTCTTGCCATGGGAGAGCTCTCTGGAGACTTCAGCTTCTGAATGTACAATCCATTGATACAGTCTTCCCTTTAGAGCTACTGTGTAACATGATAACACTGCTTCATGTGGAAAATAGGAGTGCTGAGATCATTGTGGAAACATTCTAAGGCATAAGGAAAAATATATATTGAGAAAAACACTTTGCCTTTGATGCATTTTCCAGACAAAATCTCCACATTGCTATGATTTGCAGCTCCTAGCACATTTGAAAACATTCAGCGCAGGAAAGGTGATCATTTAAACTTATGGAGAATATTTAAAGGAAAGCTTCCGGGTTCATTCCAGAAGAGTGCATAGGCAGTGCCTCATCCTTGAATATGCAAAAAATGATAATGAACATCTGGATCATGTAGCGAAAGGGCATATTTTAGATCGTTTATGATTATATTTGGTTTTTGGCAGGCCGTTTTAACGCCCTGAGGGTTTGTATTATTTGCTAAACTGTGGAAGTATTTACATATTTTGTATGCAAGATGCTCCTTCAGCTGGCTTCTGAATTCTTCATTGGTGAATAGCAAGTCTCATATCCATAACAAAAGAAATACATTTCCTGTATAAATGTTGGTCTGTCGTGTATTAATTCTATATGATAATAATTAAATTAAGTATGTTATGTTCCTTCCAAAACAGTTCAGGCATTGTTTGAGTGATAGAACAAGGAACAAAACTATAGATTCAGATTTTTAAATGTTAACCTGAATATGTGTTTGTCTTGACTATAAATGTATTAGTTTGGTTCTAAGTAATAGTGTTTCTACCCTAAGGAATGTAGATAAATCAAGGAAATATTCAACTATTAGGCAGCACTGCATCACATGAACATGGTTTTTATCATATTAAGACTCAGGAGCACAACATATAATTATTAGTGTACATAGTTATACTGTGACTCCCAGGATCAAGAAAAGTGAATGTTTTCAGGGACTGTTGAGAGTCGTGTGACCATCATGTATGCTAATGTAAACATGTATTTATTATTCTAGAGCTTTACGCTAAGCTGTTTGTTGTTGTGGGAAACAGAAGACACTCAAAGCTAAGAATTTAGTCCCTCTAGCATAAGTTAAAACAAAGATCAATGGACCCTCTTGAAAAGGATTCTCTCATCCTTTCCTCAACTTTATGGCTTTGTCTCATGACAGCTTAATGATCAGAAGAACATTAGAAGTAGGGCTTAGGACTGACCCATAACAGATCAGCATGTTGTGTGAATAAGATCCAAAAGAGTTTTGCTTTCTAAAATGCTTTTTCTATGCAATATTAACACATATATATATATATATATATATATATATATATATATATATATATACACACCTGTATATAGAAAAAGTGTGAATAATCTATTCATATAAATCCTTGTGAAACTGGCCCTTTGTCATACTATGGATGATTCTGAGAGTGTGTGCCCAGAAACCAACTCCAAACAGTGAAATACTGCTTGATCTTCAGCAAGGCAATAAAGAGATCTGTAATTCTCAGAGTGCCTTGTAAATTTACATCACTGAGCCACACAAGACATTCAATGAGATTTGTAGTGGGAAACCCTGCCAGGCATTTATATGTTTAGAGGTGTGTAAATATTGTATTGGACACCTAACACTTTAATAAGCATAATGCCAAACATTCTCCTTTCAGGTTTGCTTACTGTGTAGATGAATTACTGTGTTTAATTTCAGATTTGTTTCACCATCTGTCAATTTAGGCCTTGTTCACATTAGCCACTGTGAATGTAACATGAATATCTAATCCAACTTATCTCCATAACCCCAATATTTGATCAATATTCTGTGCCAATTTTTACCTCTAAAATATGAAGCACACTTGAAAATGTGGAAAAGTGTTGAGGAAATCACTATTATAAACATCTTCTGAACTCAGAGGGACATATTTATGAATGGTGAAATTCACCAAACTTTACCTTTTTTAATGTCACAGTAAAACCATGCTTATTTTTGAAGCTGTGTAGTTGGTTTATGCAAATATGTTGCTGAGTGTATAATTCTGGCATAAATACAGCATAAACGTTGGCCCCCAATGGGTTATACTGGGTCTAGTAGGTGTAAAATAATAGATTACATAATTTTTATCATTGCCAATAGTCCTGTGTAAACAAAAAACATACATTATTCAGTTTTTCCATAATTTTAATATATGGTACATAAACCAGCAATTACACACCTTTATAAATTTATCTCTTACTGTACAACTGCATAAAGATGGGATTTATAAGACAAGAACCTACAGCTCAGCCTGACTGTCACCCCATCAATGTAGCTAGTGTGAACAATTTTTTTTTTATTTCTCTATTTCATTACTTTATAAATTAAAAGGTTACTAATGGAGCATGAAATGGTGATATATATATATATATATATATATATATATATATATATATATATATATATACTGTATATGTATATCAATTTTATGATTCCATATAAAGAGGTCAAACTCATTAGGGTGGATGTCGCAAAAAAAGGGACTAAACTTCCTACCCTCTTAAAGAGTTCTTTTCTTTTGCACAGTACGCCTGCTTACTTAATACAAACAGCCCACTCCTTGAAAGGAATGGCAAATCGCATCTGTGATTCACTTCAAGACTTTTTAGATCTTAGCCAAGCACAGATGAGACCCTTCCTGCAACGGACTCTTAAGCTGTAATTTCATTGATCCCCTGATCCCTAAACACAATGAAACAATTTAATGTGTGAGCTTAATACTAACTTATTAAAAAGAAGAAACAAACATACCACGTATTTGCTTAAAGTTAATGAGGCATAACTTATATCTGTGATACTCCTGCTGAGTGCATTAAATTGCAATCTTTATACTCATGTGGTAACACTTTTTGTTTTGATATCAAGTGCTTACCATCATGGCTTTAATACCTAAAGTGCTCCATTCTGTGATGGACTTTGCATCATCCTTTCCTTTAGGTCTAATTAAGGATAATGTAAGAGACTGCACAGTTGCGGATGGATGTTTTTCTGTAACACTGCCAATAATTGATGCCCTTTGAGGGCAAATTTGCTTACTAACACTGCCTTGCCTAAAACCTTTCCTTTTTGAAATGTAGTATGCACCTGAAGAGCTAATCGAGTATGACTATGAGTATGGGGACCCAGATTACAAGGAGACTGAGCTTGTAACAGAGGCACCCTCTCTAACTGAAGAACTCATAGCTCAGACAGAGGTACAGTAACACTGTGTTATATATGTCATGTGTCTGTGTGTATTACCGGTCATTAACTCCTAGCGATTATACCTCCTCAGAGCCTGGAAGAAAAGGTTTTAACAAGCACTGTCCTCTGCTTTGTCCAGTTAAACAGCAAAGAAAGTGTGAACATTTTCTAAAGTGGGAAATCTGCATAACATTATTGAGATATCTTTGTCGGCTGCTTAAAAAAATATTCCTGCAATGTAAATTTTTATTAGCATGGAATGGAAGGGATCACATTAGTTTAGAAAAACATACCATAGCATTCACCAAAAAAAAAAAAAAAAACTCCAACAATGTATAGACAATTTTCTTAATATCATATACAGTATAATTAAATATGCAAAATGCACTTCTTGTTGTGAAACTTCCTAAAAAAACATAGATATCTCAGTAAGGTTATTTTAGATTTTATTCGGATTTCTGAAACATGCTAAAACTATAAACCATATTTTCTAAGTAGTGCTATGCAGCTAATTAATTGTCCCCATTCAGTTATTTTCAGGGTACTACACTTAGCACTGGATAGAAAATATGGCTTAACAGAAAGGGTGGAGCTTGCCCTTTATCCTCCTTGCTCACCTCCTCCCTTCTTTCATTCATTTATGGTTTCCATTCGGTGTTTCACCACATTTTTGCAGAAGAAGAAAGCCAGTTCCAAAACGAAGAAGAAGCCAGTACCCCCTAAATCAAAGGACAAACCCCAAAAGGTCACGCCCAAAAACTCATTTGCAGCTAAGAAGAAGAAGGGCAAGACCGATTACCAGGCATCAGCAAGAAAAACAATAGGGGTAAAGGTAGAAAAGAAATCAAGATCTTCAGTAGGGCCAGCCCTGAAGATCTCTGATCATGAGAAATAAAACGCCCTAACCTCACTAGATACCTTCAAAACCTCTGGCTAATACCATAACCTGGCTTTTTCTAGAAGCCTGATTTGATTCTCACAATTTGTACACAACATGGTTTGTTTAACACTAACTGTTTTTTCCCTCTCAGGCCAATGTGGTTGACTACAATCAATACAGTGAAGGAGACTATGGTTATCAGACAGATACTCCTGCTCTTACTACAGGAACAAATGAGGTATAAGGAACAAAAACATTGAAAACGTTATGCTCATAATGAAAAATTTTAATTTTTGTTTTCCTCAGACAGTAAATCAGATATATATTGCGTTGTGTATATATATATATATATATATATATATATATATATATATATATATATATATATATATATATATATACATTGTTATTGTTTTGTTTTTGGAATCAAGGATATATTGATTATATAGATTCAACATGGCAGATTCACTTATAAGTTTGAGGGATGCACAATTTATACACAGGGCTTATTTTCCATGTATTCATGGAATACATGGAATTCATAATCCATGAATTCATATATTCATGATGTAATTAGCTTAATTTGCATCCTTCCAGTTGCTATTGATCTTCAACTTGATGATCAAGAACAGCTAGAGGATTCCAGACATAACTTACCTAGTTTCACAATTAAAGTTTCATGATATCACATGATATCAGAAAACTAAAGTATTTGACCAGTTTCAAAAACATACTACATAAAGTGGGGTGGCATCAAGTAAATTCTTTTGCCTGATGATTTGCCTGATGATTTGGTAAAAAGAAACAGAAAGCCTGTTGCTCACAGCTTATTCACCTGGGCCAGTAAACAGTAAATGTCATGATTTAATCAAGATATTGTATTAGACTTGTGGCTCAAGAGGCATTTTAATAGTTGTAACCTATAGTGGCCATGCATAGGTCAATAAGTCATCAATGTATTGCTCCATATATGGGACCTGTCAACAAGTCTGCATAATCCAATAAATCCATTGGATAAGGAGCACATTGGTGCGTTGATGAGGTCCTTGTTTGACTATTCTTCATAGGACCCAGTGGATGACCAGTCTGATTTTGTCCCAGAAATTGGGTGACAAATCAGGCCCAACCCTGATCTGCCAGTGTATGGTGAGCTGTTCCCTAGAATAGCTGCAGAAGCACAAATCTTTATGTTCCAGAACACTTAGTGGATGATTTATTATGTGGTGTAAAAACATCTGAACCAGGCATCTAAGTGTAAAAAAAATGGCGTAAAAATTAAGTATTTTTTTCCACACGATTTTTCTTCTGCTGACTTACAAAAGTCTGAAGAAGGTTAAATGATGGTGCCAAACAGTTCCGGGCCAACCTGGACAGGCACCCTAGGCAGCCTGGCTGAGCAAAGTGCCCAATATGCGAGTGCGCATGCGTGGAAAATATGTGAGTTTGCATGCGCAAAAAAAAACGCGAGTGTGCATGCGCAAAACAAAGATACGCACTAGAATGAGAGATTGCACACATCGGCCAGAGCAGGCACCGGACTAGGAGGTAGGAGAGGCAGAGAACGTGCGTGCCTTGCGCCCCTCCAGCTTTGCGCCCTAGGCACGTGCCTACTCTGCCTACCCCTAGTTCTGCAACTTGATTACAATGTAATTTCTCCTACCGCACATCTGTAGTTTACTAATCCTGCAACTGGTGCTGTGTTTCTTCCGTTGACCCGGCCGGGTCCCTTAGCAACGAATGTGTATAGAAAACGGATACACACACACACACTGGTTAATGCAGTCGGGGAGTATCCTCTTTTATTCAGCCACCAAACATTCAACGTTTCGGGGGGGAACACCCACCCTTCATCAGGACCCTGATGAACTGCTTTAGCTATACAGGCATGGCTCAATTATCTCACTACCATTGAAGAACAAGTTGCTTTAAAACAGCATAAAAGATCTTGTAGCTCTCAGTTTGGGATTAAATAAACCATTCCATTGAAACCTGGAAGCATATTGAGTGTGTTGCATATCATGGCTTCATCATCTGCCTAAACTCCTCTATACCAAAGCCATAATAATTTATAAATTTACTTTTAAATGATGTTATTACAACAATGTTCTCTTAAAGTATACATGTTGTATAAAAAATACAAAAGCTCATGCACTGTATATTACAAGAGGTTACAGTTCATGGATGTAGGCATAGTGGCTTAGTTATTTCTACTGCTTCTGCATCCAGGTGTGAGGGCTTCCATAAGAGGGTGAGAGTCCTTGTCTTTATTAATAACCACACAGTGAACATTCTTACCTTTGGAAACTCAGTGCATCTGTAGATCTAGTTTTGCATTTACTGATCCCTTTAGCTATGCTATTTGAAAACAAATTTTGGAAGTTAACCAATTTTTGAAACGTTTGTTGAAAGTTTGTTTTTAAAATGTATTTCTATTGCTTGTAATTTTATGTTTGATTTGCAAGGTGAGTTTTGGAATAGAGAACTGATGCTAAAATGCAGGTTTTGGTACAGTGTGAATGATTATAGGTCACTGAAAATTTATAAGTCTTTTTATAGACCTATGAGTTAGCCATTAATAAGCCATAAGTTCTTTTTGATGGCCATTTCTGTAACAGTATGAACAGACAGTGTCATACAAAATGCAGACAGAGGGACAGCTGTCTCAACACAGTGCTGTTGACATGACAGCTGTAATGAGATGGTAAAGTTTGGTTCAGTGACAACATAATCTCATTTACAATGTTAAAAACACTTGTCAGCTCTTCTTGGGAATAACATAAGTTTAGCTCTTGGGAATAACCATAATATAATGCAATAACTATGCCCAACATTCTAAGTGAGGAACTTTCTTCATTTACTATTTCACAAGGAGTAAATGAAGGCATTTGGCTTAAGAACTCTAAGGTCTTGATTTATAAAGGCTATCACCAATGCTCAGAAACATGTTCCAAGCATTTCACGTATTACAATATGTTACAATCGGTAGATGGCTGAAAGTGTGCAGTTTTGCTGCTGAATAGGATGCCATAAGAATGCTCAAAGTAGCCAAACTCATTCAAACACGTTGTCACTGGCATTACATTTATAAATATGTCAATGTGTTACACCTTTTCCGTCTTTTAGGAAAATTGTTCCCGTTAGTAAGGAAATAAAGCAGAATAAAGCAGATTGGCTGGAACTGATCTTACAGACTTAATGTTGTTGTATCTATGATCATCCATGTGTTCAGATACACTTGTTCAGACTATTGGCCAAGCCAGTGCAATTTGATTTTATATGTGAATTTCTATCAATCAGACATTGTGCAAGCATTCACTAACAAACTGCTTGGTTGTCTGGTGTATTGTTTGCCGTAACAGTTTAGAAGCAGTAGGTGGAGGCTTGACTTGGCTGTTCATATTATAATATTTAGCAGTGGGCTCCACTCCTACAGAAAGGTCAAGGATAGGGACTTACTGTATGCTCTAAACCAGTCCCCAACCAGTGGGTTGTAAGGAAAAATGTTGCTCACCAAACCCTTAAATGTTGCTCCCAGTGGTCTCAAAACAGCTGCTTATTTTTGAAGTTTTGGTTGCATAAAAACCGAGTGCACTGCCAAACAGAACCTATTGTAGCTGCCAGATCCCCACGGGGGCTACCAAATAGCCAAACACTGCCCTTTTTGGCACCTCCATGGGCTTTTTCATGCTTGTGTTGCTCCCCAACTATTTTTACATTTGAATGTGGCTCATGGGTAAAAAAGGTTGGGGACCCCTGCTCTAAACTATCATGGCAATACTGTGCAATGTGTACTTTAGCATCAGTAATAAATATATCTATTCCAAGGTCAATAATCAACCTGTAAAATTGCTTAAGCTTGAGAACTCCATAGTTTTCATTGTTTTATTCAAAACAGATTATTGTTATAAAGTGCATTCTCTCCATAAAAGATTACGCATTATTTAATATTTCTCCAAATCTGAAAGCTTTGTAGCAGTCTTTTCTTAAAAGCCATTGTGACTTTTTAACTTTTTTTTTTTATTGTTTAACATTACAGTATTGCAGTTGGCGCAGTTGGGGAAATACACATAGGCCAGTGTGGCCAATGTTTTGTCATTAAAAATGCAAAAGAGAATGCACATTTAAACAATAAATCTATAGTTTACTTAAAACATAATTAATAAAATGCTGATTGCTTTAATTGCTTTTAGTTGATAGACATGTTTTCTACACCTCATTTTGGCCGGAGAGTCTCATAATGAAATAGGAACCAGCTTTAAGGATGTTTAGACCTTGCATTAAAAGCAGCAGTACTGGCTTAACCCGATGAAGGTGTAAATATTTGTGTGAAGAACCACAGTAAGATTAGTAGCTGCTTGCTGCTTGTAGCTGGTAAGATTTCTTTATATCCCATTTGGACATGCCGTATTAAAAGCCTCAGACAAAATAATTGAAACATACATGTGTTTCTAGCCATCTACAAGTTGCAACTACTAATCTCCCAGTTTGACATAAGCCTCAAACTAAACCTGGCTTTATTTTAAACAAAAAGAAAATGATCAAATATTTAGTATTCAGTGTATATATTCAACAATTCCCTCCTGCCAAAATGTGAATTTTTATTTTCCAGTATTGCTTCTTTGCAAGTCCTACTTTATATATTTATAAGACTGAGTAAGCCAGCTTGCCTTGCTTTCCTAAAATGAAAAGCCAATGAGCTGTCAATACAACATATTGTCAGTGTCTCAAAAATGCTTTGTCGCTTAAATGCACCTAACGGCTTTGACTAACCATAACCTGTGTGTTCCCCCTACTTCTCATATCTGCGTGGAAAGCAAAAACCTGAGGAGGAGTCCTTTGTGGAGGAATCCATTGTGGAGGACCCATTTGTGGAGGAGTACATAACAGGAGAGGACTATGACTCAGAGAAAAAGCTGGTTGAGGAAACAGAGTATGGGGTAAAAACTGTTAGCCCCACAGAGTCTGAGCCAGTAGTAGGAGGAGGTATAGGAGAATATGATATTTATGACTATAAGGAGTATGAAGAAAAACTCCCAAACCCTACCACACAAGAGGTCGGCCCCGGTGTACCTGCTGAAACTGATATCTCTGAAACCAGTGTAAGTTTTTGAACTGTGACCTCATTAGCTGCTGCAGCACAAAGTTCTCATGGTTTTGAATAAAAATAAAGTATATATAAATATGTTTTATCTAGTTTAGTTCTCATATTGGATATTTCAAGAGCATCCACAAATGAAAATAATGTTTTAGTTTGAATTCATAACTATTGCATATAACTATGATCAGTTCTCCATTACAATGAATATTGAAACTGGATACATTGCAATGATGTAGCAATGACAGTATCTACTGTCTGTCTGTGCTTTATTGAAATGTATGTGCTTAGTCCTACATTGTCTTTACTCGAAATAGTGAATATTGTTAGGCATTAGCATTCTGTTTTTATTTCCTAATTGCAAACAATATTACAGGCAGTCTCACACCTTGAGAATCTGGTATTCATAATATTTATGTACATGGGGTAAAGATCATATTTAGTTGGTATGTGACTGTTTATACACAGTATATTAGGCATCAATTCTTTATTATTTGTATTGTTTGAATAATTAGAGATAAACATACTAATAAATACAAAACTGTAATTGCTTTCTTCAGATCTATAATTACTTGCAAGCAATCTATCATTGTCTACAGCCTCATCTAATGAAATAATTGCCCTTTTGTTCTGGCAGATAGACATTGCAACCAATCATTTCTAGCCAGTAATTATGTCAAATAAAAAGTTAAATAAAATAAACCAACTGTACTTCACCGAACCTTTCTATGAAGTCCTGAAATCTTTGCAAGGAAATGAGGGTTGCTGATAGTCCTGTGTTTTAACTGGCATGCAATCTTGCAGGTGAACAATTTTGGTGGATATGGTGAGAAAGGCCAAAAAGGAGAGCCAGCAGTTATTGAGCCGGTAAGTAACACAGTGTGGTCTTTTATAGAAAAACATAGCCTTAAATTATTTTTTCATTTTCGTTAATGGTTGATGTGCAGTTGGGTTAAATAATTTTCCATTTCTAAGCTATATTTGGCCTACAGTATCTTTTTTGGACAATTTCTAAATACTTTATTTACTAGGAGTATTTCCATTGCACATGCTCGCGAAGTTCAGGTCCCTCTTAGCTAAACTGTCTCAGTCATAAACTGTTATGATGTAATTATTATCATCCATAACTATATAACTTGACAGTGTCATAAAGATTTTTGAGAATGCTATGCAGTGTAGAATTAATAGCTCTTTATGACGTCAAGTTTTGAAACAGTTGACTGACTGACTAGCGTAGGTGCTATATTGCACCAGGGCAGTTAAACCATAGCAATTTAAAACTTCAATTTACATTTCTAACATTTCTTCGTCTACTAAGTAGATCGGTATAAAACTAATTACAGATTGGTTACTACTGGTAACTGCACTGTTCAATTTTAGTAATAGAGCTCCTGTAGTTTATCTTGATTCACAATGTTTAGTTTTTATTTTGGGACTTTGCCAGTATTGTTTGACTCTTAAGATAAATAAACAGACCTCTTTTGATGATAACAATATAAAGACTGTCTGGGGAATGGATCAAGCATAACTATATTGCTTTTAGTGTTAGAATATTGGCAGTATTCCCACTTCAGCTCTTGATTATACTCTTCTGTTTCCACAACAAATACATTTGGAGGTATTGACAGCTACATGCATTTTATCTTAGCTGATTGCATGTAGGAAGTCACAAATCCACTGAACTCTACATTTAGTGAATGTTTTAGCCTTTCTGCTGTTTACAGTTGTGGTTGCTGCAGGAATACAATCTGTACAGCTGCTTTTTGTATCAACCAGCTTTCCATAAATAACTGCAGTGGAAAAGAACATATAACTCTTGTTGTTCAAGCCCACTTGCTTAAAAAGTGCAGTTGCTTCCTTTTGTAACTAAAATTAAACTGGCATTACA
The DNA here is from genome assembly GCA_038501925.1 of Xenopus petersii. Classification (NCBI taxonomy): domain Eukaryota; kingdom Metazoa; phylum Chordata; class Amphibia; order Anura; family Pipidae; genus Xenopus; species Xenopus petersii. The sequence goes on along the minus strand of CM076679.1, from coordinate 92,535,022 downwards.
TTTACTGTAATTGTATTTTACTGAAGCTCAGTGCATTGCTATTCTCTGCCAATTTAGAGAGCAAGTTTTCATTTATGTATACAGATGTTGGATCCCTTATCCATAAACCCGTTATCTAGAAAGCTCTGAATTATGGAAAAGCCATATCCCATAGACTCCATTTTAGCCAATTAAGCAACTTTTGTTATTATTACAGACAAAAAGAAAAATAATTTTAAAAATATGGATTATTTGATTATATTGGAGTCTATGGGAGATGGCCCTTCTGTAATTTGGAGCTTTCTGGAAAGCAGGTTTCCGGATAACGGATCCTTTACCTGTACCAGTGGTCTGTCTAAAATCACAAACTAAAGTTATGGTTATAACTAGCATAAGCATGGTTGCTATAGGGGTGGCATTTCACATATCCTGGTCAGTGACACATAATTATTTGAAAATAATAATAATTATTTGAGTATGTGTATAATTTTAGAAACCTATATATTTGTATAGCTTTTATTTTTTAATTCAGGCATTAGATGAGGTTTCCTTTCATTGTGTCAAAGTTTAAAGGGGGTTATGTAAGAGACACTAAATTTTCCCAGGTGCATTAAACTATAGCATCCAATCAGCAGGTGGTATTTACTGGTCACCTGTCTGAAAGCAATAATCTTATTGGTTGTTATGGGTTATTGTTCTTGGGAAAACGTGGTGCTTTTAATTACATATGGGGGTAAGAGTTTGAAGGATAAAAAAAGTACACACCAAATGCACACAACCTAGTATTTATATTAATTCACCATGTTTTATATATTTGACCCAATTTTCTGACATTGTTCACCTTATAAGGAAACATATTAGAAAGGTATAAAAAATCATAAATCTGCATTACCACAAGTAATTTCCTTTGTGTAATTCCACTGTTAATTTAATATGTTTTTGTGTATTTAGGGAATGTTGATTGAAGGCCCCCCTGGACTGGAAGGACCTGCAGTAAGTATTTCAACACCTTTATGTTTATTACATGCTCCTGATTTAAAGCCTAGTGCTTATACAGTTAATGTTTATTTGCGTTGTTTATCATTGCAGTATTTACAAGGAAGACATGTCCTACATTTTCAGTGAATGGTGCCTATGTTGGATTTACTCTCCACTAATTGTTTTAATTAAACACAACATCTATAGTTTAGACTTGTTGCATAAATTAGAAGAGATTAATTCCAGGAACTTTCAATTTGCAAGGATTTATTGTGTGGTGGGGGGGGATAGATAGGTAATGAACTGCCTATTAGGTTAACGTTCCAATATAATGAAAATATGAGACACAGGCAGCAGCCAATGAATGGAGGATCTTATAAAGAACTAATCTAATTTTTGTAGTTAACTCTCCTGATTACATGGGTAGGCAGAAAGAAGAAGTAAGGATAAAAGCCAAACAATGATCTGAAAGCATATCCATCCGAAGCTGTATTTATTGAACTCATGTTAAACTGGGTTCCACGATGTTCATGTGTGTCAGTTTGATAAAGGATGGGAAGGAGCTGAAAATGGTTCCTTCAAAATCTAGTTATGTATATACTACACTAATACTCTGTCTTTCTTAATGGCTCTATTTCCACAAGATAGGTTACAAGTCTAAGTAGTCACATTTGACTCATATCTGCTGTTATTCTGTCTGCCATTTTGTTTATCAATTATTTTCTCTTTAGGGTCTTTCTGGTCCCCCTGGTTTGCAAGGACCTCCTGGTACCTCTGGAGATCCTGGTGAGAGAGTGAGTACATTACATGCTGAGCATATATATTGTATATATTGAGTAAAATTACATTTTTTTCAACACTGCTTTCTGTTGTATGTGTTAAAACTCCTCTCCCTTTAGATGCCATACCATATATCTCTCTTTTCATTTTTACATTTTGGGACAGAGTTAGTTTACTTAGGAGTGATTTTCATGTGAAAAATCTATTAAAGAGAAAATGGAATTCAATTAGGAGAAAAGTTTTTCTTCTCAAACTGAATCTGGCCTTTTGTATATTGTTTTTTATGGCCTTATTTTTCTTGCTGTTTATAATGTAAGGGGTAATCTCACACATGATATTTTTTGCTTTCTTGAGCAAAATTGCCAGGCCCCATTTCCAAAGTGTGGGGCAAGGTACCAAATACAGATAAATAGGTGCAAACCACCAAGTTTTATGCACTTTACATCTTGCCCCACACTTAGCACTTATAGAAATCAAAGACCAGAATAGCAATCAAAAAAAAGTTTGTTTTTAAACAGGTGACCAAGAAATGCTATCTGCTGATTGGTTCCTGTAGGTGACTATTGGGGGAATGTAATAAAAGTTTGTAACAGAAAAAATAATCTCAAGTTATGCCTTTGTGCGAACAAATTTGCCTTTGTGCGAATTTAATATAGCTCTTGCGAAACTGTTTACCGACCACTTCCGACAGGGGAAGAAGGTTTGCAAATTTTATAGTTTGTGCAAGCGCATAATAAAACTTCTTACTGAAAAAATTGTTATTTTGCACCAAAAAAATTATGACACCTTCAAGCACTTCTTAAAAGTGGGCAATGCAGAATTAAAATTTGCACAATTAAAATTCAAGAGTATTGAATTGCAAAATGCACATTTTTATTCTGATTTGTGCAGTTTTGCTCTTTTCGACTTTTATAACATTTGTGTTATATCTTTGCTCCTTTTATTACATCCCCTACATAGCATCATCATAAATCACTTACCTTTATTATTAATGGTTATTACCACCAATATGGAACAGGGTTTATGTTCTTTCTAATAGCAGGGAATGGTGCATTTTTAGGTGGCACTTATTTCTCCCCCATACAGAATTGCAAGAGCACTAAGGGGCACACGAGCGTACACTACCTTAGAGCACTTCTGCTCAGGGGAATGACTAAGTTTACTTTGCAGAAGATAAGTAATCTGATGCACAGTGCAGCATCAGGGAAAGTAAACCATCCTATCTATATCCATCCAAGTCTACCATAGAGCAGGACAGGGCTCTATTTATAAAAGGAAAAGAGGGTGCAAAGTACAAAAAGGGCACATTGTGCCTGTTTTTTTCTGTACTTTGAACACTGTCTTCCTAATAGTAAATCACCCCCTGAGTTTCTTTATTATAATGGAAAGCCCCAGCAATTCCTTCCTTTTCATTGAAAGTACTTTTTTGCAACCTAGGCTTATGCTCACCCCTATTCCTCTCAAATACGGTTTGTGCATACAGTATCTTATGTTTGTTTTTATTACATTTGCAGGGTCCACCTGGTCGACCAGGATTGCCAGGTGCTGATGGGTTACCAGGGCCTCCAGGCACTATGCTGATGTTACCGGTAAATTATTTAATGTATCTGAAATATATTTTTATATTTGTAGTTAAGTGTAATATTTTTACAGGGCTTTGTGTATTTTCATGGTGACATCTTCTTAAAATAGCATCATAGACCAATGTCTTTGTAATGTACATGCCTGGTCAGCTTGTTTATGCCAACAGAGGTCGGGCACATCATTTATTCCTATACTTCTCCAACTTGGGAGCTTCTCTGTTGCTTCCTTGCTGAATGCAACCTCTCTTACATTTAGTCCCAAATCTGTCTTTCTGATTTCTCTTAATGAGTGCTACTGAAGAAATATAACAATTAGCATCATAATGAATTATTGGAATTCAGTGCTTTATATGTGATTGTATCCAATTTTGCCTTCCAAATAATTTCTAACCCCTACAAGCCATTAGATGTTGAATTTGGAACCACATGGTAAAATCGTTGTGCTAGCCATAATGTAGGGTTTTTCCTTGGGTCACAATATACATTATCAACTTCTGTTTGGAAATAACTATCTTATAGTTTGTAAAGTATTGCCTACAGTTTTAACTTCACAACATATCATTACAACCTATGGGTTTAGGGTCTACTGACTTTGAAAAGAGGTGCACAGCTCCAACAGTTTTCTCTTCCCACACCAAAGAGACTGGGCTTGAAGTCAAGCAAACTATGTCCATACAGTTAGACAAAAGACAGACGGTCGCCTTTCAGTCCAAATGTTCATCCTATTGTATTCTTATAGTACTTCTAAAACACTCCTTATCTTCATAAGGAAGTCCTATGAGTTATACAGTAAACCATATTTAAACAATAAATAAAGTATAAAATGCCTTGAAAATTATAATTGCATATACATGAAGGGAGCAGTAGCCTTTTGCTAATCTTGTATCTTTATTTATTTGTTTATTGTAGTTCCGATATGGAGGTGATGGAGAAAAAGGACCAACAGTCTCTGCCCAAGAAGCACAGGCTCAGGCCATTCTTCAGCAAGCCCGGGTAGGTGACAGAAGATGTGTACCCAAGGCCTTGAAAAACAAAATCCATAAAGAAAGCATGGACAACATTCCTACTATGGCATCAACATACATTTAGGGGCATATTTATTATGCTGTGTAAAACAAAATTCACAGAAAAAATAAATGGTGAAGGCGTGTATAGTTTTGCACCGTGTAAATGCCAGATTTGACTCCATTATTTTTACATTGCTTCCAGCAGAAGTCACTGTAAGAAAAAACACAGTGAAACCTGGTGATGTGTGGTGTATTATCTGCTGTTTTTTTACACGGCATAATAAATATGCCCCTTAGTCTTGTTTATAAATTAGTTGTTTTATATTTTGTTGAAATTGCTTGCTTTGTATTCTGTTAATGTTTATGTATGTTTGTATATTGATATTTTCCATTTTTTTAAAGGATAGTTTCATAAATTCTACCAAACACATCTGAGACAAGCAAAGAACTGTATGGTGCTGTACCAAATTATGTTGCAGTGATGATTTTAAATATTATCCCAGATTGAATATGTAAAGATTTTGTGGGTTGAAATTATGTATTAACTGGAGAGTTTTGCTTAGTTAGATATCTAAACATTTTAGGCCACACCACAGATTTGCCCAACCACCTTGTTGCCCCTGCAAAAAAAAAACTGGCCACTTACTTCATGGCCATATATAGGACAGTTGCTATTCACATTTATCAGGTGACTAATCAGGTATTATTGTATTAAACCAAAGATTGACTGTAATTTCTTTCCCTTTCAGATTGCCATGCGTGGGCCAGCAGGACCAATGGGACTTACTGGAAGATCTGGACCAGTGGTGCGTTGTAGTTATCACTATTTGATCACAATTTTATTGACTTGGATGGGATTAAGGATATCTTTTAGTAGCAGAGTATTAACTAAAACAGTTTAACCAAGATACAAAGTAGAAATCAGTATATAAATTTGCATTTTTCTGGTTTAAAAAGAAAAATAACTATATGTTATAGTATAATTATTATAAAATATATTTTGTTGAATGTAGCTATTACTAATGTGTTCAGTTTCCGTTTAAAAAAAATATATATTAAAAGCAACAAAATAGGGAAATGTGCAATAAAATGTAATAAAAAAAATGGATTATATGTTCGTTAAGTTAATGTAGGGATGCAATTTAATTTCTGAAGCAGAGAAGCTGAGTAAACCTATTAAGTGTATTGATGCCCAAACAACCCTATAAAAATATTCCTCTTAGCAAAGGAAGGGTTAATATCAATTTCATAAAATGCAGACTGCAAAAACACATTTCATCAGCTCAAATTTAATGCGTAGCACATCATTTCATGATCCATTAAAGAGGACACGTGTGGACAGTTTAGCTTTTTGCCACTTTATGATTGGGCATTCTCTGTAATTAAGTATAAGAGACACAGACTATTAAAGCAGGAATCTAAGCAGTAATAAAACACTCTCATTAGGTTTGCAATGGAAACAAGTGTTATTACAAAACAGAGCCGAAATTGCATTTATAAACAGGAGTGCATGCAGTTTATTTACATAGGAGTGTTTAATAAGGATGAGGATAAACCATCCAGCGCAAGCCATTATTTTGGGGGAAATATTAATGTTCTGTAGGCAATGCTTTGAGAACATTGCAGCAGTAAACGATTTGTTCTCTAATGTGCTCCCATTGATGGAAAGGACCTTGTCACCAAAGATTATGATGGGACTGCTTGATAGAATTGCTTAGAGATCAAATGGTAGCAATGAAGGGATTATAACATTCTATATAGGATTGCAATACATCATTGACTAATGCAGTATCATAAAGGTACACATGATTGCATTGCGTCACATCTTAAGAAATAGAGCACAACTTAAAGGGCAGAAACTAGAGATCGTTGATGGCATTCCTATATAGATTTAAATGAAAGGTGCCAAAATTGAATTACTTAGCAGCTGTAAAGTTTCTTTAAACAATGTTTTAGCCCTCAGCGTTATTCTGAGAGCTCTTATCAGGATCAGATAAGCCAAACATTGCCTTTAGATTCCTCAGCAAACCAATAGGAACAGAATAATAACAGGGATTAAAAAAGGTTGTATAATGAGAACCCTTTAATGTGTGTTAGATTTACATTCATAGTTATAAAACCTTACCTAAGGCTCACACACTAAGGAGCTCATCTGCAAGAATTCCATGGTCCAACTTATGTGTTGGAGCTTTTGATTTCTAGGTTGGGCAGTAGATTGACCAGCAGGTGGAGCTCCTAATGCTTCACTAGTTAAAAGTTGGCAGGGTCTTTAGGGCTGGCCAATCTTTGATCAGCTATTGATATGTATGTACACAATGCATATGCCAACACTCGCTTACCCCAAATTTAGAGGCATTTCTGTAAAAGATGCTCTTCTGACTCTTACTTGTGAATAATATGCCAGGTGCATTTTTTGTATTTTGGGTGATTTTTTTATCACAGGGTTATGCTGACCAGGAGCACAATTTTAAAACATACTTAGGAGCACAAAACCTCTATTGCACCTTGCAATAACTGCTTGGGCTTCTTGAAAATAAAGGGAGTAGGAAGTTGGCATCATGTGGGCATTCTTTGGAACCTCCCTTGCTTGCTTACATGTCTTTCCAGATGCACAAACTGTTGAGCACTTGGGAATATGGTTGCTTGGGAGCACTAGCTGTCTATGGCAGAAGAAACACAGAGGTCCTTTGTGCTTGATAGTGCTATATTCTGCACTCCAGTCTAATGCAAGTGGAGCAGGGCACAAAGTGCTAAAATCATAGTGCTCTTAACTGATTTTTTTTTTGCACCTTTGACCCATGGATGTTAAATAAGCCCGATAGTTCCAATATTGCTTCTTTAGCCAATGAGACATTTTAAGATGTTAGTATTATATCATAGTGTATTGTGTTAATCCAGGAACTGGTCTGTGTGCGATTATGGAATAAGAAATTGAATAGGTTACACCTTTCAAGCAACTGGAAGCCATCTTAAAATGTTTATTGTGCCTTTGGAATCATCTAAAAAAAAGTCTCCGACCGCAACAATAATAATTATTTACTCTGATTACCTACATATTATGCTTCTGTAGCAGAAGCCAGCTCATTAACACACCTGAAGAAGAGCAGTTTTCTACATTGTTTCAAAGCTGTAACCAAAGAAAAAATCAAAAACTAGTTTCAATAGCAATCACAGCAGCAAATACATGTAAAGCAACAAAGACTTTTAATTAATGTAAATCAAAAAGTTTAATTTTAAAAAAAAAAAACAGTTTTGAGTGGTCATTCCCTTTAAAGGTTATACGTTGCAATATCACTGCAGTGTTTTAACTGGGCAGAGCGGGTCATTAGTGATACATGAAATCAGAATCCCTTTGTGAGTTGTTTTGCATTGTCGCCACCAGGAGGCTGTATAAATCCAGCAACTTCATCATGTATTGCATTAGTAAAACAAACACAGATTGTATCAAGTTTTAAAGCTTTCGCACAGATTTGATTTCTATTTTAGCACTGAAAATGAGAAGCTGGATCCCTGAGCAACTAAAGTGTCAACATTATTGCAGATGTAACTAAGTTTGAATAGATAATAATATGAACATTTATTAAACAGGGCTCAGGCACATTAAAATATTGTCCTTACCCCTGCTAAGCCTTTATAACGTACATCTAATATTGTTTCACTGTTGTATGATTTTTTTCTATTCCCTCGCAGAAATAGTTTTTCTCGCAGGTTATTAATGTGTTCTGTTCTATGCAGGGATCACCTGGAGCTGCAGGAATTAAGGGAGACCCAGGAGACCCAGGCCCTCAGGTAGAGCAATTTTAAATTTACATTTGTATTCGTCTTTCTATCCCAGATGTGCTTCCTTTGCTTTTCTTTCATTTCTATACCTCCCCGAGGTCTTCTTTAAGATGTGGTTAATATTCTTGCCTGCAACAAAATCTACAAGTACAAAATACAATAAATGTATTTAAAGTGCTCTGAGAGTTTTCTCTCCTGGTTCTGTGTATTTGTGTTACTGTATTTAGATTGCTTCTCATAACTCTTAACATAATGAGACTGGACCAGCACTACAATGCAGGAAACTCTCCCAGTAATGTTTCCGGAGAGTAGCTTATCAAGAAGTTCAACCTTGCATTATATGATTGTTTGTTTCCTGCATTAAGATTTATTCTGTCCAAAACATATTTACATATTGTCAACAATATTATGTGCATTTTAAGCATATTTGGAACTGGAGGAAGCAGCAATGAATTCAATTAAATCAACTTGCAGTTTTGGGAAGAAGACATTTTCACATACTTCTTTTATTCTACAGGGTCCTAGAGGAATTCAGGGATCACCTGGACCCATGGGAAAAGCTGGGAAAAGGGTAAGTTCTGTGAGCTATGATGACTTTGCATATTATGTTGAAAATTAAAACATAGTTAACATAAATGCCCCTAGTCTAGGTCAACCCTAATTTTGGTTTTGTGTGGTATAACAATACACCCCATGTTGGAGACATCATATTACAACTTGTTGGCCTTCTGTAACACTATATTGCATGATGACCACAATCTTGATAAAAGTGTAGTCTATTGAAATATTGATCTTTAGTTGCTGTGCTAGTGTGGCATTAATTTAGCATAAATGTTCTGGACCTACCTTCAACTACTTTTGTAGGTATTTTAGGTTATTAATCATCTTAGCCATGGGGCATAATTGGCGTTCATAAGTGAAAAATTGAGAAATTCAATAATACATTAATTAACAACCTAAGCTTTCAATGTCCTCTTTAAAGGGGACCCGTCACCCAAAAAAATTACATTAGTCAAGCAAAATGAACTTTAATTACACTATATAAATTATTTGAATCTTGCTTCTTTCAGTCTGGGAATTCATAATTATAGCAAGCAGACAGCAGCCATTTTGTAGACAATGTTATTAAGGCAAGCCTTGTATCATCTCAGAATCTTGTTTGTGAATGGGGGACCTGATGTCCATCCCCATGCACTGGTTACACAATTAAATGGTTAAGAGAACGGGGGAATATGTGGAGAGCAGTGACATCTAGGAAATGCTGAATGGAAAGTGAAAGTAATTGTCTGACCCGTCTCTATGCCCAGGGCATAGAGGAGGGGCAGGCATATTTGATTGACAGATGAGATTTGTAAATGATCTTACAACACTTTAATAAAAAATAGAAATTGGATTTCATATTTAATTTTAAAAGGACTTTTATTGTACAGATTTTTTTGTCTGGGTGATTCCCCACACAATTCTTACTTGACAGCCCAAGTTTGACATCACAATGAACATTGGTGGCTTTACTAAATTACAGACTCATGTATTGAAAGCTTACTGAAAACTTTGCATCTCCTTTAGTGTGTTGTTATTTATATTTAAGCAAGATAATTTCTGTCCATAATACCATGTATGTTTTTTTTTAAATTTTAGGGACGCTCCGGAGCTGATGGAGCCCGTGGAATGCCAGGAGAGTCTGGGTCCAAGGTATACTTTCATTTTTATGAATCTTGGTTGATAGGGTACTGTGAGAATAATGCTCTGTAATGGCAGCTCAGGGCAGCGCAAATATTAGAATTGCAATTAATATTTTCTAAAAACATTTTCACTAGCAGCATGTTGTTTCAGATATTAGAGATCCAGTATCAAGTCTGGAGGATTAGTGGACAAGGTCTTGTTATTGCTGACCAGTGACCACTCATGTTCTTATTTGCAGGGTGACAGAGGTTTTGATGGTCTCCCAGGTCTCCCCGGTGAAAAGGGGCACAGGGTGAGTCTGTTCTTTTGGGTGGAAATTTTTTTGTACCTTTTACTGAAAACTTTGCACTCGGATAAATAACCATCTACCAATTATTTAATCTTGTGTTCTTTTATATTGCCACCAGAGGATGCTCTGAGCCATATAGTTATACTGAAGACAATTCAAACAACACTTAAAAATATTTGTGCTCAAACTGCTGTACTCAGTATAAAGCATTTACTATACAATGATATGATATACAGTTATTCCCACACACCAATAGGGTAACTGAATGTATTTTAATGTACCCATTACAAGTAATATTATTATTATTTATCATCTTGAATATGTCATAATACTAATCATCATCATTTATTTATATAGCACTAATTAATATATATATATTTTTTTTTTTATTTTTTTTTTATATAGTTCAAGACTTCAATATGATAAATACTGAATATGTTATTCTTACAATCTACCTGAATCTCTGTTTACCTGAATCTCTGTAGTCATATAGTTAAATTGGGTTAAAAAGAAGACAGAAGTCCATTAAGTTCAAGCCCTCCAATCAAACCCCAGTGCTCATATACTGTATACACATACCTTTACAGACCTATCTATAAACTCACATATATAAACTATATATATCAATACCTATACCAGTTGTAGGTTATAATATCATAATAGCCTTGAATATTATGCTTGTTCAAGAAATTATCCATGCAACTCTTAAAGGTGTTCTATGATATATTTTTGTATATAAGATCTAGAGCAGTGCTGAGCATCTCCTAACTTCCCATGAATAGTTGTCAAGAGTTGTATATGTCTTTTTTCAGGGTGACAGAGGTCCTCAGGGGCCACCAGGACCTCCCGGTGAAGATGGAGGCAGGGTAAGAATGCTGACTTACAATTTCAATATTTTTTTAGGAACAAGCTTATTGTTGTATCCCTTTTAGTGTCTTCATTGGTTTGTATTTCACAGTATGCTATTATTTGTCACTTTATTCCTATTTATCTATAAAATGTTCTTATTTTCAAATATGTCACATATAAGGTGGGTGCATCTAGTTCTCTGCCAGATTGATGGCAGGCAGGGGTGATTACAGATGGGAGCCATGTCTGCCAGTTTATCTGTCTTTGCAATGTAGAGTACATAAATGCCCATAATAACAAGTACTGACTGATACTGAAGCTTTTCCAGTTGAAGAATCACTTATTGCCTCCCCTGTGGCCTTATTGATGCATACAGTTCATAGTAAAATGCATATATTGTCAATTCATATTATACATATCCTCATAAATTCCTGCAGATTGTAATGATCAAAGATAGTTTAAACATACTGTATAATAGTGATCCCCATAGAAAAAAACATGCATGTTGATTATATATCATGTTTATAAATTAGGTCTTCTAAAGTTGCACAATTAAGAACTATTAAGTTTAGCACTGAAGAGTTTTCTGCTTATGTATCAACTACATTGAAATCACAAAAATATAACATTGGACCACACATAGGAGTTAATATTTATATCCATGCCAGCCTTTGCTCTAGTGTGGCTATAACCCTGTGGTTATCTGGTGCAAGTTGCAACTGAGAGCCGGTGATATTAGTGAAGGCATCATTCCATATATCGCTGGCTTTAATAATGCAATAATGCTAAGGACTGATAAATATTTAAGTGAACTTGCAGTTGACTCAGCTGGTTAATGCAAAAAAGTGACTCAATCATTTCTCATGGGTCTTGATAAAACTGTAGAAACAGCTTCTTTTTTTTTTATTTATAACAGGGAGAAGATGGAGAAGTTGGACCAAGAGGGCTTCCCGGTGAACCTGTAAGTGATAAATTTTGTGCTGAATGCAGAGCTTTGGGTGACTACTAGGTGCTTTTCCACAATCTTAGTCATACTGTCACTGAGCTGTAATTTGCAACAGTCTCTGTCAGCTGCATGTGCTGTAACTCAGTACCAGGGTGACTATGTTGATCTACCTATGGTAGCAACAAGTGAAGATACAGAAAATACTTTCGATTTTAAGCACGCTGTAATCATTTATTATTATTTTTTTCAGGGCGAAAGAGGGTTATTAGGACCAAGGGGGTCACCAGGACCTTCAGGACAGCCCGTGAGTATAATATACCTTAATTTTTGTTTTGAAGATAATGTGTAGAAATGGAATAGTTTCTCTAAAGGAAAACAGAAATCTTTCCATACACACTGATCAGCCACAAATATCTGATAATAAACTTTAGCAGTCTGCACTAAGATCTTTATTTTAATGTATGCAACATAATATATCCCTTGTTTAATACCCACCACCCTTCTGGGGCAGTTGTATGGATTCTGTAGAATCCACAAGCACTATAGCTATTTCTCCTTCTCAATGCAGGATTCAGTTCCAATCCTAATACATACGAGTTTAAAGTACTTGACAGCTGAAAGCTATCCTTTTTTGCCACATGACGCAATTAGTTTTTTTGTATTTTACTCAAAGTTGACTATGCAGACTTAGTTTAGTTTTGGTCTGGTGTTCAGCCTTTTTATAAGATTTGGTGTTTGGCTAAATAAAAAAGCGCAGAGTTGGTCCATCTCTTCAGCAAATGTTATATGTAGGTTTAGCTTTTGGGATGCCCTGAAATCATTGGATTGTATCCCTATGTACATCTATTCAATCTTCTAGTGGCTGGTCTTTTTCAGAAGGATATACAAGAAGAATACAGGGCTTAAGATATGGGATAGAAACCCAAAAATTGATCCCCATGGAGTGTAGGTTGGCCCTTTTTATGATCTCTATTAATCATGTTTTTCTAGCTTCAAAAAGAATAGAAATAGGTGCATTACAAATTCTAAAGCAATTTTTGGTCAGCAAAATAATTTCAGTGAATTGGGTACCCTGAAATAAAGGTTAAAAAAAACACCATAAGTCAATTTATTTTATGACTGATATCCAGACCTAAAAAAACAACCTGCTACAAAAAACAGGCTGCCGTGGGATGCCTAGAGGTCACTTTTTTCTCATAAATATTTTCTCATATATTAGGATAGATGGCCTCTCTAACATGCCTTAAGGCCAGACCTGTAATGTACATCATTGCTTAACTAAAACTTGGTTCAGACCCCCCACATAGTGTAGCCTTGTTTATGGTCTTAAATTGCAACAGAAAAATATTTTTTTGAACATTGCTGTTTTTTTTAATTGAATATTGTTAGTAACATACCTAGTAACCATACTTAGTAATGATAAGGTTGCCTTTATTGTAGTCACATATATATACTATATCTAATATATACACCTGTATACCACTTTAAGCTAAGTCTCTTTCTTGAATAATATTCCATAATATTCTAGGTCGGCATGACATGAGTAGAAAGTCCCCAAACTTCCATCAGGCTTATCATCTTTTGTAAACATCCCCTAAGTTAATGATATCAAAATTCAGGGACAAAACCATTAGACAGAACTAGGTGAACGGTCATGTCATACTTGTTATTTCTAAACCTAAATACTCTTCTATAATTGGTTATGGTGAGAAACCACCCTATCCCACCTTAAATCATAAATCATTAACTAATTCTGTATGTACTCCACCTATAAATAAACAGTCTGTCCACCACTATGGTAGAACAGAACAAATAGATACACGTGTGTCTTGTCTTCTGGTCTCAGCAATATATTGCTTCTATCCTGCAGTCCGACAGTCCATTTCATACCTGGCACTGGCCTCGACAGTAACTTTGCTAATAAGATCAGGAATTTAGGCCTCCCCATCTTCTCTGTCCATGCCATAGTATGCCCAGGCTTACTATTCTGGTAAACTCCACAACCTTTGAGGTACTTGAATCAGGCCTGAGACACCTAAAAAAACATTGGAAGCAAGTAGTAGTGTAAAAGAACTAAAAGAAAGGGTGATCTCCAAAGTGGAAGCAGCATTATGGGAAACTTTTTTAACCTAGAAATTATGTCCTCAGATTCAAAAATACATTCTGGCACATCATCAATATTTAGAACATCATCGATAGTTTATTTTTTGTATTTTTTCAACCATAGTTTTCAGCATCAATTTACTGTACCACAGTGGGCTAAGTGCAGTTTTGCACATGGTCATCATTTTTTTACCCACAATGCAGCATTGATTCTAACATACTGTAATTGCAGTAGTGCATTAAAAATGACAGAATTGTGCTGAAAAATTTTCAAGTCCGGTTAGCAGCATAATTTCCAGTGTTCAGAATGAGAGTGATACATGCACAACTGCACTGTGGCAATTAATGCAGGCCAGTGTGGGAATCCGGAGGTGCAGTAGCTCAATAAATGTGTCAATAGACGCAACCTTGCTCAGTTTGGAGCAGGAGGAAGACAGCGGTTCTAAGTGCAGCTATGTATAAATGCAAAGAGCGCATAAGCACAAAGTAGAAGGTATAATGATTAATTCACAGTATTATTAACTCACTCACATACATGTGCATCTGTAACTCACATACATATGAATACACACAATTCTGTGGACCCTGGCTTTGTCTGAAACATGTCTCCTTCTAGTCCAAAACAGAGTGAAGATGGAGGTTTTAGTGCACTAGTTTGTGTCTGGGCCTCTCTGACATCCTAAATTATACTCTGATCATTTTAAGCACTGGAAAGCATAAGCAGTAGAGATGGCGCGAACTGTTCGCCGGCGAACTTGTTCGCGCGAACATCGGGTGTTCGCGCTCGCCGGAAGTTCGCGAACGTCGCGCGACGTTCGCCATTTTGGGTTCGCCATTGTTGGCGCTTTTTTTTGCCCTCTCACCCCAGACCAGCAGGTACATGGCAGCCAATCAGGAAGCTCTCCCCTGGACCACTCCCCTTCCCTATAAAAACCGAAGCCCTGCAGCGTTTTTTCACTCTGCCTGTGTGTGCTGAAGAGATAGTGTAGGGAGAGAGCTGCTGCCTGTTAGTGATTTCAGGGACAGTTGAAAGTTTGCTGGCTAGTAATCGTTTTGATACTGCTCTGTTATTGGAGGGACAGAAGTCTGCAGGGGTTTGAGGGACATTTAAGCTTAGGTAGCTTT
Organism: Xenopus petersii; assembly: GCA_038501925.1. Taxonomy (NCBI): domain Eukaryota; kingdom Metazoa; phylum Chordata; class Amphibia; order Anura; family Pipidae; genus Xenopus; species Xenopus petersii. The sequence goes on along the minus strand of CM076679.1, from coordinate 92,519,920 downwards.
GCTGGCTAGTAATCTACCTTCTACTGCAGTGCTCTGTATGTAGCTGCAGTGGGCAGCTGTCCTGCTTCTGATCTCATCTGCTGACTGCTGCAATAACAGTAGTCCTTGTAAGGACTGCTTTTATTTATTTTTTTGTTCCAATACAGAGCAGTATCAAGCAGATTACTAGCCAGCAAACTTACTATCATCTGTCCCTGAAATCACTAACAGCTCTCCCCCTACACTATCTCTTCCAAGCACACACAGGCAGATTTTTCAGATACATTTTTGCCCTTGATCCCCCTCTGGCATGCCACTGTCCAGGTCGTTGCACCCTTTAAACAACTTTAAAATCATTTTTCTGGCCAGAAATGTATTTTTTAGATGTTAAAGTTCGCCTTCCCATTGAAGTCTATGGGGTTCGCGAACCGTTCGCGAACCGCTCGCATTTTTGCGCAAGTTCGCGAATATGTTCGCGAACTTTTTTTCCGACGTTCGCTACATCCCTAATAAGCAGTTCCAGTCAATGTAATACGTTCATACATTCATTACTTTGACCGGAGGATTCAGGGTTACACTTGCAACCTCCTCTTAAGAAGCCAATTCATATTCAACTAATGTGTGTAATATAATGAAAATACATTGTCATGAAAGGAGACTGTGGCAATAGTGATGGCACATGGCAAATTCAATTAAATGTAATAATACTGACACAATTTATATCTTGTTAAATTATCAACAGATCCACCAATTAATTCCATATTTGCAGAAAGGCCTGCAGTATTGGTAGATGACACTGATTTACATTCTTATTGTAGATTTGTTTCCTTTTGTTCAACTATAGAATTAATTTGTCAACACCAATATTTAATTTAACTACATTGCATGAGTGCTAACTACATTGTTCCAGTGCTTAAGCATTCTATTGTATTATGGTCTTCTATCCATATATGTTGTATATATATCAAGCATTTATGTCCTAATGCACATTTTGTTCATTTCCATTGTTCAGGGAGTTGCTGGTGTGGATGGACCTCCAGGCCCTAAAGGAAACCTGGTTAGTTTACAGATCCTTTTTAATACAGACTTGGTATCATAATAAATTAAAGCTCTAATTGGAAAAGCCATTCTAAAGTTTATGCTGTCTATATATACAGATGCAGCCACTTTGGTTTGTCTGTTTGACACAGAATAACTAAACGCAGATATCCCATTTATCTCATTTAACACAGAAAACTGCGTCACAACATCCCATCTAATTAAAGCATTCACCATTGTGAACAATGGAGCTTTGGTATGCTAATGAAAAGGTTAAATGCATTAAATGAGTTAAGATGATTTAAGATAACACAGTTTCTTCAATTACCCCTGAGTCATGACGCATTTAACTCACAAATCCAAGTGGCTTCATCTGTATATAGAGATTTTCCTTATGCTGCATGTGTAGATTATGTGCAAATTATACCATCCTCTTAAGTTTCTTGCACTGTATTTGTACAGTATAAGGCATACTTTTACCTTATTGAATGCAGTCATTCCAAATAGCATTGTTGTTTTGAATAGAAGTTGGTGTCAATTATAAAACCCTGTGAAACAAACAAACAAAAGTTTTTTTTGGGTGTGGAATGAAATGCAATTGGGCAAGTTCCACCTTAGGGTGGACTTAATGGGGAGATGCCATATTTACAAATTTACAGTGTTTAATTTAACTGGTGGCAGTTTGTGTAAGTTTTAGTTTAGATGTACAGTATATAGTACATTTGTGGATTATAACTACTGATTCCACATTAGAATTATATATACATATACAAGTATACATGTAATGTTGCAGAATCACTTTCTCTCACTGTCATACACCCAGTCAGCATTCATCCATCATAGAGCCCTCTCTTTAGAGATCTTGAAATTAAAAGTCTGACTTGACTTATTCCAACAATATGTTATTGTGTATTTAGTCCCTCTAGATGCATTTATTTTCTATGTAAACAATGTACAAATCTTTATGTGTGCATATATGTTTTAGGGTCCTCAAGGAGAGCCTGGCCCTGCAGGTCAACAAGGAATTCCAGGCCCTCAAGTAAGTATCCTGTAGATTTGTTCTTTAAGGTTTTTCTTGACATATGTAGACCAATCTAATGGGAAAATCACTGAGCAGTTTCCTGTACTAAAGTGACTGGCCTTTTGTACTCTTGAGAAATGACTGCAGCCTGTTGTTTTTAATGGTATTTGGGCATTGAGACTAAAGCAGCGGTAAATATAAATTCACAAATTCTCCCGTTTAATGTCAAGTCAACATAAATTTCCAGTTGTGTGAATTGTAATGTCATAACGTTGGATTTATGATTTGAATTTCAGAGTGCGATATGTAATACCCCAACTGCTGCTGGGATGCCCAGAGTTAGCTAGCGTAAATCCATGTTGATGCCAAAACAATCATTTTTAAATTGTTTTTATTAGTCTTAAGTCACAGTGCTTCAAACTTCCGTTAACAAAAACCCAGGTTACATCCTACACCTGTATTTGCATTACGACTTCATTTTATTATGATTCTTTTTTTATTATCTTTTTTTGTATATCTTTTTTAATGTTAAATTAAATCAAGTATGTCAAACTCAGAAGCAGAGGCATATTACCACAACCCCCCCCCCCCCATTGGCAAAGACATTTTTCATGGGAGTGGGACTCTCAATGCACACCTGATCTGGGATACATGTGCACTTGTGTTACCCGTACTAAACTTATCGCCCCCCTTGTACTTACTGGGTCCCCTTTTAGGCTGGACCCCACTGCAGTTGCAGGATCTCCTCCCACTATAGTTGTGCCACTAGACAAAGGAGCCAAATGAAACTGGTGACATTCAATGAGTGCCACTTTATTTATAAACTGGGCTGAAGAATATTGCAGTATGGAAGTATATGAGTAAAGGAAACTGCCCCTATACCAAGGGATACAGACGGTTACAACTCTGGTGGCTGCATTTAATGGTAAATCATTAAAGTGGTAAAGGCCAACCAATTTGAGAACACCACAAGTGCCTCGCAAAACACCAGATTTATATTCTTAAATTAAATATAATATAAATTAAATAGATGACATAAAAACTCTTACATCCTGTTTTTACACTTTTATTCACATTTAAAACTGTAGCACGTCGAACCAATGCAAAATGCATATTCTTCTTTTATTTATTACACTTTGCCAAGTAACACTGTGCATTTCAGCTGTGCTGATTTGCCTAAATAAATATGTAAATTCATATAGACAGTTTGCCAGGCTCTTCTCATTTTCAGAAGGTCTAATGTAGCAATCAATAATGCTAGATGATTTTGCATTTTCATTGATTTAAAGGAACTATTAGTTAATGTATCAGTTCCCTTTTCTTGATTACTGCAATACACCACAGCCGGTCCCCTAGTGAAGCATGATCAAATAAAGCTGCCTTTCTACAAGGTGTCTGAGTCCTTTTCCAAACTGCTTTGAAATGTTAGTGTAAAGAATAATAAGGGATTGTAAGTCCAGCTCCTGGCTGCAGTGTGTAGCTTCAGGAATGTGGGAGAGTGCAGCTATACCGTACACTACAAGTCTGTTCTTAGCACACTGTGATGAATGAGATCTTGGGATATAATATTTTCTTTCTTCCCAGGGTCTCCCCGGTCCTCAAGGCACCATCGGTCCACCTGGTGAGAAGGTAAAGTCTCTGTTTCTTTTGTTACTTATGTTTATGATCCAAAAGCTACAGTTGTGTATGCAAATTACTTTTTAGATTAAGATTTGATCTTCAGATTGTGGCTTTCTGCCTATTGCTGAACTGCAAGTCCCAGAATCTTCCAGCAGCTTTCAGATGCTGCTGGGGTGTGCTGATTTAGAATCTTTGCCTTAGACTGTAATGGGGTTATTTAGCAAAATTCTAATTTGTCTGATGTTTTAAATAAAAAAAAGTCCAGCCAAACTAGAACCCACGATTTACCCTTATTTATCATTAAAACCCATGGAAAAAATTGGATTGAAAAAAATCAAGACTTTTTCGGATTGTCACAGGAAGACTGCAACTTTTTCAGATGGGCGCGCTAAAAATCTGAATGTTTCTGATTTGATTCCCAAAAAGTCCAAATTTTTTTTTTAAATCATCGGAAAAGCCCATTAGATTATCGTACATAAACCAGTGCAGACCATATTATCTTCAAATTACAAATAGGACCTATGCCATTGACTTCTACAGGACCTCTTTTTCTGAATTTTTAGTATTTGGACTTAAATAAATAACCCCCAGAAATGTACCCAATGTATTATGCAGCTCAGTGACCCTGGAGTGTGGAATGTAGTATCTTTATCTGTTATTGTATGGGTCAGATAATATAAAGAGAGGATGCCCTATAAAGGCCTTGATAGCACTCTTGGTCTGGTGTAGAGAATAGATGCAATGATATAGGGGTAAAAAAAGATTTGCGCAGTTTGCACCAGTGTTAATAAATATCCATCAGGTTTGTTTTCTGCAATCGGCTGATCAAAGCTAATTGCTATTATTAATTTGCACACTAACTGCCATTTACCTTATGTAAGTAACATGTATGTTATGCATGTAATTGTAAGTAACAATATGGTTGTTACTATTTATGTTTCATATATGTGTTTATTAAAATGTGTATTTATGTGCACAGGGTCCACAAGGAAAGCCTGGTTTGTCTGGATTACCTGGAGCTGATGGACCACCTGTAAGTGCAACCTTTCAGATATTTTTAGTGAACAAGGATAGTCCTTTGTTATATATATACATATATAGTACAAAATTCTCTGTGACTAGAGGCCCAGGCATGATATTAACTTGTACCCGCATGTGATGCAGAAGCTGTGATGGTTCTGAACACATGTAATTGTGTTCTAGTTTGAGGTATTTTAATTTGGTTTAATTGCTTTTGTGGTTTAGCAGGTAACATAATCTCAACTGCAGGAAATCCTTTGATTTTTTTACATCAGCCCTATGTGACTGTTATTAAGTGAATCATTGGCAGTTCCTTGCAGTAATTTACTAAAACATCAGCCATGTTGTTTTTTTATATGGCTCAATACAGGAACTCCATGGCACACTTTTTGCCCCTAATTCTTTTTTGCTGCTCTAAGATACACTTGTGTCACTAGTTTTTGGTATATCACTTCTGTTTTAGGCTTCTGCTTTCATTAAACCTTTATGAGGGCTTTCTACAACTGATGCTCAACTACCCAATATTTTGTACGTACTCTACCACTATCAAAGTTGGAGAGTTGGCAATTGGTTTGCTGCACTCACTTTTTGGGCGACTACATTGTGTGTTGTATCACTGGTCTCAATGTATTGAATATATTTATGATAATTAATACAATAAGCAAAATCAAGAAAGCAAAAAGGAAATCTGTGCAAAGTAAATGATTTATAAACATAGAAGGGTTAATTATATATTTAATTCCCAAACGTTACCTGTATATCATAAATTCCCGCTCAATGGGCATAGTGCCAGTAATTCTAAATCAGCCCAGACTATTTTGTAACTTGTCAGAAATCTCTCTCTATTCCCCACAAATATTGAGTAATTGGCCTTAAAACTGCCTTAAAATGTGTATCTTAAAAAGTCTAACAGTACCGCTATGATGAAATATATATTGTATTCAGCACTGTGCATAATACAACAATTTCAGTAGCATTCTACTTTCATTAGCCGTTACATGCAACAGAATGGATGCCAAAGCAACACTGTATTTTTATAAAGATTTTCATGATAATTATGTCCATCATCATCATTTTCTAATAAAAGTTCCTCCACAATGTATTTACATTTCTACAAGCCTAAGAACAATGCAGGAGTCTCACCATATTTCCATGCAAACCTTTTCAGAGCCCCTAATAAAAACCTCATGTGTGTTGTATATTTAGTTGTATTTAACTTAAGGATTGTTGAAGGTTTGTAATTTGGACATATTATTTCTGTTTAAATAGAAAGGAAAGGCTATACCACATGGCACATTAAATAATCTTTTTGCTTCTCTTTCCTTTCAGGGACATCCTGGTAAAGAAGGCCCCTCAGGAGAGAAGGGAGCAGCGGTAAGGATATATTTTATTTATTTGATGAAGGGTATAACCTGTGTTAGTTCTGAAATAATAACCTAATAAACAATATTGCAGAGATTCTATGCCACACTGTGTCCTAGAACTGATATAAGTTCTCCTTACATTATACAGTATAATATATATATATATATATATATATTTATTTTTTAGGGTCCCACTGGTCCCCAAGGTCCAATTGGTTACCCTGGACCTCGAGGTGTAAAGGTAAGTTTCTTTAATTTTACTGATAAACACAACTCTAATTACTGGTTGCAGAAAGCATCTGACTGGTGGGCCCTCAGGCTTAATGGTAGCATGTGTTGGCCAGAATGCACAGATCTAACAGATTCACCCCTGTCTGATTGGTCAGTTAACTCAATAGAAGTATAAAAAGGTGAATTTCCATGCATTTCCATCATAAGTATTAATTTAAAACACTCACCAAACTGAACCACCCCAGTTTTTTTTGTTTTTTTTTTTTTTTTAATTCACTGTGGTGCAGCTGAACTAGAGGCCTGTAAGTGTTTGCTTTTGGGGCACAGCAGACTCTTGTACAGGTTGAGTGGAAGTTACCCACATTGCACAAAAATGTATTTCTGTGCGTGTGGCTTTACAGTGTTTGTTAAAGAAGAGATATACCCACACAGAATTATTTTATAGCTATGTTGTACAAACTGTGCTGATACTGTAATTATATGTCAAGAATAACCTAAAAACTGACAGAAAGCGTAAAAGAAAACACGTCTCAGCTGGTTCCGTTTGACAAGTATTTCTTTCATCTCATCTACTGAGTGCCCAGTATTGACACGTGCTTAAGAGCTGGTGTTAAACTTCACTGTTCACAAAGGACTATGTTTATATTGATTACCTTCATTTTTTTTTCTTCTTGTTTTTTAGGGAGCAGATGGTGTCCGAGGATTGAAAGGTGGCAAAGGAGAAAAGGTATATAAACCTTAAATACAATGGAAATAAGTGTTTAGGATATTTGATTATATCATATATTACCCATTTTTTTCCTTATGTTAGCAACCTTAAGTAGGTTCATTTATTGTCATCAGTGTATAGTAAGGAGCAATAAATTGCATAGCCAAACTATGCGTGGGTCACTATGTCAATGATGACATGTAATAAATTGATGTTGATCCAGCTATTCTGGTCTATGTATTTGAAAACCTGAAAAGGTGGAATAAACTTCAAGGGACATTAAATTTAATATCTTCTTGTAGCTTGCGTAAAAATTTTTGTGTGTCTAAATTATTTTGATGCCCATTGATTTTAATGCGTTTTGCAATTTTTTTTTTCGGCACAGATTCGCCCATCACTGGTCACAAAATATTTCTATATCTATTATACATTATAGATTGTTGTTTATTTTATACCTTTACTCCATCCTATCCCAACCCCTGCCTCCTAGGATGCCAAGGGGCAGCCCTTCATACTTAAAATGTAAATTTGCTATTTAGGATTACTAAATGGCACATACTACTAAAATAGTAAATTTTTATGAAAATGGTTTATTTAGGTGAAGCAGAGTTTTATATATGAGCTGTTGTATGTAACATATTTTTTATAAAAACCTACTTTGTTCATGGGTAAAATTTTAAGTTAGATGACTTGAGTGTTTGAATTTGCTTTGGTACAATTCTTACTATTCAGGTGAATTTGTGCAAAAAGTACTAGGGTTTATCTGACCTTATCCTTTGGTGCATCCCTAGAATAAATGTGTCCTTCCCTTCCACTCTTACAGATAAGGAGGAATTTTGTTGGTTTAAAGGGATATACAGTCAAATAAAGAAACCCTTTTTATTTTACAAAATATAATATAATTTTAAACAACTTTGCATTCCACTGACCAGACATATTCAGTGATTCTGAAGTTATTTGAAAATGCAATAATAATTGTAATCAGTTTCTTTGCAAATTTTTTTCTCAGTTTGCCAGACAACCGAAAAAGTCCTCTTACCAAGACTCCAATTCCCACAATACCTTGCACATTTCTGTTATTCCTTTGTGGGAATGGGTCTTGGCTGAAGATGACAATTAAGGATTAACCATGTTTCAATGGTATGAGTAATCAGGGAAAAAAGAGAATTGAAAGAGACAGAGACTTTTATCGATAGCAATTAAAGGTAAATGCATAGTATTCAATGGGCACTTTTTCTTGCAACTTATTTTTACAAGTGCACTTTTTTTTTTACCAGTGTGACTTTTCTTCTCACACCAATTGCATTAAAGTCAATGGGTGTTTTTTTTCTCAAGGTTTTCTTTCTCCAAATGCAATAAAGTGAATGGTGTTTTTTCTTGTGTTCTAGTCTTTTTTAAAAAAGATTTTTCACTGTGTATATATATATATATATATATATATATATATATATATATATATATATATATATATTGTGTTCCTGTGAATCCATGCATGGGAAAAAATGTTCGCCACCAGTTACATTGTCTCTCATTATGCAACAAAAATGTTTTTGGTTTTTTTTTTCAATCATTTGACTGGGAAGGTCAAACAGGAACATGGAATCCCAATATGATCATATTCAAATGTTATTCTAGGGCAAAAAAAAACTCATTAGTTTATGGGCCTCCACTGGTGACTAATTGTTTTCATTCTTTTTAAGGGTGAAGATGGATTTCCAGGATTTAAGGGTGACATGGGTCTCAAAGGAGACAGAGTGAGTACAATGGGTTTTAAAAAGAAAATACAGGACAGTAGACAACAATTCTGCTTTTACTGCATTCACTCCTTTGAAGCAAACTCTGTAATAGTTCTGCATTCCACTTTCAGTTTTCTAGCCTACCTTTGGCCCTTGACTTCCTACTGCTAAGGCCAAGATATCAGAAATAAATATAAAATCAGTCCAGGAGAATATGGAATACGTTCAGATTAGGAACTAATTATGTTTATACGGCTCAGTTGTATGCTATTTAGTAGGGGAATCTCAATTTCTTTCTGTATGTTAACCTGAGCTCTGCTTTCAGGGAGAGGTTGGACCTTTAGGTCCAAGAGGGGAAGATGGCCCAGAAGGTCCAAAAGGAAGATCTGGTCCAACAGGAGAATCTGGTCCTCTTGGTCTTGCTGGTGAAAAGGTTAGTTTTGCCTAACATTCCAAATCCATATGATTGAAATCCATGGGATGTTGCACCTATACAATTTGCTTGTTGCTGTATTTCAGGGTAAACTTGGAGTCCCAGGATTGCCAGGATACCCAGGTCGACAGGGTCCCAAGGTAAAAGGCAGCAATTTTTAGCATATAAATCGACTGTAGTTGCATAAGGCTTGTATTACAAGATACTTATAACTAACAAGGTACAACAAAGAAACACAAGCATTAATTATTTTAGACCTAAAAATAATGATGATGGTAGTCTTATCTGAAGAGCATTATGGTTCTCTTTCCAATCACTACACCTACATATGAACATGAGTACAGTATGGGTCAGATTTATCAAAATGTGAATTTAGAACTCACCACAGTAAAATTCCACATTCTCTATTCATTGCTTTGTGTTTCTGTGTGTAAATGTGAGCCAATCTCCCTATTCTGACAGCAAACACATAACCATACAGCAGCCAGGCTCTAGTTGATTGTAAGTAAGCAAAAAAAAAAAACAAACCACAGAAGCATTTTCCAGTTAAAGAGCTTATGAAATTCCTTCTTGTCCATCTGATTAATAGTTGTAAATGCTCAAGGTGGAGAAATGTCATGTATCTCAGCTATACTTATTGACTGAGAGCAATAAATTAACCAGTCAGGTCCTCAGTGAGTTAGAAAACCACCTGACCCTCTGCAAATCTGCTTTGTCTTTAGTCTGACTGTCAGATCGATTGGTTTCCACTGTCTTGTTCTCTACTTGTTTAAAGAGATTTTCTGCCACTCTCTGATCAAAGTGTTTATTTTGCTATTGGACAAACAGATATGTACATCTAGTGCTACAGAGGCCTCTGGTAGACTTCTATAGTTCAAATGAGACTCTTTTAGAATTCTCTTATCTTAAAGTGAATAATTCCACACAATTATTTTGTTTTCTTCTTCCAACCAAAATGATTTCTGCTCTTTCATTTCGAAAGTACTTTCTAAGCTATGGGGGTTATTATTGAACCTCGAATGCAAAAATCATGAACAATTTGTGATTTTTTTTTTAAATAAAATTGGACTTTTAAAAAATTGATTTATTTGGGATTTATTAAATCCCAAGGATGGAAAATTATGATATCTGAGAAAATTATTATATCTGAAAATCTCACATACGGTTGGGATGGGAAAAGAAATCTGAGTTTCTGGGTGAAAAAATCGAGAAAATCTGTTTTTTTTTCCCCGCAAAGCTAATTTTTGGAAAAATGTATTAATAAATAAGCCTAAAAAACCCGAGTGGATTTGATCGGAGTTTGTAGCTGAAAATATTGAGATAAATTCTGCTTTGATAAATAAATCCCTATGTGTGTGTGTGTGACAAATCCAACAATTTGTCTTCTAATTTTTCTCTTTATTTATGTAATGTTTACATATTACCCCTCTGTGGTGTTCATTATTCATATCTGTCCCTGCCATTCATTAGCATGCAATTCCCTGACATGCATATATACACACTAGGGTCACTTTCATCAAGAGCCAATTAACCTGCCTGGATATTTTTGCAGTGTGGGTGGAAAAATGGAGCAGCCAGTGAAAACCATTGCACACATGAACCATTGAACTAGACTTCAGTACTGCATAGAATAGATTCTCCAAAGTATAAGAATATTGTTGGCAGACCTGAATGGCTGGTGCATAAACTCCAGACATCTTAGACATATATAACTATTACACCATTGCTGCATATCACTTATTTTTGCAAATACAAAATGCCACCAGAGGTGTCAGAGCAAACTAAACCTTTATAAGTCTCCCTGGGTGTTAGAGTTGAGAAAGGCTAATTACAGTAACTGCAGTGACTTCCAGATGGTTTGATGAATTATTCTGATCTATTCTATGCTTTCCGGACGTGAAATGTTTCGGGTAAGAAATTAATTCTGCAGATCAAGTCATGTATTCTAAGTGCATGGAGGTCATTTTATCAGTACTGTTCTATCTGCTGTATAAATTTGCATATTCCATACCAAATATCTCCTCATATTTATTTCTTGTCAGGGTTCAACAGGTTTCCCTGGATTTGCAGGAGCCAACGGAGAGAAAGGAGCTCGGGTATGATTCAAGAAACATATATCTATACATATAAGCACAGGTTTCAGGGATGATATGCTCAGTCCTTCATTGGGGGTGCTCCATCTGTGGGGGTTGCTCTATCTATAAATCAGTCAGTCAATCTGTGCTCAACCCATACTAATTGATATTTGTTGTCATATGTTAGTCCTCTTAATTCATTCTAAAAATAAATAGAGCCAATTAAGAATCATCTCTATTTGGCACATTTAAGTTGGTCTTTAAACATATTGTTAGGTGGTCCTTTAAACCTTAATACCTTTTCATATATGGAAAGTGTTATCAGAAAAATAAAAAAGCATCCAAAGCTAGGTAAATATAGTAGAATTTCAGTTCAGTATCTTTTATTGTGTTTCTGATTTTATCCAAAATCACAAAATGTTTTACCTACTGTACAATTGCTCTTCTATAGGGTGTAGCTGGCAAACCAGGTCCAAGGGGACAACGAGGTCCAACGGTGAGTTTCTTCTTCATTTATCTTCATCTTTTTTTATGGGCTTGCATACAGCAAGAAGTTATCATGCTATTATATTGTGAGGGTCACATTTTAAAGAATGCTTATTTTTCTTGTTCTACCAGGGTCCACGTGGTGCTAGAGGTCCAAGAGGTCCTACAGGAAAACCAGGTCTTAAGGTAATTACCTTAAAAATTGTTAGCTCTCACAGCTAAAAATAGAACACACACATCATATAGTAATATAATGATAAGGTATAGTGGAATAATGCATATTTCATGGTACTGCAAGTAATTAATTGTGTGGCATATCCACTGTCATCCATACTATCTGCATTTATAAGATATTTGAAGTGTTAGTAAAGGGACAGTATTGTGATGTATTGGACTACATATTTAACTTTAATATTGTAGAAGTGAAACGTTATGTGATTTTGCTTTTTTATTTACAGTGCTTTTAACAATTTTTCTCATTTTATTTTAGGGCACAGCAGGCAATGATGGTCCATCTGGCCCACCTGGTGAAAGAGTAAGTTTTGCTGTGTGACAAGAAACATTATAAGCCTTGTATTGACCCTTTGGTGGAATTTAGAAAACAGTGAGGTGACAAACTCTCAAAAATCTGTACACGGAGACAACTTGTTCTAATTTTAGCTATGCTAGTTGAAGCTTTCCCAAAAAGACAGTAACTGGTACTACAGTTTTCATTTGCTCCATAATAATGATTTTACCTGTTGGGTAAAGGATGGTTTATGGAAGTTACATTGAGGGGTCTGTTCAGTAATGCCTCCCATGGGGTTCTTGGACTCCTTCCTATGGTTGAACAAGGCACCTTAAGACACAATATTGATTCACAATGGTACTTTCAAAAAAAAAAAAAAAGGGAAAGCTAAAAAGCTCCCTGCAGTTATCATGGGCCACATTCATGAAGCGACTTGAAACCTCTTTATTCTTGTGGTTTTTTTTTTGCACAATGATGGAGCCATAGTTTAATTAATTTTCTCCCATAATGGAACATCTCTGAGGATTGTGAAAAGGATCCTTCAGCTTTAATGTTAATTTTCTTACTTTTTTTTCATAATTTTTGTAAAAGAAGTCAAATCCATGTTGGTCCTGCCCCTTTCAGTATTCTAGTTTTGACATTTTAGCTGCATGAAGGCTACAGCTAGGTGTATCCAATTTAAAACAACAGCTCATGCAAGAAAAGCTGTTCTATGGGGTGAGCATGCTGCAGCTTTCTATTGAAATGAATGGCATGGAATAAAGATCAAGGAAATCAGGGGACTGGAAATAATGTCCATATGCTGACTCTGCTATTTATTGAAGTTTATGTACAGTACTGACCTTCATATCGCTTTAGCAGACTGCCCAAAACATTTTCTAAAACAGAAATCTTAAATGGTTTTTATGAACAGTTTGCACTTATTAGACCTCATTTTATACTTGCCATTATTTTACCAGTTTCTCAGAAATGAGTACATTATATTTTTCCAAGGATTTTAATTTAACCCTTTTATCTTCAGCTTCTGAAATCTGTGCTGCAGATCAGATTGAATGTCCACTCTTCCTACATTCCTCCAGACTATGTTTATTGAATATAATGAGATCAAGATTGCATGCTTTGCCCATTTGGATACATATTTTTTTTCAAAATGTTACAGTTCCCTTTGTCATGGACACTATTATCTGAGCTTTTATAATAGAATGCCTCCATTACAATGCAGACTTTTGTAATTATCTGTATAGCTCAATGTGCATTATGAAGTGATGAGTCCCTGCAGGATTCCAGTGTTAATCTGCACAGCGGTTGAAGATATTATCATGTTATCATCTTAAAGCACCTGTGGAGTGTAAAGCAAATACACACATACATATATTTAAAAGATATACACACTTAGAAGGGATTCTCTCAAACAAGAAAATGTCATGAGACACTGCAGACATTTATCTTACCCTTGTGATGAGACACAATTACTCCCTCAGATTCTCATGTTCCTTGAGCGGTTTTTCTATTATCACTTACTCAATAAACTGTTAGTCCTTATAGCCTCCAGACTCGGAAATCAAACTGATGTTCTGCACTCTGATATAGCCACAGATGCGCTTTGGTCTGTTATACTGCAGACTATCTGCTAATGTTTTTGGTTTTCTAATATCATTTTTTAATTTACAAGATTTAATAACTTAGGTTAATTAGGTTTTGACATGACAATACTGACCGAAAGCAATTGTTATAACAACAACCTCATTCTCTGAAACAATATTTCAGTTATTATTATGAATAAAATGTATTAAAATATGTTTGTAAGACTATGTCACAGTAAATTCAGTAGGATATACAATATGATACCAATATCTGATTAAAATCTTTTTTTTGCTTTTTTATTAAGCAATATATTTGTTGCCAGCAGACATCCTTTGGAAGTACAGGCATGGGATCTATTATTTGGATGCATGTTATCCAGAAAGTTCTGAAACGTAAAAACACCATTTTTCATACAGTCCTTTAGAAACAATGAGTTCTACATTTTATTGACCGGGTCCCAAATATTTCAAATAATAGATCCCATACCTCTACTACCTCGGTTCCTCTGCAGGACCCAGTTTAAAGTGCAAGCTTTTTTTTAATGTGTGCCACTATTTAAAATGTCATACAGTGGGCAGCTTGATAGAATTATACCCACCCAAAAGGCTGTTGTCTCTGACTAGTTATAGTGGTTTAAGTGTGGCACTGCAAACTGTCACACACTCACAGCAGCATGGACCAAACACGGACCAAAAATACTTATAAATGTCATAGATCTCCTTGAATATTGTAGGTTTTATATGGTTGCTTTGTGGTTGCACCTTTTAGGATTATATGTCTGCATTTCTCCCACTGATTCATTTCCTTGTTTCCTTTGCGTTTCAGGGACCTCAAGGACCACAGGGCCCAGTTGGGTTCCCAGGACCGAAGGGCCCCCCTGTAAGTTCCTTCTTTCTTTAAGATTCCTTTAGGAAATGGTCAATGACCTTTCTATACCCTCATAAACTGTTTATAATCCTAAACCATATACATTTTTCCCAACCTACCAAACTTTATAACATAAAGGCAAAAATACGTCAGTGATATGCTGAATATGAATATTTGTTTGCAAACTGATATATTGTATAGGAAACTATTTACAGTAACATTTAGTTTATAATACATTTCAGTACATAATAATGCACTTTTGAGTTTAAATTATATCTTTTTAATTTTAGGGACCTCCTGGAAAGGATGGATTGCCCGGCCACCCCGGACAGCGAGGAGAAACAGTAAGTGGACAGATAATTTGCTTTCTGGCAGCCACCTCACTTCTGTTCTTTCCTCTGTGAGCTGCTTTCTACACACAGTACTGCCCGGGTAGGAGAAGACCCTCCAAATATTACGGCAGTGGTGTTTTTGTACCTGGTCAGATTGTTTGTGGCAAGTAGCGACAATTTTAGCTCAGCGGAACTGGAGTCAAGTGGCTGCTGTTTCACCCTTTATATATGCTGCATGCTAAAAGCCAAGCAGATATGTTCACTCTGACCTTTTCATACTCGTGTTCAGATCTCATTGGCTGCAACTGAGAATTACAGTAACCATTTATTATCGGTGTGTGTTGGATGGTTGTTCCATCTCCATGTCAACATACTGCATAAGGTTTAGGAGACGTCCCTATAATAAAAAATTAATCCATAGAATACTTTGAGGGCATTAGGGACTCATCTCATTTACTAAGACTGGTTAAATCTGCCCCAGGGCAATTTTCCATAGCAACCAATTAGCATTTAGCTTTGATAAATCTACAGCAGGTTGAAGAGCAAAAGCAAATCTCTAATTGGCTGCTGTGGGTTACAGCAATGGTGCACCCTTGCCCAGTTTATTTTATTTATCTTGTCATCTGAATAAAGAGCTAGAGTTGCTACTGTTATACTCCTAATACATGAAGATTGTATGACGTTTCAAACAGATTTTATGTCACTCATATTTTAAAGGTTCTTCAAGAAATGGCATTCTCTATAACATTGAGCCAGATTCAGTTTGTTGCAGATTAATCTCACCTTTCATCTCATAGAAAACCATTGAAACCTAGGGAGACTATAGGGCATATTTATCAAAGGGCCAATTTTCAACTTTTATTAAATTTAGAGTTAATAAGATGGTGACACTGAGCACTCACCTTTTAAAACTATTGATCACTGACTAATATATTAAGTTTTCCTTTTGCTCTATCTTTGTTATTCATATGAATATATATATCACATTTTTTTGCCAGCAATGATTCTGTGTATTCTGCTTGCAATAATGCAATTAAACTGGAGGAATGCAACAAGAAAGTTTTTTAAATTAGAACATATGCCCTAAAATCTACATCAGACTGAATCTACTCCTTTGTTAAACTGTATTATATCCTAAAGAGCATATTTATCAGAAGGTGAAACAGAGCTCGTCATGGGTCACCTGCTGCTCTTTTGACTAAGGAGCATATTTATAAGGGCAAACTATAATTTTATAATATTCCCCAACAAATCTTTTTAAGTGAACAGAGAGTGATAGGCTTTCCCTTTGCCAACCTGTGACAATATCTGTTTCACCTTTTCATAAATATGCCCCTTAGTACCTCAGCAATTTTTTTAAATTAAATTGGTTTCTTTGCCTGCCATAGGGAAGTCCAGTGTTACAAGTTTGCTATTTATATGACTGCCATTAACCTAATGATCTTCAACCTCTGATTGGACTACAGTTCCCATCACATAAGTGTGCTGAGAAATGTAGTTAAACAGTGTTGAAGACCAGTAGCTTAAAAAACCTTGCTCTAACCTTTAGCTTCATGTGCATTGCCAATGTTGCCTGTGCTGCTTTAGAGCCAACATCTATTACAGGCTAATTGCTGTGCTCTTACCAACCTATGCAGTTACTTTATATTATTATACTTGTAGTATTTATGAGCCCTTCTACCCTTTTCTGTACTGTGTACTACGCCATTGAAAATGCTGATCTTATAATAACATTAGTCGGTTTTCTACTCAGTTTTCTCAGATGAACTAAATAGCACAGTGTATTTTTAAAATATCCTAGCTTTAGGTAATTATTTAATATGAATTATATATTTTAGATAGGATCAAGCATTCACCTACCCTGTTTACTTCACCTGTTTTGCTTCCTGCCTCATGTACAAGAGCAAATGTTTGCTCTGGTCTAGTCACCCAAAGCAACAAATGAGCAAAATATTTTTGGATAGTGATTTAGTTATTATAATAACATGTAATCTAGTGTGTAACTACTTAGCTCAGGGTAAAGCAATAAATCCAGCAGCACTCCGATATGTGAATCAATTATTTATTCATGCCATTAGCAGAGCGACGTTTCGGGCTATTCCAGCCCTTTATCAAGCTCAGGGAAAATACACTTTTATTCCGCATCCATATCACATGGCCTCTGTAGGCTTGAGAGCAAGGATCTGAGTTCAAAGGCACATTGAGCCAGCTGTAGTGCACATGGGATTTAGGAGTTGGGTTATCGCTACGGACCTAATGCATTAATTCCATTTGATTTCTGTTTTTGGATCTACCTTGTAAACTGATCAAAATCTTACTTAAGCTATACAGTGTTTATGTATCAATAACAGCAGGAGTCACTATAGGCCACTTTACTTGTTAGAGGGTATTTTTTTCATGAAACAGGGAACCCACAGATACAAATGGGTTGCCCTCTAGGCCCTACCTGTTCACAAAATTAGACTTGACAACATCTGAGGGACTGCAACCTGATTTTTGAGCAATGTTTTCTACAGGTTGTTTACATACATTTTAGTTGAAAGCCCTGATATACATTAAAAAGGGTCTATGTTGCTTTAAAAATAACTATATAAAATGTTGTTTCTCAATTTCATCATCTGTTAAAGGGAATAAGCAACTTACACCATAGAATGTTTACCTATTGGTTTTCAGGTGACAATAGCCTTAAAGTGACAGTAAAAAACGACTTTTTAAAATATTAATTTACATAAAAATTCACCTATAGGTCACGTTGATCATTTTTTGCTGAGAGGTTTGTTTTTGTAAGTAATTATTAGTTGAAGTTCCTAAACCCAACTGTTTTGCCAACCTGACTGTTCCATCTCAGCCTGTCAGTTAAAGTTTCTAATGATAACAGACTCCTGCTGCACAAATATGGCAGCCCCCTCATAGGCGATCACAGGGAGTTAGATATTGTAATGTAAAAGTATTGGGCAAATACTTTATGGCAAAATTATAAGAAGCATGCAAAGTCAATTTTATGGTAGATGTAAAAAAAGTACAATTTTTGGTATCAGTATCTCTTTAAATGCTCAACTGGAAGGTGACTTTATAGTAAAAAAATACAGATTCTGTAGCAAACCGTCAGTCAGTGAGGCTTACCTGTTATTTTCTCTTTTGATCTTTAATAATTGCAGTGAGTAAAGTGGTCAGAATAACAGCAGTAGATGCACATTTATGCCCAGATCTATCAAATACTGATGTTTTCTCACAAGATAATATCACTTAATACCATGGTAAAGCAGGCACATAAAATAATATAGCATTACGTGATTTGATCTGACTTCAGATCAAAAGACACTATCTGATAGGTCTAGATGACTGTGTATACGTGAGCAAGAGTGATGTATTTGTTGTGCCAGTGAATTTTCTATTTCTGCTTAAAATGCTGCATCCTGTGTGTAAAGCTGGCAAGCTCTTTTAGCAGCAAGTAAAAGCCATTCATTCTCTTAGTATGTTGTTAACTAACTTGTATGATTGCTTTCTAACACTTTTTTTTAGTAGCTATTCCCTATTCACAAAAATCTTAATGTAATTTGTTATGGTTTGCACTCTTGCCATCATAACCCCTTATTTCCAGGCGGAATAAATGCTTTTTTAGCTTTCATCCTGAGCTGCATCTTTGCTCCATGCTGAAAGAGTTAATGCAGCTTGGCACAAGTTACACCTGCTTCGGCTTGCTAGAGTGTGCTTTAATTTTGTAAAAAACACGGTAAGTAGAGGAGATTAGGTATGTCCTAAATGTAAACCTATTTGCTGCTACCGGAGAGTTAAAAGGGGTTGTTCACCTTTGAATTAGCTGTTAGTATCATGTATTGAGTGATATTTTGAGACAATTTGCAGTTTGTTTTCATTTTTTATCATTAGTGTTTTTATAGTTATTTAGCTTTGTATTCAGCAGCTCTCCAGTTTGGCGTTTCAGCAGTCTGGTTTCCAGGCTCCAAATTAACCTAGCTACAATGCATTGATTTAAAAAAACAGACTGGAATATGAATAGGAGAGTAATAAAAATTAGCAATAACAATAAATCATAGGCTTATAGAGCATTTGTTTTTTAGCTGAAAAGCAAATGGAATGCATTAGAAGTAAAAAGGCAAATAAGGCAAAAGTGAAGGCCAATGGAAAAGTTCCTTAGAGTTAGTCATTTTATAATACACTAAAAGTTAACATTAAGGTGAACCACCCCTTTAAAACAGCAAACGTTTTAAACTTGAAGGCTCTACCAGCAGCCCTTCAGTATTTTCTAAACTACAATTGTCATTATTCAGTAGATGGACACTGAAGGATACTGAGGTCTGTAGTTCGACAATAGCCAAAGGTTTGGGCATCCATTAGGTATAGCATACTAGTAAGACTACAATGTAGGTTCGCTAATAGTATTCTAATTTTGTTAATTGTAGAGAGTAATATCACTGCTAGTTTTGTAATAACTTCCATGTTGTAATGCCCTTCTGTTGTTTTCATCATGGGAAAACAAGTTTTTTTATAAAATATTTAGGCTTTATATGTGTACTAATGTTTAGCTCTATATTTGCATACCGTGAAATTAATTTTATTTATATTAACCTTTTTAGGGTTTCCAAGGAAAAACTGGGCCTCCTGGTCCTGGAGGTGTAGTGGGTCCACAGGTAAGTCTGGTTTTGCTTCCTTCAAACAAGCTTCCACCTGCACTCTCTTATCTGCAACTTTCCATCAGTGCTCTCACATCTGCTCCCAAGCAACTCTCTATGGGCACTTCTCACATGTGCTTTTCTTCAAACATCTCTCTGTCTACTCTCCACACCATGCTCCTCCTACATCTTCTTCCTTCTCTATCAGGATCTTAAACATTCTTTTCCTCCCAAACTACTCCATGTACCACACATCTGCTACCTTCCATAATTCTCTGTACCGATCCACTATTTGTTATTCGGCCAATCCCTAATTGCTTTGTGAAAGATTCAGGCAAATACTGAATTCTCAGTATTTTCTTATTTAAACATATAAACATCTGCAAACAAATTCCTATTTGCATACATTTCTCTAGATGGTTATCTACTGTATAATTGCCTGTTCATTTTTAAAACATTGCTTCCATGTATAGGGTCCCACTGGAGAAACTGGTCCCATTGGTGAGAGAGGGCACCCTGGCCCACCAGGGCCCCCTGGAGAGCAAGGTTTACCCGGATCAGCTGGGAAGGAGGGTGCTAAGGTGTGTACATATGGCACCATTTATATTAAATAGTATGACTGTGTACTGTACTGTGATGACCACACTTGCTGTGACACAATATCATTTTAGTTTTATGAGAGGAAGATAAAACAATTTGTATTTTTTTTTATCTTTTTTCTATTTATTTGTATAAGGCAATAGAGAGAATGTTATTTATTTTCCTTGAGCACATATAAAAGGCTCTGTCTGTTTATTCTTGCCTATGCATTTTATCTCTAGCTGTCTGACCACAAACTTCCCTAATGGCTCAATTGGTCCTTATAAAAAAACAGAGGTGTTGCCTAGTGCCCAGGGCTGTGTTCAGCCAAAAGTTGGCAGTAGTGGCCAATATCTATAACTAGGACAATTCTGAGGAAACCGTGATTTCTTAGGGCAGAGACACGCTCAGATTCGGGGAGATAAGTCTGCCTTAAAGGTGGATATCCTGTGAATATGTTATTCTTTAATGTAAATGACTTTGTAACAAAGCTGGATATCAGTTAATGACCCAGTCTATTGTATAAGTAAATCACTTATATTGTAAGTTAGGTTGAGTTACAAAGACCAAAACTCTTGATTTTTTTTTTATCTAGTATCAGCAAATCTGAAAACTATTGGGTAGATATCATATTTGTTCTCATCAAATTAAATCTATGTATTCTGAAAGGAGAAAAGAAATATGGCATAATGCTAAAACAGAAATATATAACAAAACAAATCCTTATATAACATAATGATATAACGAAACAAAGCCTGTAAGAGAACAAGTACATTTTCATGTACTTCATATTCAGTCAGATCTAGTAGAATATAACAAGTTTATTAGGTCATAACAGTGTGTAGCTAAATCACACTCCACCATGTGCCCGTATTTTTATACGTAATTTAACATAACATAATTTATTACTCTAAAATATGAATTTCAAACTGAAATTTGAAATGTAGTTTGATAGAAGAATTTTCCTATGCACAAATTGATAGTCAGTAGTAACTGAGCCTAACAGAAGCCATGTTGAGTTTAGGATTATTTTCAACCAGTTGGTAGCTGCTACAAATTAGTTTATTAGGTCATATTAGGTCTAATAAGTTTATTAGGTCATACCTGTGTGTAGCTAAATCACACTCCACCATGTGCCCGTATTTTTATACGTAATTTAACATAACATAATTTATTACTCTAAAATATGAATTTCAAACTGAAATTTGAAATGTAGTTTGATAGAAGAATTGCCCTATGCACAAATTGATTTAGTCAGTAGTAACTGAGCATAACAGAAGCCATGTTGAGTTTAGGATTATTTTCAACCAGTTGGTAGCTGCTACAAATTATAGTTCTAGTTACTATAACTACTCTATATTTATGCTTTTACGAGTCTTTTATAGCAGTGTGATCTTGATACTAAAACTGTGCAAGGGCAGCTGCTATAATTTATCTCTTTTAAGATCCTAGTAATCTTAATTAATCTTTGTCTTATTAATAGGGAGATCCCGGTCCTTCAGGTGTGGCTGGAAAAACTGGTCCCGCAGGTCTGCGTGGTTTCCCTGGTGAGAGAGGTCTACCTGGAGCTTCGGTAAGGCGATATTTTAAATTCTACAGAATAAATGAGCATGTTTGGCTCTCCTAGCTATTGCAACATATGGTTTATGTGGTTCATAAAACAACATGCACCATATGAGTATGAGTCAGGCAATCGTATTTCACGATTGTAGGTCCACAGATTGAAAATTCCTTTTCCAGAACTACAAAGTTGTTATCGTTAGTAACTGGGTGAAGGTTTGGAGTAGAACAAGCTATACTTAATTAAACTTTTGTTATCATGACATACCTGTAGAAAATTAAAAAAAAGAGGAAGCTTAAAATATGTCCTATTTAAAGTATTTCTTTAGCAGCAGGGTAGTCAACACTTTGTCAATCCTTGGTCTGAGTCAGAGTGAGAACAGCATCACTTGCACCATGGCAATGCTTTTGGCTTTAATTAAGCCAATACAATATCAATAGTGTAAGCATAATAAAACAATTACACCCCATCTTAACTTCCCCCTGGCATATGTGCCTAAAAAACCTTATACCGCTGTGGGCCAGCTGCTATGTTTGCAAGCCACCCAGAATAGTAAACTGGGCAAGCAAAGACAGGTCTCATGGGACCCATGCTTGTGGAGAACCTGCACTAATATCATCTTCTAAAGATGAAAAAACAGCCAATATGACACAAACCAGGCAAACATCACAGCCACAAATATTCCAAAAAAAGAACCCCAACTAACAATTTGAAATAAAAAGTGAGTAGGAGGTAGGAGAACACTATGGCTCTTACACCACTGCTTATAGAATGCTAACTCAGTTTTGTTCTCTTACTCTGGGCACTGATTGGCCCTTTCAAAAAATGCAATCCCCTACCCCTCCACTAGCATTAATATTTGCTGCTCCCTCCTTGCCTAGTTAAATGACCACAATGTTGTGCTGAGCCCCCATGTTGTACATTTACAACTTTTTAAGAAACTAAATCAAGCTTTTATCTAGAAGCTTATATGATCTATTATTTTCTGACTGAATTTTTTTTTGTGAATGCTTTGAATGGATCTCAATTTGTCCACTTTTGTTCTGTTACATTCTAGGGTGCTGCAGGTTTGAAAGGTGGAGAAGGACCCCAGGGCCCATCTGGTCCAATTGTAAGTAGCCATTGTTGCCTATACTACGCAAATACTGTAAACACTATGATCTGGACTTTCACAGTCCTATGGAAAGATAAAATAGTTATTGTTTTGTATGATGAAGATTAATATCTTGCATATTCTTAGTTTGTTTTGCTTAAATAGGAAGTGTACTCTCAAAAAAAAAAAAAAAAAGACCGAAATATAATTTGCAGTAAATAATGCTTCTAATTGTATGTAATAGCAGTCTTATCAGTTTTTGTGGTTACTTTGTCTTTCTACAGCCAATCACCAAAAACCCCATGCACCTATATAATGTTGTTATGTGATATTCATAATACCATGTACCTTTGTTGCTGGTGTCTGGCAGAAGGTACTAGTATATATATATATATATATATATATATATATATATATATATATATATATATATATATATATATATATATATATAATAAATACACTGTTGCCTAGAGTGCTAGAGTGCTAAGAGATGCAAAATATCAGCCTTTACACTGTGATCTGAGCCTTTGCTGGATTGAAAATCAAGTGGAAGCTGCACAGAGCAATATTAATGAGTTCAAGTAGTCCATTACATAACACATTACAGGCGTTCTACAATTAAACTTAGATGCAGGCTAAAGAGTGTACAACTCATGTTTTGGTCTTCTTTCTAGCTTAATGGGACCTTAGCCATTCAGCAGTGATCTATGTCTCTGCAGATACCCCAAGTAGATCTGCACCTTCTTGCCAAAGCTTATAGAACTAACCTCTGAAAATGAATTTGGAAATACTGTATTTTATATACTGAACTTGCTGCATAAATAAGGTTCAGTACCTTATTTTGTGACATTCATATTATATATATTCTGAATATTGTAAATGGGTACCTAAGTTCAGGTAAGTAATAGCAGCACAGAACATGTGCTCGGAATCAGCAGAAAAGCATCTGGGGAGCTACTGGGGTGTAGTTGAAAGTCATAATGCAAGTAAATTATTCAGACTCACATTACATGGCACTCAGACATCAGTTAAATCTGCACCAGAATTTAGAAATCAATCAGCCCTGTAGCGTTAGCTTCTATGATGAACATCATTTTCTTTTTAAAAAGTATTTATGACTTCCAATAACTCCTTAGCTTAGCACCTCAACATCAGCCAGAGCATATTGAGAATGTGCAGTGTCATTGATTCTTAAAGCATCACCAAGGTCCAAGATAGTGAACTGCTGTGGGCAACTTTGAAGGTCTTTGTTATTACTTGCTACTGAACTTCTCAGCTGTTAGAGTAAGTTTTCTATATACTATACAGAATCACTGGCCATATTTAATTGGGGTTTTAGGTTTTTTTTTATATACAGGACACTGGTGCACATAACATCCTCTGGACTTTTATATTTGCATGACATTCATACATGAGAGGTGAGGAAGTGTTAGTGAATGCCCATGTCTACCATCTTCCCCTGTGCTGCTCTACATAGACAGATACAACTTTTTGCTTGGCTCGCTGAAATACTGTTTAAAATGTACAGTACATCTAGCTAGCTAAACTCGCACACACATAAAAATGCCAATATAATACATATTGAATATCTTCCCGATTATAGGGTAAGACTGAATAGTTTAGTTGCATAGGAAAACTGCAGGTGCCAGTAGGATATGAAATGCAATGTATCTGCATTCAATTCTCTCATTCTTACATCAATCAGTAGTGTGTAACTGGAAGCTGCTGAGTCTATTTCCAGATATCTAGTCTCCTGCTGTTTGCACATGGGCTCCCTGCTGTTTTGCAGTGACCATGCCTGTGAAGACTACTACAGCCTGTGTTATTTTTAAATTACATATGGAGATTGTAAGCTCTCCCAGGTAGGGCTCACAGTACCCCATGCATTTGTCTGTTTTTTAAATTATTATACTTTACCTTTACAACATGGCAGCTGTAAAATTTCTAAATATATAATAGTAATGCATTGCAAATACCAAGGAAAATACATTCATTCAATCTTTATTCTGTTGCAAACAGACCTTTTCTGTTCTTGTTTTAGCCATCTAGTCTCAGATTTGATTTCGATGTAGGTGTAATTAGTTTATGAAGCAATAAGCTGTGTAGTAAGCACAAGTTTGGTGCATAGAGATTGCATCAAATGAGATGAAAATGTATTGCAATATTGTTAACTTGTTCCTTAAATAACTAGCAAATTACTAGAACTCTAGAAAAGAATAAAATATTTCTAAAACAGTAAAAATATTTCTACATACAGGGTATCCATTCAATGTCCACTGCTCCCACTATTCTCTACCGATGTTGCTATATTGGTATTACTTTTAAGCACATTCAACTGCAGGATATTGCTTATATGTACCTGTCCAGAAAATACTAGTGATGAGCCAAATTTTTCGCCAGGTTTTTCTGCGAAAAACACGCCAATAGTTGCGCGTCAAAACATAATTTGTCCCTCCTATTGACTTTAATGCATTTGACAAATTTGTCACCTTTTCACAAATGTTGGCGAAGAGAAACAGGTCAGATTTGCCAATCACTAGAAAAGACCTTTAAGTAAATATCCACATTCATCCATGACATTTTTTTTATTATCTAGTAGTGTTAGAGGCAGTCCTGCTACAAAGTCTATTCTAGCATTTTGTCCTATAATGAGATATCTAAAAGGAAGGTCAGTAATAAAAAAAAGAATTCTATTAAAATGTGTTGCAACTTGTATCAAGCTTCAGGGCATTTTCAAAATAGTCACATAAGAGAATACTTTATTATAATTGGTATTTCCTGTGCGCCACACAGTTCCCTATCATTGTTCGTCCTGACTATAGCAGTCTGAATCTCCAAAATTAATTAATCTCAATTAATGAAGGGTTGCAACAGGCCTGTTTCATGACAGCAAAGAAAAAGGGATGTCAACACATTGTAGCTCATATCCACTGGTAGTCTGTGAGTTTGGCATTATTGACATATGCCTTAGCTTAGGTATAGGTAGGTATTTAAAATAGTCAGTATAAAAGCCACTAGTTTAGACCTATGTTCAGATAAATTTTGAAAGTGAACTCGGCATCAGAAGCTACTGCAATAGGAAGAACCAGCATACTTTTCAACTGCCCTAATTCACCAGCATACTTAAAAACTGATGGGTAGGAATGCGCAAAATATTTCGCCAAGTTTTCGCCTTGAAAAAATGTAATACTTTAATGTATGGTAAAAAATGTTGCACGGTTTGAGAAATACCCCGTTTGAGAACACCCCGTTAACTTCACTGTGTTTGGCAAATTTTTGCTGTTTCACGAATTTTCGAAAAAGCTAAATGGGTCAGATTCACCCATCCCTGCTGATGGGGTTTGGGGCAGACTGGAGAGTAACTGGATATGCCTGGGTGCATTGGTGTATTAGGTAACTCAATAAAAATGTTCGTTTGATACCATGCCACTTTTAAATGATCACACACCTCCTTCTTTGAATGAAAGTTGGAAATAAAACTGAATGTATAATGAGCTGGTTCTAAAAAAAAAAGTTTGCTTTAAAAAGTTTTCAGTAGGTAATAAGAACATTAATAATGGTTATTACAAAGTCCATTGAATTATTGTTTGGAAAAGTCTAATATAATGTGTTAGTAATATCTGATTTTCAGCACTCCAGTACTGTATCAATACTTCTAAATGATCACTGATGGGTCTGTGCATTATCATATTATAGGGATCTCCAGGTGAGAGAGGAGCTGCCGGCACTGCTGGACCCATTGGTCTGCCAGGAAGACCAGGACCTCAAGGCCCACCAGGACCAGCAGGAGAAAAGGGGGCTCCAGTGAGTGATACATTAATCATTTATTTTGCTATTTGTTTATGGTGGCTGACTAAACTGCATTGTGAACCCTTTGGCCTAAAATATCTTAAAAGAAGTGAATGATCCTGCTGATCATGAAAAAATAAATTATTACTTGTTTGCAGAGTATATGGATTGCAGGGTTTTTTTCTATAGGGGTGGACATATAGTCTGTGACTGCACCAGGACCCTCACTCAGTCAGCCCATTATATATTTAAATTAATTTTAAGTAATTGTTCATACCCTGGTTATTGTATCCTAGCCTATTGACACTGATGCTATCATCCTCCCCTTTCTGAGCCAAACCTCTGCTCTAAGCCTGCAATATAGTAATTTTTTCTACTATTCACATACAGATAAAGCAAGCTTGTGAATAAAATACATTTAAATAAATAATGATTTTTTTTATTTCTTATATTAACAACAATATAGCCATGTTTTGGCAAATTTTTGCTCATAGAGTTTTTCCACAAGTTTATTGATATTTCCAGCTCACTTTTGTGAGACTGGCTAGAGTGAGATGACATATTTTTTTGAAAATGCATGTTTGGTTTCCTTCAAATAAAATTACAGATTATTCATTTGTAGGCCAGTTTACTTAAATGCCTTTTTGAAATAGGCAGACATCTGGAAAAATATTATGCCACTGGTATACTGTGAAAAAAAAAAAACAGTTGAAAACAAATCCCACAAATTTAAAAAAATGGTTTATACTGCCAATGCATTGTACGTGATATATATTAAAGGCATTATATTATGCCAATACAGGGAGAGAAAGGACCTCAAGGACCAGCAGGACGAGATGGAATTCAAGGCCCAGTCGGACTTCCAGGACCTGCAGGTCCCCAAGGACCACCAGGAGAAGATGGTGACAAGGTGAGGACAGTCTGGTACATTCCTGCAACATTGATATGTCTAATTGACTGGCAATATACGTTAATCTGTTATGTATGGGTAATGAATAAGTATAAATAAGTATAAGTATAGTATAATCAGGTAGCATGAAATTAAATGTAGCAAGATTGTGAAGTGAAGGTAGTACAGATGAGTATGGATGTCACCAAAGCAAAGATAGTATTGGTACTTTAGTATATGAAGAAACATAGCTTTCTTATAGTAATGGTAGGATTTCTAATACATTAAAACTTCTGACTTTTGGAAGATGAAGATTGTTGATGGTTAGAAACCAGAGATTTGCAATTTAGCCATCATAAATGTAAACGGGTCTAATAACCCAGGGCAGCCAGCAGGTACCTGTGACTTGTCACATCAGCAATCTTATAAAAATATCTGATTGATTGTGTGGTTTAGTGGAGCTGATGAAAAATTGTGACTTTTATTACATTACCCACTTTGTGTCAACAGTGTAGAATTTGTATAACTCTTTTTTCTAAATACTGAGCAGTTTGTGTATATGGCATGTTTGGAATTAAAAAGAAGTAAAAAGTACCATACTGCAGTGGCTCATTAGTAATCCCTATATGTACTTACCAATCCCACATGACATTTACTCAGTGAAAGTATATTTAAACCTCAGATAGTTTGCTGCAAATCTCTAGTAGCACCATGCTAATCAATGCCAGGATTAAGCTGTCAGGGTATAAAGAACAATCAATGCAAACAATTCTTACTCCTTTGCAAATATGACATTCACAGAGACTTCTGGGTAACCTTCTAAAATCTACTCACTTTCTTTTTAAGGGTGAAATTGGAGAACCAGGACAGAAAGGAGGAAAGGGTGACAAAGGAGAACAGGTGAACCTTTCTTTTCATTACAATTTTTTTCTTCAAAATGTTGACATCAATAACAATACTTTCATTTTATCAATTTTACCCATGAAATGTTAATTCGGTTTACTTATGTAGCTGTCTACTCTTTTCAGATCCTACCATTTTAATGGTCACTGGACCCAGTTAAGCCTGATGAACTTATGTTCTTTTTCCCAAGCTATGGAACTTTATAGAATAACAACAGTGGTGTAGACAGTATAAAACGTGTTACTGATCCAAAAATAGCATATGGGGTTCTCCATCATGACAAAATGATCAGATCTAAACAGTTTATTAGTTTATTAGTTTGGTGTCCCCCACATCTTGTAAAACTTTAGAAGACAGAACCAGATCAGATACACTGCAGTTGAATAACATAGGCACTAAATGGCATCAGTGCTGTTACCCATAAAAAAAGCAAAAAAACAATTACGATTACTTTCAAATTAAAGAAGAAAGGAAATAAAAGCAAAGATCAACAAATGTGGGTGGGATTGTACTGGGTTGTAGTGTGCCCAACTGTTGCTCAGCTTGAACCACTCATTTTTCTAGTTAGCATAATAAGGTGCAAATGGAAAAGAGCAGTAGAGCCTTGATTTGCCATTGTCTATAAACATGGATTACAGAACATTTAAACACTGAATGAGTGAATATGCAGATTAAAAAAACAGAGTTTAAGAGGCAATGTGAATAGAAGAAGCATTTTTATTCTGTGAAAAGATACTTCAGGGAATTGCTTTGAAGAGAATAAAATAGTTTTCTTTTAGCCTTTTGGGCATTATTATACATTCAAATACTCTCTATTCATCACACTTTAGTCTGCAGGTGTATAATGTGTTTTTGTATTTATGATAACATTTATATTTTGTGTATTTTCTTTTTATCACAGGGTCCTCCTGGACCAGGAGGTCTACAAGGTCCTGTTGGAGCACCAGGTCCGGCGGTAAGTTCTATTATTTGAATAATGAAAAGGGGCACTATCTGAGCATGTATTTACACAGAAATACCTTGCAAGCTAAAAAAAGGCTATAATGGTGTGAGATGAATGACTTTTTTTGTGAAACTAAATATTTTAAAAGGTTTAAAGGGAAATTGTCATCAAGTATTTTATTTTAGTGAAAGAGAATTAGAAAAGAAGCAAAATCGCATGTTCTTAACAGTTAAACAGTTATTGGCAATTTCAATTTACCATGCCTTAACAGATAGCTACAGGTATGGGATCCGTTGTCCTGAAAGCCATTATCCGAATTATGGAAAGGCCCTCACCATAGACTCCTTTTATCCAAATAATCCAAATTTTTAAATATGATTTCCTTTTTCTCTGTAATAATAAAACAGTCCCTTGTACTTGATCCAAACTAAGATATAATTAATCCTTATTGGAAGCAGAACCAGCCTATTGAGTTTATTTAATGTATAAAAGATTTTCTTGGGTCTCGAGCATTCTGGATAACAGATCCCAAACCTGTATACTCATATTTCTTGAAGGAGGCAGAATAAAATATATTTGATAATGAAACCTAAAAATAGAGGCTTTATCACTGAAAAACATTATATAAAGCAATTTTTTAACACTGTGAAAAACAATGCAACATTCACTCACTGACACAGGGATCAGTAGATGATTTTCAGACTGGACAGATCATCTGTGATCCAACAGGTTTGCAGGATGGTCTGTAGAAACCGACCCCCTACCGATATATATAGCGTATATAGAAATTGGACAGTATATTGAAAATCAGCCAAACTGCCCAGCCATATCTGAAGCCACACCCATGTTTATATCTACTGTAGGTCTACCATAGGAATTATATACTGAAGTGATCAATTTTCACATGTTTCCATCTAGGGTTCTGATGGAGAACCAGGTCCTAGAGGTCAACAGGGAATGTTTGGACAGAAGGGAGATGAAGGTTCTCGTGGATTCCCAGGTCCTCCTGGCCCAATTGGTCTTCAAGTAAGCTACACTTGCATTTTGTTGGACTGATCTCATACTACATGTTGTCCAAAAAGAAATAGATACTAGAAGACTTAACTTAGCTGATGTATAGTATAGAATCTAGTCTACACCTATGCTAACCTCTGTTCTACTCATCTACAACATTTAGATCCATTAGGTTTTTTTTTTAACTTCACATTTATTCAGTTATAGTTCTATTCTGCATAAAACTGTATTTTTTACTGTGCTGTTTATCCCCAGATTAGTAGGAAAGTCATTATTCTGAATAAGAGATAAGGGAAATAAGTTGAATTAAATGATGGCAGTCCCTGCCAGAAATATAATTCTACTAAGACAGCACAGAATGTGTATATATATATATATATATATATATATATATATATATATATATATATATATATATATATATATATATATATATATATATATATATATATATAATATCAGGGGTTCATATTTTATATTTGATTAATTCTTCCATCATCTTTGGCCTAAGATAAAGATGTCACAGAAACACAGGAGGTGCCCTGTGACTTTAGCAGATGAAATGAGCATGACTTTAGCAGATGAAATGAGCATATAAGAGATGGCAGAGCCCAGATCTGCAGGCTTCTTTCTGGCCAAACCTCAATCAGTGTAGCTGGCAGACATGATGAATGGGTCATCAGCTTAGAAATCAGCATAGTGCCAGCTGGCAGGGTTAATTCATGTGACTCTCTGCTCACTACAGAAAGATATTGATGTTACCAGAGATGGAACACATAGAGAATATCTTGTCTCTCAGTCACTTGTCAAAGGGAAGGATGTACATTACAGGGTCCAGAGAAGGATGTTTTTTAGTACACATACTCTTTATGTATAAGACAGATATGCTCACTGTTCTATATATATTGCTGGTCTTTGTATAATACAAATACCCCCACTGCTGCATAATACCTATACAGTTACTGCGTTGGGCCTAATACACTGAGCAATCACAGATACATACTGCTTTATGCACAATACAGATGAACAGACATTGTTTTGAGTATTATACAGATACACATTTCTGTAAACATTTATGTGCCAGTAGCTGCAGTAAGATAATGAATTAAGTGCCTTTCCCGTATTGCCAGTTGCAGCTTCACATACCATCAGTCTAGCCCAGCAGGGTATAAATTATTAACATCCTTCTCTGTAGAAGTGCTGTGTACAGTTTTCATCATCTGTTTATAGCCGCCAACATCCTCAGGCCAACATGACATTCACATCTCTTACCAGAACAATAACCAGGCATTGATAAGTATGGAGTCAACATGGTGGGCTGCTCAGCTATATTTTGAATCAGTCAATTTCACAGGATACAAGTGGTTATCTTTAAATATATCCTTTCTTGCTATTTGTATCTCAGTATGAAAAAAGGAGCAATGTTTATAAGCTTAGAATGATAACATTCCCAGGCCTAATCTGAATTTATTTTCAGAATTAAGATTCTTGTCTTAATATTTGAATATTAACTGAATTCAATAACCATTTGCCAGAAAGCAGCCTGGTATACTTACAGGATCTTCCACTGAATACAATGAAAATATAGCATCAGCTTATATAACAAGTGAACTTAATTTTCTGCTTGATGAATTGGGAAGACCAATAAGATTAGTTTCCCAGCTGCCCAGAGCACACCGAGCATGTGCGGGGTCACTGACACTCTTAACAAAGTCAAAAATGGTGAGCTCCTTGCCAACATTGACAGCATGGATCATTTCTGTTATAGGGCTGCTGAACATTAGGATGGTGCATAAAGCTGAGTATACAAAATATGGCATTTCTATTTGTTTTTAGACTTTAGTGCTCCTTTAATTTGATCCTGCCATTGATCACAAACCTCTTTACCATCATTTAAATAGACAATTAAATAATGTAAGCCATGTATTGACATAACCCTAGAACGTATGTATATGTACTTATGTTTTCTCTAGGTCTGCTTGGGGGACACAGGGACAGTGGGGTATAGCTGGAACCACTAGGAGGCAGGACACAATAAAAAAAAAAAAATAGAAACTTGACCCCTCCTCCTCCTGCTATACCCCTCCTCTGTAGGCAGAGACACTCAGTTTTCGTTGTGTCCTCAGGAGGTTAGGACTGTCTCCTGCATTCAGGAGTATTTTACTATTTATTTTGCTCTTTTATTTTTATTTCATTACAATTCCTTCACATGATATGGAGCTGGACAGCTACACTGAGTAGTCTGATCCATTACTTGAGGATGTCACCGGGGTCTCTTGTGCTCTGCACTGACCATCCAGCATTGATTCCCTCCCTCTGACATACAGAGAGGCGGATGCGCTGGCCGGGACACAGGGCTGAGGTATAGCCAGGTTCATCCTGTTGCTCAATCCTTCTTATATGCCCCACGGATCCCTACACTACAGTCTGGGAACTCCTGCCGTGGCTCATTTAAGGTAAGCATATATCCTTAATAGCAGCCTATTCACTCTCTGAGCCCCCCTCCCCCTCTGCACAATCCATCTGCCTTGCACAGCAGTATAGGAGACTTTGTTGCAACCTGCAGGTCACCAGTTCAGACCCAGGCAGTATGTTAATCAGCCTCCAGCAAACACACAGGCACTTGATAAAGGGCTTCTGGCCTGAAACATGTTGTGTGCAATAAAGAGCACCTAGTGGCAAGTTCTGCCTTTTCACTTGCTTTCTCTCAGTTCTCTAACTAATTGGTTAATTTCCTACACCTGGAGCGGGTGTGGCTTACTGAGATAATGAGCACAGCTGCCAAATCCCCAGTCATCTCAAAAAATTGTCCAGAATGACAATGGCACTTATGTTTTCTACTGTCTTCACTGTCAGCAGCGCAAGAGAGTTATTGTGGGCTTAACACCAGTTGCGCACCACTATTTTACGAGAGACTTCACTGGGCTGTCTTTCACTCTACCTGGGGAGGCAACGGCTGGGGCAGATTTTGCACTTACTGTACGTGCACCCTGTGTGCAACCCAAAAAGTGCGCGCCAGTGCCTTATGCACCATTTTTCTAAGGTGTGCGTCTGCACCATATGTCACTGCTAGGGGAGGGGCCATTCTTCGCACTCTCCATTGTGCGCCCAGGCAGCTACTTCCCATTGATTCTGGAGGAGGTTCCATTACTAGCAGACTCACCACACTGGGCAGAACTCTTCCCCAGCTTCTCTGCAGCGCAGCTTCCCCCCCCTGTTTATACTAAGAACACAACAGGGCAGTACTGCTGACACAGTGGGGTTTTTAGCTATTGCCACAGGGCAGCAGGCTTTGTAATTACTGCCTCATCAGGCTTTACTCTCCTCCAAGGCTTTGCTCCCAGCAGTACCCTGGGGAGGCATTTTCAGTTATATATATAACCTACATTATATATATTGTTAACTTAATTCCTCTCTTACAGGAACAGCTTGTGTACACCATGTCTGAAGGTACAGGTGATAACCTTTTTTCCAAGCCAGCAACTACTTCATCGGTTAAGTATTTAGCTTGTGCCAAATGCCACATCTGGTCACAAGGACCCTCTGTGTTCCACGTGCAAGCCACCTGAGGCAGTTTCAGAAACTTCAGAACTCCGTCCTCAGGTAAGCCAAGCCTCCCATGGGGACCCATCAGGCCAGCCCCGGGACTCCACCCCCCTGGACCCCCAGCCTACCCCAGAATGGGCATCTGAACTTGCCACTGGCATTCCTAAATTGTCTCTCTCCCTTGATAAACTGCTAGCGTGGCTAGATAAGCCTCGGCCTAAGTCTCCAAAATGTAGAGCCCCCTCTCCTTCCGAGGATGAGTGTGAGGCGGAGTCCATCACTTCATCCCTTCCGCCTGACTCCGAGGAGGATCCGGCTCTGTCTTATGGTGAACTATCTCACAGTTCCGACCCAGAGGAAGGGGAATCCCCCCAAACTCTCCTCCGATGCCATTGATTCCATCATTTCAGTATTAGAGACCCTTCATTTAAAGGAGCCTAAACCTAGTTGCAGTACCTCCTTGTTTAAGCGCCGCAGCAGGTCCTCACCTTCCTTTCCCCTCTCATGCTCAACTCGAGCACATTATCCAACTGGAATGGTACAAGCCAGAGGGATGTTTCCAGGCTAACCGCCGTTTTCTCAAACTATATCCTTTTTCACAGGATCTAACCTTCAGTGGACGCGCCTGTCTCTCTAAGGACACTGTTTTACCAGTTCCTGATGCAGCCTCCTTCACGGACTCCATGGACAAGAAGCTTGAGGGCATTCTAAGTTCCCTCTTCTCTGCTTCAGGTACCTCCCTTCGGCCGGTTCTAGACTCGGCTTGGGTAAGTAGAGCTGTCCAAACTTGGTCGGACGCCTTATGCCGAGCGATTGCCACAAGGGTCCCCCGTGAAGAACTCGCTCATTTGGCCTCGCAAGTCAAGGAGGCTGACTACCTATATGAAGCCTCCCTTGATGCGCTACAGGTGACTAGCAGAACTTCAGCCGACTTGACTTGTCAGTATAGGTTTGCAGATCTCTCTGGATGAAACTGCGGACTTGTCTTCAAAACGTCTCTCACACTCCATGACCTGCAGAGGACGCTTCTGTGGAAGGTCCAGGCCATCCTGGCAGTCCCGCAAGCCCACGTCTGCATTACTCACCCCTTCTTCCCTTCAGCGACTCAGCCGTAGGGGGGGGGGAGACTTTGCAGGTTTTACCACCTAGAATTCGTTTCTCTCCCGCCCCGCCGGTTCTTCATGTTCAGATATCCTCAGGGGCATCAAAAGGCTCAGGCGCTGCACGACGCGATCGGCAAGCTTATCCGTTCAGAGGTCATCATCCCTTTTCCGACTGAGGAGAGATTCCGAGGCTATTACTCAAACTTGTTTGTAGTTCCCAAGAAGGATGGATCTGTTCGGCCAATCCTGGACCTCAAGGAACTCCATACTTTCATTGGACAGTGAAGGTTCAAGTTGGAATCCCTCAGGTCTGTCATCGCGGCCTCAATTTTCTGTCCCTATCAGAGATTCTTGCGATTTGCCTTCCAAAATCGCCACTTCCAACTCACGGACCTTCCCCTTGGCCTGAATTCGGCACCTCGTGTCTTTACCAAGATCATGTCGGTGGCAACTGCTCTAATCCGCACCAGGGGGATCTCCATAACTCCTTATCTGGATGATCTCCTGATCAAGGCACCTTCATTTGCAGTGGCTCAGCAGGCGTTGCACTTCACCATGGTTCGATTACAGGAGTTTGGTTGGTTCATCAACCTGGACAAGTCCTCGTTCACCCCAAGCCAATCCATGGTCTTCCTCTGGATGCAGTTCAACACCCAGACACAAACTGTCCCAGTGACAAGGTCCAGCATCTACGGACCCTCGTGCGGTCTCTCCTCTCGAAGTCCCACCCCGCGAGATTCTACATGAAGGTGTTGGGAGTCATGGTTTCGATGATAGAATCAGTTCCCTTCACCCAGCGTCACCTCAGGGAGCTTCAGTGGTATATTCTTGCGGCCTGGAGGCACAAATCCCTTCTCCTGGAATTTCGTTTCTCCCGCAGAAGAGTCTCTCTTCTCTGGTTGATGCAAACCAGTCACCTGACCAGTGGCAGACCCCTAGGGGATCCACAATGGTGACTGTTCACCACAGATGCAAGCCTCTCCGGTTGGGGAGCAGTGAATCAGTATACGAGCAGTGCAGAGGGTCGGTCAGCGCAGGGACGCTGGTCTCTATCGGAACAATATCTTCACATCAACCTTCTTGAGATACGGGCAATCTGACTCGCCTGTCAGCCATCTTCATTCCAGCTCTCTTAAACTGGGAAGCAGATTATCTCCGCAGACAATCCCTAGATCCCTGCGTGTGGCCTGTAAAGGACAACATCTTCCACAAGATCACTCAAAGATGGGGGACGTCAGAGGTCGATCACATCACAATCGTAAAGTTCCTCTCTTCTTTGCAAGGTCCAGGGACCCTCTGGCGGCAGACGCCCTCACCTCTCCCTGGGACTTCCATCTTGCGTTCATTCCAAGAAAGATCAAGAAGCTTCAGAGAGAACTCATTACTCTCATCCTCATAGCTCCAACATGGCCCCGTCGATCCTGGGTCTCGTATCTAGTACATCTCTCAGTAGAAGAACCGTGGCCTCTCATCCTGGACCTTCTCTCTCAGGGTCCAATACTTCACCACTGTCCTGCCAACCTCAATTTGATGGCGTGGCTACTGAAACCGCGATCCTGAGACGGAAGGGGTTCTCTGACACTGTCATTCTACCATGCGTGCAGCCCGCAAACCGGTCTCCGCCAAGACGTACCATTGGGTCTGGTTCACTTACCATTGGTGGTGCCATTGTAATGGTTTCAATTCACTGAAGTTTTCCACTCCTCTCCTTCTGGCCTTATACAGGAGGGACTGTCCCCGGACATGTCCCTCGGATCGCTGAAATCTCAGTTTTCGGCACTTCCATCCTGTTCCACAGACCTCTCGCCTTGTTCCCAGATGTTAGGATTTTTCTTCAGGGAATGGCCCACATAAAGCGCCTGGTACTTTCACTGGTGCCAAATTGGGACTTAACCCTTGTCCTACGTGCCCTGCAACACGCTCCCTTTAAACCCATGGATTCTATTCCACTTCAGTGGCTCACATGGTAAACCGTTTTTTCTGCTGGCTATTGCCTCAGCATGGAGAGTATCTGAGATCTCTGCCCTCTCCTGTAGGTCTCCTCTGTTGACCTTCCACAACGACAGGGCAGTACTTCATACTTCTCCCTCTTTTCTTCCCAAGGTGGTTTCCACTTTCCACCTAAACCAGGAAATTACGATTCCTACCTTCTGCCCATCCCTTTCCAATGCGAAGGAAGCAGCACTGCACACCCTCAACCCCGTTAGGGCCCTCAAGTGTTACCTGCACCGGATCGAGGAGATCCGTCTATCGGACTACTTGTTCGTCCTTCCCTCAGGCCCTCAGAGGCACACCAGCTACTTAGACCACCATATCCCGATGGATAAAACAGGCCATCCAGAGATCCTATTCATCACAGGGTCAGGTTCCCCCAGATCAATCAGGCACATTCCACCAGAGGGCTTTATGAAACCAAGCCTCAGCGGAACAAGGCTGCAACGTGGACTTCAATCCATACTTTTGCCAAATTTTACCAGTTTGGCACCTTGAGGCATCTGACACCCGCTACGGCAGGAAGGTATTCAGGCTGCAGTGGCTGGTTCCACGTAGGCCTCTACTTCCCGCCCTAGATTCAGGGGACAGCTTTGGTACATCCCCACTGTCCCTGTGTCCCCCAAGCAGACCTAGAGAAAAGGAGATTTTGTGTACTCACCGTTAAATCTCTTTCTCTTCAGTCGCTTGGGGGACACAGGGCTTCCCTCCCTGGATAGAGGCCTTCTCTTGGCTTCAGACTTGGTTGACTCTGTTCTTCTTGTAATTAGTTATCAGATTTTCTGTTGATTATTAATAACCTCCTGTTTCTCCTTTGGTACGAACTGAGTGTCTCTGCCTACAGAGGAGGGGTATAGCAGGAGGAGGAGGGGTCAAGTTTCTATTTTTTTTTTTTTATTGTGTCCTGCCTCCTAGTGGTTCCA
The DNA here is from genome assembly GCA_038501925.1 of Xenopus petersii. Classification (NCBI taxonomy): domain Eukaryota; kingdom Metazoa; phylum Chordata; class Amphibia; order Anura; family Pipidae; genus Xenopus; species Xenopus petersii. The sequence goes on along the minus strand of CM076679.1, from coordinate 92,481,948 downwards.
GCTATACCCCACTGTCCCTGTGTCCCCCAAGCGACTGAAGAGAAAGAGATTTAACGGTGAGTACACAAAATCTCCTTTTTGTGTTGTTTTTTTTTTGTATTTTCTTTCTGTCTCTTTGGTGGGAAAACCTTTTCCAGCTTCACTCAGAAGCTTCAGAGAGACCAGCAGAGGGAGAAAGTATGCAAAAACATATTTATTAAAACATAATAGGTCCTTTGGTCCTGGTAGCCTTTTTTATGTGTAATAATGTGCTTGCACACATTATTACAAAATATTTATTTTACTTATTTGCAGGGGCTTCCAGGACCTCCAGGTGAAAAGGGTGAAAACGGAGATGTCGGTCCTATGGTAAGTTGCATGTATCCCATGTGCTAATCTGCCTTATAGAACAAGGTTTAGTATTCAAACATCAGAAATATGCTTTATGTAAAAGTAACCCTAGAGGACTGGTTGGGATTCTGATGTTGTCTTTAAGTAAAATACACCTTTTAGATATGTAGAACATGGATTTTGGAGAACAGATCATTCATAAGCTCAGCCCTATTATCAGCTGTTGATTCTGTTACATTAAGGGAATGTAATAAAAGTCGCTAACGGAAAAACTATTCGCAATGCGAAAAGTTATGCCTTTGCGCAAACACATTTTGCTTTGCGCAAATTTAATATAGCTTTTGCGAACCCAGACACTGTTTAGCGACCACTTCCGACAGTGGCAGAACATTTGCGAACGTTATAGTTTGCGCCAATGCGCAGTCAATGTAATAAAACCTCATTATTTTGCTGCAAAAGATTACAACACCTTCAAGCACTTCTTAAGAGTGCGCAGTTAAAATTTGCAATGCGCAAATAAAATTTGCAATGGAGTAACAATTTAAGGAACAATATTGCATTGCGAGATGTGGATTTTTAGTCTTATTGGTGCAAATTGTTTTGCACTTTGCGACTTTAATTACATTCCCCCAAATATGTTTTATGGCATAGACACAGTTTTGTAAATGTATGTGTAATTCTTCTTAGCATTCTATAGAGCATATATGATTGAATTGGTGTATATTATTTTTTAATTATCTGCTTTTTATAGGGTCCACCCGGTCCACCTGGTCCTCGAGGTCCTCAAGGCCCTAACGGTGCTGATGTAAGTTTGTTGAAGATTTTGAAGATCTTATCTTATCATTTCCGTAAGATTGTTGATTATTTATCTTTTTGTGTATTGTTTTTGCTTAGGGTCCTCAAGGTCCTCCTGGATCTATTGGATCTCTTGGTCCAGTTGGTGAAAAGGTAAGTCAGTATCTGATCAGTTAAAATAAAATAAACTGCAATTTGAGGTAATGTACAAGTCATACTATACCTGACACTCACAGAGGGGCCCCATTTACTTCTGCACTTAGCAGATTATAAAAATACTGTAATATACAATATCTTTAGGTGTAGTTTCACTGTCCCACCCTTAGCTCACAGTTTTTTAAGTTATATTAGTGTTGTCATGGTTATTGCATGATAAATGTTTTCTACAAGGTTAAGTCACACAGCAAAACCTTGAATTTGGTCAGATAAGGTGCTGACCAATCATTAGTTTACTCCTTGTTGGGATTCCCACCTTAGATGTGAATTGATCTGAATGAAATGTTTTTCCCTAATGGGAATTCACTTACCATTGGAATTTGAGTTCTGGTCAGCAGAGTTTCAGTGTAATATCTAATCTAAAATGCAGAATTTAGACTTATAACACTGGGTAACCCAGTAATTTTTAATTGGGATTAATATTAGGCTACATTATTAGATACATCTCGTTCTGCTTTTTTAACCTGCATTATGGGAACATTGTATCTATAGTGCTCTTATCCATCTCTCCAGAGATTCCATGCATTAAAGAGATTCTGCCTAAAGTTTTTTCATACAGACGTATTATATAATAATAGCTGCCTTCAATCACGCAAATGCAAAACTGTGTTCTTAGGATGTGTCTTATCGTACAGCAGCACTATAGGCTTATCATCTCAAAATAGAAATTGTTTTATAGATTTTGTTCTGCAGATTTAAACATGAGATGAAATGATGTCTTTTATATCTAAAGGAATTGAAAATCAATGTCAGTTCCTTTTATTTTAGTTGCCAACACAAACTAGGTTATTGAGAAATTAGCAGCTGTCCTCTAATGCTAAGCATTGTCATTCACGTTCATTCTCTACTTGCTTTACCCTTATTTTTGTACTGAGCTACCTTACATTATGCAAAAAGAAAGAGTAAAATAGCAAACAACATCCACAAAAACGGAAAGGAATGACAGTACCTAGAATTTAGTGGGAAGCTACTAATTTCTCAATAACCTAGTTTGTGTTTACAACTGAAATAAAAGGAACTAACATATTTTTCAGATCTATTATATATAATAAAATACATAATGAAATACAGATATAAAATAGATAAAATATATAATAAAATACAGATGTTATGCTTTATAGAAATCTATATATCAAGTTCTAATTTGTAATTTGATTAGAAATGAGGTTTAGATTTAGATCAACACATTGATCATGCATGGCTAGAATAATATGGCCCTTATCAACTAGATGGGGATTGTAGCAGCTCTATGTTATAATTGTGACATCACTCATTTATATGCATTTGACAATTATCACGTTTATAAACCTCAGACCCTGGTATATAATACATTACTTATTATTACTGCTTAAATATTATATGTACTTCTGCAGAGTTTGGGGACCATTTATCAAATTTCAAATTCATGTGGATTTTTTCTTACTCTAATAAATTCAAATATACTCGAAATTCGATTGGGAGGTTATTTAAGAAAAAATTCCAACATCTACAGTTGAAAATAATATTATCGAAAACTCAAATCAAATTTGATTTGACTAAACTTGAATCAAGTTTTTCTCCTAAAAAACTTGAATGTCAGGAAGGCTTTCAACATCTTCACATGGGTCATTGGACCTCTCCCATTGACTTATACATAAACTTGGCAGGTTTTAGCTGGCGAATAGTCAACATCAAATTATTCCCAATTTACTTTTTGACGCTTGATAAATCTGCTCCTAATAATGTATAATAAAGTCACTAGGGGTCAGACTACTGCCCCGTGCCTGTATATGGTCATAGAACTATAGACTATAATTATTGTTTGTAGTTAGTTGGGATCAAGTACAAGGTACATTGTGTATTAGGGGAAAAAAGGAAACTTTTAACAAATTTTGAATTCTTTTTTTGAAGGGGAACTATCGCGAAAACAAAAATTTAATGTAAGCTCATACTGAAGTAAGAAACTAAATGCAATCAATTAAATATTCTGCATTGTTTCTGAAATAACCAAGTTTATATTTACTATCCCTCTCTCGGCTTCTGTTGCTCTTCATTCTGTCTTCAAGCAACAGTTGGGTGACAGATGAATTATGTAATATACCTTATAGGGGGCTTCCTTTCCTAGCAGATGTGTTATAACTCACTCAAATAACTGATTCCAGTACGAATTAACTTTTGCACAAATACTGCATGTAGAGAGACAGGATTTCTGGTGGTTTAATAGAGTGAGCTCTAATACATCTTTTAGGCAAAAGGAGCCCCCTATAAGATCTATTGGATCTAACTGTCAATGAATATCTGACACCCAGCTCCTTTCTGGATAACAGGTTTTCAGATAATGGATATATCCAAAATACAGCATTTCCATTCCCATACAGTTCTATTTAAATGATTAACTATTTTATGGATTTGCTTTTTTTGTAATAATTGGACAGTAACTTGTAGGGATGTAGCGAACTGCCGACAATGTGTTTGCGAACGCCGTTCGCGAACACCGGCAAAAAATGCGAACAGTTCGCGAACTTCGAACATCCGAAAATCATTCGATTCGAACGATCGAAGGATTTTAATCGTTCGATCGAACGATTTCCGTTCTAATCGAACGATCGAAGCCATTGGATCGAATGATTTCATTCAATCCAATGGCTTCGATCGTTTGATTCGAACGAAAATCGTTCGATTTTAGCGATCGAATGGTCGAACGATTTTGACGCGAACGCCTATTGGCGAACGTCGTGCGACGTTCGCGAACTTGCGGCGGACGCGAACAGTCGAAGTTTGCGCGAACTAGTTCGCCGGCGAACAGTTCGCTACATCCCTAGTAACTTGTACTTGAGCAGAAGCTAGTATGATACTAGTTGCAAAACTATCCATATTATTATAAAAATTTACTATACTGTAGTGGTGGTTTGATAACCCTGTTTAAAGGAAAAGGAAAGGCTTTGTGCACTTGGGGGTGCCAAATGTTAGTCTCCCCAAAGTGATTGTATTGACTTACCTGTAACCCCGGGCCGGTGTTGCAGCAGAAAACTGCAGTGAGCACCACAGAGTGATCCTCTTCCGGCTTCTTCTTTCTTCAAATTTCCCAGGGCAAACACATGCGCAGTTGAACGGAATAGCCGACTTTTTAGCTTGGCTTTCTGTTCTACTGTGCATGTGCAGCCGCTCGAAGAAAGAGGAAGACGGAAGAGAAGTGCTCCGTGATGCTCACTGGTATAACCCCGGGCCAGTTTCAGGTAAGTCAATACAATCACTTTGGGTGCCTAACAATTGCCCCCCCCCCCCCAAGTGCACAAAGCCTTACCTTCTCCTTTAAAACAAATCACTGCCATTATTTTCTATATCAACTGGTTTGATATTTTATGATTTATTTGTAAGTTCCTCAACTGAACATTGTGTGCCAGCTGCAAACATCTCACCCATGCTGTGAGTCATATGTTACCTTGTCTAACAGGGCATGAATCGGAATGCCAGCTGGAAACCAGCATAGATGAGTTGTTTGCTATAAGGAAAATGTTAGTTGGAAGAAGCTCGTTTATATCTCAGAATATAATACAACCTGCAAGTGAAAAAGAATCAATAAAAGCTGTGCATGTTTATAGCATTAACAGTTGCCATGTACAGAAAGACTAAAGGACACTTGGACAGTGAAGTGCGCCCCTGTTAATAAGTGTAATAATGAAATGTATTGAGATATCCTGTTTATAGTGAGCATGCAAAGCCTCTCCGCTCTGTGTGTATTGATCTTGAGATTGTATTTGTTTTGTTCTTGCATTTGTGTTTTTGAAGAGCAAGCTGCACTGACATTGTAACAGCTGATAATAATAATGGACTTGGTCACCAGTTATTGGCTCTTAGAAAGAAGTGCTCTTTTTATGGCAGTGGGGGCACGCTCTCTCCTTTTTATGAGAATGCGGCCTTTAATCCTTTTTTTTATGAGACTGCATTCTTTAATCTTTCTTTTTATGAGCGTAAACTCTATAATCCTAACCTCTAAGTACGAGCTTTATTTGATTATTCATGCCTCTTTGTGTATTTTATTATATAGGGTCTCTGCATCATTTTTATTTTGTTACATATCTCTGTACCTAACTGCAGCAAGCTAAACCATACAATGTTATTTTTCCATTGTTCATTCCTTCTTTTATATCTCTCTGGATCAGTCTATACGTGTCTTGTATAATGTAACCATTTAATATAGTAAAGCACCCATCTTTTATTGAATCATCCTAAACTTACTTATATTTCTATATCTTTTTTCATTTGTTCACCTAGCTGCATGAAGGATTTTTGCAATAACTTATTATAATGCATATTCTAATATATGTACCATGTAGCAACCTGTATTAACCTTATTTTTCAAATGGCGGTTCCAAAAGAGGATGGGGTTCTGGCAGTTTGACCTATAGGTTATCAAATCAACTCATGACTCAAGAACTGACATTCTTTGTTTTAACCAAAAATCTGAATAAATAAATTAAATATAAAAAAAAAAAAAACCTGACACTCAGTCAATGCTTTTACTTGGGTCAGTGTGTCAGATTTTCTTTGACCTCATTCTGGCATGAGGGATGTCATGCTCAGCATTGCTCAACAGTAGCACAAAGCACTAGTACCCATTCAAATCCTTTCTACTTGAAGCAAATCATATGGGGTAGGGGGAAAAATATTCACACAATTATTTTCTGTCCTGGAATATTAAACCCTTAGCCTTTTACTTAACTTTTAATATGATGTTGACATCCTTATTCTGAGATTATTATTAATTTAACTTCTTATTTTTATGGGGTTTTTTGTCTTATGTAGCTATTTGTTCAGACAAATACAAGAGGTCCTCTGCACTCAACCCATTATCAATATATTTTTAAACCACTAAGCGGGGGTGCAGTCATGCACCCCCTAATTTTTGACCTGCAGCTTTTTTAATGTGACTGAAAAGATGAAATAGAAGAGGGTTTTAATTGAAACATAAGTAATAAAAGTAAGAAGAACTAAAAAAAATTAAGACCACTTGAAATGGTCTTCTATAACATTCTATAACATGCAAAACGTTAACTTGTTAATACTATCATTACTGCTTAGATAAATTGACCTGATAAATAATTAACATTAGTCCTCCATCTGTTGTAGAATTTAGATTCCAAGTTGAGTGTCGACTCTCTGTTGTAGAAGGCTATGGCTTGTCCTCATTTATGTTCAAAACAAAGAGATTTGCTGTTGCAGCTGTTTGGTCATGCAATGGGACATTGTGTTGAGCAAATAAGCTTCCACTGCAGGAATACTTGTCTTTATTCAACAATGAGCATTTGTTACTTACATAATTACCTAATTCTGTTAACAATTTCTTCATAGGGTGAACCAGGAGAAGCGGGAAACCCAGGTCCCCCAGGCGAAGCTGGCATTGGTGTAAGTTTCAACATGAAACCAGAATACATGTTAGTTTTCTCTTAAAATTAGTTTAGTTGTAAGGCATTCTATTTAAATAAAGAACAGATATACAATCAGTATTAATTAAAAACTTTTCTCGGATTATTGGTGCCACAGAGCTCTGAAGGAATAATGGTCCCTCAGGGAGATTTTCTTTGACTGACTTATTTTAGTGTCAGAGCTTTGCAGGTAATTTTAGTATCATTTTAGAACCAAGCTCACTTTAATCATAGGTTTTGCTTTACAGTCTTAGTAATATTAGTAAAATTTCAGATATTGAATATAACTGAGCTAACCATCCAGGGCAAAAAAGTGCAATGTAGATATAAAGAATTGAATTACAGAATGATTACCTAAAATAAACCATTTGTGATTATAGATTTGGTATTAGGGACACCAATACATCAGGCACACCAAATCTACATTTATGAGTTGCATCCATCATGATGGATATACTAACAAATTCATTGTAAAGAACAAGTCATTAGCCAGGGTTCTAGGCCCATTATTTTGGCACCACGTAGAATACTCAGTTTTACCATATTCTTGAAAAGACTACCCCTAGGATTATTGTTTCCTAATACAATCTTACATCTATCTAATAGTGTGGTATTATTTCTCAGGGTCCTAAAGGTGAAAGGGGAGAGAAAGGAGAGGCTGGACCCCCAGGAGCTGCAGGACCTGCTGGTCCCAAGGGACCTCCAGGAGAGGATGGTCCTAAGGGAAATCCCGTAAGTGCCCAACTGCAAATAGTTTGTTTTATATTTTAATTTTTATTCTCTAAACTTTTCACCTGGTATTTCGTTTTAGGGTCCTGTTGGATTCCCAGGAGATCCTGGTCCACCTGGAGAAGCTGGTCCAAGTGTAAGTGCTATTTTTTTGCCTTTCTTTAATCATTCAACTGTATTTTGAGGCTTGTTTTTTTACTAGATTTAGTTAATATCCACTTTTGACAATGATCTCACAAATGTAGACATAACTTGCTTATACTGCCTTAAATTTGGTTTAAAATTCTTCTATTCTGCCCTCTGAAGCTACCATGTAATTTCTGGCACTGAAACACTTAGCCATGGGCTAAGCATTGCTGTGTATATGCCACACACCTATACAAGTATGCAGTTTCTGAGTGGGCAGATGGACATCAAGTCCCCTTCTTGTTTTAATCTATGGAAGAGCATTTCAGATGCAATGAATGCAAAAATGGATAAATTCACAAAAAATAGATGTTGCATGTTTACAAAAAACACAGCCAAGTACATAAATGAATTATATATTATATATAGATTATACATTTTGCCAAGACTCTTGGCTTTTATAAGCAAAAAGATATTTATTTACATCCTACAGTTCCAGCATAAAGGCACCTTGGAAAAACATAGATACCATGAAGGTAGTGTCCTTTCAGTATGTACTCTATATAGACATGTTTTAAAAGTACTTTTTCTTTTTTTTTAAAGGGACAAGATGGTGTTTCTGGTGATAAAGGAGAAGATGGAGAATCTGGACAGCCTGTAAGTATTTTACTTTTCAAAGCCATTTTATTTTTATTTTATGTGACTCTTGTTTGTACAAAATAAATATTAAATATAACTGAAATAAAACTGAAAGTTCAAATTCCCTCCAAATGCTGACCCTAACCTTATTTTATCATTTATCATACTGATGCATGCTCATTTACCTTGTTGATTCAACACACTGGCTGACTCTTCTACTTATTGAAATATCAGTGTCAAAACCTTTATTGTCCATTTTTTTCTTAAGCAACTGCTACAACACTCCATTCATGCTTATTCATTCTAAACCGCTGGCTTCTACAACTAAATGACCTCCTAGACCTGCAAGAAGACCTCATACTCTGCCCCATTAGGCAAACAATAAAACAACACAATATTTATGTATACTCCTTTAAACTGTACCACACCTCTTGTGGCACTGCATGTTTCTGGTTATTTCCTCTTTTTCTCTAAGAGCCACTGTCTGTAACAATACCTTTGCTTGGTGCGCTTTACCATTTTTACATTCCAGAATTCTTTTGTAACTCCTTCTCACTCAATAAAACTATAACTATAAACTTATATCCTACCTCTCCAAGCGAGTTCCCAAAGTAGGAATGGGTAACATGATAGAATGGCATGATTCTTGAACTATATGTAGGTTCTGAAACCCTATACATTTCTTGTAGACAACGTAAAATGCTATTGATAGATTAGCATTATATTTTATTTGTAGTAAAGAACAAATGTCCCACTTAGTTAAATATGGGAACAAAGTATACATCAGTTTTCTAATGTGTAAAAAGGTACAGTTATAAAAATAGGAGTCATTATTTTTGTTCTTGCTGTAGGGTCCACCTGGTCCCTCTGGAGAAGCCGGACCACCAGGACCTCCAGGAAAGAGGGTGAGTACAGTTTTTTGTTTGTGTGCTTGATGTCTTGTACAATATGTTGTGCTTGTTGTTTCTGAAAAGTGAGTTAAGACAAAAGTTCTGTACATCTACATAAATAAACTGTGATAGAAATAAGATTTGGTAGGTCAATAAAAAATAAACATAGCTCTCAACTTGAGCAAGATTTAGGCAGCCCCTGCTGTGTGAGTGCGTAGAGATGAATAATTATTGTGTGGTATAATAGGATATTGATTCGCTTTTGTTTTGTGCAAGAACCAGGGAACAAAGACAGGAAATAATCAGGCACATCACTGAAAGGAGGCAAGTTGCAGGGCTCGGCAGTCAACAGACCGTGCACATATGTATATTTAGCTAACTGTGTATAGATTTGTCATTTTGTCTATATAGGTGACAGTGTATATATCACTATGTCTGCATATACACTTTTTAGGTGTTCAGTTGCACATGTGATTTGTAAACTTACCACGTGTGAAAGATTAGATAAGAAGTAGACTTTAAGTATTATACAATGTTTTTTTGTAGATGTGAATAATATATGTGAATATTTTGAGACTTTGCCATATGTACTGCTTACCTCTCTGCATTAGCAATGGGTAATGCCTCTCATTGTTGCATGACAATTTATACTTGCAAACATGTATGATATGAAGTGAAGAATTTAATTACTGTTGTGCTATACACTAGTTATGAGCGGGTCAGGTTTTTCCCGACTCGCACCCTTCCGAAGCCCATCCTCCTGCCACCCGAGCTCGCCCGCAGCCGGCTACCAGCTTCCTTTTATAGACTCGCGCTAACCCGCCCCACTGATGATGTCATAAAAGGGGCGGGAGGAGCAGGCGCAGCATCTATAAAAGAAGTACTGGAAGTCAGAAGCCGGCACTGTGGTGGACGGGGAGAGCAGGAGAAGAGCCCCCGCCACCCGCAAAGAGGAGTGCGGGGTCACCCTGAACCCGATTGACCCGCGGGTATCGGGCCGGCCCGCACATCACTACTACACACATTGAACTTGCTCTTATATATAGTCTATTGCTGCCACATAGACAAAGGCAGAGCCATTGGTTTTTGATGCATCAGGCCAAGGTCCACTTGTCATTTGCACAGCAGAATGTGCATTAACAGTGGCTGGAACAATGCACATCAGTAGTAGCACGATAACTGTGCTTTATCTATGTGGGCCTATCCTTTCAGTTCCAATTTAAATATTAATATAAATGTATCCCTCCCCCCCCTTAATAAAAGCTATGGAGCTTGCACAGGTGCAGCAAACCCTAGCATCCAAAAAGATACCTGCATATTGGTTGTTATATACTGTATATACGTATATTATACCTATATTATTATTATTATTATTATGCACCTTTTATTACATAAACCTAATATTTATTTACTTAGGGGCCCATTTACTTAGCTTGAGTGAAGGAATAGAGGAAAAAAACCGTTGAATTTCGAATCTTTTTTTTGGCTAATTCGACCTTCGACTACGACTTCGAATCGAACGATTCAAACTAAAAATTGTTCTACTATTCGACCATTCGATAGTCGAAGTACTGTCTCTTTAAAAAAACTTCAACCCCCTAGTTCGCCACCTAAAACCTACCAAAGTCAATGTTAGCCTATGGGGACCTTCCAGAGCACTTTTCTAAGTTTTTTTTATTCTAATAAAAATCATTCGATAGATCGCTTACAATCGTTCAAATCGTTCGATTTGAACAATTTCATCGTTTTTCATTTGATTGTTCGATCGAACCTTTTACGCTAAAATCCTTTGAATTCGATATTCGAATTTGAAGGATATAACTTCGAGGGTCGAATTTGAGGGTTTTTTAACCCTCTAAGTTCAACCCTCGATAAATCTGCCCCCCAGTGTCCAGGTTTTTTTTTTTTAGGTGTATTTCCCCTTTAAATTTCCACTCTTATTGGTGACATGCAAAGTTTTTCCAATTTTTCCACCACTGTTTGGCTGGATTACCTACTTACAAACTGTAGGTATAGTATATGGCTCGTAGTGTTTAGCAGGTCTCTCCCCCCTTCTCCTGTCAGCTCCTCATGTTCCCATAGAGAGATATAAAGCCTTGAGTGAAGGAATAGAGGAAAAAAACGTTGAATTTCAAATGGTTTTTTTGGCTACTTCGACTTTCGACTACGACTTCGAATCGAACGATTCAAACTAAAAATCGTTCTACTATTCGACCATTCGATAGTCGAAGTACTGTCTCTTTAAAAAAACTTCAACCCCCTAGTTCGCCACCTAAAACCTACCAAAGTCAATGTTAGCTTATGGGGAAGGTCCCCATAGGCTTTCTAAGTATTTTTTGGTTGAAGAAAAATCGTTTGATCGATGGATTAAAATCCTTTGGATCGAACGATTTGAAGGATTTAATCTTTCGATCGATTTAATCGTTCGTAAATCCTTCGACTTCGACTTGGCAAAAAGTTTCACTCATTACTACAGGTATGTCACAAAATCTCATAACTGCGAGAAATTGCATTGGAATTTAAAATGCAATGACAAGGTATTTTCAGGTGCTTTGATGCTCACAGGAATAACAATTTCCACATGGGCATTAAAGTTCCTCTTATGCCACTGTCCATAACTCTTTTAAAATAAATCTATTTTCTTAGACCTATGTTTATTCATTTCAGTTATAAAATCTGTAATTGATGTCCTGGCTAATGCCATCTCATTTATAGGGTCCTCCTGGTTCTCCTGGTGCAGAAGGAAGACAAGGAGAGAAAGGTGCAAAGGTAAGAAATTGATTTTTGATCATAGTTATGTTTAATGCTGACCCCTCTACTACCAACTTTAATTCACTAATGGGAAAAATGATAAATGGAAAGCCTAACCTTTGTTATTATATTCCAGGGTGAGGCTGGAGCAGAAGGAGCACCTGGCAAGACTGGTCCTGTTGGACCACAGGGACCTGCTGGGAAACCAGGACCTGAAGGACTTAGAGGAATTCCAGGGCCTGTGGTGAGACTATTTAGCCATAAAATTTCTTATCTGATATTAAAGTCTGACAGCATGTCCTTACAATATTAATATTATTATTTAGAAAGTGCTACACATTCTGCAGCTCTGTAAAATAAATGGGGGCATACATTTAAGATACAGATTACATTACTGATACACGAGGACCCCAAACTAAAAGGATAATGTGGATCAGACAACTGCTTGCACTATGATCTCACATACTACATAAGATAAAGTGGAATATAAAATGGTAGAATGATAGAGATAAATCATACATTGAAATGCTGTAACGGTTTAATTTTTTTACTTCATCTAATGTTTTTTCTGATAATAGGGAGAACAAGGACTTCCAGGTGCCCCTGGGCAGGATGGACCTCCAGGACCAATGGTAAGTGAGGTGGACAGTATTAGAGTATTTCTTGTCAATCCAGAGATTTGTTGGTTTTTCTGAGTGGTCTGCTCACATATAGATCATGCTAAGTCAAGTTTATACTTAAAATTGAGCTTAATTAATTATGTTCAAGTGGTAAATTAATATAGTTTGTAAATAGACAGTCAGCTATATGTTAACTCCCAGATAATACATTGTGTTTAATCTAATTTTAATAATAATGAATGTATTTGTTCTTTTTAGGGCCCTCCCGGCTTACCAGGCCTAAAAGGAGATCCCGGTACAAAGGGTGAGAAGGTAAGGCTACTTCTGTATTGAAGAGAATTGTTCATCAAGAGAAAGGGATCATTAGGATGTGGTTTTATGGTGGTGTAAAATGACTTATACAGCAGATAAGTGTTTTTGTGTAATCACAGGAAATAGCTCTAGGAGAAGAATCCTAGAAGTTGATATGTTGTGTAACAGTTGGAGGTTGCATACAACACCGAAGGGCAAAAAGTAGAGACTGCATAGGGCAACTGGATGGGTTGAGATGTGGAATTATGTTCCTAGCAGATATGCAACAGTATCAGTACCCACAGGGGAGATTATATGGAGCAATAAGGATTCTTGGTTTTCCAAGATTACAGCAATGGGAGAGACATTGAAGAGATTCACATGTGAACTTAAAAATGAAACATGATACAAGAAGATGACATACATGTTATTATTCAGTTTGCTATGATGAGCCACATATAACCAACACAGCATTGCTGAAAGAAGATGTAGCAGGAAGCTTTCAAAGAAGGTTTACAAAAAGGAGCATATATAGCAACAGGGTGGATTCCAGGAAATAGTTGAAAGTAAACCCACTGAATACATGACATCACTGTATTTTGCGTCTGTGAGAAGACAAAATCTGAACTGCCTAGAATTGGAATTTTTTAATTTTAATGAATTTTCTACCACAACAAATCCTAGGGACATCCAGGTCTGATTGGTTTGATTGGGCCACCAGGAGAGCAGGGTGAGAAGGGTGACAGAGGGCTTCCCGGTTTACAAGGATCTCATGGAGCCAAAGGAGACGTCGTAAGTACATGATTATCCTAATAATTAGCCAGTTTCATAAGAAATTGAATATCCAACCTAGTCTACAATTCCCTACAGTAGAAATGTCAAACTATTTTCATATAATGTACTGATTATTAACTAAAGTACATTTTAGAGAGGCACATTACTATAAAACTATGATGTTATCCAAAGAGATTATGGGGTTTATAATCTCTTCAGTCCCATAAACCTTTAATCAGACAATATACACTACTGTGACATTTTTACTGTCAATCTGAATTAGACCTAATATGCCTTTTGTTTAGAAATATATAGCTGTGAACAATACAATCCAAAGGGAATTGTTCATTTCTTTGAACCTACTGTATCTGTTGATACAGCTGATTGAAAATGTTATAAATAATATCTATTCATAGTAACAATTATGTTTTACCTTTTTTTAGGGAGTAACAGGCTCTGCTGGTCCCCTAGGTCCTTCTGGACCCCCTGGTTTACCTGTAAGTACTCTAAAAAAATTATATTTGGCATTCCAAGCAATTCACATTTACACATAATCAAATGTATTTGGGCAACCCTGGCAAAGAAATATAGAACACAGTTCACTGTTCTCTGCTGATACATATATGAAAACAAATATTACTTTTTTGCGAATTATGATAAAGATGGGAATAAAGGAACTTTTAGAATATCTTTCCTACATTTGAGGAAGACATTAATACAAACATATGTGCATATTATGGCTTAGTTATTGTGGGCCACTGTGTCACTGCAGAAATACAAAATGGGCTTCTCAACCCTTTTAACTTAAAATACATTGCTTGCCAACATCAGCGTACTTCATGGCAGGGTTGTTATGCCCATACAGTAGCTGGCAGACAAAGAATGCAAACCAATTTGTGAAACATTTTTTTAACATTCACTGTGATTTTTTTTAGGGTCCTCAAGGTCCTAAGGGTTCAAAGGGATCATCTGTAAGTAATTTGTTCCTTTTGTCTTGCCCTTAATGTTATAGTCCCTGTACATTATCTTCCATCTGCTCCCCATATACTTAACATCCCTTACCTCGCCATTCATGCAGTTCATTTGAAGTCTCTATATGTCATTTATTCACTAAGCATACCTATACTATTTTCAAATGCTTTCACCTGACCCATTATTTTATTAGTTTCATCCATATTCTACATGATTTCTATTAAAAAAGTACTCTCTGGCTAATTTTATAGCTTTCCTCTTGTTTAATTTAGATTTATAGTTGATGCAGAGCTGGCCCCAAATGTCAAACAATGTAATGTTCTACCATTACTTAAGAATGGTGTGGTACAGGGGCGCAACAATAGAGGAAGCAGACCCTGTGGCTGCAGGGGGCCTAGGAGGTATAGGGGGCCCAATTAGGCCCTGATTTCAATATATATTGGTAAAAACAGAACAAACTCTGGATAGCTGAGGGGTCCTATAACTTATAGTTACGCCACTGGTGTTCATTCAGAAGCTTACTGAAATATTACACAATTATTCCATCTTAAAAACAAATTGCAATCTCTATTGGCACAACAGACAGTGTGCCTTCAAAACTGTGCATAATGTAAAATCTGTATACTGACATCCCTGAATGTTGCAACTCCTTTAACTTAGTTTCTTAAGTAATCAACATATAGTTTAGTTTTAACACTGATCATTGTAACTTTCTTATAAGCATGCTCTCCACTGTATTGTCACAACTGCCAATTCAAAATAACTGTAGCATTCCCTCAACCTTTGTTATCTTTGTTGCAGGGTCCAGCTGGTCAAAAGGGAGATGGTGGTCTTCCTGGACCTCCTGGTCCACCTGTAAGTATTCCTTCAAGTATGCGTATAGGGCAGTAGTTATTAAAGCTGTTGGTAGCTTAGTGTGATAAGTTCACTCATTTCTAGGTGATATTTATATTGGTATGAGGGAGAATATAGTACTGGGAATTTCTGTAACTATATTAGCGTAAAAGGGCCTTATTACTTTTAAACAGAGATATTTAAACTTAATTATGCTGTAATGAATAAAGTTTGGCTTCTAGTATAAAGGTTGTGCACAGGTTAGTGGTAATTGCTGTGAACCCACAGAGGCTTAGTGGTTTCCACTGTTGGCTTGGGTTCAATTCTATCCTGGGCACTGTGGGTACTTCAGTTTCCTCCTAAATTTAGGCGGGTATTTATTAAAATTAGAATTTTTCTCCTAACTTAACCTAACTCCCAAACACGATTTGGCTTAATTTACTAAAAAGTCTGAACGAAAATTGTATGTGCTGGAAAAGTCTCAACAAAATCATGTGACAATTTGAATGATGCAATTTTTTCGAATTGCCCCACGAAAAACCTCAAATTTTTCGAGTTTTCAAACAGAGACCAGTGTCAAACCCTCGAAGATCATGTAGTCAAAAAACATCTTCCAGTTGTAAAAGGCTCACCTGCCATTGACTTTTAGATGACTTTTTCAGGTTTTAGCTACATTATTTTCGAATTTGGATTTTAAGCAGCTTTGGAGCAAAATATATCCTGACAAAATTTAGGGGGTTTTTTTGAGGCTTAATAATTAGACCCCTTAGCATTAATCGGCTTCTGTTGAAATTGTCCATAGTGGGTGACGGAATTTGATTCCTGATTTCTGGCAGGGACTGATATCAACAATAATCAAGCTTGGTTATGTTATGATATCAGCTCTATGAAATTATAATATTTGTTATTAGTACAAAAATGTGCCATAATACAAAAGAATGTTTTTTAATTTTTTTGTTACATGTTGTGTTAGGGTCCTCCTGGGGAAGTGATCCAACCATTGCCTATCCAGTCACCAAAGAAGACCCGCAGATCTTCAGATGATATGATGGCTGATGCTGGAGACGACACCTTGGGCTATGCATATGAAATGAATGCTATATTTCAAAGCCTTGACTCACTGAAGACAGATATTGCGAACATGAAATTTCCCAAAGGAAGTCAGGACAACCCAGCAAGAACATGCAAAGACCTGCAGCTTTGTCACCCAGGACTCCCTGATGGTAGGTCATGTACTGAAAATTCATTATTTTAGGTTTGAATTAAACAAGTTAAAACATATGGTTTCTAAAATGAATCTATTATAAAGAATATTAATGTCAAACGTATGCCATGATGGCAGATGAGACTATTGTTTGGGTCAAACTGAAATAATACATTATTTTTAAAATGAGTTTCTGCTCTTCAGATACAGTAGGATGTCTTCACTTCACTCTCAACAATGTGAGAGTTGTTGTATTTGTTAATAAATAAAATAAGCTATGATTGACACAACATATAAAGCCACTATGCCCACCATGTGAAATACATACATTCCTGCTTAATAATTACATTTGCACTGAATAGTTTTGAAGTAAGTTAAGCAAATGCCTCATTTAGGCTGAGTGCCTTTTAAGTAGGAGCTGCAGAGTGATACAAAATAGTGTGGCTGCACAACAAATGTGGGACTTGTTTTCAATAGTCTTGTAATAAAACTGCATTTTTTTTATTGTTCAGGTGTATACTGGATTGATCCAAACCAGGGCTGTTCTGGTGATTCATTCGAAGTCTACTGCAATTTCACAGCTGGAGGAGAGACTTGTATATATCCAGAGAAGAAATCAGAAGGAGTAAGTATAAACACATTTGGCCTATGCTGTGTTGAGTAAAAATAACTTTTGTATTATCAGTGGCAATATTTAGTGAAACACAAGTAAATTAACTAAAATATAATGTGTTAACTTTGGCAGATATTTAGAAGTATGGTTTCAGTATGCCTCTGTGTTGTAAAAGGGTCACATGCAGCAAATAGGGAAAATGTATTGACCTATAAACCCAATGCATAATGGTGACAACAAATGGGGAAGGGAGGGGTTGTTTGTACAGAACTTATACACAGCATCTTGCAAGTTAAATTAATTTGAATTTGTCCCAGTCTGTAGTGAGTCAAAGTTGAATCTATCACACAGAAAAGGTCTGCATCTCAGGTCTTAAATAAAAATAAAAATGTTTCATTGAAGGACTAACATTTCGTTTCTCAAAGAGAGAAAGACCTCGGAGAGACTGAAACGTTAGTCCTTCAATAAAACATTTTAATTTTTATTTAAGACCTGAGAGTGCGGACCTTTTCTGTGTGATAGATATTCTACATTTTGGACACTGCACCCAGGCACATTTGAATTAAGTATCAAGAGTGCCAACTTTTATATATATATATATATATATATATATATATATATATATATATATATATAAATATATATATATATATATATTTATACTATAGTTTATAGCTTTGTGCTTTTTAATGAAGGTAATTGTGTGCTTCTTACTTGCTCTTCTGTTCTTACATGAGTTTTTAATTCTGCATTGTGATAACAGGTGCGGATATCATCGTGGCCCAAAGAAAAGCCTAAGTCCTGGTTCAGTGAGTTCAAGAGAGGAAAGCTGGTGGGTTTCATCAGAATGACTTTGTCTTGGCATGATTGCATATTACCTTCTTAATCAAATATTTAGGGTTGTAGTCATGCACTTGCACTTTCATGTCATTTAGAATTTTTGTGGTTTGTAATAGTGATACAAAATTTTGCCTTTTTGCTCCCTTCTTAGCTTTCTTATGTGGATGTTAATGGTAACACCATTGACCAAGTACAAATGACCTTCCTGAGACTCCTTAGTCAATCTGCCCGGCAAAACTTCACCTATACTTGTCAACAATCTGTTGCTTGGTATGACAGTGTGGCCGAGCACTATGACAAGGCCCTAAGGTTCCTTGGATCCAACGATGAGGACATTTCCTATGATAACAGCCCATACATCAGACCTTTGCATGATGGCTGTGCGGTAAGTACTGTATATAGGTTGGATATTTGTAACCTACCAGTTATGTGAAATGAAAAAGATGTCATGGAAACTTTTAGCTGGTGCAGTATTTGAATTGAGAAGACAATGTGGGCCATTGCAGTGAGAATGCATTGGTTGAGAACTAGAAATATTTTAATCATTGTTCATTTAACTTTGAAAGGGGTATTTTTGTGCCAGAGGGAAGTAAATTCCATGTAAAATAAAAAGAGTCATAAAAAGAGTTATAACTTGATTTACTTGATTCTACCTAAAGTTAATGGAATTTGTTCTAATGAGTAGTAACATAAAGCCGTTAAGGGTCAAAAGCCATTAGATACATGCATTGAAATTAATAGAAATTATGCTCTTAAACAACTTTTATAAAACAAATAGTCTGTCTTTATTGCTATCCCTAAACTGAAACCATTTTTCCAAATCAACACACATTCAGGCTCTAATTCTTCTAAACAAATTTGCTTCTGCTGTGATTTTTATGGACCTTTGTTTTAATTTGTTATGAACCATTCATAAATATTACAGTAAACATAAAGCAAGTAGATATCTCTGTATTGATATTGCTATGCTTTTTGACTTATGGAAGCCTTTCCAGGATCAAGTGCATTTAACAATTAATACAGTCTCTGAATCAACATTGATAATATCCATATATTTTGAGGAACATTCTTGTACAAACAAGATGTTATATTGACATAATGTGAGAGAGTAATGGCATGAAAGATGGAAAATGAACCAGCCAAGCAGGTTAGAAAGACAGGAAAAGGTAATGTCACCAACAGAAAAGAATACGTGTGTTCACCCAAGGGGAGAGTTTAATATAATGCAGTGCACGGAAAATAGAGTTTTTATTTGCAACTCTTGTAGTATTAGTGTAAAAATAAAATTTCCACAAATAACCAAATAAAATAAATGAACAAAAATGTTACTGAAAGAGAACCAAAATATGAGTAAAGTAATGTGAATCTCTAATCTGTTGCAGCATTGGATTTTTTTATTTAAACATATGAAAAAACTATTACATTTTTATGATTATGATGTTATATAATTGTTGGCTTCATCCTACATGTCAGGGGTTTCCAGTTTTATTTAAATGGTAACCACCTTTGTATTCAAACATTTTGCCAGGGCCTCTGTTAAAACGTATACAAATATAAAAGTGGGGATATTTGTTATAAGGTGGCAATATGCTTGGCTATCCTTAACTCAATCATATTTCCCTGTAGATTACAATGGTGTTTTCATCAGTTTTTTTTTTCCTCAGTCGACTGAATGTGGCTCTTTGTATCTAAAAGCAGAGCCATAGAAAGTTTAAAACATAAATGATTACAGGTCTTTTTTATGGTTTATGAACTGTCAAAACCATTTCTTAAGGTTACATATTTATACCTGACGTGATCATGTTTTATCTTTGACAGCTGAAGAAAGGATACGCACGAACAGTCCTGGAAATTAATACCCTGAAGATAGATCAGCTGCCCATTGCAGATGTAATGATCAGTGACTTTGGGGAACAGAACCAGAAATTTGGATTTGAGGTCGGACCGGCCTGCTTCTTAGGTTGAGACTGAAATGTGGACAAGCAGCTTAATAAAAAAATTTAAATATGTAAAAAAATGTTTTCTTAAAAAAAAAAAGCATCAGGCTTGGAATGTCATCAGAGACGTGTTCTCCACATGCAAGTTTTGAATTCGGATGGTGCACAGGGGAAGAAAAGCCAAATAACTAAAGAGCAATTTCTGTGCGTGCGAATTACCTAGAAATTGCCAGCGGCCCAGATTTGGGGCAGAATCACATGACTTAAACAGAAAGTATATGCCAAAAAATATGAAGGACTTAGACATGGTACTGTATGGATAGCATTGTCCTCCTTCCACGGAAAACTTTTGGTGCTGGAAAATACCAAAAACAACAAGCTTCGTCCATCATAGGTGCTATTAACTCTTGTGAATGGGTTTGACAAATGCTGTATACATTTAATTATTCTGCATACCTAGTTTAAGGCTTGCATGTCCTTTCCCAAAACTTGCATGTGACTCTGGGTTGAGCCTTCTTCTAAAAGACCCATGAAGCATAATAGGTTCCCCACTGTGTAGAAAAGAAACAGCGTGTTTACTGTGCAAAATAATGTACAATTCCAGTGGACCTCCAACCCTTCTTTCAGACACAAAATAAAAATCCCTTTGTATATATTGATGTGGAAGACCTCTCTTATTTGCTGTTGCTAGAACAAAATAAATATATATTTAACAGCCATTATATATAAAAGCCTCAGGTGGCCGAACTGGAAAATAAAGAAACAAACAAACAAGATGATCTAAATTGCAGGATTTCCTATGCTGCATCTTGCAGATCAAAAACCATTTAGGTGCAATATTTGATGGTGCTAATACCTCATTCCAGAATGTCATGACATGCATGTATATACCTAAAATACCTTTTTTAATTATTATTTGTGGTCAGGGGAAAATGTATTAAGAGTAATATTTCTGTATAAGATATTTGTCGGTTCTATGTGAAGTCAGTGGTCAATTCGTTTCAATTTCTGTGTCATCGAGGTTCCTGCATCTTCATTACAAAAACTTGGACTCAAAGCATAATTTTATGTTTGTGGTCCGTGTTTGAGAATATTTTAAACTGGGTGAGAGCAGTTGTTTTTTTTGGAATATTCTTAGGTGCTGTACATCTTTATGAAAATCTTCAATGCCCAAAGAACGCAAATAATTATTGGGCAGGACTCAGCCCTTCTTATAATAAAGAGATTCAATTTGGTATTTATATAGTTAGGCTGTATATGCAAATTTAATCCCTTTGTAACAATTTAGTTTATCTCGGTCATGTGATTCTACCCGGGTTGCATAGAAACCTAAGAGGGGCTGCTATTCCTTGGTTAATTTGTCACCCAAGTATTTTTTTAAATTATCCATCAAGAGTTGTTCTGGTCTTTCCTCCCTATTTTGGTTTAAGCTGGAAGTAAAGATAACTTTTTTCTTGTTAAAAATAAAGACAAAATCCTTTTGTAATTATTTTTCATAATATATGTAAGACTTGAAAATTGTGTGTTACTCATAAATAAACTGTTAAATTAATTGGTCTCATATCCCACTAGCTTATTTTTCCCATGACTTTTAATTGCCGGAAAAGGGAAAGTTATTTCTTATTTTGTTGAAAGTTCAGTCTTTTTTCTTTTTCAATAGCTTTTTTTGTTTTCGTTTTCATTTCCTTCCTTCCCCCCCAAAGTTTGTTACTGTCACCACAAAGAAGATATGAGAATGTTATCAATAAATTCAAGTCTTGTTTACGTTCAAAGTTCTTTTTATTTCTTCGATTCTAGTTGTTTTATGTCTAAACTGAAAGTGCACTGCCAGCAGCATTGTAGCATTTCCAATGAAAACTATTTTGAAGTAGGCAATATTTTTAACAGTGAGAGCTTTGTGGTCATATTCTTGTGCCAAATTGAAGCTAACAAAGCATTCCTAAGAAACATAGCTGCATGGGAAGAAACAAGTCCATCTGTTCCAAAACTCTGCACTTATCCAGAGAAAGGACAAAACCTGCAGAAGGCTAGATGCTTATTAAACTTCAAAAAGGTAAACACCTTCTGGACATGAAATAATGACCACTTTGATCACTTTGGTTAATGTTCAAAACTGTTCATGCGCTTAAGACATCAAATCCATTTCTGAAACCCCACCAATGAACCAGCCATCACTGCTACTCTCAATATGGAATTTACTGATATCAAGATGAATGTGACATGTATATTCTAACATATTCTGTCCTTCACACTGATACACTGTAAAGATATTTTCAGGAATGACTCATATCTTGTAATGGGATGCAATGTTTGTTTCCTTTTAGGGTAGGCTTAAGCACAATACACTGTTGAAGAACTAAGTGCTGGACCTATTATAAATTTACCACCCCCTCTTTCTCCCACATGAAGCTAGTCCAAGCAGTGAAAAAATATAGAAATGTTCCACTAATGCACTGTTGCACATGATGTTCAACAACTCTCATGCATGAACTTGTGCAACAGTCACAGTGGAATGAGTGAAATAAATGAGGATGATACATTTTCTATTTAATGCAGAACATTGTAATGGGCAATTTGCTAGCCTTTACATTTTTCATTTTAAAATGAATTACAGGGAAAGTATATGTAAGAGCTTACCCTGGTGGTCTAGTGGGGGGACGGCAGGGACGCCTGCCGCCCCCTCGGCGGGGACACCTGCCACGTCTTCTTCCTTCCTAGGCGCCAGTCTACTAAGGGCGTGCGCGGCGCGCGCCTGCTGTTTTTATTGCGCATGCGCACTGACCTAATGACGTCAGCGCGCAACAGTGCGAAAATTCAAATATTTAACGGGCCATTCTGCAGTTTATCATTGCCCATTATAAGTTTGTTCCTGGTGCTTTTAGCAGTTTGCTATTCTGATTCTGAGCTTGATTCTGACTACCTGTTGTGACACCTGCCTGTTCCTGACGATTCTGACCTCTGTATCCTGATCCATTGCCTGAATTTCGACTACCTCTTCTGCCTTATCCTTCTGATTGATCTCCCGGTTTTGACCCTTGCCTACCTGACCTCGCTTTGAACGCTGCCTGCCCAGACCCGGCCTGGTTTGTTTATGCTCACTTTCTGCCTGCCTCAACCCGGCCTGATCTGACTACGATCCCGTTTAACACCTTGTACCACAACCTTCTGCCCAAAGACTTTGATAACAGTCGTGCCCCCCTGCTTATCCAGAACCTCTCGCCTTGCACCTCTCGTTTAAGTCCTGGTGGCATCCAAGTAGCTAAGGGCTCCTCCCGAGGCCAACGGCGGTCACACTACAGGTGAAGCACGAGCCGAGACCAGGGTGCTTGGCATTTGTTCTGGTGTTGGGTGCCGACCGTGACAGTATATAATCCTTTGCACTTCAAGCTAGAAAGTAATACCACTCAAAAACTGAATGTTAAAGCTAGCAGGCAGAATTGGTAATGAGTTTCTTCTTGGTATCTTCATATTTTCACCTAACCTACTGCCTAATTTGTTCTGCACAACTCCAATCATTCCTGGTTATGGTAATTTTTTTTATTGAAATGATGATGCTACATAAACGTCTCTTTCCTAGAAATGGTTGATATTATGATATATACACTGTATTCAAAAACTGTGGGTTGTCATCATCACACTAGAAAACATCAGTCATTCCTACAAAGTAATAACTAGATACTTCTTTTTGATAATGGCTTATTAATCTTCATTTGCATAAATGATGATTTCTGCTTATACAGGTATCCTGTCCTCAAGGACACATCATTTTTCTTTAAATTGCTCCAATAAAAGGTGCTTTGATATTCACACTCTGTTCCCACTATACATTTATTTCTGTAAGCCATGCCTGACTCAGAATACATTTAATGTTGTTCCATGAGGGTCTAATGATCTGCACTGTGGAAATCCATTGACTGTTTGCTGTACCCAAAAAAAAACCTTTATTGTTGATCATAGTGGTATGTCTAAAGTGACGGGACTTTCTGTGTTTCACCATTCAACCATGACATTTCTTTGGTTTAGCTGAGTGGGTAGGAAAATGGAAGCCATTTATACCCTTCAGGTTTATGGAAGAGTTACAGGGGAGGGAGTAAGTACAATCAGCATCACCATTGTGTGCAAGCACAGCTATAAAGACAACATAAGTGTAACCAGAGCGGAAGTCGTGACATGGCACAATGCAAATAATGCCCAAAATGTCTATGCCCAAAACTTCAAAAAATTATGAAATTGAAAGATGCCTAAGCTGATACAGTCCCTTAACAAATGTGTGTAGGTGAACACTTTTTACCAAGCTGACCATAGATGAAACTAACTTCTGGTAGAATATGAAAAAAAATGTGAAAGAGAAAAATTGCCAGCACATGGTTTGCCTTTAAAAATAATTATTACAAAAAATGAGGTGTTAGTACAACACTTTGGCTCACGTGCCATATCATGGCCAATCATTGTACATGAATCCTACTCAATTTGTGAGCATTCTAAGTATGTAGTGCATTTAAAATCAAGTCCCCCAGCAAACAGTGTGGATGTAGTAAGAGTAGTAAGACCAACAGTGCATTTACCCTTAACTCAGAGGCTCTAGTGAGAAAGCAGGAGTTTTTACACCCCAGCTCATTAACATACACCTGTAAATCATTCCCTGTTTTACAGGCTGAATGGAAGCTATAGGCAAAATAATAAAATGTTTTACTTGTCTAGTAACTTTGTAGCAACCAATCAGCAAGTAGTATTTAATGGTCAGCTTTTTGAAAACACACATGTTGCTATGGGTTACTCAACCTGGGCAAATTGTGTGCCTTTTATTACTTTACCTGTATCCTAATCACCTTATTCACTGTTGCAGATCGTCCTAACAGCTAATCGATTTGAAAACAAGTTGTGCTTCATCTGCTGCAAACCTGAAAATATATTTACCCAACCTGTAAAATAACAAAACAAAACTCATATAATTATATGTCTGGAGACATAATGTTTCATAACACATCTCTCTCATATCCTCAGGCCAGTGACTTGTTCCCCCTTTTTAATTCAACCAATTCCTCTTACCCTTAATCCCTCTGTCTATTCTATATGCCAGACAGCAGACAGCTCTGACGAGAACTTGCTTTTCTGTTGTTGCTCACATTTTATAATTCAATTACACTTAAATAAAAAGTTTGTAGAACTGGATGAGGGATCGGTAACTATACATAATAATTCCCTCTAATGCCTGTACACGCTGACCATGAAGAGTTCATAGGGACACATTACGCCATCCTGTCTGAAATGTTTTAGGGCTTATATCTATAATATTTTGACAGCTTTTTTTTTCAACTGCAGCAGAATTTTTACAGTGATTATAATGAAGATAAACATCAGTGCAAATGTAAATTGGATCTGAGGAAACCCCAGAAAGATAGTGACATGAACTATACAGAGAGAACTGATCTAAATCCCCAAACACTACCACCTTGCTAAAGAGGCTGCAATATTAAGGGCTCTTTGGTCTATATCACAACCTGCCCTTTAATTCATACACTTTGGGCTGATGTACCCAAACTATTGGGTTAACCTATATGTCCAGTGCTGAAAAAAAAGATAATAGTGTTTACAAAAGGCCCCTACAACAAGGGATCTAAGCCAACTTACTACTATTGCCTCGTGAATTGGCACAGTGCAGTTTATCATTGTTCATTAGAGTTAACCTTATACTTCAATTCAATTCAATTTTCTTGGATTTAAAGCAGCTGATAGCACTAATGGGAATAACATTATATTACCTGTTGAAAATAATATTGCCCCATATCTCTTAGCACAACCCTTTTTACATACTCCAAGAAATTACCAGCAGCACACTGTTAGTCTTGCATAAGTGCTCAAGTGCAGATTTATTGTGTAGCCCATAGCATACAAAGGCAACGTTTCGGACCTCCCAGGTCCTTTGTCAAGCCCCATAACACACCACAAACAACCCTTTTAAAGTGAGGGATGGGGGGTTGTGCATATCATGGTCCCACCCATTTCAATTAGATATCCAATCACATTGCAAAGTGGATTAATCATAGTCAATTTTAACCCCAGTAATACAAAACCATTGTGAAAAAAGTTTTATACAAAGAAATTTTAAAACAATTTCTTTAAAAAAATTTTTTAAAAAAGAGTCCAAAAAAGGTTAAAAACAATTGAAAATCATTTCTTGAAAGTTATTTTTCTTTGTGCATGTCCAAAGTGAAAACGTGTCGTATCCATTGAATCTCATAAAAAATCCAATACATATCCCATAAATAGACCATTAATATCAAACTTGTACATAATACAAAAATTGTTGTAGAAAAATTATTAAAAGAGATAATTATCAATTTTGCATACCTGAGGCATTCCTATGACAACCCTTGCATATCTCACTCAGCAGTTCTCTGAGGTACTCCTTGATATGTCTAAGGTTTTGTCAGCACTCAGGGTATTCAATGTAGTTTTCAGTACTTTCAATTCCCTTAAAGAAGGAGAAGAATAAAACAGTTCAACACTAAAATCAAATCACTATATTGTGGTGTATATAACATCAACATATGCATACCAAGACCCTTTAATCACCTAAAAGATAAATGAAGCTGGAGTATATTCCCTATTTAAGCCCCGGGGCCAGATCGTATCCAATTTATGAATCCACATCATTTCCAATCTTTTTAATCTTAATAACCTATTACCACCCCTCCTGGGTGTCTCTACTGTGTCAATTACCTGAAATTTTAGTTGGCTGACAGAGTGTCGTGCTGTTTGAAAATGTGCCGGGACCGGTAAAGCAATAAGCCCCTTTCGTATCGTAGATTTATGTTTAGAGATACGATCACGTATCTTCTGTGTGGTCTCACCTACATAAAGTAGGCCACAAGGACACTTCAATATATAAATGACATACGATGAATCACAAGTGAAATATTTATCGATGTTATATTTATTACCTCGATGTGGATGATGAAAATGATTACCCTTTATTACCGAATTGCACTGAACGCAATGTAAGCAGGGGAATGTACCAAATTTTGGATTTTGAAAAAACAATTGTTTAGACCCAATTTTACCACCTATATCGGCTTTTACCAATTGGTCTCTTAAGCTTCTCCCACGTTTGTAAGCCAATAAGGGTACCTGTTGAAAAGAAGGTATATTCTCGTGGCACGATTGTAATATGTGCCAATGTCGGCGTATGATGTTGCCGACATGCCTACTTGCTGTGGTATACTTGCTTACAAACGCCAATCTATCACTCTTATTTGCTTCTCTCTTAGTGGGTAACAACAGATCCCTTCTATTCTTATCATGTAGCTTATTGTAATTTACATCAAGAATTTCCTGTGGATAACCTCTATCCTTGAACCGCATTGTCATCTCACGAGCCTGCGTATCAAACGCATTCTCATCGCTGACTATGCGCTTTAACCTTGTGTATTGAGTCAATGGTAGTGAGTCTCTCAAGGCCTTCGGATGGAAACTAGAGTAATGTAGTAAACTGTTTCTGTCCGTTGTTTTCCTAAACAAATCTGTTTTCAGTTTAGTCCCCACCCTTGTTATTTGAACATCAAGGAAACTTATGGAACATGGGTCATATATTTTGGTAAATTTTAACGTCTCCTCCATGTTATCGAGAAACGTGTGGAATTCAAGTAGGGTATCAGGTGTACCTTTCCACAGAACCAGCAAATCATCTATATAGCGTATATATAGAATACAATGCTTACAAAACATTGGATTCACATATACAAGTGTCTCTTCAAGGAAAGCCATATATAGGTTGGCATATGTGGGTGCCACATTACTACCCATGGCCGTCCCCCTTTGTTGGATATAATACTGGTCACCAAAAAGAAAATAATTCTGATGCAACACAATTTCAAATAAATCGATAATGAAATCTTTTTGTGGTGTACTATATTGGGCTTGATCAAGGTGGTAACGGAGGGCTCGAAGGCCAGACTCATGTGCAATTGATGTGTACAAACTGCTGACATCGAAACTAGTCAGTAAAACATCTTGTTCAGGAAGATGTATGGTATTAAGTATGTTAAGTAAATGTGTGGTATCCTTCACATAGGATTTGGTGCATGTTACCAATGGTTGCAAAAGCTTATCCAAAAAGATGGCTAGGGGGCTCAAAACTGAGTCTGTCCCTGCCACTATGGGACGTCCTGGTGGTTTGTTGAGATCTTTATGTATCTTTGGTAATGTATAGAGTACTGGTGTCATGGGGTATTCTTTAATAAGAAAATTCTTCACCTCATCGTCAATTAGACCTTCCTCATGAGCACCAAGTACTCTATCCATTATGCATTGTTGTATAGAAGAGAGTGGGTTTGCACTCACTCTCCTATATACCTCCGTCTGTGCCAATTGTGAATGTATCTCATTGATATAGTAGTCCTTATCCATAATTACTAAGGCCCCACCCTTATCCGCTGGTTTTATTATTATACTGTCATTGTGTAACAACTCAGATAAACACAATCTCTCTTTTTGACTTAAATTAGGTTCATGTCCCAACCAAGGATTACGCAGAGTTTTCTGCTTAAGCTTTTCGATGTCACCCAACACAAGTTTCACATACGCCTCTACCACATTATCCGTGGTTGGTGGTATAAATTTACTTTTATTACGTAAACCCATTTCTTTGAGGGTAATTCGTGAATCATCTGGCGCAGTTACACTGGTGGTGGGTACATCAGGTATCCCAGCAAAATGACTTTTAAGTCTTAAATTGCGAAAGAATCTCTGCAACTCAATATCTAAATTAAAGGTGTCACATAGATAAGTGGGACAAAAAGACAAACCTTTACGTAATATGGACATTTGTTGTTCAGTAAGTATAGATCTCGAAATATTATATACTAACGTCTCTTGTTTTTGTCCTTGTCCTTCTTCGCAGATCTGTAGGGAAGCTGTCTGCGCTCCTGTGGATTGTAATTGTAACGCGGCTCCCTGTCCTGTGGTTGTCTGTTTCCCATTGCGTCTGCGGTATCCCCGCCTGGTCTTGGAGGCTCTGGGGGTCGCAGGTCTAAAAAATTGGAAGAGGAGGATGAGGACGCAGAAGTAGTATAATCCGAGGAGTTCCCCTCTGTAAATACCACTCGTGGCTTCCGATATTTCCCATAGCGTTGTCCAGAGCGTTGCCATCTTTCCTCTCTTTCTCTCTCCGTTCCGAAATCTCGCGTGACTTGATGCGCACTTTCCCCTCTGTCACGTCTATAGGCGTCACCTGCTGGGGCCTTTGCGTAATGACGCTGGCCGTAAGTCACTCCTTCCCGATCAGTATTTTTCCACTGGTAAACAGATCCTATGCGGTAGTCTTCCGCATCACGCTGAAATTTGACACGCTTTCTGTCCTCAATCACCCTACGATGTCGGGTAATTATTTCATTCATATGACTGTGTAGCTCTTGCAAACCATCTGTATCCAATGAGTCTTTCAGCTTCTGCTCAATGTTCCTAATAGACAACTGCACTTCAGGAATCTTATTCTGTAAGAATTCAATGTTTAATAGGACAATATCAAAAGAACATTTGTTAATAATTTGTTCATATCGTTTCACAAAGTCAGTATTTTCAGCAAAAATTGTAGGTCTCAAATTAACCCTTAAGCCACGTGGAATCCTCTTATTTCGGAAATACTCAGTTAAAGTTACAGAGTGTAATTCCAGGCCCACCAGGCGTTTCCTTTCTCTCTCCAGTTCTCGTGTCAGATTTTCTCCAGTGGGTTTTGTTAAGAAGGCACTGCTGCCCTGTTCACTGCCAATAATACGTATTGCATCTGCCTCTGAATAGGCAAAGGTATTAGGGTCTTGTGTAATAGGGCTTGATTGCGACATTTAAATAGTTTGAATCTATTTAAATGTCGCAATCAAGCCCTATTACACAAGACCCTAATACCTTTGCCTATTCAGAGGCAGATGCAATACGTATTATTGGCAGTGAACAGGGCAGCAGTGCCTTCTTAACAAAACCCACTGGAGAAAATCTGACACGAGAACTGGAGAGAGAAAGGAAACGCCTGGTGGGCCTGGAATTACACTCTGTAACTTTAACTGAGTATTTCCGAAATAAGAGGATTCCACGTGGCTTAAGGGTTAATTTGAGACCTACAATTTTTGCTGAAAATACTGACTTTGTGAAACGATATGAACAAATTATTAACAAATGTTCTTTTGATATTGTCCTATTAAACATTGAATTCTTACAGAATAAGATTCCTGAAGTGCAGTTGTCTATTAGGAACATTGAGCAGAAGCTGAAAGACTCATTGGATACAGATGGTTTGCAAGAGCTACACAGTCATATGAATGAAATAATTACCCGACATCGTAGGGTGATTGAGGACAGAAAGCGTGTCAAATTTCAGCGTGATGCGGAAGACTACCGCATAGGATCTGTTTACCAGTGGAAAAATACTGATCGGGAAGGAGTGACTTACGGCCAGCGTCATTACGCAAAGGCCCCAGCAGGTGACGCCTATAGACGTGACAGAGGGGAAAGTGCGCATCAAGTCACGCGAGATTTCGGAACGGAGAGAGAAAGAGAGGAAAGATGGCAACGCTCTGGACAACGCTATGGGAAATATCGGAAGCCACGAGTGGTATTTACAGAGGGGAACTCCTCGGATTATACTACTTCTGCGTCCTCATCCTCCTCTTCCAATTTTTTAGACCTGCGACCCCCAGAGCCTCCAAGACCAGGCGGGGATACCGCAGACGCAATGGGAAACAGACAACCACAGGACAGGGAGCCGCGTTACAATTACAATCCACAGGAGCGCAGACAGCTTCCCTACAGATCTGCGAAGAAGGACAAGGACAAAAACAAGAGACGTTAGTATATAATATTTCGAGATCTATACTTACTGAACAACAAATGTCCATATTACGTAAAGGTTTGTCTTTTTGTCCCACTTATCTATGTGACACCTTTAATTTAGATATTGAGTTGCAGAGATTCTTTCGCAATTTAAGACTTAAAAGTCATTTTGCTGGGATACCTGATGTACCCACCACCAGTGTAACTGCGCCAGATGATTCACGAATTACCCTCAAAGAAATGGGTTTACGTAATAAAAGTAAATTTATACCACCAACCACGGATAATGTGGTAGAGGCGTATGTGAAACTTGTGTTGGGTGACATCGAAAAGCTTAAGCAGAAAACTCTGCGTAATCCTTGGTTGGGACATGAACCTAATTTAAGTCAAAAAGAGAGATTGTGTTTATCTGAGTTGTTACACAATGACAGTATAATAATAAAACCAGCGGATAAGGGTGGGGCCTTAGTAATTATGGATAAGGACTACTATATCAATGAGATACATTCACAATTGGCACAGACGGAGGTATATAGGAGAGTGAGTGCAAACCCACTCTCTTCTATACAACAATGCATAATGGATAGAGTACTTGGTGCTCATGAGGAAGGTCTAATTGACGATGAGGTGAAGAATTTTCTTATTAAAGAATACCCCATGACACCAGTACTCTATACATTACCAAAGATACATAAAGATCTCAACAAACCACCAGGACGTCCCATAGTGGCAGGGACAGACTCAGTTTTGAGCCCCCTAGCCATCTTTTTGGATAAGCTTTTGCAACCATTGGTAACATGCACCAAATCCTATGTGAAGGATACCACACATTTACTTAACATACTTAATACCATACATCTTCCTGAACAAGATGTTTTACTGACTAGTTTCGATGTCAGCAGTTTGTACACATCAATTGCACATGAGTCTGGCCTTCGAGCCCTCCGTTACCACCTTGATCAAGCCCAATATAGTACACCACAAAAAGATTTCATTATCGATTTATTTGAAATTGTGTTGCATCAGAATTATTTTCTTTTTGGTGACCAGTATTATATCCAACAAAGGGGGACGGCCATGGGTAGTAATGTGGCACCCACATATGCCAACCTATATATGGCTTTCCTTGAAGAGACACTTGTATATGTGAATCCAATGTTTTGTAAGCATTGTATTCTATATATACGCTATATAGATGATTTGCTGGTTCTGTGGAAAGGTACACCTGATACCCTACTTGAATTCCACACGTTTCTCGATAACATGGAGGAGACGTTAAAATTTACCAAAATATATGACCCATGTTCCATAAGTTTCCTTGATGTTCAAATAACAAGGGTGGGGACTAAACTGAAAACAGATTTGTTTAGGAAAACAACGGACAGAAACAGTTTACTACATTACTCTAGTTTCCATCCGAAGGCCTTGAGAGACTCACTACCATTGACTCAATACACAAGGTTAAAGCGCATAGTCAGCGATGAGAATGCGTTTGATACGCAGGCTCGTGAGATGACAATGCGGTTCAAGGATAGAGGTTATCCACAGGAAATTCTTGATGTAAATTACAATAAGCTACATGATAAGAATAGAAGGGATCTGTTGTTACCCACTAAGAGAGAAGCAAATAAGAGTGATAGATTGGCGTTTGTAAGCAAGTATACCACAGCAAGTAGGCATGTCGGCAACATCATACGCCGACATTGGCACATATTACAATCGTGCCACGAGAATATACCTTCTTTTCAACAGGTACCCTTATTGGCTTACAAACGTGGGAGAAGCTTAAGAGACCAATTGGTAAAAGCCGATATAGGTGGTAAAATTGGGTCTAAACAATTGTTTTTTCAAAATCCAAAATTTGGTACATTCCCCTGCTTACATTGCGTTCAGTGCAATTCGGTAATAAAGGGTAATCATTTTCATCATCCACATCGAGGTAATAAATATAACATCGATAAATATTTCACTTGTGATTCATCGTATGTCATTTATATATTGAAGTGTCCTTGTGGCCTACTTTATGTAGGTGAGACCACACAGAAGATACGTGATCGTATCTCTAAACATAAATCTACGATACGAAAGGGGCTTATTGCTTTACCGGTCCCGGCACATTTTCAAACAGCACGACACTCTGTCAGCCAACTAAAATTTCAGGTAATTGACACAGTAGAGACACCCAGGAGGGGTGGTAATAGGTTATTAAGATTAAAAAGATTGGAAATGATGTGGATTCATAAATTGGATACGATCTGGCCCCGGGGCTTAAATAGGGAATATACTCCAGCTTCATTTATCTTTTAGGTGATTAAAGGGTCTTGGTATGCATATGTTGATGTTATATACACCACAATATAGTGATTTGATTTTAGTGTTGAACTGTTTTATTCTTCTCCTTCTTTAAGGGAATTGAAAGTACTGAAAACTACATTGAATACCCTGAGTGCTGACAAAACCTTAGACATATCAAGGAGTACCTCAGAGAACTGCTGAGTGAGATATGCAAGGGTTGTCATAGGAATGCCTCAGGTATGCAAAATTGATAATTATCTCTTTTAATAATTTTTCTACAACAATTTTTGTATTATGTACAAGTTTGATATTAATGGTCTATTTATGGGATATGTATTGGATTTTTTATGAGATTCAATGGATACGACACGTTTTCACTTTGGACATGCACAAAGAAAAATAACTTTCAAGAAATGATTTTCAATTGTTTTTAACCTTTTTTGGACTCTTTTTTAAAAATTTTTTTTAAAGAAATTGTTTTAAAATTTCTTTGTATAAAACTTTTTTCACAATGGTTTTGTATTACTGGGGTTAAAATTGACTATGATTAATCCACTTTGCAATGTGATTGGATATCTAATTGAAATGGGTGGGACCATGATATGCACAACCCCCCATCCCTCACTTTAAAAGGGTTGTTTGTGGTGTGTTATGGGGCTTGACAAAGGACCTGGGAGGTCCGAAACGTTGCCTTTGTATGCTATGGGCTACACAATAAATCTGCACTTGAGCACTTATGCAAGACTAACAGTGTGCTGCTGGTAATTTCTTGGAGTATTGATGTGACCCTTTGACAGGATTGGGGTCTTCCGGTTCAGCACCTGGCACAGCAACTGTGAGACGAGTTGGGAGGTGAGCGCTCCATATTTGTAACCCTTTTTACATAGTCAAAACTAATTTTCCAAATCTTCATTACTCTGGTTCTACATGATTTAACCACTGATATATTTTATGTTCTATTGTCTTTTTACAGATTTTTTTTTTTTAAAACTTTTATTATTTTCAATGTTACATTGGTGTTGAAATTTGCAATTGTCAAACACAGTGAAAAGATGACATTGCAGACCATAATGAAGAAAAAAAGAAGCGTTTTTTATTGTCAATAAAATTACCTAGGGGCAGATATATCAAGGATTAGGGATGGGCAAATTTTTTGGCCTCGTTTCGCCAAAAAAATGACACCCATAGACTTGTATGGAGGTGTGCGTCCAAAAAAAAGGCGCACGTCAAAAAAAATGTTGCCGCGCGACAACATTTTTTTGACGCCCATAGACTTTAATGGGTGTCTGTGACATTTCGCCAGCGGCGAATTTTTGATGAAACCGGTCAAATTCGCCCATCCCTATCAAGGATTGAAGTGAAATCGAGGGAATTTTCGAAGTTTAAAAATTTGAAATTCAAAGTAATTTTTGGATACTTCGACCATCGAATAGAGGCTACTACGACTTCGATTCAAAGTAAAATTGATCGACTACTTGACCATTTGATAAACGAAGTACTGAAGTGCTATGGGGACCTTCTAGAGCAGTTTTCTAAGTTTTTTGAAGTCAAAGTAAAATCGTTTGTTCGATCGCTAAAATCCTTCGAATCGTTTGATTCGAAGGATTTAATCGTTCAATTGTTCAATTTTACTTTGACCGCAGGATACCCAAAAGTTCGAATTCGATATTTGAATTTGAAGTATTTTAATGTGATGGTCGAATTTTGAAGTACCTGTATATAAAACTTCAAAATTCGACCCTTGATAAATCTGCCCCCTAGTGTAACAATTTTCTTGTCTCTTGTAGGGGGGGTAGGGGGAACTAGGTTTTTACTTATGTTTTCAAGAACCTCTCACAGCCAAGCAACTTACTGCAAATGTTCAATTGATATGCATTGGAATGTTCCAAATCAGTGATTACATGCATAAGGCCTTCATGATTCAATAAAGCAGAAGAAAATGCTCCCTTTGAGATATGACAGCTCTGCCTGGTGAGATGCCATCTTCTATGCTTTGAAGGAAACGGATTCAAATGAGAATGTTTTTTAATCTTTAGCTGCAAATATACCAGACTCAAGCTGCTACTCACTACCAGCAGCAAAAATAGAAACTACCGTAATAATATTGCTTTCTGGTCAATTTGTACCTTACCGTTCTACTTTAAGCAGTGCCTGGTTCATTACTGCCTCACAATAACATAGCAATAATGCAGAGCCGCTTCATACTCCACATACTCCACATACAGTACTGCAGCAATATGGAGGTCATGTAAAGTAAATAAGATTCTTTATGGAAGCATGGATGGAGCTCAGCACTTAATATAATTTGGTATTTCTTTTACAAAGCCTGAAAGGGAAATGATAGAGAAATGCATGTAATGGTGACATACTTCCAATCGGCTGACATTGCATTATGTTATCACACAATCACACTATACACCAGCTTATCAATAGCATGATACACTTCACAGAAAACACAATTTATTTCTACTAATTATATCCACGGGTTTTAGCAGTCACTTGTCAGGACTCAGCAATGCTTTCCAGATTGAAAATAAAAGTGACATGTTTCACACGTGATAAGTAGCTGCTACTTGTAACTGGAAAGGAATGCTTTTATAACATGTTTGATTACGTTTTGTATTTTTTGAAAAACATAACAACAACACTCTGCAGTGAAATAAAAGATCCATAAAAATCTATAAATTCAAAGGTTTAAGAATGGCGAATTTTATGTTCTCCAATAACATCGTCAGATGTTTATGATCCTAAAAATGTAATCTAATAATATATTTGTACAGTGAGCAGGTGTAGACTTGTTGATTTTGCAGTGTAAGCTTTTTTTAATATAGGTTATATGTTTAGGTGGGTGAGCTATCCTTATATACAATATATAGTTACAGTAGGTGGTTCTTTTGTTAAGATATATCATAATCTGATCTTGACCCTTTCCAGTTATGTTATGGCCCCCCTGGTCTTTCCATTATATGATTGGCATAGGTTTTATTTACTTTAGTAACATAATGGATTATTTGATCTACAGAAAGCAATTAAACTTATTTTAGCCCACTACACATAAAAGATACAAATAGCCCTGCATGACATAAGCCTTCTTGTAGAAAAGTGTTTCTCAATAAACTTGGGAACAGGGAGCACACGCACAAATCATTATATATTTATATATGATTGGTATATATTGCGAATTAAGGTGAAAGAAAATGAAAACTAGAGAGCAAAAAAGCATGAAGATAAATAGTGATGGGCGAATTTATTCGGCAGGCGCAAACTCACGGCGAATTTGCGCGATTTTCAGCTGGCAAATAAATTTGAAAAATTGCCGGCGTTAAAAAAAACTGATGCCGGCGTCAAAAGCGAGACGCCGGCGCTGTTTCGTGAATTTTTCGCTGTTTCACGAATTTCACAAGAAATTCACGAATTTTCCGGGGAAGGGAAATGGCGCAAATTCGCCCATCACTAAAGATAAATAAGGCAAGATCCACAGTTCTAAACAGTGAATCAAATATGTTCCCATGATCCTATAACCTACAAGGCCACAAGCATGTCTATCACTAAAATGTTTAAAGACCTGGTATCAGATCAGCTTAATCCTTCAGCATATGCCATATATTAAATAGAATGTTACATCTCTTAGTACAAGGGACATACTCATGCCCCTTCAATTCTGCTATTTATTTCTCTTTCCTTAGTGGCAAACATATTCTTACAAATGAATATATAATAAACATGGTTACTGTTTTCCTGTCATTTCCACATCATCCTGGGCTATAATGATGAATCATTCTATACTTCCCCAAGGTTTCTCTTATGCTGGAAGTTGTTAGCTTTCTTTTATCTTCACTTTATCACATTACTTTTGTTGGCTGCAAAATAGGTTGCATTTGGGAAAGATAATACATTTTCCTTAAAGTCAATTATTGTTTGTCATGGCACTCAACTTATTTTTAAAAGCAGGGTTGCTTCGCTTTGAAAATAGGCCAAGGAAACATTTGCCCATGGTCAGCCAGGATAGCTGGTTCACCATATATTAAATTGTAAGACATAAACTAGGCATTTCCAAGCAATTTTAGAACCTGCATCATCTTGAAGAGCTCTAAACCAAGGGGTAATTCGTATTGGTGACCAGAAGCTGTATAAAGCCTAATGATGACAAGATGCCCTGATTTAACACCTGCAAGCCAGACATATTTTATCATTTATTGGTCCCAAGATGCTATTTAATAAATGATAAAATCTCCACATTAATGTGATAATTAACAAATGATTTAGATTTAATTTAGATATTCATTATGGCTGAACAGAAATTAGTGCAGTAAGTAGAATGCATGGACACCTTTTTTAATACCCGGCACACACCCGCCCTCCCACAACCCCTGGGTTTTGGGTTCCTTTTATAGACCTGCGCCGATCTGCCAGCCGATGATGTCACAAAAGGGGCGGGGTGAGCAGGTGCGCGGCTATAAAGCCAGAAGTCGGAAGCTGGCATTTGAATGGGCGGGCGGAGAGAGCAGGAGACGAGCTCAACCAGCACCCGCCACCCGCAGCTGAATCCACCCGGTCATGCGGGTATCGGGCTGGCACGCACATCACTAAGCTGCGCTAATCTTATTGGACCACTTATAATCAGTTCAGACTTTTAGAGGTTTTCAGATTTTTTTTTTTTTGCTAGGAATAATACAATTTTATAAAGGTTTTCAAGTTATTCTTTTTTTTAGTCCGTTATTCATCACAGTCAAACGTTGGATGATAAATTAACCAATTAGCAAAGCAATTAAGAAAAAACAAAACCATAGGTTAGTGTTTCCTGGAAGACATTTTTTTCTGAGATTCTTTCAGAGTTCTCTACAGTATATGAAATATATTTATCATAAATATTTATTGAAGCTCGTTGCCCTGGTTACTTGTGGTCCATGTAAAACTTTTTCAAGGTAACGTCGAACTTGCATATGATATTTGAATATATTTAAACAATATAATGCTATTAAGTACTATAAGAATGCATTATTCCTTGATATATTCATACATATATGAAAGATCAGAAATTACCATTATGTTGCTGCATAATAGCACTTACTAACTTAAAGCTGAAATAAACCTTTTATTTATGCCCTTTTAAAACATAAAATTCTTATAAGTAGATGTGCTAATGTCTGTGCAATCTGAAAAATGAAGTCTTAGAAATAAATATATTTACTAAAATATTCGAGAAAACGACTCACTTCTATCTTTAGCCACTTCTAAATCAGGCGTATTAACATGAAGAATTAAGAACAATGAGCAATCATTCACATTCATTGTATTTTTTTAGTTTCTTATCAGCATTTTTGGAAAGCATTATTGTAGTAAGCAAAGCCTAATGAACTGGGCAAAGTTTTATGAAACAAAATACATTCACCACGCACAAACAGCCATTTAAGAAAAATATTATGATAGTGATGCCTACTGCTCTCTAGTTAGGAGAGCAATGCTCCATAGTCATTATTTATTGATTATGCATTGATGATCTGAAAGGGGATGAGCATGACTCACAACTTGCTTACTAGATTTACACCTGGATATGGAATGACTGTCTTGCTATGGAGGTTGCCATATGACTGATTGCTTTGAAGATTAGTGATGGGTGAATTTGCGGTGCTTCGCTGAAAACTGCGAAAAAAATTGCGAAACTGCGACAGCATCTTGTTTTTGACATTTTTTTTAATTTTTGATGTCGAAATTTCGCAGTGGTTTTGCAAATTTTTTCGCCGGCTGCGAATTGCGGGAATTCGCACCTGGCGAATAAATTTGCCAATCACTATTGAAGATACAAAATATACCTACACAAACAAGGCTACAAGTTTATTATGGTCTCCATCCTTTAAAATGTATGGATGTGGTTCATATATAATAGAATCTTTGGGAAACTCAGATTTTGGTTTTGTAACTCTCTGCCAATTAAGTTAGAAATTCTGTATCTTTTTTCTGGCACATTAGAGGCATGTATTAATGGCTCTTATGTATTATAAGAATTTGGTTTATACTTTGGTGTATTGTAGAATGGTTGAGATAACTTCCATGGTTGAAGTGAGGCAATGACAGAATGGACATCACTGAAAAGGCAATTTTCATCTTGAATCTCCCCCTTCCTCTCAGAGAAGTGTGATGGGTAGTCAGCTGTTAAATAGCTGTTTACTATTGGATGCTTCATTGGCACTTTATTTTTTACTAATAATTTTGGAGAAAAGGACATGAAAAGATTTCATTTGTTCAAACATGGAATTGCGTGCTCATTGAAAGGTTAAATATGTTAAATGAGTTTAGAGGACTTTAGTTAACACAGTTTTCTCAGCTTATCTTGAGTCATGACACATTTAATACATGAATCCAAATAGGTGTAGCCAAGATGGGAGTGGTCAAAGTGAACCATTAACAGAAATTCAAATGCTTCAGCAGGCATCAAATTTCCACGTTTCACCATCACCATCGGGAAACTGTGGAAACATTTTCCAGCAAAAAAAAAAAAAGAAACGCAACACCTTTTTTTTACTCCAATGTATTATGCAAGAAAAAAATTGCCTCTAAAAGTTGCTGTAAAAAAAACAACGTGTTTTGCACAGAAAAAAAACACAACAAAAAAAAAGATTTAAAACCCACTGCCAATGCCATCATGATTTTTTTTTCCAAATTGTCGCTCATCCCTATGTTCCTCCCTATCTGATGGCCGATTCCATTTAGAAAACTTAGAATTGATTCCTAGTGAGAACTAGTGATGGTGAATAAATTCGCCAGGCGTGAATTTCCGCATTTTGCATCTGCTGAATAAATTTGCGAAAACTCCCACAACTCCCACGTCAAAACCGACCGCGCATCAACACTATTCTACTATTTTTTGGCAAAGCGAAACGGGAGAAATGCCCCCATCCCATCACTAGTGAGAACCACCTTGCACTCAGAAAGTGACCAATACAACCTACATATCCCTGTCC
This sequence comes from Xenopus petersii, assembly GCA_038501925.1. Taxonomy (NCBI): domain Eukaryota; kingdom Metazoa; phylum Chordata; class Amphibia; order Anura; family Pipidae; genus Xenopus; species Xenopus petersii. The sequence continues at coordinate 92,441,901 of CM076679.1, read as the reverse complement.
GATATATATATTTCTGCAACATGAATCTTACTGCATATTGCAAAAAAAAAAAAAAGATCCTAACCTCAGTACCAAGTCACACACTGGTGACATCTACTCTTTTTATAGTTTGAGAGTTTGGGGGTATATTATGTTCTGTATACTTTATATTTTATCTCAGCTCGGAATGGCATTATTTTGAATACTCTGTTTTTTGCATGATAAAGAACTCAAGGTTACATACAGTTAAGTCTTTATTCTTTCTTACAGAATGTTAGACAAGCTAAACACTGTAATATGCTATTATCTCCTCGCTTTTCTAACGTGCTGCTCTAAATGAAATCACTGCAAGAAACAAAGGGGAAAAGATTTTTTTTTGTTTGATAAAAATAAACAGCTTGCATTCCATATTAAATGAGTCAGCAAATCATATATTAGAGAAAGTAATTATTCAAGCTGCTTGACTTTTTAGGCACTATAAAAATACTGCAACTCAGAAACTATGGATTTTCTTGCTTTCAACTCACACTTAATAAATTGATGCTTTATGTTGGTATGTAGGACATTTGTTGGACATGCCCTAGGGAAATGTAATTCTGGCCCTAGTGTACAACGCTTTTTAGACTTGCTGGATGGGCAGATTGTGCATAGGTATGAAAGATTACTCTAGAAGAGTTTTGCTTTTCTGGGACTCCAAGTACCACTGGATTGGAGAAATGTTGACTTAATTCTAGTATTTAAAAAGGCATTACTCAACATGGCAATTATAGGCAATGCGTTTGACAGCAACTCATTTGAATGTTTGTTAAGGGATAACAATAAAAATAGTATCACAAACAAGTAGTAATCAGCATCATGTTCAACACTAAAGGCAGACTTTTTAAAGCTAATGTTATTACATTTTATATTGCTGCTTTATAATGCTGTTTGCACATGGATAGAAAACTGGCTAAAGGCGTCAGTATAGAAATTGATGGCTCATTCTCTACTTGGGGGCATATTTATTATGCTGTGTAAATAACGGCAGGATAAACACCATGCATCGCCAGGCTTCGCATGTAAAAAATAGGGTGTCGAGTTATTTCCGCCAGAAGAAATGTAAAACAAGGGCACCAAATCGTGCGTTCGCATGGCGTAAAATTACACACGCCATGCAATATTTGACACAGCTGTTTACACATTTTTTGTTTGTTTTACACAACATAATGAATAAAAAAATGCCCCTTGGAGTAGCATTCTTAAGGTACTTTAGGTAATTTAATAAAAGGCACTAAGTATAAACAGGAGCAATAACCCATAGCAACCAATCGGAAAGTAGAATTTAATGGTCACCTGTTTAAAAACAAGCATCTTATTGGGTGCTATGGGTACTGATCCTGGTTGATCTAAGTGCCTTTTTTACATATGGGTGTAAACCAGGGCTCTGTATTGGGCCCACTTTTATTTACTTGGTCCAATTAATGACTGATGAAATCAATCAAATATATTCCGGTGTGTGTGCCAGAGCATCTTGACAAATTGCCAATCTGGGTGCCAAGTCTGTTGACTTCCTTAATGGGAATAATTTGGCAAATCCTTGACAAAGATGGACCTTGAGGTATTTGGGGATAATAAACTTGGCTGTAGCAAGCAATGCCAGTCAGGAGCAGGAAGGGACAGAAATATAGTGTCCAATTTTAAAAGGACTATATACAGTATCCATGGTAGAAGAAGAAGGTAATTCTATCCATTTACACAACACTTCTAAAGCCTCATCTAAAATTTGTGGTGCAGTTTGGCGTTCTGTGCTCAACAGGGATATTACCAAAATAAAAAAGTGACTGTTGCTAAGTTAGGGTATCTAGCAGAGCTGTTAGAGGCTTCACTGTTGCCAGCAGAAGGCTTAGTAGAAGGCATTCCCTAAAGACAACCCAGAGTAGCACCACTGTGATATCCTTGTGCTCTGTGGCTGGGTATTAGTTAGAGTGTTACAGTCATTCTCTAGTCTTGCTTTCAATTTTTTCCTATCTCAGATTCTACATGCAAGTTTATTGAAGGTGAAAAAAACTGAAGAAGAATACAATATCTTGCTTTCTTCCTTTTGGGGTGTTGGTTTGGTGACACATACATAGAATCCATTAAGTGCAATTATTTATAAATAGCGTGAGTATACGGTAACTGTTCTTTTCGATGTCTTTTGCATTTCATTTGCAAAGTTAGTACCATGCAGATTTCATTGACTTTGATTTGCTTTTCTAATCAGTATAAGTGATGCAGTGATACAGACGGAAGGGAAATGCCCAGCGCTGTTCTGGGAACAGAAATCAAATCTCTTTCGACTTACTTGATAAAATGGTTAGGCGCTTTATTAATGGAATATTAATAACTGTTTTATTGCTTGTTTGATGCTTGTTTGTTCAAAGAACAAGGAAAGTTTCAATCATTGGACATGTCAATTTTGTTAAGCAAAAATACTAATGTTCTGCCCCAGGTTGATGCTCCTCTTCTATAAAGATTGCAATGACCCAGGGAACATACTGGAGAGTCCACCACCTCTTATTCTGGTATTACTGGTGTGGACTTACTAGGACTGCCCATGCAAGCAATATTTGAAAAAAAAGAGATGGTGGAGCCCAATTCCCCAGAAAATACCCATGACCCTTGCTGTTTATTTTTTAAATAGTAAAAGTACACTGGCCCAGGGCAGAAAATTAGACTTTTAGAAACTGGGGGAGTGCCCCCTCATTTTCCTTCTACTTTAAAGTAGTACCTGTACTAAAGTACAGGTATGAGATCTGTTATCCAGAAAGCCATTATCCAGAAAGCTCTAAATTATGAAAAAAAGAAAGTCTGTCTTAATTTTATCCAATTAATCTAGATTTTTAAAAGAATTTCCTTTTTCTTTGTAATACAGTGACATTTGTAAAACAGTACATTGTACTTAATCCAAACTAAGATATAATTAACCATTGTTGAAAACAGAAAAGTCCTATTGGGTTTATTTAATGTTTACATAATTTTGTGAAGAGTGCCAGAACCCCTAGTTCCTGAGCATTCTATATAACAGGTCCCATTACCTGTAATTGAAATGTCTATGTTTTTCATCCACCCTTGTGTGCCCCATTATTTATTAATCATGTTTTTTTAATTCTCACCATATCACCATATCAGTTGTAGCATTCTTATTGTTTGCTGAATATTGATAAATGAGGAATTATGGGAGAACTATTAAATATGCACTGTTGGATGAGGCAGAGGAGTTTGCATATATATATATATATATATATATATATGAAATGTGAATATGTAAGGAACAGTTGCTCACATTACACATTTTATTCACTTTTACATTACCCACAAGCACTTGGAGGTTGGTATTGCTATTCTTATATATGTATTTATACAGTACTGCAACATATTCCACCGCACTGTCCAATAAATGGGTGCATACATTAAACATATATAAGAGATAGTTGCATGGTTTAATTTTTATTCTCCAGTTTGATGGTTGCGGTACAATAGCATTATCATAGTTGATGTTTTACCAGTTTACAGATTTATAGCTTACAGATACCCTTTTCTCCTTTCCTGTTTCTTTTGTGACATTTAAGTTAAGCCACCCATGCCGGAACTTTAAAATTTGTGTACAGTGAATAACCAGTTAATTGTAATTAGGTGCTTTCATTTTAACGACATATATAGTGTGCTTCTAGGTTTTCTCTGAAAGGCGTACTTTTCCTGAAATCAAATACACAGTATGTTTGTGGTTTTGGTAACACATTTTAGATGACCTATGTTATGGAACATGCCCTGATTACCTTCGAGGGCAAATACACTGTGTATAATACTGATGCACAAACAGTTCTGTGTATAATAGAATATCCACCCCATTCCCTGAATTTGTTTTCCTCTAATGATGATTAATCACTATAATCGTCTTTCCTGCTGCTTTCATGGAAGCATCAAAATATGGGCAGGTCCATCTGCAGTCATTTCTGTAGGGCAACAATAAATCATTTTGCTTGTGAGCTCTGCATTCTGTGGCCTGCCTGACACTGGCAGAGAATTATGGGCTGCCTCATCCCTTACTCTGCAGCTGTCACACATTGTATTCTGTGTTATTTATGGCTACCTTCATAACCATATACCGTTGGTTGATCACCCAGGAAAATGTCTTTTCCTAAGTTAAAAAAAGCAGGAGAATTGTGGGATCTTATCCAGAGCTAATTTAGGTATTACTTCTATTCCAGGTTCAAAAAAAGAATTATCAATGCACATGATTGGAACTGGTCTTCAAATACTATACCAATGCACACATTTTAGGGGCAGATTTACTTAGGTCCGATTGGTAAATTCAAATTCGAATTTTCTTTTTGGTCAAAACTCACAATTTCAAATTTAAAACCACCAACTCAAATTTAAATTAAAAGGTGATATTTACCTGAAAAAAAAACCTGAATGTCAAGTAGGCTATTAACATCTTCAAATGGTTCAACGGACCTCTGCCATTGACTACTACACAAACGCGGCAGGTTTTAGGCGACAAAGCCAACTTCCGGCTGTTCTGTATTCTTTGGGAAGTGAACGCCGTGCGCAGTTGAAGCAGTCTTCCAGCTCGTAGCAATTTGCGCATGCTCCAAACGTGCTAGAAATTGCAGAAGAGAAGGAAGAGGACCCAAAGAATTCTGAAGAGCCAGAAGATGGCACCCATGGACTACGCTGCACTTACTCTGCGCCTAAATATGAGTAATGAATTAGGGACACTTTAAGGGTTAATCACCTATGTGGCAGGAAGCAGGAAGGGGGGACTATGTAGGGTAGTGGGTTTTATTATTGGGGGATTTAGTTCTTCTTTAAAGGGGACCTGTCACCTTAAGAAATCATTTCAAATCTTAGTTAGTCAAGCAAAATAAACTTCACTTACACTATACAAATGATTTAAATCCTGTTTTTTTCTTGTCTTGGAATTCACAATCCCAGCAAGCAGGCAGCAGCCATTTTTCGAAACACTGTTATTTGGACAAGCTTTGCAACATGCCAAATCTTGTTGATGCACTAGAATGTGGCACCTGATACCCATGGCGATCTACTGGCTACACAATTAGATGATGAGTATAGAGGGGGAATGTGGCGAGTGCAATGACCGCTAAAAAGTGCAGAATAGAAAGTGAAAGAAATTGACTGCAGGTAATATATGATTGACAGCTGAGAATTAAGCAAGTTTATAACAGTTATGGATATTTTAATTAAAAAAATGAATTTGGGTTTTATGTTTAATTTGAAAAATACAGGTTTTTTATGTCTGGGTGACAGATCCCCTTTAAAAATGCAAACTGAGTATTCTACTTAAACTATACTGTACTCTGCAGTTCAGATTTCTGTTTAGCTAATGTATATGATGAAGAAAATAAAAAGGAATATTTATCGCCAAAACCACTGTTTAATCTTGTGTAATGTACCTTAGCAAAGAATAGCTCTGATCTTAAAATATATATATATTCCCTAACAGTAAAGTATAATATAAATTAATGGAAAAAAAAAAAAACTTCTGCTTTTACTTTTCCCAAGAATTTGGCAAATGTTTGATCTGCTCTGCTTAAGTGTCTCTCAAATGACTAGAGAGAAAATTGAATAAGCAATAAAAGTTATTATTTTGGGTTTTAGTTCATATATAGGAGATGGGCCTATAAGGATGAAAGCTATTTTGTAGCTTTATGAATCCAGTGATGGTAATGCTGTAGCTGTTATGTGTATTACAATTATATACTTGGACATAATACCTCAAAAATAATTACAATAAATGAAAACTAGTTAAAATTTTAGAGAGTAACTCAAGCTTTATTTCTTGCTAACTTTGTAAATAGACACCTATTCAAATACCCACATTTTTTACCCACTACCACAATCCAGTGATTTTCTCATGATTACAGTGTAATTGTGGCTGCACTTTGTATTGTGTCCACTACAATTGTGCCCTGTGCATCAAAACAGATGCCATTGCATTTGATTTTCACTTAAATTGGGTGCATTGCATCACTTCCAGAGACCAAGTTCAAAACAGCACTTGCATTCAATTCACTATGTGAAAGTTTGCTTTGCCCATTAATTTGACCCACTATGGGATCGATAGAGCAAACGCCAGGTCCGGGGTTGAAGTAGCTCCAGGGTTCCCCATTTATCAGAAGGGGCGGGATAGAAAAATGGCAACCAAGTGCATATTGATGCCAGTGCCTATATGATTCAATCGGTCAATATGCACTCTCCATTATGTTTCTTTTCAAGAGAACCCACACTAGCAAGTGCTTTTATAAATGACCCCTCAGATCTCTTGCAACTGTAAGCTGGGTGAAAAACAGCATAAAAAATGGCATACATTTTTTGTGTTTTTTCTTACATTGACTTCCACTAGAATGTTAAATAATGGCAGAAAATCTGGCGCTCACATGGTGTAAAATTACACACACCTTAATAAATTCCTTATTTTGGCAAATTTCTTTTTACACAGCACTTTGCACTAGTAAGTATTACTGTAATTTAATGTATCCTAAACTCAGAACAAACCCCAAGGACCCAGTCACAGCTCACTATTCTGCCTACTGCAGCCACCATTGGCTTTGGGAGGAGCCCTCCGCTACTCAGATGCCACCAGGACTTAATGTGAGAGGACCAAGGACAGAGTTCTCAGCAGGCTAGGGATCTGAACGTATGCAGAATGGATGGGGGAGCTGTCAACAAGGTGTGAAACAGGCAGGGCCCATACCAGACGGGTAACACAGTAGAAAATCAGATAACAGAAGAGTAGCCGAGGTCACAGCCGCCCCGGCAGATCACACGGCTGGAGTCGGCTGCAGCCGCAAAGTAAATGCGCACGGACGGGGGGGGGGCCCAGCTGCACGGCCCACACCAGGACCAGCCCCCACCTAGTTCCGTTACTGCTGACATTGCATTATTAGCTTGGAAAATTAACTAATTAACCCCACATTCTGCTAATGTGTTACTATGTTACTGAGCTGCAGTTTTTAGTTAGAATCCACTGTTGCTCCCTGCTGCAGGTAAATAAAGTTATTGATACGAACCTCCATCTCCCATTTTTTCTGTGTGTATAGTGATCAGTGCACCACATTTAACAATTACATTTATGAGTTAGGGTTTTGAAAAATAAATTCAAAATGCTGCTGTCATATAACCCACTAATCAGGGTCCCTTGCAATATTAAATGATAACGTGTAATATTGCAAGGCACCCTTATATAGTGTTAAGACAACCTGGTGGTCCACTGGTTAGTTCTGTCTTACAGACTTGGGATCGTTAGTTCAGTTCTGACCTGGGGTCAAGCGAGTGGCTTTTTTTGCTCCTACCTGGTATAGTGACTTGCAAGGTATGCTCTCTAGCTTATCCATACATAACAAACAAACAAAGCGATTCACATATGAAGTAGCTCTAGATTTACTTCCAACCTTCCCTTCTACTTTTCAGAAGTATTAGCTCTCTCTTCCAGTTGGCCTCCCCTACTTCCTTTATAACATCCCTCTATGAATGGTCTTTTCACTTGACCACATTTATTTCTGTCTTTTAGCCTCATCCACTCACTTTAACATAAAAATTAGAATCATTCTTCTTCTATGATGTTTGCCAAGGAGAAGGGTCACTGTTCCGTGGTTGTGTCACATAAAGCAATTAATTAAATTGTTTTGGATCTGATCCTTGGAGCCGGGAATGGGTTAGTCACTTCTTGGCATGTGTCTTTTTAGCAGGGAAGAGGTTAACCATGGTTTTCTTTCAGCTTGGCTTGGTACAAAGGATATATCAATATCTATCAGATTTTTTTTCCTGTAAAACAAAAGAGCCTGACAGCTCAATTTTCTTGTTTTGTTTCTTTTGTAAGCTTTTCCCCTTTCTTTGGATATCTAAATGTGGTGCCAGAAGCCGATAATGACTCTATTGCATTGTATAGTTCTGACAATATTTGTACAGTGTGAAAGTAATTGTTAGTGAGGAAAGGGTTGTTGTTATGTATATGCTGACCTTTTTCATTTATCATTACACTCATAAATGAGCTATGTGATAGTGATTTCCTCTTCCCTGCCATGCCTCTATAGACTTCTGGTTAAAGGAGCAGTATACCCCCTTGTTCAACATGAGTTGGCATGCCTATTGCTTTAATCATGTAAAATCTATAGGGCACATGTATGCCTGCAAGTTCAGTTGCAGTCCATACACTTTCCCCACAAACAATTGGGCATAACATCACATTCATAAAAGGTGCATTCGTCCAAATGTGCTCCATGCACTTTCATTTAATTAAGCCCAGTGCTGCTCAGTTCTTCTTATGACAAGGTGGAAACAGGGCAGGTTTTGAGGGAGCAGCACCCTGAGGCACTTCACATGTGCGCGCACCCCCTTCCATGGCTGCATGGTCCTAGTGACGGGCCCTTAGATGCAACCCCTCCCCCATGCACACGCCTCAACACAAATCCTGGCCTGGGTGGAACCCAAGAGCTACCTCTATCTCCAAACTAGGCTGTAGCTCCAGGGTTCCCTCAGTGCTCTGTGTCAATCACCGTATCAATTGCATGTGCACTTGTGTTAATTTTGGTGAATCAGATCCATTTGTGGCAGGTGCAGCTCTATTTAGTTTTGCAAAAGATTTAATGGTTCACATCAACACCAGAATGGTCAGACATTTCAGGTGAAAAAAACCCAGAGGAAAATTTTAAAAAAAAAAGTTTAATGGATTGAAGGAAAACGCACAAAACAATAGTAATGTGTGAAAGGGAAGAAAATATAAAAATAATTGCAGTTTAAAAAAAATGTCATTTTATTCGAATACACATGGGAAGAAAGGTTTGAATTTTAGTAAATCTACCTATTAGCCCAAAAAGTGATTGGCTATGTCAACAAAATAATTTGTAAAGCTATTCCACAGCAAGTTTAATCCATCTGCACCAGTAATTTTGTACATCCACACAAATGAATTTGGTTCCTCCCTGTGAACACTGGTTTGATTCATTTCCTCAATCTGGGTTCAGTACATTCAGGTGCATGGCTCCCGTGTTATCACGTGTTATCACGTTATCGTAATAGGGTTATTCTAGGTTTTTTATAGCAATGTCCCACGAAACTGCATTGCTGCTAGCCAGATAACTAGCTAGCTAACAACTATCTAGCTGGCAATATTTTTGCACCCATAGTACATATCGATAAAAACCAAACCTTTCTCTTAACATTGCACAGCAGAACACGGGCAGGTCTGGAAAACATAATTTATTTAAATGGGATGACATGGTGGAACATGGTAAGACAATCGGGCAAAATATCTCCATAAAATTGTCTGTATACATTTAAAGGAGAACTAAACCCTAAAAATGAATATGGCTGGAAATGTCATATTTTATATATTGAACTTATTGCACCAACCTACAGATTCAGTATCTCTGTATTAGCAATGACCCAGACCTTCAAATTTGTCACGAGATTTTCCCATCTTGGATTTTATTAGGAGTGTCTGTGACATGCACATGCTCAGTGGGCTTCGAGCAGCTGCTGAGAAGCCAAGCTTGGGCAACGCCACAAATTTTCAAGTACAAAATTAGGTTTGACGATCATTTAAGCTGATGCTACAGGGCTGATTATTAAATTCTGTTCCCAATTATGCTGTTTTCTTAGCTGCCATGTATCAATATTCTGATTTTTTTAATAATAATAATTTGAGACATTATATTATGTATATACTGTATATTGTGCGTCGGTCCCTAAGTTCAGTAAGTGGCAGCAGCACAGAGCATGTGCAGTGAATCAGCAGAAAAGAAGATGGGGAGCTACTGGGGCATCTTTGGGGGCACGGGAGGAGTCCTCAGCCGCCTCATGCAGCCAGGTCTTAAAATGAGAGGTGCAAGGCGAGGGGTTCTAGACAAGCAGAGGGGCACAACTGTAAGGCAAGAGTCTTTGGGCAGAAGGTCACAGTACAAGGTGTAAAGAAGAATGTTAGTCAGAACAGGCAGGGGCAGGCTGAGAACAAGCGTACTAGGTAAGCCCTCTCACACCCTTTAATTCAGATTGCCAGCTTACCCCTGGTGCCCAGTGTTTGGAGGATACGGCAACCTCCGAAATCCAGCGAGAAAAAACACCGGCACACGAGGAATGTAATTGCAGGGAAGCAATTTTTACTGTGAAGAGTGCAAATGCAATGTTTCAGGGCTCCACCCCTTTCTCAAGCATCATGCTTGACGCTGCATCAAACACTCCTCGTCAATAAATAGAATGAGACGTGGGCGCGCGCCCTAAGAGACCACAATGGCGGCAGAAACAGACTGGCGCTGCCGGAGTCCCTGCCGCACCACTGGACCACCAGGGTGAGTATATTTTATCACACTGATATAGGGATGTGGTTGCCTTGGATTGATATAGAACCCCAAAACAAAATGCATAACATTTCTGCTCTACTTCCCCGATTAAGCTTTAGTTCTCCTTTAACCTTACCATAAGTTCTATTTGTATAGCGTAACCATGCTATAACTTTAAAATGAAATTATTGGGATGGAAAAGGGATGTGCTGACCAACCTATCAATATCTTTTTTTGCATGCCAAAAAGCATAGATGAGCATATACTTTTGAAATAAGCCAGACAATCCTTAGCCTAAATGAATCAAGATGCTTACTTGTCATTCTCATCAACAAGAGACGTGCCTGTAATATGCTTCTGTACAAAACCAGAAATCCTGATATTTATTAAAGAAAGAGTGAAGTTGGATGGCTTTGCTTTGTAGTACAATTAAGTCTAATATTGCTGTTACTTACCGCTCCTGGGCAAACTTAGTGCCTTTTCTTACATATGGGGGTTTCACTGCAACAGTGTTTGAAAAGTTTGCCGAGAAAAATCAAAGCAAAGCCTGTGTGTATTTACAGGTTTATTGATCCAAGAAATCAATTACATGTAGACACTGCTATTCCACCTACCTAATCCCTGGATCTAATGGTAGAAGTGATTACAACATAACAGAATAACCTAGAGCCAGAAGATTAGTACAATCAGACAATTTTATGAATGCTACCTTATTCCCAATTTTCCATTCATAGAAATAAATAAAACATTTTTAAAATGTATGAATTAAATATAGTCCATGTTATTTCAATGGTTTACACGGTGCAATTATTTATGCATAGGTCTAATGGACAGATTAAGGGGGGTTATTTATTAAAGTCCGATTTTTTTCTTATCTGACCTTTGAAGGGGAAAAACACTATTTTTTCGTTGGAAAAAAAACTGAATTTTTCGAGATTTATTAAACCTCGATGGTGTTAAAAGTCTGACTACAAAAGTACTCCAACTCAGACCTGCCTAGTTCATGTAGAAGTCAACGGCAGATATTTTGTTCGTTGCTGGGGTTCGTACAATAATACGAAGATTTTGTGGTTCTGGGCATCAAATCCAAAAAAGTCTCAGTTAGCATGGGTCAAAACCAAAAAAGTTGCCGTTTTCTGTGACAAATCCTAAAAAATCATACAATTCGGATTTTTTCAGGATTTTGTCTTTTCCCGCACAAGATATTTTCGTGAAAATGTATTGATAAATAGGGGTGGGGGTCTGTGCGGATTTTGTCAGTGTGGTTTCCAGAAAATAGTGAGAACATGTCGGATTTTGATAAATAACCTCCTTAGAGTTAAAATAGAAAAGGTTAGTGTGATAGTGGTCTCACATATAAAAGCATGGCAGTTTTGGATATAACTATGGTGGGCTGGGTTTATCTGTCATATAATATATTTAAAGACATCAAGGACCACAGTCAGAGAGATATACTTTCTGAAGGAAAACAGAAAAGTGTACGAATGAAAATCGCTACCGAAAAAATTGCGCTAAAAGTATGTTTCTGAAAAATTCATGTTCTACGAACTTTCACATATCGCCCCCTTAGAGCATACACTGGTTTCAGTACTCTGTTTACAGTATAATCCAACATATAATAAGTTATAATTTCTTTCACACAGGTAACAGTGCTTGAGTTCTTTCTGGGAGTTTTCACCTCTGAGAACATACTTTATGATATATTAATACAAAAAAAAAGTCTAACAATACATGATTCATCAAGTTGAAAAATAAATGGTTATAAAACCTTCTTTTTATCTACTTGAAATGGTGTACTTAGGGAAAGAGCTATTGTTTAATAAAATGGTAATGAGGCCACTTACCCCCGTTGTTGTTCTAAGGGAAATTAGAAACGTTTCCTTGGCATTAATGATAGGCTTGCCTATACATAAATCTCTTAGTTATAATGATCCTGTAAGTGGGGTTGAATATGAATTAATGTTACTAGAAAACACATAAATATCCGATACAGAAGAGATAATGAGAGTTGTTTTACTAATGTGTTAGAGCGAGCACCTTTTATGAAGGGTTCTATGAGAAATTAACACTGAATCTGAACCCTAATTGGAAGTAGTAATGAATGTTTTATACTCCTAATTGCATGTTAGACAATAAGCCACTACCAATCAAGCAAAGGCTGAAAAAAATGATTTGTGAGCCATGCTTCATAGGTAACATGTTTAAATAAATATACTACTAACATTGTTTGCTACAGGGAACAATAGCGGATGAACGTCCCATCCATCTTGCTGAACTTCAGTGTTCAGTGTACGAATGGAAGTGCGAAATATCATGCTATGTTGTGTACACATAAATGCTTTTAACATTAACAAAATGTAACAGCCTGTGAGGAATTGAACCAGTGACCTGGGGTGTCTATGTTGTCTGCATTACCACTGCCCGATGTGAGCAGGCAGCTATAGTCCTACTTCACTCCTATTGCTTTCCTTGTAATCACAAGTAGGCAAGTAAGTATGGATTGTTTCAGATGTTGCCAGTCTGGCCACAGGTGATCTGTTTAAAGGGATCCTGTCATCGGAATACATGTTTTTTTTTTCAAAACACACCAGTTAATAGTGCTACTCCAGCAGAATTCTGCACTGAAATCCAGACTGGCAACAGGTGAAACAAGCCATACTTACTTGCCTACTTGTGATTACAAGAAAACCATTTTTGAGATTTTTTTTTCCCATGACAGTATCCCTTTAAGCCATTAAGCCATTAGCTTAAAAAAACCCTAGATCTATTTCCTGATAGATCCTGGGTGTGATTTGTGTCTGATTATCTGTTCCTGACCTTTGTCTGTTTTTGACATTTGCTGTATCGCTGCCTGAACTGACCCTTGCTGGTTATTGAAGTCAGTACCGTGTTACCAATTGGTTTTCACTCTGGCCTGTTTATTCTGACTACATTCCTGGTTCTTGATACTGTAACACTGATTGGTACTCACCCAGACTGTTCCATGGCTATGCTCTTTGTTCCCTGACCTTCCTGGATACATTACTGTTCCCTTGTCTGCCCAGAACTCCCTTCTTGGTCCTCTCACTTTAATATCTGGTGTCAACTAAAAAGCGAAAGGCTCCTCCTGAAGTGCATTGCATTTTTGTGAATGAATTGAGCCTTAGTAAGCAGGTAAGTGGCCTCAAACTCACTTTTGGGTCCCAGGGTATCTTAACTTTGATATCTGAAGACTTCCATTGTTGTCTGTGATCCAATATTTCTTCTGGCTTAAAACAAGGTTTTCAGTGATGGTTGTAACCAAATGTCATGATTGGTGAATGCCACCACTTACAAACATGGAGAACAACAGTGGTGGATCAACAGGAGTCCACAGATAGGCCCTGCAGTGCTGCTGTGTATGTAATGTACGATATGTGATGGGTTCCAGCATCATTGGTAAGGAGGAAAGTGGTGCAAAGTTGGTGAGGCCCAATGCAAAGTTTGCACCAGGCCCCATAAGGGTTAAGTTATTGATTTTGGACAAAACTCTCTATGAACAAATTGACAGAACCTCTGTTACTTTACCCTCTAAAAGAAGGAAGAAGTGTGTGCTGATATTTGTATATCAATAATAGAATTGTTTGTGCTGATATTACCTATTTTTATCATTAAATCTGATTACATTTCATGAAAGAAATAAAATTGCAGGTAAATCTCCTGCTCATTTCTTTAGGGATCAACAACAGTGTAGCCAATACCCAAGAGCATCCTTAAATAAAGCAAGTTTTTTGCAATATGCTATCACACTGCTCTCAATAAAGCCAGCTCTGGGTTATATCTTATAAAATATTAATAGCAACTAAAGATTTCATTTGTCTGTAAATCTGAAATAGTTTGTCATGGAGCCTTCACTGTTGCTAACAAAAATGGTTTTATTATTCCACAAGCATCTGCCTCATGAGAGAATGCACAGTAAAAAAATAAATATCCCACCATGACAGAAAAGCTGTTACCATCCAGTGCAGCAAACATAATATCTACACATTCACGGCTGGAAACTTCTGGAGTAGCCTCTCTACTGGATTTCTTCAACAATTTAGAATAGACGGTACCTTAATTCATAATCATAGCTAGGTATATTATATGGGGATATACATTTCATTTTGGTCTTTAAAGGAGACATATAGGATAAATTAAAAAAAATGTTGTAGGCAGTAATGTATACTATATGGTGCTGGTTTTACTTTTGGCTGTAAATTAATATTGTTCCTTTATTGGAGCTCCCTATAGATCTGATAGGGTCCCTGTCTGAGTTTTAAATGAGGGGTGGGCGTGTCTTAACGGTCAATACCAAAAGCAGAGTAGGAGGGGGACAGACAATCACAGCCCTGCAGTCACACTAACAAAGACAGGTTTCTGTTCCCTATCAGGTCTGCCTAGCTGCTGATTGGTTCCTATCCTACAGTGCAGTTTGCTAAGTGCCGCCGGCTCCCCTGCACAGCCTGGGAAAGGAGACAGCAGGAAGTGGAACAGATGGGCGGGACTAGTAGGGTTTTTGCAGAAATTTTAAATTAAGTAACCAGAAACAAAACTTTTGAAACCTTCTGTATCTAAAAGAGTTTAATGCACTGGTACATTCTTGTTTTTTACATAATATGTCTCCTTTATTATGCACTTTTAGGTCATAGAACTGTGATGGCCGCACCTAACATTTCAGGAATAAACCAAAGGCTCTCATCAATAGAAAATTAAGAAATCAATGCACATTAAAATCTGTGGCATGGAACATATCCACAATTATCCCTACTTTACTTCCTATTTAGACAAGCAGTTACCTATTTGATATTTTTCCAACCCCACACAATATAACCATGTCCAATAACTCTTTTAATGGGGGACATCTGAACAATTCTTTTATTTAAGTTAAAGACATATTACAAGTATCTCCTGCAGGTCCCCAGCTGGATATCTTTTTGGGCTTACCTCCAAATTCAGGGTGGTGGTAGTGTCAACAGGCACAACTACCTGCCATGATTCCACAAAACAGGCTAGAATGATGCAACAGCACTAATCAAAAATATTCATGTCCAAGAAGCATATTTAGATATAAGTACCACTGATGAATGGCAACATTTATGTCCATTTAAGCACAACCATAAATAACCCTAGTATTCTCATGTGGCTGTACCTGCTTCTGTTATTTCCTATCAAATAAAGTCTAAATCATTTAAAATTGTCATTATATTTAGGGCAATCATAATCACTTACATATACAGTGCACATATACTGTTCATCTAGCATATTCATGTAAAATAATGTAAGCAATGATGCCGCAAGTACACTGCTGGCCATGCGTAAACGCAATTTGATCGGTTGGTATGTGTTACAGGACTGGTTATTATCTATTATTTATAATTATTATTATTATCTATTACAAATACTAGACATAATTTGCAAATCCAAACAGTAAGGAGGAAAAAGAAGTGAGATGATAGGATTTTGGCTACGCTATTTAAATGTTAAAAAATTGTAATTGTCATTAAGAATCTGTACTTTGACTATTTCATTCATTATATGATTTTACATTTTTTTGTGTTATTTTAGTATAATTGTTAGGTTCATTATTAAAGGGAGTGTAGGATACAGCAACACTACACTGCAAATACCTCTTAGCCCTTAGCAGTGAAATTCTGTGCCTCAGATTATGTTTGTACTATCTATCTGTAACTGTCTTTATTTATTTACAGTACAGATAATTTGAAGCTCCACACCCTAAATCTATTGGAAACTTATTTAACCATAGAA
This sequence comes from Xenopus petersii, assembly GCA_038501925.1. Lineage (NCBI taxonomy): Eukaryota > Metazoa > Chordata > Amphibia > Anura > Pipidae > Xenopus > Xenopus petersii. Next base: position 92,425,834 of record CM076679.1, on the reverse strand, counting down.
TAATACCATTAGCCTCCAATAACAATTGATGATATTTTAGTTGGGATCAAGTACAAGGTGCAATTTTTTTTATTACAGAGAAAAGGGAAAACACTTTTTAAAATGTAAATTATGTCATTAAAATTGAGTGTATACGAGATTGCTTTTCTGTAATTTGGAGCATACTGGAAAACAGGTTCTGGATAACAAATCTCATACCTGCAGTTGATTAAAGTAATTTAAACAAAGAATGTGAAGAAGGCAAAGTTACCAATACCTCAATTTTATATTTTTAAGCCTTGAATAAGAATATACAAATTGATTCTGCATTCCAAAAAAATTATATAACATTATATTATATATATATATACATATATATATATACTGTATATATATAAAACATTCTTAAATGTTGATGCTGTGGCTCTTTCTCATTTATTACAGCACATGTAATCCCTCATTTTTTTTGAAATACCCGAAAGCTTAGAATAAGGCCCTGTGTGAGTGTTTCTTTGACCCATCTGGCTACCATTTTCATGTAATGTGGTACTTCGTGCTGTTAATGCAGGAATAATATATAATACCTGTGTAAGCATGAATCTTTCTTTTTATATCACTTTTGTGACTCACTCTCTTTAATACAGTTTCTGTTATTTAAGTCAGTTTGCATTCATCAATAGTACACTGTTGTGTCCGATGACAAAATACTGTCACGGTCGGCACCCTAAATCCAGAACCAATGCTAAGCACCCTGTTCTCGGCTCTTGCTTCCGCCTTTAACAGCCGCCTTTCGCCTCGGGAGGAGCCCTCGGCTAATCGGATGCCACCAGGTCTTAATAAGAGAGGTGCAAAGCGAAGGGTTCTGGACGAGCAAATGGTAAAGAAAAGTCTTTTGGGCAGAAGGTCACAGTACAAGTCGTAGGCAGAAGGCGTAGCCAAATCAGGCCAGGTCGGTACAAACGGAGTCAGACAGGCAAGGGTCAAACCAGGAGATCAATCAGAAGGGATATGGATACAGAAGAGTCGGTTACCAGGCAGGGTCAGGATTGCACAAGTCAGAATCGTCAAAACAGGCAGGGGTCACAACAGGTATCAGGAAATCAGACAAAATTTGCAGAACAGAAGCCAGAGGAACTCAATACAGATGATCCTATATTGGGCAGTGAGAAACTGTATTATGGCCCTTTAAATACTTTTAAACTTCGAGCCATGCTACTACAAATAGGAAGAACGCGAGCCGCACGCGCCCTAAGATACCGGCAAAGAGGAAGGAACGGAGATGCATGGCGGGCGTCCACCAGGGTAAGTTGTTACAAATACAAAGCAATATATCACTTATGATCTTACATGGACACGTGATCTATTTCTGCAACCGATGTAAAATCATTTCATTTCTAAAAGAAACAAAAGTAAAGCTCTAGATGTCTGAAAGCACAGCACAAGCTACAGTCTTCATAATGAGAAGCTCCATCTTTCAGCAGTCAGAAAACATAATGACTTCCATATCAGGTCATTTGCATAGAACTAATACAAGTTCATTTTTGCTTAGTGCAGTTTGGTGATAAAGTTCTAATCCCCCATGGCTTTTTTCATTGTGACAAATGTTTTATGAACAGTTCATTTATTTGCAGAAAGAGAGGAGAACTATCACAATGCACTGGCTTGTACTGATCACCCTACTCTATATGCTGTGTGATCCTGAATAGCAAGAAACAATATAATTCAGACACATTTTATATTATATGCACACCACTTTACAATATAATAGAACATTACCTGCAGCCTCTGTAAAACCTCAAAAATATTCTACTGTGTTTATCTTTTTAAAAGTTTGCACATTTTAAACATACAGGTCTTATATGGTACTGTACCTGGAATTGCACCTGTAATACAATAGCACTTGATTCATGGTTATCCAGTGGACACCTTTGAGGAATGAGGTGGCTTTACAGTCAAAAGAAGATACATATGGTTTTTGTTACAGGAAGTAGATATGGTACACAGCAGTGTGAAGAACCAGGACAGACTTATAGTGAAATCAGTTTCTGGCGGGGGCAGATTACAGACTGGGGCACTGGTTGCCAAATCAAAGATGATAGCTACAGAACAAACACTTCTCCCTAAGGTTCTTTACAGTTCTCTCACATAGCGTTCCTCTCCCTTTTGTGTGGAAGTGCACTGACAGAGTGCTGTTAGCTGTTCTGGGGGCATCTTCTCCTAATCAGACCCCCCACCTTGTTTTTCTGCAGTGTCCTGCATACAGTACCTTAGCTTCTTCCCAGTCTGTCTAACCTACACCTGAACATCTCAATTCCCTGACTGGCACACGCTTGCCTGGGGGTTTAACCCAAAATATCCCCTCTTCATCCAGACAACAGACTGTCCTTGTTAACTAGCCTTTTACTAATAGAGTGAGAGATACACCCGATTACTAGCCACTTACTTGTCCTGAAGGAAACAGCCTCCTATCTGGCCTGGCCACAATGAACTTCAAAGCCAAAGAGGAAGTCCTCTGCTCCTCCAACCCCTTATTTAGGTTCCTGAAGGGGACTTCCCCTACAAGGCAGACTTAAGAGTGGGCGCCTTCTGCTGGCTGAATTGTAATATTGCCCAAACTATTTACATTTTAAATAAATCCTTCACCTCTTTACAAGTTAATTTATGTGCAGAAAGAGAGGAAAACTATCACAAAGCACTGGCTTGAATTGAGCACCCTACTCTATATGCTGTATGACCCTGAAAAAACAAGAAAAATAAAACATGAATGCCACTTTAAAATATAATAGAGTATTATCTGCAGCGTCTGTAAAACTGCTAATAATTTACTGTGTTTATCTTTGAAAAGTTTACCCATTTTTACACATATTTAATATATAGGTCTGATATAGCACCTGGAATTACATCTGTAATACAACATGACATGATTCACTGTTATCCAGTGGACACCAGTGAGGCCTGGGGTGCATTCAATAAGGGGGTCAATGCTGACAGCATCGGTTCCCTGCATCTTCTTCATTGATTACTCAGCAAGTCCAGTTGTTTTTAGATTGACCTATACTAGATATACCATGACCTGGATGAATGAAAATCTTCATAGTTATGCCCAACAACAGCCTCCATTGCATGCCAGAAACAATGTAGTACAGTGACTCTAGGGAGAACTCTCCTCTACCGGGTGGAGAGTATGTCAAAGGAAGCTACACAATAAGAGCCAGTAGAGAAAGCAGATACTAATGTACATAGAGCATTGCACATCTTTAACTGTGCTAAGAATTGTATGTGGCTCTCAGTGTTGTCAGTGTCGTACTGGGGTCTCAAACACAGCCTTGGGCCCCCAGCCACAAGCCCCCTCTGCCCCCCCCTTGTATCTTAGATTATATTGGTGTGTAATCGGGGCTAAGGTTGCCACCTTTTCAGCAAAGGGGGTGGGTCGGGATAAAAAAGGGGCGGTGCCACATCGCGGCATGGTCAGATGATGGAGAAAAGGTACGTTTCCAGTAGAGGGCCAAGGGCTTTTGTTAAGGGCATTACAAATTTAGCGGCAACTACATTGCCGGTAAATTTGTAATAGCGGGTCTGGCCTTGGCAGGTGTTTTACCAGCTAGACTGGTAAACTAACGGCTGGGTGGTAACCCTAGCGAGGGGAGGTAATGGTGCAGCGACCAGGTCAGGGAGCAGGTCTTTGTTGGTCAGTCCATGAGCTCCAGGGCCTACTGAGTTTTTTTCCAGGTGTCCGAAAGCCCAGTCTAACCCTGAGTGTTGTAACAGTCAGTATGTCAGGAGCATTATGCCCTGTTCTGTTTGTCCCAGCAAAATGCATTATATTGTTTACAGCAAAATTATAGCAGCCAGTACAGATATAGTCTTATGAGGAATCAATTGTTTGATCATAGCTATATATTTCATTTACACATATCAAAGATATGAAGAAAGAAGCACTTGAGTGTCCTTTTGGACACTCAAGTGTCACAGAATAAAGTTAGTTTATTTCTGATGCAGTATAAAACACTGCACCTTATTTGGGATAGTTTAGCTTTTATCTACACAGATCTATAGGGACACCTTAAATAATACTTGCCTTGAAATACACAAAAGTACTGCATCATATGTAATTTCACCACCTATATTCTGGAAATGATCACTAGATATAAGAAGAATTGGCTGAGCAAATTTATCCTGAGTAATATTCATATATAATCCAAGTCAGACAAAGTCAGCAGTCTGTATCAATTAGAACAAACACGGGTGACAGCTGGTTCACCAGCACAGAGAAGAATAACAGGCAAAGGGTCAGAAATACAAGTTTCTGGGAGCTAAATGCATTTACAGTGCCAAATGCTGGAAATAAAGATCCAAGAAGTTTATTAATAAGCACTCTCCTTTGTCTCCTTGTATCAGTCATTACTTCAGTTACAGCCTTTTCCATGTTCTGTCACCTCCTTCATCTAGAGAGGGAATCCTTATAAATTTTGATTTTGGATATAGTACTTTTTATTTGTGACAAGGTAGTTGTATTAAGTACCCTGTAACTTGGAGACTGATTGTAGATAACAAGTTGTCTAAACCTGGCCATAGATGTTGAGATTTTTAAAAGATCAGATCCTGATCATGAGACCACGATCTTCTCGGAACGATCGTACGATCGTATGAATTTACCATCAACTAAAAAGACCAATTTGCCAGTAAAACAAAGGGGAGCAAACATAGATCGATTGCACTGGGACCGACAAAGATTTTTTGACCTGGCCGATCAATCTCCGAAAAATCGCAAGATGTACGATCGTTCGAATCCCACTAACCACACGATAATTTCGAAGGATTCTTCGTGGTTCCCTAAAATCGGTCGTTCGGCAAGAAGAATTGCCGCGTCTATGGGGAGCTTTATTCTGTGCATAAAATTCTTGAATAAAAAGGGCATTAACTCTTGGGATAAAAACATAATTTTGCCTTCCTGGTAATACCTCACCTTAAGTATGCGGTGCAGTTTTGGGCTTCAGTACTTAAGAGGGATATAAATGAGCTGGAGAGGGTGCAGATATTTGAAACTAAACTGGTTAAGGGGTGGAAGGTTGTAAGTGGATATGATTACTCTTTATAAGTACATTAGAGGACATTATAGACACATAGCATAAAAAGGATCACTGCACCAGAGGCCCTTTAAACTACAGGAAAAGAACTTTAATTCGTAGGTGATGTAGGTAACGTAGGTGATTCTTTACAGAGAGGACAGTGAGGTTGTGGAATGACCTGCCGGATGATATTGTGATGGCTGATTCCATTAATGCCTTGAACAGTGGCTTGGATGATTTACTAGACAAGGATAATATCCAAGGCTATTGTGACAATTAATATACTGTATGTAGTTTATGTGAGTATATGGACAGGTCAGTTAGAGAGTGTGTACTGTATGTATGTACACTGGGATTCATTTGGAGGGGTTTAACTTGCTTTTTTCAACACAGCTTAACTATGTAACTATGATTTGTTTTATAACAAACAAATACTGTATCTATAATACTTTTTCAACACATAATTTATTTATTTTACTCAAATAACCCAAGGTGTATATTTGAGTATAATGTGTTTAATGCCCTTGTTAGTGGCTCTGGAAAGAACAACAACATTCATGCAGTCTATTAAGAGGCTTTAGGGATCATGGATTGTTGGGTGCAGACAAGTCTAAACACTGTCTTGTCGATGTGCATCCTAGAAATGACGTTCTTGAGCTGTTGATTGAAGGATTTTTTTTTAAATTGTGGCCCAAGCATTAATCTTTTGGCAAAAATATGCAAAAAAACCCTCTCCATTCTGAAAAAGATAACTGATTTAGAACACTAATGATGCCTATAACTGAAATTGGCAATTAATTTAGTGTGCCAGCATGTGCAAGCAGTTACAAAATCTGCACAGGAAATGAGAATATGTTCGGGCTCTTTATCTGGGCACAATAATGCACATTCTTTTAGAAACTGGCTTCTGAAAAATAGAAATAATATCAGAGCCTTATCCTCTCCCAGGGTTTAATTCAGTTATTTGCACTGTGTTCCGTGCCTCCTCCTGTTTTTGGCCCCCAGTTCCATGCCTAGCCCAGCCTGCTTTCCTTTCATGGTGTGAAAAACAGACATTGCTCTTTCAAGAAAAAAGAGACAACACAGTACAAAGAGCAGAGACTGAAATAATATGCAGTCACAACAGTTTGCAGCAATCTCCTGTCTTTTAATTTCTGTGCTATTGTTACATGAAAAATCAATGTCTACTTAAAATGATGACTATAATGCTGATTCCAGAAGTAAGGATCGACAGTGATGGGCATAGGTTGATAGAAAGTGGGATGTGAAAGAGTGAACAAAGGAACTAAAGAGGGATGAAAAGGGTTGAGACTTTGAGATGTGGCAAAGAGAGATAGAGTGAGCAACAGAGCAAAACAATTAACAAAGATAGGAGTGATAGAAAACTAAAAAAAGGTGTATCTCACTTCTCTCATATGCCTGGGACACCCGAGATAGTTGCTACATCCCTGAGGCTTACAATTTTGCTCAGCTTAGATATCTAACACAAGCTGTTAGGTATGGATGATGTGGCTCAGATGACATGTCATAATAGCCTAGGAATTCTCCTACACACTCCTACACTTGCAAAAAAACCCTACAATATATGGGCATGAAAAGACTTAAGATGAAACAGGGAGGACAAAAGCATTGTAGCACAATCCATCATGCTGAAAATGAAGATAGTGTAGCACAATACTTTATGTAAAAACACAATGGTGACCTTTATGAAGGCAGTACAGTGGTGCAATGGTCTGAGGTGCTATTCCAGCAAAGGTTCTATCTGCAAGGAGTTTGCATGTTCTCCCTTTGCTTGTATGAGTTTCCTCCAGGCATTGTGGTTTTCTCATGTACAATAAAACATGCAGGTTAATTGGCTCTTGATAAACTTGACAAGAGTGAATGTAAAAAAGACCTCAGATGGCAAAATCCACTGATGTGAATGATATGATGATATCATCTCTGTAATCTCTCTAAAGCAGAATATGTAGGTGCTATATAAATAATATTTACAAAAGCAGGTATTGGAACAAATACAACTGGATATGAGAAGTTAATGTAGAAGATTACTATTGATGCATCTTCCTGTTGAACCTGATGGAACAGATGAAGGTAAACATATACTTATAAGCCATCAGTAATATAAATGGAGGTGCCTTCTGTATATCCATGGGGTGGATTGACTTTTACCTTCTACTACTCCTCTCTCTACAATATTTCTGCTGTTCTATTAAGCTATTTAGATGTTTATTGTACTGTATATAGTCTATACAGGACTGAGATTCTTCTTGGTTATGTTTGATGTACTTGTAACGTATCCATACTTTTTTAGTTACAGTCAGTGAAAATGGATCTCAATATTGTGTGTCTGGAAACAAAGGATGATGTATGTAACACATACACACACTATTATGGATGCAACTGTCATTGTGTCATCTTTTAAAAGAAAAGAAAGGCATTGAACTGCTAATATTTCTCTTATTCATCTTTACATACTTATAAGCTAGGGTATGCAGCAATTTATCTTCCACTTACCTTGGCCTCATTCTATCCATATTTAGTGATGGTGTGGGCTGGAACCAATGATCCTGGATTATATGAGGAGTGGGACTTGTGGCTGCTCACAGTATTAGCTGGTATTTACTTCCATCAGTGCGGTCAGCGATTCATTTTTTCCATTTTACTGCAGCCTTGCTCTAATTCACTCCTAATGATCATTATGTTCTTGTCACATCGACCGGTGCTGAGACCATAGACACCAATATACTATGACTGTAGCAAACTTGGGCTGACAATTTATATATAGTAAATGTATCCATCAGGTTGATGTATGCATCAGGTTGATTCAGCATAATGAGGGGTCAGTGATAAATTGTAATGCCGATAGACTATAGCAACGTTACTGCCTATTTAACAGGCATTCTTTCTGATGTCCTTTACAAAGGGACAGTTTTAACCCCTATGTATGATTTAAGATATTTATGTCAGAAACATTATGTTTTATGTTTTATGCCAGTCAGCAGCATCAAGGACAAGGACATGGTCTTGAGTTGTATTAAAAGGGGCATAGATTTGTGGGAGGAGAGGGTCATTCTTCCACTGCACAGAGTGCTGGTAAGGCCCCATTTAGAATGAGCTGTACAGTTTTGGAAATGTATGGAAAAACGTATCTATGAGGAAAGAATGGCCAAGTTGGGGTTGTTCACGCTGATATAACTATGTATACATATATAAGGGGATCATATCATAATCTCGCTAATGCTTTAATTACCAGTAGGTATTTCCAGCTGACGCAAGGTCACTCATTCCAAATAGAAGAAAGGAAGTTCCGTCTAAATAAAGGAGTTTTTTTAAAGTGGGAGCTGTGAAGATGTGGAATTCTCTCCCTGAATCAGTGGTACTGGCTGATACATTAGATAGCTTTAAGAAGGGGTTGGATGGCTTTTTAGCAAGTGAGGGAATACAGGGTTATGGAAAATAGATCATTGTACAAGTTGATCCAGGGACTAGTCCGATTGCCATCTTGGATTAAATAAATAAAATAAATATTTTTTTTCCCCTTTGAGGCAAATTGGAGAGGCATCAAATAGGATTTTTGTCTTCCTCTAGATCAACTCAGGTTATATATTGATTTAAAAGGTTGAACTTGATGGATGTGTCTTTTTTCAACCTAACTTACTATGTTACTATGTAACCTTTTCCAAGTAATATTTCTGTATCCATATCCATGTAAACTGCATACAGTCATTTGTTCTGAAAGATACAAGAGTGAATTTGTCTCGGATAACATGAACATGCAAAATGGAAGCTATAAATCCAGATATACATTTTGCAGAAAATACTAATAGGTGATTACTGATAAGGGGGTGCTGGTTGCAGCTATAAACTAAAAGTGAAAACACATATTCAGCAATTCTGTCAAGATCAGCTGCTAAACTCTTTGTTTGCTCATCCCCAGGAAAATATGGAGCTGGTCTTACAATTAGGCTGAGCTGTCACATTTGCAACAACAGTGTTGTGCTCATATGTCAAATCTCTGATAAACAGCTTTTGAAACATTCTTCAGAGTATACAGTATACAGTTAATTGAACCATACAGTTCTGCTACTGAACAACACCATGTTCTCACCACTGACACTGGTTATTTATCTCCTAAAAATGCTGTAACATTGTTTTTGTTACTTTCCTCCAGAAACAAACTGTAACTTCTGAACATCTATACACTATACATTTTAAAGTCTGCTGTGAAGTTTTTTTTTCCTTACCTAGTTAGTCTACAGTATGCATATCCAGTCTGTTACCCCTATCATTGCTAGAGTCACTGACCAGCTAAGACTAGGTAAGAAACCATGGAAATGTGTGTTAAGCAAATCTGATTTTTTTTGAATGTTACTGGCTTTACAAAAGGTCCACTGGCTCTACAGAGTATTGATTCAATTATAAAGATGGAAGTGAAGAAATACGATGACAAAAAGAAAATACTTTTCATAGTTAACATTAGTTGTGTCCTTGTTGGTTCTTGCAGTAACATTATATTTATTCCAAACTGATTTATATTCTCCTACAGTTTTAGCTGCTACTTCTTCTACTTGAAGTGTCTTAATGAAAATCTCTACCCAAAAACTGTTTCTTTTGCATAATGAAATAAGATATCATTCTAAGCAACTTTCCAATATACATCAATTAAAATTTTTAATTAAAAACCAAGAATGCAAGGAATATAAACTGAGAGATACTGCTTTCAATAGCACTTGCATTTGCAAATAGCTATTACATCATTAAAATGTTTACTTAATGCATATTAGAAGGCTGATTAGAATATGCAAAAAATATTTCTGGTAGCAATCCCATTTAAGCATTTGTTTCCCTTTTAGTAATTGAACCCCGCCTAGTAATGTTTTGAGCTTTTGGCCTAGACTGGGAGAAGCAGAAAAAGTGAGAGAAATTAACTGGACAATGGTTGAAATTTTAAAGAATCAGCATTATGGATCCTTTAAAATGAATGAATGAAAGATAGACAGATATATACAGATACAGTAGATAGATAATAGACTGATGGTTTGCATCCCTAATCGAATTTGCTATGGGGTCAGGTAATTTATGGTTACTCCAGACAGATTAGGTAGATTTCTCAGCTACAGTGGTTTCCAGACTGTGGGACTGTGTCCTATTATTCGAGCCAGGGACCTTTGGGTTTCTGGCTCGATGGCTTAACCACTGGGCCAGGTGAGCAGCCTGTAGGGTTGCTCACTATATATTACATGGCCTTTGCAGTCCCAGCCCAGCAGCAGCCAGATTGGTTTGCAGTCAGCCAATCAAACTAGCAGTGTGGCATCATCCCTAGCTAAGGGTTTCAGCTCTAGCCCTTTTCCCTTGATTCTACCTTGCTCTGATCTGACTTGTCTTTCCCTGCCTTGTCTTGTTTTGCTTACCTTACCTTGTACATTTCCCTGCTTTGACCTTGACCTGTCTTGCCTGTTCTTGATTACTGCTTCCTGTTCTACCTGGTACCTTTCCCTGTGTTGACCTTAAACCAGACCTTGCCTTGCCTGTTCCTGATTCCTGGTTCCTGTTCTGCCTTGTACCTAACCTGTCTAATATCCAGTCATTTTGCTATCCTTTCTGTCCTCTTGCTATCCAGTCCTTCTGCTCTAGTCTCCTTCTGCTCCAATCTCCTTCTGCTCCAGTCTCCTTCTGTACTGTATCTCCAATTTGATCCGATCTACGCCCGCATTGTACTGTACTACCCTTTCACTCTGTTCCCGATCTATGCCCGCACTGTCCTGTCCCAATCTTTCAGTCTGCTCCTGATCTACGCCCATACTGTCCTGTCCCATCCAGTCTGCTCCTGTTCCACTCCAGGTCCATCCAGTCTGTTCCTGTCCTGACTTTTCATCCCTCTTCATCCTGTCTAGTCCAGTCCTGATCTTCGCCCTCTCCATCTTGTTCTGCTCTGCACTTGTTCCAGTCTGACTCACCGTCCTCATCACCCTGTTCCTGTCTGTATCGCATGGGTTCAGCCAGCTCTTGCCTAAAATACTCACCTTCCTCAACAGCCTTCACAACATCTCTACCTAATCCTTGACAAGAAGGTCCAGACAAAGGGCAGGGTGGCCCATACTAAAGTGTAGAAAGGATAACATTTTGTGGATAATGCCTAATGGTTCATGCCTGAACCCATGTTATCAGCTAAGCGAGACACTAAATAATTGCTGGACCTCAAAGTGCACCTTACATTAGACCACAAACTTTTAAACTACAGTATCTTGTTTTTGAAAAAAGCACCTGTGAAACTTTAATTGTTACCAAAGTGATATTAGAAAAAAGAAAGAGAACCATTGGAAATGTGTACCTGCTGAGACAGAGATGCAATGTTCCCTCTAATTTCTTTATAGGCCATGTGCACAACAATATTATTTCAAATAAGGAGCTGAAGCAGATTAGATGTATAATCTTTTTCTGAATTAATCTAATTCAGATTGATCAGCTAAGAAAATACATTCATGCTTATAATCAGGAATGACAATATTGATTATATTTACTGAGAAGAATATTGTTAAAAAATAATTCGTTTTAACATTGTCATATCCTTCCATGAGATTTGTCATCTCAGAGCAGACATTTTTTTGGAGGTTTAAGATATAAAATCACTAAAAGGCTAGGACAATATTGAATATCAATTTTCATTCATTGAAAAAAACTGGCCTATGAAACCTTATCAGTCTAAAATACTCCTAAGAAGACTAAATGGCTGGGAAATTTTGCAGGATTCCCAGCCTCACCTTTCCATTTGCTCTGAATCCTTTCCCCTGCCCATTTTGTCCCAAAAAAAGGTGGCAACCCTAGGGCAAGCCAATCAGGCACCCTAGGCAACCCAGACAGCCAATCTGCTACCCCATGTGCGCCCACGAACGTGACTGCGTGTATGCGCAGTATCAGAGGGGTTGAAGGGGAGAGAGGTGAGAGTGAAAGATGGGAGGGGATGATGGAGATGGGATGAGGGAGCTACAGAGGCCAGTGAACACAGACTAGGGGTAGGCAGAAGACACTTAATAGGTACCTGCCAAGTGCCTCCTTATCACTGCACCCTAGGCAATTGCCTCTTCTGCATACCCCTAGTTCCGCCCTTAGTAAAACCTAGACAAAGTCAGGTCTAGCTAGTGATAGGCCACTTACTTTAATAGGTCACTCTAAGATTTATAGATAGTTAGGGCAATTAATCCGAGCAGCAGAGGCTCCACAGAGGAGTACCAAGTGATACTACAATCCCGGGTACTAATTGCCAAGAAATAGGGACGGAGTGTCAGAGCTAGGGTTTAGAGAGACAACCTTGAAACTCAGGTTAGGGTAAATGCTGAAAGCTGGGAGTACCTCTGTTGATGCTGTGTATTCTCTCTTAAAACTGACTGTTGGTGCTGTGAGTATATGCCTATCCATTCATGTTCTATGTTCCTGCTTTATCTCTCATTGTACTCCTAACGGGATTGTGTTCTTCACGTTCCTTGTTTAAGTTACACGAACCACTGGCATCAAATTATTCTGTACTCCATATACCTGTAGATACAGTTGTACTACTCCCTGCCTCAACACCGTTGGAAGGGCCCATACCTGAGTGTCTTGAGTCTCATCTGGAACAAATATTAGGTAAAGCTATTAGCTCAGGAGAAAATGTGCTGTTTCTTTTTACTATAGCCTTACATTCTATTTGTCATTTCCAAATAACCTGGTCTATTTTTACTGAGGTAATTTTTTTTTACATATATCTATGAAGCAGATATTGTGACATGGGCTCATGGGGCTTTGCATGAAGCACTTACCAATCAAAAGGTATATGTTGTCTTCTAAACCCTTTAGAACTGTAAAGTATTTGTTTCTATGACGGATTTCCTTACAGTATTTTTATCTTAAAGCTAAGATAATTCCTTTTCTTTGTATGTTTTGCTATACCAAGTTTATTTTCATGTTATATTTTTAAGGAGATCTGTGGGATTTATTTACAGTTATGATATGCCATCTGCTGATTAAAAGTTATTTGCATGGTTGTAACAGGTGGCCTGAAGTGATGCATTACCTCATGTTTCAAAGTTTGTGAGAATTATCCTGGGTATTCAAGGGCAGAGCTGCATTTAGCCCTTGGTTTGGCATTGCCTGGGAAACCATACATTTATGTATGATTTGCTAATCCTTCCCTGCTTTTCCCATGTAAATTTTCCCATGCGATTCATTAAATCTGTATGCGCACAACAATTTCAATGCGTTTACATTTTCATATAGAAATTGTCCACATGAGACTTATGCAGTATCCAGTTTTGTAATAACTTGTTTTATTACAATAAAGAAAATGTGACTATTCAGGCAGTACTTTCCTCTGAAAATGTATTTTTTTAATAAGGTCACAAACTGTTCATGGAACATCAACATCTTGTGCAGCATCATACAGATAAACAGAGTATCTTCGCCTGGCTATTTGTTTTAGTAAAATGTGATGGCACTGGCAAAGGGAGGGGGTATATGAAGTACAAATGATGTGGCTTGGGTGGAGAAGATTTGCCCAACTTATATACATGGTAGGAATATGTATGCTTTACATGTCCTTTAAAGGAATAGTTCAGTGTAAAAATAAAAACTGGATAAATAGCTAGGCTGTGCAAAATAAAAAATGTTTATAATATAGTTAGCCAAAAATGTAATGTATAAAGGCTGGAGTGAGCAGATGTCTAACATAACAGAACAGAACCACAACGTCCTGATTTTCAGCTCTCTAACTCTGAGTTAGTCAGCGACTTGAAGGGGGGCCACAAGGGACATAACTGTTCAGTGAGTTTATAATTGATCCTTAGCATGCAGCTCAGATTCAAAAGCAAACTGTTATGACCCATGTGGCCCTCCCTCAAGTCACTGATTTAAAATGCAATACAGATTCCCATGGGGCATTTTTTGTACAGTTTATTAGTTCAGCTATTTTAGAAAAAGGTACATGTGATGTGCAGGTCCAACTGCAATGTAGCCCTTGATATTATTTCCAAATGTTGGCAGCTATTGAAACTTTGGAGAAGTGCATTCTGAATTCTGACATTTACCCCAAAATCCTGTTAACCTGGTCAAAGCAAAACCCTCAGGAAAAACTTTCTGGAGGTCTTACCCAATACCAGTAAAAGATTATGGAACAGCACAATTTGGAGAAATCTTGCTATTCATATCTTTCTAAATAACTGCAGGATTGGGACCTGTTATACAGAATGCTCTGGACCTTGGGTTTTCCAGATAATGGATCTTTCCGTAATTTGGATCACCATACCTTAAATCTACTAAAAAAATGTTTTAACCACTTGCTTATATGCAATATATTAGAATGGGTTACATAGTTACATTTAACTATGTAACTATGTAACCCATTCTAATATATTGCATATAAGCAAGTGAGTGTTGCAATTATACAGCTCCTGGAGCAGTCATTGAGCAAACACTTTCAATTCAAGAGAGGTACATGAATTGAAAGTGTTTGCTCAATACTCAAAGTCACTATAAGAAGTTGCTTGGTTTAGTCCTTGATGTTTTTTGGTCACCCTTTTTAGCCACACCTTGCACTATCATATAGTAGCTCTTAGTGCCATTGCCTCATCCTGCCTCCTATTTTATTTAATTTTTTGAATTTTTAAAACTTCTACAAAGTGCTGATTTGTTTTTCGTTCACATAATTCAGATTATGAAACTAACAAAAATGTTGCATTCATATCTACCCTCTGAAAAGAGGGGAAGGCATACAAAAAACATGTATATATAGCATGCTAGATACAGTAGCAAGTCATCCTCACCGTGGGTTGGCCATAATGCAGCACCATATTGTACAGTATATAAACTTTTGGCTCTGGCTGCACACCATTTCCTGCCATGTTGCTTCTTTTAAAAAGATAATTATCACACCTTGAAATGAGCTGTGTGACCATGGTATTCCAAAATAAAGTTTATTGCATCTGTATTATGATGCAAACTGATTATATCAGTACAACTACAACATTTACTGTACCCCATCTTTTCAACAACAGTGTATGAATATGATTATACAGTTAACAGAATCCTTCACTTTAAAACGCTTCTTTAGGAATGTGGTTTACTGTGAAAAAAATAGGCACCAGTAAGTGTAAATATTTAGAATATTTTCAATCCCTATCCCTCTAGCTGATTTATCTGGCCCCAGCTGCAGCCCAGCTAATACTATCAGTGTCATGCAGTATGAATATATGGAGGAAATTTTCCAGGCAGACCAACAATTTACTTTGCCTATGGCTGTTTTTACATTTATAACATTTACATTAGATGTATAAAAGTGATCACCTGCTCACAAAAGCATTACTTATGCTGCAAGATGGCTTATTCTAATATGAATATATTTAGCTGATGATCAGATACTACCTCTCGAGCTTTACTCATGTGTGTTGATTTTAATTGCTCTATGCAAACCACAAACAAATAATATTCTAGCCACAAAGGTCAGCTATATTATTTGTGAATATGCAGCAGAAGCACCAGCTAATCTGTATTGTTCTGTACAACAAGGGCCTAGATTCACCTTAATGCCTCTGTACACACACAGGGCATGGAAATTAATGATTACAGCAGGATTTCATAGGGTTTTGTTTAAGTGTTGCTTAGAGGATATTGTAATCCCCAACATCTTTAGGTTGGTTTTGAAAGTCAAGTTCAACAATCAATCTCAGAGACTGATGGCAGGCCATCACTGGGGTTGTTCGCCTTTGGGATAACTTTTAGTATGATATAGAGTTATATTCTGAAACTATTTGCAATTTATTTTCACTTTTTTATTATTTAAGGTTTTTGAGTTATTTAGCTTTTTATTCAGCAGCTCTTCAATTTGCATTTTAAGCAATCTGGTAGCTAGGGTCCAAATTACCATTTGAACAAGAGACTGGAATATGAATAGGAGAGGGCCTGAATAGAAAGATAATAAAAATTAGCAATATCAATACATTTGCCTTTTATAAGGGGTCACTGAGGCCCATTTGAAAGCTGCAAAGAGTCAAAAGGCAGATACTTTTAAAACTATAAAAAATAAATAATGAAAACCAATTGAAAAGTTGTTTAGAATTTGCCATTCTTTAACATATGAATAGTTACCTTAAAGGTGAACCACCCCTTTAAGTTATTAAATTGAGGATTGCATTGAAAAAAAATCACCTGTAACCTCATTTGTGAAAAAATGCCCATACAATGAAATACTTTTACCTTGCCCTTGTGTTTGCTTCAGAAACCTGACTTATGCCATGGAATAAGCCATCTAATTCCTATTTAACAGGAAAGGAATCCCAACTATGTTATGTCTGTGTGTGTGTCTGTGTGTGGTAGGGTTGCCACCTTTGCCAGTAACTCTGATTAGGAGGGCATGACATTGGGGGTTGGGGTAGTGATGTTGTGGACGGTTAGTGGCACTGTGGGGCGGGTAAATAAGAAACTTTTTTTCTAAATTATCATTATAGAACTTTCCGGATAGCTGATTTCTGTATAATAGATCCAATACCTCTACCAGGCAGAATATAGAGAGATATGGTTGCCACCAGTGTGGTTTTGAAATGGACATAAAAACTTTCTGTCTGGTTTATAACATTGAGAAAACTGGAGGTAAATCCAGCCAATTGGGTCTAAAGCTGGCCATAGACGCAAAGCTTTCCCTGCAATATCGGACAAACAATTGTACGTCCTCATCTCCCGACCTGCCACTAACAATTCAGATCAAACAAAGCAGTAAAGAACGGATCAGCCGACGTTCTGCCCCACATCAATCGTAGCAAAGTTTTTGTCAAACAAAGCTGGCAGTGCCAGTCTCCCACTGAAGATCACCAATACATGCAGAGATATGATCGTCAGCCGACAGAAATCTTTTAACCTGTCCGATCGACTGAACGACCGATCGGCATGGCAAGATAAATGTCGGGACACTCCACACATGATCTGAAAATCGTGTGAATCGAGGATTCGTACAATCAGATCTTTGTATGTATGGTCAGCTTTAGTGATGCAATAACCCCGCCCTGGCGTCATAACTCCATCTACTTCATTGTGTCTGCCTCTGTCACCACTGCTCCACCCCCAATACTATCTACCCCACCCCCTTTGTTCAGCAAAGGTGGCAATCCTAGGGGTAATACACCTCTAAAAAGATCTGTGTAACGTTCTGAATTGTAACACTTGAAAAAGAGCCCACAGCTTGAAATATGTTGTACTAAGGAATTAAAGAAGGCAGCAGCACAGTTCCTCCACAATTCTACTCTGGTATTGCTACTTTACATTATTTGAGGACGTTAAGTTTGGGAATCAGATACCAATGTATTTAATCATTTGACAATCTGGTTCATTGGAGCTTTCTGGATATCAGTTATTATGCCTCCAGCATTGTTACACTGTTTGCGCTGCTTTTATGTGCATTGTTTAAATCTGTTAATATGCAGCCATCCTTATGCTATATACACATGACTCTCATCCTTTTACATTTGTACAGGTTGTTGTTCTACACAATGGTTAATGTATTTTCTATACTATGATGTATTGTACAGGTATGTGGTCCATAATCCAGAAACCTATTATCCAGAAAGCTACGAATTACAGAAAGGCCATCTGCCACAGACTCCATTTTATCCAAATAATCCAAATGTTTAAAAAAATTTCCTTTTTCTTTGTAATAATAAAACTGTATTGTGTGCATGATCCAAACGAAGATATAATGAATCCTTATTGAACGCAGAACCATCCCTTTAGGTTCATTTAATGTTTATATGATCTTCCAGTAGACTTAAGGTATGAAGATCCAAATTACGTAAAGATCAGTTATCCGGAAAGCCCCAGATCCTGAGCATTCTGGGTCCCATACCTTTACAGTCTTATGAAGCACTGTCATTTTGTTTTTACCCCGTTTCACACCTTCCCCTTTGTTAATAAAACTGAAGCCCAATAACCGGTGAATTAATGAAGGAAGGAGTTTAGCTTCATGTCAAGCTGCAAACAACCAGGGTAACAGAACATCAGGTTTCCACATAAGAGATTATATACCTATACAATGGGTTTAAGTTTTTACACTGAAAGATAATTGGGGTCCAATGATATTAATGGCTCTAAAGGACCACATAATTAAAAACCTTTTTCATATAAAACTAGCCATTTCTTTCTGGTTTGACAATTATATATTTTAAATGAAATCAATATTCTATTATACTTTTTGTAATTTTTTTGTGTGTGTTTGATGCATATTTTAGTGAGTTTTCATTCTGATTTGGGTTATTGCAGTTGCGTTTCACTGCTGCTTTTTAAGAAACAGCACACTACGTTTTTGTGCTTGACACACATTCATAACAACATGCAAAGAGCTGAAAATATTCCGTGCTGGAACCAAATAATTTTACCAATTTCTTTACATTGGAATCTTTGTTAGCCACTGCATTATTACAGGACATTAACAATACATAAATATTTAAATATAAATAATAGGTACATAGTAACAGTGTTATAACAATAAATTTCAACAGTGATATAACAATAATCAACCTCTGTAAGATCCCTGGCAATGGAGCAAAAATTAGGAGCATGACAGTCATATCAGCCACTTTTGCCTTCCAGCAAGGTGAATTCGCCAGATTTCATACTTCAACCAATGTAACCTCCCTGAGACCAACGCTCTTAGGGAGAAATGTAATAAAATTTGCAAAGAGCAAAACTTTGCAAATAAAAATGTGCCTGTCGCAATGTAATATTCTTCATTAGGCTTTTATTGCATTGCGAATCTTAATTATGCATTGTGAACCTCTGGAGTTTCATATTCAATATTTTGTCACAAAAAATGTAATTTTATTACATACACGGCGTATGTTCACAAAAGCAATTTGGTTGCAAACTTTGCGAGGAAGTCGTCTTTAATCAGTCAAAAATGGCACATACATGGTCGCTAACATTCACAAATGTGCTTGCGGATTTTTTTTGCGCTAGCGAAACATATTTCATTCCCCCATTAGAGAGGAATCAACCATGTCCCATTGACAAACTTGGGACTTGGTAAACTCCACACTGCCAACCAACTGTCACCATTGCCAATGACCCGCCACCCAGCTGTGACAACAAGCCATCATCCTTCCAACTCTAGTCTAACTATAAGCCCTGAATACTCACCACACTGACACAATGTATCCCACTAACACAGGCCACGATTGTGACAACTAGCACACAGGGTTGATCCAAGGGAGGGAAGGGAGGGAAGGTGGCACTCCATTTGCTCTATCCAAAATGGATACCCTCCCTAGCTGCTACTGATTCAAATTAACTAAATGCCACCCCCAAAACTCTGTAACTAAGCCCAACTACTAACCCCTGCTTGGCAGTTTTTTTCACGCCCCAGTCATGTCAGCCGTTCCCTGTACAGGGCTTCCCTTTAATAATCAAAGGCTGGAGAGATATTTATTTACAGACTTAAAAGGTTACTGAAACCACACTCACACACCAATGCAGTAGTTACTGTAGGTTAAAAATGATATATGCTTGTTAAAACGACCTGCTTGTAAATAAAAAAAACAATTGGTTAGTGGGTGTTCTGTACTTACTATGTATTACTCGAAGGTAGTGAGTAGTATAACATGCAGTTAAAGGAGAAGGAAAGCCCCAGGGCGCAAAACCCCTCCCCCTCTCCCCTTCGTTGCCCCCCCTCCCTCCTCCCCCCTGGCCTACCTGTCCCCCTGGGCAAATGCCCCTAACTTGTTACTCACCCCTCTGCGCAGGTCCTGTCCACGGAGTTCACAGTCGCCATCTTCTCCCACACGCGTCTTCTTCCTGCTCTGACCGGCGTTTTCTGGCGCATGCGCAGTAGGAACAGTTACCGGTACGGCTCTACTGCGCATGCGCCGAGTGTCACGAAGTGAAATCGGAAAACTTCGTGACATTCGCCGCATGCGCAGTAGAGCCGTACCGGTAACTGTTCCTACTGCGCATGCGCCAGAAAACGCCGGTCAGAGCAGGAAGAAGACGCGTGTGGGAGAAGATGGCGACTGTGAACTCCGTGGACAGGACCTGCGCAGAGGGGTGAGTAACAAGTTAGGGGCATTTGCCCAGGGGGACAGGTAGGCCAGGGGAGAGGAGGGAGGGGGGGGCAACGGAGGGGGGGAGGGGTTTTGCGCCCTGGGGCTTTCCTTCTCCTTTAAACCTCCCCACAATCCAATAAATGAGACTGAGAGTGAAGTCTGTAGATTTTTCCTGAATGGTTGTGCAAAAGAGGTGAAACTGCAACAAATAACATAAAATACATTGAGTAAATTTGCAATGAACACAGAAAACTTTTTAGATAGTATACAGTAATTACCAAGATGAACTTAGTACATGAAACATGGATGCATGGGCAAAGAGGCTGCAGCATGACCAGCATATATATATATATATATATATATATATATATATATATATATATATATATATACTGGCACAAGATTATATACAGTAGTGTCTCTGAGGTGCTGGCAGCTCTAGAAGTGGTTTAATGCACATTGACAGAAAGTCCATTTCCTTACCAGTGATGATACCATAAGGGGGGAGGATAGAACTGGGTGTGCTCCTTCCACAGAAAGGGCTACAAAAAGCATTGTGCTGGGTCACATGTTGGGAGTATGTTCGTCAGATAGGATTAAATGTAGTACTGTAAATGACTTTAAGGAGGTGCTGGATAGATACCTGAAATGGCCACCAGAGTTCACAGCAAAGGAGTAATGAAAGAATAATTTGGCAAAAGCTTATGCTGGAGACATGATAATGGGGCTTATCCTGAGATGTAGACTTAAAGATTGAGCAAGATCCATCAGACTTTAGTAGAGGTGTCTGTTGATTTATAATGGCAACATATTACAGAGCACTTTAAATGTATACTTTATGTTCCCTACCAAAGGTACACACAGTAGGATCACAATGCATCCACTGTACCATGCTGTCGAAAACAAATGTCCATATTTGTATGTTTTGTTGTCATTTCCACCTTGAACCAGTGTGGGCAAGGAAATGTATTTTGTGTTCAGGTGTATGAGTACATTTAATAATTAATGTATATACATTTTCTCCTCAACATTACTTTCATGCTTAAATCCCAAAACAGACATAAGTTTCCCCTTAGATAATCAAAGTAGATCTGTCCCATTGATTTTAAGGGAGATTGTTGTTCCCATAGCAAATAATTGTAAAATCTATGCCGATGTATCAGTGGTAGACAGAATCTGGAACAACTGGAAAGCTATTGTAAGTGCAAGACTTATTTGTATGAAATAACGCTTATCTTGTGAGTTTCCAGGAAAAAAAAACAATACCATAAATTCTGGTAAATGTATTTTTTTTTAAAACAACCCTACACAAGATTTTGTCATAAGTAAAATAAAAGAAAATACACAGCCATCATGGGTGTCTTTATAGAAAGGACATCTAAGTCTGACAAAAAGAAGAAATGAAAGGAGGTTATTGCAGGAAATGTAGATAATTCTTTACCTAGAGGTCTTTATTATCTATCAATGCCAGTAAGAGATGTAATTTTGTGTCTCAGCCTTGATAAATGCTCATTGATTACTTGGCTACTGCAGTGTTGAGCTTCTTTCTACAGAAATCTAAGAACCCAACATTCTGCCACAGAGGTTATTTTCCAGCAAGTAGGAGTATCATTTCTACCTTTAAAAGACAGAATAAGCAGTATTTTATTTTAATGTTCAGGAACAAGTTGGATGTATCAGCTGCAATACATATAGAGCCTTTCATGTAATTCCTAACATGTCCCTATTTTTTTGTCTGAGATTTTCTTTTAAACATGTAGATGCCCAGATAAAACTACTGCAGAAGGGCTTGGGATCATTGTACAGGATTGGACTGGGCTGGCAACATACAGCCTCTGATCTGAGTACCTGGTGCTACATTACACATTTGGGGAGGGGGCATTGTGCGGAGGTTCCTCTGTATTGCAACATTAGTGGGCCAGTAATGCCCCAATCTGACATTGCCTTGTAAAATGTACTATAAATTAAATCCTCAACTACTGGACCTGCTAGATTATGAACCCAAACACAAAGAATCGAATGCTTCTCTAGAGGGCAATGTTATGTTCCTTCTGCAAATACATAAAAGAGGTCTCTGAAACAAATGTTTCTAAAATTACTCTTCCATGTGCGGCCTGCTGCTAAACTATTACCCAAAGTCCTGCTGAGTGCTGTCTCTAAGTGCGCTCTCTAGAAACGTCTGCAATTACATAAATGAAGTCTCTGAAACAAGTGTTGCCAAAAGTCCTGCTGCTTTATCACCATATAAATAGCAATCTCTTCAAAGTCTTCAACTAATGCTTGGTTTGGGTTATACTTGTATTGAAGGTTTGCATTTTGTGTAAGGTGCAAACAAAAAAAAGCATAATGGATTTGAGGCCCACTCAATTCAACATCAGATATGTCAAATTAGGCACCTGCATGTCAACATCGCTGCTCTTGTGTCAAATTACCCTCCCAAACTTCCGCTCTTCTTACAATAAAATCACTTGTTTCCTATTTATTTTGCTATTTTTGAACAAAAGTGTGTTTAGGTGAATACTTTAACATCATGAACAGTTGACTGTCATATAATTGTAGAGACCAAGGAAATCAGCTGTCAAATTATCTGCTGCAAAAAAACTCTTTTTAATGATGTTGCCCGACCCATACTTGCCATCGTTATAGACAATGTTTTTCCTGTAGTTACATGACATGCCTCAGCCTGTATAATTTGTACTGTACAAATGCAAGTGCTGTATTACTAAAACTGAAATTCTTTCATTGCAGCTGAATGGATGCAAGATGATCCAGCTAGAGAAGGCACAGTGGCAGCATTGGATGATGATGCAGCAACACCTACGGCAGCACCACCACTTTTACCAGCAGATGTTGCTGCAGAAGAACAAGAGCTGGCAGAACCTCCCCAGCTCCCAGAGCCAGCAGCAGCAGAACCTGTGGCAGCAGCAGCTCCTCCTCACGATGCTGCTACATGGACTGAGCATGAATAATGAGCTGTTCATCAGTCTGGATCCATGCCATGACGCAGGACAATCCACAGTATCTACAGAGAGACAACCCTTCTTCTGGTCCTCTTCTCCTTTCTTATATGGATCACTGTGTTGATCATTGTGCTATTTGTATATGGAAATGTTGTTGTTTGTTCTATCTTTCATATGTGGAGGTTATTTTTTATGTAACTACTACTCAGATGGAACTTCAAGTTGGATTCTATAACATAACTATTACTATTCTCAATCGGAGTTATGTAACATTACATTACATAGTATTTCAGATTCATTACAATTACACGTAAATATATCTATATATTATATAAATATCTCACGTACAATGAGGGGCCTTGACGTGGCACGTGAGCTTACATATTTTGGCCAAAGTGTGGTACTAACACCTCATTTTTTGTAATTATTTTTTAAAGGCAAATCGAGCGCTGGCAAATTTTCTCTTTCTCTTTGTGTACACGTAAATATATGGTTCATTCACATAAATGTATGGTTTATTCATTTTACTGTGGGATACAAAGCACCCAGATACTATCTATTCAAATATGTTATTTGTGGCTCTGTTAGTAAGCTACTAGTTATATAGTTATATAAACTGCAGATGGTACTTTTTGGTTAAACAGCAATATAGATTATTAGTAGATACCGTCACCGGTCAATGAGAGGTAATGTAAAAAAACCACACACATGTTTTTAAGTAACTGGCAAAATGGAGGCCTTTTTTTATTTTGAAAAAACTATTGTAGCCTAGTGGATAGGAGGTTCTCTAACAATGTAGGGCATGTGTGTAGCAGTATACCGAGAGAAACATGCATGTGCATTGGTCTTCCCATTGACTCCAATGCAATCTTGGTCCCAGTTCTGCCTAATGTAGGTATTGTGCACACAAAGATAGGCAGCATGCATAAAAAGACAGGTTTAGCATGGATAAGGCTAATGCAAAAATGTTGTATAAAGTTGACTGAAAACCACTAGTTGACCAAGAATGCTCACTAGAGATAGTCCAAAAAACATGATTAATACATGTTGAAGGTATCTGTTCTCACCAATACGTTTTCTACACACAGACTGATTTAACTGGAAATCCGAATTGCTTTAAGACTTTCTGTAGTGCCTCGTAAATATATATACTTGCAAATAGAAAATAGTGATCCTGGTAGTGTCCAATAATTCAGCAACTAAAGAACTTAGCTCTGGTCTGGTAGCCATACAAACGGAAAAGTTCAGTTTGCATGTCTAGTAATACTGATGAGTTTCTTAAAGTTATATAGAAATATGCCCATATTACTTTCAATATATGTGTAGTGCAAGTTATGAACAAGCAATTGTCTTGCTTGTATTGTTAGTAGGTTTTTTTGCACAAAACTTTGTCTTTTTATCTTTCTATTGGTGAGTGTAGAAGATTTTTTCTGCATCATTCTAAAAAAAGAAATTTGGGCGTGCGCCTAGAATAATAAAAAAAAATTTATTCGTGCGCCAGAATAGTCACACATAAAAATTGTCACGCATCAAAATTATTTGTACGACCATTGACTTTAATGCATTAGGACAAATTAGGCGCACGTATAAAAATTGTTGTGCGCGTCGAAATTGGCGCACTTCAAAATAATTTTGACGCCCATTGACTTCAATACATTTTGCAGATATTTCCCCGTTTCACAAATTTTGTGGGAAATTCGCTAATTTCGGCGAAGCGAAAGGGGAAAAATCGTCCCTTACTACTGGTAATTCTACTATGATAACTCATGAGCCAGAGTAATTGAAGCACTCTAGCACTAGTTACTGGTGCTGCAGACATGAAGCCACTACTTTGTGGGTTTATATGTTAAAAGACTGAAGTTTGCACTCAGTATTGATTGGATGTACTGTGATAAAAGAGGAACTCCGGCTTCCAAACCAAAATTTGATAAAGAGGCCCACATAACTTAGAAACCCTTAATATACCCATCGCAGTATGGGTAAATGCAACTTTCAATGCTGAAATCCAACTGTTTAACAGTTCTCTTTCTGCATCATTTGAAATCCTTGTAGGGAAGGAGGGACTAAACACTGATGTTACAACAGCTTACAGACAACATGCAGGAACTACATAACCCACAATGCATTGTACTGTGATGTGCTGTTCCTTACTGAAATCATGCGTGCAGGGAATTGGTTGGGTTTGGAGGATGCAGGCTAACAGCTGTACGGAACGCATTTTAGGACATTCTGCACGAAATACATCTCTTTCCTGCGAGGTCCTATGCCTTCGGAATGGTGCATCGTCCAAATCTGCAATCACACCTTCCGCCCTCAGTCCTCTTGCTTTTAGTCCTCTTCCTTCCACTCTCCTCCGCCCTCCCTGCTCAGCCCTCCACCCTCTTTCCTCAGCACTCCTCCCTCAGATCTCGCTTTTCAGCCGACAGTCTTATCCATAAGTTTCTAAAGTGGTGAGCGAGGGCGGAAGAGGACTGTAGGAAGAGGACTGAGGGTGGAAGGGAGATGACTGAGGGAGGAGGGTGGATGGCTGAGGGCGGAGTTCGTATGACTTACGGCTGAGAAGGGAGGGTAGAGGATGGAGGTGTGACTGCAGATTTAGATGTTGAGTGACGGTAAAAGCAACCGATGCGCCATTCCGAAGGCATAGGACATTGCATGAAGGACAGGTATTACGCAGCAGGATGTCCTAAAATGCGTTCCGTACAGCTGACTGTTGATGCAAAGTAACAGTAGTCAGCCAGCTCAGCAAAGTAGTCAGACAAATCAGCAGAAGAGCAGGGGGCTAGGCTTAGAGAACTGTTCCAACCCATTAAAAATCATGAAAAGTTTTTAATTGATGTATATTGCAAAGTTGCTTGAAATTATGTTTACTTTTCAAAAAGCTTATTTTTTTGTGGTGTTCCCCCTTAAGCTCTTTCTAACTTCAAAGCCAAGGCCACTGTTATGCACACACTTATTATTATTGACTGGACAGCCGATGCTTGGCAACAGAAGTCTGAGGTACCGCACCACAGACATTCGTTTAGTTAACAGACATCCGTATGTTTTATGTTATTATGAGATAATACACTTGTTAATCCAACATACAGAATAAGCATATTAGAAGTCACCTTTTAGTTTCTTGGCCTGTTGCCTTGTACCTTTATATGGTCATGGAACTCATTCAATTATGAATCTTAATTACCATTTTGTGATCTGAAACTAACATTTAAAAGCAACAACATTTTCAGTTGGGTATGTTAGAGTATTTGTGTACAATTTACATTTATATATTTCATATTTTATACTTATCCGGAAGATTGGCAGGCAAAGGGAGGGCACTAATTAATATGAATTTTACAATTTGTCAAGAAGTTTACCTGAAGAAAAATGACTCAGGGAAGCCAATATTTTGCCAGGGGCTTCCAACCTATTAGACCAGAGCTAGAAGTTTCAATATTTCTAAGAAGTTTACCTAATTCCTCACCAGTACAAGAGCTACACTTATAATCTTTTAGTGCTGTTGGTGACTTATGAGGTAGCTGTAAATACAATTTACATACTGGTGACTGAAAGCTTGCACTTATGTCACTATAATACTGTGGCTGACTCATAACAAGATAACAGATAAGAAAATTATTGGGGTTTTAGTTAGTCAGCTGTTGTTCCAAGAATATCAAGATATGCACATAAGTTTTCAACCCTAGTTTCACCATAATTAACTTCCAAGCTGGGTTATCCTTTGTATCTATTACAGCAAGTAGGTCTTCACAAATCTCACTCACTGCTCTGTTCCTGTCTACGTCTGCTCCATCCTGCTACCCAGTATGCTCCTGTTCTGACTTACCTCGTCATCCTGTCCAGTCTGACTCTTTGCCTTCTTCATCCGGTCCAATTCTGATTATATAGCCCTTGTCATCCTGTTCCTATCCTGCCATACAGTTTCTTGTGTGCACAGCCAGTCCCTGCCTGAGCACTCACCCTTCTCTCATCTGCCTCCACAGCATCCCCTACATTACCCCTTACATGGACAGTGAAATTACTTTGCAATTAAGGCATTTTAGCTCAGCAATAACAAATACATTTCCCTACCTTGTTAGAGAAGCTCCTTTCCACTATGCTACTGTATAACTATTCTTTATAGGGAAAAAAAGGTTCCAATGTTGACAGTTTCAGACAGCTTCTTAAAGGGGCTGTTCACCTCTGAGTTAACTTTTAGTATGATGAGCTTAGATGATAGATACTGACTAATCTGGGTCTTTGGTCTAGTAGACTAATCTAGGTCTTTACTTAAAGGGGACCTGTTGTTAAACATCCATACGCGTTATAAACTGGTTTAAAACTCTCACCTGTCAATAATATATTGCCTGCCCCTCCTCTATGCCTAGGTAATTACTTTCACTTTTCATTCTGTACTTCCTAGATGTAGCTGCACTCCTTGCATCCTGCTTCCGTCTGCAGCATCTAATTTTGTAGTTAATGTATGGGCATCAGATGCCCCATTTTGGTGCGTAAAAAAGATTTTGATCATTCCTTTGTCAGACTAATTTAATTACCTTTTGAGTAGGAACCTCAACTCTGGAATGTCCTTGAAAGGAAGACTCACCTGGGGTCCCAAGATGGCAGCGTCCAAGATGGAGGCATCTCCCATGCGGTTTTTCCAGCTCTGTGACTCAGCGTCGGATTGGTCACCAGCGCAGAAGTGTCAGCGTCAAGACGCCTGCATGAGAACACCAGTGTGAAGATGCCAGCGTCATGACGTCACTGAGTTCGTTTGGCGCCAAAGGAGGCCTATAAAAGAAGCTGGAGCACTACTGACTTTGCCCTACAATAGGTTCTACCTTGTGTGTTCCTGGGTGCGCTATTCTGATTCCTTCTATTGATTCCTGATTAACGTTATTGAACCTTCGCTGCCTGAATCGACCTTATTGCCTGGACTCAACCATTCTTCTGCCTTATCCCTATCTGTACCGTGTATTGTTGAACTGTACTTCCTCTTTGGTCCGCTACTCCTGGCTGAGCCTTCGGGCCCCTTATAGTCCTGTCCACCCATGATATAATTATTAGCACTTACTCTATAGTGCTGGGGTCCCCAACCATTTTTACCCATGAGCCACATTCAAATGTAAAAAGAGTTGGGGAGCAACACAAGCATGAAAAAGTCCCTTGGGGTGCCAAATAAGGGCTGTGATTGGCTATTTGGTAGCCCCTATGTGGACAGGCAGCCTACAGGAGACTCTACTTGGCACTATACTTAGCTTCTATGCAATTAAAACTTGCCTCCAAGCCTGGAATTCAAAATTAAGCCCCTGCTTTGAGGACACTGAGAGCAACATCCAAGGGGTTGGAGAACAACATGTTGCTCACGAGCTACTGGTTGGGGATCACTGCTATAGTGTATGGTTCAATTTTGGTTCTATTTGGCACAGCTAGCAGTGGAATACTTGGTGTTTATGGGGCTTATGTCCAATGAATATTACAGCAAATAGCCAGCTGGTATTGATATGGGCTTGATGCTGGCACGGGTCCTTTATGGTGGTTGCATGGTTGCCTAGTTTCTAGTTTCACTTCAATGTCCTGCTCCCTTGTAGTCAGGTGGCTGGCATGTCAGGTAGGTCAGGAAAGTACATGTGTAAATCTGCCAAGCATTACTTAAAGGAGTATGTCGGACATATACAATTTGGAAAGATGTCCATTGTAAGTTTATGCAGTATTTGTGTGTAAGTTTTTATGATATGCTAAACAGTGATTAACATGTTATTATCTGTTAATAATAAATCTGTGGCATTTCAATACCAACAGATTTGTATTTGTTTTTTCTGTTTGGAGTGGAGAGTGACTGGGATCATAAGTAAGGATACATAACAACCATAAATTATTGAAACAGACCACTTGTACCACAACAGTAGTTAACAATGCCCCAGTATCCTCCCAAAGGACTGATTCTGAGCCTGGGCTTTAGTTCTGGTTCCTGCCTTCTCCCACTCCAAGCCTACCTAGTTACCAAATCATTCAACTCACCCCTGAGGAGAGAGAGGGCTGCTGCTGTGCTCCAGGTCCCCTGCCAAACTGCAACAGACAGGAACCTTCTGGAACTGCCCTTAATCCCCCCCCCAGCCAATCACCACCCAGGAAAGGGTGCAGCAGCCCTTCTAACGTTGTCACGCTCTGCTTCCCTCTGTTCCACTGTGAGTCACTGGGCTCCTCTACAGTCTAAGCATAGTTAACGAAGAGCAGCTCATAAAATATATTTGTCCTTAAACATATTCCCAGAATTTTTAGACTTTGTAATCTCCAGACAGACAGAGGAATTTATTTCCATAAAATTAACAGAGACTGCACTTGACCTACTGCTTGAAGAAAGGAACTGTGGCATATAAATATTCCATATAAAGTGATATTGGGTTGGTATATTTGGTATAGTAGTGTAAAAGCAGAATGAATACAATTTATTTTCACATAACATAACTCAACATGGATTTTCATTGTCATATTTAGTCCTCTTCATAATGTGACAGCATAAAGTAAAATAGAAATGTCATGTGTAAATATTCATCAACTAATTTTTTAAGGGATTTAAGTGTCCATTTATAAAGCATGCCATCTATAATATTTTTTCTATTCATTATAATTTCCCAGGATTCCAGCATTATTGCTGTACAAAAAGTAGAAAAATTGCCAGTGCATAGTTTGCCTTTAAAAATAATTGCTTGAAAAAAATGAGGTGTTAGTACCACACCAAAATATGTAAGCTTGTGTGCCATGTCAAGGCCCCTCATTGCATGTCAGTCCTACACTATCCATTAGCATTCTAGGGGGCATGTTTACTAACATTGGAGATAAATATCTGGAGAGATTTCTGGAGATGTTGCCCATAGCAACCAATCAGATCTTTGCTTTTGTTTTCTAACTTGGCTGTTTAAAGCTGGCCATAGATGTTGAGATTTTTAAAAGATCAGATGCTGATCGTGAGACCACGATCTTCTCAGAAAGATCGTACGATCCTACGAATTTACCATCAACTAAAAAGACCAATTTGCCAGGAAAACAAAGGGGAGCTGCCTGCTTGACCCTGCAAACATAGATACATTGCACTGGGACCGACAAAGATTTTTTGACCTGGCCGATCAATTTCCCGACAGATGTCGGCCAAAAAATCGTAAGATGTACGATCGTTCGAATACCACTAACCGCACGATAATTTTGAAGGATTGGTCGGGCTTCCCTAAAATCGGTCGTTCGGCAAGAATAATCGTCGCGTCTATGGGGAGCTTAAATCTAATTGCTGATTGGTTGCCATGGGCAACATCTCCAGAAATCTCTCCAGATATTTATCTCCAATGTTAGTAAACATGCCCCTAAGTATGTAATGCATTTAAACTCATGTCCCCCAGCAAACAGTGTGACTGAGTAGTAAAACCATAGTGCACTTACCCTTAAGGCCGGAACTCCACGGCGCAATGTCTTCCGATCCGACACTCTGAGAGGAAACGCAGGCGACCAATAGGAGGCCCCGAATATAGTGTAAGTTATAGAAACATTGCACCTACAAACTACACCCAACACGACTGTCGGATGAAGACGCATCTTGCGGAGTTCACATCCGACAGTCGTGTTGTATGCATTTAGTTTGTAGCTGCGATGTTTCTGTAATAGTTACATAGTTAAATAAGGTTGAAAAAAGACAAAGTCCATCAAGTTCAAACCCTCCAAATGAAAACCCAGCATCCATACAAACACCTCTCCATACTTTCACATAAATTCTATATACCCATATCTATACTAACTATAGAGTTTAGTATCACAATAGCCTTTGATATTCTGTCTGTCCAAGAAATCATCCAAGCCATTCTTAAAGGCATGAACTGAATCAGCCATCACAACATCACCGCATTGCAGTGCATTCCACAACCTCACTGTCCTGACTGTGAAGAACCACCTACGTTGCTTCAAATTAAAGTTCTATTGTTCTAGTCTGAAGGGGTGGCCTCTGGCACCTTTTTTCCAGAGAAAACAACCCCAACCTTGACAGTCTACCCTCATAATTTAAGTCTTCCATCCCTCTAACCAATTTAGTTGCACGTCTCTGCACTCTCTCCAGCTCATTTATATACCTCTTAAGGACTGGAGTCCAAAACTGCACTGCATACTCCAGATGAGGCCTTACCAGGGACCTATAAAGAGGCATAATTATGTTTTCATCCCTTGAGTTAATGCCCTTTTTTATGCAAGACAGAACTTTATTTGCTTTAGTAGCCACAGAATGACACTGCCCAGAATTAGACAACTTCTTATCTACAAAAACCCCTAGATCCTTCTAATTTAAGGAAACTCCCAACACACTGCAATTTAGTGTACAGCTTGCATTTATATTATTTTTAATATCCAATATAGCAATTAGGGAGTGCTCCAACCCTCCTACATTCTAAGCCTTTAAGATAAACCATAAATCATGCAACATTCACCCTGTGAGTGAGTGGGTCTGGTTGCAGCTGTTAATCTGAAGTTAGTCCGGCAAGCTCTATTATGTATAAAACCATGCTGGCACACACTCATAGTATTATGATTTGCTATGAAGTCCAGTGTCTTATTTTTGAAAAGTTTTCCTACCACTGACGTCAGACTAACTGGCCTATAGTTTTGAGGCTGAGAATGGGATCCATTTTTAGCAATTCACCAGTCTCTCTGCACTATGCCAGACCTCAATGAATCCTTAAAAATTAAGTAAAGAGGTTTGGCAATCACAGAATTAAGCTCACTAAGTACCCTAGGATGAATACCATCTGGCCTCAGACCTTTGTTTATCTTAATGTGTTCTAATCTCTTTTGAATTTCCTTGGATGTGTGAACTTATATTATATTTTTCCCCTCTGACTGGTCGCCTGCGTTTCCTCTCAGAGCGTTGGATCAGAAGACATTGCGCCGTGGAGTTCGGGCCAAACTCAGGAGATCTAGTGAGAAAGCAATTAATACACCTGTAAAAATTCCCAGTTTTAAAGGCTGAATGGCAGCTCTCGGCTGTACATGAAACCCACCCAGTACTGGCAATTTCTGTCTGTGTTCAGCATTATTGCTGTACCTGCAAAGTATTATGCTCCACAACTTTATGTGAGTTACATTGGTAGTTTAAAAGTCTTGGGGTATACTTATCAAAAAATGAAGTTAGAGATCTCCACAGTCCTCTAGAGTTAAAATCCGCCACTCTCCATTCATTTCTATGAGATTTTGAAAGGTGCATATAAATATTTCTTTTAAAAATCCCATAGAAATGAATGGAGAGTTGCGGAATTTTATTCTAGAGGACTGTGGCAATATCTAACTTCACTTTTTAATAAATATACCCCTTGGTGTGAATTCCTAAATTCCTGTAATGCTTGCTAACACTGAAAATGGAATTAGCATGTACAGTAATTAGTTAGTTGCAAGTCAGAGACCTCCTCAAGGCAAGTGGCAATTACAAGGCTTCATTGTATCCCTGCACCCTGTTTTTTCATCTTACTCAGCTAAGTGGATGCAATTGGTAAATTTGGTGCAAAGAATAGAGAAATGTATATTGATGCACATATGGGACCTGTTATCCAGAATGCTGGGGACCTGGGGTATTCCAAATAATGGATCCTCTCATAATTTGGAACTTCATATCTTAAATCTATTAGAAACTCATGTAAACACTAAATACACCCAATAGGCTGGCTTTTCTTCAATAAGGATAAATTATATCTTAGTTGGGATCAAGTACAAGGTCCTGTTTTATTATAACAAAGAAAAAAGAAATCAATTTTATATATATATATATATATATATATATATATATATATATATATATACACACAAGTATAGGACTTGTTATCCAGAATGCTCAGGACCTGCGGTAGTCTGGATAACAGACCTTTCTGTAATTTAGTTCTCCATATCTTAAGTCTACTAATAAATCAAGTACTGTAAACATTAAATTAACCCAATAGGCTGGGTTTGCTTCCAATAAGGATTAATTATATCTTAGTTTTGATCAAGTACAAGCTACTGTTTTATTATTATAGAGATAAAGGAAATTATTTTTTAAAACTTGGATCATTTAGATAAAATGGAGTCTATGGGAGATAGTCTTAAGTACAGGCTGTGTATGCATGGAATTTTTCACTTTGCACTAAGTCTTACATTAATAAAGGATCCTTATAATCAGAATGGTGGTGATAATTTACTATTCTGTTGGCTTTTGCTTTTTAAGGCCAAGATTATTTGTTTAGTTAAACTTTTGCAATCATACTGCTACCCATCAATACAAGCTGTAGCATGGGCTAAAACTAAGCACTGAACTGAACAAATCTAACTGTAACCAAGAAATGGAATACAAATCATTGGTGGTAGAAGTTTTTATAATATAATGAATGATGACTTACTGCATATTAATGCTCATGTAATAATACATTCTGCAGGGCTTACTGGCCACAACAATACATATGTTATGGGATAAAACTTACATGTGTAAGTTGGCATTAAAAAGAAAATTCAAGTAGGAGTTTAGAATAACTATTTTAGCTGTGTAATAAACAATATTACATTACAAAAAATGCAGTTTCTTGTCTTAATTCTGCAAATTTTCATTACACTGGCAACGTTTACATTACCCATGACTTTGTTTTGAGCTGCTTTCAAATCAATGCTTGATAAATTGCCTCCATAATAATTGGTATTGAAAGAAAGCAGAACATATTGTGTATGTATAAAGGGAGAAGGGAATACTCAGTTTAATTTGCATTCATCCAGCTAGTGCTATTGGCTCGAGTATTGGAACAGGAAGACCAGAGGGGCTTGTGTTATGGGCTGGCAGCCACTACTATGCATGAGGCATGCAGCAGACGGAGTAATACTCTCTAATCCTATTAGCAGTTACTTTGCCCTTAATACTAATTAGATCTGCTTATAATTTAAAGAAATTCTATTAAAAAGTAACATTTTAAATGCCAGAAATACATCATTGAGCTATTGGTCAGATTTTGTTACATGGAATATCAGACCAATGCCATGCTGTATGGAGGAAGACCAATTTGCACGAATTGTCATACCCTTTTATTTTATGATCTTTTATTATATGGTCCCATAAGCAATCAAATGCTCATATCAACCCTAGCACAAGCCTGGATCTTTTAGTGAGGGTCCTACATCTCTCAATGGGGAAGATTTACTAAAGGGCGAAGTGGCCGGCGCTAGCGAAAATTCGCCAGAAATCTCATCCACGGGGGCATCGCCAATTTACTAACAGGCGTAGAGGACAATTCACTAGCATAGTTTTGCGCCCTATCGCCAGGCAAATTTTTGCTCAGGCAAACGACTGTTACTCCGCAAACTGTCTAAAGTGTGAATTTTACAGAATGTTACCTTTCTCCAGAAATTCCTTTGTCTCCTTAGACCTGTCGAACTGATCAGGTGAAGCTACTGTAGATCCTCTTCAATCTTACATCAGTGACATCATATCTTGTATGCTGAACAGTCATAAAAGTTCTAAAAAACTGATTTTCTTCAAAAGTTCTAACTATTAATGGGATACTGTCATTGGAAAAAAAAAATTTTTCAAAATGAATCAGTTAATAATGCAAATTTGTTTTAGGGCGAGCTCATGTCTAGGGCATTAGAGGATCTCTTTTGTTTTTATTTTGCTTCTTTGGACATTTCAAGCATTTTTACCAATGTCTCTAATAAACACGTCTATACGATCTATATGTACCAGCCCTATTGACCTAAGAGTAAGTGAACTAATGAAGTTTCGCTAGGCAGAAATGAGCGCTAGCGAAAGTTCACAATGCTCGGGCTGACGAATTAATGCTAACAAAAATTTGCCAGCGTTCGGCTACAGAGACGCAATTTCCCATTTTAGTGAATTAACGTAGTGGTAGCAAATGTACGCCTGGCGAAGTGGCTCAAGTGTGGCGAAGTCTTTCTGCTGGCATAAATTCGCCTATTCGTGAATTTGCCCCAATGTGTTTTTCAGCAGGGTGTTATTATTATCAACAATGTAATATTGGTCGCTAATGCAAAAATCATTTGCAATTCATTCGCAATGTGAATAAATGTTCGCAAATTGAACAATATTGCCCCTCACATAATAGTAGAATAGCTTGTGAATTTGATAGTTTGCGACAGTGTATATAATAAAACGAAATCTTAATGATAAAGTTGTTACATTTGCGCCAAAAGTTTACGCCACTTTCGAGCAGGTGTTTCGAAAGATTCACAACCACTGCAATGCAATAAAAAGTCTAATGAAGAATATCACATGGCGACATGCAAGTTTTTAATCTTATGTGTGTGCAAATTTGTTCTCTTTGCAAATGTTATTACATTTCTAATCAGATAAATCAATGACTTTATAGAATTTCCGAAATTCTTTTTATACAAATTATGTTTTCCATCAGGATATCCTTGCAAAAGGCTTTATAATGCAACTCTCTTCGGAGGTATTTAGCCATGAAGCCAATGACATGGGGCGATAAATGTCGCCTGTGTGACTGTGTCCTAACAACTGAATAATTCCTTTCTACAATACAACAATAAAATTCCAAACACTCCTTTTATTTGTGTCTACTTTGTATCATTTCTTTTTCTAATGCCTGAATTGAATCTATTTGAAGGACTAATTGTACCAAGTAAACTCCTTTTTATAAATAGTTTTGACTCCTTGGGTTTCTGCTATTCTAAATAGTAAATATTACAGGAGATAATTTTAGAAGGCAACAACAGAGTGCTTTTATCCCCAGAAAGTTTATTATCAGTGTTTTTGTCTCTGAACTGGCCTCTATTGTGTTTGCCATTAAAATGATTCCCTGCTGTGCCGACACAGACACTGCAACATTGTTTGGCATCCGCAAGTCTTTTTCTTTTGTATTTCTGCTCAAATTACTGTCTTGAGAAAAAGATATCACTTTGCATGTAGAATAAACACATTTGCTGCTGTTTAACTGCTCATCTGGTGCTGGTCAAAGAAATGAGGGAATTAAACAACGGATTTCACACTCAGAGAACAATAAACTCACCTCCTGTTAAAAGGAAAACTAAGATTTGTTTCTCATTATCTTCCGTTTTTCTGAAATCTCAGTTATCTCTCTCTTTCCCTCCCTTTGTGCTCTATCCCGTGTTTCCATCATGCCTTATAAAACAAATACAAATTAAAATGCTCATCAACTCTTCAAGCAAGAATTTTGCAGTCATTGCAATGAAGAAATAATGACTTGGTTTTAAATTGTATTAGAAACTACACTTGAAAAAAAAAGTTATTTTGCTACTAAGCTTAGAAGTCAGCGTTTTAACCCCAGTAGAGACCTCCTCTGTTATTGTCAATGAAGGTTTTTGTTTTTGTTTCCAGGGTAACATTAAATAATTGAATTGTGATTTGTACTATTTTCTTTTAGTCAGAGTATGACACAGTGGATAGCTCAGCAGTAGCTTTAGACACACATAAATCTAGGTTGATGCAGTCCCTAATTACCCAGTATGAGAAATATATTTAATATGTCATCCAGAGGTTACACATTCTAAGCATTAATTGTACTTGATTTTGTTTCTAATATGATGGAACACAGGTCTCTGTTGGAAGTGTTTCTGTTACAAAAGAAAAAAATAAAATCACACACTTACTCATGTTCTCCTCAATTAACCTTCAAAATTATGTTCTTCACATCTTATTTCATGTTTGCAATATAAAATATATTTATATATTACATTGCATGGCACTTTCCGCTCTGTTTAAGCCGTTGAGTAATTCATAGGCATATTACACTTTTATGTTTTATGCAAAGCCTACTATGTTCCTAAGCTTTTCTGAGCCTGCCCTAAGATAAGATCCATGTAACATGTTGCATTTTTAGGGGGAGATTTGACTAAATTGGAAAACTGGGCTGAGCATTTACAAATGATGTTCAATGCTGATAAATGTAAAGTTATACACTAAATTTTAGTGTGTTGGGGTCCTCCTTAAATGAGAAGATTTGGGGTTCTCTGTGTATAACAGACTGTGCAACTCTAGGTAGTTACTCTAGGTAGTC
Organism: Xenopus petersii; assembly: GCA_038501925.1. Taxonomy (NCBI): domain Eukaryota; kingdom Metazoa; phylum Chordata; class Amphibia; order Anura; family Pipidae; genus Xenopus; species Xenopus petersii. Next base: position 92,388,755 of record CM076679.1, on the reverse strand, counting down.
TTTTGTGCAAACAGTTGTCTCTTGCATAAAAATGATACTGACTTAAGGGATGAAAACAGTTTGAATCTTTAAATGCCCCTAGTAAGGCCACACCTTGGGGCATATTTATTATGCTACGAAAAACAACAATTGTTGAAAAAACGGTATATAAAGCTGTACGGCAAAGGTGTGTGTATTTTACGCCATGCAGATTTGATGCCCTTATTTTACAATGCTTCTGGCAGAAGTCACATTAGAAAAAACATTTAAAAATTCTACTACAACAGGCTACTCTGCATAAAAATAAAATAAGGATGGCAGGAGGTTTTTGCAGAAAACAAACAGAACAAAGTGTATTGTTCAAGACCATAGGTCCACAGGGTTATATTTACAGGTGGTTATTTATAAATTTTGAAAAGTTCTCACTATTTTCTGAAAACCACTCCGGCCATATCTGCTCTGACTCTCCTCCCCCTCTATTTATCAATTAGTTTTCACAAAAATGTCTTGTGCGGGAAAAGACTCAAAATTGTGAAAAAAAATGAATCCTATGATTTTTTTCGGATTTGTCGAAAAACTGCAACTTTTTCGGGTTTGACGCCCAAAACTATTTGGATTATTGAACAAAACTCAGACCAGATCAGGATATTCACAATGTCAACCGGACATCTGCCATTGACTTCTACATTAACTCGCAGGTCTGAGTTGGAGTCAATTTTTATTTGGACTTTTAACACCATCGGGGTTTAATGAATCTCAAAAGATTTGAGTTTTGTTTTTCTACAAAAAGATTGTGCTTTTCCCCTTTAAAAGTACGACCAGAAAAACTCAGAATTTAATAAATATCCCCCACAAGGTCTTAGCAGATGCTAAATATGCCAGGACAACAAAGCAAAGACAGTTTACTGTGACACTATGTGGATGAAGCTAGGGAAGTTTAAAGTGTACCTCTAGGCTGGAATGCCTCATCATGGTCTGGATCCCATACAGAGTAATGATCAGGGAGAATAAATCTAAGCCTGATTCCCTATCCAGCTGTGGTCCCTTCACTTTAGGCAAACTCAGAGGCTAGGGAAGAGCTACTCCCTACTACAATTCTGGTTGGAGCACAAGCTGCTAGTTCTATTTAACCTCTCTATCTTACTGACCTAATGAGTACTATAAAAGGATCTAACCTGTCACTGGCTGGGCTCATTCACGTCCCTGCTCCACGACTTTCACTAGAGGTAAAGGTCGCTCTAGGGCAGAACATCTTTACTGGGGCCAAAGAGAAAGATCTACCCCTAACCAGACACTATGTTAGAGTGTTGCAGGAAGTGGTCATAGGCCTGCAGGCCAATAACAGAAATATGTAAATTAAGTGACAAGATACATGGGCATCGGCCCAGAAACTAGGGAGACAAGGAAGTGTAGGGTTTTAAAGCCATAGGGATTTACTAAACCTATTGGTATTTACAGTATATAATATATATTGGTACAACTTGATAAAATATCATACAAAAATATAATAGTATACATATAAATCCACACATGACTTAAGTACTGGGGGATCTACGCTAATAAGGACACGTAAAGATGGAACTTGATCTGTTTATTTAAGACCTGAAATATTTATATGGCAATATATGAAAAAAGGACACTGGCATTGTCTGAATCTGCAGAAGAAAAAAAAAATCAAACCAAAAAACGCGAGAATAGAGAAAATATAGAATATTCTATTTTTGCTATAGTATATATTCTATGCTGTATATATAGAATATAGAAAGACAAAGCTTCCCACTTTAACAAGTGATTATCAATTCCTCTGTGAGTCATAAAGTAGAATTGAAAATTCATCCTCTATTTAACAACAAAACAGTGCACTTGAATAAAAAATGTACAGAAATCTACTGTTAGTGGCACATAAATATAAAACAAACACTGCAGATACAAGCTCATATCTGCTATATATTTTTCTTGGTCTTTTTAAATATAATCTTTCAAATATAATAAAAGTGTTCTTAAGCTTCGTCTATCTCCAAATCTTCCTCAATTCTCATGCATTCAAAAGCAAAACATAATAGTAGTAATAGTAAACATAATAGTAAAAATTACTCATCTCTACTTGGATGTGAAATAATTGCTTTCTTTTCTGCTAGAAAACCATCTGTTTGTCTAGTCTTGCTCACAATATCAACAATAAATATGTTGGTTGTGCTGGTGTGAATAATACAAAACAAACTACTGTAGATAAAGCAAATTGGGAAAAAAATCCCATTTAAAGAAGTCTGCGTGTAAGTTGTAGGGTTTTTTTTACTAAACTCTGAATGCAACAATCACGAAAAATATATATATTTTTTTTTATAAAATCAGACTTTTAAAATAATCCCAAATTTTTTGGAATTCATGACCCTGAGGATGGACAAGTCAGAATCAGAAAATCCGGCATCTCAGACCTGTCGAGTATGCATATAAGTCAATGGGAGAAGTCCCAATGTTTTTTGATGTGAGCTGGGTTGTGCGCAATACCCCGAAGTTTTCAGAGTTTTCGAGGAAAATCTTAATAATAATAATAATAATAATAGTAATAAATAAGTGCAAAAAACTGATCGTATTTGATCAGAGTTTGTAGCAGAAAATATTGAGATAAGTTTGGACTTTGGTAAATAACCCCCTAAGAGTCTTTATAAAGACAAACAATTTGCTAAAATGCAGGATCCTTATTACATGCTGTGCGTACAGAAGGCCCAGAAGTGTTTTTTGGGTCAAAAAAAGTGGTAACTTTATAGTAATAGTCAATCGTAAGGGACACGGGTGCTTTCATGTAAAATTGGGTTTGCTGTTATTTAATGTAAAAGGTAATTTAATACAAAAATTGCTCCAGAAAATCATAACAAATCATCAGACATTTTATCTCACGGCAAGTGTTCTACCGGTACTACCTACACATTGCAGGCCACAAATACACATTGATGGGGTGGTTCACCTTCAGGTTAACTTTTAGTAGGTTATAGACTGCCTATTCTTAGCAAGTTTCTTGCGGGTCTTCGTTTTTATAGTTTTTTAATTATTTGCCTTCTCTTGACTCTTTTTAGCTTTCAAATGGGGATCACTTGCCCGTAGCTACAAAAAAACTATTGCTCTGTGAGGCTACACTGTTTTGTTATTTTTCTTTTTTATTACTTATATTTTTATTTAGGCCATCCTCTACTCATATTCCTATCTCTCAAACCACCATGGTTAATTAGACCCTAACAACCAGATGTCTGCTAAAACTTATTTGCAAATTGTCTCTGAACAGCAGCCCGTACTTCATACTAAAAGTTAATTTCAAGAAGAAGGAAAGTCTTCTTGCATTTGGGGGTGCCAAATGTTAGGCACCCCCAAGTGATTGTTTTTACTTACCTGAAACCCCGGGCTGATGCTCCTATCTGCAGAAAACTGCACCGGGTTCTTCCAGTGAGCACCACGGAGCGATCCTCTTCCATGTTCCTCATTCTTCAAACGGGTGCGCATGTGGAATAGAGCGAAAAGCCGAACTTTAAATAAAAAGTCGGCTATTTTGTTCTACTGCCCATGAGTCTGCCAGGGAAATTTGAAGAAAGAAGAAGCCAGTAGAGGATCGCTCCGTGGTGCTCGCTGGAATAACCCCAGGTCGGTGCAGTTTTCTGCTGATAGGAGCACCGGCCCGGGTTTCAGGTAATAAATACATTCACTTGGGGGTGTCTAACATTTGGCACCCCCTACTGCACAATGACTTTCTTTCTCCTTTACACACGAACAGCCCCTTTCAATCAGTAAAATACACTTCTGGGCAATTGCTTTACACGTCCCCCCCCCTACAAATATATCATTAACATTGTGTAATACAATATCACACTATCAGGTGGTATCTCTATTTTCTCTCGATGTGGTTTGGAGATTGGAAGAAAAGGAAAAGTAGGAGATTTGGACATGTTTACTGTAAAGAAATTCTGAGTTGTATTTGTGTATTGTCAATTTGCGTGGTAGGTAAGTTGGCCTATGTAATACCAGCAGCAGTGTGTACAAAACACATTCTTTATACAGTAGCACAATCTTTACCACAATCACTGCACATGCAAGGAAGGGATCTACACTTCCATCATGGCATTTGCAAATATCCTTTAAGTTTCACTGATCAAATGTCTCTGTGTAAAACCTCTAACACGTGTATTTCAGATCTGCCCCTGTGTTATCCACAGACCTCATGCTACTCTAAACTCTTAAAGGGCACCTATCACAGCCAAAATCAAACACATACTAACAATTTGGCCAGTACAACCTAAACATGTTTAATCAAACTATATATATATAGTTGTTTTTTTTTTTTTAAAAAACAGCAGGTTTGAAAAAATCTACTTTTCATATTCCAGCCTCTTATTTAAATTGGTTCATGGTTGTTAGGGTAATTTGGGCCATAGCAACCCGATTGCCTAAACTGCAAACTGGAGAGCTGATAAATAAAAAGCTAAATAACTCAAAAATCACAAATAATCAAATATGAAAAGCATTGAAAATTATGTCAGAATATCATTCTCTAAAGGATGAGATAATAAGACGATTCTTCTCAAAAAGGGGGTCTTTGGTTCAAACAAATATGCAGAAAACAAGCCTTAGTGAATAATCTTGAGCAATTAGAGGGGTGCGTGTATTTATACATTTCATTCTTATTCCTTTGTTATGATCAACAATAATATAATGATAATAAATGCTGACAAAGGAGACTCAAGCACAAAGGTTTTGAATAAAGCTAATTATGAGGAGACCGAGAGGCAGCATAGTGTTTTTGGTCAATAGATACTATTGAATCGTTGGCGAATAATAGACAAGACTATAAAGGAAGCATATGAAGGAAATCATGAATGAAAACATGATTTTTATCTAAAATTACGATATTTTTAGCTGCACCCCAAGGTACATAAAATAGTAGTAAACTAAGGGGCAGATTTATCAAAGGTCAAAGTGAAAATCTGAATTTAAAAAATTCGAATTTCAAGCTAATTTTTGTGTAATTCAACTAGGGAATAGCCAAATTCTATTCGAATTTGAGAAAAATTGAAAATTTTAATTTTGAAATGTATCATGTACTGTTTCTTCAACTTCGACCATTTACCATCTAAAACTTGCTGAATTGCTGTTTTAGCCTATGGGGGACCTCCTAGAACCTATTTGGAGTCAATCGGTGGACTTTGAGAAATCAAAGGGGTTTTTTTTTGTTAAAAACTTCGAATCTTACGATTCGAATACGATATTCCAATTCGATCAAAAACTGGCCTATTCGGCCAAAAAAACCCTTCGATTTAATTTCGGTTGGTCTTTTTGAATTTGAATTTCGAAGTTTTTCAAATTCTAAATTTGACCCTTGATAAACCTGCTCCAAACTGTGCATCCACTTATTTCTGATATGGGTTCAGTACTACAATCTCTGTCTTAGAGAAGAGCAAAAATGTTTTGCTGAGAAAATGTGCCCATAGAATTTGAAAAATTGTCGCACAAAAAAATCCCCATTGACTCCAATGTGTTGAGAATAAGAATCTTTTTGCATTCCACAAACTTTTACAGAAGTGAAATGGGTACATATGTGCTGCATCAAAATGCCCAAGAAGATTACACTGAAGTACAATCATTATACACGTATGCTTTTATCCCCTATGAGGAGGGCATGCTGTACACAAGTGTTAGAAATTAGTGTACCACACTTCCAATACATTTCGGGGCACATTTACTTAGCTCGAGTGAAGGATTAGGATGAATTTTTTTGGCTACTTCGACCACGACTTTGACTCGAACGATTCAAACTAAAAATCGTTTCTATAGTTGAAGTACTGTCTCTTTAAAAAAAACTTTGACTAGCTACTTCGCCAGCTAAAACCTACCGAGCACCAATGTTAGCCTATGAGGACCTTCCCCATAGGCTTTCTAAGTATTTTCTGATCGAAGGAAAATCGTTTGATCGATAGATTAAAATCCTTCAAATCGCTCGATTCGAAGGATTTAATCGTTTGATCAAAAGATTTTTCCTTCGATCGCTCTATCGAACTAAATGCGGTAAATCCTATGACTTCGATATTCGAAGTCGAAGTATTTTACTTCGATGGTCGAATATCGAGGGTTAATTAACCCTCGATATTCGACCCATAGTAAATGTGCCCCTTCCTGTTGGATCCTTCAGATTTGGTAAACAATTGTATTATCAAACAAGATCTGTTATCCAGATTCTGAGCTGGGTTTGCGGATAACTGATTCCATACATAGTTGCACATCTCAGGTACCAGAAATATTGGCAGGCTATATCCTACTTAGGCCTATTCAACGTATTGGTAATCTTTCTGATATGCCTTTTATGTAGGAAGTTCTTATGTTACTTTTAGGAGTGCACTGTGCTATTGTGCAGCAAAGATGTGCTCCAGATTGTGGTAGTGCAATCATAAAGGGAAAGAATGACACACTGAGGGGAAAATCTTACAATTATCAGGCCAGAATTTCCGACATGAGTGCCCCCAGGTCCCCTGCCCGTGCCAGATGTGAATTATTTGGGCAATCACAGGCCGCCACGTCACTGGCCTGCCCCGTCACTGTCCCGCCCCATTCTGTCATAAGCCCCACCTCTGATGTCACTGGTACCACCCCCTGCCCGGATTCCAAAGAGAGAAAAGTTGGCAACCCTACTCTCCACATACCCAATTACTTGAAAAAAATGTCCCTGGGTGTATCCATATAGAGTAGCACAGTTGAGTTCACAGGCGCCATCTTTGCATTCTTTTTATTTCATTGCTAAGGGACCAACGACACTGAGTTTTTTTGGTGCATGTGCAGCTGGAGCAAATCTGCTATTCCCCTCACTACATATGTACTGGAAAGCTTGATAAATTGGTGAAGGGAAAGAAGAGGATCCAAAGATGGCAGCCATTAGCTCCACTGCACTACTTGTTTTTTTTATGGACTATGTGGGGGTGGGGCAATGGAGGGTAGACCTAAAATGCGGGTTTGATTCTCCTTTAAAGTGTTTTGAAAACAATCATTTACTAGAAGTACTAACTTCACATCATAGGGGTATTTTTTTGCTAGAAAACCAATGCGCTTCTAACTTCTAGCATCGAAGCAGGTCTAGGAGGGGCCACATCACTAGTGCAGGGATTGCTATTGTGCTCGCTGCACTAGCAGAGCCAAATTTCCGTTTTAAAAAATGGAAATTCGGCTGTTAAAGTTACGAGAGGCAGCTATCTGCCGCCCCCGGTAACTGGCTGCTTCTTGCCACTTGAGGCAAGGTTCTCACCTTGCCTCATGGCCAGAGCAGCCCTGATGGCAGGCCTGAAGTGTATCAAAAGAGACAGCACAGATCTAAATAGATAAGTAAACTAACGTTCAGATGCTTCACCATGGCATTTGTAAAAAACTTTTATTTAATTGTGAAAGCTAAAAAAAAGTCCAATATTATCGTAACAGTCAAAGTTTTTCTATTCATTTGCAACAGAATACATACAACATGCCTGATACTGAAACTACAATCACAATACCATGTGTATTGAATAAGATACATCTCATGCAGATACTCATCCTTGACTGGATACATTTATAATGACTTTAATGATCACAGATACACTCCTGCTAACTTGCTTGAATTTGTTTTCCTGAATGGAATTTAGAAATCTAACAAAGGCACTGGGAATTTATAAATGCATCATTGTTTGTAAAGGTAAAAGCCTTTTCATGCCTTAATCTCATATCCAAAGCAGTAATTCCATTTTACTAGCTGGCTAAAGATGGCATTAGTGATTATATTGATTATTTTCTCAAGCTCTCTGAAACACTTGACATATAATGTATCTCTGAGTTACAACTGCGATGACTGAGCTGAGAATAAAGGAAAATAAATAGCCATTTAATTATCTATATAGTTTTGTGGCTGTGTATGCTGCACAGTGTACTGCTATAACCTTTTCATGATGTCTATTTATTGTAATTGTTACTCACCTGATGACTTTAATGCAAAAAAGTCTGCTTGGAAAATACAAGTAATGTGTCCTACTGACAAAAATCCCTATATCTAACAGGGAGTATTATAAAACTAATTTTGTGGTACCTTGTCTAGTAGAATTACACACAGAATAAAATAATATAATAATTATAATATAGGTATAGGACCTGTTATCCAGAATGCTCGGGACCTGGGTTTTTCCGGATAACGAATCTTTCCGTAATTTGGGTCTTCATGCCTTAAGTCTACTAGAAATTCATTTAAACATTAAATAAACCCAATAGGCTGTTTTTTGCTAAGGATTAATTATATCTTAGTTGGGATCAAGTACAAGCTACTGTTTTATTATTACAGAGAAAAAGGAAATCATTTTTAAAAATTGGAATTATTTAGATAAAATGGACTCTATGGGAGACAGCCATTCCGTAATTCGGAGCTTTCTGGATATTGGGTTTCCAGATAAGGGATCCTATACCTGTAATATTAATCATCAAGGAGTTCCATGTAAAAGCATAATGCCAACATTCTTTTATACAGGTAGTGGAACTCTGAGGTGACTGCTTATATCCTAATATTTTACAACAGAGGGTACATTATATATTATAATACACAAGTTTGACATGTCATGTGGCAGAAATGACATTACTAAACACCAATAATAACTGATGACATCATTAAGCACCATTTATAAGGATAGAATCGTCATCTGCCAGTGGTGTATCTGTATAGGAAACAGACTCCCAGACCACGGGGTCTGAATAAACCCCCCCCCCCCCAGGCGGCTCTCTTACCTGTTGGCGGTGAAGTTTGATGCAGGCGGCCAGGAAATCCTAGCATGGGGCAGGGAGTAGGCAAACGGGGCAGAGAAACAGGCAGCCATGGATTGGGTGAATGAGGGGCAGGAAGTGGGTATTTAGGTGGGAGGTTGGGGATGAGTGCCAGGCCCCACCAAATATTCTTTTGCAGAGGGGCCCCTGCACACTAGTTATGCTACTGTACTTTGCCAAAGAATGGATATTGATCCTTACAAACCAAGGGCTGTAGTACTTACACCAATATAGCTACAGACTGGCGATGGGACGAATAAATTTGACAGGCACAAATTCACTATGAATTTCTGCATTTTAAAGCTGGTGATTAACTGCCGCAAAAATATGCTGGCAAAAAATCCACCACATCCAAATAATTTGGGTGCACGTCAGAATAGTGGCGCTCATAAAAATTGTTGTTGTGTGTCAAAATTATGCGGACGCCCACTGACTTTAATGCATGTAGACAAAACAGGAGTATGTTTAAAAATTGTCACGGGCATCAAAACTGACGCACATCAAAATAATTTTGATGCCCGTTGACTTTAATGCGTTTTGCAAATTCTTTGCCGTTTCGCTGTAAATTTACTAATTTTTTGGTGAAACGGGACAAATTCCCACCGACCAATAAACATAAAAGGTCACACAGGCAGGTTGGTCAACCTTTAAATCATATGCAGTGTTATAATCTGGAAAGCCTGGGACCTTTGTGTCAAATTTAAGTCAGCTGACATTTAAACTTGAATATGGATCCATTCAGCTTAGCTACCATGAAGAACCGGTATAAGGTACTTTTTTATTATTAAAGATAAACAGTAATTAAAGAAAAATAAAAGGATTTAAATGGATTTTATGGGAGATGGCCTACATGTAATTCAGGGCTTTGGGGCTATTAGGTTTTTGGAGAACGAATCACATGTACATCTATCACAACTGTTTTTACTGAATTTAAGCACCTGCACCCCATGTTTTCATGAGGTAAGTTATAAATGTGTATATTTAGTTTCTAAATTAGGATTTTTTCACCTATTGCAATGACTGTACTTGTGTATAAATGAGGCAAGGCTACAAATTCATTATTGCTACACAACCAATGAAGTATTCAATTAATTACATTTGATTATTGTTACAACATCGATAAATAATATGCAGAGAAACACAGGTAAAACAGGCTAAGTATCAGATAAAATGATCATCTTAGGGAATATGGAAGGGAAACCAGCAGACTCTATAGAAGATGCAGTAGTTACTGCTTACAAGCAGACTGACCATTGTTCTAGGCCATTTCCAGATACTTTCATTATTGCATTACTTTCAATCTTTTATTACCAATAGGTTCGAAGATTTAAAGTTCATTTAGAAGGGCGAGCAATGAGTCATTTGCATGCAATGAGGGCATTGAATAGACACAATTATGCTGTACCTGACACACAGCATCCAGTGGATCTGTGACTGACTCTTCCAAATGGATGCAATTGCCTTGTATATTTGCAAAGTCTGCCTGCCATCAAAGTCTGCCTCTAGGTGTTCAGTGTGTGAGGGACATCTATTTCTGTAGGTGCAACTGTGCTGCAGGGATTGATGGAGCGCAACCCAGCTCCAGGGTTCGCAGAGTATGCATCAAATGCACCAAAATGCAGTTCAGTTTAAAATGGAAGGCAGGAAGAATGATCACCCCTGAGTGCAACTATAGGGAAATGCGAATAAATTAGGATGGTTTTAGAAGCAACTCATTGAAGGAAAAAGCACAAGTTGTCCCCTGCATCTGGGAGTGTAAATGAGCTTTAGGAGTGCAATTTAATTTCTCCAGTTAATTTCTCGCAGGGGATTTCATTTCTCCAGTTAAACATCAGTTTAAAGAAAGTGCCATCACAGAAATATAACCATCCGTCTGTCATTGCGTCTTTAAGCTGCAGGCGTTATTTCATGTGTGTTTAATGGAAAACGGTTTATTACTTATCCAGAAGAGAGTGTTTTTATTATTAGAGAGGTGTTTTGCTCACACGGATTCTATGATGTGACAAATGATAAATTATGGATAACAGAAGGTGGAAGAGAGAGACAGACTGTGTTCCTCATATTTAACCAGATGCAATCATCTCGATCCTTCCCCTACCTGGCACTTAATTAGCTCTGAATACCACCTGAATTAATGTATGAAATGAACGCCGGAACAGTTAGGAAAAATGTATGCAAATTGCAGTAGAAGATTTGACAGTTCGGTTGACTAAGGTGCAGCCAGATATTTATGTCTTAACCATTTCTCTACCGCACGACTACATACAGTAGGGTGTAGTGATGGGCGAATTTATTCGCCAGGCGCGAATTTGCGGCGAATTTGCGCGATTCGCCGCCAGCGAATAAATTCGCGAAACTCCCACAAAAATTCGCGTCAAAAATTCGCCGGCGTCAAAAATTTTTTTTTCGAAAAAATGGACGCCGGCGTCAAAAACTGGCGCCGGCGTCAAAAACGGGCGCCGGCGTCGGAAAAACGGGCGCCGGCGTCAAAAACGGGCGCCGGCGTCGTTTTGCGAATTTTTCACCGTTTTGCGAATTTCGCGCGAAATTCGCGAATTTTTCGGCGAAGCGAAACGGCGCAAATTCGCCCATCACTAGTAGGGTGCTTTTGTTCATAAAACCGCTACCTTGCAAAATAGTTCAGCAATGCTTTACTGAGTTCTCTAAGTTTCTTGCAGCTCAAGGTTGAGCAGCTCATTTTTAGATTTTTATGACAGGGCAATCTGTGGTCACTGCGAAGAGAGAGCAAGTGAACAGAAAACTAAGCAGAAGTGTTTGGAGTGAAGTGTCCTGACAGTCTACTCAAGGATGAAGAGCTCCTGGTGCCTAAAACACTTGTCAGTATCAGAAGAATATAGAAGGAAGTGGACAATGCAAGGAAAAATCACTTCAAAGGGTAATCTCAGCATTTATATTTGTAGACTGGTATACCAGGGAATTATCTTCTTATTTTAATATGGCTGAATTAACCATTTAGCTCACACCTCCATTACAGGCAGACTCTTAAAAGGGTGGTTCGCCTTTACACTAACTTTTAGGAGGAAATTTAATAAACGGGATTTTTCGCCTCGTAAGGACACACTTCGAACAACTTAGTCAAACATTAATTCGTATCGAATACGCTTATTCATCAAAATGCAAAGTTACATCTCGATAGAAAAACGCTGGCAACATTTAGCTGAATTTGTCAGCGCAAGCATTTCTAAGCGAACTTTTGCTAGCGTTATTTTCCTCCTAGCGAAACCTCAGTAACACACTTATGCTTAGGTCAAATTAAATAAGGTGGGTACATATAGATCATACTGTATAGATGTCTTTATTAGAGATGTTGGTGAAATTGCTTGAAGTGGCCACTTATTGTCAAAAATGTCCAAGGAAGCAAAATAAAGACAAAAAAGATTGTCTATTGTCATAGACATGAGCCCACCCTAAAACAAATGCGGCATGACCTTCAATTTTCCTGCACCTCATTTTTTGGAGTAAATTTATTATTAAATACGGTAGAAATGTGTATGGGAGTTTGGTCAAAGTGGTTTTAAGAAATTAGTGAGAAATTTTTGGATTTTAGCAAATAACCCCCTAAAAGTTAAATGTGATCAAGCCCTTTCTTACTTAGCAAAGAATAAACTAGAGATCCACACAGTCTTAACGTAAACTTTTTTGGGTTAACATTTTTCCCCAGACATTTGAGGGCCAGGGAACATTCATTTTAGGGTGGGCTCATGTTTAGGGCATTATAAAATATGATCTCTTTTGCCTTTAGTCAGTTTCCTTGGACATTTTTAATAAAAAGTGGCCACTTCAAGCATTTACACCAACATCTCTAATAAAGACGTCCATACGACTTTAATGTACCCGCCCTATTCAAACTGACTAACAAAGTTTCACTAGGCAGAAGCGATCGCTAGCGTTATTTAGTTTTGAAACCCTTGCACTGCCGAAGTAACATTTGCGAAAAGTCGCCAGCGTTCGGCACACGGGACAATCCATTTGGATACATAAGGAAGCTTCATTAATAGTAGCAGTAAAGAATTATTTATCCGTTTAAGCCAAAGTTCAGCTTAGGGTATATTCCAGCAGATCATGTTTGCCTCTTTGGAGAAATAAAGGATGGTATGACAATTGAGGGGATGTCATTGTAGTGCACACTACGGCCTGAAAGAAAAAGCTCTGTAAGTACATACAGTACATTTTTCAATTTTATTGGAGAATAATGAAAATGTGTTTGTAATTGAATGTTAATGTTTGTAAATACCTTACAGTAAGCCTCCTGTACTGGATGTACAGGATGTCCCCCTATTATCCCCGATCAGACACATAAATGTACATGGATTTTTTGGGAATCATAATACCCCCCCCCCCCATAAATGACGGCCCAGTCATTGATTTGCTGCCAAATTTGTATTCATCCTACTTCACTGAAAACAATTTAATACATCAAATATATCCCAATATACCTTAGATATAAGGCACAGCTCGTAGTGGCTAAGTGTAGAATGGGGAGCAGTTGAAGTTAAAAGCCACCAAACTCACTGGAGTTTCTTTACATTGTCAGATTGTAAATTCTACAGGGCAGTGACCTTGTCTCTTTGACACATACAGGGGAATGTAATAAAAGTCGCAAAGAGCAAAACAATTCGCACCAATAAGACTAAAAATCCGCATCTCGCAAAGTAATATTGTTCCTTAAACTGTTATTGCATTGCGATTTTTAATTGCGCATTGCGGCTTTTAATTGCGCACTCATAAGAAGTGCTTGAAGGTATCGTAATCTTTTGGAGCAAACATAACGACTTTTTCAGTAAGAAGTTTTATTACATTGACTGCACATTGGCGCAAACTATAAAATTCGCAAACGGTCTTTCACTGTCGGAAGTGGTCGCTAAACAGTTTCCGGGCTCGCAAAAGCTATATTAAATTCGCACAAAGCAAAATTTGTTCGCGCAAAAGCATAACTTTTCGCATTGCGAATAGTTTTTCCGTTAGCGATTTTTATTACATTCCCCATTAAGGGGGTTATTTATCAGAATCCAAAAATTTCTCACTACTGTAATTTATTTAAACTACTTCAATCAAATCTGCACAGATTTCCCCTCTCTATTTATCAATACATTTTCAAGAAAATGTATTTTGTGCAAGAAAAGACTCAGGATGACTTCAGCATGAAGTACTTTTTTTTTTGGACATTTAACATCATGGGAGTTTAATAAATCACGAAAAAATCTAGTTTTTTTTTCTCTGAAAACAATTATTTTTCCCTTTAAAAGTACGACCAGAAAAAAACAGACTTTAATAAATAACCCCCTAAGATCTTAATCTTTATATATTTATTTGTATTTATTATTGTACTGTGAATATATTTGTATTCACTATTGTCATGACCCTCCGCTTGGGCTATTAATATATTGTTCCGCTGTACAGTACAGTGCTGCATACATAAGTAGCGCTATATAAAAAAATATATACTTACATAGTGTCCCTTGCAGTTGTCAGAATTTTAGCCTCCATGTGAGCAAGCTTACTTACCTCCCCATCATTGCCATGGGAATTGGGAAAGCGATTAATCACGCAGCATAAAGCCTTTACTCATATGCCTGGTTAAAAAAGCAAGACAGGCTTACAGAGTCTAGAAATTGCTTATATTTTACAATTACGCTGTCATAAAATTATCTTCTGGTTCATCAAGTGAAAAACATTTCAAGGATGTGTAATTTCATAATGTCTTTGTTCTGCTTACTAACTTTTCATACACTTGCTAGTTTGAGGGATAAAATTATATTTTTTCAATACATATGCCTGCATTCTGCATTTACAAACATTTCCAAATAATTCATTTGAATATTAGCAAACAGGCCGCATTGTGTTGTTTATAATGATCTGTTTCTTCTAAAAACTAATTTTATAGCCCAGTGTAGCTCATCATCTAACAAGTAGTATGCTTTAAACAGTAACTAATGCATTGGGCTCTCAGTGGTCCCTCCATCTGCTGTGCAGCTTTATTCATCCCACTGCTAGTCACTAGTCCCATTTTGCTTTGCCGAAAAATTTGCGAAATGGAGAAAAATTCACAAAACAAATTAAAGTCAATGGGCATCAAACTAATTTTTACACAAGTGACAATTTTTATATGTGGGACTATTTTGTTCAAATGCATTAAACTTGTTCGAATAATTTTGACAATTTTTATGCGCGTGACGAGCAATACATTTTTTTTGTCGCACCAAATTTTTGCCGCAGTATAGTGAAACCATTCGCTGCGAATCAATTCCTGGCGTATCAATTCCTGGAGAATAAATTTGCCCATCACTATTAGACACTAATACCTTTGGAACATTATGAGATTGTTTGCCCAGTCAAATTGCCACAATCAAATTCATCCAGGGAAGCTCAATTTCAACTTCTGGTTTGTAATTAGGGATAATGTCATGGTACCCCCGTCCCCCCAAAAAAACTTTCCTTTATTACCAATAGAATTGAACTAGGCTGAAAAGGAATCTCTCTCTCTCTCTCTCTCTCTCTCTCTCTCTCTCTCTCTCTCTCTCTCTCTCTCTCTCTCTCTCTCTCTCTCTCTCTCTCTCTCTCTCTCTCTCTCTCTCTCTCTCTCTCTCTAAAATGCTTAACAATACAAGCTGAGGTTTCAGGAAAAGGTAAAATCAACAGTTTTCCTTCCAATTTTCTTTCTGCCTCCCAATAGTGAGGGTTGTGTCACAGTTAATAAATAGCATGAATGCACGGCATGTGCCCATATGTGAGTACGTGCCTATGAATCTATACACAGACACAAGTACATATAATGAGATGCAGGATAAGCAGAATACTCCTTTTATGCATTTCGTACCTGCCCTGAAGTTCAGGACCAGATAAAGAGTAGGGAGGAGAAAAAGAAAAGATTGAGAGAGGGACACAAATGTAACATTATTACAGTACATAATAACTGACTGACACATCAGTATGTGGCCCTCAGCATTCTGGCTTGTTAGTGTAACTTCATTTCTGTGTACAGTGGTGTTCTTTTGTTTGGGCAATAGCAATTAAATATTCCTTTCTCCATTTTGATACTGGAATAAATTCTTCTCTCATTCTCCTCAAACCGGGGAAAAAATTGCATGCAGTTATTGTGTGAAAAGCTCCAATTCATTACTACTTGCGTCAAAAGGCTGCTTTGTCCATTCTGTCTCCTGTTCCAAATTGCAAAAATCGATGCAGGAGAACCTTGGAGCTCCCTCCACCACCAAAAGTGTTGATAGCTCCAGGGTTCAGCCTCCATCAATCTCTGCAGAGCACTTGCACTTAAAGAAGCACACATCATTTAGTTGGTAATTGGAGGTTACACCATACTGACTTGACAATTTTTCATTGCAATTGTATCGGATTTGCAATGAAGTGCAACCGCAAATGCCCATATTTTTATGCACCAGACATATTGCCCCTCACATTATATTGTTGGTAAAAAACAACTCATAGCAAACTATCCAACAGCAGTAGTATCTACTGGGCTACAGTCTAAAAAACAAACATCTGAATTTTTACAAGGAGAATACTAGGACTGGAGCAAATGATGTACAGGAATAAGATCTGTTGTCCAGAAAATGTTAAAATACATTTCCCATAGTGTCGTAATTAAGCACGTTTTAATTGATTTACTTTTTTTCTGTAGTAATGTGCTTGGTGTAAACCTGCAATGTTTTTATAGAATTATTAGTAGCCTTAAAGGTAATTACATAAGAAAAACTTTTTTTTAATGCATTGCCCCAAATGTTCAGGTGTGCTCCCAGCACCTAGGTTTTAAGATGCAGAGGTCATTAACGTAATATGTGTTTCAAAAACTTCATGCAGCGCCACACCATTTAAAAGAACTATAAGAAAATAATGGTAATACATATAGATAATTATTTGATTAAAATGAGGCTATGGGAGATATCCTTCCTGTAATTCGGAGCTTTCTGTATAGTGAGTTTCAGGATTAAGGATGCCATACCTGTATAGATAAAAATGGAGAAAAACGTTTAGACAGTAAAAGATGAAAGGTTTGTTATTCAGCAATCCCTGAACAACTATCCCCTACTCCCCTACCTTACCCAAACAATAATATGAGGGCTGTGAAGGTGAACCCTTTGGCCTGCAAATCTGTTGCATTTAAGTCTTGCACACTTTGATTAGACCTTTAGCCTAACCCAGTTATTACTACAATCACATATATTTACTCTCCATTGAAAGATTTACTTTGAGACTGTTACCCCAGATAGCCTTGCAAATACGCACACAATGCTTTTCAGTAAATTGCCTAAGCAATACAGGAATACAGTGCAATAGTTTGATGAGATAGATTATCATGTAGAGCTCAATATCTGATACAAGCCAAAAGCAACAATGAGATTAAATACAATGCCAACCACACTCAGGCATAGTTTAGTAACTCTTATATAAAGATAAGCACTTATTCTTCTTAAGCTCTTGATAAATGTCAGTGTCAAAACTGGACTTCTCCATGCACCCTTTTGTCTTTACTCCTCTACTGTTTCAATTTTCTCCTCTACTCTTTATACTATTGTTATCATATCTTCTCTCAGACTTAATGCCTTTGACATGTGATTTTCTTGCTTTACCTCTCTCCCTAACATTCTCCTCACAAAGTTTGCTCTTTTCCATTTGGTAACCCCTCTCCTTTGTCACTTTATATAATACTTTCTCTTACACCTTTTTGTTTCTTCTTACTTTCCCTTCTACACATTTCTCTTTCCTTTCCTAATCTGCCTCCAATGAGTTCCTGCTGTCCGTTTTTATTATGCTGCCCACTATTTTGTCTATTGTTCTCCCTACTCTTCTCCACTTTTTCCTTATCTTAATGTTCCTCCTAGCATTCATCATTGTATTATTTTGTCATTTGGTTTTCTTATCTCCTTATCTAATGTCGGTGCCAGGCCAAGCTGGGCAACATGGCTGGGCAAACAATCTTGGGGGCACATGTGTGGTGACAGCACGCGGGAGATTTGTGACGAGTGGATGTTGAGGGAATGAGGGCCTGACTAGGAGTACATACCTGTGTAGTGCCCCCCTGACAGTTGTGTCCTAGGCATGTGCCTCTTCTGCATGCTTCTATCCCTGCCCAGTTTCTCTTGCTTCTTTTCACTAAGAATGCCTATTTTACCCAAAGCTGATCATGTACACTTGGGGGATGCTGTACACTACCTATAATACCAGCTTCTGTTTAGCCAAATAAGTGACTCTCATTCATTCATCCTCCTGTACTATTCCATCCACTACAGCCACTATTCAAGATATTGTTGAGCTCTTCAAAAGCAAAATTGACCCTCAAAAACCTGATCATCATCTCAGTGACCTCTTGCCACCTCTCTCCCCCCCCCCAACACTCCTCTCATATGTCTTCCTTCTACCACGTGGCCAAAAAACTGACCCAGGCTGTACCTTGAACACGCTTCTAGTTCTCCACTCCAGTACCATGCTTGGTTTCCTTGCCTGCCTAAAGCTATCTCCCTGGTCTTCTCATATTAAGACCTGGCAGCACCCGATTAGTGGAGGGCTCCTCCCGAAGCCAAAGGTGGTTGCTAGAGGCGGAAGAGGGAGCCGTGACTGGGACCTTAGAGCCTAACATGCTTAGATTCTTCTGTAGCTTTTATCATCACCAGTCGCCATCTCTTCCCATCTCTTCCTGTAGTCTCAAAATTCTGTTATTTTAATGACATTGCCTTGTCCTGGTTTTCTTGTTACCTTTGAAAATGGCTTTTTCAGTATCCACAATGGAGGATCATCATCTCTTTTATGTTCATTTTCTATTGTTCATTTTCTATCTCCTACTTTTCTGTTCCTACACACTTTCCTCAGTTACTTTATCTATCCATCCATTCCTCCCCACAATTTCACCTCCCCACAAGCTTTCTGTGATAACTTAAAGTCTTTTAACCCATTTATGACTCATGAAATGCACTTTAAGATAAGAATAGCATATCAGTGAAAATAACATGTTTTCTAAATTTCAGTTATAGCTCTCCTTCATATCAGTATCGGAGAGTGTTAGATTATCCATTTAGTCTGCAAATGCTGTGGGAATCAGTATTGCTGGTTTTCATTTTTCATTCACGGGTTTCATTTCACAAAGTTGCCCATCTATAAATTAGAGGATCTTTTAAGGACTTCCATTTTGCTAAGGAAAGCATTGTGACTTTTATAGTGATGAAGATGGTTGAGTATCCTTAAAAACCTGAGTGAAACCTTAGAGATTTTCTTCTATCTGTCTTCTGAGGGAAGATGTCAACTAAAAAAAGCCACTGTCACAGTCTTGTCTAGCTACATAATCATTGTTCGTTATAAACTAATGTAAAGCACTATGTAACTTGTTGGCTCTACATAACTAAATAAATAAATGGTGATTATATATGTATATGCAAATACAAGAGATCTTCTGCACTCAAGTCATTATCAATATATTTAAGACACTGACACATTTTGTGCCTTAATCTACCAAAAATGCCTTACCCTTTAAAAAAAACATGGATTGTTTGTCCATATATTGCAATAATGTATATATATGTAAAAGCTGTTTATAGCTCCCACCCTTTCCAGCTATAGTTAGGTGATCCCAGTGGTTGCCAATAAAAGGGCAACCATGTTTTGGAGTTTTAACCTTGAAAGCAAGTAAGTTGCAGGCAAAACTTAGTCCCCGTGAACTTGCAATAAATGTACAAACAATCCCTGTTTTGTTGATAATCTATGCAAAAAAATAATATATTTATTATGTCTGTGCATACAAAGTAGGCAGTATGGTGTCTGTCAGATAAAGTGCTTTCATTATTTCTCTTGTGTGCAGAATGCATTTTCAGTGAGACAGTCTAAAATAGCAAAGAGAGACAAAATCATTAAAGATGCACACATAAATCACAGCAAAGAGAGTTCTTTATGAGACTTGAAATAAAGCTTTGGTTAAAAGAGTATTTTCATTTATTTGGAACAGATAAAGATGGAAGTTATTTTTAGAACTGAATCCTATAGTCATTTAGAGATCTTTATTTTGAGGATCCCAATAAAGCTTATCATCACAGAGTTTGTTCTTAACATGTCCCCAGATCATTCCAAGGAAAGGTTTAAGCTCTTATATGTATTCATAACGGTGAGCTGTCTATACATGGGAGATGTCAGGCAAGCAAAACATGAGGTAAATAGCATACAAGTTGAATAAAACAACTGGATTCCTATGACATGCATCATTCTCTTTAAGGGTAATATTATTACTATTAACATGTATTTATATAGTGCCAACATATAGCCTGACGCTGTAAAGTAAATGTGATTATACAACTAAATCACAGGAATTATATACATAGAACATATGGAGTTACATACCGTATATACTCGAGTATAAGCCGACCCGAGTATAAGCCGAGGTACCTAATTTTATCTACGAAAACTGGGAAAAATTATTGACTCTAGTATAAGCCTAGACACAACTACAGCCCTGTCTCCCAGCAGTGCACATTCCGCCAAAGCGACCCCCCCAGCGATCAACCGGACTTCTTTGCAAAGTTGATGGTGACAGAGAATTGCCAAACGGATTACTGTGTGCATTGTCCCACTGTCCCATTACCATGTGCAGAGGGTGCTGTGTGATATTGCCATCACTGTTAATCTTTCGTATAACCAACAGAGGGCACTGTGTGATATTGCAGTCACTGTTATTCTTTCATATAACCAACAGAGGGTGCTGTGTGATATTGCAGTCACTGTTATTCTTTCATATAACCAACAGAGGGTGCTGTGTGATATTGCAGTCACTGTTATTCTTTCATATAACCAACAGAGGGTGCTGTGTGATATTGCAGTCACTGTTATTCTTTCATATAACCAACAGAGGGTGCTGTGTGATATTGCAGTCACTGTTATTCTTTAATATAACCAACAGAGAGCGCTGTGTGATATTGCAGTCACTGTTATTCTTTCATATAACCAACAGGGGGTGCACTGTTATTCTTTCATATAACCAACAGAGGGAGTTGTGTGATATTGCAGTCACTGTTAATCTTTCATATAACCAACAGAGGGCGCACTGTTATTCTTTCATATAACCAACAGATGGGATGCATCATTTTGGATGCTGAAAAACTTGGCTTATACTCGAGTATATACGGTACATCACAATCAATACCGGTACAAAAGGTGAGGAAGGCCCTATGCAGAAAGAGCTTACACTCTAAAGGGAAGGAGGTAATACACAAGGTATGGGAGTGGGAAAGATCGAATTAAGTGGGTGAGAAATGTGGTACTGTATGTGGTGTTGTGTTTGGTAGTTAAGCAGAGTGAGGGTAGGCTTCTCTAAAGAATTGAGTTTTAAGAGATTTCTTGAAAGCAGAAAGGTTGGGAGAAAGTCGGACAGCCCGTGGGAGAGAGTTCCAGAGGAGGGGTGCAGCCCTTCAAAAGTCTTGAATGCGAGCATGTGAGGAGGTAAAGAGAGAAGAGTTGAGTAGCAGGTCAGTAGAGGAGCGTAGTAAGCGGTTGGATGAGTATATAGAGATGAGTTCAGAGATGTATGATGGGGCAGAGTTATGAAGTGCTTTGAATGTCAGGGTCATTAATTTGAATTTAATTCTGAGAGGTAGTGGAAGCCAGTGCAGGGATTGACAGAATGGCGTGGCAGAGGAGGAGCGGTTGCTGAGGTGTATGAGCCTCGCAGCAGTGTTCATTAAGGACTGGAGAGGTGACAGTCTCTGGAGGGGAAGGCCAATTAAAAGAGAGTTACAGTAGTCTAGACGTGATATGACGAGAGAGTGAATAAGAATTTTGGCAGCATCTTGGGTGATAAATGATCGTATTTTGGATATGTTCCTTAGGTGGAAGTGACATGATTTAATAAGTGACTTGATATGAGGAGTGAATGACAGGGCAGAATCTAGGATAACCCCAAGGCACCGGGCCTGGGGAGAGGGGGTGATAGTGGAATTGTTAGCTATGATAATAAAATTAAAGTATGCAGGCACACTCCAAAGCTAATTTAAGTGTAAATAAACTATAATGGATGGGTAAGATTCAATACTTAAAAATGAAGCGATGTGCAGTGATCAATCACAGAGTTTGCAGAAAAATTAGTTTTCTTCTGGTTTCAACTCCCTGCTACTCCCTCTGCCTGATGCTCTGCTCTTCTCACTCTACTCACATCTCACAGGTTTGGATTCCAATTTCATCTGACCTGACGACTATTTAAGTTCATTGGATAGTTTGGTTTAAATTTTTGTTATGTAACAATAGCTGAAAATTGGCTTCCAGAGGTTATGCACATTCTAATTTTGGTCTTTGACTTTTCTGCCTAAAATTTGGCTCCCAGTTTGTAATGTGATAAATAATGACATATATTAGCAGTGACACTTTTGTACCCTTTCATGTGGTCATAAAAATAGTGTCTTTCATCTACAAAGCCAATGTAGTGATGCAATGATGGAGAGCAGATTTAACAGCACTGGGACCTTGAGCTTATCAAACCTGAGGCATGAACTGAAAATGGCATCATCTGATCACAAAATCTCTTCTGAGGCTTTCATCTTGCTTCTGATGGCAGGAAAAAGGAGAAATTGTTAGAAAACTTAACTGAGGTATATTTTATTTATTCACTTATGGCGGGCTGGCATAGTTGACTTTCGGCTTTTTAAATATTTTCCATCAAAATTGAATTTACTTTTTTTCTATTATTGAAGACAGAGGATCTGGACTGATGAGGAAAGCAATTCTTATTATGTAAGAAAAAAATGAACAACTGACAAAACCACAGTTGCACTGCAGGCAAATTCAATTCCATATGCTATTTTAAGAAATTGAAGCATGCTATAGCATATCTGACACGGGGTCTTTCAACACTTTCTACTACCCTAAAGGAGGAAAATTCCTAGGATTAGAAACCTACCCAAACAGTATTAAAGTATTGCCTGTTACATTTACTATAAAATAGGGTATAATAGCATATTTCCTTCATTCAGACTATCATACAGAACAATTAAAAAAGCCAAATAAAGTAATATACCACCAGATTCTAGCAACTGGATGTAAGGTTAAGTTGCCGTTTCATGAAATGATTATGAAACCATGAGAAAATGCAAAAAATGGCAAAATTACAACAAAATTCATTGGATTCAATGGGAAGGCAAAATGACATTGCAGGTGAGGCAGTTTTAAAACTCTGAAACAACATTGTACATTGGTCCTTTCCAATTTGTTACCATTAGTTTTTTTTTGTAAGGGGTCCGTAGTGGCAAAATACCAGTTTGTAGTAGCGAAAGTATACTACGACAGTATATAAGCTCATGATATGGTCTGGCTATTAACCTAATGTCCCAGATTGGGCACTATTTATGATTGTAACAACTCACAAGACATGGAAGGAAACTCACATCAGGTTTCAATAATCATTGATTGAGCCCAAAGGCTTGAACAATCATAAATAGGGCCTGTAATCCAATGTCCCAACATAAAGTTCATAAAACTCAAATAGTTTTTATGAACATACATGCAAAAGCAAAAAGCAGCCTTAGTCTGTGTTAAATCCTGGACCTAAACATTAAAAACCTCAAGCCAGGAGCTCAACCCCATTCTATAATGCCAGAATATGAGAGTGTCAGATCATAATTAGAATGCATTTTTCAGCATTTATTTAAACAAAACATAAAGCATATCGCTCATTGCTAATATTGTGCATAAACTTTCAAACCAATGGTTTGTTAATTATAAGATAAATAAATACAATTCAAATATTTTCTGCTATTAATATTTCTTCTTTAGCTCTGCCCTTCCTTTTTGCCATATTAAATGGTCAAGATCATAAAGATTAGCTGCACTTGCCAACCATTTCAACATATAAGGCTTAATTCAACCTTTTAGACCTTATACTTGCAATCTAAGCTGCATTATCCCTATATTAGCAAAAAGGGCACGATTCTTATCCCCCACACCACCTCCGTACATGGCTCATTCTTTTACAGCCACTTGTCTTTCTCCCTTTGTATTAAATATGTAATACATTTGTACATTCAAAATAACAACTAATTACATTTCTGATCTAAAACTCCACTTGACCAACCTGCCCAGCCTGTTTACATGCATTTGATCAATTCCCCCTGCTCAAACCCTTGTCATGATCCGCTGCAGTCTCGTTTATGCATGTGCTGTTCTGAGACTATGCTGACAAAAGTTACATAGTTACATAGTTACATAGTTAAATTGGGTTGAAAAAAGACAAAGTCCATCAAGTTCAACCCCTCCAAATGAAAACCCAGCATCCATACATACACCCCTCCCTACTTTTAATTAAATTCTATATACCCATACTAACTATAGAGCTTAGTATCACAATAGCCTTTGATATTATGTCTGTCCAAAAAATCATCCAAGCCATTCTTAAAGGCATTAACTGAATCAGCCATCACAACATCACCCGGCAGTGCATTCCACAACCTCACTGTCCTGACTGTGAAGAACCCCCTACGTTGCTTCAAATGAAAGTTCTTTTCTTCTAGTCTAAACGGGTGGCCTCTGGTACGGTGATCCACTTTATGGGTAAATAGGTCCCCTGCTATTTGTCTATAATGTCCTCTAATGTACTTGTAAAGTGTAATCATATCCCCTCGCAAGCGCCTTTTTTCCAGAGAAAACAACCCCAACCTTGACAGTCTACCCTCATAATTTAAGTCTTCCGTCCCTCTAACCAATTTAGTTGCACGTCTCTGCACTCTCTCCAGCTCATTTATATCCCTCTTAAGGACTGGAGTCCAAAACTGCACTGCATATTCCAGATGAGGCCTTACCAGGGACCTATAAAGATGCATAATTATATTTTCATCCCTTGAGTTAATGCCCTTTTTTATGCAAGACAGAACTTTATTTGCTTTAGTAGCCACAGAATGACACTGCCCAGAATTAGACAACGTGTTATCTACAAAGACCCCTAGATCCTTCTCATTTAAGGAAACTCCCAACACACTGCCATTTAGTGTATAACTTGCATTTATATTATTTTTGCCAAAGTGCATAACCTTGCATTTATCAACATTGAACCTCATTTTCCAGTTTTCTGCCCAGTTTTCCAGTTTAGACAAATCACTCTGCAAGTTCTTCCTGATTTGCTCATGGACATGCCCAGGGGTCCCTTCTTGCTACTAATCCTCATATAGTTTTCAGGAACACGTAATCATCATTTATTTTTATAGCACCAAGTTACTCAGTGCATAACATGAATATTTTAACAGGGACTTTGCAAAAGAAACAATTACAATGAAGGACTGGAGGGCCCTGACCCCAAGAGGTTATATTCTAAAACTCTTTCCAGATCCAGTATTGGATCTATGCATCAGGGATACAGTAGTCAAGACTAGGATATGTTATCCCATTGATAAAAAAAATACCATTTCATAGCAATAAACTTGCCAATAAAACATTTAAATATAAGATAAAAGCAAACATACTGTATATTTTACAACATAAAACATTGTAATGTATATCAGTTTCTATGGCCAGCATTAGAATGCCTGTTTTGGTCATCTAGTCTGATATGACAGGAGACTGCAAGTGATGCACTGCAATTATGGGCTTACTTACTGCCTCAGCTAATTAAATTAACCTTTGCATAAAATCAACTGATTTAGAGACAGGAGACAATAATACAAACCATTTGAAACTTGCAAATGTGACCTATTGAATAGAATGTATTTTTAATCTTTAAAAATCTTTTAAAGAACAGGTATTGTCAGAAGAGGGCTAGATGCAGATCATTGATCACACTAGGTGGGAATAAACAAAAAAAAGTATATTAAGACAAAAAAAAGTATATTAAGACATTTTCCAAATTTTTTTTATTATATTAAATGTAATTTAAGGGTTTACATTTATTTTACAGAACTATTTTTACTTGAAAATATATATGAAGTCACAGAAATTTTTGTTACCAATTTACAGTTTCCCATCCCCCCAAAAAAGCAAAGATTGCTCAAATTCCCTTATTTTAATCTGGCGATTTTAACATTGCAAGAGCCATGTTCGCAGGTATTATACAAAAGTAATAATGAAAATGGAAAATGCACAACAATAAAGTGGCACAGAAAAATGTGTCAAATTATTTTTGCTGTTGATTGCACCAATGCACCACATACTGTTTACTGCAAATTGGGGAAACTGTGAAAATAGCAAATGATTAATAGCAGTCTGTTGATTATGTTTTTGTCTGTTGATAGACAGACAGATCAAATATGAAAAATAGTGTTTATTGAAGACCAAACAAAAATCTGGAAATGACAACAAGTAGTGCATACAGAGAACCTATGCACAAATATAATGCTTTCAAAACATGTTGTCATAGGAACACTCAAAACCCCTCAAAACACACTCAGTGGAAATGAAAATACAAAGTATGCTCGCAAGCAATAAGATACACTATTTAAGTAATTATTACATCACTCAAAAAAAGACAATAGACAAAGTAGTTTTGCTAACATTATGACCTATATTTAAGTTTTCATGCAGAATGTGTACAGCCCACTAGGGATGTAGCGAACTGTTCGCCGGCGAACTAGTTCGCGCGAACTTCGACTGTTCGCGTCCGCCGAATGTTCGCGAACGTCGCGCGACGTTCGCCAATTGGTGTTCGCGTTCGATTCGAAGTAAAATTTCGTTCGACCATTCGACCATTCGACCATTCGATCGCTAAAATCGAACGATTTCCATTCGTTCGAACGATTATAAGCATTCGATTGAATTAAAATCATTCGATCGAATAGCTTCGATCGTTCGATTCGAACGAAAATCCTTCGATCGTACGAATAAAATCCTTCGATCGTTCGATCGAACGATTTTATCGAGCGTTCGAAGTTCGCGAACTGTTCGCGAACTGTTCGCTTTTTTGCCGGTGTTCGCGAACGGCGTTCGCGAACACATTAACGGCAGTTCGCTACATCCCTACAGCCCACTAACCTCAATAGATTTTTGTCAAAGCTGTCATCCAAAGTCCTTGGTAGTCATATATTAAAGTCCAATTTTTTTGTCAAACTTTTTGTAGCGCTATAGTAAATTTAGTGGCACAATCTCTACTACGAGTTTACCCTAATATATAGTTGTTCTCTGGATGAGACCTTTCTCTCATGGTTTAAGCCCTCGCAGCAGTGTGGAGGAAGGTTGTGGTGTAACTGTAATAGAGAGATATGCACAATGATTGGGTGCCAGTCGTTCTTTGTGCTTTACCAGAGAACTTGGTTTATTCAACAGAATGATCCACATAGGAGTTCATAGAACTTAACAGGAACATAGAGCAACAGAGGATAGCATATAATCACAAGCACCAATGATCAGCTTAGTTAGCAACGCCCGGATCCTGCGGAATTAGTGTCATGCGAGCTGCCAGGGGGAGCCCTGAGGGGGTGCGGACCCTGGCCCAATTGCACCCCCTGCTCCCCTGGTAGTTACGCCACTGAGCTTAGTCCCTGCAGAGCAAGGGAACACACACAGCAACAAATGAAGGTACACCCAGCTTTTCAACCTTTTCCCTAATAGGAACCCAGGGGAATCTCTACATCCCTAAGTCTATGCACTTAGTCCCTACTCTGGGCAATCAGTAACCCAGGATCTTAATTCCACTCACACTCCTCATCAGAGCCTCAGGCTGCTCAACAAAATAACCTGTCTATCACTCCTAGGGGCAAATTCACTAAGCACCGAAAATGCGCTAGTTTCGCCAGGGCTGCGCAAATTCACGAAGATCCGAAGTTAGCACAGGTTATCGAATGCTTGTGAACTTGCGATTGCGATAATATGATAAGCAGTCCAAAGTTACGCTAGCGATGACTAATTAGCATACGCCGTGCAGTTAAAGTACAATGGACATGTATGCTGTAGCAACTACATTACACTACACAAGGCCAGGGAAAATTAATAAAATTAAATAGAGGTATTATATTGCCCTACACATGGGCCCACTGTATAGTTTAGGTGCCAAATGTAAGGGGGAAGGAGGGTAGCTCAAAAACATTTTTCTATCTTTTTCAGCCTGTCACCCAGTAAAAAGTAAAAACCGCCAGCGTTTTTTGGGACAATTATTTTTGAAGAAACTCCTATCTACTCTATTGCACTTCGCCTGGTCTGAGCTGGCGAAGTCAAGTCTGGCGCAAAAGGTAACGTTCAGTAAAATCCGCAAGTTAGTGAATTAGCATATTTAGGGTGTGTTAGGGTGCAAAGTAGCGCTAGAGTATGTCTACTTCGCTAGCGAATTTATGCCAGCACCCGTAAATCAGCGAAGTGGCAAAATGACGTCACGCTGGTGAATTTTCGCTAGCAATAACCACCTCGCCCTTTAGTAAATTTGCCCCCCTAGTGTGATCTATTACAGAGTATAGAGGATCCTTAACTAGGCCTGACCTACCCAGGTTCCACTCCCCATTCCCTATGTACCTGTTCAGGTAAGGGCTAAAGCAATGCATTGTATTATAGGACCCATTTAGGAGCCTTTAACACTAGGGGATTGCCTGCCAATATTAATAAGGGTAGCTAATTTATCAGACCCCTACATTTTAAACGGGAAAATACAATTTCTGGCAGAAAAACACAACTCCAATTTTTTCATAATTAATAAACCCCAATGGTGTTAAAAGTCCAAATAAAAAAGAACTCCATCTCAAACCTGTCAAATTCAGGACTGTATGAAGGAATTCTAAGGAGAACTAAAGCTTAACTTAAGAAGTAGGGCAGGCATGTTCATTATTGTACATAATTGTACATTATGTTTTGGGCTTCTATTACATTTAGCATCAGAATGTAATAAATAGCCCTGCAGAATTGCCTTATATGACAGGCAAACCTATTTTTCTGCTTTATGATTTGTGATGACCCCAAGCTTAGCTTCTCAACAGCTGCTCATAGCCTGAAGGACCTGTGTGAACCATTCAAAGAGACTTTTGGAGTGAGTATCCTGTTTAAAGGAATGGAACCCTAAAGAAGCACTTGAAGTGTCAGGTATTGCTGGGATTTGAGCCAGGGACCTTTGGGTTTCTGGCTCAATGCCTTGGCCATTTGGCCAGGTGAGCAGCCTGTAGGGTTGCTTGCTATATGTTACATGGCCTCTGCAGCCCCAGCCCAGCTGCAGCCTGATTGGCCTCTGCAGCCCCAGCCCAGCTGCAGCCTGATTGGCCTCTGCAGCCCCAGCCCAGCTACCGCCTGATTAGTTATAGTCAGCCAATCAGGGCTGACTCTGCCCTATTTAAGGTCAGCCATCCAAGCACACCTTGCCAGAGGATTGTTTCCCAAACTAGCAGTGTGGCATTGTCCCTAGCTAAGGGTTTCAGGCCTTGCCTTGTCTTGTCTGAACTCTTCCCTGTCTTGTCCTGCCTGGCTCTGAACATTGTCTTGTCTTGTTCTGCTTTACCTTCCCTTTCTAGTTCTGCTCCGGTCCAGCTTTAAACTTTGATCTCTCCTTGCTTTAACCTTGTCTTGACTGCTCTGCCCAGCTTTCCTTGCTATTCTGGATCTTGCTCTGTTCCTCAATCCAAACCTGATCTTGCCTGTACTTTATTCTACCTTGACATAACCTCAGCCTTGCCTGTTCCTGATTTCTGCTTCCTGTTCCACCTTCTACCTAGCCCTGACTTCACCTTGTACTGACCTTGTCTCGCCTGTTCCTGATTCTTCCTTTCTGACCCTGCCTTGTACCTTGTACCCCCTCATCTCGCTCTGCATCTTGCCCTGCTTGCTCCAGTCCTCTCTTGCTATCCTGCTCCAGTCCTCTCTTGCTATCTGCTCCAGTCCTCTCTTGCTATATTCTCCTGCTATCCTGATTTCCAATCCTCTCCTGCTATCCTGCTCTAGTCTCCTTCTGCACTCTATCCCCAGTTTGATCTGATCTACGCCTGCACCGTCCTGTCCCATCCAGTCTGTTCCTGTCCTGAGTCATCGCCCTCTTCTTCCTGCCTAGTCCAGTGCTGATCTTCGCCCTCTCTGCCCTGTTCTGCTCTGCACCTGATCCAGTCTGACTCTTCACCCTCATCAACCTGTTCCTGCCTTCCCTTTATGGGTTTCCTAGGCACATACAGCTCCTGCCTCAAGGACTCTCCCTTTCTCTATCAGTCTCCACAGTGCCCCAAACCTAATCATTGACATGAAGATACAGAGACTGTGTTGTGGAAAGACATTAAAGGAAAACTATACCCAAAAATGAATACTTGAGCAACAGTTTATACCATATTAAGTGGCATATTAAAGAATCTTATAAACCGGAATATATATTTAAATAAATATTACTCTTTTACATCTCTTGCCTTGAAACACCATTTCGTGATGGACTTGTTGTTGCTTCAGAAATCACCTGACCAGAAATACTACAACTTTAACTGTAACAGGAAGAAGTGTGGAAGCAAAAGACAGAACTCTGTGTGTTAATTGGCTCATGTGACCCAACAAGTATAGTTTGTTTGGTATGTTTGTGTGCACTGTGAATCATACGATCCCAGGGGGTGGCCCTTATTTTTTAAAATGGCAATTTTCTATTTATTATTACCCAATGGCAAATACTTCAAAAAAATATATATTATTATGCAAGTTTTATGCAATATCTTTTTATAGAGACCTACATTGTGTGAGGGGTATAGTTTTCCTTTAAAGGATTATTAGCGCAAGCCAGTTAGTCCGGCTCAATTGCCACTTGGTAGGAGTGCTGTTTGTACTAGTTTCCCATTTAATTCAGGTAAAAAGTTATTCAGTTCACTAAATACTGTGTGTTTTATTACTGGTTTTCTAGTGGGCCACCCATAGGTGCATTCCCGGATTCTGCTAGGTGGAGGCACTGCGCTATTAAGTACCAGGTACCCAGTCTCTCCTGATACCACTGCGTATCGGCTCAAGTCTGTCCCATACCAACAGGTAAGTGCCACACATAGTGTGTAACACAGACAAAGGGGTGTTGAAAGGGTTACAGCAGATAAATCAATTTCATCTTACATGACAGCATAGAAACCAATGCATTTTGCAGAACTGATTGTTCATCCCTACAGCATCAACTTTAATGATGGATATAGCCTCAAGTTCTGCCAATGTTGCAATGATTTCCACTTTTCCATTTTTGATAAAGCACAGCCCAGAGAACACTAAGCATACACAGTGTCACTCATGTTTAAAAATAGCCAAACAGGAACAGGACATGGGGAGCTGCTGAGGACAACTTTGATTACTAATAATTGTGGTTATATGGCTACTTATCCCCTGGTACAATATGCCCTGTATGGTGCTATATTTAAAATGTTTTTAAACTTTTTTAAAATTTCCACTAAAGACAATGATGCGCCCCCAACTGCCATGTTCACATGCAGATGACTTATGACATTTGACTCAGCTGGAACTAGGGGTAGGCAGAAGAGGCACCTGCCTAGGGGGCAATGATAAGGGGCATTGGGCAGGTACCTCTTAAATTGTCTTCTGCTTACCCCCAGTCTGTTTTTGAAGCCCTTTTTGGTTCCCCCCTCCATACCGCCACTCTCCCCCCTTCCCCTCCCCTGTGTCGCTCTTCCACCCTCCGTAGCTTCCCCCCTTCTTTCCATCTATTGCTATCACCTCTTTCTTTTCTCTCCCCATCCTGCTGACCTGTGCATGCACAAGTTGCGTTCCATCTGGGACTCACACGGGGGGGCAAGGTGGAGGAGCGGGGTAGCTGGATTGCCTAGGGTGCCCGGCCGGCTTGGCCTGGCCCTGGCTCAACATGAAATATTAGGAACATCATATTCTTCAATGGTAAAAGGAAAGCGTTTTAGACAACTTACTAATGTCCAATAGTGCATGGAGTAAGTACTGTCAAGTTTTTCAAGGCTGTGATTGTGATTAACGACGAGCAAAATATTTTGACAAATTTCGATGTGAAAACGATGCCCATAGGTGAAAAAATGTTGCACGTCAAAAAAAAATGTTGATGCTTATAGACCGATGCATTTGTCAGATTCACCAATCACTAGTTGTGATGAAACAATGAATGTGTTAGCCTAGAAGAGCTTTCCTTAATAAAAGAGTTTTCTATTTAAACCATGACAACAACTTTCTGGCTGAGTTAAACACATGCTTGAATAATTTTTTTGCCTACCTACTACTATGTAGGTTTGGTATTTTAGCACCTATTTGCTAGAGTCTTGTTTACCCTAGCAACTAGGCAATGGTTTGAATGAGAGATAGGAATATGAATAGAAAGATAGAAAGATGAAGAATAAAAAGTTATGATAAAATCGTAGACTCACAGAGCAATCGTTTTTTGCCTGCAAGGGTCAGTGACCCCCATTTAAAATGTGAATAAAGAGCTAGTGGAAGGCAAATGATTAAGTAAACAGTGAAAATCAATTACAGAGTTGCTAGGAATAGGGCATTCTGTGACATACTAAAAGTTAACTTAAAGGTTAAGCACTGGATGTATGCACAGAGTAAATGCTGAGCTCAAGTATATGCAACAAATGTATTCAATAACTTTCCTCTCTTATTGTGCTTAGGACGCACACCCGATTAAATACACTATAGCTACAAGATTGTAACATATTAAAATTATTTGATCTGAGTGGGGGAGTAAAATGAGAAAGCATGATACCAGTAACAAATTATATCATGAAATGAACCATTACCATAAAACGGAATCAGTATGACGAGAGGGTCTTCATTATGGGATGCAACTCTTAAGTCAAACTTCGGCAAATTATATCATGACACACTACAATAATAGAAAGATTTACCAGTGCCTAATAAAGTCTTCAGACCACTTTGTTAAAATGTTAACAATTTAAATGGCTGAACTTTGATGATACCGTAGTAATGAAATTATGTTCCATTCAAAGAATCAGCCTTTGGCTGTCTCTCTTTGTATTTTTCTCGTTAATCTTATATAAAGCAATGAATCAAACAAGCAATACAAAAAGGATCCCAGTGTAACAATAAGGGGCCGATTCACGAAGGGTCAAATATCGAGGGTTAATTAACCCTCAATATTCGACTGGGAACTAAAATCGTACGACTTCGAATATCGAAGTCGAACGATTTTGCGCAAATCCTGCGATCGAACGATTCGAAGGATTTTAATCCAACGATCGAACGAAAATCCTTCGATCAAATCACAGGCAAGCCTATGGGGACCTTCCCCATAGGCTAACATTGACTTCGGTAGCTTTTAGCTGCCGAAGTAGGGGGTCGAAGTTTTTTTTAAAGGGACAGTACTTCGACTATCGAATGGTCGAATAGTCGAACGATTTTTACTTCTAATCGTTCGAATCGTTCGAATTCGATCGAATTCGATCGAATTTAACCAATTCGATGGTCGAAGTACCCAAAAAATACTTCGAAATTCGAATTTTTTTTTATTCGAATCCTTCACCCGAAATTCGTGAATCGGCCCCTAATAGTGCAGAGAATAATAGCAGTGTTCAGTGCAGCAGAATATGTTGTAAATAAAACATAATGCATAATAATAATGACACAGATGTACAGGCAGAACATTATAATATGAAAGTAGTTGAAGATTAAACAATTCCTGAAGATGTCATTTCTATAAAATGCTTTTCTTTAAGCCCAATAGATCAGAGCAGAAATTGTCAAAAATAAATTTAAGTTAGTATTCTCAATTAGTATGTTCTGAAAGATTTTTTTTTTAAAATTCTTTATTGAAAGGTTATTTTAGTCCATGAGATGGATCTTTACTGCTTGTACTCTCAGAAATGAGTACCCATGGTTGATATACAATGTACAGTATTACAGAAGCAATCACCACCTCCCAAAAGCCACCGAATGATGAGCACAAATGTATGCATCTACTGTCAACCATACCTTATTGTGTCAACTGCAGACATGATGTCAGGAACTCCCTGGTTTCAAACAAGGGTCCAATTAGGAGGGTATTTAAGCCTGCCTCCCTCATACCCTGGTGCTGGATCATTGGTCAATCTGCCTTGTCCCAGCCTTGTGTTCCTGTGTTGTTCCTAAGTTCCTGTTCCAGAGGTCCTGTTCTGTCCTGTAAGTCATATTCCTGCCCTGCTTTTGTTCCTTCTCACCTGACTTTCCTGTTTTGACCTTGACCTCTTATCCAATTCTGCATGGTCTCTGCTTTCTGCCGTTTTTCTGGATTTGTATGCAGCCCACCTTCAATTATCAGCCTGTCTTAAGGACTTGCTGCGCACATTAGTTATTGACGGCACCAGTAAGTGATTTATTTTCTTAAAATTCCTTTATTAGGACATGGGCTCTGACCCCAAACACTTGGCGATGTTTCAGACTATTCTCGGTCTTTTCTCAAGTCTCAAGTTTGTCTTCAGGACTTGCTGTGCTACACTTTTCTGCGGAGATCTGTGTGTTTTTCTTTTAGGGTATATGATAAGTGTGGTAGTGGTTATACAGAACATTGGCTTCTTGAAAACCAGTTTAACCAGCATGCCTAACACATGAAAATTGTTTGTGCATTTGACTTAGGTTCATGAGGCTGACAGTGACACCATTATAATTATCGCCCAAGGTGGAGTAGCCAGTTAACAGGTGAATTCTACAGGAACACATTGCATATAATGGTAGCGATGAGTCCCATTGCACAAACCTCTAGACATCTGACATACTGGGATGATGTCTTGTTACAGAATGCTCACAGAATAATCAACCCACATAAAAGCTGGCATAGTGAGGAGTGCAGATGAGTTCCATGTCAGGTCTCTTGTAAAGGTATACAAATAAGCAAAGAAGTAGTACTCTTCTGTAGAGGTTTTTAGAGTTTTGGATTCAAATTCTATCTTCTTCTAAAATGTGATCATGCCTCTTAAACACATAACAAACCATGCATAACTATTACCCTGCTGAAGTTCCATAAATCAACAAAATTGCAAATATGCACCCAAATAGGATGCAAACAGAAAGACTAATATTACTGGGTAATTGTGATAAAATACATGCAAATATTCTTGCTTTGCAATCAGTAAATTAGGTCAAAGTCATTTTCATTAATGTTGTGATGTAAGAGAAGAAAGCCTAAAATGAAGTTATTTAAAGGCACAACTTCAGTCAACATTGAGATCACAGTGGTTTACTCTCAGTGTAACAAATTTCTCAATGATAGTCCAAGGGATAACATTAAGGGGGTTTATTTATTAAGCTCCAAGTTTTTCTAGTCTGACTTTTAAAGGGGAAAATACAATTTTTACAGAGAAAAAAAACTAAATCTTTTCAGGATTGATTTAAGTCTGATAGTGTTAAAAGTCCAAATAAAAAAGTACTCCAACTCAGACCTGCTGAAAACATGTAAAAGTCAATGGCAGATGTTTCTGAAACAATCATAGCTTTCGGGCAATTTTACAAAAAAAACATAGGCTTGAAAGCAAAATCAGAAAAAAACGTAGGATTCAGATTTTATTGTGACTTTTTATGCACAAGAAAAATGTGTGTGAATGTATAAATGTGGGGAAAAATTTCTGTGGATTTGGTCGGGGAAAATAGAGAGAATTTTTCGAATTTTGATAAATAACCCCCTAGGAGCCACCTGCCTCTAGCTTTACCTCTTTCAACTGGTCCATTATTCCGAGTTCACTTAGGATCAAGTTATCTTAAGGCACAATCTTTTTACTTCTCCAGCCTCAAGCTTTTCATAAGTATCTATCACTCTCTTGGAGTCTAAAGAGAAGAATCACACAATCACTACCCCTGAACCTAAGAGAACATAACCCATCCCAGGACATAGGCAATTCTTCCTTAGCACAGCAGTTTATTCCTTTACATCCTCTACAATTTTATTAAATAATATTCTGTATTTTCAACTTTTGAACAAACCGGCTTCATGATCAGTGACTGCTGTTAAAATAGCCTATGGGGCCCACTGGATCTTAGTAAGGGCTATTCTGCAATAAATTCTTTTTCTAATGTGAAAAGGTAAGAAACATTTCTCAAAAGAAAGTAAACCATGGCAATTAATCAGCGTCACAAAGACAACCTTCAATATTTCAAAAAGATACATAAATATATAAAATGTACTGTAATTAAACAGCAGATTGGTTTAGTGAGAAGTGATGAATGTTTTTTCAATGCACATTGGAGTCAATACGTGTTTTTTCCCAGGATTTTTTTTTTTTGCATAAAATACATTACCTTATGTTTATAAAACAGTATGTACAGTAAAGAATTATTAGCCTGCAATACAAGTGTGGACAGATTTTCTTTTCCCAGTACTAAGTCCTTTACTAAATGAAGCAAAGGTTATCATGAATTTGAAATACCATAATCTTTTTTTTACTCTGATTCTTTTGCCTTTGATAAGGTTGCCTATTACTAGCTAGCACAGTGCAGCCAGCACAGACTGTCATCAGGAACAACTGAAGCAGGCATGTTTACACAATAAAAACATGTATTAGTCTATGCAATGGTAACTTTACATATGATTATGGCTATCATCTATAATAGTTATGATTTCAGCTGAACCATGTTCCACTTTCCCCTATAATGAAATTCCATCTACAGTTTTACTTCAAAGTCTGGACAAGGATCATCCTTATAATAGCCAACCAAGCCCTTGTATACGTGATTGCCCTTTAGTCT
The DNA here is from genome assembly GCA_038501925.1 of Xenopus petersii. NCBI lineage: Eukaryota > Metazoa > Chordata > Amphibia > Anura > Pipidae > Xenopus > Xenopus petersii. The sequence goes on along the minus strand of CM076679.1, from coordinate 92,352,419 downwards.
ATGTACTGCTTCCTTTGGAAAGTTTATACTTCTCTCCCAATATTTAAGATCTTTGGCTTTGCTGTAGACTTCCCATCAAAGTAACCGAAAGGTAATCTTAAAGTGGACCTGTCACCCAGACACAAACATCTGTATAATGTAGGGATGCACCGAATCCACTATTTTGGATTCGGCCGAACCCCCGAATCCTTCGTGAAAGATTCGGCCGAATACCGAACCAAATCCGAACCCTAATTTGCATATGTTAATTAGGGGTGGGAAGGGGAAAACATTTTTTACTTCCTTGTTTTCTGACAAAAAGTCGCTTGTTTTCCCTCCCGGCCTTAATTTGCATATGCAAATTAGGATTCGGATTCGGTTCTGCTGGGCAGAAGGATTCAGCTGAATCCAAATCCTGCTGAAAAAGGCCGAATCCTGGCCGAATCCCGAACCGAATCCTGGATATAGTATAATGAAAGTCCTTTTCACATCAAAAATGAAATCAAATTTCTATTTTTTATTAAAGCGTTCATAACTGTTGTAAACTCATTTAAAAATATCAGCTGTTAATCAAATATTGTCTGCCCCTCCTCTATGCCTCATTCTGGTGCACAAACAAGATTCTGAGATGATGCAAGACTTGCCTTAATAACAGTGTCCACAAATTGGCTCCTGCCTGCTTGCTGTAATTATGAATTCCCAGACTTGAGGAGACAAGATTCAAATAATTTATATAGTATAACTAAAGTTATGTTTGCTTGAGTAATGTGATAAATAAGATTTTGAATAATATTTTTGGGTGACGGGTCCCCATTAATCCTTTCCCCTCCTGCTAGTCAGCGACATGTTTGCAAAATCCTGGTATTAACATTTATTAAGCAACTTGTCTGCCACAGCCTACCCACCTACTTCATTTAAAATCAATTAAAAATAATAATCTTGACATTCAAAAGAAAAATTTCCACCCTTAAATTAAAGTTTAGCATGTTATAGATGTACCTTTTCTAAGCAACATTTCATTTTGTCACCATTATTTATTTTTTGCATAACCCTCGATATTTGACTGGGAATTAAAATCCTTCGACTTCGAAGTCGAAGGATTTTAGCGCAAATAGTGCGATGGAACGATCGAAGGGTTATTCCTTCGATCGAACGATAAAATCCTTCGAATCTAAATATTCTTTTCAATCAAAAAAACTTAGGAAAGCCTATGGGGACCTTCCCCATAGGCTAACATTGAGTTCGGTAGCTTTTAGATGGCAAACTAGAGGGTCGAAGTTATTTCTTAAAGAGACAGTACTTCGACTATCGAATGGTCGAATAGTTGAACGATTTTTAGTTCGAATAGTTCGATTCGAAGTCGTAGTCGAAGGTCGAAGTAGCCCATTTGATGGTCGAAGTAGCCCAAAAAACACTTTGAAATTCAAAGTTTTTTTACTTCGAATCCTTCACTCGAAGTTAGTCAATCGGCCCCTAAATGTATTGCTATTCCAATGTTAAACTACTGCGGGCAAAGTGGCCGTCAATAGCAAAAATTCGCCAGAAATCCCATCCACAGGAACATCGCCAATTTAGTAACAGGTGTAGAGGACAATTCGATATTGAAAGAGACCGCCCCTAGCGTGATTTCGCCAGGTGGATTTTCAGGCAAACGATTGTTACTTCGAAAATTCACTAAAGTACGAATTGTAATGAGCATTACCTCTTTCGCCAGAGTTTTCTTCACCAGCTTAGACCTGAGAACTGATAAAAATGAAGCTACATCCTCCTCAATCTTATGTCAGTGACATCATATCTTGTATGCCGAAAAGTCAGAAAAGTTCTAAATAACGCTGGCATTAAAGTGGGATTTCCTTCAAAAGTTCTAACTATTGAAGATTTTTGTGTTAACATTTTTTCCAACCATTTGAGGGACATGCCACATTTGTTTTTGGGTGGGCTCATGTCTAGGGCATTAGAGGATCTCTTTTGTCTTTATTATGTTTCCTTGGACATTTATAATAATAAGTAGCCACTTCAAGCTTTTGCACCAACATCTCTACTAAAGACGTCTATACAACCTATATCTACCCGTCCTATTCAAATTGACCTAAGCATAAGAGTACTTACAAAGTTTCACTAGGCAGAAATGAACATTAGTGAAAGTTTGATATGAAATGCTTGCACTGCTAACGAAACTTTGCCAGCGCTTGGCTGCCGAGACGCAACTTCGCATTTTAGTTAATTAGCGTAGTGGTAGAGAATTTGTACCTGGTGAAGTGGCGCGAAGTGTGGCAAAGCCTTTGCAGGCAAAGATTTGCCCTTTAGTGAATTTGCCCCCTTGTCTCACTGATGTCTACATAACACCAAAAACTAATTGTAAACCGAATTAGCCCTTTAACTGTAAAGTATTATGACGTAAGTAACACCTATTATTTACTTTAAGCCACTCTGTTGAATGGAACCTCCATCTGTTGGTTTTATATTTAAGAAGTCAATTTAAGAAGTCAATCTTAATCTTAAGGTTTTATATTTAAGAAGTCAATCTTGATGGCATCTTTAAGAAATGGATGACTAACATTTAAAATATTGCATAATTATATTTTTGAGAGCAAGACAGTCACTGTTTTGTATGAATAAAAATATACAAGGATGAACAAGTACATCTTCATTTAAGTACAATTAACTCTGAATATTTTCAGGAAAATAATCTTCTATAATGGGTAGGGGGGGGAAGAAAAAGCCATAAATGTTCTGATCACTAGAGATGGAATACTTACAATCTATGAAAAGCATTTTTAGGAGATGTTAATGTAGGATAATGGTAGAGAATGCAGTAATTTGTTCATCTAGGTTTGTATCCCTGTTGTTGCTACAGCAGGTGAGAAATAGCTACATTTTTCAGAACGCGAAATGTTTTGAAAGATTTGTATTCCACAGCATGCAAGAATTTAATTATTTATTCGCACCAGCCCCTCCCGCCCTCTAGCAGAAAGAAGTCAGATTGTCTCTTACATTTTAATGGAAAATTATCTGCTTGAAGGGGTTTACCCAAGAACCATTCAAATCGCTTGTTCTAAAGACTTGTCAGGATATTTCCCACCCTACATGCAGACATTTCCCCTTTTCCTGTACACATAAAACAACTCATTACACAAATTTATTTCGGTGACATTCTATACATCAAAGTATACTTCTGTCTAAAATGCTCCTTATTACTCTCTTCAGTGGTCTATGTAACCTATTCATGTACCTATATCTCTCACCATAATTCCACTTATTGCATCATAAAGCTATATGTTTGGGATAATCTTTTTTGCTGGTATATTAACTTCAGATTCTGCTCCATACAACTCATCTTTCTTGAGTATTAAATGCAATTCTGCATTCATTTTACCTCGTCCTGGTCTTTTTCCCCCCAACTCTTATACCATATTCTATGCTACAAGTTTAAGGGACAAACAAAACGTAAATGAACATACCAAAAAATAGTCTGATATCTGCAAGGTATAAGCAAAGTTCACTCTGGAGAGCCAGATTGGATTTAGTGTACTTTATTCAAACACAACATGTTTCGGACAGACATGTCCTTCATCAGGTGCTAATCATGTCCTTCATCATTAGCACCTGATGAAGGACATGTCTGTCCGAAACATGTTGTGTTTGAATAAAGTACACTGAATCCAATTTGGCTCTCCAGAGTGAACTTTGCTTATACCTTGGATATTGTGTGGCTTGGACGGTGCCACTGACTCTGTTTGATAGAGCCTTGATGCCTTTGGAGTGAGGGACCACCCGACAAACAATAGAATTACTTCTGATATCTGCAATATGTTTTCCATAAAGTGAAATTCCTGTTTTTATTGTATTTTTCCTTATTTTGACCCAATGTTACTATTATTACTTTTATGATTGGAGTTTAATTCAACAATATATCCAGCATGGGAAATAACCTACAAATATATATATTTGAACAAAGGCTTGTTTACTTATGGGGTTATTTATCAAAATCCGAAATTTTCTCACTATTTTCTGAAAACTACTCCGGCCAAATCCGCACTGACTTCCCCTCCTATTTATCAATACATTTTCATGAAAATTTCTTGTTCAGGAAAAGACTCGATAAAATCATGAAAAATCTCCTAATTATAATTGTAATCATTTTTAAAGACTTGGCACTGAAAACTGCAACTTTTTCGGATTTGATGCCCGAAGCTTGCAACTTTTATGGATTTGATGCCCAAAACGTCGAAATTTTCAGATTAATGAACGTCACCCATCTTCAAAATGTCAACAGGACATCTGCCTTTGACTTCTGCATGAACTTGGCAGGTGTGATTTGGGGTACTTTTTTATTTGGACTTTTAAAGGATCAGTAACATCAATTTTTTTTATTAATGAAAATAATCACAAAGAAATGGTAAACTCTTAAATCGCTAAGTCTTTATTGAGAAATAACTTACCGAAACTCTGCTTATGCTCCTCTTCAGAAAAGGCGTCAGAGCGATGATCCATCATGCGGTGCTCTATTTCTTCTCCTTGGCTATCTCCTGTAAGGAAAGCAGGGAGGAGAAATTGAGCGCCGTACGATGGAACGCTGGATCGCCTTTTCTGAAGAGGAGCACAAGCGGAGTTTCAGTAAGTTATTTCTTAATAAAGATTTAGCAATTTAAAAGTTTAATATGTCTTTGTGGATTTTTTTCATTCTACACTAATGCATTTTTTAATAAAAAAATTGATGTTACTGGTCCTTTAACACCATTAGAGTTTGAAAAATTCAAGGTCTTTTGTGTTTTTCCTATTTAAAGGTCAGACCAGAAAAAATTTGACTTCAATAAATAAACCACTTAGATTTGTAAATTTGGAGGACATTTGCATGTCTCTGCCCATGATTCCTTGAGTGAGAGTTAATGCCTCTTATTTTGGGGTTTTAAGGCAGTGCTATGCATGTTGCATAAAACATGTGAATACCTTCAGATTTCAGAAGGCTTTACACTGTTAGGCCTATTTATTATACTGTGTACTGTGGATTTTTTCACATAAAATGTGGTGTAAAATAAATGTAAATTGTACAAAGGTGTGTGCTTTATTTTACACTACCCCAACATTACATTTGCTGCCATTATTTACCACTCCAGACCGCAAGTCATCCATTAAAGTCAATAGGAAAAATTCAAGTTCTGAAAGTTCTGGCAGAGCCACTCTGAAAACAAAGGCGTTAAAAATCGTGATGGATTAATACTATATTTTTCCATATTATTTTCAAGCATCTGCTTACTTTTATGCAGGATTTTTACACATACTGTAAGAATGCGGTAACTGAAAAGCCATGTGCTGCTACATAAGAATGCTGTTTTTTTGCCTGGTGATGTATGGTATATTTGGTCACTTCCCCAAATACATTCAGATGTTCGCACAGGATCCAGTTGCTGTTTCAAGTTTCCGACCAACAACTCAAATATCACTTTGCCTGGGGAGAATTTGACACAAGAGTAAATTCTGAGAGACCCCCTTGTACAGGTCTACACAACTACAACTATAAGTTCAGTGATCAGTGACATGAGGACTTTAATAGCATGTCTCCTTTTGTCCTTGATTTGCTTTTCAGCTAATCTCTTTGTTATAGTAATTAAAGTAAACAGTAAATTAAATCGAACTTACTGCCCTTGCTTTTAGCTGTTCATTTATATGAGAACAAAGCAAATCATGAGCAACTATGATTTCATTTGTTACAAATTGTTTGGTAATGATCAGTATATTTCTGCTGCTACAGGAAATGCTTTCATCTCACAAACTAATGAATAGGAGGCTAAAGATGCCACCAACAGTCAAATGAAATGCTCCTTCTTTATTATTGGTGGTTTGGGGAAAATAATGACTTTTATTATATTCTCTCAAAGAGCACGCTTCCATTTTATGATCAGTAAACGTGGCACTCGACAGGATCTTTGTCATGATACTTTTCGTAAAAAGTAGGAGTCATATAAAAGTAAATAAGAGGGATCAGTTATGAGGAAGGTGTGCAAACTCAAGAAACCCCATAAAAACATTATGAGGGTAATTTACAAAGATCCTGTGCAACAGTGCAAGAGCATTAACGGGCATACAAGTGCTTATAGCCCTTAGCCACTTGGGATGAATACCTGCTAAAGTTCATATGATTGCACATCTTATTATATGCTACTCTACATATTTGCATTCAGACTTTTCGATAGGTGCTTCCATATTGCTAGAATTTTGGTTTAGGGCAAATAAATAAAAGGGTCACTTAACCCTAACAACATCTTGCTAAACTGTGCAGGGGAATACATGTACCAATAAACCTTTAGCATCTGTATCTCTTTGTAGAATCTATAAGCAAAGTTAGGCACTGTTCTCACTCCTCCTATTCCTGGATTTCCTCAGTACTGGATATTTTTTGTCTGGCAATAATGCTTTGACATAACCCATGCTACTTGCTTCTTGTAAGTATATAGAGCATTAGAGAATTTGCATATATGCAGTTCTGCATTCCCCAACTGGATAGTCCCATGTTAAAAATATGGGCACACACTGAATTTACAATCTATAGCACATTCACAAACTGGGTCTGGATATGTCAGAGGACAGTTGTTAACCTGCATGAATGTTTTTGGAGTATAAAAAGAAATGTAAAGGGTCATTGACAATGCACCACACAGTACACAGTAATTTTTTCAGCATTTTGAGCAACTACTGCCAGAACTTACTTACAGAGGTCTGAAGCTGTGTAAAATTATGTTTTAAAATCTGGTGTTTGCACAGTGCAGAATAAAACACACCTTGATAATTTCTCCATTGTCTGTGAATTTTGTTTTACACAACATAATTCATAGCCCCCTATAGCTTATAACTCATGTACTATTTTACTAAACAAATTGGCTACAGACAAACAATGTTAAACACAACATACAATGGTATTTGTATTTTAGTGAATAAAATAGTTCTAACATTTAATACTTACCTTTGTTTAGATGGTGAAGTTTAACAGAGGTTCCTGAAGAAACTAGAGTCCCTAGGCCTTGGTTCAAATAGCCACTTTCCATGCAAGATTATTTGTCCAGCCACTGTTCTGGGTGAGATTTCCTCTTTCAGTCTTGAATAGGATTCCTTCTTTCAAGTCCTGGCAGGCCCGGATTTCAGCCTTGAGGGACCAAGGCCGAAGGATCCTAGTGCCCTCCACCTACACAATGCAGAGTCCTAGCATGCATGCGCCGGAGCACTGGTATCGCTTCTTAGAATGCGGCTTGGTGGCATGCTTCCCCTACAATCTTGCAGCCCTAGGCCCAGGCCTTTGTGGCCTCTCCACAAATCTGGGCCTGAGTCCTGGATCAGACTACCTGGAAAATCCAGTAGATCTTCTCTACTGCAACTGTTAGCCAATCAGCACCAACAGAATAACTACACATGTACCTGTATGGTACCTATCCGAAAAATCTGACAATGCCTCTTATTTTTCCTGTATGCTCCTAATGCTAACTCCCCCACCCCAGAGAGTGGGTCAATAAATTATTGATATCATAAAACAGGTACAGGGAACCAAGTGTCTGTTTTCCACTGTTTACAGAAAAAAGAAACCAACCCCAGGGTCTGTTTATTATTAAATCAATGTTTGTAGGCTACTGTGTGACTGCTGCTAAGTGTAAATATCAATATTTCCTTTTTGGACATAAACATGTGTTAAAGCACACTTTTGAAGAATTTATTCCATTCCAGAAAACATTATATTTTTCATTGCTCTACGCTCCTTACTTTAGTTATGGAGTGGAAGGATGCACAGCCGCCGTAGGGTACCTTTCTAAAGTAAAGTGCAGGGCTAGCTTTGACTCCTGGTGCTGCGCTCTGCTTCCTCCCATCAGATGTTGGCATTTTATCAGCAGGAGCAGAGCACAGTGAGCACTAAGAGGCACACACTTGCACCCCTAAATGCTCTAGCACTTCCATACTGTATGAATAATAAATGACCCCTTAATTGTCATTCTCTCTGCAATACCATATAGTCCAAGGAACATTGTATAAGCTGAAACTCATGCCCCCTGGAAATACATTTTTATGGCACCTAATGTATTACAAGGAAAATAAATGTGACATTTATGAATACAGAGCTGTAATTTTCCACCAAAGACAGGATGAATTTTTAAAGAAAAATAGAATGTCCTAAGACATCTTTCCTTCAAAGAACAGGTCGCTATAACAATTACTATAGCAACTTTTAAAAGAAAGGAAAGTGTTGCTGTTCAACCAGATTAAAAAATTGAAAACAGAGTGATCACGATTAAATATAGGGAAAAAAATTAGATAAAAAAATGAATATAAACATGCTATTAACACAATACACATTCTTTGTTTACAAGTGTAAATACTCTCTTAAAGGCTACTTATCTTCCGACAAGCAATTTACATTTAATCTTTGGGTGGCTGCTTCTAAATAAGTACCGAAATTCACATATCACAAGTTATTCAGCTGCAAATTGTAATGCATTTAAGTACATTATTTAAGATCTGCTTAAATGTGGAGTATACTGTATGTTGTTTAAAGTTTTATTACTCTGCACACTGGAGCAAACTCTAAAAAATGTAATTGTTTTTCCACTGGTGCATGGGTTGCTGAATACTTTGGTGAGTTTGTAAAACATTACATTTATGTCAAGGAAACATTTTGGCATAGCCATGTTTTTTCCATTAATTACTTTTATTACATTCCCCAAAAGAGTGTTAAAAATGGCATATTTTGCATTCACACTCCCTTGTCTAGCAAAAACGTGTTAATTTATATAATAATACAATTGACATTGTAATTTGTTCTCACAGAAGTGTTATGGCAGACGGGATGTTTTGTTGATCTCCTCCAGTGAGGGAGAAAAAAGGTCAGAAAACATTTTTTTATGAATTTCCACTATGAACTGTGAGAGTATTAACTAAAGGAGTACTAAGGGGGGCTTTATGCCAGCCATAGGTGCCCCCAGGAGAAATTGGGACAACTCCACCTCTACTCTATTTTCCTTTTCAATCTTTAATTAGGGAATTGCTGGCTTGTTTGATATATCATTTTTATAAGTTCAATTGATGAACTCACCTTTTTTAAAAAAATCTTGATATTTATTAGTCACTAGCACTTTGTTGCTCTCCAACCCCTTGTATGTTGCTCTCAGTGTCCTCAAACCAGGTGCTTATTTTTGAATTACAGGCTTGGAAGCAAGATTTAATTGCATAAAAAATGAACTATAGTGCCAAGCAGAGCCTCCTGTAGGCTGCCAGTCCACATAATGCTACCAAATAGCCAATCACAGCCTTTATTTGGCACCCCAAGGAACTTTTTGATGATTGTGTTGCTCCCAAACAATTTTTTTACATTGGAATGTGGCTCATGGGTAAAAAAGGTTGGGGATCCCTGGGCTACACCATGTTACCAATTATCTTAAAGCGCATGGTGAAAATACTATCAATAATACAGGCCAAGTTAAAGTACATTTCTGTTAATTTGCTAGAATTTTTTCCTCCACTAGCTTAGAAAAGATCTGTCTGTACTTCTTGCCATTCTTATATCTCATCTATGCCCTAAAGAAGTCTCCAGGGCTGAACCAAATATTTGAAAGTCTTCATTTCAAGTTAGTCCATCTAGATCTACAGTAAATGTTCTCTAAAGATTCACCTTCCTTCTCAGCTTTTATACGCAGAAGTTGCTATTTATATGACATTGTATGCCATTGTAATTCCCCCTGTTGCATCTGTTGCACAGAGCTAGGGAACATACATACTAATAAATACAGAGGAACAAATTTTAAAACATTCAAGTCTGTTTTTTTCTGCTGGGAATTTAGTAATATTTATAATTTAGTTCTAATATTTCCCCTATTTATGAAAAGGTTTTCTGAATAAGGAGTTTTCAGTAATTTGGATCATCATACTATAAGTCTACTAAAAATGATTTAAACATTAAATAAACCCAATTTTGCCTGCAGTACGGAATAATTAAATCTTAGTATGAATCAAGTACAAGGTACTGTTTTAATATTACAGAGAGAAAAAGAACCATTTTTAAATATTTGAATTACCTGATAACAAATGTTGTGTAATTCTGATTACATATTCCTATGGTTTGTGGTGGGATAATTGGACTAATGTTACATACTCTACTTTAAAGATTAATTCTCGTACATACAGAACTGCCAAAGATTTTCTCCCTAAACCATTTAGTAAGTAACTCAGAAGTCACAAACATGAGAATTTGCTCTCCTGGAGCAGCTGAATGCTACCCCTGCCTGCACACAAAATACTTATGACATCATGGAATGCTGTCTCTGCATATGAGCCTTTTAAACATTGTAAGGGTGCTTCAAAATAGGGAGAATGTGGAGGGATTAGGAAAGACAGGGGTGGTGTCAAAATTGGGTAACTCCAAAAACAGTGGGGGAGTTGACAGCTTTGTGTAGAATGTTGGCAAGGGGTTTGGTGTATATAACATAAGTAAAAAACATCATGGTACTGGGATATGGTTGTTCTATGTGGCAACCCATTTTTACTTGCCCACTTCTTGTGGCTGGTTTAGCCCAAGCATTTGGTGCTGCAAACATTTTGAAAGAGGTATTTATTATTATGTTCTGATCTGATGATCTGCCTTGCTTCTGGAAAATCCTCCATGTAAAAGGACTTGATTTATTTTCTCATTCCAGGCTCTGACAGCTTGTTTAAGTCCATATAGGCCCTTCTGAAGCTTGCATACCAAACCTATGGTTTCTGGATTCACAAAACCTGGTGGTTGTTCCATGTATAGGTCTTTGTCAATTTCACCATAAAGAAATGCAGTTTTCACATCTAGGTGTCTAACTTGCATACCTTTCCTGGCTGCCATACAAAAGAGTGCTCTCACAGTTGTATGTTTCACTACTGGAGTAAAAGTTTCATCATAGTCCTGACCAATTTTTGTGAGTACCCTTTGGTGACTAATCTAGCCTTGTAACACTCAACTTCTCCATCTGCATTGCATTTCACTTTAAATATCCACTTACACTTACCTATTGCTTTGTGAACCTGAGGTAACTGAGTCAAAGTCCATGTTTCATTTTTGTTCAAGGAATCAATTTCCTCTTGTGCTGTAACGTGCCATTTTTTGGCTTCACTTTTTGGTAACTGGTTCAAATATTTCTTGTATGTAAGATTTGAGAATCTGGGGGCTGGTATCCCTTTTGTGGTGCGGGTTGACCTTGGCAGTTCAGTTTCCTCTGTGACATTTGGTTGTTGAGGTATACTTTGTGAATTTTCCATCATGTGCTTCATAGAATCACCTGTTTTGGCAAGTGGTTCTACCCCTCCTGTCCCAGACACTGTTGTTGTTTCTTCAGAGGATTCAGGTATCATGGTTTTTAATAAGGAAGACTCATCAAAATATATGCTGTGGCTTACTGTCACTTTGCAGGTTTGCAGGATTGCGCTGGGATTTGTTTGTGGATTCTGCTATATACGCCTTGAGTTTATCCAGTGTTTCACTTTTGCGCTTCATTATATATACTTGTGTGTATCTGGCGTAATCATCTAAGTCACATAGACTTTGTTCTGTGGTCTGTGTTCTCATTGGTCCACACACATCACTGTGGATCAACTCTAAGGGTTGACTCCCTGCTCTGACTTGTTTTAGGTAGTGGTAACCTTGTTGCCTTTGCTTTGAAAGAGCAGATGCATTTCATGATTGTATTGCATGGTAAGATATCCATATCAGAAGTCATATTTTTGTTTAACAGTTCATGTATTGCATCTGGATGTTTGTGCCCCAGACGTCTGTGCCATGTATGAAGGCATTTCTGATGAGGCGATTGAGTGGCAATTTTAGCCTTGATTACTCCACATTTGAGCTCAGGTGTCTGTCTGCTGTTCTCTCAGCTATAATTTCTGAACCATTCTGAATTGTGCATACTTTGCCTTTAAAATGAACAGCGCACCCTGCATTTGTTAAACATTTCACTGATAGCGAGGCTCCCCTCTAATTCTGGAACATACAGTACATCCTTCACAAGTATATTACATTTTTGTCATGTTCTTGTGACACAGTACACAAAGCCTTGACCAATTCCTTTCACAGTGATGCTGTCCCCATTTGCAAGGAACACTTACTCATTTGTATCACCGTCTATTTGTTCAAAGAAATGCTTATCACTTGTCATGTGACTGTTGCTCCTGAGTCAATTCAAAGGTTTGATGAGCAGTTATCTTGAGTAAGCTTGAAACATCCACTCCATTGTGTATCTATACTATCTGGAGTTGTATGTGCAACACCCTTTGCGATTTCTTTTGTTGTCTTTGCCACTGCATGTTTTTGTTCATTTTTCCATATAAAGAAGTCGTTCTTTAAATGGCCTGCCTTTTTGCAGTGAAAACACTCTGCTCTATGCATCTCCTTGTGCAATTTTTCCAGCTTTAAGAGCAGTTTATGGTGCTATAGTTTCTTTCACAGCTCTGTTTTCCTTTCTGCTATTATTTTCAGCAATTAACCTGCCTTTGACATATTCTAGAGTTATTTCTGACTCTGGTCTGACTTCAGTGGCATTTATCAAAGGGCTATATGATTCACGAATGCTGCATAGAAGGAGAGCTGCTAAATGCATGTCTTTAATTCCCTCTCCAATTCCTCTGAGCTGTTCTGCAATTTCTAAAGTTGCATTTAAATGTTCCTGCATTTCCTGATTATTCTGATTATTCTGAAGTTTCATGCTCTATAGCTTACGCAGCAGGTACAGTTTACTATTTAAGTTTGATCTCTCATGGAGTGCCTGCAGTGCATTCCACATAACTTTTGCTGTAGGTTCTTTTCTGATGTGAATGAGTGGATCATCTTCCACCAGTAGGCTAATAACTGCTTTAGCATGTCTGTTTCTTTTATCCAAATCCTCAGGATTGTTTTCTGGTCTCTCTGTGCTGAATACTGTACCTCCCACACGTCATCCTTACATAAACGCATTTCCACCTTAAATTTCCATAGCTGATAGTTGCTGTTATTCAGCTTTGCTATGCCTGACCTGAACTCCAGACTAGCTGCCATTTTACCATGTGCTCATCTTCTGTCTGTCTCTCCAGAGATTATCAGGATCAGATGCAAGTGGTGCTGTGATCTGGGACCATAAACTGTTTGCAGAGAGCTGATCTGAACTGATTGTGCAGCTTCTCTGTAAGTGAGGACAGACACACCAACTTCTGTGTGAACAGTACCTAGGTTCCTTTAGGGCAGGACTAAATGGGCAATTCCACAGCGATCCGACGCGCTGCGCAAAATTGCAGGCGTCACTTCAGATGCGACGGAAATCAGGTAAGTAATTTAATTGTTGCATCATGTCACTGCAATGATGCGACGGAACATGACTGTCGGATGCAGACGCTGCAGATGCGATTTTGCACAGCGCTTCGGATTGCGGCAGAATCGGCCGTGTAGTTCTGCCCTTATAGAACTCAGCATAACATGTGTGCAACAGGAACTTTTCCTAGAGAGCATAAACAGGAAGAGGAAGAAGAAAAACACACATCAATACCTCCCAACTGTCCCTTTTTAGAGGGACAGTCCCGTTTTTCTCTGCACTGAACAGCCAGAAAAAGAAACAAAGTTTCTAACTTATTTGGCTTTTGGCAGAGAGCCCAGAACAGCCATAGCAGCAGATAAAATGCATTTGTAACAATTCAAATGTATCTACAGGTAGATAAGCAATCTAGATAAGCAAATAAGTAATTGTAACATAATATAAGATAATAGGTCCCTTGGGAAAATTTAGACTCACAGCTTACAGGACAATTCACCTTCATTAGCAAAACTGTAATAACTGAAAAAAAAAACACAGAAATATGTTCAAACTTTTATAACCAGCGAAATTTTGCAGTGGTACTGCAGAACCCACCACCAATACAGAACAAAACTCTTGTGACTATATACCACAATGAAAGAGAAAAGATATGAATGCAAAGTCACTCAAATCATTTTTTCATAAGAAATTGCCGAAACATGCAAGCATAAGTCTCATTCCAGATCAGGTAAAACAATTGCCTGCCAGAAATACAGAGCATTCTCATTTAACTCTGTGTATATCACAAAGTGGCACAGCTGAGCTGTAAGGTTCCTAACCTCTTTCTGGACACATTTAAGACACAGCTTATCTGATGAACTAGTTCCTGCCAATTTGCAGTCTGAATATTTGAGCTCTATTGCTGCAGCAATTTAATCTCTCCACAGTGAGGCCTCAGATGCTCTGTTTGCTTTTCATCATCTCCGAAAAACCACTTTGCTTTCTGAAATTATAACCATTTGTATTTGCTCAGGGCCTATGCAGAAATTTTATTCCTATAACTGAGATAGAATGTATGTGACCTGTGCTGCCCAGAATATCTTATTTAGAAAGTGAGAAAGAGTTAGATGCAAAACCAATTCATATTCTTTATGCTGCTTCTATTATGCCTGAGATGCTTTTGACTCATTATTTTGTGGAACATTTTATAACACCACAAATCCTCAGAAAAGATAAATTACAGTGCAATACACTGGTATGTATAGCGTTGAGCAAACTGAATTCAAACTCATTTGTTTTAAGGGGTTTACATACAGTAGCTGTAGATATGAGGACATTTTAAGAAAGTGTGGTAGTACGCTTACACAGGAGCAAGTGTGTCAATTAAAGAATTGGGGGGAGGGAGATTTCATGGCTACAGAGGAAGCAAACTCTGTGGTCAGAGGCCCCCTTTTGCCGGGCCCACCTCTCCCCTGTGACCAGCTTCCTCTATAGTTATGCCATAAATATGCTTTTAAAAATCCCATAGAAATTAATAGAAAGTGAGTGAGTTTTTCTGTGGTGTGTTCTAATCTCACATTTTGATAAATCTGCCCCTAAATAACAAAACACAAGCTCAATGACTAACACAAAGCAACAGTCCTGTAAAATATTCTAGATCAGGTATTTAGCAGCACAGATCAGTTCTTTATATGAACTCTTATACCCTAGGTAGTGGTCACTTTCCTAATGCACTTCTCTTCAACTAAAATCCAGCTGCCTCCACATGTAGTAGGAGAAACACCTGACCACATTGGGGCCACATAATTATAGCACTACAGATATCCCTCCAGTGGTGGTCTGCTGAATTGTATGCTTTTGTAAGCAGGGGAATCTCCCTGTGTTCTTTCCTGAAGGTCTCTATCCATTATGTGGCAGTAGGTCCTTTATCATTTCTGCTTTCCCTCCCTCTGTTCAAAGAACAAATTCTAAGGTTATAGTAAAAAGTGGCTACCCAAAACCATGAGGTTTACTCGTTAGTGCCACAGATGAGACTTTGTTTTCCCACGTGTTTGCCCTCGCTAGCAATGGAGGCTAGAGAAGTGCAACTATATCTCTCGGGTTTATACAAATAACAATTGGCACCAGTGGTTCTTAATAACTTACTGAACAAGATCTGCAAAAGAGTGCAATGAGATATCATAGAACTTTGCAGGATAACAAAACAATGTGGCAGTAAAATATATATGATATGCATAGTTTCCCTACTTCTGGGCACCAAGAAACATAATGCTACTAATGGGGTGCTGTGTGTGTTATCTGTCACTCAACCTATTAATGAGTGTATTCTAACACTAAATAATTATGACCTACCTGGGTTCCATTAGACCCTTCCTGACTGCCCAGGTAAGGGGCTACTACAAAATATACCCTGTGCATGTGTGCTCAACTTATATACTTTGTACTTTCATACTTTGACCCAGGAAGGGGAGTTTATTTTTTATCTATGGCTGAGGACACACCATTTTATTAAATCTAGAAAGATTTTTTTCCCTGAAAAATTTAATCTTTTCTCCAGTACAACTCTCTTTTCTATAGCACTATACATTTTCTTTTCAGGCACAAATAAAGCTAATGTAATGACAGTGTATCTTTAATCTTTTCCAGGTTCAGGTGTCTATTCAGAATCAGAAGGGCAAATATATGCCTCTCATTAACAGAAACACACACATTAAAATGAAGGAACACCCCATAAAGTTGTGTAATTTTTGCTGTTGCTGCTGTTATCTTATGTGACTCATAAAATCTAAATTGAAGCAATAATTAAAGTATCATTTTCTCATGCATCATTTTGTCTCCATTTCTGCCACTTGAGGATTGTAAAGCAGCAACAATAAAAACAGCTTCATCAAAATAATTCAGGATCGGAATGTGAATATTCAAGCACACTTCATCGAATATTTTTCTCCGTCTGTCCAACGGTTTTGCCAGGCAACATGGCTATTAAAGAGCATCAATCTTCATGTTGATGAAAAATACA
This sequence comes from Xenopus petersii, assembly GCA_038501925.1. NCBI lineage: Eukaryota > Metazoa > Chordata > Amphibia > Anura > Pipidae > Xenopus > Xenopus petersii. The sequence continues at coordinate 92,336,162 of CM076679.1, read as the reverse complement.
AACAATATATTAGAAATATAAGGACCATGCCAAAGACTACCTCTATTAAGATAGATTGCTTTGCTTCCATGCTGTGCCTGCTGTTAATAAATGGAGGCTATTGCTTATTGTGTGAGTGATTCTTTACCAGTGAAGAAGGATCTACCTTAATGACTAGTTGCAAATCAGATGACAATCCAGGAAGCACTCGCACACCCTGGCCCTCCCGAAAGGTAGAGATCCCTGGTGCACAGCAAAATGGAGGAAACGGCAACCTCACGATCCAATGGCAACAAGAATTCACCGGCACACAGGTAATGCAAGCAGCATTTATTGCAGCATGCAACGTTTCGGGGTTACCCCCTTTATCAAGCATAAAATTACAGACTGCACAAAACAATTTATAGGTTAAACACATCACATGATCGGATGAGTGGGCGTGTACAAAAGTGGAAATAGTTAACACCAATAGTAAGAAAAACTTAAAGAAAAAGTATCTAATTGTACTTGTGCAAAAGCCGATACCGGAAGAAAAAATGAGTCCTTAGTGCAAAACAGTTTTCGTAGAAAAATGTCCATTAGTAGCTAATCCTTCCTGAAAAAAATGAAAAATTTTACACAATACTTAATGTTAAAAGTGTATCAAAAAGAGTATCAAAAAGTATCAAAAAGTAAAAAAGTATCAAAAATGTTGTTGTACGAAGCCCCGCTTATTTAGATGGTGGCCCTGATTGTAAGAACTTTCACTTGGGCAGATTGCCACAAAGTAAAACCAGGAGAGTGCATTGCTTCAGTCAGGTCTATGAAAATATAGCTCTAAAATGGTTGGAAAATTAGGTGAAAAGGAGAGTGGAAAATTAGTGAGTTACACTAATATATGTTTGTGAAGATTCTCATTCAACTAAGTCATGGTAAATCTATAGAAATAAGTCAAATCAACTGGATTTGCTCCATTGAAGACGTTTCACCAGTCATCCAACTGGCTTTCTTAATTCAGTATTCTGAATTAGGGATGTAGCGAACCGCCGACAATGTGTTCGCGAACGCCGTTCGCGAACACCGGCAAAAAATGCGAACAGTTCGCGAACAGTTCGCGAACTTCGAACATCCGAAAATCATTCGATTCGAACGATCGAAGGATTTTAATCGTTCGATCGAACGATTTCCGTTCGAATCGAATGATCGAAGCCATTGGATCGAATGATTTCATTCAATCCAATGGCTTCGATCGGTCGATTCGAACGAAAATCGTTCGATTTTAGCGATCGAATGGTCGAACGATTTTGACGCGAACGCCTATTGGCGAACGTCGCGTGACGTTCGCGAACTTGCGGCGGACGCGAACAGTCAAAGTTCGCGCGAACTAGTTCGCCGGTGAACAGTTCGCTACATCCCTATTCTGAATTGAGACAGCCAGTTGGATCACTTTTGAAACGTCTTCAAGGGAAAAAAACAGCAAGTTGATTTGACTTATTTCTACAGAGACACTGATATAATTGAGCTCATTTTGGAAAGATCCACATTTTCATTAGGAACTAAAACCCTCTATGAATGCTTCGAGACATCTATGACTTTGTTCATTTATCACAATCTACTTAGTAATTTCCCAGGATATTATTTTGTATTATTCTCTTCTATTCCTCTTTCATGCTGCTACCAATGTTTAGCTTCTAGTGCAAATGAGCCTTAAAAATAAACAGTTTACATTACTAACTGCAGACAAAAAAACTTTTTACCTGTAATACAAAGTGGATAAAAAAATACACACTGTCCTAAAATACAAGTATCGACATTATATTAATAGACATTTGTACGGTAAGCTACACCTTAAACTCCAGTTTGCTTTAGGTTGAGCAGTGTTTGCTCAGAGGGAACAAATCAATAGATCCCAGTTCATTCAGGGCTTAGTTCTTGTTCAGCGGCTACATGTGCCAATACAAAAATGAACTGCATTGTTTTTAAAAACTCTTACAAACTAATGTAGACCTTTTCAACTGAAAAAATACAAAGTTTTGTTACTGAGAAATGCTGCATTTTAAGGTCATTTCATTAATAGACCGTCTGAGGTAGACCACACTGTTCACTGACGTTCAAGCAACTCTGCCTTAATTTAATGGATTTTTGGTACAAGGTTCCAAGTTACCAGCAATGTACCATAGAGGATACTTATACATATTGATACTCAGCTGAATATCCATTGTCTTGCATGTTATAGGAAGAATTGGTTCAGTTTTAGGCTACAATGTCCTACAGAGTTCATAATGTTTTATCCTTCACAGACTGGACCAGACTGTTCTATATTGAGAAAATTCCACTGGTACCAAATTATGGTGCTTCTGGCTGACTTAAGGTGTGGCTAGCAGGGGTCTCTAACTCAGTCTCTCACACACCTTGTACACAGGTTAGACTAACACACCAGCACCCCAAACAAGAACCAACACCAACAAACACAAACTTGCTGCCACCAATCACAAAAGAGATACCTTTATTTGTTACATACAGTATGTGATTCCATAGCCACTAAAGGGTTAACTAGCATACACACACACACACACACACAAACACACTCACACAGACTAGCATTTCCATTCAGCATACAGAGGGCTGAGTTGTACAATTAGAGGGTTATTTATCCGAATTTATCTCAATTTTTTCTGAAAAAACTCAGACAAAATCCACACTGTTTTTTTTTTGCCTTATCTATTAATACACTTTCTCCAAAATTTTGTTTGCGGGAAAAAAATCAGAAAAATTGCAAAATTAGGGTTTTTTCAGATTTTTCACCCAAAAACAGATTTCTTATGCTTTTTGTTCGAAAACTACGAAAACTTCGGGGTATTGCCCAAAACCCAGCACACATCAAAATATCATTGGGACTTCTCCTATTGACTTATATGCAACCTCGAAAGGTCTGAGATGTCGGATTTTCTGATTCAGACTTTTCCATCCTCTGGGTTTTTATAAATTCTGAAAAATTAATGATTTTTTTTCACAAAAAATTCGGATTTTATACTATAAAACTAGAATTTTTCGGGTTTTTGACATTCAGAGTTTAGTAAATAACCCCCTTATGATCTTATTTAAGTACCAACGGGGGATCCTCTCCAAAGTACCATGGAGATGAGCCAGCTACCAGTAGGGAAGTCATACTTTAATGTCAGAAATATTTCTTAGTAGCTAGTCAAAACATTCAATACAAATACAAGAAGTCCTCTGCACTCAACCCATTAACAATATATTTAAGACATTGAGACATTTTTTGCCATGTCTTAAATATATTGTTAATGGGTTGGGTGCAGAGGATTTCTTGTATGAATTTAGTGGTCACATCCTCATTGCACCCCCACTTATGTTTTTACAAATTAGTGGTATGCACAACATTCCCTTGTTTGTTATAGTTATACAGGAGCAGTGACCAGCTCCATGTTGTAGCTCCCACCCTTCCCAACTATAGTCAGGTGATCCCACTGGTGGTCAATAAAAGGGCAGCCAAGTTTGGGAATTTTAAACTTGAAAGCAGCAAGTAAGTTGCAAGTAAAATTTAGTCCCTGTTTAATGAAGCAATATAATTCTTAATGAATCAGATGAAAATTGAGTGTAGGACTGGCCAGATATGGGATGACTTTGACGTAGTTGGCCAGCTTAAATATATTGCAATATATGGAATATATGAAGCCGGCACTCTCGATACATGGTTTCAATTGTCTGGGTGCAGTATCAACAATTTCAATCTGTAATGCACAAGTAACACTCACAGGAATTATAGAACATTTATTGCAAAAGTTTCGGCCTCCTCCGAGGCTTTTTTCAAAGTAACAATTACATTAACACAAATGCTTTAAATACCTAGATTGGCGGGAGAAATTCGGCCAATTGAAGATGACGTATCCACCTCATCATTGAAGTGCGACTATTATAAATATCCCATTTTAAACAACCATTATCACATAAAGACTATACACAAAAAAGAAAATTGCATTTACAATATAACAATACACAATCTCGAATACAGATTAAAAACAGGTTAAAAACAAAATATTCAGCAACATTGTACTTTACTTCCCAATATATTGCCATAGCTATTTACATTGTTGCTATATGTTGCACAAAATATCAAAAATTTGAGTTAAGGTGGAAGGTCCGCTCAGGGGCTCACTCTAAATATGTTACATCGTTATTCTTATTCTAATATCCGAATCTAAATAACATCTCCTTAGATCTGTTATAAAAACATTAAGGCAACAGCCACCCACACATATTAACTCTCTACCACATAATATCATTGTAACCCGATGCCTCATCGACATTCCTTCATTGACTGTTATACCATCCTTAATATATTGATTACTATCCTCTGAGGGGTCTGCACTAGAAAAGGGACATAGAAGTATACAATTATTACCCCCGTGACATGTATCTGTACCCACCTCTTAATCAAGTGTGTATTGCTATAAGTGCGTGTCCACTGTAACCCATATCAAATCTCCCAATTAATCCCACGTGTAAAACAATAATGCATCTAGTATTAAATCAAACTCTCTTGAGTATTCATACCCCCCATCGTGCAGCTGCAATCAATAGTGCACATAAGGAAGTGACAATTAATTATTGGTAAATATATATAAAAATAATTAGAGTGTAAAAGAAAAAATAATTGTGTTAATGTATTTGTTACTTTGAAAAAGGCCTGACTTGCCATATTTGTTAAAATGATTAATTAGAAGTGTACATCACTTATTTGTATCCAGGCCAAACAAAGATTTATCCTGTGAAGCAGTGATTTTAATGCAACAAGTGTTGCAACAAGGGCTGATGTAAAACACACTTATTCCATAAACAGGTAGATACTGTAGTTGCCTATGTATTAGACCTGTATTAGACCTCCACAAGAAAAAACAGTTCAAGTGATCCACATTTGTATGCAAAGTTTTGCTTTTCAGTTTCCATTTTCATAAAGATCATCAACTGAGAAGTGAACAGAAACAACCAAAGCTGCACAACAAAAGGACAACTTTATTAAAGTAAACCTTAAAAAAAATGTAAAATTGCTCAGGGTGCTCTACTCAGAAAGAAGATGGGAAAGGGCATCTGAGGCTTCTGATCTCTTTCATGAGCAGAGCAACATCAGAACACTTCTCTGTTTTCCTTCTGAAGGTACTGTATTGATCTCTCTTTGGCTGTCTTTGTACAGTTACAGCTGACCAGTAGGTGATGGCTTTGGTACAAAATTCATTATATAGGCAGTTAATAAAAACAAATAGCTCTGAAGCAGAAAACAAAATCATTAATGCAAATGAATTGGTTTACTTATTCTTTAAACATTTACAAATGTATATTTCTCTCAATAAATATGCAGTACCTAAAAGAGTTAAACACAAAAATGATCTTGCACCAGTGAACTCCACAATCATGAAGAAATTGAAAATGAAGCAACACATAGGGGGTTATTTACTAAGCTCCGAATACCCGGAATTCCCCGAAATCCGAAAAATTCATGATTTTATTTTTTATAAAATCAGACTTTTAAAAAAAATCACGAATTTTTCAGAATTTATTAAACCCCGAGGGCTAAAAAGCCAGAATATAAAAACACGGCATCTCAAACCTTGTTGAGGATGCATAAAAGTCAAAGGGAACGGTCCCATTGATTTTTGGTTGTGTCGGGGGTTTCGGGCAATTTCACAATGTTTTTTGTGCTTTCGGGTGAATTCTCCACAAAGCAAATTTAGGGAAAATGTAATAATAAATAAGCGTTAAAAACCCGAGCGGGTTAGATCGGAGTTTGTAGCAGCCGATATTGAGATAAATATGGACCTTGATAAATAACCCTCATAATATTTCTGGGTAGCAACAGAGATCTAGCTAAATGAACTAATCCCTAACAGCTGCTAATTAATATAAGATGACAATTAAATACATCATATATATTTATTATATTATACTAATATGTGGGGGACTTCACCAGCACAGAGAATGATTCCTGTGTGTCAGTTAATTACTGTTTTATGAATATTTAAGCAATTAAAGCTAAGTGAGCTTTGAAGGTGTGACAAACTCACGTTCATAGTTTTGTCTGAACAGAACACATTGCAGCAAATCTTAGGCAGGAACAATATGCATTAACCTTTAGGCTACTGACTTGAGCTGAAAGCACTGCAGCAATAAATTATAGGGGTAGGATGGGATTCCAAAACCTCAAAAAAATTTTGATGATAGAAAAAATTGCTTCTGTATGTTTCCCTGGTACACTCTAGATTGTAATTGCCTTCTGCCTTGCTGTGGGCCAATAGCTGCCAGTTGATGTGCCATGTTATGTATTGCCCACAGGTGTATATTCCCTGTTTGAATTGCTGATGATTTACCATGCATAAAACTATGCTGTTTGGAGGAAGAACAATGTAATTACCAAAGAGTATAGGACCTTTATGGAATATGATAAATAAAATATGTGTTTAAAATTTTGCATGCACATCAAAATATCACTATGTTCTAAAATAACCACAATGCAGCGACAATAAAATACTTAAAACAATCATATGCTGACCAGTGAATTAGGCTAGTCCTGATTATTATTATATATTCATAGCAAGCCACAGCAACCTTTCCTTACATTTCAATTATTGCATTACTGTGAGCCTAAATTGAATTCATGCACGTCCGAACATCAAATTTTATTATTTTACTATAATAATCTAATTCTGTTTGCTTAGCATTTCAGACATAGGCTCACTCAGAGCAAAAAAAATACATGTGGAAAATGGGGCTAAACTGTACATTGGAAGATGAAGCAACAGTCTTGTGTGATGAATATTGAACAGAGACTGAATAGGAAATTATCTCCTTTATACCATTAGAATTGTATTCTTTTTCATAGTCATTGTACTGTAGTTTACAAATAAAGGTACTGATGTAAGGGGCCAATTCACAAAGGGTCGAATATCGAGGGTTAATTATCAAACGATTCGAAGGATTTTAATCCAACGATCGAAGGTATATCCTTCGATCAAAAAAAGTTAGCCAAGCCTATGGGGATCTTCCCCATACGCTAACATTGACTTCGGTAGCTTTTAGATGGCGAACTAGGGGGTCGAAGTTTTTTTTAAAGAGACAGTACTTCGACTATCGAATGGTCGAATTTTAGTTTGAATAGTTCGATTCAAAGTCGTATTCAAAGGTCGAAGTAGCCCATTCGATGGTCGAAGTTTTTTACCTTCGAATCCTTGTGAATCGGCCCCTAACTGTTGTGTTATTTGCAATTACATGTGTAAACATTACATACACACTGTTCTCTTGTATAACATCCCAATGAAGAAAAAGTATCCCCACTCCTATTCCAGACATGTCACATGTCAATTACAGACCAGTCTCAGCTACCATAACCTTTACAGCAAAACTATTCTCCTTATGATACAAAGTAAGTTAGTTTGAAATGTACATAAAGATTTCAGGTAAGCAAGTTCATCTAATGGAAGTCAAACAAATCCCAAAGCAGGCCTGCTCCAAATTCTGGGTCAAGAGAGAACAATCCCTCCTGAACCTCCCTCCTGACTCTCAACAGACAATTAGATTTCTGAGTGGAACAATGGAACTAAAGATTGTTTACCAGCTTTTAGCTAGAAAGACTTAGGGGCAGATTAATCAATGGTTGATGTAAAATTCAAATTTGCATGTTTTTTATGGCCAAAACTGTGAAATTTGACTAGGGAATTGTTAAAATTTTATTCAAGTTTTTTTTATTAATTTTAATTAGATTTTTGAGATTTATCATACACTGGCCCTTTAAGAACTCAAATTTGACTAGTCGCCACCTTAAACCTGCCGAATTGCTGTTTTAGCCTATGGAAGACTTCCTGGGAGCAATTTGGAGTTGTTTGCAGCCTTCCTGACATTCAAGTTAAAATTTTATTAGAATTTTCAGGTCGATCCTATACACCCAAGTTTGCCATCGATTTTGTTTTTTAATAAATTGCAATTGGTCGAATTTTGAGTTCATGTGAGTTTATAGGAGTTTTAAATAACTCCCATTGATATGGATACCACAAATTCCTCTTTTAAAAAATATTTTTTTTTGCCTTTTGAGAAAGCTGCTGGCGAAACACGCGTCAAGGCAAGGCTGACTCACTATATTTTAAAAAAAAATTTGAATCACCTGAGGTGATCTGAAATTTCGAAAGCATATTTTTTACTCTTATCTTAATCTTTATCTTATCCTATTTTCCTTTCTAAGGTCTGTTGGGTTTGCGGTTTTATAGGTTAGAAAAGGCTCCTCCAATTAAGAACAGGGAAAGATAAAATTTGAGACCGCAGCCCTTAAGTTCCTGCCTTCCTCCCACTTTGTGGTACTCCCAGGGGTTAGAAAAAGTTAAGTTTGATTCTACTGGAGTAACTCCACCAACTATCTATTTTCAATTTCCTGTTTTTTTTTAACCAAGCAACCTGAGAGACCGAAATCAATAGACCTTATTTATTAATTAACTTTTTAGCACTAGTCACTTTAACAACCAATGAATTGTTTTATAATAATATTTGAAAAAACACTTGCACTTTATAAACAATCACTTGAATTTTTATCTTTTTGCTTTATTGTACAACTGTGATATATAGAATTAGTAATGTGCTAATTTATTTGATATACATAATTAATTGAATCGGTATGTACAATTAATTGAACTGATCTAAAGCACTTGCATTTTCACTAATAATTTGTTAGAATTATGCAAGAATTCATACAAGAGTTACATGTTACTAACGTGTCACATAAAGGTTTCGAATCAGTTCAATGTTTATCTCATGAACACTCATTCGAAGTCCTTGAGGGAATTAATAATGGAACTGAATGTGCGCTGAAATATCAGCTGCGTTGACTAATTTACCCAACATCGCATAACCATAACCAGCTATTTGGAATGTTCTGCTGGTGTTTTTTATTTACTGAATATAGAAACTCGTTAGCACTTGCAGGTCTTAAACTATGGTGTTATCGAATGACTTTTCACTCCCCAGTGTCACAAATGGCTCCCTAAATTCAGAACAAGTGTTAGAATCCCAGTCAAGGCTCAATCTTTCACCTGTAGCAGCCGCCTTTGGCTTCGGGAGGAGCCCTTAGCTACTCAGATGCCACCAGGTCTTAATTTGAGAGGAGCAAAGCAAGCATTCTGAACAAGCAAAGGGGCACATTCGTTACCAAGTTTAGGATGGAAGACAACATAAAATTCTCATAGAGTAGACGATATAGCTTGGTCAGACAGGCCAGAGTCGGTACAGAGGAAGTTCAAGAATAGTCAGGTAGGCCAGGGTCGGTACAGGTAGAACTCAGGCAATTTCAGACGGGCTGGGTCAGTACAGGCAGAGTTCAAAGAATACTCAGGCAGACAAAGGTTGGGATTGGCAGAGTCCAGCAAAGTCAGACAGACGGATTAAAAACCAGTGCAGAATCAGACAAAAAGCTCACCCAGGAACTATTATAGACCTAACAATGGGCAATGACTTTAGGCCTGGGGCCCCTTTGAATATTTAAATATTGACATCAAGCACCTGGCGCATAAAACCAGGGGGTGTGTGCTGCACACGCCATAGGAGAACCGGCACTCACAGGAGAAGATCGCCGTGGCAGGTGTCCCAGCCGAGGGCACGTCGGGCACCCCCAGTCAGCCCACTAGACCACCAGGGTGAGTCCTAACACCTAGTCATGGGGGGGGATATTTTAGACTTCATATTGCCCAATGCATTCTGTATTGTATTGAGCCCAAAAAGCACTTGTTTATTGAAGTTATATTTTTTCTGGTCGGACTTTTTATGGAAAAAACACAATTTTATAGGAGCGAAATTTTTTTTGCCGTGATTCATTGAACTTCAATGGTGTTAAAAGTCAGAATAAAAAAGTAGTCCAACTCATACCTGCCAAGATCATGTAGAAGTCAATGGCAGATGAGATTGAGGCCCTTGGGTGGTATTTTCTGTACATATAGAAGTGGCATTAGCTTTTAATGTATTGTGTGGTTTTCTTTCAATCAAACATAGAGCAACAAAACAAACTATTTATTATATTTAAACTACTTATTTTTTGTGATACGTGGGCATTACATTGTTATGTACTCAGACATTTGCTGCTTGTAAATCTTGGCCAAAAGGGTACCACCATATTTAGATTATTAATTATTATTATTACTATTATCGTCCCTGCAATCATTTATTTCTCTGTTTTATGAAGAGGTTAGTATTTCCATGATTTCTTCAGTTTCTACATGTTAATGTTTTTTTAGTAAAAAGACAGGCAGGCAGCCAGGACAAGCAATTTTTCTAAAGATGAGTTGTGAGGTATGGTAATACTGTCTCTTAGTTCTTCTCTCCAAAGCTACCATTACAAACAGACCATAAACTGCTCTATGAGGCTTCATCAGAAACAGCTAAACTGAATTACCTCTGCTTTCTTATCTGTCTAACATATCTTTGTTCTATGGCAATAATATTGTCTGTTCCTAAAAAGCTCCTATAAAACTGATGCCATTTAGCTATTCAACAACAAAGGATTTTGGACTGCAAATTAGACTTACTGGATCTGCTATAGACTGAAAAAAGGATCCTAAATAAAAATGGAAGCAAATGATAAACTAGTATTGAATACATAGTTTTTCTTACTACTTGTAGGCACCCATAGGGTTAAGTTCCCCTATGGTCTGAAAATCTCCACATGTTTTGAAATTCCCTGCTGTGGCCAAGTGTCCCATGTAGATTGAGCCCTGGAAGATTCCAGATTTGTCTGGAAGGTGTCACTGTTGCATATAAAAGAGGGACTGCCATGTGCTCAGTGCTTCTTTCAGTTTCACTTCAGCAGGAGTAAAAGGGAACTGCTGCAAAAGGCCTTGAGGAATCTGAGAGGCTCTGGAGGGCTTTGGGTAAGGAGCCCCAAGCCTGGTGAGCTCAACCCCGGAGGGTTTAGAGCTTGGAGGCAGCGGAGAGACTGTGACAGCATCTGCCTGTGGATGGATGCTGATTTAAAAGGGGGCTTGTGACGTGCTCACAATGCGGATGGTGTTGCCTGTGCCCTGAAGAATAAAGCAGGTTTGTTTTGCTCAGCTAAGATAGCTTGGGTGCCCAGCCTGAGGATTAAGTAGCTGAAGATGCCTAACCCATCTGTGTGAGTCCCCAGTGAGTGTTCTGCCTGAGGGAGGGTATTGAAAGACTCCAGCATGTCCCCTGTTTGAGAACAGGCATTGTCCCACTAGGTAGGGGCACTACCATTGAGAGAAATTCCCAGTGCCCTTTCATTTAGCAAAAGGGATTTAGGATCTGTGTATGGTAAGATATGGATGATGTACATCCTATAATACATGAAGGGGTTAAAAAGGGTTACATGCTCATTAGTCCTCACTTCCAGTGTATGTTGTTAGGATATTTATGAGGCAGCAGTCAAAGCATAAGTGGGAAAAAAAGTGAATTCTGATAGATCTGACTGTGATCCCATGAAATTATACGTAGAACTGCACATTCAGTAATGTCTGAGGGCTGATCTATGGTCTTGTTTGACTTCACTGTATAATCTGCTTGTACATTTAATATATAGTAACTGTAAATACAGCTTTGCAAGAGAAAGACTAATACATAGAGCAGACTCTATATGAAATCAAGAAAAGTATATCCAGGTCCTTCTGGGTCCTGGAATGCTAACAGATCTGCTGGTCACCACAAGAATCCTTCACAATCAACAGAAGATTGGTCAGGCAATATGCATAATGCATAAGGATATAGCAACAACAACAAACATCCCACACTTTTTTTTCAATGTAATATTAGCTTATAATTAATATGCAGACAAAATAATTTCTTTTTTAAAGACATGCATTCAGCTCATGAATAAAAGTCAAAAAGACACATATGAAAGTCATCTCCTGTTAACAATCACTCATAAAGTGTTATCTCGTATCTGGAAATATAATAGCACAGTGTACACAAGAATCTGGAAGTGATACAAAAATAAGTAACATAAAACTCAATATAGTTACACACACAAATGAGTTTCAGAACACCAGAAGCAACATCCCTAATACAGGATACCCTGGGCAGACATATCAAAGTGGTTTGCATAACTATCTAGAACTAGATGGCTATATATAAAGAAGGTAGCATGAGAGGCTAAATATGTCAACTAGAAAGTATTTCCTGGGCGACATCCCAATTGCCCCATATGTTATTAAAGCGGTCTATTGTGTCATTACATAGAGCTGTTAAAAAGTCCATCCGTCTGATATAGCGGATCCGATTCAACAACTCTTGTTCTAAAGGTGGGGATGACCCTTTCCACTTACTGGCTATGCAGCATCTAGCTGCTGACAGAATAGAGTTTGCTAGTCTCTGCATTGGAGTTGTGATGTTAGGTATTTTATCCCCTAAGACAAATATAATCGGATCTTTAGGTACAGGTGACGAAAGCACTTTTTCCAACCATTTACTCACAAAGTCCCAGAAGCCTAAAATCATCGGGCACGTCCAGAATATATGTAGTATATTACCCTCCCCTATACCGCATCACCAAAATGTGGGAGAGGAAGTTTGAGGAAACAGTTTATTCAGCAGTGCTGGTGTATGATACCACCTCATTTGCAATTTGTAGATATTTTCTTTTATAATAGTGCATATAGGACTTTTTGTTGCATTCTCCCACATTCTCTGCCATCTAGGCAAATCTATTTTACATTGCAGCTCAGCCTCCCATTTTGTCATGTAAGCATGTGGATGGGTTTCCAAATTAGTCAGGTTCAACAGATAGTACCACCGTGATGTTAGCCCTCTTTGAATATAGCCCAGACGGCATAGTGCTGATAATGGGTCAATTGCCCTTGGGAACATTAGTTAAAACAAAATGTCTCAACTGAAGATATCGAAATCTCGAAAGGTTACTTTCCCCCGTGTCTAAATTACAGTCCCGATAGCTTTTTAACTTCCTAGTAAGTGGGTGAAACACTTTAGAAAGGTGAAATAAAGTAATGGTTAAGTTAGGACATATAATAGTGTGTTGCAAGTTTGCTGATAAATCTGGATTACCCCAAAGAGGTAGTAGTGGAGGTGGTGTGGGTAGAAGTTTATGTTTTGCTATCGTTCTTTGCCACAATGTTAGCGTATGAAACGTTGGCCTTAATAGAGTAGGGTAGCAAGGAGGCTTATGTGTACTCCACAAGTAATAAGCCAGATGTGGGGTATGACAGTATGATAATTCCAAAGACGCCCATTTAGTGCGTGGAAAATATTCAACCCAATCCATTGCCTGTTTAAGTTATGCAGCCTTATAATAATTTGACAAGTTAGGGATTGCCAGCCCTCCCTGCGTGTGATGGGCAAACAATGTGTGACGTGCTATACGGTGTCTCTTACCCGCCCATACAAAGTTCATGATCGCCCTTTGTAGTTTGTCTATTGCTGCTTTTGGTACCATTAAAGGCAGGGTGTCAAAAAAATACAAGAGTCGTGGAAGTAGATTCATCTTAGTTGCGGCTATCCTACCCAACCATGATAAGTATGCCATGTTTGGAGATCACGTTTCAAAGTTCTCAAGAGGGGCCCATAGTTATGTTTATATAAGGTATTGTATTCCGCTGTGAGCTTAATACCCAGGTATTTGACATATTCCAGAGGCCAGCGGTATGGAAAGTTAATCTGCAAAATTTTTAGATTTGAACCTATGATGTGAAGAGGGAGTGCCTCAGACTTATCATGGTTAACTGTATACCCTGATATGTTTCCATAGTTCTCTAATATCTGGTGAAGGTTTGGTAAAGAAGTTTGCAGAGAGGTAAGCGTTAACAATATGTCATCTGCGTACAATCCTATATTAAATGTCAGTGTTCCAACTTTGACTCCAAATATGTCTGCTCCAAGTATGGCTGCTGCTAGTGGCTCAATACATAAGGCAAACAGAAGTGGGGATAAGGGACAACCCTGTCGTGTACCATTACCTATCAGTAATGGCTGTGACAAGACCCCTGGAAGTCTTACCTGGGCAGAAGGCGTTGAGTAAAGGGAGTGCAAAGCTGAAATAAAGGGGCCGTGAAATCCCATACTATGTAACGTCCTAAACATAAAATTCCATCGCAAGCGATCAAACGCTTTTTCTGTGTCCAAACTAAGCAGAAGTGATGGTATCTTATGTTTGTTAATATAATCAGTTATCGTGATCGCCCTACGGATATTATCACTTACTTTCCTTCCCAATATGAAGCCCACTTGGTCCGAATCTATTAACTTTGGGAGGATTATGTTCAATCGAGAAGCTAATAATTTGGTGAATATTTTCAGGTCAGAATTAAGTAATGCAATAGGACGGTAATTGGCACAGAGGGTATGGTTTTTTTCTGGCTTCGGAATGAGAGTGATATAGGAGTTAAGCACTGTATTAGGTATTGGTAAACCTGACATCCAATCATTAAATAATGGAACCATATGCGGTGATTATAATTCCTGAAATGTTTTATAGTAGCCATATGGCAGTCCATCTGGACCAGGTGATTTATTTGCCGGCATACCTTTTAACACCTCCAGAAGTTCCTCGGCAGCAACCGGTCTGTTTGTAAGTCTATTGGGTCCAGTTTAGGGAGATTGGCCTTAAGGAGAAAGTCGTCCTGTTTCTGCAATAATGTTTCACTACCCCCTACAGGAAATAAATTATACAATTGGGTATAGTAATTTTGAAATGCTTTGGCAATGTTTTGCGGCGCACTAACTAGCCCTCCGTTAGTACGGATAAGCTGCGGGGTTTGGAGAGCCTGCTTAGTTCTAAGTTTATTTGCCAACAGTGTGTGTGCTTTATTGGCTTTTTCATAATATATCTGTCTGTACATATTTAACAGTTTATCTGCATCCGCTATCTTCAAATCTCGCAATGCATTTCTTAAAGAAATAATTTTAGATAAGGTATGTATTGTTGGGTAATTAGCCTGTCTCTTTACCTCCTTTTGTAAGGCTGTCGTGAGCTGATCATATTGTAAAGCTTTGTTTTTCTTAAGAGCAGAAGAAGAGGCAATGCATATTCCCCATATGACAGCCTTATGGGCTTCCCAAAGCGTATTTTGCGAAGACACCGAGGGCTTGTTAATAAGAAAGTATTCTTTCAGTTGAGCAGCAATGTGATCCCTAACGGCTGGAGACTTCAACAAATGGTCATTCATCCTCCATTGATTTCTGTGGGTATGCAGTTTGGTAGTGTGAACAATCAGTTCTATCGGAGCATGATCCGCCCATGAAATGGGATGTAATTTCGCTGTGTGATCTAGAGAGGTAAGCTGAGACATTAAGAAAATATAATCTATCCTAGTATGCACCTTATGCGCATGCGAATAGAATGTATATTCTCTAGAAGAGGGATTTTGGATCCTCCACACATCTTGTAAATAATAGGAACACAATAGAGTTCGGAACTGAACAGAATTCCGATCAGTGATCGAGGGTGGTAAAGATTGGTGGAGGGCTTGTCGATCCCTGGACGGGGAATGAATCATGTTGAAGTCTCCAGCCACTATCATATTTGCATTATTAAATGAAGCAGTATTTAGCAGTGCTTTCTTAAAGGGAATCTGTCGTCATTTTAAATTTTTTTTGCATTTTTATAAAAAAACACACATGCATAAACACTGTTTGGCAAATAAAATGTTAATCCACAAATCCATGCATAAGTTATTTTAGTTTGTATTTTGTCATGGGGGGCTTCCATTTCTGCTCATTACACATTCATCCTGTGCTGCTCTAACAGCAGGCACAGCATTACCTGTGTGCTTGGAGGCAGCCTCTCTGTAATGAAAAGCCAAGTCGCACTACGACATGAGAAACTAGCTGTACACTCCCCCTCCCCTTTCTGCCCATGCGTGTGATGTTTGGAGGAGAGAGGTCACATGGTTTGCAGGGAAGCAATTACTTTCCTGGCCACTCCATATCAGCATTACAACCGGGAGCGCCTCCCATCCCCGCCCATAGACCAGAAACGTCCCTCCCTCTAAATCTTTAAATCCCCTCTGGAGACCACCTACCTTGTCTTTTTTCTTTCTGTCCTTGCTGACCGGAGGTTCCTCCTAGTTTGTTAAAGATCCCCTAGGCAAGTTAAGAACTTCCTGAGGTGGAATGGCATGAGTGTTTCATCTTCCTCTCTGCCTTGTTATGGCTGGGACAGATAGTTACAGAGAATATCCCTCTTGGAATTTTTCTTTTTTCTCTGTCTTAGAGGCTATGTCAGGGAGGTAACCCTTTTAGGTAGCCTCTGACATTCGAGTCCTTTTCTTTTCTTGTAAGCAATTAAAGGTTTTCTTGCTGGGAGAGAGCAGTGGATCATTCTCCCTCTCCTCCCCCTTTGTCTCCCACGAGCCTTCCATACCCAGAGGCTGTCTGTCCTTGCGCAGCCCTTCGGTATAGGAGAGATCAGTTCTGTGCGCTGCCTCACCCAGGCAGTTTTCCCTTGTGATGCGGTTTGGGGGTGGAAGCTGCGCTTCCTTAGCGTTGGCGCTCGATGTCTGCAGAGGAATGGTGGCAGCCATCTTGGTTGAGGGAAACCAACGGTCGGATCCTGTCACTCTGCAGGCGGCGGCCATTTTACTTTTGGGCAATAATCTTACCCGACTTCCCCTTCCTCTTCCTGCTTGCGCGCTCCTTTAAAAACCTGTGTTTACAAGCGTTCATGCTGCCAGTTTCCAGTCTGCTCCAGTTCCACTGAGGTTCGAATCTTTTTTTTTTTTTTTTGGTGACACAGTACAGGTAAGAGGAGCAGGGAAAAGCTCTCTGAGCAGGGATTTTTTAGCTTGTTTTCACTTATTTAAGCCTTCTATGCTGTTCTTTTAGGCCCTTCTGCAGGGTTATTTTTCATCATGGACTTCGCTGCCTCAGGTGCCTCTGCCCTACAAGCTAGGTAGGTCCCTCCATTTTTCAATCTTTCCTTTCTCTTATTCGGTCTCTCTCTCTCTCTCTCTCTCTCTCTATTTTTCACTAAGGCATTTTGTGTCTTGCAGCTTGCCTGATGATGTCTCCTCAAGAAAACGTAAAGTCAAAGCCTCCAATCTATCTTCCCTGGAATGCATGGGTTGTTTAAATACTCCTCTAGAAGGCAAAAAATTTTGCAATACCTGCTGGAGGGATTTCTGCTGTTCAGCTTCTTCCTTTCCTACTCTGGCCCCCGAAAATGAGGAAAGTCAAGGGTTAACTTCAAAAACTAGGAATACTGGCAATACAGGTATTTCAGCAGAGGATTCTTCAGATGAGGAATTTTTATCACCCGAACATCTTTCAGATTCCTTATTGGATTCTGAGGAAGAGGCTGATGGTTCCCAGGATACTTTTGAACTGGCCTTGGTCGCTCCGCTCATAAAAGCGGTTAAGCAAACCTTGGGGGTGGAAGAAGAATTGTCAGGCTCTACTGCCCGTAAAGTTTTGCCCTCTTCTTCTTCTTCAAACAGATATGTTTTTCCTCTCTTTCAAGAGGTTTCCGACCTCATCAAAGCCGAATGGCAGAAGGCGGCAAAAAAGGTGTCTTTGGTGTCTCAGGGAACCAGGTTCACCAAAATGTACCCTTTCAAAGACTCAGAGGTCAAAGACTGGGTTACAGCCCCTGCAGTTGATCCTGCAGTCATTCACCTGGCTAAGAAAACCACCCTGCCAATCGATGACAGCTCTGCTCTTAGGGACCCCATGGATAGGCGAGCAGACTCAGATCTCAAAAAAGGTTTCTTGGTAGTAGGAGCTGCATGCAAACCAGCGGTAGCTCTTATCTCTGTAGCTAAAGCCATGTCTTTCTGGATAGAGGGAATCGATAAAGCCTTGTCTGAGGGAGTAGACAAAAAAGAGATCTCCTCTAGCCTGTCCGAACTAAAGCTGGCCACTGGATTTATTTCAGAGGGAGCAGTGGATCTCACCAGACTGGCAGCCAGATCCATGGCCATGTCTGTAGCCGCCAGACGAGCTCTCTGGCTCAGATCCTGGTCAGCAGATGTGTCTTCCAAGATGAGTCTTTGCACGTTGCCCTTTGAGGGTTTGCGTCTTTTTGGCCCTAAATTAGACGATGTTATTACAAAAGCATCGGGGGGAAAAAGCCTTTTCTTACCTCAAGAGAGGAAAAAGAATTACAACCCCAGATTTTCTCACTTCAGATCTTCCATTTTTCGTGGCTCAGGAAAAACGGGTTATGGCCGTCAGGTCTCCAGACCAGGAATTGAGAGTCAAAAACCCTTTGCATGGAAGAAGGGAAAAGCAGCCTTCAGAGGAGACAGATCTAAGGTCTCCCAGTTTGCCAAAAGACCCTCCTGACTATCCGTCCTCCAGAAAAAAAGTAGGGGCCAGGTTAGCGGATTTTCTAGAAGTTTGGCGCACCACCATTTCAGACCAATGGGTACTAGATATCCTAAGAAGGGGCTATTTTTTGGAATTCATTTCCATTCCATCAGAAGACCATTTCACCATTTCTTCATACCCCAAAAAAGGGGAAAAAAGAAAAGCCTTAGAACATCATTTACAATGGCTTATAGAGGAAAAAGTCATCTCTCCAGTTCCACAAGCAGAAAGGAAAAGAGAATTCTATTCAGTACTTTTCTTGGTGAAAAAGAATTCAGGGGGATGGAGACCCATATTGGATCTAAAGTTCATAAACAGGTTCTTGAGCATCCAAAAGTTCAAAATGGAATCCATTTTTTCTATAATTGCTGCAATTTTTCCAGGAGACTGGCTTCTTTCCATCGACCTAAGAGACGCATACCTGCATATTCCGGTAGCATCCTCACATCAAAGGTTCCTGCGCTTCGCCATTGGAGGAAGACATTTCCAATTTCAATGCCTACCTTTCGGTCTAGCCACCGCTCCCAGGGTTTTCTCAAAGATTTTAGTCACCTTAATCGCAGCACTCAGGCTAAAAGGAATTTCCATATGGCATTATTTGGACGACATTCTCCTGTCCGCAAAAAAAACCAGGAAGATCTGCTCAATTCTCGAGATCAAGTCCTAAACTTACTCATTTCTCATGGGTGGCTGATCAATGCAGAAAAGAGTCAATTAGTTCCATCTCAGTCCCTAACCTATCTAGGAGTAGAGATGGCGCGAACTGTTCGCCGGCGAACTTGTTCGCGCGAACATCGGGTGTTCGCGCTCGCCGGAAGTTCGCGAACGTCGCGCGACGTTCGCCATTTTGGGTTCGCCATTGTTGGCGCTTTTTTTTGCCCTCTCACCCCAGACCAGCAGGTACATGGCAGCCAATCAGGAAGCTCTCCCCTGGACCACTCCCCTTCCCTATAAAAACCGAAGCCCTGCAGCGTTTTTTTCACTCTGCCTGTGTGTGCTGAAGAGATAGTGTAGGGAGAGAGCTGCTGCCTGTTAGTGATTTCAGGGACAGTTGAAAGTTTGCTGGCTAGTAATCGTTTTGATACTGCTCTGTTATTGGAGGGACAGAAGTCTGCAGGGGTTTGAGGGACATTTAAGCTTAGGTAGCTTTGCTGGCTAGTAATCTACCTTCTACTGCAGTGCTCTGTATGTAGCTGCAGTGGGCAGCTGTCCTGCTTCTGATCTCATCTGCTGACTGCTGCAATAACAGTAGTCCTTGTAAGGACTGCTTTTATTTATTTTTTTGTTCCAATACAGAGCAGTATCAAGCAGATTACTAGCCAGCAAACTTACTATCATCTGTCCCTGAAATCACTAACAGCTCTCCCCCTACACTATCTCTTCCAAGCACACACAGGCAGATTTTTCAGATAAATTTTTGCCCTTGATCCCCCTCTGACATGCCACTGTCCAGGTCGTTGCACCCTTTAAACAACTTTAAAATCATTTTTCTGGCCAGAAATGTCTTTTTTAGATGTTAAAGTTCGCCTTCCCATTGAAGTCTATGGGGTTCGCGAACCGTTCGCAAACCGCTCGCATTTTTGCGCAAGTTCGCGAATATGTTCGCGAACTTTTTTTCCGACGTTCGCTACATCCCTATCTAGGAGCCTGGTTCAACACACAGGAGAATTCAGTCTCACTTCCACCTCAGAAGATGACAGTAATCATCGAGCTTGCTTCTCGTTTCATGACAATGAGGCAAGCCACAGCCAGGGACCTGATGTCCTTGTTGGGCTCTATGGCATCAACAATTCCGGTAACTCAATGGGCACGGTGGCATATGAGACCAACACAACATCTGTTCCTGGACCAATGGGACAGACAACAAAAAAACTGGGAACAGTTAATCAATTTACCACTTCATTTCAAGGAATCTCTCCTCTGGTGGACCTTGGAGGAGAATTTGAGGAAAGGTTTTCCGCTATCTCAACCTCGATGGAAGATCTTAACCACCGATGCATCAACCTGGGGCTGGGGAGCCCGGCTGGAAGCGAGATGGGTACAAGGGAAATGGCCTTCACGTCAGATTGGAGTCCCCTCGAATATCCTGGAAATAAGAGCAGTAAAATTAGCTCTGTTGGCCTTTGCCAAAGTTCTAAAGGGGTCCTCGGTCAAGATCTTGATAGACAATACTACAGCAGTGCTTATGTAAAGAGACAAGGGGGCACCAAGAGCAAGTCCTTACTCCAGGAAGTTCAACCCATCCTTCAGTGGGCAGAGAAGAACCTGTTCTTACTAACTGCAGAGCATCTCCCAGGGAAGAGCAACATAGAAGCAGACTTCCTAAGTCGGAACTGCATGTCAAGTCATGAGTGGTCCTTGAATCAGGAGGTCTTTCAGACTCTGGTAGTAAAATGGGGCCTTCCAGAGATCGATCTCATGGCATCACATCTCAATGCAAAACTTCCAATGTTTTTCTCAAGAAAATTTTACCCGACGGCCCAGGGCTCAGATGCCCTGATTCAGAACTGGTCCTTCAACCTAGCCTATGCCTTCCCACCATTTCCTCTTATTCTGAGGACTCTCCAGAAGGTAGTCCAAGAAAGAATCGAATTGATCCTGATCGCACCAAACTGGCCTCGCAGGCCATGGTACCCATTGTTACTGAAGCTGTCAGTAGCTGCTCCATGGTCCCTTCCCAAAAGGAGGGATCTGTTGAACCAAGGGCCCATTCTTCACCCAAATCCAGCAGCCTTATCCCTTCGGGCCTGGAGATTGAGCGCAAGAGACTGGAAAATTTAGATCTTGCAAGAGGAGTTGTAGACACTCTACTAAAGGCAAGAAAACCTTCCACATCATCCTACTATAATAGGATCTGGGAAAGATTCCAGTTGTGGTGCATCCAAAGTGGTTTTTCAGGGGAAGAATTATCACTTCCTCACGTCCTAGGTTTCCTCCAATCCGGTCTAGAAAAAGGTCTACAGTACAGAACCCTAAGATCTCATACCGCAGCCATTTCAGCTATCTCAGGGACATCCTGGGCTGGGGACCCAACAGTACAGAGATTTTTCAAAGCCATTCTAAAGATCAGGCCTCCTAGGGTAAAAACGCTACCTACTTGGAGTCTTCCATTAGTCCTAGGTGCCCTATCCTCCCCACCCTTTGAACCGTTGGAATCAATTTCCTTTTGGCTTCTTATGCTCAAGACCTTATTCTTGTTGGCCATAGCTTCGGCAAGCAGAGTTGGCGAACTACAGGCGCTCTCCTGTGCTCAGGATCACATCTCATTCCTGCATGATAAGGTTATCTTAAAGCCGGTAAAATCCTTCCTTCCTAAAGTTGTATCAACTTTTCACTTGAAAAAAGAGCTCACTCTTCCCATTTTTCCGGAGGATATCCAAGGGCATAAGGAGCTAGAGAAAATTGATCCAGTACGATGTCTCAAGCGGTACCTGGAGGTCTCACGTCCTTTTAGAAAAACCGACAGATTGTTTGTAGTCCCAGCAGGAGGTAGGAAGGGACAAGCTGCTGCCTCTTCAACCATCAGCAGGTGGATTACCCTCTGCATTTCCAAGGCCTACCAAACCCAAGACAAGCTAGCTCCAGAGGGTCTGACGGCTCACTCGACCAGGGCAATCTCTTCTTCTTGGGCAGCCTTAGCAGATGTGCCAGCAGCACAAATATCTGAAGTCGCCTCGTGGTCTTCAACTCGAACCTTCATCAAACATTACAGTTTGGATTTGTCCTCTTCAAGTAACCATGCCTTTGCATCAGGAGCCCACCTGGCTTTCTCTAATTATTAAAAAGATTTTTGCAACATTATTGGTTATGTTTTTTCCCACCCTAGGGAATGTATGGCTCGGTATATCCGGTTGTAATGCTGATATGGAGTGGCCAGGAAAGTGGAGAATTCCTATCATACTTACCGTAATTCTCTTTTCCTGGCCACTCTCCATATCAGCATTTCCCACCCAGGCAAGTACAGATGCTTGGTATTAGACAAGGTAGGTGGTCTCCAGAGGGGATTTAAAGATTTAGAGGGAGGGACGTTTCTGGTCTATGGGCGGGGATGGGAGGAGCTCCCGGTTGTAATGCTGATATGGAGAGTGGCCAGGAAAAGAGAATTACGGTAAGTATGATAGGAATTCTCCACTTTCACTTTCCTACATTCTGCTCTACAGCTGCACTAGCAGCCCCTCCTCCCACAGAAACTATCAAAGCTCCTGCCGTTCTGTAAGTTTGTTCTCATTCCTTTGGAGGGGGGAGCTTTCTCTCCTTGCTGCCTTCCTAGTTAGTTTTACTGATTACCAGGGATGGGCGAATTTGACCCGTTTTGCTTCGCCAAAAATTCGCCCCCGGCGAAATGTCGCAGACGCCCATTAAAGTCTATGGGTGTCAAAAAAAATTTGTCGCGCGGCGAAACTGTTTTGACACGCGTCTTTTTTTTTGACGCACGCTGCCATACAATTCTATGGGCGTCATTTTTTCGGTGAAACGAGGCGAAAAAATTCGCCCATCCCTACTGGTTACTAGATGAGGTAAAGGAGCTGTGAGTTCCCTCTGCTATCCACCTCACACACACTGCGCTCCTTTCCTGCCTGCAATACTTCTTTTTTCATTAACTACTTACTGCCTCCTTTCTCCTGAGCTATATTAACCCTTCCTAAACTTCTTCCTAAGTTTTCCTGGTTTTCAAGTATGTCCTCCTTATTTTATTCTTTTTTTCTATTCCCTGGCATCAGTCCTGGGAGTGTACTCCTGTGTTTCTGCCATTCATTTTGTGTAAACAAATATAAATAAACTATCTATATAAAATATTTTTTCCAGTGCCCAAAATGAATTGTGTGTGTGTGTGTGTATCTATCTATCTATCGATCTATCTATCTATCTATCTATCTATCTATCTACCGTATATACTCGAGTATAAGCCGTCCCGAGTATAAGCCGAGGTACCTAATTTTACCTCCAAAAACTGGGAAAGCTTATTGACTCGAGTATAAGCCGAGGGTGAGAAATGCAGCAGCTTCTGGTAAGTTTCAATCTCGTTTTTGGATGACTATTCTTAGGTGCCGGCGAATATTCTAAGGAGCCGGCGAATATTCTTAGGCGCCGGCTACTATTCTAAGGCGCCGGCGACTGTTTTTGCGATTGACCCGAGTATAAGCCGAGGTAGAGTGGGGGCAGTGATCACAGGACTATCTTATTTCAGTCCTTCTGAAGTGGTGTCAGTGGGAGCTTATCTTGATTCCTGCCTATTGTTCAATTGACAGGCTCAGCAGACAAGGCTCTATTTACATTACAGCAGCTTGTAGGAGGGAGGGGTAATGACATCACTCCAACTTGCAATGCAGCAGTAAAGTGTGACTGAGGTTTATCAGAGCACAAGTCACATGACCTGAGGGCAGCTGGGAAATGTCAAAATGTCTAGCCCCATAGCAAATTTTAAAATTAGATATAAAAAAATCCATTTCTTGTTTTGAAAAATGGATTTCAATGCAGGATTCTGCTGTAGTAGCACTATTAACTGATACATTTTGTAAAAAACATGTTTTTCTATGACAGTATCCCTTTAAGCAAAGCTAATGGTCTCTTATTTGGCAAATACACATTCAACAAAATTACAGGAACAGTACCCAGATGTCCAGAAAGGATAAGGTAATGACCAGAGGGGTCAGCTAAATGAGTAGAGCAGGTAAAATGACTATTTTTATGAATCAAAATAGCGACCCCCACTTTTTTCGTGGGTCCTGACGCTCGGTAACAGTGCGGGTAATCCCTATGTTTAATATACCAGGGATCGGACTTCCTATGATGCGTTTCCTGAATACAGAAAATGGAGGAGTTTAAGGATTTGAGTTCCCTAACCCTATAAAGCAAAGCTCATTTGAGCGGGGAATTTAAGTCATTGACATTTAATGAGGTAATTTTAGCCATCAAAAAATTTGGGTAGGTCATGCAACTTATCCTTCCAGACTCTGACTACCGGTAGTGGCAAATATTCAAAGGCAATGAAACATATCCAACATACAGTGTACCTCCTAAATGCATAAGTAATTACCAGAAACCATGTACGAAAACATAGCAAAACTTGTTTAAGCACCTTCAACGCAATCTGACATATCAAACGATCACTAGGGCCTCCAGGAAAAAAACTGACTAGTCCAGGCACAGGGCTCATTTGCGTGTGCCATAAAAAAATAAAAAGAATAATAGAGTAAAAAACTGAACAGAGTCAAAATAGAAAAGTAACCAACTTGTAAATTGAAAAAATTCCCATCTTGCCATCATTATTAGTATGGAAATAATAAACCTGTTGACCCTTCAAGGCCTCAGCAAGTGGAAGACGAGAAAGTGAGCGGGGTTACCCTGCTCGTGGTGGGTGAGATGGTGTGAAGGCCTACCAGTAGGCGAATAGGTTGAATAGGAGAAAAGCACGTACATCCGACTTCAATCATGGATGATGGGCATCAGGGGGTCGTGGTGAACAGCAAAGACGACCATGTCTCCTATGTTTACTGAATCCAGAAATTAACACAACGTTGTATGGGCCAGAGTCCTCATGTAGGCGACGTCGGCGTAGATCTCTCATCAGAAGAGCCTTGAGTGCGTTGCGGCTTTGGCGATGCTGCGGTCCACAAAGGAGAGCGTTTAGAACACAGTGGAGAAGGAGCTTTCGGTGGGGAATCTCTCCCTCCTATCCCCAATTGCGAGAGTAGTTTGGAGCCCAGTTTGGGGTCACAGAGCACATATTGACGCCCATCCTTAGTGACAGTCAGTCTGAATGGGAAGCCCCATCGGTAGTTTAGATGGTGTTCACGCAGTTTCTGCGTAATAGGCTGTAACAATCTCTGTTTTGCTAAGGTGGACAAGGAGAGATCATTAAATATTTGTATGGTTGCACCTTGATAGGAGAGTTGTTGCTGATTACGAAGCTTCTGTATAATCGAGTCCTTACTCTCTATGAGCTCTATCCATTTTCCAGGCTTCCGGGGGTAATTCCGGGTTTATGGAAGAAAAAAGCCCCCTGAGATATGTGCGCAGATCAGGAGTCGAGACTGTGTTTGGGATACCTCTAATACACAGATTGTTTCTCCGCTCCCTATTCTCAGTATCCTCCTGTTGCTTTTCCAAATGTTCTATTTCCTCTCTAAGGGCTGCATTCTCATCCTCCAGCAAAACTTGGCGCTGTAAAAGCTCATCGGCATTCCCCTCCAATTTGTCTGTACGTTCGCCAATAGAAGCTAAATCAGCTTTAAATTTCGAGATAGCAGACTTTTTGGATTGGGAAATGGAGGCTGTAAGCTGATCATGAAGGGATTGAAGCTGCGTCATAAGTTATGTAGTGGTGATCGCTTCAGCAGATTCCTCTGCTATATTTCGCATCTCCATCTGGCTATATATGTGAGGAGAGGAAGCCCCCGGATCCCCAGAACTTTCACTCAAAGAAGATTGCGCCGGAGAGTTAGGTGCCGAGTGCCTCAGATCGCTGCCATCTTGCTTCTCCCTCCTGGCGTGGCCGAATTGCGAACCCTGAAGGTAGGGCAAAATGGTGCCATTCGGGTCTTTATATTTCCTCCGGCCCATAGTAAGTGCTGCCCCTGTCATCCTTACGTCAGCCTGGAAGTGAAGAAGCTGCTTTAATAGCTGTATACAGGCTTAAATGCCGGCGTTGGTACGGAGCTCACTGACTATGCAGCCATCTCGTTCGCGCGCCAAACCATGCCCCCTTGATTATATAAATTAACCTATAGAAAAAAAGATTAACCAGAATATCTAACAATGCAAGAATAGAAAATAGTTTGATTTTTGTTTTTAGGGTATGAGAGAGATAATCCTGTAATTCCATAACTGAGAAATTTGGGTGCAAGTTCAGCCAAAATAAATGTATATTTAATTGGACCCCAAGACTTCAATAGACAACTATAACCCAAATGGATTAGTTTAAAATGCTGAATGTTCCACATTTTAACCTTTTATTGTTGTTAATTAGGAATATAGTCAGTTCAATAGTAATATGATCAAATATCTAGATCATCTGTCTGCTGAGTTTTGAAGAGGATGTATCTTTAATGAAGAATGCAATATTTTTTTAAAAACAAAATTGATTTAGGATTGTTAGGATTTTTTTTAATACTTTCTACTATGAAATACTCTAACACATTACTTTATTTAAAAGAAACTTTTTCATTACTTCCCTTTTAAATTAAATGTACTTGAAAGTTTTGACCAAGACAATTTCACCATTTAGCCTGCAATTCAACAAGGAGTACACTCAGACTCCAGTGAGGAACACAGGTCATTAGCAGTGTTAGTAGCCATAGAAGTTGACCAATGTTTTTCCTATGTCATTTTATCCAGGCTTTCTTAAATGACATTAAGCTTGCCTCCCAATAAGCTAATATATACCAAGAGGGCATGTTCTGAATTTTAAGGGGACTGTTTATAAAACCTCAAATTTTTATGGTCTATTTTTTAAAAGGGAAAAACTCAAATTTTCTATATTTATTATGCTCTGAAGCGGCTAAATTCAAAAAATACTCCAGCTAAAACCTGTTGAAATCATGTAGACGTCAACTGCAGATGATCCCTATAACATGTTTTATACATTCAGAATTCTCAATAATTTTGGGCTGTTTGATGCTGTTTTTTATTCGCTAATATGATAAATTTGAGTTGTCAAAGCAACAATTAGATAAAGTTGAGTTTTTGGGGTGACTATTTGAACAAGTTGTGCGATTCAAATTGTCGCACAATTTTCGCCGCAATTTTTTCCACACCGATTTTTTGGAGGAGATTTATTGGTACAATAAGGGGATTCAGGGTTTGGGAGTTTGGTTGAATTTTTTTTTTAATTATAGTGAGAAAATAATGAGTTTAGTAAATACCCCACTAGTGAGGGAATACAGGGTTATGGGAGATAGCTCATAGTACAAGTTGATCCAGGGACTAGTCTGATTGCCATTTTGGAGTCAGGAACGAATTTTTCCCCATCTCAGGCAAATTGGTGAGGCTTCAGATGGGTTTTTTGCCTTCCTCTGGATCAACTGGCAGTTAGGCGAAAAAAAAAACTAAAGGGTTGAACTTGATGGACGTGTGTCTTTTTTCAACCTTACTTACTATGTTACTATGTTACTATGCTACTATATGTAAAGATATGATAATAAAATAAATTTGAGTTGACGAAGCAACAGTTTGATAAAAGTGAGTATTCGGGGGACCAATCAAACTAGTTGTGCGTAAATACCCCCCAAGTGGAAAGATACCAAATCTAGCTGAATGTATTTCTTTCCTTTCTTTTATTTTTTGATGGGGGCTTTGCAGTTCCTTTAATAAGTTTACTTTTATCAATTTAAATGTGATTTAAACTGTGTTTGTATCAACCATGCATTAAGGTTTTACATTTCATGGTAACAATACATTCTCACATCAGATGTTCCTCCTTATGTGACAGTGATGGCTGAAAATATATTTCCTAACAAAGTAGACAAAGCAATTCAGCTCTAGATTTGAAGGCTACGGACTACAAGGCTGGATGTGTGATCTTTAAAAATATTCTTCAGCTCCAGTGTACTTGAGTGTACAGTGAAAAGGAGAAAAACACAAATAAAGTCTGGTCACATTCTGTGCAAGCCATTCGAACAATATAAAAGATTATAAAGTGCAAATTGTGCCTTCTAGATGTTGCTCACATGTTAATAAAATCTATATGTGCAATAGTTACATTGCTTTGTGTCAAAAACTGTTTTGGTCAATATAAGTGCTACAACATTTAACATTAATAAAGTAAAAATTTACTATGATAAAAGACATAGACTTCAGAGTTACCATTAATGTTAATATGAGATATTAGGCAATATTGTGATATACAAATAAAATACATCAACAATTGTGTCTAAAATTTTGAATCAGCTAAAATTCCCTTCCTAAAAAACTTGATGTTTCATATTGGGTACATTTAAGACAATGCATCCTGTAAAAAATACAAATAATGTAATTTACCACTATACTAAATATGCTGTATAAATAAAGTTTATGATTATAATTCAATTTTTTTGGCAGGATGCTTAAAAGTAACTTCATTCTGTTTAGCCCAGAAAACAACCTAATTTCAGATGATTATTCAAACCTTTGGCTGTGGCACAATCTAATGTATGTATCTGGTAAGCGAATGGCATAACTAGAGTGCGCTGGGCCCCCTGCAAAAAAATCTTCAGAGGGGCCCGACACACTCCGATCCCCATCCTTCCGCCCACTTCCAGTCCCACCTCCACCCCTTCCACATCCTGCCCCTACCTCCCCCACCGACTTGCTTCCCCCTTCCTCGCCGCATGTAAGAGAGCGGCTGGGAAGGAGGGTTATTTTATATCTGTTGGCT
This sequence comes from Xenopus petersii, assembly GCA_038501925.1. Classification (NCBI taxonomy): domain Eukaryota; kingdom Metazoa; phylum Chordata; class Amphibia; order Anura; family Pipidae; genus Xenopus; species Xenopus petersii. The sequence continues at coordinate 92,307,532 of CM076679.1, read as the reverse complement.
TCACATAAACAAAATATGTAACTGCTGCTGATGACTATATATTTCTAGAAAGTTAATTTGCTGAGAGTTATAAATCAATGTTAACTAGGCTGTCCAACATGTTTAACTCACAAAATCAATCAATGACTGTTCTCTGCCAGTCCTAACAAAGAACAGATAACAAATAACTTCACTTATTTATAAGTCCCGTGAGTTCTCCATATGTAGTGCCTATTAAAGGTCCCAAGCTATATGTATAGCTGTTGTAGTAGTAACGCACTCCCAAATAAAAAACAATACCTGAGGTGCTTCCAGTGAAATGGGTATCCATATATCAAAAATTGCAGCACGCTTTGGGATGTATTGAGAAAGGTCCTCTTGCTGGGACTTAAACATTGATAACCACCAATAAATAACTGCACTTATTTATAAGTCCCATGAGTTTTCCATTTTTAATTGTGTATGTAAGTATATATATTTATGTTTGCACCCATTACTATACAGTGGAAAAACTTGAAATGTGCTAAACTAAAGATGAAATTGGTTAAGTATGTTTACTGGACCGTGTCAAACATGTCCCTCTTACATTTCCCAGCTAAAGTAACACAACTTTACATAAGTTATGGCAGCAAACATGCCCATACACTGTGAATGCTTTCCTAAGCCTCCAGTGCTATTTAAGCTTTATATATTAACAATGAATCAAGTCAAAAGTTTAATGTAAAATAAGCTGGCAATATCAACTAAATTCAAGCTCTCTAGTACCATTCTTATGAGCTTCACAGCAAGGCTAAATGCATTAATTGATTTCATCCCATCCACTTTGTGAGTAACCATGGGAGAGCACACCAACACTGAATGGAGGAAAAAACCTAATTGTTTAAATAGTCATTCATATATACTCTTTGACAAAGGGTTGCAAAGCTCAAGTTACTAGGTTACTGCACTGTGCAAAGTTGTATCTGTATTAACTTCTCTTTCCTCTCCTTTCTTATTGTGCTGAAAGCCTTATGTGACATTGGCCTTAATCTAAAACAACATTTAGAAGCGTTTGTCCTCCATATTTAAATATTGTGCTATGCAGATAATAATAATTAAGCTGTCTGAAGTGTTCTTGTACAAAGTGGGAAATAGGGGCTCCCTGTCTTGCACTTCTACCAGACACAGTACTCTGAGCACTGGCTATAGTCATATTCAAAAGTTTTTTCTTACAATTTATACTGTACTCGGCACATTTAAAGTTTAGCTGTTAGATGTTTTGACTACGGAGAGAATGGCAACTAGAAAGCAAAGCAACTGAGGCCATAGTAACAAGAAAATGGTATAATTTTCTTTGTTCCGAGATATGTGATAATGAGAATGAAAATAGAAATTTACAGGTGTCATTCTAATTTTCAGCTCATTTTCTTAACTACTGACAAACTGAAAATCCCCAGACTTGTTTATTAGAGAGGAGCAGGACATGTTGTTCAGTATGAGCAGCTGATTTGCCATGTTCCCCTTCTCAGCTTATTTAATTCTTATTTATGATGATTTATTCCATAATCAGTACACCAGCTATTGATGCAGATAAGGAACAACACAAACAAACTCCAGTGCTCACTGAGTGGTAGCCAATATCTAATGGTCATTTTAATTTCACATTTGTACATGATGATTAGTGATGTCACTTGCATAACAAAACTAAACACTACTGAGGGCGTATTTTCTAAATTTCTTTTAGTCTGCAAATTACAATTTTGCAATGAGTCCTATTAACTCTATTGTACTTCGTCTGGTCTGAGCTGGCGAAGCAAATCTGGCGCAAGAGGTAATGTTCAGTCAAATCTCAATCTTAGTGAATTAGCATAGTTACGTTTGTTCGTCAGATCGCAACTTCGCCTGGCAATAGGGCGCGAAGTACCACTAGAGTCTATCTCTTTCGCTAGCAAAGTTATGCCAGTGCCTGTTAGTAATTTGGTGAAGTTCCGAAATGATGTCACGCTGGCGATTTTTCACCAGCGTTAGTCACTTCGCCCTTTAGTAAATTTCCACCAAGTGTAATTGTGGTCACTCTCTGAGTTGCATCTGCTGCTACTGCACCCAATGCAAGTTGGGTGCACAGTATAACATTTTCTGAATTTGGGTTGCGTCACCTCAGGCATGTTTTCAAAATTCCATTTGAATGTGATTCATTGGCTGGCATTGACTACTGACACAACTCAATATGGAAACCCTGGAGTTACTGCCAATCCGGTTAGTCTGATGTCAGTGGTAGGAAAGCTTTTTGAAGGGGTATTAACAAACGAATTCCCTTGATTTGCCAACTTCTTGAACAATTGGTGTGACAAAAAGTCGTAACAGAATTGAGAGTTGATTCGAATCGTGCAACTTTTTGAAATGGTCGCTTCCAAAACTCGGCTTTATTTAATTGTTGTCCCAAAAACTCTAATTTATTGGATTATTGAATGAAAACCAGAGTAATCAGCCTGAAACTATTGAGAATCCTGAAGATAAAAAACATGTTCCAATTGTTAAAGGGACCATCTGCCATTGACTTAAACGTGTGATGTCTACATGTTTTAGCTGGAGTATTTTCAAATTCAAATATTTAGCAACCTCAAAGCATAAAAAATCTAAAAATTCAAGGTTTAATAAATAAATAAAGCCTTTTCTAAAGCATTTGATACAATACCACACCAAACGTTACTGGTTAAAACAAGAAATGTTAGCCTGGAACATAGTATTTGTACTTGAATAGAAAACTGACTAAACTGACTAAAAGTTTTCGAATCGGACCAGTGTTGTTAGTGGAGTACCACTGGGCTCTGTACTTGGTCCTTTGCTTTTCAACTTGTTTATTAATGACCTGGAGGTGGGCATTGAAAGTACTGTTTCTATTTTTGCAGATGATACTAAATTGTGCAGAACTATAGGTTCCATGCAGGATGCTGCCACTTTGCAAAGTAATTTGACTTAATTGGAAAACTGGGCAGCAAACTGGAAAATGAGGTTCAATGTCGATAAGTGCAAGGTTATGCAATTTGCTACAAATAATTAATTGCAAGATATACAATAAATGCCAGTGTTTGGGGGTTTCCTTAATTGAAAAGGATTTTTGTCTAATTGTCTAATTCTAGGCAGGGTATTCTGTGGCTACTAAGGCAAATAAAGTTCTGTCTTTCATGAAAAAAGGTCAATAACTTAAGGGATGAAAACATAAACATTTACAGGTCCCTGGTGAGGCCTCACCCACCTTGAGTATGCAGAGCAGTTTTGAATATTCATGAACTGGAGAGAGTGCAGAGAGGTGCAACTAAACTGGTTAAAGGGATGAAAGAAAGGAATGTTTTCATTGAAAAACCAAACTTGCTAGGGGAAATGATAACTCGTTACAAGTACAATAGAGGGCATTATAGAGAGACTACACCTTTAGATTATAGGAACAGAACTTATGAAGCAGCATAGGTGGTTCTTCACAGTGAGCACAGTAAGGTTGTGGAATGCACTACTGGATGTTGTGATTCTGTTAATGCCTCTAAGAGGGGGTTTAGATTAATTCATGGACATACATAATATAGGCTATTATGATACTAAAATCTACCATTAGTATAGATATTGTTATATATTGTTTTTATGAATGAAGTGTGAGTGTGTGTATGTATGGGCATTGGGTTTCATTTGGAGGGGTTGAACTTGATGGACTTTTGTATTTTTTCAATATAACTATTTAACTATATAACTGCCAGGTGAGATCACTCTACATTGCATCCCTTTTTAAGGTATACATAAAAGATCCCCTCTTGTGAGAAATAATGTAACCCACCTGCAAAATAAAAGGAGTTACCTGGAGCTATGTCAGCAGCATGTTGTCTAGCAAGTCCACAGAAAAACAGGGAGCACCTCCACATAAAGGCCAAAGTGAATGATAGAAAGGCAAGAAAAGAAGAGCATTATGCATAAATCCCAAAAGAGTTGGAGAATGTCAGTTAAATTAAATAATTGGGACATAGTCCATTTGTAACCTTCATACCTAGATCCTATTTGAGAAAAGTAGTGCACTTGAGTAGTTCACATACTGTATTTTGACATCTGAACCTTCTGCTTCTGCATATAAGGTTGAGCCACAGGTGAGTAACAAGCAGGTTGTAGCCTGAGTAACTTAAGTAACACAGAAATGAGACTTGATGAGAAGCGGAAGTCATGTTAATTTAGAAACTATTTATTAATGATAAGCAGGAAGACGCCAAGATTCAGAGCAAAAGTAAGAAAAGTCAGTAAACTAGGCCAAAAGGTCAGGCCAGGTAGCAGTTATGACAAATCCATATAATAGGCCAAAGTCAGACGGGCTGAAGACAGAGGGTCAAGGTCAAATACCAGGAGATCCAATGGAATTCAGGCTTGGGAAATTGGAGTGAAGGAACAAGGAATGGATTGGAACAGAGTACCAGGCAGGAATACGGGCAAGGACTAGACAGGGACATGGCTGGATCCACACAGGACAACGAATATGCAGGATAAATTAGTCTGTAAGGCTTGATCAAGCAATGATCAAGCAACCAGAAGTTGATTGTAGCAGGCTTTTAAAGGTCCTTAATTGAATAACTGAAAATCCTTGCCAATAAAAGAGTGAGGAACTGTATATATAATTACAAAGTGCCATAAAAGTGTAAAGGACATTTATATAGGTTCCTGTACATTCTTATTGGGAAGGCTGAAGCATAAACTAAAGGTGTATGTTGTCCCATATACAAGATGGATTCTAATATTGGCTTCTTAATAATCAGTAGCTAGTGATCATATCTGCACCAACCTTTAACACGTGTTCAGTACTTCTTGTATTAAGTGTGCAATATATATATATATATATATCTATATATATATCTATATATATATATATATATATATATATATATATATATATATATTGACTACTGATGTGCATGAGACAATGTTTCACCAGAACTTTGTAGCATCTGTCACCTGCTCCAAAGTAGACAGGTAAAACTAAAATGCCCCACTGCTCTAAAATTACAAGTAAAACATTGTTGAATGATGTATTATTGTTTTCAGATGAAAATATAGTTATGGGATTAGAAGTTGCATTTATAATTTATATAAATATGGTGTATTCTTATGCTCCAACATTTGAAATTTGCAGTTTTGCTTCTTTGTTTCTATTCATCTCACTGTGTGTTTGAGCCTGGACTCAATAGGAGCTGTAAGAACTGGTTAGATGTGAATTTGATTAGTTAAACATGCCCAGTTAGAGGGCTTTGCAGGTGCTACAGAACATATCTTTGCATTTCTACTCATCTTGTTATTACTCCCGAAAACAAACTGGCACTGCACATAATTACACTAGATCCCCAGATTACCACATTTTGTTGTCGAAAACTAAGGTTTGCACAAGACAAGCAGAGGAAGAGAACTGTATGATACAGAAAAAAAATGATCTCATATTTGTTTCTTTTAAAGTGGACCCGTCACCCAGACATAAAAATCTGTTTAATAAAAGTCCTTTTTAAATTAAATATGTAATCCAATTTCTTTTTTTTTTATTAAACCATTCATAGCTATTGTAAACTCATTTAAAAATATCAGCTGTCAATCAAATATTGCCTACCCCGCCTTTATGCCTAGGCATAGAGGCGGGGCAAGCAATTACTTTCACTTTCCATTCAGCACTTCCTAGATGTCACCGCTCTCCCTACATTCCCCCAGCTCTCTTATTGATTTAATTGTGTAACCAGGGCATGGGGATGGACATTGGGTCCTTGTCCCGTGGTGCACAAACAAGATTCTAAGATGATACAAGGCTTGCCTTTATAACAGTGTCCACAAAATAGCTCCTTCCTGGTTGCTATAATTATGAATTCCCAGACTGATGGAAACAATATTGAAATAATTTATACAGTGTAATTAAAATTAATTTTGCTTGACTAACATGATAAAATAGGATTTGGAATAATTTTGTTTGGGTGACGGGTCCCCTTTAAGTGGATAAAATATTGTTATATTATTATTGGAGCCATAGATTGACATGTGCATTGCCCCTTCTCCATTAGCACAGGCTTTCTTTAACATACCAAGAAACACCCTTGTACTTTCCATAATGAAGGAATGTCACACATTTCTACTCCAGTTTTTATCCACACATAAAGTTTTTAGGATTCCATAGGCAAGTGAAGAGAATAAAAATAATTTTCCCTATAAAATCTCCATGGCTCATAAACAGCGTCCAACATTTCTCTTTATTTGGGTGCTATTTACTGCATGTGTGCAACTGAAGATGCTTTACGACACAGATACACACACTGAATTTAGAAACAAACAAGATAAAAGCAAAAGAAAACGGGGTCAGACCCTAAATAAATTAACTAGGACAGCTTCACTTCTGATGCTACAGACTTAATTTTATAAATAAATAAAATTAACCAAATGTTTTCAAAATTAAAGAAAGCTTTTGTCTCCCACAGGAAGATCTACATCCTAGCATTATGGAAAATAAAACAGATTGCTTGTAGTTAAATGTACAGTATATTTACCGGTACACAAAACATTTAAACTGTGCCTACTTATTGCATTCCAAAAAATGAAAGGAGAATGAAAGGCGTTCAGTGTAAATAATTGAGATGCAAACTAAAATTCATAATAATTACTTTAAAGGAGAAGAAAAGTGAGATGTCTTAGGCACCCTAAGTGACTGAAATGTACCTTCTACCCTAGGAATGCACTTTTCTTTTTTTAAACATGCACCAGCACAGTAATGCACTGTGTCTCCCTGTGTGGGTTAGGGTTGCCACCTTTGGGTCCATGCAGTCCTGGCAGTATGCATGTTGATGAAGTTAGGGGACTGAGAAGGTGCCATCACGGGGTGTAGCTATAATGTTGCAAATGGCAAATTGTCACATCAATCTAGGAGAATCCTGCCCAGTTTTCCTAATTTGGAAAACCGGGCAGGCAGTTTTGACCCGGGCACCCTTTCCAAAAACTGTCCAGATCAAAACCACATGGATGGCAAACCTACTGTAGAATGGGTACATGCGCACTACAGGAATATTTTGGACATTGCCTGTGCCGAGCAAGGAATTCCTAGGAGAAGGGAAGATGATGCAGGGATGTTTCTCTTCTGGAAAGAACCTCATGGTTGTTGCATTGTTGAAGATAACACCAGCATAAAAAATAAGCAATTTTATTCACCATTAACGTAACTAGAAGGGGGCGGGCCCTGGCGCTGGACGTGCAGCCGGGCCCCCCGCCCCCCCTCCGTACGCCCAGAAACGCCCAGAATTTCTGAAGAAGTCAGTGGCGCGTTAGCTGCCAGGGGGCATGAGGGGGTGCGGGCCCTGGCCCAATCGCACTCCCTGCTCCCCCGGTAGTTACGCCACTGTTAGTCACTGTGTTATTGAGTTTCCTTCACCTTTAGATAAAGTTGAAGGGTTAAGTGGGATCTAGTAATTGCTCAAGAATTATACTGTTCAATACAATTCAGCAATTAAAGTATGGCTGTTAGGCTCTCTGGAAAATGTCTGCCAGTTAGAGATAATGTAGTCAAAATCTGAATACTGTAATTATCTATCATATTATATTATCTATCATTACTGACAAGTTATTTTTGGTTTGTTTGCATCAGTGCACCCCACAGATGTTTTCTATGAGCATTTAGACCCACAATCAAGGAGGAGGACTGGTACCTTTGGAGTGAAGCAAATATGGGTTCTATGCAAGAACAAAGGGATAGATGGTAAGTGAATTGTTGCAGCATAAGAAACACAGCACAGTAACGTAACTAGAGGGGGGCGGGCCCTGGCTCGGGACGTGCAGCCGGGCCCCCCCCCCGTACGCCCGTAACCAGCCCAGAACCGGAATTCGTGGCACGCAAGCTGCCGGGGGGCCCTGAAGGGGTGCGGGCCCAATCGCACCCCCTGCTCCCCCGGTAATTACGCCACTGACACAGAAGGCCTAGTACTGTTAAAAATATATGTCACAGAAGCCTACATGCCATGGGGGGACCTTTGATCTAAAAGTCAGAAAAACAAAACTTCAACTTAAAGTATGGGATAAAGTGAGATTGCCTTGAAGGAACACATAAACAAAACAAGTATTTATCAAGAAGACATTCTAGATCATTCTTAAATGAATGCTAAAAGGATTACTGTTATACCTGTATTAAAAGCATTTGTAGCACAGATGGACAGATCAACAAACTCAGACCTGCAACCTATTATTTCTAGGGAGCTTCAGCTGCACAGAGATGTTATAAAATCCCACTAGTTTCATTCTGAAAGAGAAAAACTAAATATCACTATTTCAGTTGTTGGTAAATTGAGATTGCCTTGAAGGAACACACCCTTTTAATCATGTTACACACAAACTATAGTCACTGAAGTGTACTCTTTTGATTTTCCAATGTACTTTCTACTGGGTTTATTACAGAATGAGCCGGTTTTATACAGGCATGTCTTGAACTTCAGTTATGTATAATTAAATGTTTCATTTGCACCTCACAAAGTGATTAATTATTGGCCCAAGATGAAAATGTGAATTGGCAATGAGCACCTGTGTAACCTGTGTAACTCTGTAGTTCCTGATATTCAGGCACATACTCTAAATATGATACACCTGATCATGGATACATTATGGCTTTTGTGTGATGGGTTAGATTACATTTCTCAGAGATGTAAGCAACAGGCATGCCAACAGTAAATAAAAGAGAATGTCAGTGATCAATTGTCTAGGCCCCTGAAACCTTGCATTGATCCATGTAAATAAATGTTCTCTAAGTGCTGAAATCAATTTGAATTAAGATGATGGGCTGAAGAGCTTGGGGTCAGAAGAATTTATTTATGAGGAGAAAGCATTGTGATAACGTCCACAACAGTACTATGCCATGTTTAATTTCCTAAGCACCATATTGTACTTATAAAGCCTCATTTACGACCACAAAGCAGTGTGCAAAGTGCAGTTTTTCTACCAGAATAGCCACAACTGTGTATGGTTAAATATAATCACTCAAAGTTGTATTGAGTCACTTCTGGCATTACTATCTAATTCCATGTGGGCACATATGCAGCTCTTATTGACGCAATTCACTGTGGAAACTATGGAATTACCACCAGGTCTAGGTGACGATTTTCAAGGTTCCTCAGCATCAGTAGGTGCACTTGTGCATGCTTCATCAGAAGAGGCAGGACTGACATACTGGTGCTTAGACTAACCTTGTTTGTTGAAGTGTACAAAGAGTACGATACACAACCTTTTGTCTATTTTACTATGATCAGTTCTAAATGAGCCATATAACACAGCAACAAGTGTAGCTGTTGTGTACTGATATATGAGATTGTGCACAAGTTCCTTATTGATGCTCAAAACCCTGGATTTACCACTACTCTTAACATCCCATGGTTTCCACAGTGGGTTGTATCAATAGTTGCAAATGTTACTTGCAACTGATTTGCAAAAAAAAAGTGTGCATGCACATATGTTCATTTTGACACATCAGTCACAGTTGAGACAGGTGCAACTCACCACTGGGAGAAAAATATGGTCATTTGCTTCCAAAAATTACTCTTTGAACTCTGCACTGCATTCATAAAAGAACTGGGAGAAGCAGCATAAAATACCAAGGACTTCAACAAAGAAGACTGGCTGTACATTCAAACTGTATATATCTAGTGTTGTTTAGAGTAAAATTTCGGAAACAGGGGTAAGAAAGCCACGGCAACTTTTTAGCAGGATGAACATAGTTGCTATTTTAAAGATAATACCCCTATAACCCATAACAGTATGAACATAGTGTTTATTTTATGTTTAATACCCCAATACTCATAGTAGGAAGAATGTAGTGGTTATTTCATGTATAATACCCCGGGCCTCATAACAGTATGAACATAATGGCTATTTCATGTATAACATACCCAGAACTTATAGCAGGATGAACTAAGTGGTCATTTGATGTATTGTACCCAACTATTCTGTTCTGTTGAATACCAGGTGCCTACTTGCTCTCTCCTGCTCCCAATATCTGTACAAAAATTCAGTGTGGACTGATAATGTTACTTCAGACAGGGACTTTTATTGCAGTAAGTTTGCAAGGCAGGGACATTTCCCAAGGCCATTTTCCACCTTATTTTGTAAGGTTCAACAAAATGAAGACAAACTACAATGAGCAGATACACTTTGCCAAAGTATGGATATTCTCATCCTTTGGCAAAGTGTATCTGCTCCTTGTGGTTTGTCTTCATTTTTTTGCCTTGAAACTTACAAAATTGGTGTTATGTATATACTTGTTAGTATCATTGTGTATAAATTGTCTTGTATTATATATAGATCTATCTGACTGTACATTTTTATATCTATATAAAAGATATTTACTTTATACGCCTTTTGTTTGTATGTTATTTAGAGTGTGCAAACCCATTCTATGTTATATAAAGGTTGTGGATAGAATCAGAGAGTATGGGATCCGTTATCCGATAACCCGTTATCCAAAAAGCTCCAAATGATGAAGCTACAAATCTATGTTATATAAAGGTTGTGGATAGAGTCAGAGAGTATGGGATCCTTTATCCGATAACCCATTATCCAGAAAGCTCCAAATTATGGGATCCACATTTTTTAAAAATCATTGCCTTTTTTTTCTGTAATAAAAAAGTAATAAGTATGTATTGGCAGCAAAACCATCCTGTTGGGTTTATTTAATAATTAAATCACTTTCTACTAGGCTTAAGGTATGACGATCCAATGTATGGAAAGATCCCTTTTCCAGAAAGCCCCAGGTCCCGAGCATTCTGAATAACAAGTCCCATACCAAGTAGATAACAAAAAAAATGAAAAGGAAATATAAAATAACTTGGCTCATGCTGAAATAGCTCAAGGCACTTACAGGAGTGTATGCAACTTTCTGATTAAAATTAAAAATAATGGTGTTTTTTGTTTATTATAGATAAAGAGTTCTTCAGATTTTCTGGGCAGTACAGAGGGTAGTAAAGCAGGTCAATTGCAGGGACATACCCAAAGAGCCACTAACAGTTTTACTGTGAAAACCAATAGAATGTCTCCCAAACTCCCAAACCCTTAAAAAATTAGATGCATCATATTCTAGCCCATATATTGATAGCAGCTAAATGGAGGATACCCTTGTCACCAACAACAATAGATGTTCATAATACTTAAATTGTTACTTAAATATTAATATGCTTTTCCTTCCTGTTTGTACCTTTCTACTCTCAAAAAATTGTACAGGGCTGCTCTTTATAAATACATTTATATAAATAAAGTTATACATATTCTGAAATACACAAATGATTCTCTTCAAACAACCTATTCATCTTTTTAGCAATGACAGAATAATGAACTCATAATGCTTCACAATTACCTAACACGTGTACTTCTTTGTTTAAAATGTCTCTGCAAATTCTGTGTTGCCACAATTTTACATTCATTGTATAAAATAAGTTATATAATCCAAATAATTAAGTCCAAAGTCATGTTACCATTCTGAAGACTGTGAACCTTGTCTTGAACAATGGAGTACATTTCAAAGGAATGTCATAATGAATTAGCAAGTGAGCAGTGGGTTTTCAAAGCGAGGCCTGCGGCAAATCACTCTCCAACCTAACTGCCACATCCATGTAAATCTCTCTCCTTGCCTTTCCTGGACATTCTAGTTGGCCTTGTTGAATGAAAATAGGGCAAATGTAATTGTGAAAAATAAATATACATTGTCTAAGTGACACATGATGAGCATCCTGCAGGGGTTGACTGCAGTGAATTCAATCACCTGCAGATTTTCTTTCTTATAGAGCAAATTTTAATTTTAAAATGAAATGCTGTACTATTACCAGAGCTTTCATTTCGTTGCCTAAGGTATGTAAAGATTTTGAACTTAAAAATCTATTTCCACTCTGTAGGAGTAATAAGGAACAGTTTGATCGAAACAAATTATTTGGGACATTTGCATTTAATAAACAGAGCAAAACAAATGTGTTTCCCCCTTTTCATTTGGTCTGGAATAGTGCATTTTGCTTCACTTGTTCACTCTTGTTTTTTAAGGAAGGTTCCTATCTGTATGGTTTTTTTTTGTCTATTTTGTTTGTTTTCAAAATATTGCTTTAGATATATACCAAATGACAAGCTATTTGCACCTGACTAGAAATGTTTTCTAATAAAAAATAAAACAGTAGTAACGTTGGCTTTACCCCATGTCTGATCAAATGTCATATAGTAATATTTCAGCCACAATCATGGCTACAATGTGGCCACATGCATGAATAGCCTAATTTCACTGATTAATTAAATGGGAAAGGTTTACAACTGGTACTGAAATCTCTAGCTGGATAGACCTCATATGGATAATTATATTGCACATGAAAACAAGAAAAGACAAAAAATAGATGAGCAATGAAGAATGTTGGTGTACTAAATTGAACTAATCTAGTGGTTAGGGATGAATGTGAAAGTGAGAGTAGGACTGGCTACATCAGGGATGACATTAACATAGTTGGTCAGCTTGAATACATTACAATATATGGAAAAACAATCCCTGTTTTGTTTAATGGGGAGAGTATTTTAGCAGCTTTACGCACAAAATTCTCTGAACACCAAAGTTTGGTGTGCTATTGTGTTTACAGCAAGATTGCAACAAACTGCCTTAATTTGCAGTTAGTTTTCTCTCAGTTTGAGATGGGTGGGGTTTGAGTAGTGCATCTGAACAGAACCCCTGGGACTACAGTGGAGTGTGCTCTAATGTATAGCTAGCTGTTCTTAAGTGTTTGCTCCTTAAGTGACTGCTTTGTAAGTGGAGTTACAAACACAGGAGTTCCAAACTAAGGGAGGTTCAAACTAGGTCAAAAGTTTGTTCTAAACTCTCATTTTTATTATTCCTGTTTTTTAATCTGTAACTGGGATAATGAGTGCTAGTGAGATTGAAGGCTTGACCCAGTGCACAGTCTGCCTAGAAAGGGGGTCTTTGTAGATAACACGTTGTCTAATTCTGGGCAGTGTCATTCTGTGGCTACTAAAGCAAATAAAGTTCTGTCTTGCATAAAAAAGGGCATTAACTCAAGGGATGAAAATATAATTATGCCTCTTTATTGGTCCCTGGTGAGGCCTCATCTGGAGTATGCAGTGTAGTTTTGGACTCCAGTCCTTAAGAGGGATATACATGAGCTGGAGAGAGTGCAGAGATGTGCAACTAAATTGGTTAGAGGGATGGAAGACTTAAATTATGAGGGTAGACTGTCATGGTTGGGGTTGTTTTCTCTGGAAAAAAGGCGCTTGCGAGGGGACATGATTACACTTTACAAGTACATTAGAGGACATTATAGACAAATGGCAGGGGACCTTTTTACCCATAAAGTGGATCACCGTACCAGAGGCCACCCCTTTAGACTAGAAGAAAAGAACTTTCATTTGAAGCAACATAGGGGGTTCTTCACAGTCAGGACAGTGAGGTTGTGGAATGCACTGCCGGGTGATGTTGTGATGGCTGATTCAGTTAATGTCTTTAAGAATGGCTTGGATGATTTTTTGGACAGACATAATATGAAAGGCTATTGTGATACTAAGCTCTATAGTTAGTATAGGTATGGGTATATAGAATTTAATTAAAAGTAGGGATGGGTGTATGTATGGATACTGGGTTTTCATTTGGAGGGGTTGAACTTGATGGACTTTGTCTTTTTTCAACCCAATTTAACTATGTAACTATGTAACTATATGTATGCAGATTTGAAGCAAGAGTTTCAAACTGCATCAAGATGGGAGCATGAATTTTGGATTGGCAGTTCTAGATGGGACCGATCTCTCTAACAGTTTCTCTAGTAGTGGTGGGGAGGAGAGCAAAGCCAGGCCTAAACATATTGTGGTCGTAGGGGATACTATCCATAAAGAGGATTATCACACCAGCAGCGTTGGTGGTTCTTCAAAGTGAAGGCAGTGAGGTTGTGGAATGCACTGCTGGATGTTGTTGTGATGTCTGATTCTGTTAATTCTTTAAAGAGTAGCTTGGATGATTTGTTGGACAAGCATAATATCCAAGGCTATTGTGATACTAAAATCTATAGTTAGTGTATGAGTATATATAGTTTATGTGAGTGTATAGAAGGGTCAGTGTGTGTATGTATGGATGCTGGATTTCATTTGGAGGCATTGAACTTAATGGACTTTTTTTAACCAAATTTAACTATGTTACTATGTAGAGTGAGATTCTAGTTTTTGTATGAATTTTTAATTACACTCTCATTACATCCCCTGAATGGTTGAAAATTGTTCAGTGGTGACCACAACACACCATACTTTCCCTTTCTGTTCTTTTCAACAACTGGACCATCATAGTGGCCCATGGCCTATGCAGACCCATCGGACAAGGACCACATCCGTCTTTGCATCTCTCTAATCCAGTCAGATGATTCAGTTAGTTTGCTTTTGATGATCATCTTCATGCTCACTGACTAAACAGTTATGTGCAGCCTTTATAGATTACATTTTTGGCTTGCTAACTATATTGAAAACATTTAATGTTGTACAGTCTATTTATCCAGTTTTATTTTTATTCTGAATTGTTCCATTAAGAAAACAGAAAATGTACTGGACATTCCCCAGTGTACAAAAGGACGCCTAATAATTCATCTCTAACTTAGTGACCTGTGTGCAAAAAAAAAGTTATTGACATTTTGGCTTTTGAAACATTTAAGATGAATTACCATAGCAACAAGATGTCAAGCAGCATTTTTTTTAAATGCAGTTCCAGATAAAAGTATTCCTGCTGAAAAGTAAGTGCAATGAATAAGTGCATATCCATTTCGAATTGCATCAAAGTATTAGAATGAAAGAAAAAAAACAGTGTTATATACTGTAGTTGTCTTGTGTGCCCAAAGGCTTAACTGTATACATAGATGAAGAGCCAAGAGGGTCTGGTGGACTTCAATGGCTAAAATGTGCAACAAGTCAAAAGCAGTCTTTTCACACTATGGGCTATTCCCCCGTCTCAGACCCTTCTTACTTCTCAGGAAAAAACAACCTGAAGGCCAGTTGATATATGAGAAGAATTCCTATTTTCTCTCTTAGATAACCTTAAAAGCCAAATGTGAAGATCAATTAGATTTAGGAGTGAATATTTTTTGACTGTACTACTTTTTTATTTTTTATTTACTTATTTTTTAAATAATTGATACAGTTTTCAAATACAGTATCCATAGCCTGCTAATGAGCTGAAGATAGACATGGCCAATTATTAACCATCTAAAAGAGGCTTGAGCTGAAAAACATTAGTCTAAGGATAGCCTACTACTAACAGAAGACTTTCCATTGAAAAACATATAATTATACATCTAGGGGCAGATTTATCAAGGGTCAAAGTGAAAATTCAAAGTAAAAAAATTAGAATTTTGAGCTATTTTTCTGTACTTCGACTAGGGAAAAAATTTGAATATCGAAATGTATCATGTACTGTCTCTTTAAAACTTCGACTTTGACCATTCGCCATCTAAAACCTGCCGAACTGCTGTTTTAGCCTATGGGGGACCTCTTAGAAACCATATGGAGTCAATTGGTGGACTTTAAACAATTTTCAAAAGTTTTTTAAAATACTCTGAATCTAATTTGATCGAATACGATCTTACTTCGATTTTAACGATCGAATGCAGCCTATTCACCCGCAAAAAAAAAACTTCAATTTTTTTATAAATTTCGGTTGGTCTTTTTTTATTCGAATTTCGAAGTTATGGGAGTTCAAAAAACTACCGTTATTTTGGAATTCAACTCTTGATAAATCTGCCCCCTAATTTTGGAAGAATTAGCCTTCTTCATTATACTTCACCAATGCCCTTAAGAAACTTTTGGCGAGCACATTTTATAGAACATATTTTTATTTGTATATCCTTTTATACAAAGATATATATTGTATATTAAGACGAGAAACATAGCTGTCGTATAAGATGTGATGGGAATTTACGGTCGACGTTTGTCCAGTGCATTAGCCATCTGCATATAAATACAACCACATGACATTCATCTCTTAAACATTTATTTTGTGAAGCCATAAATCTAGCAAGTAATTTATTGAGACCACAAAACAATTGGTGAAGCTGTAAAAGCCCCAGACTAACCCTGCCATAAAGCTTTGTCAGATCATTTACCTGCTGTTTGGAGTCAGGGCTGTATCTGTCCTTTGTGACTCCTTTTCCAAGTAAAGAAGGAGAGCAAGTAATAAATATAAAGTGGATTCCCACCTCAAACGATACCTTTTTCCACACATAAAATAATGACACGCTTCAACGCATTTGACAGAGTTTTGAATTTACAGTAATTGCATTTGGAGAGACATCAACATTGTTCTCATGTTTAGGGTTTTACTGTCAACTCTCGAGGAGAGTGATAAGTCTCCCAGACATCCCCTCTGGTGCTATTTATGGCTTAAAGTTGTCTTCAATCTTTTATATCCCTTCTAAAATTTCCCCTGAGTAAATACATGGATGTTCTATGACAGCAAGCAAAGCAAAGAACCTTGTTTTCATAAACACCGATTTTTTTTTGAAGACTGTATTGACAACTTTTTTGCTTGCAGCCACCCTTTCCTAGCGACATCGCAACAATCTGTTATCCTAGTCCCAGGGACACCACAAGCAACAGTCAGGACAAGGTTATTATTTCTCCATGTGCCTTGAGTGAAGCTGACTGTGCATGCACACAAGTAATGCTGTTGACTGGTGGTGTTTTATCTTTGACTGATCAAGAAAGACAGCATCAAAAAAAAAAAGAAAATAGACTGAACAATTCAGCATTTGTATAGCATTGCATCTTGAGACCAGTGCTCATTCCACAATGATCAAATTGATATGTTGGTCTGCGGGATTAGCATAATTTGGGAATCTCCATGTGTGATCAAATGTCACCAATATCCTTCATCTAATCTACTGATGATATTGGACTCAGATGATATAGTCAGACCACAATATATACAGTATGTATTTCTGCAGTTAACCACTCACCTGCCAGCCACAGTGAACTATTTGTGAAACATCCGTTGCCTAGACATTCATGATTCACATGTGGAAATGTAATGATGGCTAGCAGTAAAGCATATGACTACATGCACCCTAGAGTTTACCATCTGTGTCAGGCAAAGGGTTAATAAACTACAAAAAAAAATACAGCTTGAATGATGTCTTACATAAAAAAGGTCATTAACTTAAGGGATGAAAACATAATTATGCCTCTTTATAGGTCCCTGGTAAGGCCTCACCTGGAGTATGCAGTGCAGTTTTGGACTTCAGTCCTTAAGAGGGATATAAATGAACTGGAGATAGTGCAGAGACCTGCAACTAAATTGGTTAGAGGGACGGAAGACTTAAATTATGAGGGTAGACTGTCAAAGTTGGGGTTGTAGGGGACATGATTAAACTATACAAGTACATTAGAGGACATTAAAGACAAATAGCAGAGGGCCTTTTTACCCATAAAGTGGATCACCGTACCAGAGGCCACCCCTTCAGACTAGAGGAAAAGAACTTTCATTTGAAGCAACGTAGGGGGTTCTTTACAGTGAGGATAGTGAGGTTGTGGATTGCACTGCCGGGTGATGTTGTGATGGCTGATTCAGTTAATGCCTTTAAGAATGGCTTGGATGATTTTTTGGACAGACATAATATCAAAGGCTATTGTGATACTAAGCTCTATAGTTAGTATAGATATGGGTATATAGAATTTATGTGAAAATATGGAGGGGTGTGTGTGTGGATGGTGGGTTTTCATTTGGAAGGGTTGAACTTGAAGGACTTTGCCTTTTTTTAACCCAATTTAACTATGTAACTATGTGAATTATTTCCTAAAATATAAACTTTTTCACAATAGTGATGGAAACTGTATTACCATAGTCTTCTCTACATATAAATATTCACTCACTTCTTTAATATTCCATATAGAAAAAGGTCCACAGTTAATGGACTGGAAGTTAGATATTTAATTTGTATAAAAGTCCTTCAGAGCACCCACACATTTGGCAATAAAATGTCTACTAATAATTAGTTTTTATTCATATATTTCTCAGTAGTACCTGTTGTCCAAGTAAATTGATTCAAGTAGCATTTTAATCATCAAAAAAAAAAGTTTCCCAATACTGCATTTAAGCATCAACTTAAGTGTTTCATGCTTAGTGTGCAAAAATCTCTCTTCTAAATCATTCTCAATGAGATATTCCATTCTGAAACGAAACACAACTCATAAATATCAACTCCTGGTGTTTGTTTTCCTGCAATTAAAGCAGCAATCAAGTCTTCTCAGTTATGCAGTACATTTCTTTTCTCATGCAATCGGTACTTTCCTAAAATGCTTTGACAAAGTGGAAGAAAATGAAATGCAAATATATTATACATATATATATTGCACAAAAATGTTTAGTTATTATTTTCCCTACAGGGTTCATTAAACAATTGATGCTCTGTTTGTCAATTTTAGGAGAATTAAATCAAGTCACTGCGATGTCCAACTGCACAGAGAATTAAAAATTGTCTTCTAACCTTCGCATAGACTCCTTTATCTAAGAGTTCAATTCTATAGAAGCCCATTTTCTGCAGAAGTATTAAAAACAAAAGTAAACATTAGCAAGTTTAATTTCAAATGCAAATCACAATTTATTCGACCCACAATGCAGCCACAATTCAAGCATCATTGTGGCCAAGCACAGTACTGTGTTCTACCAGACCCGGAAAATTTAGGGGCGGCATGCTGCCCAGCTTCATAGTAAGGTGCACTGGGGACACACAGGTCCCCGGTGCACATGCACTCGTGAGGGGGAAGGGGCGTCACATCACATCAGCAGAACCTTACACAATTGCAAACCAAAACCACTGTGGTAGATGATAATTTAGACAGTCCAAATTATAGTCCTAGGTTTGGTTGTGTTCACAGTCCCCTGCCGGCTCTCACTTGTATCCCTCAAGTCCACAAAATAATACCTAAAAAAGAAGCCAGCGCCACAGGCACCGGGCAAAACAAACAAATATAGGGCAATAACGTTTTGCAAATGACCCCCTTATTTCTGTGCACAGGTTTTATTGTATCTTCACCGTACTATGTGTAACCCCTTCTTATCCACCACCACAATTATATATAGCCTTTAAGGGGAGAGGGGTTTCTTCTTGCCTCGCAGGCCTTACAGATGGATACTCACAAACATACGGTTCAAATAGGCGTAAAAAAATCTTTGTTGTCCCAGCGCGTATCCTTTAAAACTGTGAAGTAGATGCGGCAGCGAAATAGTGTAATATTGCCTTTAATATATTTAAAAATGTAACATTAAAATTGCACTCACATGGCATTCCGCAAAAATAGCATGTATAGCATATCGTCCTAGAGAGGCTTTCTCTCCACGCCTATCCACAATCGGAAATCCTGCTGCCAGAGCGCTCGTGGCTTTAGGGTCCCTTGCAGTATGTCGGCGGGTCGCTCTCCTATGGCGTGCTATTCCGTGCTCCGCACGGAAGCACGGAATAGCACGCCATAGGAGAGCGACCCGCCGACATACTGCAAGGGACCCTAAAGCCACGAGCGCTCTGGCAGCAGGATTTCCGATTGTGGATAGGCGTGGAGAGAAAGCCTCTCTAGGACGATATGCTATACATGCTATTTTTGCGGAATGCCATGTGAGTGCAATTTTAATGTTACATTTTTAAATATATTAAAGGCAATATTACACTATTTCGCTGCCGCATCTACTTCACAGTTTTAAAGGATACGCGCTGGGACAACAAAGATTTTTTTACGCCTATTTGAACCGTATGTTTGTGAGTATCCATCTGTAAGGCCTGCGAGGCAAGAAGAAACCCCTCTCCCCTTAAAGGCTATATATAATTGTGGTGGTGGATAAGAAGGGGTTACACATAGTACGGTGAAGATACAATAAAACCTGTGCACAGAAATAAGGGGGTCATTTGCAAAACGTTATTGCCCTATATTTGTTTGTTTTGCCCGGTGCCTGTGGCGCTGGCTTCTTTTTTGATAATTTAGACAGATTCACCCATGCCCTATAAATTATTGCATCACGTTTTATTTTAAGGTTCTGCTTCAGAGTTGTAACATTAAGGGGCAAATGGATTTTATCAAGGATCTAATTGAAAATTCAAATTATCATGTACTGTCCCTTTAAGAGTTCAAATTAGACTATTTACCCTTTAGAACCTGCCAAATTGGTGTTTTAGCCTATGGGGGACCTCCTACAATGAATTTGGAGTCGTTTGAGGGACTTTTGAAAAAAAAACTCGAATCAAATTCAATCTAATTTGCTTCGAGTTTGTAGGTCTATCCTATTCACCGAAATTAAAAAAAAAATCAAATTTTTAATAAATTTCGATTTGGTCGTTTTTTTAAATTTCGAATTTATGGGCATTTTTAGAAACTCCCATAAACTCGAAATTCAACCCCTGAAAAAGCTGCCCCTAAACGGCGTCAGTATGAATCTGGCATATGCGTTTTTGCATCTGCTTTCACCACTCAAATATTTCTCTTTCGTGTATCTATGAAGTGTCTTCATCAATACGTTTGTAATGCTATCTCCTTGGGAACTCGTAAATACAGAACTTGGATTTCTCCCCAAGAATCAGTAGGGGCTAAGATCAGCAAAGAATATTACCGTACCATACAAAGGTACATTGTGAATAAGAACCACTTGGGTGAGCGAAAAACCATGCTGATACTAGCACTAGGATTATCATTGGGTTTTTTTCAATCCTATTACTGATAATTCTGTTTTCTACAGAAGCTAGGGATTTTCATTAAGCCCTGATCCCCTGTACTGTGGCCCTATCATCACTGCATGATAGTAGATGTGTGTGTTTTGCTATGGGATATAGACTTGCGAAAGAGTTGGCATATTGTGTCTCCAAATATCGATAGTAATATTCTTTCATAATGTAGTTTGTAAAATATTTTGCTATTCAATAACAATCGAATGGTAAATATTGAATTTTCTGCCAATGGCTTAATCTCCTGATTGCCTGAATAAAAGCTGCAGACATTAAATAATGCATAATGCTGTTAGCATGACATCAATGTATTGGTTTGTGATGCTAGAGATTTAGCAAATGCTTTATTCAATTGAAAGTTTATATTTCACTAGTAGGAGAGTAAACTAAAGCTGGCCATAGATGCAAAGATCCGATCGTACGAATCATCTTACGATCGGACTTTCCCATCTCCCGACCCGCCACTAACCATTTAGATCAAAGTCTTACCAGTCAGATTAGTTAAAGAACAGATCAGCAATGTTCTGCCCCTGACAGCAATCGTACGATATCTATGTCCAACCAAAGCTAGTGACAGTCTCCCACTGAAAATCGTACGATCAGCAATACATGCAGAGATATTATCGGCAGCCGACATATATTTTCTAACCTGTCCGATCGACCAAATGACCGATCTCCCCCTGACGAAAAATGTCGGGACTCTCCACACACGGTTCGAAAAGTACGAATCCTCGATTTGTACGATTAGATCTTTGCGTCTATGGCCAGCTTAAGGCTTTCCATTTAGGAGGAGAGAAAACCTCTTCCAATTCAATAACAAATTGTGGTTTGATTCCTCATTAAATATTTAGTAGAAACTAGATAATTTGCACCTAAGATCTTGAGAAAAGCAGTCAATCAAGCCATTTCCCATAAAGTCCATTTTAATTTTTTAAAAATGATTTCCTTTTTCTCTGTAATAAAAAAACAGAACCTTGTAATTGATGGTAACAAAGCTGCATGAACCCAAAATAGTAAAAAAAAAAAAACAATCCTACTGGGTTTATTTCACATTTAAACATTTTTTAGTTAGGCTTGATCATCACAATTATAGAAAACACCTTATACAGAAAAGGTCTCAAACATTTTGGATAATAGTTTCCAAGTTATCTAGTATCTCTGATCAACTAATGAGCAGACAAAATGATTATTGGTGTGGTTTTTGATAAAATTCTTGTTATGGGTTATTATGGGTTACTAGATCTGGAGCATCTTCCCTAATAACTGGCCAGGTACAAAATTTTTTGAAATGATAAAGATGTAGAAAAATTTATTAATTTAACAATACCAAAATAAAATTCAGTTGTACAAATAAATTTGAAAAACAATAATCAACATATGTATGTATAATATATAACGTTAAAACACCCAATCACCTGGCAGCTGCAGAGGTCAGTCCCAATGTGGGTGCAACATGGCTAATCGCTTTTAAAGTAAAATTATACTCCCTGAATAATGCAGGTCTCTAAAAATACATTGCATAAAACAGCTCATATGTATCACCCTGCTTCATGTAAATAACCATTTTCATAACTATATAACTTTTTTAGTAGTATGTGCCATTGGGTAATCATAAATAGAAAATTGCCATTTTAAAAAATAAGGGCTGCCCCCTGGGATGCTAGGATTCACGTCGCACACAAACCAACTAAACAAACCATACATGTTAGGTCACTTGAGCCAATTAACAGAGTTCTGTCTTTTGCTTCCACACTTCTTCCTGTTACAGTTAGAACAGTAGTATTTCTGGTCCGTTGATCTCTGCAGCACATAGACCATCTCCTATAAGGAAGGAGAAATCTAGCGCCGCACGATGGATCACCGGGTGAAGAGGAAGAGGAACGCAAGCGGATTTTCAGTAAGTTATTTCTTAATAAAGACTTAGCGATTTAAAATTTAATTTGTCTTTGTGGGGTTTTTTCATTCTATACTAACAAATTATACCTGATTGGTAAAATTCTTTAATATGCCACTTAATTTGACAAAAACTGTTGCTTAAGTATTCATTTTGGGGGTATAGCTTTCCTTACAGTTTTCTCTCCCCAAATTGCCCTGGAACCTTTTTGCAGGCTTACCACATCTTCATCTATAAGTCCCCAATACGAATCCTTCTGATTCATCACCTTCTAGACTGGATAATCAATAAGAAGAAGCCCATCTCACTTAATGCTTCACCTATTACAAGACTACCCCACGGTCACCCCTTTTTGCTACTTTCCTCTAGAATGGGAGACTGGGGCTGCTTGAACCAAACTGTGCCAGACCACCCAACAGATCCCCTGCTCTTACCCTTGCCAGTCCGAGCTCTTAATCTATCATGTCACCCATCTGAAACAGGGGGCAGGCCCAAATCCTAACCCAGTCACAGCCCCTTACTATGCTCTAAAGCTTTTCTTGGATACTGTACCCAATAAAAGTATCATAAATATATTGATACGGGTTAGTGGTTAACATCCTTTGTTTCCTAGTTTTCTAAAGAGTATATAGTCACATCCTTAATCAAAACACATATATCATTTTCTTTTAATGCAATGTGCAGTTCTGTGTCCTATATAAAAGCACATGATTCACAGACTAACATAACTGCACTCTTGCACTCAGCAAAAATATGCTCCTCCAAATTGTTTTTTTCTTATGCGAAAATGAAAAATACCATATGTGCACCTGTATATTAGGTAAATGTTCTGACTCACAGTTTTAGCTAGGGAATGTCTCAAATGCTGACCACATGTTTACTTGATTGGGAGGCATATTTACCTAATGAAATCAATGAAGCACAAGCCTCAGGCTCATTAAAACCTCCATCACCAAGGTTCAATAAATCATCTCATCTTTACCCATTAGACTGAAAACGTGTTATATATGACACAATATTCTCTTTACACCTACTGTTTGTTTATGAGCATATAATATTTCAGTTTTCAGTTTGTTTCTTTTAAAATCTGTTAATCTCTAATTTCTCTCTGTGACTTGAAAATACATTTTTCAGCTCAATGCGTATCAAAAGTAATTGTGCTCTGTTTCTCATTCTATGAGATATTAGTATTCCACAGTGGAAACCAACAGTTCCTAAAACTACCAAGAACAAAATGTTATTATTTTCCCCCTACTAGAGTCTGAAGGGAGGTCACAATTTAGGGGCAGATTAATTAAGGGTTGAGTAGAAAATTCAAATTTGAATTTTTAAAAAATGTTATGGTCAAAACTCTAAAATTTGAAATTTGAATTATCCAAACGCAATTCTAATTTGAATTTTGAGATTTAGCCAATCTTGGCCCTTAAAAAGTTTGAATTCGACTAATCACCACTTAAAACCTGCTGAGTTCAAGTTTAAGTCAATGGGAGAGGTCCAGTGACCATTTTAAAGCTGTTAGTACAGTAGCCTTCCGGACATTCATGGTTTTGTTCAGAGTTTATAGTTTTAAGGTCTGTAATAATTAGTTTTAGATATTAGATTTTTTTTTATTGAATATGATATTCAAAAAAATTTTGAATTCAATAGAGTTAAAAATTCATCCATCCTGTTCCTTCTAATGGATGGTTCATAACTGGGATTATTGATGCTGGGGAACCCTGGAACTACAGTCACAATGGACGATGGGTCTTACACACCAGACTTAGGTTTACTATTAAAGAGATTTCTGGAGATGTTGCCCATGGTATCAGATCAGCAAATTGATTTAAACAGCCACATATAACTAAGAAAACAAAAGCAAAGATCTGATTGGTTGATTGGTTGCTATGGGCAACATCTCCAGAAATCTCTCCAGATATTTATTTCCAATGTTAGTTAACATGCGCTTTAAGACCCAAAATCAGCACACCATCTGACAATGCAAGATGCTTCACCAAAAATTTGCAAAATAGCAAAAAAATCACCAAATTTATTGAAGTCAATGGGGCATTTGCCTCACGCCATTTTTCAAACTGAGCATCATTTCTTAAACTATAGATAAGAAATTATGGGTGTTTTTTTCACTCATTCCTAGTAGAGGGATACAGTTGAGCAGATTCATCTAAGAGTGCAGCTGCAATTTCACTGAAATTATTTGTTAAAGCATAATGATTTGCATCCAAAATTACACTTTGCATACTACAATTGCTTTTATAAATGATCCTCATGTCACAACTTGCCGAAATTCGGGGTCTTCACTGCCAAGTATAAATATGTGTCTCTGAAATCAGGCATAAATATTTGCATGAGATTGCTGTGGGCACCATTATGAGGCAATGCTGAAATAGAATGGTGCTTTATAAACAAAAACATCTTCCCCTTTTTAGCTTAATGTTATTTAATTTGCTGTTTCAAAATAAACCAATTTGCATAAAACAATGAATTTGAATTAGCGTGCCTGTCCTTGATCTGTAATTGTTCTCTACTCCCTCTCCGTGCTGTATTTGAACTAATATCTATTCTTGTTGTTATGCTTAAATATAAACAATAGAATGCCTAGGTCCTTTCCTAACCCATTACTGGCTGTGTGTTCAGTTACAAAACTTGACTTGAATCCTTTTTGGACAGAAAGGATGTAGTTAGTGTAGATAAAACTAAATAAATCAACAAAAGGAAGGCCATCTCAATAAATACAGAATAAGCACATAATTGATTATTACTAGTGATGGGCAAATTTGTCCCGTTTCACTTTGACAAAACGCGAATTTGATGCCTGCGTCAATTCTGACGCGCATGTAAATTTTGACCCCAGTGTTAAAGTCAATGGGCATCCTAATAATGTTGGTGCGCAATGGTTTTGACGCAAGCAAGTTTTCCGATGCGTGTCCAAAATTTTTTGACTCCAGCAAATTTTCACTGCAGTTTCGCGAATTTATGCACCGAAATGCAAAAATTTGTCACAAAATTCGCGCCTGCCAAATTTATTCGTCCATCACTAATTATTACAACGTGAAAATACACAGTTCTTTGCAGGACATCTATACTTAAAATACCCACTTCCAGCACCTACATAGTTAAGTTGGGTTGAAAAAAAGACCAACGTCCATCAAGTAAGGACCTGTATGCTATTCTTTTAAAAAACTTTTACTGATCAATTTATGTACTTGCTTGCTTTTATATATTAGTCTCAGGTGGACTATCCCTAAGGCTTTTGCTCCCACTGAAGAGGAGAGGTAGGGCAGCACCCTACTCAGAAGGCAAGTGGAAGTCAAAGTAAACTTTATTGTCATCTCAGCAGTATACGAATACACAGTGAGACGAGACGACATGGCTCCAGCTAGTACATATCACAAAAAGGCACTTAGAATACACAATAAATATGTAAACATTTGAAATGTGCAATATATAGGCAGAAATTTGATATATACATGTGTAAACCTTTAGAATTGTGAAAATAATTTAACAGTTCACAAAATGTAGTTTACAGTTCAGGTGTGTCTGGAATGTAGTGGGACGGCAGGCAGTGAGTTGAGGAGTCTGATCACTTGTGGAAAAAAGCTTTCGCGCAGCCTGGTTGATCGGGCTTTAATACTGCAAAAGCATCTGCCGGATGGGAGCAGCGTGAACAGTCCATGTGAGGGGTGTGTGGAGTCCAGTGCAATGCAGGAGGCCTTTCTTACACAGCGCTTGTGGAAGATGTCCTGCAGTGATGGAAGAGCCACTCCAATGATGTTGCCAGCTGCTCTGACAGTCTGCTGTAGACTTTTCCGGTCAGCAGCACTGGCACTACTGTACCAGATGGAGATGCAGCTTGTCAAGACGCTCTCTATGGTGCCCCTGTAGAACACTGTGAGGGTGGGAGGCGGAAGGCTGGCCCGTTTCAGTCGTCTCAGGAAGTGAAGACACTGCTGAGCCTTTTTGGTGATGGAGGCGCTGTTGGTGGTCCAGGTGAGGTCATCTGAGATGTGAACTCCCAGGAATTTGGTGTTCTTTACTGTCTCTACTGTGGAGCCGTTGATGTTGAGTGGTGTGTGAGCAGGGCGAGTTCTCCTGAAGTCGACGATCATCTCTTTCGTTTTATCTACATTCAGTGACAGGTTGTTCTCACTGCACCAGACTGCCAGCTGCTGAACCTCATCTCTGTACGCCGACTCGTCATTGTGGCTGATGAGCCCCACCACAGTTGTGTCATCGGCGAACTTGATGATGTGGCTCGAGCTGTGTCTAGCTATGCAGTCATGTGTCAGCAATGTGTACAACAACGGACTGAGAACACATCCTTGAGGAGCTCCTGTGCTCAGTCTGATGGGGCTGGAAATGTTGACACCGTTACGAACAGACTGAGGCCTCTCTGACAGAAAGTCCAAGATCCGACTGCACAAAGAGGTGCTCAATCCCAGCTCAGCTTTTGAGGGATGATGGTATTGAATGCTAAGCTAAAGTCTATAAACAGCATTCTCTTTTTTTGTGCAGATGAGTTAGTGATAGATGGAGTACAGAAGATCTGGCATCCTCCATTGACCTGTTTGGCCGATATGCAAATTGTAGTGGGTCCAGTGAGCGGGGGAACGTGCTCTTGATGTGTGCCATCACAAGTCTCTCAAAGCATTTCATGATGACCGGGGGTTAGTGCAACAGGGCAGTAGTCATTCAGGCAGGTTACTGAAGATTTCTTTGGCACTGGAACGATGGTGGTGGACTTGAAGCATGTGGGGATGATCATCTGGCTTAGCGATGTGTTGAAAATGTCAGTGAAGACGTCAGCCAGCTGATCAGCACAGTCTCTGAGCACACAACCAGGAATGTTGTCTGGTCCGGCAGCCTTTTCGTAGATTGACCTTGGTTAAGGTTCACCTCACGATGGCCGTGGGTAGACAGATGACTTGTTCAGTGAGAGGAGGTATGGCTTTCCTCACAGGCTCTTTGTTAGTGGAAGTTTTTGGAAGGGGAAGTATCTGAAATTAAAGCGCCATAGGGCTGTGGATAGAGGTACAATGACAGCAATATAGAGATATGCGAGAAACCTGGTATATTTCCCCAGCCATGGCCCCTGTGACCAAATTACCTACAAATATAACCTGACAATTGATGATATTTCTGTGATTAAACACTGAATAGACAGCCATAAAGAAAATGAGCTTTAGAATCAGTCAGCAGTAAGAGTACATTTGTTCTTCTTTTTCCAATGGGCAAATTAATGCTCCAAAATACTTTATGACTCTTGAGCTATCTAGATAGAGAAAGCAGGACAAAGCTATCAATAGAGATTATCAGTTGGTAAAACCTCTCAGATTTCCTAAACTACAATCTTAAACTAAATGATATTTAACCTTCCCTGCCTCCAGTCATTGAGCTCATTTACAATTGGCGGGGCAGAATTTAAAGTGCAAAAATGTGTGCAAGTCACTATATTTTTCACACTATGTACCCTGCTGTGAATGTCTGTGGGTATCTGCAGTGCACTCCAGAATGGAGCACAAGGACACATTCCTAAGGAATACAGCTCTGCCTATATTTGGCACCACTGTATTCACAAAAAATTCAAACTCAATTCTGAAAAAATTCTGTGTCCATTTTTTTTTTTACAAGCAACATTTTTTTCTCCCATTGGAGCCCATCAGAGTCATTTTTGCTGCAAATTTTGGTGAAAAATCTTGCTCATCACTACTATTAACATCTTCAAATTGTTCAAGGGACCTCTGCCATTGACTTCTACATGAACTCGGCAGGTTTTAGATGGCAGATATTCTACAAACCTCTACAAACTTGCTCCACCTCTGTGCCTTATAATCAGTTGGATTAGCGGTTTCAGCCATACAGTGTCAAACACTAACTTCAGATCCAAATAAATACGGCTCCCTGCCTCCCCTTTCACAGACAGTTTGTGCTACATCTTTCCAAATAGCAATTAGGCTTGGCTTAGGCTGTGTGCTCTATGGGTATTGCCTTTGCGAAATCAATTCACGTGTTTTCCACCTGCTCATTGATCATTTACCAATGCCGAAAGACATTACTTGCCGAAAGACATTCCCTCTTTGTCCTATGAAATATTTCACTGTTCAAGTCTGCATTTCTATCTCTAAATGTGTCATAGGAGGGAGTGGACATAAAGGAGGCAGGGTTGTTAAAAGGGAGAAGAAAAATAAAATACAAATGATAAAAAGATAAGATCACGCCACCTCTGACTGTGTAAGCACCATAATGGAAAGGCACGTGAGAAAAAGGCAGACAACATAGGGCTGGATATGCACAAAACACTTAGGAACCTCTGTCTTACTCATGCTGGGTGTAACTGGCATTCAAGCTACAGTATATAAGTAAATCAGCAAAAATATTAATGAGAATTACATGCAAATTATATTGATCCTAATGCATTTGTTGAATTATTCTTCCTATGAGCTTTCATCCAATCCAGTGAGGCTGTATCCTACAAAGCAGCACACATCACATATATATCGCAAAAGACTATTGCATTCTGTAATCTGTAATATTGTGCTGTTATTGATTCAATTCCAGATTGTTTTAGTGTTTTCAATCTGTTCATTGCCAGGGGCAATAGAAGTATGACTTTTCCATGGGCACATTAAATGTAACATTGCCTATGAATAGCCATCAGTCTTTTTTATGTGATTCTTCTGATATGTCCATGGCAAGGGACAAGAAATACAATTGCAAATGAGATGCAGCAGCCTCTACCCAATGAATGTAACTGATGGTATCACTGTTTTAAATGTAACTGATGCTATCAATGTTTTCAGCAAGAGAGGAGACATACTGTCATACCATCACACAGCCGCAAACATTTCAAAAGCTCCTAAATACTCAATAGAATTTAGAACATGCAATTATTTGCGCTACTGTCTTGTAAGTTAGCTGTCATTTATACTGGCTGCTGCAGTATTTGCTATTTAACACGTGATAGTCCTGCCAGAAGATAATGGCCAATTACAGCACTTTCTAGTGACTTTCTAGCTGTTATTGTGCTTTAAAGTCACTTTTAACTGGACACTGTATGTGTGAAGACAGCTGGATAGATGATAGATAGATAGATGATAGATAGATAGATAGATAGATAGATAGATAGATAGATAGATAGATAGATGATAGGCTGCTGAGATTGATAAAAGGTAGATAGATAAATGATAGATAGATAGATAGATAGATAGATAGATAGATAGATAGATAGATGATAGATAGATAGATAGATAGATAGATAGATAGATAGATAGATAGATAAATGATAGATAGAGATAGAAGATAGACAGATAGATAGATAGATAGATAGATAGATAGATAGATAGATAGATAGATAGATAGATAGATAGATAGATGATAGATAGATAGATAGATAGATAGATAGATAGATAGATAGATAGATAGATGACAGGCCCGGATTTGTGGCAAGGCCATAAAAGCCCAGGCCTAGGGGGGCATGATTTCAGGGGCGGCATACCGACCCAGTCGCACCATCTGCCAGTGCACTGAGAAAATTGCCTACAGTTTCTTACCAGGCGCACTCAGTCCTCAGTGCAGCTAGGGTCAAGTGAAGTGTGCGAGTGCTTCCAGTAGAGGTCACTCTAATAAAAAGTTGTACTCTATTTTTTTACATAATTTTTTTACGTGGTGAAGCCTGGCAATGTTTGGTGTATTTTCCCACTGTTTTCTACACAGCCTAAACAATATGCCCCTAAGTTTGCCTAGGCTCAGTAACACATTTCTACCAATAAGCAAGTAAAATTTACTGGTCATCTGTTTTTAACAGCTAAAATCTTATTGGTCGCTATAGGTCACTGATACTGGGTAAACTTAGTGCCTTTTATTACATGAGGGATAAAAATGCTTTTAATTAATATTTTTTAAAATATAGGCATATATTATAAAAATAATTTATGCACATAAATAAAACTGATCTGGTAAGCTCCATGTCACTCACACACCCTAATAACAAACATTTAAAGTCTTATGGCAAAGAAAGCCTCCCATAAATATACTGCCAGTCACCACTCTAGAAATCAGCATACTTTAGATTGCAAACCACACATTGTGCCAAATCCGATACAAACTACCACACTGCAAATTTCTGAAAAAATTCTAAAAACTTACATTTTACAGCAACTTTTATCCCAACACATCTTTATGTACAATTCCTGCTTAATAGACCTTCTTAAGCTAATAGGGGGATTATCCCCTAGTGTCCCCTATATGTGTTACCTATTATTTTTATTGTGGTTATCAGGGAAGACATAAGGTGGATTTAATAAAGCCAGGCGCATGTGAACTTCTGTTACGTAAGTGCCAGTTTTTTTTATGTGTATTTATATATATATATATATATATATATATATATATATATATATCCTATTGTAGTTCAGCAACAGCACTCACGCTCAATCTCTATGTGTGTGGTGCAAGTCCAGAGTGTCGATATTTAGAATTCAAAGAA
This sequence comes from Xenopus petersii, assembly GCA_038501925.1. Classification (NCBI taxonomy): domain Eukaryota; kingdom Metazoa; phylum Chordata; class Amphibia; order Anura; family Pipidae; genus Xenopus; species Xenopus petersii. The sequence goes on along the minus strand of CM076679.1, from coordinate 92,276,454 downwards.
CGGGCAGCACTCAATTTAATGCAAAAAAGTTATATTGTGAAAAATGTATACATCACCATACAGGCGCACATTCAGTAGCGACGTTTCGAGCCAGATATGGCTCTTTTACAAGCCATGTGGGCAATGGTGTCTAAAATCTACACAGTCCATACAAGTTTATATAGTCCAGCAGAGGAAGTGACTCATCAGTTCTTTCAAAAATGCTCACTACAGGGCTTCTGCCGCTAACACTGTATGGAATAAATAACCAATTACTTATAACATTGTACCAATGCCTCAGTGTATCCATGGTATTTATACATAGCAACATAATAAAATTTTTTTATAATTTATAATAATAGATTATAATCCAAATTGAGTCCGTGTGGATACAAGGAATTCAATTTTTTATCCACCAGACTTCCCTCTGTTTCAATTTTCACTCTCTATCCCCCCCTCTGTTTAATGGGGGTATCACTTCTAGAAAAAAAATTATCTGTAAATCTCCATACTGTTCACTTTCACGTCGTAGCCACTCGCATGCTTTAATACCCTCATTGTGGAGTATGGAGGTATAAAGACTGGACACGTCAAATGTGACCAGAATCACATCATCTTGTATATTTAGACTATCCAGTCTTTCCAAAAAGTGTCCACTGTCCCTTACATAGGACTTGGTATGTCTAACCAAAGGTCCTAGGACCCTGTCCAACATTGTTGCTATCGGGCAAAATATCAAATCAATGCCCGACACAATAGGACGACCCGATGGTTGCACAGGGTCCTTATGGATCTTGGGAAGTGTATAAAGAAGTGGTGCACGTGGATGAGTTACTGTGAGATATGTCTGTAATTCCTCTGAAATCACCTTGTTATTTACCATATTCACCAAAACCTGTTCAATTTTCCTAGCAATGTCAGGGAGAGGATCTTTATCCAATATCTTATATATTTCTCCATCTGCCAACTGCCCTTTTATCTCATTAACATAATATGTTGTATCCATGACCACGATCGCACCCCCTTCATCAGAAGGCTTGATCGTGATCCTGGCATCCTCCATTAAATTATGTATAGCTTCCCTCTCTTGTTTAGTAATATTCAACATCACGCTAGGAGAATCTAGCCCCTGCTGATGTAACAAATCAAGATCTTGCTGTGTGTTTTTTATATATGTCTCTACAGCTGAGTAGCTAGTTGGTGGTATAAATCTACTTTTGCGAAAGAAATGATATAAATCCACATCCAACTGAAATCGATCCACCGGTGCTGTAACACAAAAGTTAAGACCCTTTTCCAAAACCAACACCTGTGTATCTGTTAATGGGATGGAAGAAATATTGAAGATTACTTGTTCCCTCTCTTGTATGGACTGTGTAGATTTTAGACACCATTGCCCACATGGCTTGAAAAAGAGCCATATCTGGCTCGAAACGTCGCTACTGAATGTGCGCCTGTATGGTGATGTATACATTTTTCACAATATAACTTTTTTGCATTAAATTGTGAGTGCTGTCCGTTCTTGAATTATATATATATATATATATTTTTTTTTTTAAAGAGCAGCAACACGAAGATTTCTTGTGTATCAAAGCTGAAAGTGTATTCAAACTTGCATGAACAGCCATGTGTTTGAATACACTTTCAGCTTTGATTCACAAGATATCTCGGTGTTGCTGGTCTTTTTTGAAATATCTGAACTGTTTACTGTGCACCCGAGGCAAGCTATACCAAGCTGAGTGCTTCCCATAAGAAGATATATATATACAGAAAAAAAGTCCACACTTTTATTCAACGTTTTGGTTCTTAGACTCGAAGCGTCATCAGAAAGACGGTTCGAGTCTAAGAGCCGAAACATTTCATCACAAGACCTATGAAAATAAAGTGATAATTGCACCCCAAATTTCTTCCCTAAATACACATAGACAAAACCTAAGTCAGGTAAGTGAAGGAAGATTTAAGTGTGGCCCTATAAAGTCATATCAAACGGTGCTCACATAATGCCAAAGCACTGCTGCCAAAAGCTAACATCATTTAGGGGCATGAGATAGAATTGTAGCTACAGAACTGCATGTACATACCCATGCTATATTACACATCCTGGCTATATTCTTGTAGCGTAAGACCACAAGGCTTGCAAACTGTTGGGCACAGGAAACCATTTCTTGTGCAACGTGCTTTCCAGTAATGCTTGCACCTGCTGAGATGTAAGGAGTGTCTTGACCATGTATGGCAATTCCATGTACTTTTCCTTACAGTGAATGCTCTGTGAAATGTATATAAACTTAGTCAATAGGCGTGACATTTGAATCTCTCCGTGTCATACTTGCTAAGTGTGACATTGTGACAAGCTTCCCAAGATTCCAATGTTTTATTTAATAAATAAATCAGTTATTCTGAAGAACCTTCCTTGTCTTGGAGTCTTGTAAAATAATAGGGTTCTGGTAAGCAAATTACCAACAATCCATTGTCCGGAAAACCCCAGGTCCTGATCATTCTGGATAACAGGTCCCATACCTGTATAACCATTTACAAGGGAGATTTAAATTGCACATTGCACTTACAAGTTGTATGTATTTTTGGCAAAAAAAAACAAACAATTTTATCAGTAAGAACTCTCTTTTACATGAGCTGTTCAATAAGCCAAATGATAAAATATTCAATATGTCAGATGAGGTCTAAAGATTTGTACAATTTATAACAGATATATAAGTAGCAAAATTGTTGGCAAATACGCAAAAGTGTCCACATTGGCCAGATTGTATCCTTAAACAGGGTTATTACATTGTCACAATTATCTCTTATGGAGTCTGCTGAACATTTTGCAGTGGGATTGCATTCATGAAAATTCATGATTTATTTTACCTTCAATAACAGATTTAGTATAACATAATTTAGTATCAGGATATCCTGAGATGAGGATTGGAAGTTTTAAAAAAATAGGATAAAAATGTACCATTTAACAACAAAGAATAAATGAATGTAAATAAAACAAATAAAATAAACCTTATTATGTTGGACTGTGTTAAAACCCTGGAATTTTTTTAAAGGGTCTCCATTAAACAGGGCAGATAGCATTCCAGGAAGACTTGTTTAAAGGAACAGTAACACCAAAAAATTAAAGTAATTAAAATATAACATAATGTTGCACTGGTAAAAGTTCTTTGTTTGGTTCAGAAACACAACTATAGTTTATATAAACAAACTGCTGAGCCAATGTTCGGTTTTAGAAAGTATCTTGTTTGCACACAAAAAAGAGGGAACATTGGCTGGTATAAGAAAAATTTTAGAAATAGAGAGTCAGATATGATAATACCATTGTGTTTTGCATAATAGCTTATATGTGTGAGAATACCTAGTGGTCCAGTGGGCCGGTGGGCACGCTGATGCGTGCTGGTTCCAGGTTTGACGTGTAGGTCTATGTGCATTCATCTTTTCTCTTCGATGTGCCACGTGACGTCATCGCAGTTGATGGCAAATTTGAATATTTAAAGGGACCAAAGGCAAAACTCATTGCCCAACATAGGACTATTTTCAATAGTTCCTTGGTGCGATTTCAAAGGGGGCTATTTACTAAGCTCCGAATAACTGAAATCCTCCGAAATCCGAAAAATTTGTGATTCTTTTTATAAAATCAGACTTTTAAAAAAATAACGAATTTTTTCTGAATTTATTAAACCCCGAGGGCTAAAAAGCTCACAGGATCTCAAACCTGCCGAGGTTTCATAAAAGTCAATGGGAACAGTCCCATTGATTTTTGGTTGTGTTGGGGGTTTCGGGCAATTTCACTATGTTTTCAGAGCTTTCGGGTGAAAATTCAGAAAAATTCTGAGATTTCGGGAGAAAATTCACGGAAAAATCTTGAAAATCTGGACTTTTCCTGCAAAGCAAATTTTCGGGAATATGTAATAATAAATAAGCGTTAAAAACGTGAGCGGGTTAGATCGGAGTTTGTAGCAGCCGATATTGAGATAAATTCAGACCTTGATAAATAACCCCCTAAGTGTTCTAATGTTCCTGGCCCTTCCTGTCCCTGACTTTGTCTAGGCAGCTGCCTGTCCTGATCTTTGCCAGTGTATTGACTACTGACTGCTTTGTACTGCATATTGGTGTGTTTGACCTCAGCCTGCGACCTTGACTACTCTCTCGTCTCTTGAATCTGTACTGCTTCTTCTGATTGGTATCAACAAAGCCTGTCCTTCGACCATGCTTCTTGTTCTCTGTTCTAGTACTACATTTGGTTCCTTTGCCTGCCCAGAACTCTCTACCTGGTCCTCTCACAATAAAACCTGACAGCACCCGAGTAGCAGAGGGCCCCTCCCGAAGCAAAAGGTGGTTGTTATAGGCAGAAGACTGAGCAGAGACTGGAACTTTGGCTCTAGTTCTGGATTTGGGACTCCGTTCATAACAATATGGTTACAATATATACATTAGATATCTTTTATACTTTGCCTAACTGGACTAGATACTGTAGGATCTTGGGGGAAATTTCCACAAAATCAGGTTATGTGTTTTTATTTTAAATGGACTAAATAAAAATGTTTTTTTAATATAATGGATTACTCAGTATACACGCCCTTTCATGTAGATAGGTGGTGAAATGAGGAGTGAGAAAGGAGCTGCAAATTGGCAAATTCACTAAAGGTCAAATTTTCTCCAGCGAACGATCTGCAACACTTACCACTGTATAGAGCACTTGTAAGGCCCCATCTAGAATATGCCGTACAGTTTTGGTCTCCAGAGCTCAAACAGGACATTATTATATTGGAGAGGGTACAGAGAAGGGCAACTAAGCTGTAAAAGGTATGGAAAATCTTAGCTATGAGGAAAGACTGGCCAAATTGGAGATGTTCACGCTGGAGAAGAGGCGCTTAAGGGGTGATATGATGACTATGTATAAATATATAAGGGGATCATATAATAATCTCTCTAATGCTTTATTTACCAGTAGGTCTTTCCAGCTGACACGAGGTCATCCATTCTGATTAGAAGAAAAGAGGCTCCGCCTAAATATTCGGAAGGGGTTTTTTACAGTGAGAGCTGTGAAGAGTGGAATTCTCTCCCTGAATCAGTTGTACAGGCTGATACATTAGATAGCTTTAAGAAGGGGTTGGATAGCTTTTTAGCAAGTAAGGGAATACAGGGTTATGGGAAATAGCTCATAGTCCAAGTTGATCCAGGGACTAGTCTGATTGCCATTTTGGAGTCAGGAACGAATTTTTCCCCATCTCAGGCAAATTGGAGAGGCTTCAGATGGGTTTTTTTTGCCTTCCTCTGGATCAACTGGCAGATAGGTAGTTAATAAAAAAAAAAGTTGAACTCGATGGACATGTGTCTTTTTTTTTCAACCTTACTTACTATGTTACTATGTTACTTCGCTCCACTTATTCAGGAGCAAATTCATTACTACTATGCTAATTCACTAAAATGCGAAGTTCTGCCTCAGCTGCCGAACACTGACGAAGTTTCACTAGAGTTAATTCGTCAGAGTGAGCATTTCATAGTGATCTTTCGCTAGCGTTCAATTCTGCCCAGCGAAATTTCATTAGTACTCTTTAACTTGCACGGAAGACATTCTTTCACAGGTCAATTTGATTAGGGCAGGTACAGATAGGTCGTATATATATGGCCAAGGAAGCAAAATAAAGAATAAAGAGATCCTCTAATGCCCTAGACATGAGCCCACCCTAAAACAAATGCGGCGTGCCCCTCAAATGGTTAAAAAACATTGTGAAAACAAAAATAGATATAGAATAGAAATAGATTGAAGGCAATCTCGCTTGAAAATATGAAAAAACTCCAGCGTTTTTTAGAACTTTTATTACTTTCCGGTATACAGGATATGATGTCTCAGACATAAGATTGAGGAGGATGTTGCTTCATATTATCAGTTCGCCAGGTCTAAGATGGTGAAGGAAACTCTGGCGAAAGAGGTAAAACTCTGTAAAATTCACGCTTTAGCGAACTTGAGGCGTAAAGATCGTTCACCTGGTGATAGGCCGTGAAACTATGCTAGCGATGGTCTCTTCCAAATCTAAGCCTGTAAGTAAATTGCTCATGTACCTGTGCACGGGACAGCCATTTCGTCCTTTAGTAAATTTTCCCCAAAGTATTTTTCTTGCCTGAATCACCCCTTTGATTGAGATCTTGAACTCTGACTAAAAGATAATGACAGAAATAATATCAGATTTCTACCTTTGCGCTAGAATCGACTGAGCCCTCCACCACGTCACTTTTTCTTCCAACTGATGCATGCTTACAAAAATCTAATAAAAAACAGCATGAAAGGTATTTCTGACAGGGCTATGGGAGATTATAAAAGAAAATATGACACATCTGAAGAAGAACAAAGTTCAGAGAAGAAAGCTTAACAGCCAGTGATGAAACATTCTAAAATAAAATGTATTCACACAACAGTTTAAAAGTTTGCTATTATTAAAAAAAAACTTATTCCACGAGGGAATACATTAGGAAATGTACAGTATGCTGCTTGGATTTGCAGTAACTCAGCTATAGAATCCTGTCATGTGCTTCTCTCATAAATTAGGCTCTCAGACCATAATTTTACATTGTGAATTATGATTGCATAGAGGCGGACGGAGTCATTTACAGAAACCCTACACAACCCTTATTCTGAAAGCATTTGCATACTGGCATTGTTGGACTGTGGCACTCATATTGTTTTTATTGTTTATTATGAAAACCAAATAAAATATTTCAAACACTGGATACCCTAGTAATGAAGAAAGATTCCTATTTACATTACTGAATGTTAATGGAATGAAATGGAACATCTCAACTGCCCCACCGCAGTGCTACTTACTTTGCATCTCCATGGAAAAATTAATGATGACAATGTGTACCACAGTGTAGCTCATGACCATCTTTAATGCTTCCTTGGAGGTGCTACCTGATTGATGTTTTTTTGTTTACATTCTTCCGTAGTCGGCTATCTTGTGGCAGCCTTTTATGGAATAGGGCCAGCAGTGGGCTAGTCCGACCCTGAACCTGGGTATGACTCTGCTCTGCACCAATAGCCATTTGGAAATCGGCCACTAGTTGCAGAGCACAGTACTGAAATATATAGCCTTGCCTTACCTTATCTGTAAATACAGGGCTCCGATTTGACCCATGACCACAGCTGCCAGTGCTTTATGAATAAAGTGCTGATGAATGAAGACAGAGCTATGTTCATGGGAGGAGAACAAGGCAACACAGATACCTGCTGCAATTTTTCATGCTACAGGGCAAGGTGCCCCTTGTCTTGCACACTGTAACCTGGATTGCATTTAAAGGGAACCTGTCACCCTAATAAATAATTTCAAATCCTATTTTATCATATTAGTCGTGCAAAATAAACTTTAATTACACCATATCAATTATTTGAATCTGCGTTTACAACAGCTATGAATGAAAAATTTGGATTTCATGTTTAATTTGAAAAGGACTTGTAGGGGCACATTTACTAAGCTCGAGTGAAGAATTCGAAGTAAAAAAACTTTGAATTTTGAAGTATTTTTGTGGGTACTTCGACCATCGAATAGGCTACTACGACCTTCAACTACGACATCGACTTAGATTATTCGACCATTCGATAGTCGAAGTACTGTCTCTTTAAAAAAAACTTAGACTACATACTTCTGCAGTTTAAACCTACCAAGGTACAATGTTAGCCTATGGGGACCTTCCCCATAACATTTCTTGATATTCGACCCTAAATAAATGTGCCCATTAGTATACAGATTTTTACGTCTGGGTGACAGGTCCACTTTAATAAATAACCTTCTAGAGCCTCCTTGAGCTTGTATAATGGCACGGTGAAGATCTACTAAAATCTGTCTAATCTTAGAACAGCACAAGTATAGATGAGTGAATATATATGTACAAACAAATGAGGCTTAGACATTGTAAACAGCCACTATGAACTATAGTGCAGTAAATTTAGACCAACTGACAATGCAATACATATCCACAAGTGAATTCATTTATACAACTAATACAAGTTGTTATAAAAGTAAATACAATATTCCCATCTAATAAACAGAACACCTAGACAAAATAAAAATTCTTCTCTGCTCTGCCAGCTGCAGGTCAAATTAATAAGAATGTATTCCATTGTCACAAACCAAGAACAGAAAAGTATGTCTTTATCCAGCCTAATAAAGCATTTAGTAAAATAACATACTATTGTAAGGTTATTTTAGTTTTACACACAAGACTGATACATATTTTATTAGGCATATGTCTTTAAATCCGTTACATCTGGGCACAGAAATAGCTACAAAGGGCAAAATTGCTCAGCCTGTAATAAAGAAGTAGATCAAACACACCAAGAAGGCTTAAAATAAGACCAAAGCTTTCATATAAAACTTATAGAAGGCAATACATGAAAAGACAAACTGAATATTCATATTTTCAGGTATATATTCAGATTTAGTATATTTGCAAGTATTCTTCTTAATTTCAAGACAATTTGGTCACATATTAGAGTAATAGATAAAATCCTACAGAACAACTTTAGAATTCAACAAGGACTCACCTATACAATAGAAGTCCCAGATGTACTACCCTGAGCCTTCAGCATGAAAAGAACATAAGCATCATGCAAAAAATGTGGCAGGCACAGCAAAACATCACTTTACAGACTGGTAAAAACAAAAATTCCTATCAGAAGGATAATAGCATTGGCTGGACTGTACGCATTTCATGCTGTAACTAGTAGACAGTATGATGGCAGCATAATAATAGACAAAAGGCCTACAGCTTGCAACAGTAATCATCCACCTGGATTCTGGATTTGCAGGCTGTTTGCAAGGGAATTCGCTGAAAAAAGAAAGAGACAAGGTCTCTGGTCAGCAGGGGGGATGAAAGGTGGCTCTACCACAATCTGTGCAGGAAAAAATATGTTGAAAGTATGATGGAAAAAAACGTAATAGCCTAAGATGCTCATTAAACAGCAGCTCATTAAATAAAGCTGAGACCAATGGCTGGACAAGCACAAAGTGGTCCATAACTAGATCCCAAAGTGTCTTATCATTGCAAGAACTTATGTCTTCCTTTCAATACAAGTCTCTATAAGTGTGAAATGGCCATCTAAGCTTATATTTACTATCATTTTTTACTAGAAAGCTTGTCTAATAATTTGATGGCATCTATAATAACATCTAGGTTGCTTAATAGATCATATGATTTACAAACATTGTCTCAACTTAACTTTATTGCCTGTGGCTATATCTGCAATTAACATTTATGGGATCCAGTATACTTAATGGGTAGCAAGAAACAGCTAAGAAGATGGAATGAAAAGACAAATCGTACACATTTTATTGGGCATATTTATAGATGCATATTGTTAATGCCAAGTCCTTTATGTGAAAACCAATTATAATAAAGAGAAAACTAAAAGACCTGAAGACCTAAGAGGGACTGAATATGATCAGCGGTGGTAGGATAGTGAGAAATGCTATAAGGGCACAAAAGAAAAGGTAAAGCAAAGCATTTAAATGATTTTAAAGGGCATATTCTCTATTTTAAAAGGTACTGAAAAGTTGCATTGTTTTTTTCTTGACAATAAACATATTCACTCATTATGTAAGCAATGGGGCAGGAGTGGAGCATTCCATTAAATAAGGGGAATTCTGCTGATTTCCCCCAGTAGCCTATGCAGCATACCACAAATAATATACTGTTCCCCTCAGCTTCTGTTATGCTTATCCCATGTTCATAAACCATACCACATTCTGGGAAAAACGAGCAGTGATCTCTTTACTAATGAAGCCGTATCTTACAAATCAACTTAATGGTAATATCTTTAATTGTCTGCTTCTTCTTTAAAAGTCAAAGAAGAAGTGGCATTTGGTTCCACCATAACTCACACATTAAATTCCCTCAATATCAGCATTATTGATGTCTTGTGGCTCCAGCAAAACAATCATTAATCCTCCTTTGACTCTAATTCTAAGCAATTTGAATGCAATGGACACGTCTTGATAATCTGGTATAATTTTAATACTCTCCACACCCTACTCTTCATTGCACAGTATAATGAAATTTTTCATACCACCCTAAAGTACTAGATGTCATAATATGAGATCTGGGGTGCTCTTTGCAAACTGCTGGGGAGGAGCTGATGGATGAGAATGGAGGGGGTCTACAGAACCTCCTGAAAGTCCTGGACTTCTTAAAAGTACTGCTTGATCCCATTTACGGTTAGGATTTCACAACACCGATAATACAGTTTATTTTTTGAATATATTAAAACCTTCTACTGCAGAATTACTTGTTAATGTTATGTCTTGTATTTATTAGATAAGGTAAGGAGTGGGGAGCAAGAGATCGGTGCATGGGGGCAAGGCCTGTGCACTGTATGAACAAGCCAGAATAGGAAGTATGTAGTATATTTACGGAGAAGTCTAGGGTGCATTATCGTGAAGTTGCTTCTTGTGTCTCTTTGTAATAGCATTTCTATAGCAAACAGGTAACAGGTACAAGGCACAAACCACCATCTGTGAACAAAACAAGATTAATTTGAGCCTAAATATTGTTTTGGGGATTATTAGCAAAATATAGATTATTAGATTATTAGCAAAATATAGAAATATGGGCTTAAATAAAGCTTGTAGAATATTTAAGTGCTCTGTTTGGTAGAAGAGAATTACTGCCAACAGAATATTGGTTACTAAGCGCCAATTAACTTCCAGTCTTGCCTGATCCACAATACCCTGAAACAGTAAGGGAAAATAAGCCATATTAAATTAGTCATTGATTATTAAAGAGATACTGACACCAGAAAAAAAAACTTTTTTAATATTTTCATAACATTATCTTTGAACTTCAAGTAACAATTACTTACAAAAGCAGAACTATCAGTGAAAAATTATCAACATGACCTATAGATAACTTTTCATGTAGATTAATATTTTCACTTTAACATGAAACAAAACATCTATAAACAGAGGTCAAAGGAATACTTCCTATAATGCTGGTGAGATAATTCAAAGACCCACATCTGATTTACTGAACCGTACACCTGCGTGTTTTCTTTTTTAGCCTGAATTGATTGTTCTGCTTGTCACTAAGTGCAATGCTCCTGCTGTATCCCTCATATACTGTTGAAGGAAAATGTTAAAATGGATTAGACATCAAGGCAGATCAATAGAAAGGAATCTGGACGAACTATTTGAGTCACCCATTAAATCTGTGATTGAACACATTCTGGAAATCGTCATTATTGTATAGTATATATATATATATATATATATATATATATATATATATATATATATATATATATATATATATATACACACAGACAGAGGTGAGCAATATAATGTGTTATATGAGAAAACCTTATGTATACAGGTATGGGACCTGTTATTCAGAATGCTCAGGACCACGGGTTTTCTGTATAAGAGATCTTTCAGTAATATGAATCAGCATAGATTGTCTACTAAAAAATAAACCCAATAGGATTGTTTTGCCACCAATATTGATTCATTATATTTTAGCTGATATTTTCTAATTGGCCCAGTGTTGTTAGTGAAGTACCACAGGGCTCTGTACTAGGTCCCTTGCTTTTTAACTTGTTTATTAATGACCTGGAGGTGGGCAATGAAAGTACTGTTTCTATTTTTGCAGATGATACTAAATTGTGCAGAACTATAGGTTCCATGCAGGATGCTGCCACTTTGCAGAGTGATTTTTCTAAATTGGGAAACTGGGCAGCAAACTGGAAAATGAGGTTCAATGTTGATAAATGCAAGGTTATGCACTTTGGCAAATATAATATAAATGCAAGTTATACACTTAGGGGCGATTCACCAATGGTCGAATATCGAGGGTTAATTAACCCTCGATATTCGACTAGGAATTGAAATTCTTCGAATTCGAATATCGAATTCGAAGGATTTAGCGCAGGAAATTCGATCGATAGATCGAAGGATTATTCATTCGATCGAACGATTAAATCCTTCGAATCGAACGATTCGAAGGATTTTAATTCAACGATCGAATGAATATCCTTCGATGAAAAAAACTTAGGCAAGCCTATGGGGACCTTCCCCATAGGCTAACATTGAGTCCGGTAGCTTTTAGCTGCCGAACTAGGGGGTCGATTCTTTTTTTAAAGAGACAGTACTTCGACTATCGAATGGTCGAATAGTCGAACGATTTTTAGTTCAAACCGTTTGATAGTCGTAGTCGAAGGTCGAAGTAGCCCATTCGATGGTCGAAGTAGCCCAAAAAACACTTCGAAATTCGAAGTTTTTGAACTTCGAATCCTTCACTCGAATTCACTCGAATTTAGTGAATCGGCCCCTAAATGGCAGTGTGTTGGGAGTGTCCTTAAATGAGAAGGATCTAGGGTTTTTTTGTAGATAACACGTTTCTGGTGTCATTCTGTGGCTACTAAAGCAAATAAAGTTCTGTCTTGCATAAAAAAGGGCATTAACTCATGGGATGAAAACATAATTATGCCTCTCTATAGGTCCCTGGTGAGGCCTCATCTGGAGTATGCAGTGCAGTTTGGACTCCAGTCCTTAAGAGGGATATAAATGAGCTGGAGAGAGTACAGAGACGTGCAACTAAATTGGTTAGAGGGACGGAAGACTTAAATTATGAGGGTAGACTGTAAAGGTTAGGGTTGTTTTCTCTGGAAAAAAGGCTCTTGCAAGGGGACATGATTAGACTTTACAAGTACATTAGAGGACATTATAGACAAATAGCAGGGGACCTTTTTACCCATAAAGTGGATCACCGTACAAGAGGCCACCCCTTTAGACTAGAAGATGATGATTTTTTGGACAGACATAATATCAAAGGCTATTGTGATACTAAGCTCTATAGTTAGTATAGTTATGGGTATATAGAATTTAATTTAAAGTAGGGAGGGGTGTGTGTATGGATGCTGGGTTTTCATTTGGAAGGGCTGAACTTGATGGACTTTGTCTTTTTTCAACCCAATTTAGCTACAGTATGTAACTATGTAAGTACAAGGTACTGTTTTACTGATTATATATAATCTCTGAAAATTAAGCAGTGGTGATTCTCATAGCTTAGAAAAAGATTGCATCATGAAAGGGCTGACATCTAAGTCCAGTAGTCTTTTGTCTGTTCTCCATGGATCTATGAATCAATGAACCAATATGCTATCTTCTATTTTCTGAGCTTTCATGCCAGCAACCACATCAAGTAATACCAATAGTCATTGTGTTGTTTTCCAATTTACAATTGTGATAAAACTTGTGTTTCGATGTGCATATGTGGCACAGTATTCTGTATAAGTTAATGGGTTCTTTCCTTTAATAAACCTATAAGAGCAGCTAGAAATATACCGACCCTTGGCTTATAACTACAAAATACATATGTAAGGAATGTATTAGTGTGTTGTCACACCTGACACATCAAATATCTCTTTCTAAAGCATTCAGTATTATGAATGAACATGAAATGGTTGATGAAAAACATAAAAATCAGGCAAAGAGTATCCGCAGTTTATTAGAATACAAGCTTCCGTAGCATTTACTGTACAGCATATTACTCTAGCCAAAACATCAGAGGGTAGATTAAACAGGGATCCCTATAAACCATGAAAGTTTACAAATAACTTCATATAATGCATGGGGGCAAATTGTATAAACTATGTGTTCAGATCCTTGTTACTCATGACCAAATAGCTTGCACCTTGATTCTCGCCGCTTATTATTGTAGAATTTTAATTGGTTCAAATGAAGTTAGAAATCAAATTACATCTTTTATTCAACATTTTCCAACTTTGATAGCAGTTTGAGACTTGTCTGGCAGCACTGCTTTAATAACCTATTTAAGGATAACCTTTCCAAGAAAAGCCTTTCTAGAATGAGGCAAAGAGAACACTTCATAACTATTAGCAATCAAAGTCTTAAGCGTCATTGATTTTTTTTGTTTTGTATTCAGTAGGAATGGCCATTTCAGAGGTTTATGTGCTAATTTTGGTAATATGTAAATATATTCTTACCTAGAAGCCTTACCCTAACATTTCAGTGATGCTGTTGAAGGAAGGGTTATTCCCTGTAACAATGGATTGCCTTTACTATTCAGTATGTGCTTAATAAATAAGTGCCTTTAAATAAAAGTGAGTGATGTTCCTACTTCTTTAATTTAATTGTGATGTTTCAACTGACTATAATGGATAACAAGCCACTGTGATACCTGCCATATTTATTGTTATGCATTGAGTGTCATAGTGTCAGAAATGTCATACTGTTATACTTTCGTATAACGGCTGTATAGAAAAGTAGCTTCCATTACATTTTTGTAGGAATACAGGGTAACATGCTGCTTCTTAGCAGGCTGGGTGAATAAAATCTCTAGACTGCTGAGGAAGCCATCATACAATCAACTGAGCACTTTTCCGCACTAGACAATTTCTATTGTTTTGTATGTAAAAGATAATAATGCCTGGCACGTCTTGAATTTTAAACTCTTCACCTTATGTCAGCACAATGACTGTCCAGTATGAAAATTAAATGCTGCAATCTGCCACAGCTTGACAAATGAATTATACATCTGTATGCAGAAATCCCAAATTCACAAGCCGAGGCGAGCAGGTCACTCTCTGCCCTGCTTCTTTGATCCGCTGATAAGAAGAGAAGCAAATCACAATGGCAATCCCCCGAATGAAGCTCTGCAATCTGCTCCCTTGCAACTGTCATGTTATGGAGTAGGAAGCCAATTAAAGCCATGCCCAAATTACATGCTAAACAGAAATCTCTGGCTTTTCTCCATTATAATGAATATAACTTTTCTTTTAGCATTGGCAAGGCTATGGCCTTAATTATAGCTTGTACATAGCACGTGCACAGTGTTCTGCATTGCCTTGTAAATCTCTTTAGAAACAAGGTAGTAAATCTCTCCTGTTAATCACCATTTTCTCGGTCTAATTTGGCACAGTTTTATAATCATACAGTCATTAAACATTTGACTGAATAATTAAAAATAATTACCTATATTTACCAAATGCTAAGACCTGGAAAGTATTGTATGAATGTCAGCTTCTTTGGTTTTTTATTATGTACGAGTAAATAAACATTAAAATTAAGGTCATGTTCACAATTGCAATTTTACTAGCACATGACATGCAGTTTGCTCAGTTATTATTGACCTCCAAGCCAGTGAACAGTGAGAGGCTATTTGGAATTATGAGCAGAATTATGAGCAGTGCTATAATTAATTGGGGTACTTTTGGATACAGAGGGATGCCTTTCGATCTGGAGCAGCTGCCCAATTGCAATAATTTTACTAGTGTTATTAGTGTTGCACTACTTGTTGGTGCCTTCAGTCTCTGAGAGGAATGTATATACTTCCCTTGGCTACTTCCACTTCCACCACCTGAGGTATCAAGCTCCTGCTGGGTTATCTAGTATTATGTGCAGCCTAGCCTTACACATAAACTCACACAATGCAACTGTTAAGGTATAGTATTCTTTTGGGAATTCAGAAATGTCCTATTAATGGTTTCTTGCTGCAATTTAGTCCTAGCAAGGCAGGGCAGCTAATTCATCACATTTTGACACCTGGTTAACAGGGGGCATGTCAACAGGCAACCCGCACACCACTGCTGAGGTATGGTACCTATGGATTGGAGAAAAGCTGATGTCATTCCAATATTTAAAAAGGGATAACGATCTCAGCCTGGCAATTATAGGTCAGTAAGTTTGACATCGGTGGTAGGCAAATTATTTAAAGGCTTGTTAAGGAATCACATTCAAATGTTGTCCTAGTGAATGGCATTATGATCAGCAATCAGTATGGCTTTATGAAGGATAAGTTATGTCAGACAAATTTGTAAGTAAGATGCTTGACAGTGGGAGGGCAGTAGATGTGATCTATTTGGGTTTTGCCAAAGCTTTTGATACCGTGCCCCACAAATGACTGCTTCCTAAACGAAGGTCTGTTGGGCTTATTGAAGCCATTTGCACATGGATAGGAAACTGGCTACAGTATCAAGTACAGAGGGTGGTTGTTACATTCTCTGCTTGGAGTAAGGTTCTTAGTGGGGTCCTTCAGGGCTCGGTATTGGGTCCACTTTAATTTAACTTGTTCATTAATGAGGGCAGGGTATTGTAAGTAATGTATCAGTATTTGCAGATGACACAAAACTATCCAGCCCAATAAATTCCATCCAGGATATATCATCCTTGCAACAGGATCTTGACAAACTGGCAATCTGGGCAGCTAAGTGGCGAATGAGATTCAATGTTGATAAATGTAAACTCATGCACCTGGGATGTAAAAATATCCAAGCCACTTATACCTTTTATGGGACTGCACTAGGCAAATCCATTAAGGAAAAGGACCTTGGAGTCATTGTAGAGGATAAACTTGGCTGTAGCAAGCATCAAGGGCAAATAAGGTCCTGAGCTGTATTAAAAGGGGCATTGATTCACGGGAGGAGATGGTCATTCTTCCACTTAGAGCATCTAGAATATGCCGTACAGTCTTGGTCCCCATCACTCAAACAGGACATTATTGTATTAGAGAGGGTACAGAGAAGGGCAACTAAGCTGGTAAAAGGTATGGAAAATCTTAGCTATGAGGAAAGACTGGCCAAATTGCGGATGTTCATGCTGTAGAAGAGGCGTTTAAGGGGTGATATGATAACTATGTTTAAATATATAAAAGGATCATATAATAATCTATCTAATGCTTTATTTACCAGTAGGTCTTTCCAGCTGACACAAGGTCACCCATTCTGATTAGAAGAAAAGAGGTTCTGCCTAAATATTTGGAAGGGATTTTTTACAGTGAGAGCTGTGAAGATGTAGAGTTCTCTCCCTGAATCAGTTGTACAGGCTGGTACATTAGATACAGATGAAGCCACTTGTATTTGTGAGTTAAATGCGTCATGACTCAGGGGTAATTGAAGAAACTTTAATGCATTTAACCTTTTCATTAGCATACCAAAGCTCCATTGTTCACAATGGTGAATGCTTTAATTAGATGGGATGTTGTGACGCAGTTTTCTGTGTTAAATGAGATAAATGGGATATCTGTGTTTAGTTATTCTGTGTCAAACAGACAAACCAAAGTGGCTGCATCTGTAGCTTTAAGAAGGGGTTGGATGGCTTTTTAACAAGTGAGGGAATACAGGGTTATGGGAAATAGCTCATAGTACAAGTTGATCCAGGGACTGGTCAGATTGCCATTTTGGAGTCAGGAAGGATTTTTTTCCCCATCTGAGGCAAATTGGAGAGGCTTCAGATGGGGTTTTTTGCCTTCCTCAGCATCAACTGGCAGATAGGCAGGTTAAAAAAAGTAAAAAGGTTGAACTTGATGGACGTGTGTCTTTATTCAACCTAACTTACTATGTTACTATGTAGTTCAGAATTCTTCTGGAATACTGAGCTGCCAGACTGAGACAGAAAAGAAAGAAACGATAAATTTTGGGAAAACGGTTAAAAATAAAAAGTATAAAGTAATTGATCTTTATGGTGAACCATCTGAAAACAACTCAACCGTGTTTGGAAGGTGAACAATCCCTTTACAACAAGGCTATTGAGTGGAAGCAGCCCTGACACATTGCATAGTTTTAGTCCATAGAGTGAAGTAACAAAAATCTCAGCCATTTTGTTATGACATATTGTGTCATTTTGTTGTTAAATTATTGGTTGCATTTTTGTAAATTAAATCAATAATATGAACTGGGGGAAATTATGGACATTTTGTAGCAGTGTCTCAACTGACGTAAACAAACCGCTCGTGTGAGCATGAAAGATGGCTGGCTCATTTGTTTTCACAAATATGAAATATGAAGTTCTGGGTGAATACTGGGTACTCACATTTACCTGGTCCATGACAATATCACCAGCCCGTGGGCAGGTTCGTTGGAAAAAGGGCATTCTTAATAATTTACTTATGTTATAAGAACTGTCTTAATGGAGCTTCTCAGATAACTATTGACTTTGTGTGTAATGGGTAGATACAACTGTGCCTTAATGGCTTTCACAAATTCTGTCCCCTCTAGAAATAGCGACCGCACATGCAGAGTGAGTGCAGCGGAGCTCACAGGCGCCATCTTCTTCCCTTTCGGTAATCTTCATGTCTTCTTCCTCCCCTTCGGCAATTTCCATCTCTTTCGGTGCATGCGCAGTTGTCATGAACCGGAAGATTGCTTCAACTGTGCATGCGCCAATACGCTGCTCACTTCTCAAGGATTACCAAAAAGAAGAAGATGGTGCCCGTGAGCTCCGCTGCGCTCATTCTGCATGTATGGTTGCTATTTCTAGAGGGAACAGAAATCAGGGGTAAGACTATGCAGGGGGGAGGCAGGGAATGGGGGCCAGCAAAGGGGGCCAGTGGGGATTTATGACCAATGGGGGTTTAGTTCTCCTTTAAGAATTGAATGATACATTATACATTTTACACAGGGACTACGTTTTATCTGCAACTTGCTGCTTTCAAGGTTAAAAACTCCCAAACTTGGTTGCCCTTTTATTGGCCACCAGTGGGATTACCTGACTATTATTGGGAAGGGTAGGAGCTACAACATGGAGCTGGCCACTGCTTCTGTATAAACTATAACAAGGGAAAATTGTGGGCACCACTAATTTTAAAGTGATACTGATGCTAAAAACTACATTTTCAAATATGAAAGTACATTAAAAGTTAAAAAATACAGTAGTAACATAACTACCGTTCAGTCTTGCCATTCAGTCTTATGAGTAGGGATGTAGCGAACGTCGGAAAAAAAGTTCGCGAACATATTCGCGAACTTGCGTCAAAAATGCGAACGGTTCGCGAACGTCGCGAACCCCATAGACTTCAATGGGAAGGCGAATTTTAAAAGCTAAAAAAGACATTTCTGGCCAGAAAAATGATTTTAAAGTTGTTTAAAGGGTGCAACGACCTGGACAGTGGCATGCCAGAGGGGGATCAAGGGCAAAAATGTATCTGAAAAATACATTGTTGACACAGCGCTGCGTTTTGTGCTGTAAAGGGCAGAAATCACACTACATTTCTAAACTTGTGTAATAAAATGCTTTAAAACGTCCGGCGTCTACATGCCAATCAAGTCGTGTAAAGGTTACAGCCTGTTCACACGCAAAGACGAAACGCGGCGCTTACTGCAACGCAAAAGAACGCAAAGAGCTTTAATGAATGATACCGTCAAGTGAGCAAATAATAGTTGTTAATTACTAGTTGAGCTTGTCACCTCCAGGATGTTCGTCCTGTTGGTGGCAATATTTCTGTAGTGGTGTGTTTAGCAGTCACCGTGCTTGTGCGCACGTGCACGGTCAGGCAGAGGTAATTCAATGTACAGTGAAGCGAACCAAAAAACACTGATTCTGCAGTGTGGGCCCAGCCCAGTTTTGGTGTACTTTATTGATCACCTGCGGTGACCATAAAAGATGCTATTTTGCCACTGTTGCAGAACCCTGAAAAATTAGGCATGTGTACTTTCCTGAAAAATTATGTTTTTTTTGTCGCAGTCACTGAAGCACAGAGGCCAGAAACAATATGCCATATAAATGCTGAAAATATTCATTTTTTTTTGTCGCAGCCACTGCAGCACAGAGGCCATAAAAAATATGCCATATAAATGCTAACAATATAAATTTTTTTTGTCGCAGCCACTGAAGCACAGAGGCCAGAAAAAATATGCCATATAAATGCTAACAATATAAATTTTTTTTTGTCGCAGCCACTGAAGCACAGAGGCCAGAAAAAATATGCCATATAAATGCAAACAATATAAATTTTTTTTGTCGCAGCCACTGAAGCACAGAGGCCAGAAAAAATATGCCATATAAATGCTGAAAATATTAATTTTTTTTGTCGCAGCCACTGCAGCACAGAGGCCAGAAAAAATATGCCATATAAATGCTAACAATATTCCTTTTTTTTGTCGCAGCCACTGAAGCACAGAGGCCAGAAACAATATGCCATATAAATGCTGAAAATATTCATTTTTTTTGTCGCAGCCACTGCAGCACAGAGGCCAGAAACAATATGCCATATAAATGCTGAAAATATTCATTTTTTTTTGTCACAGCCACTGAAGCACAGAGGCCAGAAAAAATATGCCATATAAATGCTGAAAATATTCCTTTTTTTTGTCACAGCCACTGAAGCACAGAGGCCAGAAAAAATATGCCATATAAATGCTGAAAATATTCCTTTTTTTGTCACAGCCACTGAAGCACAGAGGCCAGAAACAATATGCCATATAAATGCTGAAAATATTCCTTTTTTTTGTCACAGCCACTGAAGCACAGAGGCCAGAAAAAATATGCCATATAAATGCTGAAAATATTCCTTTTTTTTGTCACAGCCACTGAAGCACAGAGGCCAGAAAAAATATGCCATATAAATGCTGAAAAAATTCATTTTTTTTGTCACAGCCACTGAAGCTCAGAGGCCAGAAAAAATATGCCATATAAATGCTGAAAAAAATTATTTTTTTTTGTCACAGCCACTGAAGCACAGAGGCCAGAAACAATATGCCATATAAATGCTGAAAATATTCATTTTTTTTTGTCACAGCCACTGAAGCACAGAGGCCAGAAAAACTCAGGATTTACCTGGATTCAAATTAAACCAGTAGGGTTTGCACCCTAGTTTATAACGGTGGTGGAGGGAGGAGGACGCTAAAGGACAGCTGTGTGTGGAGTCATGAGGCGTGCAGAGAAGGACAGCTGCATGGGGAGTCAGAATCAGAAACTCAGAACAAGTCTTCCGGCGTGCAGTAACCCTCCGAGATCCACCCCTCATTCATTTTAATAAAGGTCAGGTAATCCACACTTTTGTGACCTAGGCGAGTTCTCTTCTCAGTTACAATCCCTCCTGCTGCACTGAAGGTCCTTTCTGAGAGGACACTTGAGGCGGGGCAAGACAAGAGGTTCATGGCAAATTGTGACAGCTCTGGCCACAGATCAAGCCTGCGCACCCAGTAGTCCAGGGGTTCATCGCTCCTAAGAGTGTCAATATCTGCAGTTAATCCCAGGTAGTCCGCTACCTGCCGGTCGAGGCGTTCTTTGAGGGTGGATCCAGAAGGGTTCTGGCGCTGCCTTGGACTGAAAAACATTTGCATGTCTGACGTTACAGAGTGGCCAAAGTGCTTTGTCCTTGCAGGTGCGCTCGTGGCAGGATTACTGGCACCTCTGCCCCTGGAATGTTGATGAGTTCCTGAAGTGACATCACCCTTAAAAGCATTGTACAACATGTTTTGCAGGCTGGTTTGTAAATGCAGCATCCTTTCGGACTTGTGGTACGTTGGTAACATTTCTGCCACTTTATGCTTGTACCGAGGGTCTAGTAGCGTTGCCACCCAGTACAGGTCCTTCTCCTTAAGCCTCTTGATACGGGGGTCCTTCAACAGGCATGACAGCATGAAAGACCCCATTCTCACAAGGTTGGATGCAGAGCTATCCATCTCCGCTTCCTCGTTATCAAGGACTGCATCATCCACGGTCTCCTCCCCCCAGCCACGTACAAGACCAGGGGTCCCCAAAAGGTCACCACTAGCCCCCTGGGAAGCCTGCTCCTGTTGGTCCTCCTCCTCCACAAAGCCACCTTCCTCCTCTGACTCCACTTCTGACACCTCTCCCTGCGTTGCAGCAGGTGCCTGGGTTCGTTCTGGTGATTCCGACCAGAAATCGTGCGCTTCCTGCTCCTCGTCACGCTGGTCTACAGCCTCATCTGTCACTCGTCGCACGGCACGCTCCAGGAAGAAAGCAAAGGGTATTAGGTCGCTGATGGTGCCTTTGGTGCGACTGACCATATTTGTAACCTCTTCAAAAGGGCGCATGAGCCTGCAGGCATCGCGCATAAGCACCCAGTAACGGGGTAAAAAAATCCCCAGCTCTGCAGATCCAGTCCTACCACCCAGTTCAAACAGGTATTCGTTGACGGCTCTTTGTTGTTGCAGCAGACGTTCCAACATGAGGAGCGTTGAATTCCACCGAGTCTGGCTGTCGCAAATCAAACGCCTGACTGGCATGTTGTACCGCTGCTGAATGTCAGCAAGGCGTGCCATGGCTGTGTAGGACCGTCTGAAATGGGCCGACACCTTCCTGGACTGCCTGAGAACGTCCTGGAATCCTGGGTACTTCGAGACAAAACGTTGGACTATTAAATTCAGAACATGTGCCATGCAGGGCACATGTGTTAAATTGCCCAGTCTCAGTGCTGCCAACAGATTGCTTCCGTTGTCACACACCACTTTTCCGATCTTCAGTTGGTGTGGGGTCAGCCACCGATCGGCCTGTGACTGCAGAGATGACAGGAGTACAGATCCGGTATGGTTTCTGCTTTCCAGGCACGTCATCCCCAAGACAGCATGACAACGGCGTACCTGGCACGTCGAATAACCTAGGGGGAGCTGGGGGTGCACAGGTGTGGAGGAGGAGGACCCAGCAGCAGAGGACGAAGAAGAGGAAGAAGACGAGCTAGAGAGCGAAGGAGGAGTAGAGGTGGTGGCAGAACCGCGTGCAATCCGTGGCGGTGACACCAACTCCACTGTTGTTGTTGAGCCACACATTCCCTGCTTCCCAGCCATTACCAAGTTCACCCAGTGGGCAGTGTAGGTGACATACCTGCCCTGACCATGCTTGGAGGACCATGCGTCAGTAGTCATATGGACCTTTGGCCCAACACTAAGTGACAGAGATGCGGTGACTTGGCTCTGCACATGGTGGTACAGGTGTGGTATTCCCTTTTTTGAAAAAAAATTGTGGCTGGGTACCTTCCACTGCGGTGTCCCAATTGCTACAAATTTGCGGAAGGCCTCAGAGTCCACCAGCTGGTATGGTAAAAGCTGGCGGGCTAAGAGTGCGGACAAGCCAGCTGTCAGACGCCGGGCAAGGGGGTGACTCGCAGACATTGGCTTCTTACGCTCAAACATGGCCCTCACAGAAACTTGGCTGGGGGCAGATGACTGGGAATGGGAACTGGTGGTCAAGGTGGAAGGCGGAGTGGAGGGTGGTTCAGACGGGTCAAGGACAGCAGAGGTAGAGCAGTAAGATGCTGGACCAGAAGGAGGGTGGCTTTTAGTTTGCCTGTTGCCTTTGAGGTGTTGCTCCCAAAGTGCTTTGTGCTTGCCGTTCATGTGCCTTCGCATAGAAGTTGTACCTATGTGGCTGTTGGGCTTCCCAAGACTCAGTTTCTGACTGCACTCATTGCAAATTACAACGCTTTTGTCAGAGGCACACACATTAAAAAAATCCCACACTGCTGACCTTTTTGAAGCTGGCAATCTGGCGGTAACAGTAGAAGTTGGCGGCGTTGGCGGCAATGGCGGGTGCGTTGGCCGGCTGACCACAGGTGCCGATACATGTTGTTGCCCTACTGTTCCCTGCGAGCTGTCCTCCCTGCTTCTTCTAAGTCTTATTCTCCTCCTGCCTCTCTGACTCTCCGTCTCTCCATCTGAACTATCCTCCTCTTGCTCTCTTCTACTGGGCACCCAGAAAACATCAATCTCCTCATCCTCATTCTCCTCAGCTGCATCAATTTCTTCTGACAGCTCACAGAAGGAAGCAGCAGCGGGGACCTCCTCATCACTCATTATGTCCATCTCTGTTGTGTTCTCTGCCAGAATTAAATCTGGTGTAACGTCCTCATCTTCTTCTGCCAATAATGGTTGCGCATCACTCAGTTCAAGAAACTCATGTGAAAATAACTCCTCTGACTCCAGTGAAGAAGGGGCGCCGGTGGTGGAGGAATTGTTACGTGGGGTGCCCATAGCAGTGGAGGATGAGGATGTTGTGGTAAAGTTAGAAACGGTAGAGGATGGGGTGTGCTGTGTAAGCCAGTCAACTACCTCTTCAGCATTTTGGGAGTTCAGGGTCATTGCCTTTTTAAAACTGGGCAATTTCCTAGGGCCACAGGATAGCATAGCAGCACGGCCCCTAGTGCCTCTGCGTGGCGGCCTGTCTTTGCCTGGCATTATTTTTAAAACAACAACTCAGGTGGTGTTTCTGGAGACGGTATTATTATTGATATTTAGACAGAATGTGAACAAGCTCACACAGCTATATGGCAGTTGTTTGAAAATGAAGAACACACTGGGCAAACAATGCCTACAAGGTCAACGTATACACTACTACAGCAGTGGATACGGAATATATTATTGCTGCCTGAAAAACGTCACTCGGGTGGTGTTTCTAGAGACAGTATTATTATTGATATTTAGACAGAATGTGAACAAGCTCACACAGCTAGATGGGAGTTGTTTGAAAATGAAGAACACACTGGGCAAATAATGCCTACAAGGTTAACGTATACACTACTACAGCAGTGGATACGGAATATATTATTGCTGCCTGAAAAACGTCACTCGGGTGGTGTTTCTAGAGACGGTATTATTATTGATATTTAGACAGAATGCGAACAAGCTCACACAGCTAGATGGGAGTTGTTTGAAAATGAAGAACACACTGGGCAAATAATGCCTACAAGGTTAACGTATACACTACTACAGCAGTGGATACGGAATATATTATTGCTGCCTGAAAAACGTCACTCGGGTGGTGTTTCTAGAGACGGTATTATTATTGATATTTAGACAGAATGTGAACAAGCTCACACAGCTAGATGGTTGTTGTTTGAAGAACACACTGGGCAAATAATGCCTGCAAGTGCACTACTATTGGTGCACTACTATGAAGAACAGCAACAGCACTGTACACGTTAAAGAACAGTAAGATAAGTAAAAGAAAAAAAAAATATATGTATATTAAAAAAAAAAAATTTCTCGGGTTGCTGCTGCTGAACTACTAGGAGCAGCACAGCAGCACACCAGTCCCACTCCCCAACACAGCTAGACTAATAGCACTGGGCTGTTATAGTAGCAAAGTAAAACAACAAAAAAGAAAATAAAAGCAGTCCTTACAAGGACTATTGGGTTGTTACAGCAGTCAGCAGATGAGATCAGAAGAGATCAGTGCCCACAGCAGGCAGCTACATACAGAGCACTGCAGTAGAAGGTAGATTACTAGCCAGCAAAGCTACCTAACCTAAAATGTCCCTCAAATCCCTGCAGACTTCTGTCCCTCCAATACAGAGCAGTATCAAGTAGATTACTAGCCAGCAAACTTACTATCAACTGTCCCTCAAAGAAATCAGTGAAATCAGTAACAGCTCTCTCCCTACACTAGCTCTTCCAAGCACACACAGGCAGAATGAAAAAACGCTGCAGGGCTTCAGTTTATATATGGAAGGGGAGTGGTCCAGGGGGTGTGGGGGTGGTCCAGGAGGGAGAGCTTCCTGATTGGCTGCCATGTATCTGCTGGTCTGGGGTGAGAGGTCAAAAAAAAGCGCCAGGTAAGGCGAACCCAAAATGGCGAACGTCGCGCGACGTTCGCGAACATTCGGCGAGCGCAAACAGTCGATGTTCGCGCGAACAAGTTCGCCGGCGAACAGTCCGCGACATCCCTACTTATGAGCACATTCATATTGAATGTAATTGATTTCCCCAGAGCAACTGTGTGAGATATATGGGACAGTGTCTGTCTTTCATAGGCGCCAAGGTGCTTTATCTTTATCATCTGTACTTTCTATGCACTCTGTCCCTCTCACTCTCATCATCTCTTGCTATATACAATATAGTGGGCTAGCAGTGTTTATGTACAATGACCTGTATGTAAAGAAACGTGATCATTTCATCATGCATTTATGGTTCCAGTGTGTACTTTTGTTGACACAAATATAGTATGTGCATATTTATCAAGAGAAGCATTTGTATCTCTAACCTCTGATCTGTAACTCAATCGTTTGATCAGTATATGCCTATACATATATGTTATTGTTATATGTAAACTGTAACAATGTCACAATATTATGTACACACAGATAAGCTCTTCTCTCTGCATTTGGGTGCCAGTTTATTGTTTTAACTCTGTTTTTGATATTGTTTACTCATTTTAGCTTTACTTTGCATGTTTACGTTGTGAGCACAGCACTATGACGTCACCATTTCCTCTTTCCCGCCACTGAGGGTATAAAAGGTTACTGTTTGTTGTTTTGTGCACTTCGAGAAAGGCTAGAGTGCTAGCCGAAACGTTAGTTCTTATTTTTGACTAATAAACACCGTTATTTCTTTGTAAGACCTGTGAGTGCGAGCCTCCTTCTGGTATATATATAAGGTGAGGAGCAACATTACAGTTCGTTTGTTTAAAAATGTTATATTTTTTGGGGAGGTGTCTCTCTCCTTAAATGCTCGCTCTCCCAACCCCCGCCAAATGGTGTCTTTGGAAGAGATCATGCTAAATAAAGAGAAAAACAGGTATGGTCTCCCCCCAAAGGTAACACTTTATTTTTTTTACTTAGGATAGGACTGACGCGTGGACACTGCCTTGACGGAGCGCATCAGCTTATGCATGCTTTGTAACTAAAAGTGTCTTTTTTAAGAAAGTTACAGTTCAGTTGTGCAAGAATATTTTTTCAGGGGGTTATATATGGAGAGTGCTGGGGCTACCTTGTTTAGTATGTAAATTAAGCCTTGCCCACGTGCAACCAATAAGAAAGGTGAGGAGCGGCATTTCAGCTTGTTTGTTTAAAAATTATACATATATATATATATATATATATATCTATATCTATACACACCCTGTGTATACAAACCTGATACCATGGAATATGACATATCAAACACAATTATTATGCTGTGTATGGGGCGTTTCTCTTATAGCTTTCTGTGCTGGAAAATATTCTATACAGCGAATCTTTTTATCTACATATAACAGTGCTTTCAGAATGAGTCTATGGCTCCCTCCTGCTGGCTTTCTGTATTTATTCATCTAATTCCAAGCCCCTGTTTTGCATACATAATACTTATTAGCTTGATATCTAGCCTTTCATTGTTTGCCTGTCCTTATGAGTATTAACACATTAGTTCTCTGTGTATCTGATTTTTGAGATCCACTTATAACCATCTTGACAATGGGGTATTTACTCCTCCCTGATCCTGATTTCACACAGATGCTACTCTTGTGGTTAGTTTGGTGCCTAAGCCTTATGACAGAGAGTGGGGTTTATACCGTGGATATAGTACTGTATATAACATAGAGGTTTCCAAAATAACCACTTCCCATTAGTCTGACATTTAGTGCCTTCTTCTGACACTGAACCTGGTACATCTCTGGAAGTTCAGTAACAGAAAGCAGATGCTTCTAGTTATAATATGTAAGCAGGTTTCAGTGGCACCATGCTGTGTATATGTATATGTGTATAATGGGTATATGTATATGTGTATAATGTGTATATGTATGAGTATAATGTAATATAAATAGCAACATAGTAACATAGTAAGTAAGGTTGAAAAAAGATACACATCCATCAAGTTCAACCTTTTTTTTTTATATCTGCCTAACTGCCAGTTGATCCAGAGGAAGGCAAAAAACCCATCTGAAGCCTCTCCAATTTGCCTCAGAGGGGGAAAAATTCCTTCCTGACTCCAAAATGGTAATTGGACTAGTCCGTGGATCAACTTGTACTATGAGCTATTTCCCATAACCCTGTATTCCCTCACTTGCTAAAAAGCCATCCAACCCCCAACCCCTTCTTAAAGCTATCTAATGTATCAGCCTGTACAACTGATTCAGGTAGAGAATTCCACATCTTCACAGCTCTCACTGTAAAAAAAAAACTCTTCCGAATATTTAGGTGGAATCTCTTTTCTTCTAATCGGAATGGGTGACCTAGTGTCAGCTGGAAAGACCTACTGGTAAATAAAGCATTAGATAGATTATTATATGATCCCCTTATATATTTATACATAGTTATCACATCACCCCTTAAGCACATCACCCTCTTCTCCACGTGAACATCTCCAATTTGGCCAGTCTTTCTTCATAGCTAAGATTTTCCATACATTTCACCAGCTTAGTTGCCCTTCTCTGTACCCTCTCTAATACAATAATGTCCTGTTTGGGTGATGGGGACCAAAACTGTACGGCATATTCTAGATGGGGCCTTACAAGTGCTCTATACAGTGGAAGAATGACCCCTTCCTCCTGTGACTCTATGCCCCTTTTAATACAGCTCAAGACTTTATTTGCACTTGATGCTGCTGACTGGTATTGCTTGCTACAGCCAAATGTATCATCTACAAGGACTCCAAGGTCCTTTTCCATAATGGATTTGCCTAGTGCAGTACCATTAAGGGTATAAGTGGCTTGGATATTTTTACATTCCAGGTGCATGACTTTATATTTATCAACATTGAATCTCACTTGCCACTTAGCTGCCCAAATTGCCAGTTTGTCAAAGTCGCGTTGCAAGGATGCCACATCCTGGATGGAATTAATTGGGCTGGATAGTTTTGTGTTACCTGCAAAAACTGATACATTACTTACAACACTATCCCCTAAGTCATTAATGAACAAGTTAAATAAAAGTGGACCCAATACTGAGCCCTGGGGGACCCCACTAAGAACCTTACTCCAAGTAGAGAATGTACCATTAACAACCACCCTCTGTACCCGATCCTGTAGCCAGTTTCCTATCCATGTGCAAAGGACTTCATTAAGCCCAATAGACCTTAGTTTAGAAAGCAGTCGTTTGTGGGGCACAGTATCAAACGCTTTGGCAAAATCCAAATAGATCACATCTACTGCCCCCCCACTGTCCAGCATCTTACTTACCTCATCATAAAAAGCAATCAAATTTGTCTGACATGACCTATCCTTCATAAAGCCATGCTGATTGCTGCTCATAATGCCATTGACTAGGACAAATTTTTGAATGTGATCCATTAACAAGCCTTCAAATTTGCCCACCACAGATGTCAAGCTTACTGGCCTATAATTGCCAGGTTGAGATCGTAATCCTTTTTTAAATATTGGAATAACATCAGCTTTTCTCCAGTCCATAGGCACCATACCAGATGAAAGTGAATCTGAGAAAATCAGAAATAGGGGCTGGTCTAAAACTGAACTAAGCACTCTTAGAACCCGGGGGTGTATGCCATCAGGCCCTGGAGCCTTGTTTACATTAGTTTTTATTAAGGCTTTATGAATCATATCCTGAGTCAGCCACTGACTAGATTGAGCTGAGCTATTAGTGCAGCTATAAAGAGAGCCTGGGAATTCAGACTCCTCTATTGTATACACTGAAGAAAGTTATTGGTTTAACACATTTGCCTTTTCTGTATCTGTTACCACCATACTGGTTCCATTATTTAATGGAGCAACACTCTCAACCTGCATCTTTTTACTATTAATATATTTAAAAAAAAGTTTAGGGTTAGTTTTCACCTCCATCGCAATTAACTCTTCATTTCCTTTCTTTGCCTTCCTGATTGCTGATTTACAACATTTATTACAGTGTTTATATTCATTAAATGCAGCTTCTGTCCCAACAAATTTGTAGTTTTTAAATGCCTTCCTCTTCTTTCCTATTAACTTCTTTACTTCTGTATTAAGCCACATAGGATGATTCTTAGAGCTTCTACATTTTCTTCTTCAGGGAATAAATTGAGAACAGTAATGATTTAATATCATTTTAAATGACAACCATTTCTGTTCTGTGTTTTTAGCTGAAAACTTAATGCCCCAATCAATACTTTGTAGGGCAGCCCTCAAGGCACTAAAATTAGCTTTTGCAAAATTCATGTTTTTGTTGCCCCAGTATATATTTGTTTTTGCACCAGACATTAAATGATATAACATTATGGTTACTATTACCCAGGGGTTCAATCACTTGCACATTTGATATAAATTCTGGGTCATTTGAGATCACTAAATCCAGAATAGCATTTTTTCCTGGTAGGCTCCTCAACAACCTGTGCCATAAAATTGTCATGCAACAAGTTTATAAATTTGTTCCCATTAACTGATCTGGCAGTACTGTTGCTCCAGTCAATATCTGGGTAATTAAAATCTCCCATTATCATTACTTTACCCAAACTAGCAGCTTCCTCCTCCTCATTTACATTAGGGGTTCTATAGCATACGCCTACAATTAATTTGCTGGATTATTTACAATTGGTCAAGAACTCCACCCATAAGACTTCTGCCCCCTCATTTTCTATCATAACCTCCTCCTTTATATAAGCTTTTAAATCCTGCCTAACATACAGACATACCCCTCCTCCTTTTCTATTGCCTCTGTCCCTCCGAAACAAAGTATAGCCACTGAGATTTACTGCCCAGTCATGCGACTCATTCAGCCATGTTTCGGCCACACCAATCACATCATATTTTCCTTCCAACACCAGCAGCTCCAGCTCTCCCATTTTACCAGTCAGACTCCTTGCATTTGCAAACATACATTTAATACTGGTACCATATTGAACATATGACATGTGGTCCTTCCTATCCTTAACAGTATCCCCAGCCAAATCTCCTCCCCCATTTTCCCTTTCTTTGCCCACTATATCATCTAATCTGTCTTCCACTGAATCTTTTACTGAACCCTCCCCCTCCCACACATAGTTTAAAATCTCCTCCAACCCTCTAGCCATCTTCTCTCCCAAAACAGCTGCCCCATCATCATTGAGGTGCAGCTCATCCCTAGCAAAGAGCCTATGTGTATATGTATATGTGTATAATGTGTATATGTATATGTGTATAATGTGTATATGTGTATAATGTGTATATGTATATGTGTATAATGTGTATGTGTACAATGTGTATGTGTATGAGTATAATGTGTATATGTATATGTGTGTATGTATATTTGTATATATACACCTCTGAGCCCCCACCCTTAGCCCCAAGCACCAGCTGGTAGCCCTCAGTCAAAGGACCCCCGGTCTTGTTACTCTCCTGATAAATCTCACTAATCATGTAGACCCATTAGCAACACAGGAGTGGCTGGATTAACCATGTAAGTTCCAGAGAGGCGGGGAGCGTGTTACTGTACACAGTGTCAGCTACAGCCGCAGGCTCCCGGACAGGCCCGGACTGATAATCTGTCAGTTTGGGCAATTTCCAGAAGGGCCGGTCCATTTACTTGTGAAATGGGCCGCTACTGATTTGTGGCGTCTGGGCAGGGGTAGAGAGACTTACAGCATGCAGCTGAGCTTCTCCTTCACACACACACCAAGCAGCCGCGTGTTCCTCCCTCCTCCTAAGATCAGTCAGGGAAAGGCAAAGTCCCTTTGATTGGCCAGCAGACGGGTTGGGAGGTGTCAGAGAGTTCCTAAGCTGTTTCATGAAGCTCCTAGGAGAGGTGGGGGGGAGGTAGGGGTGTCTCTGTGTCTGTGTGTCTCTGGGTGTTTGTGTCTGTGTGTCTCTTTGTGTGTGTGTGTGTTTGTGTCTGTGTGTGTCTCTGTGTTTGTGTGTCTCTGTGTGTGTGTTTGTGTCTCTGTCTGTGTTTGTGTGTCTCTTTGTGTGTGTGTGTTTGTGCCTCTGTGTTTGTGTGTCTCTGTGTGTGTCTCTCTGTGTTTGTGTGTCTCTGTGTGTGTGTTTGTGTCTCTCTGTGTGTGTGTCTCTGTGTTTCTGTCTCTCTGTGTTTCTGTGTCTCTTTGTGTGAGTGTGTCTGTGTGTCTCTGTGTGTGTGTGTTTGTGTCTCTGTGTGTGTGTCTCTGTGTGTGTTTGTGTCTCTCTCTGTCTGTGTGTGTCTTGCTATGTTTGTGTGTCTCTGTGTCTGTGTGTCTCTCTGTGTTTGTGTGTTTACACTCTTTGTGTCTACTCTCTGTGAGTACTGAGTGAGTTGCAGTGGGAAGAGTAGTGCTGGGCTGGCAGGTGAGCAGTGAATGGACTAGAGGGGCGTGTGATCGCAGTGCAAGGCTCGGAGCCAACGGGAGCGCGTGTCTCTGCAGATTGTCAGTGTGGCATTTAGAGAGCGGCGGCAGCAGTGGCTCCTCTGAGCCAATGAGCAGGTGGAGATCAGGCAGGAGAGTTGTACTGAGGGTGTGAGGGAGCCCAGTAGCCCAAGTGCATGCAGAAAGGAGCAGAATAGAGCGGAGTGTAAAGTGAGCACTTTTTCTGTCAGAGCTCTTTGATCGTAACAATTTCAGTCTCTTGTCCAGCTCTCTGCCAGTCATGCTCTCCCTTACAAGATACATCCCCCAAATGTCTGCCAGCAGAGCCCCCCAGAGCCCGTGTGATGTCACATGCATTGGCCAAGTCTGATCACCTCTCCTAGAAGCTCTCCTGCCATCCCCCTGCACCTTCGCCTTCCGCCGGGCACCAAACTTTGGCGGCTGGATCAGCACAGAGGACAGCGCACTATGTGGAGCAGGAAGCATTGCTGCTGATTAAGTGGCCAGACAGGGGAGCAGTATCATGCAGTCTCCTCACAGCCGCCTCCTCCTTCTTCTCATCACCCTGCTGTCTCTGCTGGAGCCTTCCAAGGTACAGTAGACTCACCGAGTCCTGGCTCGATGCTCCTCATTGCTGCCTGGTGCCCTTTGTCTCTCTCAATGTGCTGTCGGGACAGTCTGAGCTTCTGCCATGTAATCAGCTCCTCTTCTGCTATTATATCTGCCAATGCGGAGCCCTGCATGTATCTAAGTGCTACTGCCATTGGTCTCTTTTAGGCAGCAGTTTGGGACAGAGGCATTAGGGGATGCAGTGTGTGTGTGTGTGTGAGAGACCAGTCCCTGTGTATCTGTGTGTAACTGCTCAGTGTAGACTGCAGAGAACAACTGACAGGGAGGGAGATGAGAGCCTGCGATGCTACAACTACTTTATTTATGATGTGTTGTTCAGTAGGAGAGACAGACTCTGCACAACCCAAATAATGTCCCACTGAAAGGATAGATAGCAGAGCAAAAGTGCTCCTGACAGCAGCATTACCATGCTCTAATCTGTGTCCTGCTCCAGGCTGGAGGCTGGCCAGACCTTGCTGAATTTCACACCAAAGCAGAATGCCAACTAATCCTTCCTGCTCATCCCTCTTTTGGTAAAAGCATCATGTTTAGTGCTCTATTGATATTATACAGCCCTCAAAATCATATCTGGCCAATCTGCTTTGTATCCTTGTTGATTTAAATACAATCTGCGCATCTTTTCCTTGTGATACATTATTCTAATTATCTGCTAATCAAGTGATAGTGTTATAAGCTTGGCATTTGGACTCAAGGATTTTTTCCTTAATGTTGAAGCAAATGCATGTTATTCTATAAACTGTAATCAGCATTATGTGCCTGTTTTATTTCATTGGCAATTGCTTTTAAGATAATGAAGCAATATTTGGCATATGGCTTCATTCTGACCCCCACCCCAAAGTGTAGAATCTGAATATACTCCAGATGATGGCTCATAGTCTGAATAACCTCCTGATTGAAACTTATACAATGCCCAGTGCTGATAACAGTGTGTATATATGTAACAACACATTAACACACAAATACAGACAACAATGAGTTTTTTTTCGTCAGAGTACATTCATTGATCCTTTACACTGCACTTCATAATGGAGACCAGAATTTTAATTGAATCATTAGAGAGAAACCAGCATCTACCATTTTATATTCCTTTAGACAGCTACTGTCAATAGAATGTGAGCCTCAAGTGGTTAAAAGTGTGTTGTTATGTTGCGACACAAGCGCACTGGTTCTATAGTAATGGTAAATGATTTGCCCATTTCGGCAAGGTGGATATGTGTAGAAAATCAATGGTTGCCTTTGCTTAATTGATTAATGATAGCAATCAAACAGATGTTTAGATGTATTAAGAATATCCATGATTCATTCAGGATATATATATATATATATATATATATATATATATAAAATCATAAATTATATTGTTATATATACATATATAATATATATATATCATGCGCATGTTTTGGAATTTGCTTTATTGTGGTAGCTGGTATTTTAGTTGCATGGACTAATTTTTTTTTTCTGGGAAGCTGCAAGCCTTAAAAAGATATTGACACCAGAAAATAAGCTTTTTTAATACCTAGCATAACATTATAGACAGTGTATGTGCATATATACACACACACTGTCTATAACTCTTGCAAGAAACAGCATGCTGTCAGCCGAATACATTGCTTTAGGATACAGACAGTTCACAATGGCTGGGAAAAATGTATACAAAATTGACAGAAAGCATTATGGACCAGCTGACAGTTGGACAGGAGATGAGGAACCAAATGTATTTTAGACAGCCATAGTGATTATTAATCATCTAAACTACTGGTCTTGGTGTCATTACATTTGTCATTGGAGGTGTAATAAATATCCTCTCTCTAAAGCTGACTGTGGTCATCCAGAGAATTGCTCAGTCCTTGGCAGTCTAGCTCAGAGGTTTTCAACTGACTGTCAACAAAAATAGGATATGTTGCCTCATGTTCTTATTAGACCTATCATTATATGATGATATCTTATCATGTGATTATCATTCTATTGAGGGGTCTTATTTACTAGTGGAGGTGTCCAAGTACAGTATGTCATGGAAAAAACTCAGCAACTGTCTAATATTCTGTTCAGTCAGTTATGTGGGTGGAGAGTGAGACCT
This sequence comes from Xenopus petersii, assembly GCA_038501925.1. Taxonomy (NCBI): domain Eukaryota; kingdom Metazoa; phylum Chordata; class Amphibia; order Anura; family Pipidae; genus Xenopus; species Xenopus petersii. The sequence continues at coordinate 92,242,084 of CM076679.1, read as the reverse complement.
CTTCCTAGGCAAATAGACATTGTTCATTTCTAGTTTCACACTGACATGTGACATTGGGTAGGGTAGATATGCCACCAATCATTCATGGAACATACATTTCTTACATTGTATTTGCAACAGAAAGAATAAGTTGGTATCAGATAATCAAAGACACTCATTACAAATCAGATATATGATTTAATGATTGATTTTCTTTTTTTCAAGCCAAATGCATTTTCTCTAATGTTGTCTTTTAAATGATTGAATTTTCCAGCAGTCTCTAAGTCATATCCCCAACTATTATGTGAGAAGGTCTCGAAAAGTTCCCTCTGTTCTGTCATCATCATTATTGTTCAACGTCAGTCCCTAGGACCAGTAACATCAAAAAATTAAAGTGTTTTAAAGTAATGAAAATATCATGTAGTGTTGCCCTGGATCTGTTTGCTTCAGAAACACTAATTTAGTTCATATAAACAAGCTGCTGAGTAGCAATGGCGGAAATTGAAAAATGGCTATATGGCACAGGATAAATAATGGATAACAAATGTCATTATGTTCTGCAGAGCTTATCTGACAGCAGATAAGATGTTACTGGTCCTTTAAGGACTTTTTTAGTATAGAGTCACTCTACTACATGCGTGGCCAATAGCCATTGCATCATTTTAACAGAATCACCTATTTGTTAAATGAGGGTTAACTTAATACTTGGTCCACAAATGACCTTGAAACTTTTTGTCAAACATTTCTGTACCTATATGTAGATCTATGTGTATGGAAAGTGGAGCTTATGTTGTACCAGTAAACAAATTTTTCTTTACTATTCCTATAATTTTACTTAAATAAAATAAGGAAGCTTAAGGCTTTTTAGGAAGATCAATTTCCATTTCTGAAGTGTGATTCAGTTGTAAAGGAAGCATGTTTTTAATCAGATTTGTCTTTTTTTATAGCTAATAATTTACAGGAGCCAAACAGGAAGGCTGCCCTCCAGCTAGATTTATCTAAACATAGTGAAAAATTAATAGCATGCTCCTAAATAACTGTAAATCATGTTTTGTTCACTGCTGAGCATCAAATCATTTTGTGCACATGCTTCTTCAACAAAGGTTCTTTAATTAAAAATATTCAAGCCTCTGGTTATACAATTCTTTTCTGCTCTGTATCCACTAATAGAGAAAAATCAGTGAGGATGTACATTAAACACAATTGCTTATCTTTTGGTTACATTGCTGGACCTTTTATAAAAGATCAAATTATTCTGGGAACTGAAATACATCACCATTAAGGATGAATTCTTAAAGGATTCTTGTTATCCTAAAATCTTTTCACCCACCGTGTGAGCTAATAGAGCCACACAACATTGGGGATAACAGTAAAAAAAAGCCCCCTTCAGTACTAGGACACCCGCATCAGGAGGAAGCTCCAAGTGTAAGCAGCCATGTTGGGACACATGCATGTGCATAATGAGTGTGTGATGTCAGATGCTCATTATGCCCATGCATGTTTAAGTAGAAACTCTTTACGTCAGGGTAGTACATACTGAGGGGCATATTTATTATGCTTTACTCCCCAAGGCTCCTGGAACCCTGCCTTGGGCTCCTGTGGCTGGTTCCTCTCCTTGGAGTCTGCCAGAGAGGCTGGGCTTCTGGCTTCCATCCCCAAGGCTCCTTGATCCATGCACTGGGTTCCTTTAGCTGGATACTTTGCCTAGAGATTCATGAGAGGCTCATCCCTTGGCAGGAACAGAGGCCTGGATGCCATAATATCTCCCCAAGGCTCCTGGAACTCTGCCCTGTGCCCCCACAGCCAGTTCATCCCCTTGGGACTTCAGAAGAGGGGCATCCCCAGGAGTGATTTGAGAGGATGGGCTGATATTTCTCCCCAAGTTGAGGGCAAAGTATGGGCAACATCTCTTAGAACCCAGCCCTGGGCACTTGCAGCAGGTTTCACCCCTTTGGGACTACAAGAGAAGGGCATCCATGGAGGTATCCGAAAGACCAGCTTCTCTCCCCAAGGCTCCTGGAACCCCTAATTGGGCTCCTACAACCGGTTCCTCCCCCATGGAACTTTCAGAGAAGGGCATCCCCTGGTGGGACCTGAGAGTCTATTGGTTTTCTTCCTCAAGGCTCCTGAACCCTGCTTTGGAAAGCACCCAAAGATGCAAAACATGTTAGAGGGGAGGAGTTTAGGGACCATGGAGCACTGATGTACCTCTGTCCTATTATGATTTGGAGAAATTTCTCATTGTTTTGTTACTACTTTTACTATAATATTGATTATTCAGGGTCTAGAGCAGTATTCACACATGTATTAGGTGGCTTACTTCTAAGTGTTTGTTATAATTGATTGTTGTGAGTACATCATAAAGCATTCGGTCTGGACTAGCTCTTTTTATTAATTTCATTTATGTTTCACCAGAAGGGGTAAATGTGTAATGCCAGCAGGCCGGCATTACCATTAAGGTAAGAGCAAGTTGCAGGGAAAAGGCAGCTTTTGGTTAATTTGAGCATGTGTGTTTAGGCTCCAGGAAAGGAGGTGCCAATTGTTATTCAATAGGGTCTTTATATGGAAGGCAGCAAACTTTGTACACCAAGTAAGCTTGCCGTCATAAAATAATCCACATGCTTCTTTTACAGTTTAATATTCCCCTAAATCAACCTTGTTCTATGCTAAAGGCTGTATGTGTCATGGACTTCACTTGGTGAATATAAAGTATCTTGGCTAATGAACATTAACATTACATTCTTGTAATTTAACACGCAACATTTTGATTAGGAGTCATATTCGGGGCTTGTTCTACACACATATAAGAAAATAACAATAGTAGAAAGAGGGAGAGAAGACGTGCTCTATTTTTCAAATAGTAAAGATAGCAGCACCTCAATAAATGGATCCACCAATCCTTGTATAAGTTTAAAAAGCAAAATAGGGTTTTCGGTGCGCTTACTAATCAGGGATTACAAAAACCTTTTTTACGTTCAGTTAGTACTTAAATTATGTATAAAGAGAGTCGTGTGTTTGACTCCAGATAGATTCACCGGGGATCGTTGAGAAATAACTGCTACAGGCTTCAGTTGATTTGATCGGCGTGGTAACCTGTCAGGAAAGAAACTAACATAGCGCAGAAGAGCCGACCGGTTGAATGCGGGAAAGCGGTTGGTATATGCTTATCGGACGTGGATGTTTATTAACACTCTGAACCTGTGTTGGAAGCGGTCCTGTAGCGCCTTCCTCCTAACTTTTTTTCCCGGATCCGTTAGGCGGTGAGGGTTCGTCTAGTCGGTCTGGTCGTTGTAGTACCTGTCGGAAAAACAGCTCACATAGCGCAGAAGAACCGGCTTGTGGATGCAGGGAAGGCGGTGGGTATATGCTTACCGGATGCTGATTTTTTATGGCAATGTAAACTTGTGCAGGTAGTACTAACTGAACGTAAAAAAGGTTTTTGTAATCCCTGATTAGTAAGCCCCTGATGAAGTATAATTTTATACGAAACGCGTTGGGCTTTATCAATGCTCTGTTAATTCCTAACTGATACAATTTTGTGAATAAATTTAATTTTACAAACACCGTACTGTAACTAGTGTCTGAAAAAAGTATTAGCGCACGCAAACGCTAAGATTGGAAACATCGAACACACAGAGGAAACCAACTCCAGGTAGTAACCCACTACCTCTAAAGACTGCAGAACAGATCGGGAAAGTATCCCCAGGAAGAAGGGGCGACAGGACCGCTACCTGCACAAGTTTACATTGCCATCAAAAATCAGCATCCGGTAAGCATATACCCACCGCCTTCCCTGCATCCACAAATAAACATCCACGTCCGGTAAGCATATACCAACCGCTTTCCCGCATTCAACCGGTCGGCTCTTCTGCGCTATGTTAGTTTCTTTCCTGACAGGTTACCACGCCGATCAAATCAACTGAAGCCTGTAGCAGTTATTTCTCAACGATCCCCGGTGAATCTATCTGGAGTCAAGCACAGGACTCTCTTTATACATAATTTAAGTACTAACTGAACGTAAAAAAACATATAAAAAAATACGTTTAGAATGCAGGGCTAGATGATTAAGTAGGAAAGATACATAGAAGGTAAAGATAATTTATAGCAAAAATAGGAAACAAAATGATTATCATAATGCAGTAACGGAACTACCTGACATGGGCCATGGGTGCAGTCAGTGCACCCGGCCCCCCAACCACCTCTACAAGCAATATAGGTGGTAGATTCATGTTCGCTCGCTCCTCCGACAAGCCCAGAGGGTGTGTGGGTCCTGGTGCATTTGCACCCCCAGTAGTTACACCTGTCATAATGGGAAAAATTAGTATGACGTGTACATTTATAAAATGCCAAGCACTGCTGAAATAATTGTGAGGGTTATAGTTTAATTTCTGGCCTGGCAAAGGCTCAATCCTTGGTGTAATTTCAAATATAACTCTTTGTACTGCTGCACCACAGGAACATTTAATCCCATCTATTTGTACTGATAGGGAAGTGCACTGAGTAGAGATCTTGTTATCCTGCAGCTGTCTGTGATATGCTCTGTCCTTCTTATGGATATTTATGCGTCAGCTTGTGAAGTTTTAAGTGTCTTCACTTCATATAACTGCTCAGTCGGTGTACGCTCAGAGCGCTGACTGTCAGTATCACAGTAATATCAGTCTCACGCCTCCTGATTATTCGGCTTTTTTGCATTCTGAAGCAGTAATAAATCCAGAATATGATCACAATAAACTCCACTGCTTTTTTGCCTGTTGGAACACAGGTCTGGAATATTGATGAGCTGTTATTCATTCATTTTCAAATCACAGGCTTTGAAAATTACATGTCTGTGAAAAGCGTTGTGTTCATGTCTTTTTTTTTGTCCTAAAATTATTTCCTTGCATTTAAGAAGTGCCAGATATTATGTCTGTCTTGTACAGTATAACACAGATGATGATATGGCTCTTGGCAGACACATGGTGACTACTTATATTTGGCGGTGGGGACTTGAAGAGGAGAAAGGAAAAATTCAGTGTCAGACTGGCTTTCTCGGGTACCAGTACATTCATGGTGGGGGTGGGCCCTGACCTTAGTGGGTCCTTTGTCCTTTCTGGAGAACCTTTTCCAGGTTCTACTTGTGTTTCTTTTATTTCCTCAGAGGGAAAGATAGGAAAGAGCTAGTTTAGTCTGTGATGGAGTTAGGGAAATGAATGAAGCCAACATTATTTCCAATGATCAGCAGGAGCATTCAGGGAAGCTGTTAAAGGAACAGTAACACCAAATATAATGAAAGTGTTTTGAAGTAATAAGAATATATTGTCTGTTGTGTGGCACTGGTACAACTGGTGTGTTTGCTTTAGATACGCTACTATAGTTTATATAAACAATCTACTGTGTAGCCATGGGGGCAGCCATTCAAACTTGAAAAAGGAGAAAAGGCACAGGATACACAGCAAAAAAAACAGACAAGCTCTGTGGTGTACAATGGTATTCTTCAGAATGTCATCTACTGTGTATCCTGTGCTTGAATGGCTGCCCCCATGGCTACACAACAGCTTCTTTATATAAACTATAGTTGTGTTTCTGGAGTAAATTACACCAATTGTATCAGTCCAGGGCAACAATACATTATATTGTCATTCCATTAAAACACTTTAATTTTTTTGTTACTGTTCCTTTAATTATATAGAGCTGGAAGGGTAGAGTTTCTCAAAAAGAATTTGAGCTAGAGCAAGAGCTAATAGATTCCTCAAACAACTATAAAGTCTGATCTGTAAACAGCACAGGGATAGAGATGTCCTGCCTGCACATTGCTCCTGTGTCTGTCTATCCTCTGCAGTCTGTCTGTATTGCTCTGTGCTCTTTGTACTGCAATAGCAAACAGAACATACAGGGGAGCACAGCTACCCACATAGAATTAAAAAGCATTCAGGGCTCCTAGCTCTCCTTATGTATATGAGTGGATACTGGATAACGTTATAGAAATATGACTTTCCCTTGTGTAGTTGTAAACTAGGAAAACTAAGACAAAATAATCCCTTTTTACTAACGAATCTTTTCCCTTTTAATGTAGGTTTATTAAATCAAGAAGAATGAAACTTTCTATTATGCACTAATGAAATACTTTTTTTTTCAGTGCAGAGGTACCTTACTTCCCCCTTAAACTGACGAAACTACAGAGGAAGCAGACCCCACAGTCTGGACAGGGGGGCTGGACCATGGGTTTGCTTCCTCTGTAGTTAAGAAAATTCCCCTCCACAGCCGTTTACTTACCTTTTCCAATGCAAGCTACTGGGGAGCACTGATACGACTGGGAGGGTAGGTGGAGGGAGGGAGTGCCGGAGGTGCAATGTGCCGGGCACTATCCGGAAACCTGTTTGCCAGAAAGCTTCAATTTACGGAAAGGCTGTCTCCCATAGACTCCATTTTATCCAAATAATCCAAATTTTTAGAAAATAAATTCCTTTTTCTCTGTAATAATAAAACAATACCTTGTACTCCACAGTCAGATATAATTAATCCTTATTTGAAGCAAAACCAGCCTGTTGGCTTTATTTAATGTTTATATGATTTTCTAGTAGACTTAGTAAGAAGATACAAATTACAGAAAGATCCATTATCTGGAAAACCCCAGATCCCAAGCATTCTGGAAAACAGGTCCCATACCTGTAATATCTACCTTCTACTGACAATAAGATGGTTAGCATGTTCTTCTATTCACACGTCAGATAGTATAAAGCACTGCCTAGAACTTTGGCATATGAGCTACATTTATCTTAACTCTAAGTCTCTTGCAAAACAAATCACTAACTTTGCTAGCAAAAAAGGGCAGCGGTTCTACTGTTTGCTGATAGATGGCAGCAGTGAGCTGTCGTTGCCAAAGTGAGTATAATGTAGTCAAGCAAATAAATTTGCTATCAGAACACAGTCTTCTGAAAATACTTCTGTTCTCAGAGGACTGCATATTATCACCTTTTTCATTTCTATATTTCTAACATTATACAAATCTTTGCCGTACATTTCAGTGATAATGAATCTACTTTATAAACCAGAACTGCAGAGGATGAGGGTAAAAAAGTGACGTCCAACTTGTCACCTACTAATCCAGTAGTTTATGACTAACAATACAATAAATTCAAATAACAAATGCTAGGTGCACCCACACACTGCCTCAAGCCCAATGTTGTTGAGCGAAGCATTTCAGTAAATTTTTACTAAAAAACAAAGCCTGTAGGTAGTGACATGAGCATCTATGTAAATACATTACGAACATTTATATTTTTCCATTATATAAAAAATAATGGAAAATATAAATATATGGGTGGCCTCTGGTACGGTGATCCACTTTATGGGTAATAAGGTCCACTGCTATTTGTCTATAATGTCCTCTAATATACTTAATATTTAATATACTTAAAGTGTAATCATGTCTCCTCTCAAGTGTCCAGAGAAAACAACACCAACCATGATAGTCTACCCTCATAATTGCTCATCTTCCATCCCTTTAAACAGTTTAGTTGCATGTCTCTGCACTCTCTCCAGCTCATTGGTATCCTTGTTAAAGAAGAACTAAAGCCTTAAAATTAATATGGCTAAAATGACATATTTTATATACTGAACTTATTGCATCAGCCTAAAGTTTCAGCTTTTCAATAGCAGCAATGATCCAGGACTTCAAACTTGTCACTTTGGGTCACCATCTTGGAAAGTGTCTGCGACACTCACATGCTCAGTGGGCTCTGAGCAGCTGTTGAGAAGCTAAGCTTAGGGGTCGAAAATGAGGTTGGCCTGTAATATAAGCTGATGCTACAGGGCGGAATATTAAATCATGATGCTAGTTGCACTGGTTTCTGTGCTACCATGTAGTAATTATCTGTATTAATTACTAATCAGCCTTATATTGTGACATTTATATTCTATGTGTAATGCATATTGTGAGTGGCAAAACCCCTAGATCCTAAACCCCTAACACACTGCCATTTAGTGTATAACTTGCATTTATATTACTTTTTCCACAGTGCAGAACCTTGCATTTATCAACATTGAACCTCATTTTCCATCCTGCATGGAACTTATAGTTCTGCACAATTTAGTATCATTAGCTAAAATAGAAACAGTACTCTCAATGCCCACCTCCAGGTCATTAATAAACAAGTTGAACAGCAAAGGACCAAGTACCTTCCGGTACTCCAGTACCAGTATTCACAATCAAAACCTTACCATTGTACTGGAGGGGTCCCATAGGGTTAATTTTCCTTTACTGCTCATGTGCTCCCATCGAGCAATGTGCTCGCACATAAATATAGTGGCCAGCAAACAAAAAGCACTAAAAAGAATACTTTGGCACAGACAGATGAGAAAGAATTAGAGGGAACAATGCCTTTGAGCACCACTGAATATCCTATAATCTGAGGGCTGACATCTGTGGTCAGAATATACATATATTGTCTTACTGAATCCTTTGCATTATATGTACAAAGGAAGTACCTGTTTGTTCAATAAATACTTGTTTCATTGTGAAGAACCACTGGTGTCCTTTGTTTTACTGTTACAGTGTGTAATTTGTAGTCCAACCACATCACTCTTGCTTCAGACAACAGTGAGGGCTCAGCTGAGAGAGAGGGTCACATTGTAAATACATTTACACAATCCCTACATGTCTGAGTGCCCTACTGATTGATAATCCTGTACTTTCTATGTTTTTCATTGACTTTTGTAACTAAGCATCTGCTTTTGCTTTCAGTTAAAGCAGAAACGTCTGAATATCACATGCATTGCACATACCTGAGAAACACATGTACATTATACATACCATTAATGATGTATGAAGACCTCCATTAACATTTTGATATACCATGTAAGGGTGCTGTAAACTCTTCTTTAGTAAGATGCTTTAATCATTATTGGTTCTCCTTGGTCTGCTATCCTGCTTTGAAAGTTAATTATTTAGTTAATATTGGTCCATTCATAATGCACAGATGTCTTAGAGGAACAGAATTTTGTCTCATGTCAGATACAAATGATAGACTTTTCGTGTTCTTGACATGAGTATTTTCAGCAGTGTATAGTATTTTTTGATGTCTTTTTATTAGATTTCTAGGGGATCACTTTACAGTGACCACTGAGCTAACCTATCTCTTCTACTTATTTTATTCTGTTCTATCCTTATCTTCTCACTGGGACTTAAAACTGACAAGCAAAATAAGTGGGTCCCCAGGGAATCCAAATAGGTCCTGTGATAATCTGATTTACTGAAGATACCCATTTGCAAAATGCATCTCTCTGTACCACATCAAGCTTATACTAATAACTGGCTCAGTATAGTCATTTGCTATATCATTATCATCATTTTGAGATTTATGCTAGTGTGGTTCTCCTTTAACATGTTATCAGTTTGCATTAAATTGTGGGTTTGTGCTGTTCTAAAATGCTGTGCATTTCATAATTCATAGGAAATAACCCTCATATCAATGTCCGGGGAATCAACTAGTCTACACAAGCCTGTGTTTTATATCCTTACATTGATTCTTGTCATTAAACAGTTGCTGTCACATGAATGAAGGAGAACATGTATATGTGTAGGGGTGAATGGTTCAAAGAAACATACAGTAACTAAACTATTACGTACAAGTCATCATTCATCACTCATATCCATCCTGAGTACAGTATATAATGGACAGCTGCAGGATATTCCCTATGGTGTCTGGCTGGTGTTAAATGCATATTAATGAAGTTTGATGTTTGGGTGAAGGACAGTTGTAATAGGCTTCATACATTGACTCCACTAGACTGAATGACAGAGGTAGATGCCCTTCCTTGCTTTATTTATATACATATATTCATACTCAGGCTTTAGTATACTATTTGAAACTGTCAGTTGTGTGCCATGGCAAATTTCAACCATGCATAATTTATACTTTTTAGATGACAGGTGGGACATTGTTAGGCTTCCAAGACACCAAAGGTACAGACCCACAATGCATAGTTTATAGAGCAAGTACATGTGGTACACACCCTCACTGTCACATTCTGTATAGCAGGAACCCTGGGTGTCTTCAATTCAGTTCCTTTTAGTGCCTAGGGTTGTTCTGCTGTGCACCAACAGGGAGAACATAAACATACCATAGTTTGATCTAGACTGGATTAAACATAATTTGTGGTCAGAGCAATCAGGGCAGGTAAAAAAACAGGCACAGAGTAAAAAAAAACATGAGTTCAAAACAGGAACAAGAACTGTAGTAAACAAAAAAACAAAAGGGGCCAGGAAAATGCTTTTCTTTTCAATGTATATGTATAGCAGCAGGTATCTCTGTTAATAGTATTTTAATGTATGCAACATTGTGCTTACTTATGCTTGTGTTATTATAGGAGTAGTCCACCATTAAATAAACTTTTAATATGATGTAAATATTGATATTCTGAGAGACTTTGGTCGTCATTTTTTTGGTTTTGGCTCTCCATTTGGTATTTTAGCAGCTATCTGGTTGCTAGGATCTTGTTTACTCTAGCAACCAGGCAATGGTTTGAACAAGAGATGGGAATATGACTGCATAGAAATATGAATAACAAAAAAATAATAACATTTTAGCCTCACAGAGTAATAATATTTGGCTGCCTTGGTCGGTGACCCCCATTTAAAAACTGGAAAGAGGCAGAAGAAAAAGGTAAATAATTCAAATACTATTAAAATAAATAATGAAAATCAGTTGCAGAGTTCCTGGGCATTCTATAACATTTTAAAAGTTAAATTAAAGGTGAACCACCTTTGTATGCTCAACATCAGACAGCCGGCAGGCAGAATAAAGAAGTCATCAGTAACTCTCTATGCACATAAAGATAGCAGTGTTTGAAGCACATAAAGCAATAAAGACATTATTAGGATCACTGTGTGTACACAGCAATGTGTATGTGTATGTTATTTCTGGCCTTTGGCCTGTCATTTGCTATGTATGTACATACTGTACAAGTAGGGATAAGAAAACTTTTTTGTCCTGAACAGTTTCATAGCAAAATTTACAGTTTTGCCAGCAGCAAACTTTTTAACCAATCTCTGACAGAAGTTGACCATATGATCTGTTTCATCAGGAAAAAAAAACATGGTTTGTGGAAAAAAATCCAAATGTGCGGTATTGAAAAGACATCAGATCTCACAGTTCTGTTCTATGATGGGAGTTAGAAAACAAGAGTGCAGTGAACTAGTACAATATAATCTGAGACTTTTATGTGTGGCATTTTGTGATTATATAACCACCATGCTATAATATCCTGAAATCAATCCCACACCACACACAAATAATGATTATGTTTATAACCAGTTCCTGTGATCTTTTATTCAACAACCCCCCATACCCAGCAAAACTAGCATATGCTCCAGCAGATGTCAATTCATGTTATATGTCTAGCCAATAACATATATATATATATATATATATATATATTTACACTGTATCATAAAAAAATCTTTTTATTTCTGGAATGTTTAGAAAATGAATTCTGCTCCCAGGGAGCAATCTATTAACTATTAACTTTGTGCATTTATCTGATTCGATTACATTCCGTTTTTCTGATATCGTTTTGTAATTAAGGGGCCGATTCACTAAATTCGAGTGAAGGATTCGATTGAAAAAAACTTCGAATTTCGAAGTTTTTTTTGGGTACTTCGACCCTCGAATTGGTTAAATTCGTTAGAATTCGATCGAAATCGATCGAAATCGAACGATTCGAAGTAAAAATCGTTCGACTATTCGACCATTCGATAGTCGAAGTACTTTCCCTTTTAAAAAAACTTCGACCCCCTACTTCGGCAGCTAAAAGCTACCGAAGTCAATGTTAGCCTATGGGGAAGGTCCCCATAGGCTTGCTAAGCATTTTTTGATCGAAGGATTTTCGTTCGATCGTTGGATTAAAATCCTTCGAATCGTTCGATCGATTAGCGCTAAATCCTTCGACTTCGATATTCGAAGTCAAAGGATTTCAATTCGAGGGTCAAATTTCGAAGTATTTTTAACTTCGAAATTCGACCCTTAGTGAATCTGCCCCTACGTGTCATGGGACTCTTCATAGATGTTGTTGCCATCATCACATTAGCCATATAGGGGAAATATATCCATATCTCTCACTAAAAGACTAGACTACCCATTATAGGACTGCAAGACTCTAATCTGTCTTTTTTGAAAGCTTTAGTATATATCTGTGTCTGGATAAGTTAAATTCCCAAGGCTTTGACACAATCACATAAACTCCTTTTGCACTAACTCCTTCCTAGTGCAATCTTTACAGTGACCAAGCAAGGGGAGGGAATTATAAGCGAGTATAAGTATACATACTTGAGTATAAGCTGAGTTTTCACTTACAACACCCCCACAGCTGCTTTCTATTATAGAGTAGCCTTGGGACGCATTGCTTATAGCTAAATATAGCAGAGGGAACTCTGTATTCGAACAGGTATTTGCATTTATTCAACAGGCTGCAAATTGGCCATATCCTAAAATGCATTTCTCACCCCTAGGCTTATATTCGAGTCAATTAATTTTCCCAGTTTTCTTAGGTAAATTTAGGTACCTCGGCTTATACTCGGGTCGGCTTATACTCGAGTATATACATGCAAAAAGGAATGATCTGAATAATAAATGATACCAAGATACATTTAATGTTTTATGAGAAGAGGAGAGCAATGGTTTGACTAATTCCACAGTGAACTCTTGCACACTGAGACTCCAGATCAAGCATGCACTCTTGCAGGATCATGTTAAAAAAAAAATTAGCTTTCTTTATTTATATAAATACATGTAACACCTATTTGGGCCATACAGGGTTAATTCACCAGCTAGTGCACTAGAGCATGGGTTACACGTGACTCTAACACTTCAGGTTAGGGCCTTCACTATATAGAAGATTAAAGGTGTGGTGTAGTGTAACTAAAACTCCCACAGGCTACTGTGCAATTACAAAAGACTTGGGCGCCAGGAGGTTCTTAATAAAACAGGAACAAGGTTTATTGAACTATGGACAAGGCAAGTGACATCAGGTTTAGTACTCACGCAGGAGTTGAGGCAACAGCATATAGAGAGAGTTCACACAGATCTGCAGGCAGGCTCACCTAGAGCAGATACAGGCATTTCATGAGGAAGAGCCTCCATTAGGCATTTGCAGAATTCACACACATTCACTCCTGGAAGTTGTCAGGAAAGCAGCTTCTACCCTACAGTCCCTCTTCACTGAGGTCCCTGACTGGAGGCAACACACAGATCCTCTGGGAAGCTACTCCCTTACTGCAAATCCTTGTTGGAGCTTCAACTGCTCTTTCTCTCTAACCTTACTGCCTTTCTCTCCTAGAGAGACTATGACAAGTCTGCCCTAATATATCTGTTCCTCATTCACGGGGTTTCCTGGTCCCCGACTTGGGCCACATGACTTCTTCTTGGCCTATTGCACTCAGTCCCGATGAGCACATCCAGCTGGATCAGCATCCAGAGGTGAAAGAGGAAGAGGCCACTCCTTACACACACTATATAGCAGTGTAGCAGGAAGCTGTCACACCTCTCCTGGCAGATCACTCTCAAAAAAATTTGGGGACCTTAAAGAAATTGTTCAGTGTAAAAATAAAAACTGTGTAAATAGATAGGCTGTGCAAAATAAAAAAAGTTTCTAATATAGCTGACTGGTTACCCTGGTTACCAGGCAGTAACCAATCAGAGACTTGAGGGGGGGCCACATGGGTCATATCTGTTGCTCCAGCCTTTATATATTACATTTTTGGCTAACTAACGATATTAGAAACATTTTTTTATTTTGCACAGCCTATTTATTTACCCAGTTTTTATTTTCACACTGAACTGTTCCTTTAAAGCTGCAGGGCAGATAAACCCGTAGGGGCCCCTACATACATAAAAGCTGTCTGCGTTGGCTCAGTTCAATAAACACCTACTGATGCGTTTCATGCCCCATTTCCTGGCACTTCCTCCGATTATAACACAATATTCAAATTTTTAAACTTTATAGGTATCCCTACTTACAAACAATGTCTTAAAGTTATTGCATTTGGTACAGGGTATAACAGCAGAAGCAATGGCAATGGAGTGGGCATTTTGCAAGCGAAAATCGTGTGGACTACTTTCTGTTCCATCAAGCTAAGATAAAACATTCATTGTCCCCAGCATGTATTATTTAACTAAAAAAGAAAATTGTCTTGAAATGAATATATGAAAGGATTACATTTATAAGCATAGCAACATGTTTCATTTCAGTTTATATTTTTACTGTATATATATGCCTGCACAGTGCCCTTTAATTCTTTAACTTCTTTTTAAAAAAAGTCTGGTGTCCATACATCCAGCTCTAAATTCAGCTGATGCTGGGAAACCATTCAAAGCATCATCATAATTTGTATTTACCTTGCAAAAGTCCTGACCTTGCCATAATGCAACATTGGAGCATGTATCTAAATATTTCCTGGTATATATATGCAGTCCCTTCATGTTTTATTAATTACCCAACAATTCTATCTCCTCCTCCATCGTACAGTACATTCTAAAACTCCCTAGTTGATTCTATTAATGTGTAGGTTGATGCTAAAAGTACTCCCCATGCTTAAAGGCCCTGCAGTACAGTGTGTTGAAAGTACACCTGGCAATGAAAGCATCAAACCATGTCCTTCTCCTAATAACAAAACATTTATCCCTGGCGTGAAATGAAGAAGTGTATACTTCCTGCTGAAGATGAGCTATGTTTGTATGATTCAAACCTGATTGCTCCAATTAGCTCATGGAGAGTCTCTCTCCTCCCATATGACTGCTTCTTTTTGCTTTTACAAAAAAAGTATTCCTTAGTGTTGATAAATGAAAATAATGGCTGTGGTTAAAGGACCAGTAACATCAAAAAAATTTTTTCAAAAATTCGTTAGTATACATCAAAAAATAAACACTAACACAAATTAAACTTTTAAATAGCAAAGCCTTTATTAAAAAATAACTTACTGAAACTCTACTTCCGCTTCTGTTCAGAAAAGGCGAAACGGCAACATCCATCCTGCAGCAGTTGATTTCTTCTCCCTCGCTCTCTCTCCTGGCTGTGCTCGTTCTGGCGCGCTCTGCCGGCAAGAATGTCAGCCAGCTTCTTCTTCTCCTTCATCACACTTTCCCCAACCACTAGAACTTTGCCACGGCCAGCATCCCAACTACAGCCGCCAACCTCCCCCACCAATAAGCATCTTTGAATCTTCCGACGTGCCGGCCGCGTGAGGTCAGATCGCGTGCACAAACCTCCAGCACATGGCTTCGTCCCTCCCAGGCAGCTTTCCGGGACTTGCTCATTCGCACTCCCTCTCTCCCTCTGTTTCTGGAGCAGCAGCAATTCGGCTGAGCAGCAGCAGTTCTACCTGAATACGGCCCTGAATACGGCGCCAGAAAACAAGCAGAGGTAAGAGTTTGACTGAGCAAGGGGGCGGCTTGGCAGATGTATGCATCTGATTCTGTGAGGTTGTATTGCAATAGCAACGTAGTAACGTGGCCGACGTCTGAGTCCAGACCAGCACCTCCCTACGTGGAACCCAGCATATGAGCCCAGTGCTATGGGTCCGAGCTACTCTGCCTTTTCTACAACTTTTTGCTGCGACAGGACTTACCATTATTAGAAGTGTCATAGCGGTTTCGTGCTGTGTCAGTCTGACAATACATGCGCTAGACATAGGGCAGGCAGGAGAGAGAGCGAGGGAGAAGAAATCAACTGCTGCAGGATGGATGTCGCCGTTTCGCCTTTTCTGAACAGAAGCGGAAGTAGAATTTCAGTAAGTTATTTTTTAATAAAGGCTTTGCTATTTAAAAGTTTAATTTGTGTTGGTGTTTATTTTTTGATGTATACTAACTAATTTTTTAAAAAATGTTTTTGATGTTACTGGTCCTTTAAGTGCAGAGTGGAGCAGCAATTCATTCCCAGCAATGATTTCTTTGTAGCAAATCTGACTGAGTAGTCCTGTCTAGAAGATAGATGTAGATGTACTTTGGATAAAGAATGGGTATTAAAAATATCTATCTAGGCAGTTATATATCTACACATTCCATTGTTGCAAGAACAGACAATTTTCACCGACAGGCAAAACATGATTGAGATTCTCCATGAGAGATTTGAGTTATAATGAAGTTGCACATTTCTCACACTTACTTATAAAGGCTACACTAAAAATATGCTGTGAAATTACAATGGACGCATAATGTGTGTTCCAGTTAATTACATAAGAAGGGAATATAATTTTGCATATACCTGCAAAGATAACAGTGACACAGCCTGGCCCCATCCAAACTTATACACAGACCTACAGATCTGCTTTTGTATATCCCCCTTTTTTTAAACTTCAATCAGAGGTATATGAAAAAGTTGCATAAGCACTACCTTCCAGAAGTAAGTATATTTTATAAAAAAAAATTTATACAAACATACGTAATGCCACAGTTTAAAAGGAAAACCATGACAGTATTCAGGTGAGCTTTCTGGGACCAGTTCCCCACACCCTAAGGCTCACAGAGTAACACAAACCTTCCCTCACACACTATCACTGGAGATAAATATCTGGAGATGTTGCCCATAGCAACCAATCAGATATTTGCTTTTGTTTTCTAACTTATAGGTGACTGTTAAAATCTAATTGCTGATTGGTTGCCATGGGCAACATCTCCAGAAATTTCTCCAGATATATATCTCCAATGTTTGTAAACATGCCCGCATGTTCCATGTTGACGTGATGGACTTGAAGTTCTTGTGATTTCCATAGTGGTTAGTTCATAGTTTCTCTCGAAAGCAGAAAGCTCAGAATCCATCACTAGTGACGGTCGAATTTATTTGCCAGTCGCGAATTTGCGGCGAATTTGCATGATTCGCCACTGGTGAATAAATTCTCAAAACGGCTGCAAAAATTCGCCGGCCTCAAAAAAAAAATTGTCGCAGACGTCCAAAAAAACAGACACTAGCATAAAAACGGACGTCGGGGTCAAAAAACGGATGCAGGCGTCAAAAATGGACGCCAGCACCGTATCGTGAATTTTTCGCCGTTTCGCGAATTTCCAATTTTTCATCGAAACGGTGCAAATTCGCCCATCACTATCCATCACTGCAGTCTGCACTGGAGCCCACTAGTGATGTGTACCCGACCCTAACCCGCCCCCTCCCAATCCGCACCTGGCCCAGTCCGGATGGGACACCTGGATTCATGGCCTATACCTGGGCCCGGGAACTACTTGTTCCATTACTGCTTGTGTGGATGTGTTTCTGGAAAAAGCAACAATCACATCTTGCTTTAATGGTGGAGTTCTAGATTTACAATAGAATCAAAATAAAAGCAATAAGCTGAAAGGATTCCTAGCAATGCCAATAATACAGCAAAGTAAAAATGATGATAGTTGTTAAATCCCCCCCCCCAAGTCCGTTTATATTGAACCCAATGGACAAAATTACATGAGATAATAAAAAAGGCACAACTGTATTGCTTTAAGGCTCTGGAAGAATGCTATCATAACACAAGCGATTGATAGGTTTTAAGATAAAAGGCCCTAGATACAGTATCTACAGTATATAAAGCTGATTTAAAAACTCACCTTTGCTCACCCCATTTGGTGGCCCTATAAAAAACTCATTTTCCCTCATGACCTTGCAGGAGTTGGAAGCTGTAATTTAGTTTTTTTCTTTTTTTTAGCTCTTGCTGTGTCTGTTTATTACTGTGGGAAGCAAAAAAATAAAATGTGTTGTTTTTACCTCTCTGGAACCGGCATCCAAATTCTCTTCCCTTTGCATAAACAGAATAATCTATCAGGAGCAGAATGAAATAGCCACATTAATTGCCTCTTTAAAGCCTTTCCAAATTTGTTTCAAGCTTGGCTGACAGTACGTTAATGGCAGTTCCTGATGCACCTGGTGCTTTGTACCTATTAAACTAAACAGATGAAATGTATTGTTGTTTGTCTAGTTATTTATAATTTCATTACTCTTTGGAAGATGGAAAGAAACTAGAAAGAATATTTCATCGGCACTCTAATAGATGTTTCTAGTTATACCTGTTGGAGAATGTACAGAAACTGTTGAGTTTTTAGATGTACGTATTTAATTATACTATCAATAATGGTGTTATTTTATCACTTTAGCACAACAACACCAGATAATTTCTTACTCCCGTTCTTAAACCATGATTCCTATATTATCTCCTATATTATCTCATGATGCCTTGCATCATCTACTTTTCTCATTGCACTAAAGCCATCAATTAAAGCGTCTCACGAATATCTAATACATGAGCCCCATGTCCCATATATTTATGAGTTTTTTATCTATCATCCTTATCTATATTTCATTGTGTGGTCTTGATGTTTAATACAATCATGGACAAATCTGTAACTCATAGCAATCAGAACAGTGACTTCCTAGAAAACCCTTACTGTTTTATACAATTACAAAGACCGATAGAGAGAGAGAAATAAAAAGGGCCTTCAAGGTAGTTGCTCCCGCGGTTGAAAAGTATAAATTTTATTTAGCACATAGAAATGTTCCTCTAACTTCCTCTAAAGTAATTCAACCTTACAATCTGATATCTTATTATGACCACTATATATTAATATATACAGGAGGAGTTCCATGGGCATATAAAGGCATGAGAAGCTGACTGCTTTTTATAGATCATGGAACTACTCTGAAGTTACTTCTAATAGCCTCATATTTTACAACAAGGGGTGCTTAATTTTATAGAATGTACAAGTTTCAGAAAGTAATTTCACACAAATTACAAAAAATACACCATGAAATATAATATATAATAATTTCTCATTAAAGGACATGCCAACCCAAGAATTTTTTTTAGCCTAATAAAAGAAAACACAATTATAAGCACATTTCCAATCTGAATTGATTAAAAATTGTTAGTAGTAAAAGTTATTTGCAAACCCTTGAGGGCAGTAAAATCACCAATATCCAATCGCAATGGTTCCATTAAACTACAAGTCACAAATAACCAATCACAATGGTTCCATTGAACTTCAAGTTCAATGGAACCATTGTGATCGGATATTGGTGACTTTACTGCCCTCAAGGGTTTAAAAGCCGGGGGATTCTCTACCACTTCAACTCGGATGAGTGGTGAAATGTATTCAAGAAAAACTCTAAATGTCCCGTTGCCTTTGAATTAGATGCAATTCATTTACATTTCATTTATTCATATTCCAATCTTTCTTTTGCCCTACAAAACAGTTTTTTATATTACACCTAATATAAGAGAAAAGTAGGTCCTACAGGGCAAATATCGAAATATTTGATATCAAATATAAATGACCAAGAAGATGAGTGACTAACTCACACAAGGCTGCATTCCAATGGGGTATTTCCCAAAGAAACTTCATAGAGACTTTTGGCATTTTCACTGTGTACAGCAGGAACAAGTAAAACGGTATGTTAAAATAGATGAACATGAAAATAAGAAAATAATAAATGTATTTAAAATACCTTTATTTTTTTTTTATTTTGGAATGTAAAATGAAGAGGTTGGTATTAATTTGATAAAGAATAATATAATTCTAACTCATTTTAACAGTACATATAAATTCCAAATTAGCAGTATAATCAGAGTGAAATGAATACAGAGAAATTTTAAATTTCCATTTTAAGTAGTTATGAAAATTTTAATGCCCCATTTAAGCTCTCACAGTAGTGCACAGGGAACATTTTGCATTCTCATGTTTCAGCAATAGCTTTTAAAGGGCCCTTCTCAAATAGACTTCTAGGGCTTTAGACTTCTAGGGCTTTACATATATTAAATAGATTGATCACAAAATAAGTGCTCTTACCCCCATGTATAATGTAAGGCACTAAGTTTGCCCAGGTGCAGTAACTCAGTAAGCAACCAATAAGATGTTTGCTTTTACAGGTGACCAATAAATGCAACCTGTTAATTGGTTGCTATAGGTAACTGCTTCTGGGCAAACGTATTGCTATTTTATTACATAACCACATTAGAGTCTTCTATATTCTACAATGTTTTAAATATATGACAGTACATTGAGCTTCATGTAAGATAATGTTGTTGTGTTGCTCTGTCGCTTAGGTTTAACATATCCGCTCCATTTAATAGACACTAATAAAGGAATTTGCATCATTATACTTAGGCTGTTATCTGTCTATTTGAATTGTAGTGAATGGATGTCCCAAGTGGTTATGCTCAGTTAGAAGAAGTTTTTAAATGTAAATGTAAAAGGCTATTTGAGGTCACTACATATATAAATATTCCTGGTTCCCCACTGATTCATAATTTTTCTTCATACTTTCTTTCCAACAAAATTATTCCACGATCATAGCTAATTTATCAACACTGTGCATGTATAACCTGCACCTCCATAACTGTTGCTGAACTGCTGTCATTCATTGCATTGGGAAGATTCCCCAGTAGCCCTTGACTCATCATGATTGACTTTAAAAAAATCATTCATTGCTATACAGCCATGATAAAAATTAAAACTCTATGCATACGGGTGTGACTGGGTGATATTTTCTGTCAGTAACCATTTATTATAAATATAGGGATGTGAAAACTTAGACACCCTCACATATTATTTACAGGCACATCCCAAATAATATGGACACCTAAATGGGACCTAATGGGGACCTTGTGCTTATGTAACCCCTATAGTTCTCACAGTGTACACTAGATGGCACTGTGTCAGAGTATAAAGGTCTTGGGAACCATGCGGTCTGGGTCCATTACTTTAGCCAAACCAAGCAGGCTGGAAGGGAATGGGTAGTGTGATCCTAGGAGCAGTGGCCCTAGTAAAGTGATAGCATATTATTTTATAGATCACTCTAGGAGTGATAGAGAGGTTAAGTAGTTGAGCAGCTCAAGGCTCCACCGAGGATATTAGAGGGATTAAGATCCCAGGGTATTACTGACCCAGAGTAGTGTTGAGACTAGGGATGATAGGAATTCCCCTAGATGCCACTTAAAGAGATCCTGAAAATTGGGCAATAGCCCATGCCCGCAGGGATTCAGCCTATATTGGTACTGTGAATATATATTACCTTTATGCTATCTATGTTCTAAGCTCCATTGTGGATCTGTGCTATGTTAAATAAATACTGTTCTTGGTTCAGCATTAAAGAACCTCTGGCGACCAATTCTTGTGCATTGCACACAGTTACAGTTAAACTACACCCTGCCTCCACCCTGCTGTGAGAGCATAACCCTGAGTAAAGAAGGTCTCATTTGTGGTTCCACACCAGATGGAAAGTAGCTAAAATTGACCACAGTAGTGTCAGTTTACTGTAGCGCTACATATATAATACATAAGGAGGCACATTTACTTAGCTCGAGTGAAGGATTAGAATAAAAAATACTTCGAATTTCGAAGTTTTTTTTGGCTACTTCGACCATTGAATTGGCTACTTCGACCTTCGACTACGATTTCGACTACGAATCGAACGATTCGAACTGAAAATCGTTCAACTATTCGACCATTCGATAATCGAAGTACTGTCTCTTTAAAAAAAACTTTGACCACCTACTTTGCCACCTAAAACCTACTGAGCACCAATGTTAGCCTATGGGGAAGGACCCCATAGGCTTTCCTACCAATTTGGGATCGAAGGAAAATTGTTTGATAGATGGATTAAAATCCTTCGAATCGTTGAAGGATTTAATCATTCAATCAAACGATTTTTCCTTTGATCGTTTGATTGCAGGAATTGTGGTGAATCCTTTGACTTCAATATTCAAAGTCGAAGGATTTTACTTCGACCCATAGTAAATGTGCCCCATAATGTAGATTATTAGGGCATTTGTGCCATCTCTGTCCTAAAACAATGAATAAGTGCTATGAATGATCTATGTTTTATTTCTATGTTCTAGAGATAACTGGAAGTGTTCTTTTAGTTTTAGGTGCTCAAAATCAGATTTTATTCCATGGCAGTGAACATGTCCTTAGAGACATAACTCTTCAGCAGTATTTAGAACTCTGTGCTCAGACTCAAGAGGCCCAAAACTACAGCCATACAGAACATGTACTGATTTTATTTCTCCAACAATTGTGCCACATTTCTAAAAATAATTTTGAAAATCTATCTAAATGAGTGAAAAATTTAATGTGTTTTATGTGAGATTATACAGGTAATGTAGTGTAATATTTTTTGTTATGAGACCATTGCCTCAATCTATTATTCTATTTATGTAGTGTTGCACAACATCTGTTTTAGAGCCTAAGCACAGATTAGAATCAATAGGCAATATCTGACTTCCTTGTTTTATTTTGTTGCACTACACTTAGGGGGCAGATTTATCAAGGGTCGAATTTCGAAGTGGAATTCCTTGACATTTGACCATCGAAGTCAGAGGATTTTATTCATCGTACGATCATACTCCGATCTTACTTCGAATCGTATGATTCTAACGATTTTATTGTACGATTGTACGATTTTCCTTCGATAACCAAAAACTTAGAAATAGGCTCTGGCAGGTCCCCATAAGCTAACAGAGCACTTCGGCAGGTTTAAGTTGGTAAAGTATTGAAGTCGAAGTTTTTTTTAAAGAGACAGAACTTCAACTATCAATTGGTCGAATATTTTAACGATTTTTACTTCGAAGTTGAAGTAAATTCGAAGTCGTAGTATCCTATTCGATGGTTGAAGTATCCAAAAAATTACTTCGAAATTCGAACTTTTTGTACTTCGAAAATTCACTCGAACTAAGCAAATCTGCCCCCTAGTATCAGGTTGATTTCAAGCTCATCCCATCTCTGCACTAGTGAAATAAAGCAATCCATGGCTTTTAAAAGATATACCGTATATACTCGAGTATAAGCCGACCCGAGTATAAGCCGAGGTACCTAATTTTACCTACGAAAACTGGGAAAACTTATTGACTCTAGTATAAGCCTAGACACAACTACAGCCCTGTCTCCCAGCAGCGCACATTCTGCCAAAGCGACCCCCCCAGCGATCAACCGAACTTCTTTGCAAAGTTGATGGTGACAGAGAATTGCCAAACGGATTACTGTGTGCATTGTCCCACTGTCCCACTACCATGTGCAGAGGGTGCTGTTTGATATTGCCATCACTGTTAATCTTTCATATAACCAACAGAGGGCACTGTGTGATATTGCAGTCACTGTTATTCTTTTATATAACCAACAGAGGGCGCTGTGTGATATTGCAGTCACTGTTAATCTTTCATATAACCAACAGAGGGCACTGTGTGATATTGCAGTCACTGTTATTCTTCCATATAACCAACAGATGGCGCTGTGTGATATTGCAGTCACTGTTATTCTTTCATATAACCAACAGAGGGTGCTGTGTGATATTGCAGTCACTGTTATTCTTTCATATAACCAACAGATGGCACACTGTTATTCTTTCATATAACCAACAGAGGGTGCTGTGTGATATTGCAGTCACTGTTATTCTTTAATATAACCAACAGAGGGTGCTGTGTGATATTGCAGTCACTGTTAATCTTTCATATAACCAACAGAGGGCGCTGTGATATTGCAGTCACTGTTATTCTTTCATACAACCAACAGATGGCGCTGTGTGATATTGCAGTCACTGTTATTCTTTCATATAACCAACAGAGGGCGCACTGTTATTCTTTCATATAACCAACAGAGGGCATTGTGGGATATTGCAGTCTCTCCCCAAGTGTACTGTTGGTATAGGAATGATTAAAAGTGACTTCAATCTCAGCTACTGGTGTCTGGTACCGTGACCTGAGTATAAGCCAAGGTAGACTTTTTCAGCACATTTTAGATGCTGAAAAACTCGGTATATACGGTAGATCTTTTTCATGCATTCCTATTGTTTTTATTTGCTGGAAGAGTCAGCAACCATTTTTATCTGATAAAATGTAATCTTGATTACTGCCTGATAAAAATTCAGTTATATAGAAAGATCTCTTATTTGTGCACTGCTGTGTAGAACAGGTGGTGCATTGCTCTCTCTGTGGGACCTCTTATGCATACACAATGCGCATACAGAACAGTGGCACCAGCAGAGCTACTAACATAAGGTCCTCTAGGATTGGAGATGTAAAATTAAACTGGCCAGACTACAGAACCGGAGAGACTCTGCCAGATTCTGTTACTATTTAGTATTCAAGCAACATGTTGTAAAATATCTGCAGCCTGATATCATGTACTAACAGAAATTAGATTTATTTTTCTATGTCTACATTTAAGTAAATAGTAGATGGCTTCTCTAATTTTGTTAAACACAGAGAACTGAGCTTGCTAATGAACAGAAAGTATTTTCAATTACATTTACAAATAGAGTGCCCCAGAATAATATGTAAAGACTATCCCAGACAGATGTTTTTTTACAGTCATTTGGAAAGTGACTTTCCCAGAAGTAAGTTGATTGAGATGGTTCCAGATATCCTGAATCCATTTAAGGATAACTCAGAAGGGAAGGGTTTTCTCATAAGTGGACTATGTTATAGTGAACCAGTTGCTTAAAAGCTGGGACATGAGGAGATACAGTGACAATTTTTCCAAATTACAAAGAGATCTGTTATCCGGAAAATCCCAGGTCCCAAGCATTCTGGATAACTGGTCCCATACCTGTATATATAATGGATAATCCATCTTTCTTTCTTTGGATCTTCATACCATAAAGAAAATCATAAAGATCCATAAAGAAAATCATGTAAACATTAAATAAACCCAACAGGATGGTTTTGCATCCATTAAGGATTAATTATATCTTAGTTGGATCAAGTACCAGGTACTGTTTCATTATTACAGAGAAAAAAAAATCATTGAAAAAAATGTGATTATTTGGATAAAATGGAGTCTATGGGAGACAGTCATTACGCAATACAGAGTTTTCTGTATAATGGATCCTATATCTGTATATATACAGTATATATTTAAAACTATATAGCTATAGGGTACATTTTAGAGGTGTCCAAAAGGTAGCACAACAGAGCAATGGATTACTTTTTATTTTATCAGGGCTGGAGCTAGAAATGTGAGGGCAATTATGGAAGTCCAGTCTGCCACCCTTCTGCTATTATTAAACTTGCAGTTGGGTGAGGAAATATTGAACTATGCCTTAATCCTAAGGAATCAATAGTTAATGAAATCATTCTGGGGAAAAGTATTTCTGTACATCTTGACAAGTAGCTATCTATATTTAGAAAAACTACTTTCTTTGAAGTTTTTTTAGGGGTCTTTATGATGTCTTAGACATTAACAAAATGGCATCATATTACCATCATATTCCCCTTCTTTAATTTCACCCACAAGAACTAATAAATGCATTTGTTACACATGGTTACACATGGTGAGATACCAACAACGCCAACTTCAGCACAGCCAGAAATCCCTACCAATTCTACAGAAACATATATATCTACCTCTGAAAGACTCTGCACATCTCACAGTTGTTTTAGAATTACTGATATTAGATATTCCATGACCTGGATGAATGAAAATCTTCATAGTCATCTCACCACTGCCCAAAACATTCATTTTTATAAATGAATTGTATGAAACGTTGACTTTCCCTCTGCCTTTCTACAGGAGCAGGACAGCTAATGTTCCCCCAGGGTTATTACAGGATCTAGTTAATTGCAGGAAATAATCAATATAGCTGAGTACCTTGCTGCCAACTAATTTTATCACTTGGGTTGAAACAATGGTAGCCTTAAGCACTATCTTGTATTGCCTGCCTATGGGTAATTAGTGAAAACAATTTCCTATTGAACAGACAAATAAAATAATCTATTGCCAAAGGAATAGCCTATTTGCAACGTGCTTTCTGTGCTGTCTATTGCTCCACTTGCACTATTTACATTGGTCCCTCTGTGTCCAACAATTACAATTCATTTTTATGAATCTTTTTACAATCCAAAAAATGCCCTGTTTCATCAGGTTACAGACTATACTTGCGGGTTCACAAAACTAACATTAAAGAAATGTTAAGGGCAGGGCCGCTCCTGCCACGAGGCAAGGTAAGAACCTTGGCTCAGGCGGCATGGAGCGACCAGTTACCAGGGATGACAAAAAGTCTCCTATGGTAACTTTAAGAGCCAAGTTTCCATTTTTTTAAACGCAATAGTGCTCGCTACACTAGCGATGCGCCCCCCCCCCACACCCGCTTTGATACTAAATATTGAAAGAGCGAAGCAGGAGGCGGCATCAGGGCCCCTGAAATGGCGCTGGTTAAAGGCTCATGTTTGAAAAATGTTTGCTTTTTTTTGATATTTTTTATTTATTACATTCTCTCATATAATCCTTTTCTTGCTTTTTTTTTTTTTTTAGGGTGTTTTGGCTTGGGGTTATGGTGCTGTTTTATCTAGCTAAAACCAGCAGAATGATATAAGCTCAATAACTGTGGCTCATTTACTAGGCAAATTTGCACCTGTGCAGTAACCCATAGCAGCCAGTCTGTGATTAGCATTTGAAGCAATTAAAGTAACATTTTGGTTGGTTGCCATAGATTACTGCTCAAGTGCAAATTTGCCCAATGTTGATAAATTCACCTAAATGAATTCTTTTCACTTGACTCAATAAATCCCCCCTCTGGACTTAGAGATGCTTCTAAGTTTGTGACTTCTAATCTATTGTACTAGTTATATTTTTCTGAAACCCTCATCTTTTGCCCTTTGCGCTGTTTTGTCAACTTTGGTCATTGGTTCCATCTTTTCTCCTGTTTATAGCAACTCATTAGGAATTATGTCAGCCTTCAAGGCAATAGTGCATTTCCTGTTTTGCTCCAGTTTTTATTAAAGTATTCTGATACCAATGCATGCATGTTGTTTCTGTATTGTTCTTGCATGCATATCAGTCATACCAATTAAGGGGGCAATGCGTCCCCATTTGCATCATAGATAAAGCTTACGCTTCAGAACTATTCTGAAAAAACAAATCTGTTGTTTGCATCATTTGCAGAAAACAGTATAGAACAGTAAGAAAGGAAAACACTACATACTATACACAATCTACTTGGATAATCAGAGTGATTGTGAGAAATGGAATAATTATTCAATCAGATATCCTTCACAGGTAAACCCCATGAATAATAAGACAAGGGCAGCAATTAGAGTCTAGTTTATGCAGGGCTCATGATCTGTCTTTAACTGTTTATTTTAAGGGGCAACAGACAGGTAGTAAAGGTAAGTGAAAGAAAAATGTACCTCTATATAATAGAGACAAATGTGTGTGTGTGTATATATATATATATATATATATATATATATATATATATATATCCAGGAAGAAATAGGAGCACACCGGTTGTTAAAATATAAATTTTATTAATCCATTTAAAAAGAAGACAGGTCAACGTTTCGGTCTCCACCTAAGACCATTGTCAAGACCTAGTTCTCAGTAAAATCATCAGATATAAATGGATAAAAGAGCATGACACTCGTGCACGACCCCACCAACCATGTGACAGGAAGGTAAACCCTGCACCAAAAGAATGCATTAAATTGAGTTAACACAGATATGTGCTACAAGCCAGAAATGTAACATAAAAACAATTCCACTGGGACATGTGTCATTACATTGTAACAAAAAAAGGTAACTGTATAGCATTTATATATACTTATAGCATTGATTCAGGAAGCATAAGAGGGAACAATATTCATTCAGACCATGGGGTGCTAGCGTATTCAATTACTTGTTCCAAAATGCCTCTCTCTGTAGAAGCATTTTGGATCTATCGCCCCCACACCTGGGGGGTGAATCTGATCAATCGCTATGTATTGAAAGGTCAGCAACCAGTGTCCCATCTCTAGGAAATGTTTAGCTACAGGTTTATTGGTAGTCCCATCTCTAAACACAGTGCTGATTGCAGACCTGTGGCCATCCATCCGTACACGTAATGTCTGGTCTGTTTTAATGACATAGGGTAGACCACACGGACAGGTTACAAGATATATAAGATGAGAGGTAGTGCAGGTGATATGTTGCCGTATCGCAAATCCTTTACCTGTATGTGGGTGAAAAAAAGAAACCCCTGGTGTCATATATCTGCACGATGTGCAGTTTGGACAACGGAAACATCCCGGTTTTTCTCTTATAATGGAGTAAGACATTTTTGTCGGTGGGTTTTTTAAATAACGTATACTCCAAATGGCCATTTTTCAAAAAGAGTTCAACATCCAGAAAGTGTATTCTTTCTGGGTGGATAGCAAAAGTGAATCTGACAGGCCTATCTAATGTATTAAACTCCTCAATCATAGTGAAAAAATCCTCTTGGGTACCTTGCCAAATAATGATCTTATCATCGATATATCTACGGAAAAAAAAAAAATATTTTGACCATATCGGGGAATTATACATTGTTGCTCATGATCATGCATAAATAAATTCGCATATGATGGTGCCATGGCCGCACCCATTGCCGTCCCGGATACCTGTAGGAAAAATTTTGACTCAAATCTGAAATAATTCAATGTCAATGCCAAATCCAATAATTCCAGAACAAATGGTATTGGTGGTCCACTATATGTAATACATTGTTCAAGTGACCGTTTCACTGCCTGTATACCAGGACCATGCGGTATTATAGTGTATAAACTCACCTCATCCATATTTACAAGGTAGCAGGGTGTATATATTGGCCACGATATATCTTTAATGCACTCCAATAAGTGAGGTGTATGACGCAGATAAATTGGGGTGCCCTGTACCACTTTCTGTAATATTGAATTTAAATAAACACCTATTGGGTGTAATAAAGATTCACGAACAGACATGATAGGTCGGCCTGGAGGATATGACAGACTTTTGTGCACCTTAGGCAATGTATATAAAACTGGGCATTTAGGATATTGCTGTTGCAGAAACTCCCTTAGACCATTATCAATGATATTCAAACCCATGGCCCTATCTAAGAGTGCATCAACTTTAGATTTAAATTTAGCCAAAGGATCACCCAATAGGGGTTTGTACACCGTATTATCAGACAATTGTTTTAATATCTCATCACGGTAGTCCACATAGTTCAAAATTACAATCCCTCCACCCTTGTCAGCTGGTCGGATGACAATATTAGTGTCCTCCATAAGCGATTTTAGGGCTGTCCGATCATCCTTAGACATATTGTCTCTATGAAAATCCTTAGAAGGACTGGTAATAGCCTCGCTTTCAATCACCTGGGTGAACAGTTTAATGGCAGGGTTCACAGTTGGTGGAGTAAGGACACTTTTCAATCTCAAAGCTGGAATCACTTGGTCTGATTGAGGAGTGTTTTTAAAATGATCTTTCAGGTTTAGTAGGCGACTAAATTTGAAACAATCAATTTCCCAGTCAAAGGAATTAAAGTGACATGTAGGTACAAACGATAAACCTTTCTGTAACAAGTGCATTTCAGCAGGAGTTAATGAGTGTTGTGACAGATTAAAGATAGGAATCTCTAGTCCCTGTGGTCTCTGCCCCTTCTTCCCCCTCCTTGTGGGGTACTTTTTGTGCATCCCCGTCCTATGGGGGGTTTGTCCATGACTTGTGGGGAATTTCTAAAAAAAAAAGGGGAGCCATGGGCCTCTCGGGAGCCTCAGATGTTGTTACTATCGGAGAGGTTCCCTGGGATACACCATCATCCACTTCTGAATCCCCTGAACTGGTATATATTGTATTAAGGGATTTGGTGAATTTACGGCTTGGTGCTCTCCGATAGCGTGCCTGATAATGTGATGGCTGTCATTCTCCACTTAACCACCGATAGACTCTGAAGCCTGTGTAGTCCTTGTTCACCCTGTGTAATTTCTCTCTTTTAAACCGCAAAAGATCCTGCTTATAGCTCTCCACTTGCGATTCAATCCGGGACATCAGTTCACGCGACTTTCCGCTTCTTAGCAGCTTTGCGTGTTCCACTTCATAGGCAGCCAGCATCTTCCGCACCTTCGTAAGTTCGCCGGATACCACCAGGATCATGAGGTCAAAGGAGCAACGATTCAGTACTCCGAACCATTTTTTACAAAACTCCGGATTAGTCCTGCCGATTGTCGGGATATTATGGATGCGGAAGCCACACGGAATTCTCTTGGCACGATAGTAATCCAAGAGGAAAAGACCATGTAGATCCAGGTCAGTTTCTTTCTTTTTTAGCCATTCCCACTCAGTAGCTATATCTTTATCACTGATTTTGCATGGGAAATCGGTGTGGCTTTGTTGCCACAAAACTCGATCAGCATCAGCTTCTGTGATATGCCATACTTCAGCACAGTCCGTGGAAAAACAAGCTTGATCAATGTATTCATCCATTTTCGTTGGGAAAATGTCGTGGATAGAAAAAGTAAATTATTTTAAGAGAACAGGCGGGTGCTGGGAGGGAATATATATTTATTTATTTATTATTTTTAAAAACAGAGCTGTTGTGCCTCTGGAGCCGAACAAAGAGCCTAATAAAAAGTACTTGATCCTCTGGAGATCCCC
Source organism: Xenopus petersii (assembly GCA_038501925.1). Taxonomy (NCBI): domain Eukaryota; kingdom Metazoa; phylum Chordata; class Amphibia; order Anura; family Pipidae; genus Xenopus; species Xenopus petersii. The sequence continues at coordinate 92,211,728 of CM076679.1, read as the reverse complement.
AGGGATTTGCCATATTAGGATGGAAAGTCAGGTCAGAGTCAGATATCATGGGCAGTGTATACAACATGGGCAACATTTTTGAATGTACCAAATTTGTAGCAGAGCAGCTTAAATATTGGAGATTCTTTTTTATTGATTTCATCCAAATCTTTGTTTACAGCCTAAACTGCTTAATCCCTCTCCTCAGAAGTTGCTGCATATCTCTGAATTATTGATTTGTCTCTGGATGACAGATTTCTCTGTAGGTTTAGTACATTTAAATCTCTGTATATTTTGTGTTAGAAAAGTCCAGTATTTTAAACATTTTGGAGGATGGTATTTATAGACACTTTGGGGCCATTTAATATTTTTTTTCCCACTCAATCCTTTTAGGGCTAAACATCTTGCATGTGAAAAAATGATTTTAATACATGAGATTTCATTATTTACAGAATGAAGTGTAAAAAAACATAAAAAAAACTCTAATGCGAAAGGTCACATCTAAAAGCGAGGTCATGTAGAAGTCAATAGGAGCTGTCCAGCACTAGCAGGAATTTCAAGGTTTTCGTTTTCTTGTTCAGATTCATTCTGCATTTTTATTAATTCATGCTTTTTATGTTAGTATATTTAATAATTAAGTATATGATCATGGTATTAAAATGTGAGCTTTTTTTAAATTTGGTTTTACACAAATCCAAATTGTGATAATTAGGTTTACAAGTGGGTTAGTGTTTCAGAACAAAAATAGAAAATCCTAATCTGTTTAAGATTGTCTATACACATTCAATAATATATCCCCAGCATTTAAAGACAATATATTGTATTATTTATTACATGTGCTGGTGATGTTTGCACAGAAAGCAAAATTTGCGCATACATCTTGTCGGCTGCAGCGATATAGTTGACATTGCAAAGTCTTTAAATTCCTGCCTGTGGGCACCAGATACTTTGAAGTACAAATGACAGTGATAATAGATTGTGTCACAATAAGAAGTGATGAATTTCCTGCTGGAGGAGGCTGTTCTGATGAAAATGATCACTTTATTCCATTTAAATTACACAGCAGTTTGACCGACAAGTCTATTCTTTTTGACCTATTTATTAACTCTTCATTGATCAGCAAAGCACTGTTCACAAAACATAACATACATAACTGATGCTCCTCACAGCTACCATTTTTGTTACTTTTTATTGTTCTTTTTCTGTTCAGACCCTCTCCTATTTATGCTCCATGCTGACTTCCAATCCCTTACCTGTTTGCTAGTAGATGCATTCATGTTACTTCCTAACACCGTATGTAGAGCAAGCTTTTCATATGCATGTACTTATCTATATAGAAACTGTCTGAAATGGTTTATTATCCCCACACAAAATTCACCGGGAATACTTATAATGCTTCTGAATTTGTCATTTTTGTATAAATGTGACAAGTAGGTGAAATGCCATAGGATAAGCTACAAATCTTGGCTCTTGTAACAACTCCTTAGAGATTATGCCGCTATTTGCTGTATTCTTCCTGTACAACATTACTGCCTGGAGGCACCACTTGGACAATTCATAACCCCCCAGTGTGATGCCAGGGGAACCACTCTGTCTAGAAATCAATCATATTTTCTGTCTTCCAGTTAGCAGTGTTTCATACAAGAAGCCTGCTAAATAAGATGTTGGCGTGGGCTGAAATATTTTAACTCAGTCCAGGGAGAATTATAAAATGACTAAATAAGGCAGAGCTAAAGTATCAACTAAAATGTGTGTATCTGACTGAGATCAGACAGCAGTTTCCTAAATTGGAATAAATTAAGAAAACTTTTTTTTTTTTTTTAAAAGTTATCAGAGCAGAACATGGCTAGGTACACAACTGCAAGGATTATATTTCAATACACCACTCTAGTTTTCATACAGCGGTGTTTTGACAAGGGCCAGATTCAGTTAAATTTCATTGATGATGAAAATGCAAGGACTGAGTATGGATGCCTTTTTATAAAAAAATCAGAAAATAATTTCATTGGTCAATTTTGCATCAGTGCAGGAAGCACTAATCAGTAGGAAGCACTAATCACTAATCAGTAGTTACTTCTACTGCACCAGTGCAAAATGTGCCCACTGTTAGATATTAAACCCTACAATAGCCATACATGCCCAGATTAAGTGGGAGTTTGTCTGACTTCCACCATATAACAACATAGGCCTGTATGATAAGACACAGGTGTTTTTTTTTTTTTAAAGCACCACCCTGCACCTTAGATCAGGGGTCCCCAACCTTTTTTACCCGTGAGCCACATTAAAAAATAAAAAGATTTGGGGAGCAACACAGGCATGCAAAACGTTCCTGGGGTGCCAAATAAAGGCTGTGATTGGCTATTTGGTAGCCCCTATGTGGGCTGGCAGCCTACAGGAGACTCTTGGGGATCACTGCCTTAGATAGGGTCTTCCTTTATGCAGTCCACAGATCAACAGTACAAACTACTTATGTCAATCCACACAACAGCAATACATAATCCTCTTTAAAGGAAAACTATGTCCCCCAAATGAACACTTAAGCAACATTTTATATCAAATTAAATGGCATATGAAAGACTCTTACCAAACTGGAATATATATTTAAGTAAATATTGCCCTTTTACATCTCTTGCGCCATTTCATGATGGTCTGTGTGCTGTCTCAGAGATCACCTGACCAGAAATACTACAACTCTAACTGTAACAGGAAGAAGTGTGAAAGCAAAAGACAGAACTCTGTCTGCTAATTGGCTCATGTGACCTAACATGTATGGTTTGTTTGTGTACACAGTGAATCCTAGGATCTCCAGCTACTCCATGTTTGATCCTTGTGATTTAGATAATTAAATTCCCAGTATACAATCCCTCCTCCCTTTGTTGTGACTGTTTTGTTAGCAGGATTATATTGTGCAATATACATATCCATCCACTGGTAATACATCTCATGTTGAACAAGTGGGTATACTACCCCTTTAAGCAGTCCACGTAGAGTAACTTTTAATAAATACATTGGTTAACAGTACTTTATATTGTCCCTGCAGTCTTTCACTAGTATCATCGATCCTTGGTGTAGGGGTTTCTCTTTTGCATGGAGATGAGTCCAGAGAAGTAGTGAGAAGGTTATTCTGTCACAGCTATGATGCACAAGGGACAGATGAAGGCAAACTACAAAAAATATATATGGTGCGCAAAGCCAATATAAGCACTGCCAAAGTAGATATAATTTCAACAGTTAAAAAACAAAAGTAATATGAACGGGAGTACATACTCACAGTTCACCTCAGTCCAAGGGTGCATGCACATAATAACCCAACCATAGATGTGAGTTCCTCCAAAAAATGAAGCAGCAATTTAAAAAAATACAAAATATTTATTAGGACATATTGGGAAAAGGCCTAACGCATCCCGGGCCTGTTGGGGCACTTACTCCTAGGCTAGCCTTAATTGCTGCTTCATATTTTGGAGGAACTCACATCTACAGATGAGGGCAAAGTCACAAAGAAATAAGGTATGGAGAGTGTTGTCTATGCATGTGCATATGTGAACACGGCCCTAATCATTGTAAAGTCAGACTTTGTATAGTAATCAGCAGAGGAGATCTGGATTCAGATTCAAAATAGGCCTGACATTTCAAGTACACAAAGGCCCAAATGCCACACTACTTTATTATTATTATTATTATTATTATTAACATGTATTTATATAGCGCCAACATCTTGCGTAAAAGTGTAGGTCCAATATTAAGAGAATATATGGCATCTAACAGCAGCCACTGAGCAGCATTTGCTAAAATCTATAGGTTGACATTTCAGACCTGCAGTCAACTTTACTATGAGACTTTGAGAGCTGTATTAGCATGCAGATGCAATTAATCAAACATCAGTGCCCAACCCCATATGTATGAATTGAAACCATGTTCCAGTTTCTAGTCGATAAGCCTTCCCACAAAAGAAGAATGAAAATGTTATTGTAGCAGTACAGAGAGGTGCAACTTCATATTCATGCACTTGGTTTTGGAATAATATGTGGGACAGGCAGATCTGCATTGAGTTAGCATTTAACCTTATATATGTATATTTATATATGCATTTTGCCCACGCAATTTCCTGTGCGATTCAAATAACAGTGACATTTGCATGTAATGATATGCATATTTAAACAGCAGCCATCCGTGAAGGAACATGTAGCATTAATGATTGTCCCAGCTGATTGAACAAGATCTTGCCTTAAATAGCATATAGAAAATTCCCAACACAATGACATTTAGATGGCTGTAGTAAACTGGATAGCTGTGTGTATTTAATATATATTTCATATATAAAATTAGTGATGCTAACTGATATGTATAATGTAACAGCTGGAGGGCAAGTGTTATACATCCTGTGGTAACACTGATATCGGTAATATGTTCTAACCCAAGCTGTGCATTAACATAATAGCAATTATGTAGAATTAAATGTATCTAATGGAAAGGGAGATCCAGAATTCTGATACCAGTGAGAGGAAATCCCATGAGAAAAAGTTATGTAACTATCACAGCTTTCTATGTTTTATTGGGGTGATATTTAAATGTGCGAACGTGTGTCCTTCATGTGTGTGACCTATCAAGGGGAACAGTTGCTGGCATGGCAATCTGTGGGTTCTGGGAAAAGCCAGAGGGGCTGCTATAATGTGCCATAGAAAGTCAGTATTTAGTGGGCTGGTGGAGCTGTTTGTGCCTCTGAAGTGGCTGTGTGGGCCTCTGTGTACCTGAAATGCCAGGGCCTATTTTAATTCTCAATAGTGATGGGCGAATTTGGGGCTTTTCGGTTCACTGAAAAATTCACGACTTTCCAGCGAAATTCGCAAAACAGAGAAAAATTTGCGAAACGGCGGTGACATTAGTTTTTGACGCCGGCGTAAAAAAACAGACGCTGGCGTCCATTTTTTATTTTCGCTGGCAAATTCGTCACAAATTCACGCCTGGCGAATAAATTCGCCCATCGCTAATTTTCAGTCAAAACCTGAAGGGGAATCAGGAAAGGGGAGTGAGGGAACAGGCTAAAATACAGTGAGGAGGTAGAAGTGTTCCACTGCCTCACAAACCTTCCACCTTCCTTCAAGTCAATTTTACCTCTTCCTTTTCAAGCCCAGATAAGCTCTCCTAGTTCCCCAAGATCATGTAACTTTTAATGTTTATAATATTTTTGACCTTCATTTCTCTGGATTAGATCTTCAGGCTAACAGAGTGTTGAAACTATACAGTTACCATAACACTGAGTGGATTCTGATAGTATGGTCCAATGTCAGCTATGCAAAGTGATGGAAAATGCATGGGAGCAAGTAACAGAGAACCCATGGAGAAGGCTTTTAGCATAGGGCTATCATGCATCTGATGTTATTTCAGAGTTGTGTACTTGTAAAAATGAAATCCACTTAAAATAAATACTGGTATTTTAGTTGTTACACTTGTAACATGTGCCATTTGTTATGAATGTGATGCCTGCCTGAATTCTCTACCAGATGCCTATTTAATAGTAATGGAATGTCTGTCCCTGTTTGACAGTTAGGTAGGAAACCATATAATCCTAAACAAAGACTCTTCAGGCAATGTGATTAAGTTGCATAACAGTTCTTCAACGTCTATTTCTAGTTGGGCAAACTCTTTAGAAAAACTTGTTTAAAGATGATTAATCTAAAAATGAATATGCAATGAACACTCACACATTTTCTTGTAAAGTACTTAGAAATATCATGAAGATTTCTCCAGGGAGCCTAGTTATTTGCATCTGGTCATTTTGTGAAGCTGTGTGCACACGATCTCTGTTGTAAAAAAGAACATAATATATGAAAATATATTATCATGCCAGCTGTAATTTCTAAATTATATCAGCATAAAAAGTAGAAGTGCTTTCTCTTATTATTCATCATGAGTGGAATAAGTGCTATGAGATACTTACTTTGGACCCTCTGGCAAACGTCAGAGCCAATAAGACTTTTAGCTTTAGAACTCTCTGTTGCTTTCACTAAATCAATAAGGCACCAATGTGACTCATATCTTCACCATGGAAGAGGGAATATTTGGAAGTTAGTTTCATGGATGGACCTGGCAGGCTCAGCCGACAGGGCTGTTTATACTTATAAAGCTGATTACAAAGCTAAATAGCTAACTAACCTACTTTTGGGAGAATTACAAGGACTAACACTGCAGGGAACTGACAAACACTTTCAACAGTTGCTGGACACCCACGCATCACTTGTACTATGTAGACATTACATTTTCTTCAGGTTTCTTGTATGATGCTTTTGAAGCTCAAAAAAGATGCTTGAGACCTGGTTTAAAGGAGAAGGAAAGCCCCAGGGCGCAAAACCCCTCCCCCCTCCCCTCCGTTGCCCCCCCTCCCTCCTCCCCCCTGGCCTACCTGTCCCCCTGGGCAAATGCCCCTAACTTTTTACTCACCCCTCTGCGCAGGTCCTGTCCACGGAGTTCACAGTCGCCATCTTTTCCCATGCGCGTCTTCTTCCTGCTCTGACCTGCGTTTTCTGGCGCATGCGCAGTAGGAACAGTTACCGGTACAGCTCTACTGCGCATGCGCCGAATGTCACGAAGTGAAATCGGAAAACTTCGTGACATTCGGCGCATACGCCAGAAAACGCCGGTCAGAGCAGGAAGAAGACGCGCGTGGGAGAAGATGGCGACTGTGAACTCCGTGGACAGGACCTGCGCAGAGGGGTGAGTAAAAAGTTGGGGGCATTTGCCCAGGGGGACAGGTAGGCCAGGGGGGAGGAGGGAGGGGGGGCAACGGAGGGGAGGGGGGAGGGGTTTTGCGCCCTGGGGCTTTCCTTCTCCTTTAAGGGGATTGTTTTGCCATGAACATGGATTTATGCTGCTTTAGTTATCATCAAATAGAGTCAAATTATTACACAGAAATAGGAAATCTGTTAAAAAGCATTTGTTTAACCCTGCAACTAGTGATGAGCAAAATCTTTCACAGAGTTTAGCAGCATATTTATGGCCATAGACTCCAATGGGTGCCAACTGAGCATGTGAGTGTCGCAGTGTCCAAGATGGTGATCCCCGGAGACAAGTTTAAAGTCCTGGATCATCTCTGCTATTGACAAGCTGAAACTTTAGGCTGGTGCAATACGTTCAGTATATAAAATATGGCATTTTTTGCCATATTCATTTATAGGGTTTAGTTCTCCTTTAAGGTATGTGTTAATTGTTTCCAGGGCTCCGTTTCATCCATGTGTCCTATAATTTGCACCTTAGGAAAGTAGAGGCAGTGACATTTTAGTGCAAGAGGTAAGTGTAGAGAAGAGTTTGCAGGCTCAGGTATCATTGTGAATATCTTTACAAGAACATCGTTTTGCTTTGCACTTGTGTTCATACATGAGCCGAGGCAATATTTTCTGATTATAGTAGGTAAATAGAGTATGATTTGTTCTTCTTTGCTCAGCATTTATGCTTGAGTGAATAATTACAAGACCATAAAATCTCTGTTAACATTCTCCTTGTATCCCAGCCTTCAGCAGCCTTATCCAGTATTGTAAAGTGTAAGACATATTCAGCTACACAATCAATTTTACTGGTATCTATACACAGAAATTTTCAGGATAGCATGATAGCATGCTCTCTACCAATTCTTCTTGTCTTAATTTGCATCCATAGACAAAATACTTTCAGTGATAACTAATAAATAAATGTCCAAAGGGCACAATGTTTTATTTTGCTTCCAGAATATTCAAGGCACAATATGCAACACTTATCAGTTCATATCTTGTAAGACAATATAGAAAGAAGTAAACACTTATTATGTGCATTTGTTCCTTAGTGGGAGATGCCATATTTTTTTTTTTTTTTCAACTGTTTATTTATTAAAGAGCAAATAATGAAAAAGGAAGAATACATAGGTACATATCATGTTCAAAGAATACACAGCCATAGCATATGATATACATCAGAATATGGACCAACAGTATTCGTGATAAACATAAAAGAGACATAGAAAAATGAATAAACAATAAAAAATAATATTAAACATAAAAATAAACAAAATGAATAAAAAAAAAAAAAGAAACATCATGTGGTACAATGTATTTCAGTGCGCCCTACGGGACCAGCAGAGCCTCTCAATAGTACACTTGTGGCTACAGGGTGCAGCAACATTACTAGGTGCCAGGTAGGTAAGAGAAAAGGAAAATTATTACAAATGTACCCCATCCTTGTTCCACTAATTACCCCTCACCGAGCAACTCCCTATAGTAGGAGTTCCACAGAAACCAATTCCATTGGCCATATGGAATTGCCATATTTATTATGAATTGTCAAATGAATGACTGTGAGTGGTATTGCAAAGAGAAAGAATGTTCAGTTCTCTCCCTATGAATAAAGATTTCTGAGGAATTTCTAATCATTATGTGACCGGGACATATAACAACCAATAAGGTGTGTCTTTTAAAACAACAGACCATTATATGCTACCTGCTTATATGTTGCTATGGGTTACTACACCAGTAGCACACTTTGCACTCTTTATTACATTATGCCCATGGGGCTAAAAATGAACCACTTCTAATCCTATTAGGTAATATAGTGGACTATGGTTACTGCTGTTCATTCCTAAAGTATTTTGTTGTATAAATGACCATAGTTATATGAATTTCCCTATGAAATATTCAATGACTGGCAGATGTTTGAACAGTATTTTGAACAAAGAGAACAAAGCTCTCATCGCATTCAGAAGTGCTTGCATCTTCTAAAAAGCATTTCATTTTCATTCAGCTTTTGAAATATTATTGCAGGTAATTGCAAATGAAGTCAATTCCCAATGAGAATGAGAGTTGGTGTGTTATTACTACTGGCTGGTTTAGCTGTACACCCCTCTATCTCTACTTCTTCTTTCATGTCATTCAGGGCTGAAGATCGAAAGGCTTGATAGAAAGGTTTCTTTACAAAAGCAAAGGCAATAGTGCAAAATCCTTACAACGTGTTAGCATGCTATCATGAATTGCGTATAAAAGCTTTAAGGTACCCATTGAAGCAAAAGAGCAATGGAATTAACAAGTGTCTTGAGTTCCTATAACATGTTGTACTACACACGCAACAGACTTGTATCTAGTAAATGAGACAGAAAATGTTCAAAATGAATCAGTTAATAGTGCTGCTCCAGCAGAATTCTGCACTGAAATCCATTTCTCAAAAGAGCAAACAGATGTTTTTTTTATATTCAATTTTGAAATCTGACATGGGGCTAGACATTTTGTCAATTTCCCAGCTGCCCTGGTCATGTGACTTATGCCTGCACTTTAGGAGAGAAATGCTTTCTGGCAGGCTGCTGTTTTTCCTTCTCAATGTAACTGAATGTGTCTCAGTGGGACATGGGTTTTTACTATTGTAGATCTAACCAGCAGCTGTTATCTTATGTTAGGGAGCTGGTATGTTAGGGGTGATATCACTCCAACTTGCAATACAGCAGTATAGAGTGATTGAAGTTTATCAGAGCACAAGTCACATGAATTGGGGCAGCTGGGAAATTGACAATATGTCTAGCCCCATGTCAGATTTCAAAACTGAATATAAAAAAATCAGTTTGCTCTTTTGTGAAATGGATTTCAGTGCAGAATTCTACTGGAGCAGCACTATTAACTGATTCATTTTGAAAAAAATGTTTTTTCCCATGACAGTATCCCTTTAAAATCTTTGGCTATCAGTAGGGTTCTGGCAGTTGCAGTTCAACAACAGCTAGAGGTTAGTCATCCCTATGTAATACATTATTTAATACTTACACAATATTTGGTGTCCTCTCTTGCCATTTATGCTCTGACCTAAAACATGTGTTAAGCTAAAATAATAAATAATACGTTTTACACCCAGAACAGAGTCTTCTTGAATTCCATCCTTTATATGTTTCAAAGTCAGGAGTTTATCTTTATCCAGGGCTGATATTTTAACTTGAAAGGTAATGATGTACATTTACTGTACAAACAGTATGAAATGAATTAAATGGGTCACTGGACTGCTTCAGAAACTGGGTCAGCAACATTGTTTGGCTGATAATCATCCCTGTGAGCAGCTGAGTAAAGTTAAAACGCTGCTTTTTGGCGAATAGAATGAACATTGGGTATAATTCTGTTACTTCCTCTATAGGCTGGAACACTAGACGTTGGTATGTTGGGGTAACATCAGCATGAGAGTTTTTAAGGGGAAATGGCAAGTTGATTATATTCATGTGAGATTAATGGGATGAATGTGTGAGTGTACAGCATTTCAGGCACATCCTCCTGTTGGAAGATGTTTGCTGCTTTCAGCCGTTACTCCTCCCTCTCTCCATCTCTGGTGCTGATTCAGTTACTATGAAAACTCAGTATCTTTTCTACTATGAGCTCTCCATTCCTCACACTTGGTGCTGTGCTTTGCACCATGGCAATGATTTCTAATTGGATGTCACAGACTCTCCCTTCCCTGGTTGGGCTCAATATCACAGGACTAAGCTCAGGTAAAGCTTTGGTAAGTCCAATCACTCCTTGCCTTCCCCACACCTGTAATCCTTTCCGAGTATCGCATGCACAATTATTAACCCTAACCCAGCAGCTGAATTCCAGGCCTGGACTTAAAACTTTTCAGTCTTTCATTTCCATAAGTACTTTCTAGAGATAAGCATTTCCACATTTGTCATGTATCATGAGAAACTGATGATACAGAGTCAAGTTCTGAGCAACAGTATATTCACTTCTTTCAAATAAAAATGTAGCAGTTATCAGTGATAATATTTATTCTACCCTTTCTTGAATAGCTTTTCATGTATATGTATGTGCTGTTATTGTTTCTAATACAAAAGGCAGCAATTGCCGTTAAAACTACTCGTATTTTTCTTCCCTTGGGAGTTTAGTACCTTTAGAAGAAGCTTCCTGTACTCTTTATTCCATCCTGTTTCCTGCAAGCAAAGGGTTAATTGTTGTTCTCACAAAGCAGAAGCTCTGATTTCTCAATGTGAGACTTTAAAGCTGCTTCATTAAGTATTTAACAATTGATGTTTCAGTGGAGGATACTTTTCAGCTGTTGGGAAAGCGGCAAGAATCTTTCTTGTATCTGGGGAATATACAGTGAGTTATAAAAACCTAGCATTTGTCTCCTAAATGAAACCATACATATCGACTTGGGTAAAGTCTGTGCTTCTTTTTGCTGATTAGATGTTCTATTGTCAAAAGTTGTATCAGTAACATAATCACCTCCAATTTAAATCACAAACAAGTTCACATGCTCGCTTTCTTACGACCGACTGGGGCATTTTCTTGCCCTTTTATATAGGCTTTGTGCCAAAAGTAAAATTATTTGTGGGAAAAAAAATGGAAGTGATTGCAAGCTCCGTGGATCTAGAGGTAGTCCATAAGTGCCAGTGGCTCCACTTTGCCAAGAATGAATAAGGTGGCATATTTTTATGAGAAATTCTGTATAAGGAGAAATGTGGATAAAACCAGGGGCTATTACATTCAAAAGTTCTTTCATTTGAAGGGTCAGTTGTTTCCGGTGGTCTAAATGAGGAATCTTTGTTTCTGGCGCTTTTCTGCAGCCAATAGAAAGATGTAACGGCAAACAATTAAAAACGTGGTTTGGGTTTGTTGTACTTCAATTTTTTCTGCTTTTGTTGTTTTTCTTGGATGCCACAGGCAGAGATACACCCTTGTCTTACCTACTGAGAGCTTATTGTTTAAGAAGTTACTAAAAAGCTTCCTTGGACTGTAGGATTCTCGGATGCAGAATACAGATACATATATTAGGAAAGCTTTAGTGCCGAATTGCAAAAAATTGTTATAATAATAAATGAAGTACTTTGTCTTGTTGAACAATGCCCTTAATATACTCATGTGTCAATGAGCCAAATGATAACTAAAAGGTAAGTGTCTGGAGGTTATAGACAATCCAGCCTTGATGCCTCTTTGTTGTGGGGGTCATAATGACAAGCCAACAGTACTTGCTGTCATCCAACTGCTTTAGCTGATTAGCATTTCTCCATAAAGTTCACTAAATTTCATGGCAGAAAAGATCAGACAAGTACTAGCAATCGTATAGTTCAATAAAAAACTGACCTAAATAATCTGTACATGTGGCCGGCATCACACCTAACCCAGCACATTAACATTTAAATCCTGTAACTGTTTACTTTTATTTGAATTATCTCTTGGTGATGGCAAAGGAAATAAATCCTATAAAGACTGCTCCTTCTTTGCAGGATGATTTACAAGGCCATACATGTTTTTAAATGCTTGACATTGTAAACTGGTGCCACGTGGGATTGCGTTGCACATGAAGATATATATATATATAGACACCCAAGGGATTGCAAGTATTTAGTGCCTGTGGTCAGAAGACGTAGCTGTCAGTGTAATGGATTCTACCAGCCAATTTCCGCAGCCAATGCTTTACTTAAGCCTCATTCCGAGGGAGCATTATGAAACGCATAGGAGACACGCAATCCTGGGTAAATAATGTCTCTTAAATTATGTAGCAGATGATTGGTTATTAAGTATGATTTTCTTGAGCACTTACTGTATTTGCACTGTAAGCTCCACAGCAATTATAAGAGAATGACTGTTAAACCTGTGCCCCCCCCCCCAAGGGGGAGGTTGTTTCCTGCAACCTCATTGATTTAACAGAAAGAAAAAAAATCATCAAGAAGGTATAACAGAGTACAAAGTTCAAAACAATGCAGAAAGCATGTTCAAAAGATCTGCTTGGAAACAATCAACCAATACACTTAGGGGCAGATTTATCAAGGGTCGAATTTCGAAGTTGAAAATACTTCGAAATTCGACCATCGAATTGAATTACTTCAACTTCGAATATCGAAGTTTTCTTCGAAGTTTTTTTTCATCGAATTTGGCAATTTGCGGTCAAAGTAAAACGAGAACGATTAAATCCGTTGAATCGAAGGATTCAAAGGATTTCAGCGATCAATTGAATGATTTTTCTTCGACTTCCAAAAAAGTAGAAAACTGCTCTAGAAGGTCCCCATAGGCTAACATCACTTTAGCAGGTTTAATTTGACAAAGTATTGAAGTCGAAGTTTTTTTAAAGAGACAGTACTTCGATTATCGAATGGTCGAATATTCAAAGTATTTTACTTCGAATCAAAGTCGTAGTAGCCTATTCAATGGTCGAAGTATCCAAAAAATTACTTCGAAATTCAACGTTTTTTACTTTGAAAATTCCCTCGAATTCACTTCGACCCTTGATAAATCTGCCCCTTAATGGCTGATTTAATTGGATAAAACCAGGGTTAAATAAAACACATCATTTTTTATCTTACTCATGTATTTTGCTTTGCTTGCTTTGTTTTCTGAAATCTTTTTTTTTTTTTTCTTTTAAAAAATCTAAAATAGAAACCTCACTACCTAAAGAGCATGAAGAACTTGTTTTATGGGGTTCCCTCACTTCAAAATTAATAAATCAGGATCCCCCACCCCATGTAAATGCAGCTGTACCTATAGGTCATGATAAGGCAAAATAAACATTGAATAGAGAAAAGCACCAATGCTGTTAGTTGTGTAATTATGTACCTCCTGTATAGTAATCTCTTCTGCATATATACTGTACAGTTCTCATGTTGTACCTCTGTATTAAAAGATAATTAATTTTCTAATTCCTGGACTATTTGTTTTAGTGTACTTAGTGGCATCACATGTGATTAGAGTTGTGGAGAAGCACTAACGTTCCATTTACTTATTTATTGTGTTTAAAATTAAATTAAATGTGTTACAAACATTATATACAGGTATAGGACTTGTTATCCAGAATGCTTGAGACCTGGAGATTTCTGGATAAGGGGTCTTGCTGTAATTTGGATCTTCTCTTTTGTCTGCAAAAAAATAATTTCAACATTAAATAATTCCAATAGGATTGTTTTGCCTCCAATAAGGACTAAATATATCTTAGTTTGGATCAAATACAAGGGACTGTTCTAATATTACAGAGAAAAAGGAAAAGCGAAAAATGTGAATTAGTTAATTAAAATTCAGTCAATGGGAGATGTCCTTCCTGTAATTCTGAGCTTTCCAGAAAATGGATCAAGTACCTGTAATACACAAGAGTCCTGATATCCTGTATATTATTTCCTTATTAAGAGTGCTTAGTGATATCATTAGTTATAATTTGTGCTTATATAAAATGTCATTTCTGTCACGACTCAATAAACTGCCACAGGATCTGAGTGTTCTGGATAAAAATGTCCCCACCTTTTTATCCAGAATACTTAGAACCTGTGGCTTTCTGGAGAAGAGGTCTTTCCATAACTTGGATAATTTAAAAATCAATTAAACATTAAGAAAAAACAATAGGGTTGTTCCGCTTCCAATAAGGATTATATCTTAGATGGAATGAAGTACAAGGTACTGTCGTATTATTAGGGTAAGGTCGCACTGGGAGATTCAGGGAGATTTAGTCGCCGGGCAACTAATCGCCTCTTCTTTGGGGGCGACTAATCTCCCTGAACTGCTTCCCCCTGTCTTCCGCCTGCTAGAATAAAAAATCGCCTTCGGCATGGCACTCGTGGTGCTTAGTTTTCCGAAGTCGCATGAAGTTGTCTCACAAGGAAACTTTTTTTCTCTGAGCTGGCGAAGGCAAGTCTGGCGAGAGAGGTAATGTTCAGTAAAATCTGCATCTTAGTGAATTTGCGGAGTAACGTCCATTCGTCTGGCGATAGAGTGTGAATGACCGCTTGCGTCTGTCTCTTTTGGCGAAATGCCTGAAAGTGGCAACGCTGGTGAATCGTCGCCAGCGTTAGTCACTTCGCCCTTTAGTAAATCTGCCCCTAAATGTCTTATAACCATTATATATTGCATTGATTATTGTAGGTGACAAACTGTAGATCTGATGCAAGGGCAAAGGTATAAAGACAGAGGCAAGGAGCCTGGTTCTCAGTGTGTACTGAGCTACAAGTAACTTTAGAATTGTGACATCCAAGTTCCATCATGCCCTGTCAGCACCCAGGGGATCAGTAGTAAGATATGACAAAAAAGATTGTCTAGTTCAACATATGGGATTGCAGGTCAAGCACCGTGAAATTGTTCCATACTTTTATGTGCTCCATTGTAAAAATAGAGATTTTGATAAAATAACTGCTGTCCCTGATGCTGTCAGAAGAGACAGTAATAGATTGGATGCACTGACAGACAGGAGTATCAGCACTTTAAATCACAGCAGCGGAACTATCTGAAGAGGAGTACAGACCTGCAGTCTGATTACTCAGTAGGACACTGGTAGATGACACTATGGAGATGGACATGAAAAATAGCTAGTTATAGTACATAAGGTGAATGTACAGAGGACAAGCTCAGGCTTTGATGAATCCCTTGTTGTTTATGTGGCTGACTGTTACATAGATCTTTCTTTGCAGCTCTTACCTAGGTGCCTAGATAGTTTCTACTGCAACTTGTATGTGCTGCACCAGAATAGATGCAAAATAGCATGTGTTTTGGGGAAAAGCACTGCATTGTGCATAAGAAACACAGTGATCTGCATCCACATTTTTTACATTGCTTTCATAAATGGACCTGTAAATATGGGCACGTGATGCAGAAGTTTTTTTTTGGGGTTTTTTTTGCAATGAAAGTTGCAAAAAAGGGAGCTTATCTTGATTCCTGCCTATTGTTCAATTGACAGGCTCAGCAGACAAGGCTCTATTTACATTACAGCAGCTTGTAGGAGGGAGGGGTAATGACATCACTCCAACTTGCAGTGCAGCAGTAAAGTGTGACTGAAGTTTATCAGAGCACAAGTCACATGACCTGAGGGCAGCTGGGAAATGTCAAAATTTCTAGCCCCATAGCAAATTTTAAAATTAGATATAAAAAAATCCATTTCTTGTTTTGAAAAACGGATTTCAATGCAGGATTCTGCTGTAGTAGCACTATTAACTGATACGTTTTGTAAAAAACATGTTTTTCCACGACAGTATCCCTTTAAAGAAATTTTTTTAATGGCACATACAGCCTTTTTCAAAGCAGCAGCAGCAGCCGAAACGTCAGTATGTGCCATTAAAAAATTTCCTTTAATTATAAGTCCTGAGCAGTGCGGTTTTTCTTGCTATACACTTTGGATTTTTTGAAACAAGCACCCAGGCGCCAGTGGACTGTTTTTCGTGAGTGCCAATATTCCAATGGTTTTGTATTTATTTATTTATATATATATATATATATAATATCAAAACAGGGGGGTTGTGGGAGCACTCTAAAGGCTTTAAAGTATATATATGTATAATAAATGCTATTGCATATGTACCCAAAACAGGGGTTATTTTGTTACAAAGTTATGATCATAAAATTGATAAGCCACCATACCACGTCAAGGTAAACCCCGAATGGCGGTCCCTAACTTATTTTATATTTTATGTGCATTTTAGCATTACCTGTAATCAATGTCCATTGAACGCTGTTTTTTCACTGAGGGCTAAATCCTCCCCAGCCAGCAATCAGGCTTTTAAAGGAGAGATATTCCCAAAACAAACAGGTAATGCTAAATGCACATAAAATATAAAATAAGTTAGGGACCGCCATTCGGGGTTTACCTTGACGTGGTATGGTGGCTTATCAATTTTATGATCATAACTTTGTAACAAAATAACCCCTGTTTTGGGTACATATGCAATAGCATTTATTATACATATATATATATATATATACTTTAAAGCCTTTAGAGTGCTCCCACAACCCCCCTGTTTTGATATTGTATATTTAGCCAGGAGCTGTGGCATAGCTTCAGTGGTTGTAGCACCCCATACCCCCCCTTTAAACTAGTGGTGATCCTATGCTTTTAAAATTGGGCGTTTGTTTTGGGAATATCTCTCCTTTAAAAGCCTGATTGCTGGCTGGGGAGGATTTAGCCCTCAGTGAAAAAACAGCGTTCAATGGACATTGATTACAGGTAATGCTAAAATGCACATAAAATATAAAATAAGTTAGGGACCGCCATTCGGGGTTTACCTTGACGTGGTATGGTGGCTTATCAATTTTATGATCATAACTTTGTAACAAAATAACCCCTGTTTTGGGTACATATGCAATAGCATTTATTATACATATATATATATATATACTTTAAAGCCTTTAGAGTGCTCCCACAACCCCCCTGTTTTGATATTATATATATATATATATATATATAGTCAACTACAAGAGGTCCTCTGCACTCAACCCATTATCAATATATTTAAGACAGCGACATTTTGTGCATACTGCTACTAAAAAATGCCTTACCCTTTAAACAACACAGGGATTGTTTAAATATATTGCAATATATTTAAGCTGGCCAACTACGTCAAAGTCATCCCATATCTGGCCAGTCCTACGCTTAATTTTCATCTGATTCATAAAGAATTCAATTGCTTAATTATACATTTTACAAAGGGACTAAGTTTTACCTGCAACTTACTAGCTGCTTTCAAAGTAAACCTCCATACTTGGCTGCCCTTTTATTAGACACCAGTGGGATCACCTGACTATATATAGTTGCAGGTAAAACTTAGTCCCTTTGTAAAATGTATAATTAAGCAATTGAATTCTTTATGAATCAGATGAAAATTAAGCGTGGAACTGGCCAGATATGGGATGACTTTGACGTAGTTGGCCAGCTTAAATATATTGCAATATATGGACAAACAATCCCTGTGTTGTTTAAAGGGTAAGGCATTTTTTAGTAGCAGTATGCACAAAATGTCGCTGTCTTAAATATATTGATAATGGGTTGAGTGCAGAGGACTCTTGTAGTTGACTATATGTATTTTGTGGTCACACCCTCATTGCACCCCCGCCTAATGTTTTTAAAAAATAGTGGTGAGCACAACTTTCCCTTGTTTGTTATATATATATATATATATATATATATATATATATATATATATATATATATATATATATACATATAGCAGCAAGATGAGTGCAATAACGCCACCTTCTGTATACCTACAGTTAAGGAACAAAATTAATTAGGGTTTGGTGCTGAGAGATTAAATTGTTCCTTTTGCAAGCTGTCTTAATGTTTCCTAGATTTTTCTCCTTATCTCCATATACAGTTACTGATCATTTATGTGTCTCCTACCTTTAGCCATTTCAGAACATGACCTAAAATTCTCAGACAGCCGTGTGACTGCAAACCTACTCTTGTAGAATAGACATCATTTAATCAAACATCAAGTGGTCTCAGAGATATTGAACTGTCTGCTGTGACCATCATTACAAGCTGTTGATAATGGCTTCAGTTTGTGAACTTTAATCATATCGTCATTATCTGGTGCTGCACAGAAATCTCACTTCTTCTGCTGTGGTATTCAGCTGTAATGATCAGCCTGAGAATAAAAATGTATAATACAGAGACATACCACTTCAATGTAACACATTTTTGACATGATTACCATAACAATGACTGTACCATAAATGGATACTGTGTAAACTGGCCTTGTGAATTCTGCACATCTATTTCTAGAGAATTGGCTAAGGTCGGAGGCACTGTGTGCAGAGAGTAATTATAAATGTTTTGTTCTCTATTCCTGTAATACCAAAGGGTTTGGAATATTAATGATTTGGAAGTAAGTATTAAAGGAATTGTTCAGTGTAAAAATAAAACTGGGTAAATAGATAGGCTGTGCAAAATAAAAAATGTATCTAATATCGTTAGCCAAAAATGTAATGTATAAAAGCTGGAGTGACTGGATGTGTAACATAATAGCCAGAACACTTCCTGCATAGCCTATCTATTCACACAGTTTTTATTTTCACACTGAACTGTTCCTTTAAAAGCAGTGACTCTGTGTTTGCAGATTACTCCACTGTGCAGTGTAACATATTGTGTGAAAAACAAGAATGTTCCAGGGCATTATACTCCTTTAGATATAGAAGGAAAGTGGTCAGAAAAGGAATGTTTTATGTTGATTTATTGAAAATGTCTGCAAAAACCCTACTAATCCCGCCCATCTGTTCCACTTCCTGCTGCCTCCTATCCCAGGCTGTGCAGGGGAGCCTTTCAACATGCTGCACAATAGGATGGGAACCAGCAGCTAGGCTGACCTGATGGGGAACTGGAGCATGTCTTTGCTTGTGTAACTGCAGGGCTGTGACTGGCTCTTACTGTGCTTCTGGCAGGGACCGTTAGGACACACCCACCCCTCATTTGAAACATGGACAGAAATTGTAGCAGATCTATGGGGAGGTCCAATAAAGAGGCCATTTTTGAAGATACTATTCATTGTTAGCCCAAAGTAAAACCAGTAGTATTCATTACTGCATTCAAAATTAGGGTTTTTTAACGTATCCTCTATGGGGGAAATGTAAGAGGTAGTGTAAAAAAGCAACTCCATTGTACATTTTATTTATGGAAAACACAGTCCAGATTGGGTTTTTCTACTTTACAAAAGATGCACCTAATAGATGTTTATGATATATTTCTTTACACACATAAAATGTTTTCTTCAGTGGGCCTGAGAAGTCGTGGACAGATGCAGTTAATAGACTAAGAAGGGATAAATGTATTATTCAGGTCGGGATTTGTGAAAATGCTCAACAAATCTTTGATAGGAATATCCTGTACAAACACATTTCTTTACACATAATACAACTGATGTACCCTGATGTAAGCTGCTTTGCACGAACCATGCCTACATAAAAATACAAATTTCCATTCAAAATGCATTGTTTGCTTATACTGCTGAATGCTTTTATAATATTTGTTATGTTTTGGGTAGCCGAGGATGAGTAGATTCTAACAGTGCTTTATTAGCAGAGTCAGACAGCCATTACATAACAGTAACTTTCACTTTCACCCTTTAAGCTGTCCAGGAAGTATGCACAGTATGTCTGAGCACAGTGACCTCTACAGGCCATTTGTATAAACACCACATATTTCCCCTATAGTAGGAAAGCATTTGGACAACTATAATAAACAGCAACAATTAAACAGTATGCATTTTAAAACAATATTATACATTCTTCACATCACAAAGTCCTTGGTCCATGCAGGTAGTTTTCTGATTCTCTCAGTACGCCTTATAGGTTCACTTTCTTCAGGCCTATTGCAGTTGACATGAGAAGTAGGAAAATGTCCTGTATCAAATGGAGCTTCTCCAAAGTCATATCTAACAGGAGCAAGACGACTTGCATTCCATATGCGTCCATCAGACAGTTCATATGTGTATGGTCCTCTTGGCCTCTCACTTCAAGTGGTGTAGTAAATTTAGATTGTCCTTGTTTCAGTATTCCTGGTTTCTTAATTCTGACTAAAGATCCAAGCTGAAAATGCACTTCTCTGGCACCACGTTTTCTGTCAGTATAAGCCTTGCATTTGGCTTGGTGATGTTTCACAATGTCAGCAGTAGATGATTTTGTAGGCACAGTATTTTGTGGAAGTTTGATGTCTGCAACATGTAACTTAGTGCGCATCTGTCTGCCATGTAATAATTCAGCTGGAGATGATTGGGTTGTTGCATGGCGAGTTGCTCTGTAGTTATGTAGGAACTCTGTTGTAAATACTTTCCAAGATTTCCCAGTAAGATTTGCTGTCTATAGTGCTTCTTTCAGACTTGTTGAATCACTCAATTTCTGAATTTGCTTGTGGAATTCAGTAGCCTTGCTGACCATCTAGCTATATGCATTCCAGCTCTTCATAGTCCCTTTGTTGTAAGCAGTGTAGCTAAAGGGCTACGATCAGTGCATAAGGTTAATTCTCTACAGATAGACACACAAAAAGACGGGCCGCACTAGCTCACCGCTCTCCCCTCCAATCAGGTGCACAGTCGGACAGTGACCCCACTGTATGTACGACAAGACATTCGACGACAGACGGCACTTCTGAAAAAAGAGGGTTTATTGGAAATCCTGCTGGAAAAACCTAACGCGTTTCGGGAGTTATCCCTTAATCATAGGTTAACAGTTCATTTGTTACAGCTGGGCTTTTTATACACTAGGTGATAGTGCCCTCCAATGGGCTCTTAGTAAAATTACACCTTTATTTCAGTCAGTTAAAAAGTGAGACAAAATGAAACAAAATGAAACAATAAGAAACTTTAAAACATTATTTTCCTTTTTCTTCCTTTTTTTTAGGAACAATAATCTTGATTTAAAAACCAAACAAACTGTCTGTCATTGTAGCCTTAATAGCTAGGGCGATATGAATAACCTGTCCCTCTAGCATCTATCATTTTTCCGAGGGGGAGGAGAAGGGGGGGGGGGTTTTTTCAACTGAGGAAAAAAACTACTGAAGTGTGGCCTATTGTATCCGTTCAACCATACTAGGCTTTCTACAATTAGAGCCTAGGGTAGCTTCCTTAGTATAGATAGCTAATATCATGCCTGTAATTCAGGCCCTTCGGGATCCTTGTATCCAATTTAAGGATCCAGAATGCCTCTCTGAGGTTTAGTCTATGGATAATGTCGCCACCTCTGATAGGGACCCGTACTTTCTCAATCACTTTCACCCTTAGGTCCTTCAGACCGTTGGGTGTACACATTCTAAAATGTCTACCGACTGGAGTATTTTCCTCCCTATTAGAAATGCTTCTGATGTGTTCCCTGATCCTCTCCTTCAACATGCGGGATGTACGGCCCACATACTGCTTGTTACAATAACCACACTCGAGTAAATAAACCACATTCCTGGTGTTGCAATTATAGAACGCAGTGTTCTTGAATACATGCCCTGATGTATTAGATCTAAACTCCGACCCAATAGAGATTACTTGGCACGTTTTACATGTGTTAGCCCCACACTTATATGTCCCTTTGACTTTTAGCCAGTTATCGGCCACATTGGGTGATGCCGATGAGACCAAGCTCGGTGCCAGCATGCTCCCTAGGGTTGGGGCCTTTTTTGGGACATATTTAATCTCCGTTTGGGCCAGAATTTCCGACATTTTTACATCGCCATTCAATATAGGTAAGTATTTTTTAATGATCTTACAAATCTGGCCATATTCCTCACTGAATTCGGTTACAAAAAACATTTTTTGTTTATCTGGCCTGATTGGTTCAACGTGGTCTTGGGTCAGCCGTCTTGTATCATTTTTCTTTCTCTTCAATACAGGTGCTACTCTGGCTTTCTCATATGCACTTCTGATCAGGTGTTTGGGATATCCTCTATCCTGTAGTCTGTGCCCCAAGTGCTGAGATTGAAGATCAAATGTGGCATCCTGACTACAGTTTCTCCGGAATCTAACAAATTGGCTATAAGGGATACTATTCAGAGTATGCTTTGGATGGCAACTATTGTACTTTAAAATAGTATTACCCGCCGTCGGTTTCCTAAAGACTTCCGTGTCTATAAGGTTGGTGCTTGTGTTACCTGTTAAGGTTAAATCTAAGAAAGTGATAGTTTTCTTGTGACGTTCAAGTGAAAATTGAAGATTGAAAACATTAGTATTGAGGTATTGGTGAAACTCGTCAATCAACTTTAGAGGACCATCCCATATAAATAACAGGTCGTCGATGTACCTCCCGTACCAGATGATGTGTTCTCGAAAGGGGTTAGCACATCCATAGACGTGGCACTGTTCCCACCGGCCCATATACAAATTCGCATATGAGGGAGCGAAGGAAGCCCCCATAGCAGTGCCACGTCTCTGGAGGTAGTAACCCCCATCGAAGTGAAAAAAATTGTGTGTTAATAAAAATTCAAGAACAAGTAAATTAAAGTGAATAAAATCTGGTGTGTAAGTGTTTGATTCCATCAGGGTGTCTGAAATTGCTTGTATACCCATATCATGTGGGATCATGGAATATAAGGATTTAACATCCATGGAAATCCAATGGTAGGTATCCCGCCAAGTAAGGGTAGATAGTTTTTCAATCAGATGACCCGTGTCTCTAATATATGAGCCCAAAAGTGGGACTAGTGGTTTTAGATTCAAATCAAGCCAGTCCGAAAGTCCCTCGTTTGCTGATCCTATGCTGGCGACTATGGGTCTACCCTCTGGTGTATGGATGGATTTATGTATCTTTGGGAGATGGTGAAAGATGGGGACGATTGGAACCCGTTTGACCAAGTAGTCCCTATCACGTCCATCCACCACTCCCAAAGATATACCATATGACACCAGTTCCTCGATTGCTTTCATAAATTTTTCCTGAGGATTAAAGGAGAGGGTGGAGTAAGTTTCACAATCATTAAGTTGTCGTTTGGCCTCTGCTATATAATCGGCCGTGTTCATGACGACCACACTCCCGCCCTTGTCTGCCTGCCGTATAGTGATATTAGTAGCTAACTTAAGGGACCTAAGTGCTTTCCGTTCCTCAAGGGAGATGTTCCATTTGGTTCTATATGAAGTACAGGTGTTTAGTTTCTTTAGGTCCTGTTCCACCAGGTCCTGGAACATATCCATTGAGGAACATCTAGATTGTAGGGGATAAAAGGCAGAGTTACTCCTTTTGTTAATCAGGGACTGTTTGCCAATAAGGGATTCCTCTGCAGCAGCTTCCCTGATGTTCTCGCTGTCTAGCATACTTAAATCAGAGAGGCAACAAAACTCCTTAAAAGTCTCAAAACAAACACCCTGTTTAGGTATCCCAGTGTCTCCCTGTTTGGGTATCCAAATGTCCCCCAAATCACCACTGTGATTAAGGTGGGAAGGGAGGGAAGAGGGAGCTGTGTCAGTCCCCTCACCTCCAGGCCCAAAGTGTCTCCTAAGGGTTAATTTGCGGACGAACTTATTCACATCTAATAATGTGTTGAACAAGTTGAAGTGGTGAGTGGGGGCAAAGGATAACCCTTTACTAAGTACTGAGGTCTCAGCCGAAGACAGGGTAGTAGAAGATAAGTTCACAACATTCAAGAGGTTCGGTCCTTCTTCTTGGGGTTGGTCCGTAATTTGTAGGGTCTTTCCCCGGAACCGTTTCCCCCCTCTTCTTGTCTTCTTCCTGATTTGTCGTTCTTTCTGTTCCAGTCCGTTCTTTCCTGTTTTTTCCGGTTGGTGTATTGGTCCTGGCCATGATAGTTTTTTGGCTTCCTGGTATCCTCCTTTGGCTCCCTTTCTTCTAGATCCGCCACGGTGGGTGTGCGCCTATTTTGGCGTAGGGATGTTAAGTCGTCAGTGCAGAAAGAGGTTTCTTCACCCGAATCACTTGAAAAGGATACCGATTTGGTACGATCACGCTGGTAGCTTTTTGATCTTAAGATGGATTTTGGTCTTTTCCATACATATACCATGTTGTTCTCATAATCAATTCGATCTCTATTTAGTTTCCGCTTCTTCCGTGTACTAACCGTTTGTTCCAGATGTGAGAGATGTTCCTTTAGATTCCTATCTAGCTCCCCCAAATCTGGTAATTTTTCCATACTTGACAGAAGGAGTTGAGATTCATTTATATTCTCCCTCGTGTCGATTAGATCTTTCTTCTTGTGATCAATAATCAGTGCTATCAATTCAAAGGAGCACCTTGACAAAATATCATTCCATTTATTCACAAACCCCTCGTCGTCTCTGGCAAACGTAGGGAACTTCCTAATCCTTAGGCCTCTCAGTATTCTATTCAAAGCCACATACTTCTCCAGTGTTACAATGTCCCAACACAATAACAATTCTTGCGACATATGTTTTTCTAAATTTTTAAAAATTTCCGAAATAGTGTCATCCACATTTTCGTCAAACTCATCATTGTTAAAGGCTGTTTCAAGCTGGTTGAAACGTGACACCCTGTCCTCCAGTTTCTCAAGGGCATACAGTTTGTTTGATATTAAAACTTCAGCAGGTTGGTTGTTCGCCATTTGTTCAAAATTAGAAAAAAAGTTTTTTATGGGCGACACCCCAAAATAGCACTTTAAAATCCAATAAAACCCAAGCAGGGGAGGGGAGAGATAGTGATTCCCTTAAATGTTTAGCACTCCAAAGTTTAAAACAATGTGTGTAGTCATAGGCAATACAGAATTGTTAAACAGTCATTGTGTATATAAGCCTTTTAATGAAGCAAAGTAAATCGATGGAGCACCCATGAGGGAAGGCCTTAAAGGGGAAAGTTCACTGTATTCCCATTTGGACATAAAAACTTCAAGTAGGTTCTATTTATTTCCGGCCTTCCGTTAATGGTGTAACAGGCTCAAAATTTCTCTCAAAGTGAACCTTAAATACAGCCCGCACTGGCCCCCAACATGCATCATTGAATGACAGGCGTCTCCATAGACTCTGGACGCCGCCGCATATCACAGGGATTGCCGGGATCAATGTGGAGTCAATGCTGACAAGCTTAGTGTTCGTGTTCCCCCAGCCACATAATGCCGTATTGGTAGGTAAGTACAGTACCTTGTTTCAGCCGGCTGTTGGCTCCGGGAACGTGTGGGCCGACAGTCTCCTCTCCTCCGTGCGGTTCTCGCGCCGCTTCAACTTGCGCTGTAGCCGCTCCAATGGCCGGCGGTGGGGCCCAGACTACAGGATAGAGGATATCCCAAACACCTGATCAGAAGTGCATATGAGAAAGCCAGAGTAGCACCTGTATTGAAGAGAAAGAAAAATGATACAAGACGGCTGACCCAAGACCACGTTGAACCAATCAGGCCAGATAAACAAAAAATGTTTTTTGTAACCGAATTCAGTGAGGAATATGGCCAGATTTGTAAGATCATTAAAAAATACTTACCTATATTGAATGGCGATGTAAAAATGTCGGAAATTCTGGCCCAAACGGAGATTAAATATGTCCCAAAAAAGGCCCCAACCCTAGGGAGCATGCTGGCACCGAGCTTGGTCTCATCGGCATCACCCAATGTGGCCGATAACTGGCTAAAAGTCAAAGGGACATATAAGTGTGGGGCTAACACATGTAAAACGTGCCAAGTAATCTCTATTGGGTCGGAGTTTAGATCTAATACATCAGGGCATGTATTCAAGAACACTGCGTTCTATAATTGCAACACCAGGAATGTGGTTTATTTACTCGAGTGTGGTTATTGTAACAAGCAGTATGTGGGCCGTACATCCCGCATGTTGAAGGAGAGGATCAGGGAACACATCAGAAGCATTTCTAATAGGGAGGAAAATACTCCAGTCGGTAGACATTTTAGAATGTGTACACCCAACGGTCTGAAGGACCTAAGGGTGAAAGTGATTGAGAAAGTACGGGTCCCTATCAGAGGTGGCGACATTATCCATAGACTAAACCTCAGAGAGGCATTCTGGATCCTTAAATTGGATACAAGGATCCCGAAGGGCCTGAATTACAGGCATGATATTAGCTATCTATACTAAGGAAGCTACCCTAGGCTCTAATTGTAGAAAGCCTAGTATGGTTGAACGGATACAATAGGCCACACTTCAGTAGTTTTTTTCCTCAGTTGAAAAAACCCCCCCCCCCTTCTCCTCCCCCTCGGAAAAATGA
This sequence comes from Xenopus petersii, assembly GCA_038501925.1. Classification (NCBI taxonomy): domain Eukaryota; kingdom Metazoa; phylum Chordata; class Amphibia; order Anura; family Pipidae; genus Xenopus; species Xenopus petersii. The sequence continues at coordinate 92,185,425 of CM076679.1, read as the reverse complement.
TAGATGCTAGAGGGACAGGTTATTCATATCGCCCTAGCTATTAAGGCTACAATGACAGACAGTTTGTTTGGTTTTTAAATCAAGATTATTGTTCCTAAAAAAAAGGAAGAAAAAGGAAAATAATGTTTTAAAGTTTCTTATTGTTTCATTTTGTTTCATTTTGTCTCACTTTTTAACTGACTGAAATAAAGGTGTAATTTTACTAAGAGCCCATTGGAGGGCACTATCACCTAGTGTATAAAAAGCCCAGCTGTAACAAATGAACTGTTAACCTATGATTAAGGGATAACTCCCGAAACGCGTTAGGTTTTTCCAGCAGGATTTCCAATAAACCCTCTTTTTTCAGAAGTGCCGTCTGTCGTCGAATGTCTTGTCGTTAATTCTCTACCCCATAGGTAGGTTCTCCATTTTTCTGTTGCCCAAACACATGCTAGAGCTTCTTTTTCAACAGTGGAATACTTACGCTCTGTCTCTGTAAGTGTTCTGGATGCAAATGCAACAGTTTTCTCTGTATGATCAGCATGGATCTGTGTGAGAACTGCACCAACACCATAGTCTGAATCATCTGTAGTGACCATAGTGGGTAGTGCAGGATCATATAAAGCTAGAGCTGGACTGTTCACAATTAGCTGTTTCACGATTTAAAAGCTATGTTGAGCAGACTCTGACAACACCAGATTTAAAGTACCATGTAGTAGTGCTCTAAGTGGCTCCACAACTGAAGCATAGTTGGGAATAAACTTAGAATAACTTGAAGTAAAACCTAAGAAAGCTCGTAAGGTCTGGAAATCAGATGGAGGAGGTGCTTGTGTAACAGCGTTGACATGGTCAGGGCCAGGCAGTAATCCATCTTGAGAGATTATATGACCCAGAAATGACAGCTGAGTTTGTCTGAAGTGGCATTTAGAAAGGTTCGGTTTCAGTCCTGCAGAATCAATGCATTTCAGAACCTTTTCTAGGTACTTGTCATGAAGATCCATAGTTGTAGAGTAGACAATTATATCATCTAAGTAGCATTCTACGCCAGGTATGCCATGGAGTATAGAAGACATCAGTCTTTGAAAACAACTCAGTGCTGAAGCCAGTCCATAAGGTAAATACTTGAACCGAAACAAACCATCATGGATGATAAATGCAGTGAGATCTCTACTTTCCTCATGCAGTAATACTTGATGATAAGCACTCTGAAGATCCAGAGTAGAAAAGAATTTTGCTCCTCGGAGTTCTGAAAATATTTTCTCTATGTGTGGCAAGGGATGATTATCCATAACAACTGCTTGATTAGGTTCACGGAGATCAACACACAATCGAATACCTCCAGTTTTCTTCATTGTTACAACAATTAAAAGTGAAACCCATTCTGAGGATTCTGATTTTTCAATCACATCTTGCTCTATCAGTTTCTTTAGTTCCTGTGAGACAGTCTGCCTTATAGAGTAGGGCAATTGCCTCAATTTCTGGTGAACTGGTTTTACATCTGGTCTCAACTTAACTTTATGTAAGTGTTGATTTGTGGTGGAATTTAAGACACTGGCTGTGTGGCAGGCACTGGTGCTGTAGTAATGAGACCATCAACTAATTGTAGGTTTAATGCAGCAAAGAGATCCCTTCCAAGTATAGCAGTACCCTTATTCACAATGTATACAAAAGTTGTTTGCAAATTAAATATTGTCATAAAGGTCAATCAAATATTACCTGCCCTGCCTCTATGACTGAGGCATAGAGGTGGAGCAGTCAATTCATTTCACTTTCCATTCAGCTCTTCCTAGATGTCACTGCACTCTCCACATTCCCCCTCCCTGCTCACACTCCATAATTGTGTAGGGCAATGTGTATGGGCGTCAATTTCGGGAATTACCATTAATAGAAGACATCTCAAGGTATTAGCCTTTGCCAACGACTTATTACTAATTTTAAAAAATCCTGAGTCCTCACTTAAGGTTGTTTTTGATTTATTCCGAGACTTTCAGTCCTTCTCTGGTTATAAAATTAAAGTTGAGAAATCGGAAGTAATGAATATTTATGGTTCTTTTTCTAAATCTTTACTTAAGAAATTCCAACTTGAAAACCCAAAGAATCAGATCAAATATTTAGGATTAATAATTCCATCAGATCTAAATAATTTATATTCTTTGAATATCACTCCAGCCTGTCAAAAGGTTTTTTCCATGTGTGAAAAATGGGCTAATTCTCCCCTTAATATAAAGGGACGAGCACTCTTTTTTAAATCTTTGATATTTCCCAAGTTAATATATCCATTAATTAATCTCCCCTTGCTTATAAAACATTTTGATATTAAGAAACTTGACTCTGCCTTAAATAAATTTATTTGGAATGGTAAAAAGGCAAAAATTGCACTTCATAAATTAAGAGCTCCAGTTAAACTAGGAGGGTTAAATCTTCCTAACTTTAGAGCTTTTAATTTATCAGCCCTCACTAGATACTGTATTGAGTGGATCTCTCAAGGCAATAAATTTACCAACCCTGACATCGAGATCTTTCAAGAACCCTTCTTTGATATTTTATCTGTTTTACATAGCAAATGGGGAAATGTTCCTTGTGACTTTAAAAGGAATCCTCTTTATCGTGATTCTATTTTTGTGTGGAACCATTTATTCTCTCAACATGGGTATAGTTATACAGAAACCCCTTTCATGCCAGCAAAGCTCTTACTTAAACCCTCAGATTATCAAAGTCTGATTCTTTTCTATTTTCTGCTAAGAGAAATTTACTAGTCTTAGTTAAAGACTTATTTGATCCACATAAGAAAACTTTATTGTCTTGGTCAAAACTCAAAAATGAGTACAAGCTTAATGAATCTGCTAGATATTATTACTTAGCTTGTCAATGCGGTCTTTCTCTACTGCATGATAAAAACAATTTGATTTTAGCTGACCACAAGCTAGCAGATGATTTGGCAGAATTTTTAGAACTCCCCTGTTTGATTTCAATTAACTCTTTATCTAAAAAATTTTGGAATATTTATGGTACAGACTCACATCCATTATCTAAATCGTCCATTAAATGGACTGAGTTTTTACAATGTCAAGTGTCTCCCTCAGATTTGGTGAAATTTATTAATACTTATAATAAATTAATTTTGGCAGAGAGTTGGAGAATACAACACTTTAAGCTTATTCATTTAGGATATGGGAAAATGTTTGCTAAAAGTACCTCTAATAGTCCTATATCATTTTGTCCTAAATGTGACGAGACTAATGTGTCAATTTTTCATTATTTATGGTCCTGTCCAAAAATTAACCTTTTTTGGAGGGAAGTTACTAATTTTTTGAATTCTAGACTGAAGATAAAAATTAAACTATCTCCGTGTATTGCTTTACTGCATCTAGATATTAATATGCTTTCTGCAAATCCTAAGTCAAATATTATCTCCCATGAAAGTAAATTATTGACTTCCTTTTTTCTAGCTGCTTCTAGTAAAGCTTTATTTAATTTCTGGTTACAAAAGGAACCCCCCTCATTATCGGACATCATCTCTTATATGAATCAGCTTACTTGGCAAGAAGCCTTAATAACTAAAACTAAAGGAAGTATTTCCAAAGATTCTTTTAGGCTGGTTTGGTCTCCTTATTTTGAAATCTGTAACTCCAATACTGCCGATCAAATAATGCGCTTTCTTCAATAGTTAGATGACCTATCTGACACTCCAGATGATAAATGGGCTTTTTCTTTTTTTTTATTACTTGTGCATCCACTGGTGTAGTTAATTTTTAGTTCGTTTTTTGTTATTTTTCATGAATGATATAGTTTTGATACTATCATGCCATTGTCTCCTTTGCAACATATTTTCTTCATCTGCATAACATTTGTTGTCATTTTGATTTCATTTGTTTAATATGAAAATCAAATAAAATATTTTAAACACAGTGGGGCTCATTTATAAACAGTGGGCAAATTTGCACTTGGGCAGTAACTCATAGCAACCAATCAGTGATTAGCTTTTTCAGCCAGCTGCAGGTTGAGCACTGAAAGCAATAATCTGATTGGTTGCCATGGGTTGCTGCCCAGGAGCAAATTTGCCCACTGTTTATAAATGAGCCCCAATGTGTATGGGCATTAGGTCCTCCATTCGGGCGCATACACAAGATTTGTCTTAAAACTTGTCTTAATAATAATTGTAGTGTAAGTAAGTAAGTTTTATTTTGCTCAACTAACATGATAAAAAAAAAATGGACTTATTAACTTAAGGTGACAGTACTCCTTGAGGTGGCCAATATTAGGTTGATCTGATCATTTGTCGTTTGGATCACTATGATAGGGAAACAGGCTGTCAAGCAGCAAAATTTTGAAAGCTTCCCACTTGACACTTGGCACACATACCAATTAACTGGCAACTTGGTCCATGTATAGCCACCTTAAACGGATACTGTCATGGGAAAAAAGTTATTTTTCAAAATGAATCAGTTAATAGTGCTGCTCCAGCAGAATTCTGCACTGAAATCCATTTCTCAAAAGAGCAAACAGATTTTTTTATATTCAATTTTGAAATCTGAGATGGGGCTAGACATATTATCAATTTCCCAGCTGCCCCAAGTCATGTGACTTGTGCTCTGATAAATTTCAATCACTCTTTACTGCTGCACTGCCAGTTAGAGTGATATCACACCCTCCCCTTTCTCCCCCAGCAGCCAAACAAAAGAACAATGGGAAGGTAACCAGATAGCAGCTCCCTAACACAAGATAACAGCTGCCTGGTAGATCTAAGAACAGCACTCAATAGTAAAAACCCATGTCCCACTGAGACACATTCAGTTACATTGAGAAGGAAAAACAGCAGCCTGCCAGAAAGTATTTCTGTCCTAAAGTGCAGGCACAAGTCACATGACCAGGGGCAGCTGGGAAATTGACAAAATGTCTAGCTCCATGTCGGATTTCAAAATTGAATATATAAAAATCTGTTTGCTCTTTTGAGAAATGGATTTCAGTGCAGAATTCTGCTGGAGTAGCACTATTAACTGATGTGTTTTGAAAAAAACATGTTTTCCGATGACAGGATCCCTTTAACTTTTCACCTTCTATTGATTTTCTCTGTAATCCATTTCAACCCTGTAACTTTTTTCTTTTCATCCTACAGACCCAGATCAGCCCTAGGGAGGGTTGGCAGGTGTACAGCTCAGCCCAAGACTCCGATGGACGTTGCATCTGTACTGTGGTGGCACCAGAGCAAAATCTGTGTTCTAGAGATGCCAAAAGCAAACAGCTACGGCAACTGCTGGAAAAGGTTAGTGAGCACCATTTTCATTCCCTTGTTATTAGCTTTATTTTCCAAAATCATAGAAGACATGCTAAGTGTTTATCATTTTATAGAAATGTATAGGTGGTTGCAGTTACATACTAGGGATGAAGCTAAATATAACTGGAGCCATTTTAGTTACATACTGGCATTTAATTGCTAATATGCACATTCCTTTTGGAAGTGGTACAGTGTCAGCAGATAAACTGAATTTTCAGCGTTTCACAACGCATGGCATCTTTGTGCATAACAGTAAACCATAAGTAAACCTCCATCCTGCAGAAGCCTATAAAACTGGTCTACAGACAGAACAGCTTACAAAGAATAGTGTCAATGGCCAAGTCTACAAAATTGATGCCAGTGGAAAGAAAATGTGCTGAGCATCAGTTGTCTAGTGAGCATGCGATCAAAGGTAAATCAAAACTAATGGAATAGGTTACCGCTAATGATGGGCAAATTTATTTGCCAGGCATAGATTTACAGTGAATTTCCATGTTTCGTCACCCACAAAAGTTTTTGCGAAACTGCGGTGAAAATTCAGCGGTGTCCAAATTATTCAGACACCCATTGACTTTAATGCATTTGGACAAAATAGTCGCATGTATAAAAATTGACAATTGCGTCAAAAATATTTTTCACCACATTCAACCATCACTAGTCATTGCACCTTCCACCAATGATGTTGGTACTGGGCACATTTAAATGCAACCAATTTCTGACCAAAATTCCAGAAAAACTCTTGGTGGGCCCACGTGTCAGTGGGCCCTCATTGTCTCCCAGAGAACCAAGAAGTGTAATAGAGAGAAGGCTAGATGATAGTACAGTATAAAGAAGTATGATGAAGAGACAAGACTAAGAGAATAAAGATAATGAGTGAGGAGAAGAGGCAAACTAATGTGTAGGGTGGGCCTTTGGTCTAGGTTTTCTGGTGGGCCCCTTGCAACCCCTTGCCATTCGAGCATCAAGGTTATTTAGGACGGCAATTTATATAATTCCCACATAAAAGAAGAAGGTTTATGTTACTAAATAATAGAACTAAACTAAATAATTTAAAATATATAACAGAATTGTTGCATCTGATTCTCTGAACACAGTTTAATTAGTTCTTAAATGTAACATTCACAGAAGCTGTCAATATTAGGATGCACAGTCTGATGTTCTTTAAACATACAAAATAACTTACTAGCTGGGTAAGGAAGAGATCTGACCATTTATCAAACACTCTGTTGTAGAATATCTATTTTTTCTTCATTGTTTGTGTCTTAACTTTTCTTGCTGAACAATACATGCAAGCCCTGGGGCAGGTTATTGACTTTTTAGTCCTGTCAGAACCAGCAGCCAAAAGAAGATTGTGCCTGAGAGAGCTTCAAATAAAAGCCATTGATTACTGTAAGCCCCCAAGCACTCTCACATTGCTTTGCACCAGACAACATTCACAGCAGGGACAGTGCTGTCTATGCCCAGTGCAGGTTATCTCTTTTCACTGAGTAGAAAAGATAAACAGCAAATCTAATGGAAGAAACAAAAGAACAAGAAGATGTAACGCTTCCGCTGCCAGAAACCTGCCTACCAAATCACTTTTGTGCAGTCACTAATCTGTGTTGATTGTGGGATATTATATAATAAATGAACTGCAGGGAGTCCAGCTGGGCTCAGCTGTGGAGTGGGAAATAGGGTGAGTATGTGATGTGATTTAGCTGATGCAAGAAAATAAACAGCAGGTGAGAAATATCTGAATAGAAATGGAATAAATACTGGATGTATAGGATGCACCAGATGACTAATTCATTGTCTCCTTTCTGCACATTCATCTGCCATTTTGGCATACAGAAAGGCACAAATACTAAAAGCGAGCACAAAATCATTGTCATGTCATGTATATATGTGCTGTTTTTATATAGAAATGTTATAATCTATCTGTATAGAAACCAAAGATGCATGCCTAGCCAATATTTAGGATTAATTTTTTGCCACAGAGGCAAATTGTAAGGACTTACCCTGGTGGTCTAGTGGGCGGCTGGTCCACCACCGCTCCTTCGGCATGGACGCCCGCCACTTTGCTCCTTCTCCTCCTGTGCCAGGTCCACCTATGGCGCACCGGTGTGCTACGGATTTATGCGCTGGTGTGATGATGTCACAGCGCAGTGGCGCGAAATTCAATCTGTATAAAAGGGGATTGCGGGTTTCTGCACATTGCCTGTTGTTAGGTTCTATTAGTAAAGTTCCTGGGTGTTTAATCTTTGTGATTCCTGATTGATCTTCTGTTACTGATCCTTGCTTGCCTTTGTGACTACTCTGACCTCTCCAATCCGACTTTTGTCTATCCACTGACTATTCTAAGCTCTCCAACCCTGTTTCCGGCCTGTCTGACTAATCTCTGCTTGTGCTGGCCCGGCCTGCCTGTTCCAAGTGGCGTTCCTCCATCCTGGTGAGACAATCATGCCCCTTTGCTTGTCCAGAACCATTAGCTTTCGTCCTCTCTCTCAAATAAGACCTGGTGACATCCAATTAGCCGAGGGCTCCTCCCGAGATGAAAGGCGGCGGTTATAGGCAGAAGTGAGAGCCAAGACCAGAGAGCTTAGCTTAGGTTCTGGATTTAGGGTGCCATTTGTGACACAAATTAATTAAGTGTGACTTGTTGCTAGAAAAGAGAAGAACATGTTCTGAAGTATTCATCATTATGATACCTGTACAGTATGTGTAATACTAGTGTAAACAACATAAACACACAAAATTCATCATAATTACTGACATCTGTTTATATTCCCCAACATTCTCTAAGTAAGTTTCTTTTTAAATGCAGCCAACAATTTGACTAATTAATTTTCAAAGCATATCTGTGTGTTCAGTGCATAGTTTGGTAAGCATGTGCACTAAATCAACATGACTAGAAAGAAACCGCTTCTACCTCTAATTAGGCCTAAAAAGGGACAATGTCCCATTGTGTGAGAGGGTGACAAAATGGTTGAAATTATATTTGTGTGCAATGTATATTTTTCAGCAATAGAGGGTAGCAGAGTGTTTTGTGACACATATTATAGGGTAGAATTACTTATAAGTCACTGTCAGAAGAAGCTGAAGACCTTCCTGGCAAGAATCTAGGAAATAGGAAATACCAAAGGATATTAAATTATAACAGAAAGGGGTGTAGTCCACTTTGGTCTAAGGAAGCAAGCTAGGAAGAAGAATCACACCAGGTGATGAAGCTACGAGGTTTAGCCAGGACAGAGATAGCTTGTGTCAAAGCTCATTCTAGGAATAAAAGTCAGAGTGAACAGCTGTCGCCCCAACCTGGATTCTGAAGGGGTTAGTACCCTAGTGGGTACCCCACAGGTCTATTTAAAGCCTAATGCCAAAGAAAGTATTTGGAGGGACCCAGTAGAAAGCAACAGGTTAAGCCCTGTAAAAAAAAGGGTGTCTTCTCCCCAAGGAAAGGTACTGAAGGCTAGGGATGTAGCGAACCGCCGACAATGTGTTCGCGAACGCTGTTCGCGCACACCGGCAAAAATTGCGAACAGTTCGCGAACTTCGAACATCCGAAAATCGTTCGATTCGAACGATCGAAGGATTTTAATCGTTCGATCGAACGATTTCCGTTCGAATCGAACAATCGAAGTCATTGGATCGAATGATTTCATTCAATCCAATGGCTTCGATCGTTCGATTCGAACGAAAATCGTTCGATTTTAGCGATCGAATGGTCGAATGATTTTGACGCGAACGCCTATTGGCGAACGTCGCGCGACGTTCGCGAACTTGCGGCGGACGCGAACAGTCGAAGTTCGCGCGAACTAGTTCGCCGGCGAACAGTTCGCTACATCCCTACTGAAGGCTAATGGTGGAAGTGGGTGAATGAACAGAAAGAAGGGTGAAGTGAGCAAGTATTTGGGAGATATTTAAGTGTACATTTTAAACTGTTTGGTTGAGAATTAACCAATTATAAACTTTAGATATTAATGCTTCCCTGTTTAAAGAATGTGACCTGCCTAAATATGGATGCTTGTACCACAGCTGAATAAAAGTTTGTGTGTGTGATGCAACTCACGGCAGCTTTGCAGTTTATGATGACAATTGGCCAAACAGGCAACTTTTATTAATGTGGGCACAGTTCATCTAAATGCCTACAAGTGTGCCAGAACCAGTTACACTCTAGTAACATAACTAGTGTTTACACAAAATATCAAAAATGGGACTTAACCCCATAGGCCCAAATTATACAAAATTATCACATAACCATGTTGTAATTTGTAAAGATAAAATGCAATTTTTATTATTAGCTACCATGCCACATGCTTATTAAAACCACTTAAAACATAAAAAATTAGCGCTGCGCTGGGTGTAGGGATCCCTTAACCCTAAATAACCAATTTCTGAGGAGCTCCTATGTATATAGCTATGATGGATGTTCAATTATGTGATGTGGCTAAACAGCCAAAGTTCCACTTCATATATGAATGTAGGTACTTCAAATCCAATTGGTCACAGGGAAAGGAAATGCGCCTTTGTAATCCATACCGTCCAAATCAGTTACAGTGTATCACCATAATGTACTGCAACTTACTCGTTGCTATTGAATAGTTCCCATGCATCGGGTGTGGTAAGGGGTCAATACTCCGTATTTTGGGAGCGGAGCAAATTGGGGAGAGGTTTCTGGATGGCTCTACTTGTGGCCAAATTGGCCGTGTAATGCTATGTAGTCCTGATAGTAATGGCCGCCCGCCGATCCCAGCGGTCGCAATGCGGCCACGGCCCAAGGTGATGCAATTGGTGACAATCACCTTTCGTGTTAGCCCAAAAGTCCTGCCAATCCCAGCCTCTTATTTCCCAAAATAAATTTATACAGACCGTTGTGATCGCGTCTGCACCAAGCTTAGCTCAATGCTCCCTTGTAGGTGTACTTTACTGAAGAACCCTGCGGCGCCTTCCAAGTCCCTGATAGGGAGAGGGATCCCGTCTCACTTGGCTAGCAACGCAGTACCCCGACAGCTGTTTCGCCACCGAACTAGTGTTTGTTGGTTCCTGTGTTAAAAATTAAGATTCGAATTAGAATTAGGTCAAAGGCAACTGGACATGTAGAGTGGCTTCTGCAGTTCAACTGAAGTGGTAGGGAATTTAAAGCTTTGAGGGTAGTAAAATCACAGACATCCAATCACAATGGTTACATTGAATTTCAGTAAGGTGTTGGCAGAAACTCACAGATGTGTGAAAGTGTGATCCAGTCACAATGGCGGCATGATTTTCATTGAGGCATGTGTTAAAGGGGAACTAAAGTATAAAATAGAATAATGCTAGAAATGCTGTATTTTGTATACTAAACATAAACATGAACTTATTGCACCAGAAGCCCAATTACACAAATGATTTATGCTTTCAAAGTTGGCGCAAGGGGTCATCATCTTATAACTGTGTTAAACATCTTTGCAAGATCAAGACTACACACATGCTCAGTGTGGTCTGTGCTTCAGTTGGAAGGTTACATTTAGGGATGATCACAAATTATCAAAACAGCACAAGTCAAATAATATCTGCCATAGAAGATTATACAGCAAAACTGATTAATAATCAGAATATGCAGACTGCACTGGGTCTGCAGATACAAATCTCTTCACGGTTGCTGGCTGATCTACAGGGAAACAAACAAAGCTACTCTGGTTCTGGCAAGCGTGCTGGCTGAAAGTATGTTTCCCTGCAGAGCAGTTAAGAACCTGCTGAAGTTGCCTATCCCCAGCAGTCAGAGCAAGTAAAACGAAGGGTGAATTTCACTGCATACAGTCAGGTTTATTATAAAAAAAATGGTACACATTATTGAATTAAAGTATATTGGAGATAGATTTCTTTTTCATTAAAGAAAGTAAAAATGGGATTTTGTTTTTTTGCCTTTACATCCCCTTTAATCTTTCAATGTATATGACATAAATATGTCGTACAGTATTCAACTAGTAGTGATGACCGAAAAATGTAGCCATGTACAGATTAGCTGCAGACCTCCATTTCTTGCCAGTGGAAAAAATTCGACCACGTGGCTTTTCAATTTTCCGGATATAATTGTTGTTGGACCTCGCACACCCTACCTACTGTGTGGAACAAGGATGCCTGGTGCACAAAGGTGGAGGCTTGTCCACCTCCCAACAGTAGTCCAATAGAAAATTCCAATGACACACAAGCCTGCTGAAACACTTCAAGTGTTTATTACGGAGTGACTTGGAGTATCTCAGCAGACCTGTGTGCCATTGGGATTTTCTATTGGACTCTTTTCACTTTGCAACATAGTGTAGTAGTAGTAGATATCATTACTAGTCGACCAGAGGTAATGTCAAAAATCACAGATATATTTTCTATTGAAAAAGCAGTTGTAGCATGGTGCTAGGTCCTCTAACAATGTATGGCATGTGTGTAGAAATATACTAAGCGAAAAATGCAGGTGCTTTTGCCAGATTTTAATGATAGCAGAAAGAAGGTGCCACCAAAAAAAAACACCCATTTGTTTTGTGACAAAAGTTTTGCAAATGTTTCACCGTTTGTTAAATTTTTTCACAGTTTGTAAATTTTTAGGCAAAACAGGACATATTCGCTCATCAGTATCAACTGGTAGCAAGGTGATTTTTGGGTAAATTGAAAATGAATATTTTACCCACTTGTTATACCATACCATGAAATAAAATATGTTAGGTATTTTCTAAAGCTCTTGCAATCTTGTACAATTATCCACTGTATCCAGATGATTTAGGTATATTCTGATATATTCAACACTCCCAGTAAATCTACAACTTTTTCTGCAGGTCCATAATATGTCCCAGTCCATAGAGGTGCTGAACCTCCGTACAGAGAGAGACTATCAGTATGTGCAGAAGATGGAAACCCAGATGAAGGTGGTTAGAGTCAAATTCAGGCAGATTGAAGAAGATCGCAAGACACTTCTAACTCGCCATTTCCAGGTAAAGCTTAGTATTTATTTTATATTTAATTAATACTGAAAAAAGACTAAGGCATGGAAAGTGTTTTATTTAGATATGCTGTCTAAAAGAGATATTCATAGATTTTACTGATAAAAAGTAAATGGAGTAGAATCATAGATTTGGATTTCACATATAAAGCACAGTACATTCAGCTCCTGGTGTCTGTAAATTCAACAGAATTCTTACATTTCACTAATAATCTGCACCCACTGAAACATGATCATTCTAAACCTGAGTAACAAAAGATCAAATATTGTTGCTGTTCAGAAATTTAATATATCTTTAATATGGGGGGCAACGATCAATGCAGGCATTATCTTGAATCTTTATTAATCCTCCAAAAAAACAGAATATCTGTAGATTTCTTGTGACCTATCTGTTCATTCCTGCAGGATCTGAAGGAAAAAATGGATGAACTGTTGCCACTGATTCCAGTACTAGAGCAATATAAAACAGATGCTCAGCTGATTACCCAGTTTAAAGAAGAGATACGGAATTTAACTGGGATTTTGACCACAATCCAACAGGAGATTGGAGCATTTGATTATGAAGAGCTGCACCAGAGAGTTCTAGGATTGGAGACAAGGCTCAGAGACTGCATGAAAAAACTTAGTAAGACTTTCATAATAATATTGAAGAAGCATAGCAATATATATTTAGTGATATTAGAAATAAACTGTGCTTAGAGCACTTCTTCTCTGGGTCTAGATGTGCTTAGGCAGGATTAAAATCCGGAGGTGCAGTAGCAGGTCAACATTGTTCTTACAGGACCTCATTGTGGCCTGTGTCCTACATTTGCTATAGATCACTAACTTTTTTGCCTGAATGATGCATAAGTTAGGAGACCAGGCAAGAAGGGGGACGACATGGGAGGCCTACATGCCTCCCCTTTCTGTGTTCATTGGGTGGTAACTGATCTAAGAGCTCTTAAACATAACACATTGCACAGTTTTTGTTTCACCAAATTAAAGTTGGATATAATTAACTCAACAGTGAGGCCCTTCCTAGTATAGGAGAAAGCCCCTTTCCCATAAGCAGCGGGTTGGGAGAATGAGCACAGCTTTGAAATTAACCGATTTCGTGAGCTTTTAAATTACATTTAAAATGTCAGATTTAATTATATCTAACTTCTCAGATCCCAAATTGGTTTCTTGTACAGGTTTAGAGAAGGTAACAATTCCAGTGAGAGATGTTAATTTAAGTCATTGTTAACCCTTAGGCAAAATTTTTGGATACATAAATTAAGCACTGAAGGGATGAATAAGATATAGACATAGAGGAAAAATCATTCTTAAGTGTTCAGAAAAATGTTCATTCTATAGTAGAAGCAAATGCGTTATAGCTTAGATTCAGCCAGTGGCAATTGTTAATGTCCTTAAAGGGCATGTAAAGGCAAAAATATAAAATCCCATTTTTACTTTCTTTAATGAAAAATAAATCTATCTCCAATATACTTTAATTAAAAAATGTCTACTGTTTTTATAATAAACCTGACTGTATGCAGTGATATTGCCCCTTCTTTTACTGCTGTGGATAGGAATTGTCAGACAGTCCCCAACTGCTGTGCAGGTAAACGATCATACTTTTAAATGGCACCCCACCTTACTTCCCAGAACTTTTGCAGCATTGTTGGATTCCTGTAGAGATTTGTATCCAGAGACTCAGTGCAGTTTTTATATTCTGATTAATCATCAGTCTTGCTGTATTGACTTCTATGGCAGATATTATTTGACTTGTGCTGTTTTGATAATTTATGACAATCCCTAAGCTTAACCTCCCAACTGAAGCCCAGACCACACTGAGCATGTGCAAGTCTTGATATTGCAGAAATGTCTAACAAAGTTACAAGATGACAGCCCCCTGCGCCAACTTTGAAAGCATAAATCATTTGTCTTATTAGGCTGCTGGTGCAGTAAGTTCATGTTTATATTTAGTATACAAAATACAGCATTTCTAACATTATTCTATTTTAGACTTTAGTTGCCCTTTAAGCTGGTATTGTATGTGGATTAGTGTGGGTTCTATTGGCACTCTGATGCTTCTTTATATATATATTTTTTGTCCCTTCTTTTTGTAAATTACTTTCTACTCTTTTATTTATTCAGTCTCTCTTCAAATAGTCCCTTTGAAGGTGATCAATAGTGATGGGCTAATTTATTCGGCAGGCATAGATTTGCGGCAAATTTTCACATTTCGTCACCTGCAAATTCTTTTGCGAAACTGCTTCAAAAATTCGCCCCTGAAAAGTTGCTGTGCATCAAAATTATTTTGGTGCCCATTGACTTTAATGCATTTGGATAAAAGAGTCGCAGAGTTTCACAAATATTTCGGCCAAGCTAAACGGGACATATTCGCCTATAACTAGTGATCGATAGATACTTAGGGGCAGATTTATCAAGGGTCGAATTGAAAAATCGAATTTTTAAATTAGAATTTTGAGGTAATTTTAGTGTACTTCGACTAGGAAACAGACCAAATTCAAAATTCGAATATCGAAATTAATCATGTACTGTCTCTTTAAAAATGCAGTTATTCACCATCTAAAACATGCCAAATTGCTGTTTTAGCCTATAGGGGACCTCCTAGAATCAATTTGGAGTACTTTGGTGGAAAAATCAATGTGTTTTTTTGGGGAAAATTTCGAATTCGATTTGAATGATCGAATACAGCCTATTCACCCGAAGTTAAAAAATGTGATTTTTTTTAAATACATTTCAGTTGGTCTTTTTTACTTTCGAGTTGATGGGAGTTGTGTGTGTGTGGCCCAATGAACCTGCTCGTTTGATATCTGGCCAAATATGGAGCAGGTTTGATTTTCCTACTGGGGGAGAACCATTTGTTGTCCTTTCCTGATGGTCTCCATTGGTACCCATTATAATCCAATCCAATCATTAGACGCCAGGGTTGAATGATTGGATCAATCCAATACCTCCTGGCTGAAGGCGGACATTATGGGGGAGGATATGATCTTTAGTTAAATGTCCAGCTTAAGGCAAATTTAAATCCTCAAAACAAATGAATGTTAAATTGTTCAGAGCGGTATTCTAAGCCCTTCTGCCATCTTCATTAATTATCTCTTTTAGTGTTTATGATATTAGCAGCTTTTAAATTAATAGTGAGGGGACCTGTTGTTTCAGATGTTATTATATTATAAGCTTAAAAACTTCTAATGTATTGAAAACTAGAAAAAATAATTTAAAATGGAAAAGTGTGGAGCAATTTACATTTATTTATTTTGAAGGTTTACATTATGCACATTATTCCCCCACTGTGGAACTGTGTAGAGGAAACTAGGAACCCCCAGGTTATAACTGCTTAGTCATTAGGGTAAAAACCATGATTTCCTCCTTCAGATAAACCTGCTCACTTCAAAAGCTTTTCTAGTGGATGAATAACCAACTTTGAGGAACCAAATCATTTATCTGTACATATATGGGATACATTATCTGGAAACCCATTATCCAGATTAGGGTCAGACTGGGCCTACAGGATACCGGGAAAAAATCATGTGGGCCCCAGCCCTCACAGACCTCTGCCGGCCCAGACCCCCGATCTGCTGCCCCCCCAAAAAATACGAACTGTGGCAGCATGCACCTGACTTTGCGCATGTGCATACGCTCCAGCATTTGCCCGGAGTTGTTTGGAACCCGATGGGGCCCCCGATGTCCAGTCCAACCCTGATCTAGATGCTCTGACTTACAGGAAGGCCATCTCCCATAGACTCCAGTTTAATCAAATCATTTTTAAAATCATTTTTAAAAATGAGTTACATTTTCTTCATTCTACATTCTATAATTCTTTTCTAGAGACAAAAAAATCCTATTTGGTTAGAGTCACGTGTCAATTATTTTTTAGTAGATTCAATGTATGGTGGTCCAAACTATAGAAACTTCCTTTATCTAGAAAACCCCATGTCCTGAGCATTCTCGATAAGGGCTCTTATACAGGGGCAGTTTTTCCTGCACAGGAGTAGACGCACTCAATTATTGTGAAGGGGGCTGTACTCACACAGACACATATATGCGGCGAACGCAGGTAAAAAGCAACATGCTGCGTCCCACCTGCGTTTGGCGCTTAAATGCGTCTGAGTGAGTGCAGCCCCTTCACAATAATTAAGTGTGTCTACTCCTGTGCTCCCGTGCGGCTGAACGGAAGAAAGTGCAATGCAGGGGAGCACAGGAAAAACCGCCTGTGTGTAAGAGCCCTAACAGGTCCCATTCATGTAGTCTTAAAACTGAGCAATACTCTTCTGGTGCTAGTTGGGGCAAAGGAAAAATCTATCCTTTTTCAGAGACAGTATTTGGCAGCAAATTATTTGTGAGTAGCAAGAAGGTAAGACACAGTCATTAATAAATCTAAGAGATTAATTGAACTAAGGAATAGCAGACACAATTAGTATATACTTTGGCTGACACTACTCTCTCAGGTCACATAAATACTATTTAAGGTGACAGCAGTTTTAAAACCAACAACAGTCGTTAAAACCAATGTTTTTCCTCTATGCACGCTGATATTTTCATCTGTTGTGAACAGTAGGGAGGGACAACCACAGCCGCTGTAATTTTTATCTCTAGATTGAACAAGTCAAATTAAATTAGGTCCTTCTACCTTGCCTAATGAAGAGCTGCTATTTGCTCATTAAATTCTTGTGTTGATTTGTTTAACTTGCATGTGTGTTCAGGGAGGAATGTGTGAGGCCTCTAGAATAAATCAAAAGCACAGCTGAGGACATTAACATCATTTCATACTAATTATATTCTGGCACCAAAATAAAATGATTTAATGCCGACAAGATATCTTAAAGCCACAGATAATATTAATAGGACTTACAATTATAATAAATGACAAAGATAAAGGAAAGCAATCAACAATGGTGTGACGTTTTATTGTGAGAGAGAATATGACAAAGGGGATCATTTACCATCTGTCCTAGTTCTAAAAAAAAAGGATCTAGGGTATTTTTCCTCATTAAATGTAAATATATATTATGCATGGAAAGTCATTTTATATACAGTATGATTAAAGGCAATTTGTTTTATTATTGTCTGCTAAATACACCCCACCTGCACCTATTGCTGTAACATGAACTGTGTTGGATGGATGGCTTTCTGAGGAGTTGTCCAATCGCTCAACTTGTTCATAAAGATGAAGTGAGATACAGGCAAAGATTCATCTGTCTGGAAAATGCACCTCTGTGATATGTTCTAATGCCAAAACACTTTTTTCATAAGTATTCATTTCAGGAAATCAGAGACAGACGAAGTAGGCTGGACTACAACAATATCTGGACACATATTTGGTTTCCTATTTGACAATTTACTGTTATCCTTGGATGACACTATTTGCAAGCGGTTTCTGAAATGCTGACAATAGTCATCCACACAATAATGTGAGATATACACAACATATAAAATAATAACTATGGTTATGGTCATCACAATGTGAAATGTGCTTAATTTCTGTGTTATTCTAAATCAATGCATGGCTCATTAAAGTGGACCCAGACACACAAAGCTGTATAATAAAAGTCCTTTTCAAATTAAACATGAAATCCAATTATTTTTATTAAAGCATTCATAGCTGTTTAAAAATTTCAGCTGTCAATCAAATATTGCTGCCCCTCCTCTATGCCTTAGACATAGAGGCGGGGCAGACAATTACTTTCACTTTCCATTCAGCACTTCCTAGATGTCCTGCTCTCCACACATTCCCTCATTCTCTTCTTATTGGGTCCCCCATTCTGGTGCACATACAAGATTCTGAGATGATGCAAGGCTTGCCTTAATAACAATGTCCCCTTGACGGATCCCCTTTAAATCTGTTATGTACCAGATTTAAGAATAAGTCAGTTGTAGGGTTTCCGCTTGTAGAGGAATATACTGATTTGTATTATCTATGTATTTCTATTCATTAAGGGGAGAATGATATACAGTACTTGTACTTAAAGGAGAACTAACCCCCTATAGCTAAAAGCCCCTATTTACCTTCTCAACTGGCCCCCTGCTTTCTCCCCGCATTGTGTTCAACAAGAATAAGTGTCCCATCCAGCAACACTGTCCTAAGTTTGCAGAGTAGTGCAGCTGAGCGCTGAATTGCAATTTTTCAGCAAAAAAAAAAAACTTGAATTGAAGTATCATGGACTCCACCTGATCCAGTTGAAGTATGATTTGGTATTATATAGTAAATGGTAAACTTGATGTTTAGGGGATGTAATCAGTACTGTTTTTTTTTTTTTAAAGCAATGCAGCCAATATCTTGTTCTTCTGACCAGCCAAACCGGAACTCCGTGACCACATGTCTGAACATTATGGTCCTTGCTTACTATTTTATACTAATCATTTAGAAACTGAAATAGTCAGAATTCCTGATTAAATAATATACATTTCACATTTATTTCATGTTAATTATTCTCTAACGACTGATCAACATTGATGGCACCTGATATAGCCTAAATAACTTAACATATTAAGGTAATTTATGGTGTAGTACCAGAAAAGTATTTCTGATGTTTCTGCCCTCTGCATGCAGTTTCCTGTTCTTCATCATCTCTAAGTAGTTTTATGTTGATACTACTTTCAGCTTGTGGTAAATTAATGAAGATTACTGGACCAGTAACTGTGAAGGCCTCTGGACCAAGATTTGGCGCCTGGATGACTGATCCACTTGCATCTGAGAAAAACAATCGAGTATGTACTGGAAAACAAAAAGACCATTTTGTTTTACTTGTCTTGAGTAATTCCAGTTTTTAGGTGGTGTGTATAGCCCTCCCCCCCTTCTTTTTGTATATACTATACTCTTTAATTAATAGTGTTGTTAGTTAATGCATTGCTTAGGTTTTCACATATGTTTAAATAAACCAAATGAATAGGGCTTATAGATACAGTAAGTAGAAGTTTATTATTTGAGAGATTGATAATTAGATGTAATACTTTCTCCTCTTCTTCAGTTGCCCTGAAGCAGCACTGTACAACATTTTTCATGCTATGGGTCTATTGTCTGCTTTTTAATGATTAACAAAGATATCATACAAGATGTGGAGATGATACATATCCTAGAGGGACACATCTGGCTCAAAAGCCTCCAATTGGAGAGTTCTGCTCTTAAAAATGATATTATATATTGAATATGTCTTATATTATATGTACATTTTAATTAATGTAAAAGTGAATAATGAAGGACGGATGTTGACATTCATTTCGGCAGAATTATTTAAACTACTTTTTATATTTACTGAATGCCATTTGCCCTGTATTTTTAGGTCTGGTACATGGATGGATTCACATCCAGGACTGTGCGGGAATATAGGTCAGTGGCAGATTTTGTCACAGGGTCAGAGTCTAGGACTTACAACCTTCCGTATAAGTGGGCTGGAACTAGCCATTTGGTATACAATGGATCCCTTTTCTTCAATAAATTCCAAAGCAATATTGTTATCAAGTACAGCTTTGCAACAGGAAGAATACTCAATCAGCGTAGCTTGGATAATGCTGGCTTCAACAATGTTTATCCTTACACATGGGGTGGCCACTCTGACATAGATTTGATGGCTGATGAGTTTGGCGTTTGGGTAGTATATGCCACTAATCAGAACGCTGGAAACATTGTCATCAGTCAGCTGCAACAGGATACACTGGAGGTTGTAAAGAGCTGGAGTACAGGATATCCCAAGAGAAGTGCTGGAGAGTCCTTTATGATCTGCGGTACCTTGTATGTCACCAACTCCCACCTTACTGGAGCCAAGGTCTTTTACTCCTATTCCACCAAGACCTCCACATATGAATACACAGACATTCCCTTCCACAACCAATATTTTCACATATCTATGCTGGATTACAACTCACGGGATCGTGCCCTTTATGCCTGGAACAATGGACACCAGGTACTCTTCAATGTCACTCTGTTTCACATCATCAAGACAGATAATGACGCATGATGTGGAACACAAGCCCTTCTCCAACTGGAACTCTTGCTTGCCTCTGAACAGTTTGTTCATTCTCTGTTCATTTTCCTTCTGTCTTAGTATACTACATTCATTTCATTTATCCTTTAGATGTTCACAGTATCAATTCCCCTGAGGATTTCATAGTTGTGTACTGTACCCTACAAGGTAACGGTTTAATAGAGCAGGACATATTTTCCACTTCCAGCCATCAGTCAGCACTGTCTGTTCTATAGACATGTAGTATCAAACCAAGCAAAGCCAGGGATAGAGAAGAAGGGCCCTAGGGCAAAGCAGAAGGCCAAAAACCCCAGCTTCTGAAATTAACTACATAAATCAGAGGTGTTCAACCTTGTTGGACTACAACTACCTTTTGAGATAGCTGTAGGATTGACACCTAAGATAATAATATATTAAACATATATTGTTGAGCACATGCTAAGGAAATTTATATATGGGAAACTATTTCTGCACTATTTCTTGGTTAATCCCACCTGTGGTTTGAAAGGATTTATATGGACAATAGCTGTTACAGTGGAGGCCCATGGGCTTCATGCAGCCCTCCAAGAATTCTTTATGATCCCCAGTCTGGTCGTGAGTTCCACTGATGTCTTTGGAGCACATGATCATTAAATTATATACTGTATCATAATGAAAAAGTAGCTCTCTAAATTGAGACATAGTCATATAAAGGTGACTAAATGGTACTGATGATGCTAATAACTGCTATGTGTACAATCAAATAAGTCAATATAATATGAACGGTTTCCTTCTATTAATCAAACATAATTAACGGTGCCATCGCCTTTATATTTATATATTCTTTCTTGTTCTTGCATTTTAACAGGCCTTGGTGCCATATTTAGTTTGATGAAGAAGAGATATTTATTTATGATTCAACTCAATTGTAATGAATTAAGAATTGGATTTGGGGCTAGGTTTATTAAATTAGATTGAATTTAGTTCTTAAGCTTTCGATACCTTGACCTGACCTGATATGAATACTCTATTTCCAAATAGATATAAAGTGCCTGTCTGTGCGATTCTCATACTAAATATTCTCAAGATGCTGGCACAGGTTAATTAGTAATACAGTTTCACTGAAGCAGAATTTGTGCCTGACATAGCCAGCCCCAGCATAACTGTTTGTACACAATATTATAGTATGAGCATATCATTCAAATCCACATCAAGCATTAATGTTTAATATCATGACTATATACAGTAATTCAACAGAGTTGGGGCCCAAATCCAGCATTTTATCCCATAAACCTCAAGGGGTGATGGGTCTGATGCAATTGTGACCATTGTGCCAAATTCCTTGTAGTTGTGCATGCACTTCAATGCAAATCAGACAGAGTGAATGCAACTATAAGAAAAGCAAGTGACTTAATGAATGGGATGCTCCTAGAATAGGAGGTGATTGGAATCACTTCTAGGAGCAGGGGCTACTTAACAGGTCGTAATAAAGCTGCGGTGCCTAGTTCAGCATAAAATGACCAGGACCAATGTTTTTATTGAAGAAAGGTAGCCCTGGCCTAGAGTAGGAGGTTATTGGAATCACTTATAGGAGCAGGGGCTACTTAACAGGTCATAACAAAGCGACGGTGGCAAGTTCATCATAAAATGAGTAGGACCAGTGTTTTTATTGAAGAAAGGGAGCACTGGCCTAGAGTAGGAGGTGATTGGAATCACTGGGGCACCCCCTTCCCAGTAATTGTAGCTTTCATTTTCCTGTTAAAACACATGTAATTGAACACCATGCAGTGCAATCACAAAAAATACATTTTACCTGGTGTCAGTGTAGCAATGTATAGTGTATGCCAATGCCTTTTTTTACACAGCTGTATAAATAAATAATAAATAGTCTATTATTTGTCCAAGCAGCTCCTAATACAGAGCAGCAGTAAAAATGACTAGGATTTACCCTTTTGGCTCTGCACAGAAAGTATATGATGGGTGAGACTGTCATCGATAAAATGACAATTTCCCGCTGGAAAGGTGTGAATTCCACATAGCACATTTAATGAATCTTAGGGTTTTCTTTGATCTGCATCTGACAAGGAAGAACAACACCATAGTGATTGTATTGGTTTTCTACTTCAACAAATGTTTGCGTAGACCAGGAGAAGGGAGAGAACCTGAGAGCAGATAACCAGTAGCCATAGAAAGAGCCATCATATTTATTCTTAATCATTTTCTGAATGCAATCTTTGTAGAGCAGGAGCGGTTACGTTTTTGAGCTTTTTCATTTCATCCAATCACAGGTATTGCCCAAAGCACAGAAGAGGTTAAGCAGGGCCCTAGCATTTTCTCTGAAATTTTATCACTGAATTATGTGGTGGCAAGTTTAATGATCTGTAATTATAAAACCCTGAGGCGGTCTCAGCTAATAAGTCATAACGATGGACAATTATCTGGTCTATTAATTCAGACAAATCTATTAATGCCGTCTGAGCGTGACAAAGTGACTGCGTAACGTGTCAGTCTCCCACCTGATAAAACAACACTAGGGTTATTAGAAGAAACATGAAATGAATGTAATTGCTAAAAAGTGTCTTCCTGTTCAACTTCTTGCATTTGATCTGAAAATGCGGCGGAGATCGGTAGACGTTCAGTAGATGAGGGCTCAGTGCAAAACAGATTTTTATATAAGGTAGAACTTGCTACAAATCCTAGCAACCAACAAAACTGGCTGTTGGGGGGGAGAACAATAACTGAAAGGGTACAGGTTAGGTTATGTAGCTTTCCTAGTGTTCATTGATCTGACTTTTGCCCTACTATATCTCCCATGCCTACAGCTGCTGCTCTGTGGGGGCCCTACCATATCCGCAGGCCAAGAGCAGTCACCTCTTTTTACTGCCCCCTAAAGACATCTCTGCTAGAGATGGATATAATGAATGTGTCTCATTACCCCAATTGCCATCCATATAATGTGTGTTTGTTTTGCAGTCTCAATTTATTCATATTTAATTTTAATGTACAGTATCCTTAACTCGTCTTTGTTTATTGCCTATGTATGTTTTGATTTCATTCAGTATACAGTATCTCTGTAACCATATCTCCTCCTTTCCATGGTCATATCTTATCATCTGCATTCTCCATGCGATCTAATATTACCATCAAGATCACTTGGAGAAGAGACATCTAAGCCCATTAAGGATGGGCCAGTGACTAAACTGGATTTATTTGCCTTATCCTCTACTCACATAAGTGGGCCAGAAATATACAGTATGATCTGCTATCATCAGATGATTAACTTTCCCAGTAAAAATATTTTTTTTCTGCTGCCAGAGGGGACACCAGCGTTTGTCTTAGTGGATTCAGAGATAGGTAAAGGTTTAACTGTCTCACTGCTGGAAGCTTTGAAACAATTTTATATTTTGACTGGGCTACATAACATACAGTAAATGGACACAAAGTGCCATGTATATTCTACAAAGTGGAAACTCATCTTGGTTCTATTTTATATCATATTATATACCTAATGGTATGATTCAGCAAGAGTGGGCATAGTTATGTTGTAGAGCAACCTCTGTCAGTTGTTGTGTGTATACAAGTAGTATATATGCATACATTTGCAATGTGATTCATTAGGTGTGTATATCACGGATCAGTAATATCTGGGGACTCAGCAGTAGATGGAATGCAGTTGCCTGTTGTCTTGTGATGTAATATTTTGACTCTAATTAGCAGTGTGTTTAATGCAGCTGCATAGGGGCAGGCCATATACATGAAATGTGTAAGAACAGAAAAGATTTCAGAATTACAAAAAGTACAATTGGCCCATTATATCGTACAACATTGCTTTCCCAAAAGAAGGCGATGGGGGAATATTTGTCTTGTCATAACATAAATCCTTATTCTATGTACAGATTTATTCCATGCTATATGCCACTTTCCTTTAGAAAATATACCTGATGCAATTGGCAAAAATTGGGGCAATCTTTTTTAATCAAACAACAAATACTGTACACCAATTAGACCGCTCCCAGCTTCCCCCTCCTGCGCTGCTCCATCTGTATTCCTTGCTGGGTTCTCAGTCTGCAGCTTCCCCACCGCTTGTCACACACCAAACCAAAAGGAATGATGGCACTCCATTCAAGGAAAAGGCTGGTTTATTACAGACCCCACAGGGAGTCCCTGTGGGGTCTGTATTAAACCAGCCTTTTCCTTGAATGGAGTGCCGTCATTCCTTTTGGTTTGGTGTGTGACAAGCGGTGGGGAAGCTGCAGACTGGTTTGGTGAATCTTTTTTAACCCACAATTTTTAGGCATAATGCAGTGTTACCTCAGACTTGAATTGCACTTACAAAGTAGCAGTAGCAAATGGAAAACAAACAATGTGTCATTCCCTGGTGCAGGAAATGTGTGCTGTGTTGGGAATGCGTTTCACTGTGACTCATTAGGTGCAGGTCAAGGGCATTTATGGACAAACACACAAATTTGACGTTATGGAATAAACATTTAATCGAGGCAGGTGTTTATTTCAAGGCTACCTTGTGTCCATGCACCTTGTGCACAGTTTAGCAAAGCAAGCAGGATTAACACAAAGAGAAAGCATGGATCAATTATAGAGGAGCATCTATTGACCCAATTACCTTAGTGAAAAGCTTCTGACTGGAAGCAGTTTGGTTTCCATAAATGCACTTTGCATTGTCCCTTGAATTAGTAAAAAAAAAGAGTTTTAAAAAATAGAGAAGCAAAAATGTATTTTGAGTTCCAGACATTCTAATAAACTACAGATGGAGCAAAGTTGGATTGGCATCATACAGCACACCATGGCAAAACATATCACTCATTCATTTGATTCAAGAAAATCACATAAAAACACAAGCTCCATTTCTTTTAGAATTTAAGTTTTCAAAACCGGTATTCTCAAAGACCTCTAGGGGTTACTACTTTTTATTACACATTTTCTATTGAGAACTCTCCTATTCATATTCCAGTCTCTTATTTAAATGAATGCATAGTTGCTATATCTGTCATTTGAACCCTAGAACCCAGATGGCTGAAAGTTCAAGCTGGAAAGCTGTGGAATAAAAAGCTAAATAACTCAAAATCCACAAATAATAATAAAAATGAAAACCAATTGCAAACTGTCTCAGAATATCACGCTATACATCATTCACAAGTTAATTTAAAGGTGAACAACCCCTTCAATATCATATGAAATTAATATGAAGTTATACTTTTTTTTTGTTAAAGTATTTGTGGTTTATTGAAGGAAAAAAGTAAAATGGGATATTTACCATTATGACATTGCATGTTTAGCATCATGAAGGTTTAAATTGCTGCATTGGTTAAGTTGTATAAATTGTCTCATATACAGCAGACACATGCTTCATTTGACTCTCTGCTATTGGCTTCTTGAATATACACCAACGTCTCAGCCAAATGAACAGTAGACAATAGGATGAGGTGTTTACACTTAAAGAACTGCTCCTGATAAATGAAACATGTGACGCCTTAACCTCTGCTACACTAATGAGAAAAGCATCATTAGTATAACTCAATTATTATGATACACAAGAGAGCAGTTTCTACCAAAAAATACTCTGTCTTTTGTGTACCGTTCCTTCACATTTATGCCCAGACGTTGTGTTCCTTTTGCTTCATAAACTGATTTGTGGCATTAACCAAACATAATGCTTTGTTTTAGTTAATTCTCCTTTATGCTATTGTGGACAGAAGACATGGAATCATACACCAGAATTAGAATGCAACCTGTTGAACCAAGAGAGACAAGCAGAATCCATTTATATTTGACAAAGTCGAAAAAACACTCATTATACTCGTTATGGAGGAATTGCAGGCTTTCAGCAAAATAATCGCTACAACATGAGAGAAATGGCCTATTTTTAGAAGCGAGATCACAAGGATTAGAAGTGGGTATTAATTCTGTTGTTTTAATCCACAGTCATAGTATCTGGGACAGCACCGTTTTTAATCTGCATTTTCATGACAATGACTGAAAGTCCTCTCTTTCAAGATGTTCTGTGTCAGATTGGCATTACTTGTAGCCAGAGAGAGGCTAATTGGGTTTTTCCATTTGAAACAGTTAAAGGTTGCTGAGACGTTAACAGTACCTCCAAGAAGAAAAGGTTCTGACCACTTGCTGCCCCTTATCCACCAGTTTGTATGGTATGCCATGGAGCTTTCAATTTACCATTGCTTCTTCAATCTGCTGTCCATCCATGAATCTGCTCCCTCCATGGGAACTTGAAAGAACCTGTAATATTGAAATATGTGTTACATTTTTGCCTTAACTCCTGGGCCTACTACAGCACATTTTTATCTATTGCAAGCATATGGGGGCGGGAGGGCACTGTGTACTTTTTTCTTGAAATGTGCATTGTGTTATTGTATCTCTTCACTTCTGTGAATGTCAGTGGCGCTATTTTTTATAAAAGTAATACATTATTCAGTCACCCGTGTGTAGATGAAAAATGTTATGCATTTGACACTTTATGGTCTTGTTTTGTGTTCGTTTACACTAAACTTCAAATATGGTTATATCCGGCCACCTGTCAAGTACAAAAGCTCTATGACAAAGGCAGAGATTGTGGCAAAACAATTATTTTGGAATACAAGATAATCAACCCCACCACTGCTAACCACTAGAAGGCCTCAGAAATAAAATAATTAACCTTTTGCAATTAGAACCTAACCATCTCCTCTTCAACAACTTCATTATCAAAGGGCAAATTTACTAAAGGGCAAAGTGACTAACACAGGCGTAAATTCACTAGCGAAGGAGATAGACTAGAGCGCTACTTCGCACTCTAACGCCAGGCAAATTTTTGCTCTGGCGAATGGATGTAACTATGCAAATTCACTTAGATGCGGATTATACTGAACGCTACCTCTTGAGCCAGACTTGCCTTCGCCACAGATCAGGCGAAGTGCAATCGAGTAGATAGGAGTTCCTTAAAAAAAAGTTGAACATTTTTGTAAGTCCCAATAAACGATGGCATCTTTCTTTTTACAGGGTGATAGGCTGAAAAAGATTGTAAATATTTTTTGGGTTCCCTCCTTCCCCTCTACATTTCCTAACATATGGCACCTAAACTAAACAGTGGGCACATGTGTAGGGCAATATAACAACTATTTTATTTTATTAAGGTTCCCTGACCTTGTGTAGTGTAATGTAGTTACTGCAACATATAAGTCCATTGCACTTTAACTTCACAACATATACTAATTAGGCATCGCAAGCGTAACTTTGAACTGCTTATCATATTATCGCTAGCGCAACTTCACAAGCATTCGAAACCCTGGACGCAACTTCGGATTTTCATGAGTTAGCATTGTCCTGGCAAATCTACGCCTGATGAAGTGTTGCGATGTCAGCGAAGCCGTCGCTGGTGCAGTTTCGGAGGTAAGTAAATTTGCCCCCAAGGCTTTTGAGTTATGGGTTTGAGTTATAATCATCAGAAGATTGTGTGAGTGCTGAAAGGGCTTTATAAGTGCTCAATTCTCGACTCTATGTCAGGAGGAAAAGACACCGCAGGACAGAAAAATAAAAAATAGGCTCAAGTCTTACATGTAACATTGGGTTGCAGGAGTGACTGAAAGGCACTAAGGAGCTACTAACAATAAGAATACACTTTTATATTAAAAAAAATAACTTTTTCATTTATACTGAACTGAAACTTGCCTTTTGAGAATGCCACCTAAATTGGTTGGAATTTCTGGGTTTTTTTTGTTTTTTTTTAACGTTTAAAGAAAACAATGCCCATGTGTAATTATACATCATGCACCGCAGTCCCACTGACTTTGCTCTAAAGCTCAGTTCAATAAGATGTATAATACTTACTTTCAACTGGAAACAGCAACTGAGCTGGAATGATTGATTGTGTTTACAAAGGAATAATAATGCCTTCCAATAGAAACATAAGTGCAAATATTACAATGAAGGTTTCCAGAAGAAATACTAGTGTTTGGGAAGAGCTTTTACATGACCTGAACAAAGAGGTAATGGTAAAATCATTGTTTTCTGATTATTATTATTATATCACTCATTACAGTACATAACATTGACGTACAATGCAAAGAAATATTCTAATAACGGTGAATAAATTCCACATCGATTTTTGTCATTCTTATTGGAAAAAATATTTGTATTGGAAGCTTAATGGGGAACTAATGCAAAAATGAATGTTTAATATGAGTTTCATCATCCTGAAATAAGAAACTTTCTAAATATAATCAATTAAAAAATGATGTATTATTTCTGAAATAATCAAGTTTATCTTCACTATCACCCTCTCACTATTTGTTTCTTTTAAGGGGTTGTTCACCTTTTAGTATGATGTTGAAAGTACTATTCTGAGACATTTTGCAATTGGCTTTGAGTTTTTATTATTTGTGGTTTCTGAGTTATTTTGCTTTTTATTCAACAGCTCTCCAATTTGCAGTTTTTGTAATCTGGTTGCTAGGGTCCAAATTACCCTAGCAACCATGCGTTGATTTGAATAAGAGACTGGAAAATAAATGAGAGAAGGCCCCAATAGAAAATATGTAAAAAAAAAAAAAAAAACAAAGTAGCAATAACAATAAATTTGTGGCCTTACAAAGCATTTGTTTTTAGATGGGGTCAGTGAACCCCATTTGAGCGCTTGAAACAGTCAGCAGAAGAAAGCAAATAATTCAAAATCTTTAAAAAAAAGAAATAATGATGGTTAGTTGGAAAGCTATGAAGAATTGGCCATTCTATAACATACTTAAAGTTAAGTAAAGGTGAACCACCTATTTAATTCTGTCTTCTTGCAGGAGTTTGGTCAGATTTTGATTGACAGTTAGATCCCAGGGGGAGGCTCCTTTTTCTATATGGTGTATTAGAGCTAACTCAATAACTGACTCCAACAATTAATGTTCTGTATGTGGAGAGTGAGAATGTCTTGTCATTTTAAAAGAATGAGCTCTAATAAATCTTTTAGGCAAAGCAAGCTCCCCCAATCGTTGCATTGGACCCAAT
Organism: Xenopus petersii; assembly: GCA_038501925.1. Classification (NCBI taxonomy): domain Eukaryota; kingdom Metazoa; phylum Chordata; class Amphibia; order Anura; family Pipidae; genus Xenopus; species Xenopus petersii. The sequence goes on along the minus strand of CM076679.1, from coordinate 92,156,297 downwards.
TGTCATTCAAAATCAGACTCCCAAATCCTGAATAGAGAGAGAATGAATAGAGATCGATACTAAGAGGGAGAGAAGGAAGAGTAACTTGACTATCTCAGAAATGGTTCCGAATTTTTAATGGATTGTTTTTAGAATGTTTTTATTATTTCAGTATGATGAAGCTTACATTAAATTTTAACTTTCATTATAGCTCCCCTTCAATGGACAATTGTGAATCAAACATTTTACACTAATTCACCCATAACACGGTGTATCATATGCCCTAATCGTAACCATGATATGTTATGGCTCCTGTCTTTTTTTAATTGTAAGGAAATATAATAGGATAATAAATAAGAGGGGGCAGAGAGAATGGAACATTTGCCAAATATCAGCATATTCCCATAATCACCATAAGACTCTAATAGGTAAAATAAACTACTTATAAATAGGTTGTTTTCTTTGTTTCTCAGTGAAATATCCATTATTTGAATGTGCTGCTTCAAGAGGCCCCAACAATAATTTGGAGTTTGCCATTGATCTCTAAATGAACTGGTCATTAGAAATGAGGAATCTTTACATTGTCATTGGAAAGTCATGTAGTAGAAAAGGAAAGTATAGTCATTCGGTAACTATCAGAGCGATAAATACACTAGGAACACACTGATAACTGTGCTCAACAGATGAACTAGACCAGGATCCTCAACCTTTTGTACCTGTGAGCCACATTCAGATTTTTAAAAAATTTGAAAAGCATCAAGAGCAAGCAAAGAGGTAGAGGATCGGCTGCCTCCCAAACAGTCCAGCCGAAAGAATCCCAAGGCAAACAGGATAATTGCAAGCAAGCTGCCTTGCGTGTTTATTGCGAAGTGCAACGTTTCTCATGCTTGAGAAAGGGGCGTGACCCCAAAACGTTGCACTTCGCAATAAACACGCAAAGGCAGCTTGCTTGCAATTATCCTGTGTGCCTTGGGATTCTTTCGGCTGGACTGTTTGGGAGGCAGCCGATCCTCTACCTTCCTGCACCAGGTATCGTTACTCTAATTTACTAAGGGTGTGCGAGAGCCATAGTTGAACTACCACTGAGTTTAAAAAAACTCCCATCACCTCAAAATTCGACCCTTGAGAAATCGGCCCCTTAACGTCCAAAAAAGCAATTTGGCCGCAAACTTTGTGAGGAAGACGTTGAGGCCAAAAATGCCACAAACATGGTTGTTAATATTTACAAAGGTGTTTGTGAATGTTTTTTACACTAATGAAACATATTCTATTCCCCCATTAATGATCTGAATCATTTGTGAAGGATTTGTTATTTGATCAATCCCTAAAACAATGAATTCTGTCCATACCTACTAAAATTGAAGACCTTTGGGACATTTACATCAAGTATAAGGGGCAGATTTATCAAGGGTCGAATTTAGAGTTCATGGGAGTTATTTTAAACTCCTATGAACTCGAAATTCGACCAACTGCAATTTAGTAAAAAAAAAAATCGAATTTTTGTTACTCGGGCGAATAGGATCAATTGAATCAAACTCATGTCAGTAAGGCAAACTACTCAAAAGTGATCCCAGGACGTTTTCCATCGGTCAAAACAGAAATTCGGCAGGTTTAAAGTTGTGAATAGTCGAATTCGAGTTCTTATAGGGGGTTTAAAAAAAATGAATCGAATTTTAACAATTTTGTAGTGAATTTGACAGTTTTGGCCATAAAAAAACTCAAAATTTTGAATTCGAATTAGAAAATTAGAATTTTCAATTCGACCCTTGATAAATCTGCCCCTTAATGTATTAGTTGTACTAAATATCATAAACCAAGCCCTACAATACAGGGTTTTGCCCTCACTGTGCAAAATATGCCCACCAGTGTGGTATTCACAGGTAGGTGCAACCGTTCCCTATGCACCTCACACCATTGTATGAAAAGAAGAGGGACATTGCAACTCCTACGTCCCGTACTGTCACCATTCTAAACTTATTTTTACCTTGAAATATATGCAACAGTGGCTATGATTAACCACAAAGAAACAAGACCACCTACAACATAGGAAGAAAAGTATCAGCACCAGGTAAGGACTTTAATCTTGGTTTCCAACAGTCAATGTCTTTCCTTGAGTAATATAATAATTTTATTATAATAATTTTAATAATAAATAATATTTTTTCAAACACTGTTTGACGAATGCTTATATTTAACAGCACAAAGATATTATATGTTTAGTTCCTAACCATGGGCTCACAGTTCACAATTTTCAACGGTACTTGTTTCAAGGATACGCACATTAAACTAAAAACAGCTCAGTCAGTCATTTTGTCACTTTGATTGGCACCTATTCCAAGATAATCAGCACCAGCATGTCTTTAAAATTATATTTTTAAAGGTCTTTTTTTTTTTAAGTACAGAAATGTCCTCGCCTTTTCATTAACTGGGTTTCATCCAAATTCAGCTAGCTTTGCAGACCTGTAAATGTTTTATTGATATTACCAATTTACATGCATTTACATGCTGGGTTTCCATTTGGAGGGGTTGAACTTGATGGACTTTGTCTTTTTTCAACCCGATTTAACTATGTAACTATATATGGGTTTGAGTTTTTGTGGATAAAATGCTCTCACGTCTTCATTGTTTGCTGCTCTCCTCTTTGTTATTTATTTGTTCCTTCTTACATGGATTTCTCTGCAGTGAAAATGTCAAATATTTTTAGATTTAAGACAATTACTTGCTGGGGCTGTTTAAACATGGAAAGTAAAATTGCAGAGCAAATAAGTTCTGATAATGGAATCCAGAAAGTAATTATGTGGACTCTGGAGTTCTGTCAGGTTTGCCACTTGGTACTGTGAATGGAATAGTTTATTCTTTTGTTAAGTGTAGCCCATTAAACTGCTGAAAATACAGAGTACAGCTTGAAAGGCATAGTCCACCTTAAAATGAACCTTTAGTTTGACGTAGACCAGGGATCCCCAAACTTTTTAAACCCATGAGCAACATACAGAAGTAAAAGGAGTTGGGGAGCAACACTTGCATGAAAAATGTTCTTGGGGTGCCAAATAAGGGCTGTGATTGGTCATTTGGTAGCCCCATGTGGATTCACAACCTACATTGAGGCTCTGGCTTTTATACAACCAAAGCTTGCCTCCAAGCTTGGAATTCAAAAATAAGCACCTACTTTGAGGACACTGGGAGCAACAGCCAAGATCTAAGAGGTTGGAGAGCAATGTATTTCTCACGAGCTACTGATTGGGGATCACTGATGTAGACAATGGGATTCCTGCAGTTGGTCTTCATTTTAATTTTGTTTTGCAGCTATCAAATGCTATCTGATTGCTTGGCCTTGAATATGCTAGCAACCTAGCAGCAGTCAGGAAGTCAGAAGGAAGAATAGTAGAAGTCCCAAATAGTGATGGGCGAATTTGGGTCATTTTGCTTCGCAGAAAAATTCACGAATTTCCTGCGAAATTCGTGAAACGGCAAAAAAATTTTGACGCTGGCATCCGTCTGTTTTTTGGACGCCGGTGAATTTTGAGCAATTTTGAGACGGCGGCGAATTGCGTGAATTCACGCCTGGCAAATAAATTCGCCCATCACTAGTCCCAAATAGAATAGAATAGAAATATAGGTTCTAAAAGAGAGCAAAGAAAGCAAAGTCTCTTATTCAGTCTTTTTTGTTTTGTTTTTCATTGACCCTAACAAATAATGTTTTCAGGTGAATGCTAGAAACAGGTAGTATAAAAACAAAAAAATTAAGAACAAAGGAAAAGTTGCTTCAACTACATCGATTTAATGGTGAACTTTCCCTTTAAGTATTAAAGTGTAACAGTCAGAGAGTATATTCCAGTAAAGTCACAGATATGGATCCCGTGAATGAGAGCGTGTCTGTAAATACAAGCCAGATATTACTAAATTTAGGAGTAGGGGTATGCCTGTACTGTATATTGTAAGCTTGCGGGATACACAATAGAAACTTTGCTTCAATAAAAAAAAGTACACATTTGTTGTGCGGTAAATAAAGAGATATTTTGTCCATACCCTGTAGCTGCAATTGAGAGTATTCCTGCACTGGGAAATACATAACTACAAGAAATATCAAAGACTCTGAACAGAAGTGATCTTAATAATGGGAATTTCAATTACCTGCTTGCTGTAAATTCCTTTTCTTCCATGCAAACAATGAGGGCAGTAAAATCTAGCATGTGACTGGAGGCAGGGTATTGAGGAGGATTTAATGGGAAGCGGGGAGGCCCACAATTCTCAAAACCATAAAGAGAAGGAAGAAAGAATCAGTGTTTAATTATAGCATAAAATATTAAAAACCTTAGTATGGATTGCTCATGGAGTCAGAGCCAAACAAAGTAGATCTATGAGTTTATTAGCAATACTTGCTGGGATATTCAGCACTCTTAATAACACAATAGTCTTGGAATCTAGGGATGCACCGAATCCAGGATTCGGTTCGGGATTCGGCCAGGATTCTGCCTTTTTCAGCAGGATTCGGATTCGGCCGAATCCTTCTGCCCGGCCGAACCGAATCCGAATCCTAATTTGCATATGCAAATTAGGTGCAGGGAGGGGAATTCGGTAACTTTTTGTCAGAAAACAAGGACGTAAAAAATGTTTTCCCCTTCCCACCCAGGATTCGGCCTTTTTCAGCAGGATTCGGATTCGGCCGAATCCAAAAAAGTGGATTCGGTGCATCCCTATTGGAATCCAGGCAACATCAATCATTTTATTGTTATTATTATCACATATTATTATTAACATGTATTTATAGAGTGCCATCACATTTCACAGCGATGTAAAATAAATGAGTTTACAACGCTATATCACATGAATTACATATGTAGAACATATGGAGTTACATACATCACAACCAATATACAGTAAGTACAAAAGGTGAGGAAGGCCCTGTGCAAAAGAGCTTACAATCTAAAGTAAAGGGAATAAGACACAAGGTGTGGAAGTGGGCAAGATCAGAATTAAGAGGGTGAGAGATGTGGTACTGTATGTGGTGTTGCATTTAGTAATTAAGTAGAGTGAGGCTAGGCTTCTCTGAATAAGTGCGTTTTAAGAGATTTTTTGAAAGCAGACATGTTGGGAGAAAGTCAGATTTGCTATAATACTGAGGACTGAAAGTAAAAGTAAAACAGACCTGCTCTTATCCTGAGGGGAAACAGAAAAACCACTCACTTTCCAGATCTCAGCAACCCGACTGGCCCAGTAATTGAATACTCAGTAACCTGCTCAGTAAAGCTGATATAGCACTGAATTGGAAACTATTAAACAGGGAGGCACATTTATCAAGGGTAGAATTTCGAATTCATGTGAGTTTTTTCCCCGCTTCTCATCCCCCCTGTACCCTGCAGAGCAGAAAAAAAGAGAATTTTATGCCCTCAAGTAGCAGGCAGAGGAGAGAGCAAAGGAAGAACATTCAGTGCTGAGGGAGTTGACACAGTTGTTATGCTAAATTGCTGCATTTTGTTAGATTTTGCTGTGACCCCCTTGAAATCTCTCACACCATGCTGTGACAAACTGCCTGTGGCTGGTTATGTATACTGGCTTGTAAAATAAATAAGAACAGAGAACCATGTAATTTCTGTGTGCCAGGTTAGCTGTACTGTCAGTATTTCTCCAATGCCTATATCACCTACCCGAAGTGAAGTAGTGAAGCAATGCATTTATGTTTTGTGGAGATCCAAATTACAGAAAGATCCCTTGTCTCAAAAACTCCAGGGGGCAGATTCACTAACAGGCAAATTTTCGTCAGTGTCAGCTTCGCACCCACCGCACCACTTCGCCAGGCAAAAATAATCTACGAATACGCTAATTCACTGGAATAAAAAGTTTCACCCTGGGCGCCATATGCTGGCGGCTTTTTTATGTTTTTGTTAGGGATGCACCGAATCCAGGATTCGGTTCGGGATTCGGCCAGGATTCGGCCTTTTTCAACAGGATTCGGATTCGGCCGAATCCTTGTGCCTGGCCGAACCGAATCCGAATCCTAATTTGCATATTGCATATGCAAATTAGGGGTGGAGAGGGAAATCGCGTGACTTTTTGTCACAAAACAAGGAAGTAAAAAAAAAATTCCCCTTCCCACCCCTAATTTGCATATGCAAATTAGGGTTCGGATTCGGTTCGGTATTCGGCCGAATCCTTTGCTTAGGATTCGGGGGTTCGGCCGAATCCAAAATAGTGGATTCGGTGCATCCCTAGTTTTTGTTTTTTGTGCCTAGTGAAACTTCGCTAGTGATCTTGCACTTAGGTCAATTTGCATAGGGCGCAAAATGTAAAGTTGTATGGACGTCTTTATTATAAATTTTCGGCAAATGGTTTAAGTTACCGGTTTATATTACACATGTCCAGGGAACCTTAATAAAGACAAGAGAGTTAATATAATGCCTTACACATGAGCCCACTGTAAAATCAATGTTCCATATGTTATAAAATGTGTGGAGAAAACCGATTACCCAAAAAAGTAAGTTAGGACTTTTGCAGCCAATCCCGCTTTAAAAAAGGAAAAGTTGCCAGCGTTTTTTGAACTTTAATGCATTTTCAGCACACAGGATATGATGTAAGTGACAGAAGATTGAGGAAGCTCCAGCTGATTTATAGCATTTCGCCTTGTCTGAGGTGGCGAATATAATATACGCATTTCAGTGAATTTGGGGAGTAACATCCATTCACCAAAGCGAAAAGTCACCTGGCGATAGAGTGCGATTGACCAATAGCGACAGTGCCGTTCGCTAGTGAATTAGCGCCTGTGCCTGTTAGTGAATTGTCGATGTCACAATATTGGCGAAAAGTCACTAGCGTTAGCCACTTCAATCTTTAGTAGATCTGCCCCCAGGTCCCAAGTATTCTGGATAACAGGTCTCATATCTGTTTTCGTAAATAACTCTTCAAGTCTTCCCTTTTTTCTATAAACTGCATTTATTAATTTTAATGGAACAATGAACCAAAACCTTTTTTATGGTTATTATATTATAGGTGAAAACCCATAGCACAAAACTAATGATAAGTGAAGCAATTGTTCTTGAAATACTACAAATCATGGCAATTTGTGATGCCCAAATGAATCCATGAATATTTTTAAAACTGTTTGCAGTCAATTTTCATCTCTTCCCACCTTGAGCTGACCCAGATCCTACGATCAAACCGAGCTAAATTGAGTTATAGATCAAATCACATCCACTCATTTTTCCCTACTCTCATCCTAATGAAGCGCTGTACCATAAATGCAGAAGCCACAAAATTTCTTTAAAATGAAATCAATTCAAATGCTGAGTGAAGTGGAGAACCTGATAAGTGCTGAAAATACACATCCACACTAGTGCTGTACCCAGAGTATGAATTGGAAAAAATAAATCTGCTCAGAAAATTTGTTTTTCTAATAAAAAGTAACATATTACCCACAGCCAACTGTGGGGAACAGTATCTGAAAAAAGGTTTTAACACACGTTTTAAAAGACCAAGACCAGGTCAACGTCAGATTTTTTAGATGGCAGTTCAATAATAATAATTACATTTAGTGAGAATTGGTTTCTTATTTATATTCTGGCACAAAATCCACACAATGGGGAACTGTAAGTGCCACATTATGGCAATGGTAATTTATCTAAATCATAACCTTTCAGTAAAGATAAAAGGGGTAAATACATTAAGGGAATTCAATACTACCCAAGACAGATACAGAGCTAATATAACTGCCTGCCTGTTATTGCACAGAGTTCATCCATCAAGCATTGAGCTCTTTAATTTTCCTTTTCTGATCATCGATAACGTATAAAATAATAAAATCAGCCACTGAAATATCCCTGGAGTTGCAATGATTTAAGGCACAGTGTTTCATGTCTTGAAATAACTCTGAGATATGCTAAATGGTTAACTTTACAGAAGGAGTTAATCTAATCGGTGACACTTCGGAGCTCCTCTTTTATTATGCCACTTGCTGCAGTTCTTAGAACATAATGTACATCATTTGTCCTTTAAGATAGTGACACCGGCAGATTCAGGGTCCGTGCAAGAGAATTTATCGTCCATTTAATATTATAATGGTGATTGCTGTCATTTCCCAGGCGAGTGTGATCGCTTCTTCTAGGACATAGAAAATAACGAGCCCACCCTTTAAATCAGAATTCATTGTTCTGTGTGAAAGCAGAAGGAGTATCAGACATAGTAGTGAGGAAAATGTGCGCACTTCCATCTGCCTGCTCATGATTTTACAGATATTTGGCTATACATACAATAAGTGATGGGGGAATAACACTTACTAACATAGTCATAGACATGGTCATTCCCTTCCATTCTGTTTAATAAAGGATAAACATTCCTAACTGGGGGCTCCCCAAAAATAAACAAGGTAAAATTGAACGTTTATGCCTCTGTTGTGAACTCCTACACCCTTGTCTTGCTGAGCCAGTTTGATGGCCCTAAACCCCACCTACACCAGCTGTGTGAAATAAACAAATGACTTATTTACAAACAAGGAAACCATACACTACTCACCCATAGTTAAGATTTTTGCTTTTTAAATGTATTTCATTATAGCTTTATTTATTTAATTTCTTTATAGGTTGGGTGTAACTATAGATACACCAGACCCCCTGCCCCAAAACACATATGGGGCCCCCTGCCACCAACATCCATTGGGTCTACCATTACCATCAGGACAGCCATCAGAAATCGCAGGGCCCCATACGACAACATTTCCTGGGCCCCCTGGGCTGCGCCCACTGCAAGCCCCACCTACAGGTCCACCCTCCCCACCCCACAGGTCCGCCCCCCACCACACAGTAAAAAAAAAAAATATTGGTGGCTAGGGTTCCCACATGTTAATAAAAAATAAAAAGATATTGGTGGTCAGGGCCCCCCATAAAAAAACCTTTGTGGTCAGGGCCCCCCCATTAAAAAATATTGGTGGCTAGGACCCACATGAGAAAAAAAATTGGTGGCCAGGGCCCCTTAAACGTCCATGCCTTCCTGAAGTCAGCAGCTCTCAGAAAGATGGGGGGCTCGGCTAATCAAGTAAGTGTGGCGTGGCCAGGCCCCCCTTACCCTCGGGGCCCCCTACAACTCTCCCCCCTGTCCCCCCCTGATGGCTGCCCTGATTACCATTACCTACCCAAATATTGTGAGTATCTAACAACGCCTCTCAAGCCATGGGCTAGGAGTGTGATATAAACTTCTCTATTTAAAATATGAGGATTGGTTTCTCTGCACTCTATCTAGCTCATGGTTTAGAATGGAGCCTTAACGTTCAGTGCATAGATGCTGCTGTCTCATTTCATTATACCCACCATAATTACCATTGGAAAAGGCAGTAGAAGCACCACATTATCCGGTAGAAATGGCTTCTGGGTTGGCCTCATTACAGCAAATGTGAAGTTGCGGTGCCTGTTACAGGCCAACTGGGGAGATGATAATTGTATAAATCAGTTAAGTCAAACCCAAAAGCTATTGTTGATGTGCTACTCCTAGGGGCATATTTACTTAGCTCGAGTGAAGGAATAGAAGAAAAAAAACTTCAAAATTCGAATTTTTTTTTGGCTACTTTGACCATTGACTACGACTTCGACTTCAAATCGAACGATTCGAACTAAAAATCATTCGACCATTCGATAGTCGAAGTACTGTCTCTTTAAAAAAAACTTTGACCAAGTACTTCGCCACCTAAAACCCACCGAACATCAATGTTAGTCTATGGGGAAGGTCCCCATAGGCTTCCTATCAATTTTCTAATCGAAGGAAAATCGTTTGATCAATGGATTAAAATCCTTCGAAACGTTCGATTTGAAGGATTTAATAGTTCGATAGAACGATTTTTCGTTTCGATTGATTGATCGTAGGAAATGCGGTAAATCCTTCGACTTCGATATTCGAAGTCGAAGGATTTTACTTTGACGGTCGAATATCGAGGGTTAATTAACCCTCGAAATTTGACCCTTTGTAAATGTGCACCCTAGTATCTAAGTTACAGGCTGCAATTTGATGGCTATTTGCAATTGAGCAACATTTTGTGAAAGCCAGACATGCCTGATTGTGAAAAATATTGTATTTTATATAATGTGAAAATATCTACTATAACTACTACATAATATATGTCTTCTGTATGTTGCTCATAAATGGTTCCCTAATGCGGCAGACCAGGGCCAATGCCTATCCTGTCCTATCTTAAATCTACCATTTAGAAGCATTATATTGTTGAGTCAAACCTTTCATTATAATCAGCTCATTTTCATTTACTAGGTGATCACTGCAAAGTGCTAGGTCTATAAACTGGTTTGCACTGAAGGAGAACTCAGGACGAATATCCCACACAAATAAAACTGAGATGTACAGTATACATTCCAATATATATTTATTTAAAAAATTCAGTCATTTCAATTTTATGGTATGGGATCTTCAATTTTGATAGATTAACTAACCCACAGATCATAGATATTAAAATTACTTTGGGAGACTCATATCCTGGTTTTATGGTATGGGATCTACTGCATACTGGCACATTTACTATATCAAAACAATATAGCCGTCTCAGCTCCAGTTCCCACAATTCCTTGCATTTTCTTAATAGACATAAAAAAGGAGAAACAATGAAGTATGCAAGGTAATGTGGGAAATGTAGTCTTGGTTAAAGAAGAACTGATTCGTGCTTCATTAATTTCAATGGTTCATGTATTTAGGAGCAACAGTGCAAGGGAAAAGCAGGGAATACCACTCTCAATAGAATTATCAAATAACTTTAAAATAATAGTGCCTTTTAAATTAATGTATATTGAAAAGTTAGAGGTACATTTTCTACATTTTCATTGGCCTTGGCATCAAAGGTGCAGCAGCCGGCACAGAGATCTGAGGGATCAGGGCACTCGGAGCATTTCATTGTTTAAATAAGAGTGAATATGAGAGGATTCTCTTTTTAATGGAGGGTAGCTGTGGGTTATGCTGTAGATGGAGGGGAACCAGCTGGAGATAAAAGCCAATGCATCTTATATTTGAAACGATTGCTGAAGTATCGTGAGGAATTTTAAATAATTGGTGGCTGTTTCGATCTGGATTTATACAGTGATATCAGGTGTGATAGAAGAGCAGAGATACTGAATAATTCATTGCAATCTGTCAAACTCAATAAGGACAAATGTCATTTCCAGGTGGAAGACGATCATTTTTGCTAACAGAACAGCAAGTAACTCTTGGCAAGAATAAGTGATTTTATTGACTGCTACAACCACAGAAATGTATCAGCCTTAATGCAATCAAACCCACATAGAGGATATTAAATATAGGTGCCATCCAGCTGACATGTTATGAAGAAAACGACCTACAATACATGATTGCTGAAGTACATGCAATGTCGTTTTCTGTCACAATAAGGGTTGCAGCACATACATATACATATCCACAAAAGCATTCTTCTGACACAAAATAAATCTTGCTTTAACAAAGTCTGTGTTGTTGTATAAAACAGATAATCTATTATATAAAATCAGTCATGCTACACAGTAGATACGGTGCTTCAAACTGGATTCTGGATTATTTTTGTGGAACAAATCAGTTTTGTATCAGAGAAAAGCTTTGTTAAAACCAGGGCATTTATCATGTCTGGGACATAGAAACAATTTAATGCCACAAAATCATTCTTTAGTGTTGAGTAAGAACTTTGCTAATAAGGTGTTTTTTTTTACTGCAACAAAAGAGATAATTAACAATTTTGCTACATGAACATTATATTATAGGACATTCTGTTTATAAAGGATATCTATTTATATTAAATGGAAATAGTTTCTACACTGTTATACATAAACCAAATTGCTGAAATGTTTAGGTTTATACATATACAGGCAAATCTTTTTAAAATTATATGGTCCTGCTTTAGAAAATGCTCAACTTCAAATAAGCCAAACCAACAGGAGGGAGTTGGTGCAAGCTACAAGTGGGTAGTGGAGTGGGCGCATGAGGGTGCAGCAGCCTAGAGCCTATGATTATGTATCTGGAGATGCAAAATGTGTTAGGCGGTCCTTTATTATGTGAAATAAACATGTTTCATCTTCAATCTGACCCTTTTGGGAGTGCTTGCCTTTCCATGGCTACTCAGTGTTTCACTCACCCTCAGCTAGGGGCTTGGGGTGATTCATCTGGGCCATAGGAAAAAGCCAATGAGTTGCTTGTTTCTCCTGCAATTTGTTTTGGGGAAAGCTTAAAGTTTATTGACCCATGCGGTGACCTGGGGAATTTACACCTGGGTCTGGAGTTTTTACATGGTCAGCATCCCATTACTTTTGGGCAGAGATACTTTTTTTTTACTTGCTTTAGTGCACCAGCCTAGGGCCCAATATTAAATTCAGCCCTGCATGTAAAAGCCATGTGTTAAATTTTAACCTGACTCTTCAAGGAACCAGGCATCCAAATAATGTGCTAAAATAGAGAAGAATGTTCCACTTGTCTTGATGATAGAAAACAACTATTCTTCATCTGCAAAAATGCATACCAAGAAAAAAGATGGGGGGTATTTTCATTACTGAGAAACAAAAAGGTGATTTCTGCTCTATTACATTTGAATACCAAATCCAATTAATTTCAATGATAAGTTTAGTTTTGTGTTATAATTGTCACGTTCGGCACTCTAAATCCAGAACCAGTGCTAGGCTCCCTCGTTTTGGCTCTTGCTTCTTCCTTTAACAGCCGCCTTTCATCTCGGGAGGAGCCCTCAGCTAATTGGATGCTGCCAGATCTTACTAAGAGATGAGCAATGCAAAAGGTTCTGGACAAGCAAAGGGGTACGATTGTTTCACCACGGATACTGGAATGGAAGACAACACAGCATTGAAGCAGGCCAGATTGCCCAGCAGAAGCAGAGTACAAGAATAGTCAGACAGGCCGGGTCGATGCAGGCAGAAAACAAGGAATGGTCAGACAGGCTAGGTTCAGGATTGGAGAGCGTAGAATAGTCAGCAGGCAGACAAGGGTCAGATTAGAGAGTTCAGAATAATCAGTAAACAGGCAATGGTCAGGATACAGAGTTCAGAATAGTCAGGCAAACAGGCAAGGGTCAAAACCAATTTAACAGCAGGATTCCCAAAGAATATACACCTATGAACTAACTAAGTAGACCGTAAAACCCCGAAGCCATAGGAGAACCGGCGCTGAACAGAAGAGGACGCATTCGCCGAGCGTCCCCGTCGAAGGCCACTAGACCACCAGGGTAAGCACCTATCGTTACAATAATTATTCAAATTTTCTTTTACTGTTCCTTCCAATCACCAGTGACTCCCTATGAAAGATGCACAGGAGTAACTATTGGCATATTTGTTGTCTCCGGCTCTTGTGATAATTTCCAATTTAGCTCACTTCTTTGTTTCTGTTACAGGGATGTCTGGCTATCTTTCCTATTTGAACTGTCATTTTCATTAATACAGGTGTAAAATCTTTCTTTTGCTCTGAAATGTTAAGCATGCCTTGTATGTAATATGATTTGTTCTGAAATCAATTAGTTTGCTCTAAAAAATAATCAATATGTGGCATATCAATAAGCATAGGTCACAGTGCAAGCACAATTAAACTGTTTTATTTACCTTTGTCTAAGTCAAAGCCAAGCTGTCTGTATGCATAAGATCAGTGTCCGACTGGGGGGTCCGGGTCCACTGGGGCTGCTCCATTAGTGGCCTGCACACACCCATTCAAAGCCTCTGACCCGCCCACCAACTTCAGGTTCCCTCTTCAACAGCCACCCACAACCTGCTTTCCCCCTGCCCTGACCAGTGTGAACCTGCAATTTTCTGTTGGGGAGAGATCGCAAGGGAGCTGATCTGAGCCGCCGGGGTGTCCCGACAACCCAGTTCGAGTCTGCATATGATTTACTTCAGGATTAGGGATCAATGAAATAAAGTTACTGTGAAAAAACACTCATTGACTTCAATGTATGTTGCTTCGAAAAATAAATTGACTTCAATGAAAGTGAATTTTCCTACAGTTTTGTTCATCAGTAATCAGGATAACAGAGCCAGGCTCAGATGTTTAAATCTTGACAGCAGCCTGCTGACTATTTGTAGATCCAACAGAACAGGGTCTCTACATTGTGAGCCAGGTTCTAAAATCATTTTTTGGGGGAAGGGGTGGAATTTTTTTTTGGTGGAGGCTTGGGTAATTCATATGACTGTAGCAGCAATTCTGTGTGGTCAAATTGTTCAATAATCTATTATACAACTTATAGCAGGCGGGTGACTGAGAGAAACAGCCCTTTACAACCAAGTCAGAACAGGTCTGTCCAGCTCTTCTCTTCCCTGGATACTCCTACTACTATTCCATGGTGACTGTTAAAATAACATTCTTATTGCTATGGAACCTTGTTATGAGATAAGAAGGAGTTGGCTGTCCAAATGTTGAACCAGAAAGGAAGATTTGAACCCAAGAGTCTGTTACAGTCTAATAGTATCTATATATCATAGGAGTGCTATGACTGTGAGTCAGTTGGGCATTGCGAATTGCTGACTTATGCTGGAATCAGCCAGTTAGACCAGGGCAAATTCATCAGCATGAGTGTGGTGTTTGTAGTTCAATAAAACTGTTAGGTTGAGGAATGCCCATATAAATTGTTAGATTTAAAGAAAAATAATGAATACTGTTTGGGACACAGATTTATTAAATATTCAGTACAGATTAGTGATATTTGTTTATTATAGAAACAGTTCCTCTTTAAATACAACCTGGTCACTGCAAAATATAGGGATGTGTGTGTTCTGGTGGCTGTCACTCATTACCTGAGTCTGCTGAATATAAAGTACAAGCACTGATGGACCGTTTATTCTGCCCCATTACCTCGCTGTCTTTATTCACATTATCCTCTAGGTATGAGTGGCCCCTCAGCATGCTGTCGGCAGCTAATTCTGATTCTTAGAGTAATACAAAGATTTTTTTTTTCTGTTATATAATGTACATTTTCATCTTCCCTTAAGTATATCTGTTCCTCAGATAATTGAATCTCTCCCGCACATTTCCCCGGAGTAGCATGGACATCTCATTGCAATCTGTTATGTTGACAGTTAGAGACAGAAAATTTGAGTCTGGCTAGTCAATTGAGTCAGTTACTCCCTACAAAACATGTATTCTTGACAGTGTTATTAAAATTTAATTTTTGATGTCTTGGTCGTCTCCTCTTGAAACTACAGCGGTGTGGGAGAGGTCATGAGCAGGCAAAAGTCTAAATCCTGAATAATTTTAGCAGGCACATGAAAGTCAATATTTTAACCATAAATTTGAATGCATACATCCAAACTGCAGCAAAGCAGTATATATGGGATAATAACCTCCTGCTATGAAATATAATGATTTTAGAAATAACATAACATAGAAAGGTACATAGAACTTGGAGATGACTTGTGCTATCCTTATTTTTGTAAATTGGATTTTATTATTCTGCATATAGTTCTGTTTGCTGTTCATTAAACAAATAGATAGATAAATAAATAAATAAATGCTGGCTTGGCCTGGCCTGGCACTGTCTATAATCAATCCTCAATGATTATAGTCAATGCCAGGCCAAGCCAGCAGGGTGACTTAGGCAACTCATTCGGCCACTTTGCCCCCTAATGTGAATGACAGCATACATACTGGTAACACTGCAATTTGGTGGTGGTAAATGATCAATGGGCGGTTGGGGACAAGGGGCGGACTATGGATAGATGACAGGGTAGGTACGTGCCTTCTAATATCATTGCACCCAAGGCACATGTCTAAGCTGGGGCTCCTGTTACCAGAAAACTGCACTGCATTTGATGCAGCCCCATTGATCCACTCCAGTCCTAAATTTGTAAGTGCGGAAATGGAGGTGGCACCACCTACGTCAGCAGCCCCTGTCAACAATGTATTTTGGTCTGGTTTAGCTCTAGACATTGGATATCAGTGTGCCCCATTGGCACATGTGCAGTATTAAAGTTACATAATGTGCGGACGTGACGTATTTACATAATCACTTCCATCTGCACATGGGCAAGCAGGTACTCCCTACCACCTGAGCAACCTGGAGCCGTACAGAAAAGGATCTCTCCATGGTGCTCATAGAGAAATCCCCCGGGCTGGTGTAGTTTTCCTGCTAGCAGTAATGTATTATTTTATCTATTGTAGTAATGTACATTAGTAGTTTTTAGCAGTAGGATGTAGCTCTCTAAAGTACAACAGAACCCTATACTTTACAAATGCCCTGATTTGCTATAAGTTTCCCATTAGAAACTGTATCCACACTTTTCTCATGTTTAAAATATTTTATTTGATTTTCATATTAAACAAATGAAATCAAAATGACAACAAATGTTATGCAGATGAAGAAAATATGTTGCAAAGGATACAATGGCATGATAGTATCAAAACTATATCATTCATGAAAAATAACAAAAAACGAACTAAAAATTAACTAAGCCAGTGGATGCACAAGTAATAAAAAAAAGAAAAAGCCCATTTATCATCCGAAGTGTCATATAGGTCATCTAACTATTGAAGAAAGCACATTATTTGATCGCCAGTATTGGAGTTACAGATTTAAAAATAAGGAGACCAAACCAGCCTAAAAGAATCTTTGGAAATACTTCCTTTACGTTTAGTTATTAAGGCTTCTTGCTAGGGATGCACTGAATCCACTATTTTGGATTCGGCCGAACCCCCGAATCCTTTGTGAAGGATTCGGCCGAATACCGAACCGAATCCGAACCCTAATTTGCATATGCAAATTAGGGATGGGAAGGGGAAAACATTTTTTACTTCTTTGTTTTTTGACAAAAAGTCACGTGATTTCCCTCCCCGCCCCTAATTTGCATATGCAAATTAGGGTTTGGATTCGGTTTGGCCGGGCAGAAGGATTCGGCCGAATCCGAATCCTGCTGAAAAAGGCCGAATCCTGGCCGAATCCCGAACCGAATCCTGGATTCGGTGCATCCCTACTTCTTGCCAAGTAAGCTGATTCATATAAGAGATGATGTCCGATAACGAGGGGGGTTCCTTTTGTAACCAGAAATTAAATAAAGCTTTCCTAGAAGCAGCTAGAAAAAAGGAAGTCAATAATTTACTTTCATGGGAGATAATATTTGACTTAGGATTTGCAGAAAGCATATTAATATCTAGATGCAGTAAAGCAATACACAGAGATAGTTTAATTTTTATCTTCAGTCTAGAATTCAAAAAATTAGTAACTTCCCTCCAAAAAAGGTTAATTTTTGGACAGGACAATAAATAATGAAAAATTGACACATTAGTCTCGTCACATTTAGGACAAAATGATATAGCACTATTAGAGGTACTTTTAGCAAACATTTTCCCATATCCTAAATGAATAAGCTTAAAGTGTTGTATTCTCCAACTCTCTGCCAAAATTAATTTATTATAAGTATTAATAGATTTCACCAAATCTGAGGGAGACACTTGACATTGTAAAAACTCAGTCCATTTAATGGACGATTTAGATAATGGATGTGAGTCTGTACCATAAATATTCCAAAATTTTTTAGCCACACTTTTCTGACATCTCCAAAATCATACACAATTGGAGGGCATGTAGGAGAATATCCATCAGAGCTGGGCCTGGAATGACTGGCACCCAAGGTAAGTACATGTTGTGTCCACACTTGCTCTCCACCATCTCTTTTCTCATCCACTTACTATAAGATCCCCCCTAACCTCCAGTGGACAGCACCTGATTGCCAGAGCAGAGTAAGTCTTTCTTCTGCGTAACCCTAGTTTCAGCCTTAATATGTATGCTCTGCTTCTGGGATATATATAATTATATCAGTGCAAATCACATTCAATTTATATGCAAAAGTTTTTGCGCCTAATCATGCATATATTTCACTTTTCTTTCCTTTAAATGGAACAGGATCTGCGGTAGTTTCAAACATACAATAGCTGAGATTCTCTTGCACCATCATAGTAACACATAATACAGACCCCTCCTAAGAGGCATTCCACTTAGATTTTGTACTAACTCATATGTACCAGTGAATAAGTATACAAGTCAGTGTTTGCTTACACAGTACAATGTATTCATGTTGTTTAAACACATTCCTTGGATTTAGAGCAACAAAACATCAGGTTCTGGAACCATTACACAGAGTCATTTGGAAGGTCATTAATAAAACAGTTAAAATTTCCTGAAAGGTGCCACATGCCAGCTTCCGTAACATATTCTCTACAGCCAAATATTTGGCTGATTACAGTATAAATGCTTCCAAGTGACTTTCTGCCAAAGTGGAGGGTTAAACAGAACGATGTTGCTCTGCATGGCAGATGCCTGTATTGCTGCCAAGCTTTAATGGGTTGTTGTGTGCCCAGGAACATGTCTGTTATGTGCCAGTCCATTCCTGCTTTATGCCACTAGGCCTTCTTGCAAGTCCTGTGCTGGAAGCTGGTTCGAGCATTTTGTTGCTGAAAAATAATTTTTAATGCATTCAGTCCCAACTTATTCAAATTTCTGCATATACTTTACTGCTTACACTTGTTTCACTCTGTGTGGATAAGCTTGCAATATGCTTTTAGAGAACAGTTTATATTAGCAGTGATTCGTCATATCTACATGTGTTTTGCCTTCTTCTGGTGTTTGGCGTGCAAGTGATGTCTACACACAATCATTTAGGCACAAGTGCGCTGCACCTATTGATGCTGGGAGTGAATGGAACCCTGGAGCTATCACGTGGTCAGGAGGTGGCAGTGGCTTCTCCTTAGGGGCAGCAGTGCTCGATTCAGAATGGAAGGCAGGAAGGACTGAGAAGAAACGCAAGGAGAACATCTAAATGCAAATAATAAAGTGGTTCTACACACAATGGACGGTGGAGAAATTGCTTAGACTGTAACTGCACTTGCGGAATTAATCTTTCTTATATTAATGGTACTTTTTGCACTTTTCTATAGTGGCTCTCATAGACACAATGCCCCCTTGTGACTGCAACAATTTTAAAATTCTGGGAAGAACACTACATTATCAGAAAAAAAACTTGCCTATTGCATTGTGAATTGCACTTGTGGACGTAAATGAGCCTTATTAGGTAGAGGAAAAATGCTGCAATGTGGGAGAAAATCATAGTGATTTGCATCTGAAAAGTGCACCATGTGCTGCGTACATATTGAGCCATTTAGTCTGAACAAGTAAAAATCCTTCAGCAGAAAGCATTCTTAGTGTAATTAAAAATACACATAGTTTTCATTTGTCTGACAGGTGATTATATTCTAAAACGTTATGGGCTGTGGAGGATGATAGCAACAGTAATGGCAACCGATTCACTAGTCGGTGAGCATGGAAGCTTTATTCTAACTGAATGTCCATGGAGCACAGTAAATGTATGGTTTAATATTGGCATAGCAATTTAACAACATCCTCTTGGAGCATCGCTGGATAAAATATCAGCAGAATTTTATGACAGTTTAACAGTTACACAGAAAATGAGAATTCTGTATCAAGTTACAGCAATCAGCGTGGGAACACCATTTCATATAAGTTTAAACACTACTAGTAATGGGCCTGTCTTCTTTTCTGGAAACACCATCTGCTCACGTACTCTCTAACACCAAGCACTGTTCTGTTCCTTGCATATAAAGTCAAAGGATCTGGCAAAAGTAAAGTTTTGCAATTACCCAAAATATAAATAATGTACAAAAAAAAATCTAAAGCAATATTCTCTTTAAACAATATCCATTTAAACTGAGCTGATGGCTTTTTTTCATCATTAGATGAGGTAATGGGAACACATCTGAGCTGGCCGTTTCAGCTTTCGGAAATGCCCACAATGAATTAGCCCCTCGATAGCATCTCAGCCAAAGGCAGAGAACTAGAAATTGTCCTGTCAGAGTGAAATATGTGAACTCTCACTAGCAGAAAGGAGAAGATTTAAAAAGGAAGGTGAAATAAAGGAAGGGGACTGTGTCATAATTGTAGCAATACGATGTGACAAATTTTGGGGATTTTCAGCCATTGCTCATATTAGAAAATGTTTGCATCTCAGGTAGAAGATAGATGATGACCGCAGTGACTCTTGTACAATGCACATTTATGGCATGATAGATGGTTTGCTCGGCACATTTATACTTTAGTCTCTGTGCATCGCATTGACCTTGAAATGTCACTGTGAAGATAAGAGGTTTGTAAAAGGATAAGACTGACTTTCTTCCTGATATAAGTGTTCATGAATTCAACTATGAAAGCTTAGATGTTCCAGCGATGCAGATCTCTCAAAGCCGACTTAAGCTGAATGTAGACCAGAGCTTGAGATAAGGCCATATCAGTAAGCAAGTCAGTTTCTGCTTTGTTTCTCTGAGACAGGACGGACAATGAAGAAGCTGCCTGGGAATTCTCATGGAGACAAGTGTTTTGTCTTGGGTGATGATAGTGTGAGAATCGTAACCATCACTGGTTTCAATTACATACACCTGAATTGTATGTTTTCTCCTTAAAGGAAAACTATACCCCCAAAATGAATACTTAAGCAACAGATAGTTTATATCAAATTGAATGACATATTAAAGAATCTTACCAAACTAGAATATATATTTACATAAATATTGCCCTTTTACATCTCTTGCCTTGAACCACCATTTCGTGACTCTATCTGTGCTGCCTCAGAGATCACCTGACCAGAAATACTACAACACTAACTGTAACAGGAAGAAGCAAAAGGCAGAACTCTGTCTGTTAATTGGTTCATGTGACCTTACATGTGGTTTGTATGTGTACACAGTGAATCTTACGATCTCAGGGGGCGGCCCTTATTTTTTTAAAATGGCAATTTTCTATTTATGATTACCCAATGGCACATACTACTAAAAAGTATATTATTATGATAATGGTTCATTTATATGAAGCAGGGTTTTACACATGAGCTGTTTTACTCATTATCTTTTAATAGAGACCTACATTGTTTGGGGGGTATAGTTTTCCTTTAACTGCCATTCTAAAAAGCAGACAGAAACTGGAAAGAAGTCATGCTCAATAAAGCAGATATAAGAATGATACCTCCACTATGACAAATATTGGATTCCTTTAATAAATAAATCACCCTCTTCAATATATATATATATATATATATATATATATATATATATATATATATATATATAATTATTTATATACAGGTATGGGACCTGATATCCAAAATGCTCTGGACCTGGGGTTTTATAGATAGGCCCTTATTTGTGGCAAGGCCCGGGCCGCCCGACTGCAACCTAAGAAGCACTGGGAATCCCCAGCGTTCCTGAGCATGTTTGGGGTGAGTGGTGGTCTCGCGAGTCCACTGGGTGCTCGGACCCAGTGGCCTAGGAATGCTGAAGCCCGAAATCCGGGCCTGGAAGACTTTCCGTAATTCCTTCTATAATATGGAACTTTGTATCCAGCTGTTATCAGCCTGTGTATTTTTGCAGGCTGAGAGAAGCAGATCTGCTCTGTCAGCCCGGAGATGCCTCCTTCGCGTATTTGGGATGACCTCAGCTTCAGTTCCACTGTGTATATGGTTGCCACCTTTTTCAAAAAAATTTACCGGCCAGTGATAGGGGCGGGCCATGATTCAAAAATGGGCGGAGACGCGTGGTCATGCAGCAGAAAGGGCGGGGCCACATCACGCAATGGCAAGAAGACAAAGAAAAGGTAAGCTCCACTGAAGGGCCGAGGGCTTTTGTTTAGAGTATTACAAATTACAGGCAACTACATTGTCAGTAAATTTGTAATACCGGCCAGGCCTTGGCAGGTGTTTTACCGGCTAGGCCGGTGGCAACCCTAACTGGCTGATCACTTTCAAATCATTGGAGGGGGCTGATCTGCTTTCTCAATCTGCAAAAATACGCAGGGTAACAACAGCCAGAGCCTTCATATAAAGACAATACAATTGTTTCACCTCCAATAAAGATTTGTTGCTAGCGTAAGCCACTTCGCTCTTTAGTAAATCTGCCCCTAAAAGTTCAATTCAAGGTGAACGTTCCCTTTTATGACCAATCTGCAGTCAGTAAGGAGTTTGTATTTGCATTGCTTTGACTGTGCTGCTCTGGTTCCATTCAGCAGGGCAAAGTTTACCATTTAATTTAAAAGGAAATGCTTGAATTTAGGTTTTTTTTACAGAATGAGGTAGAGTTTGCTGAACTGTGCAGCTACACCCCTGGGATGATCTAAAGCAGTGAAAGAGGAGGATCAACCTATGGCCACTTTGATATTCCTGGAAAACAAGACTGGAATACCATAAAGGTACACATGGAGGCTTGCTTTAAAAAGTAGATGTTTATAAAGATCACACATTGAATAACAGGTGCAGTTTGTGTGCAGAGACTATACCTTTACATACTGTATAGTTTTTAACCACAGCAATTGGAGCCCACCTTACTGAAGCATCTGGCACACATGGTCAACCCCTTTGTACTACTGTCATGTACTGTGTGTTCTGTGAGCCATATGAATCTATACAGAGGATATGGATGTTCAAATTGGTCAAAGGACTTGGAGAATTGGATTAATTCACATACAAAGACAATATAAAGATTGTTAGCCCTACTGAAGACAGCCTAGATAACAAGAGAACTTGTAGTTTAGCTGGAGGAAAGGAATTGTAAACAGCATTATAGCAGCAAATACAAAGACAAATTGGAAATAGACAGATGTTACGAACAGAATAGGAAGAGCTTAATTACTTAAGGGCTGTCACCTTATGGAATTCTTTTATAGCAAAATGAATGCTAATGATAAGCGTTTACTGAAGGGGCTAAATATGCCAAATGTCTTTCGAGCAAGAAAAAAAAACATTTACAATGATGTAAAGATATTAAATGCATTATTCATCCCAGGGACCTTAAATTAGGTAGGGCTATCCATGCAAAATTAAACTGGCAGCCTGAAGGCGGGTAATATTACGTCCTTTTACATCAGCATATAGCAATTTGACTAGTAATTAAAGTTCATAGTAATGTGTCATTAGATCAGACTAGTTTATATGATATGATGTGGTGGGAATTTTTTACACAAAGGCAGCCAAGCTACAAGGAAATAGTAGCTCCCTTGATGGGTAGTGTATTTTCATTCCAGCTTGACCAACACCTCTAATCTAATAATCCACCTCACAAGGATCAAACGTGGAGTAGCTTCAAGGGGATACACCTCCTCTTTAATATCCTATTAAATGCATCACCTATTAATGCTTGACTTTTAAAAAGAAGTTAATGTTCAATTGCTATATGGAAACTATCACTTATCAGTCATAGCTATGGAAATAAAGCCACACATTGGGGACTCAAGCAAAATACATATTTCTTCAGATATTTTTCTTCAAATATTTAATTTTCAACAACAAAAAAAAACTCACAAAAAGAATTTCTTTTTTGCATTATTCCTTTCTGCCTGATAGTGATGTGAAAGTGGGATCAGATGTTTCACAATTCATATAGCACAGTAAGCCCATGAGTTTGAAATTGCCAATATATTCAATTGCTAGCGACCTCAACAAAATTTGCAGAATCTAATTTACAGTCCAATTTTTTGCAAAGCAACTATGAATTCTTACAGTGTTCGCTCTGTATTTTCTAGGCTCTTGAGTAAATGTGTCTTGGCTATACAGCAAAATATCGATTATAAGCACCCAAGCCCAAAAAATGTATAATTTTTTAATTATACATAGAAAACAATATCAGGCAGGGATTTCTTTCGCAGAAAGTTATATTTTTAATAAGCTTTCATAGCAAAAAAAAAAAAAACCTTTGGGTCTTAAAAAATAAACAGTTCTTTCGGTTAATGAGACAAAATAAAAGAATAAAAAGGCTTCCTAACCAGTGATTACATTATTTTTGGCTCCAGAAGTAATGCAGTTTTCCCCAAACACAGCTGTATTCTGTACATTTAAAATCTGCAGCAGCAGTGGGAAGCTATAAGTAGAAGCTATAGAATTGCTTGTGTGAGTTTAAGGAGACACAATGGCAATAAAAGTTCTGGTGCTATACTCTCAATGTAATGCAATGTTAATCCTTTATATAACTGCAAAATTCAGAATTCACTGTCATAGTAAAGTACAGGCAGAACTACAAGAACTGTAGCTGGAGTTGCAAAGGGCAGATACAGTATAACCCAGGGAATTTATCACAGTAATAAGTGAATCTGCTGCAATCACATCGGAAAGAAACACCAATTATGGATTTAGAAGTCAATACGTGCTGCAGGGGACTTTTTGTGATTAGAGATATATGATATTGGCATCCCCAGTCCTTCATAAACCACACATTTTTGCCAAATTTTTTCATTAAAATGTGAGAAATAGCATGTGAAACCTCTGCCCAAGAGAAGCCTCTGTACAAACTATGCAGGTAAGGTAACAGGTCCCATATTGTTACCCAGAATGCTTGGAATTGTTCCTATTCTAATACAGGTATGGGATCCATGATCCAAAACCATTATCCAGAAAGCTCTGAATTAAGGAAAGGCCATCTCCCATAGACTCCATTTTAGCCATATAATCCAAATGTTTAAATTGATTTTCTTATTCTCTGTAATAACTTATTCTCTGTAATAATAAAGCAATACCTTCATACCAAGATGTAATTAATCTGTATTGGATTCAGAACCAGCCTGTTGGGTTTATTTAATGTTTGGAAGATTTTATTTTTAGACTTAGGGTATGAAGATCCAAATAACAGAAAGATCTGTTGTCCAGGAAAAAAAACCCAGGTCCTGAGCATTCTGGATAACAGGTCCCAATACCTGTAAATCCAAGTTTTTTTAACTTTACTTTGTCAGCCAACATATTAGATGAAAAAATAGGACCTGTGATACGTTATGCTCTCCCCTATACTAGCAGCATAACTAGCTTCTAAAGCCAATTCTTTGTTATCTAGGGAGAACGGATGGGCTTGCAGTCTATTTCCAGTATCTCTAGTCTATCATTAAGGAATGTAACTGTAATATTGTCTTTCAGCTCAAAATGATTATTTTTTCCTTCTTTTAAAAAAAATATATAAAAAATGGAGATGGTCCGGTAGTTTTGTTGCTTACAAGGTGTTAGAAGAAAACCAGCACCTGAGGCTGAGAAGAGGTCTGGGCTCAGTGGAGTAATGGCAGGAGTGCTGAGAACAGGAACTTCCAGAAACATGGTCAGATTCTGGCAGAGGTCCAGGCGGCAGAAAGTCAGGAACAGGCAGAGAACATAGCTCCGAGTTTTTACCAGAAAAGGCTCAGATCACTTTGCAAAGGACTGAAGGCCTTGGCGTCTATTTAAAGGTCGAAACGTGTGTAATGGTCATGTTTTAGCTCCAGAACATGTGCATGCAGATTTTGATACAATCCAATGTGAGAGCACCCTCTGGTTACAAGAGCGCTCTAAGACACTACTAGAAGCAGGAGAGACAAATCTGCCCTTACAATCCATCCAGTGCACCAGAAGTGTCAGGAACTGTGGAATGTGTCCTCCTCCTGCATCTCTTGAGATTTTGACTCTCCAATTAGTGAGAGTTTGACATCAGCATGAGTCCAATCTATACAATGTCCAACTAGCACACACACACACACAGGCTGGCAATCTGCCATACATAGGCACACTTTAGCCACAGTGACTTTGTTAAAGTCATAATTTTGTTAGAAGACATGTTTATAGACTTAACAAATGCAGTGTAACCATCAAATATAAAAGGTGTTAAAACAATGAGCTAAGTATTGATCAACTTTAGATGTCTTCTTTTTTTCCCATTCAATTTTTGTTAGTTAAGGGGAAACGTGTTTACAAAACACAAAGTATGAGAAAAAAAGGTGATTAATGAAGATGCTAATTACGCCTGAGATTTGGGTCACCTATTACTTACATCTCCACCAATGTTTGCAGAAAAACTCATGTGCCAATTCTCCAAACAAATTCATTATTAAACTCGAGTTTGAAACCATAATGTTTTGTTTGGATCTTGTTGCTGAGAGAAACAATAGCAGTGCCAAGTCTCAGAGATGTTAGTACACATGTTATTACTTGTGTAAATCAAGCCTTCTGCCATTTTTGTTTATAGTCTGTCCATTGGTGGTGCTCCCTGTGGATGAAACAGAGTTTAATCTTGTCACGCAAAATAGTAAGGCAGCTTTAGGATATATATAATTCAACACAACTACACAAATGAGTTGGGCACTACAAGAATCCTGCTCAGCTGAACATTTACCCAACAATAAATCAACAAAAAACTCTGTTATAAACAAGGTACTAATTCCCTTTCCAGAATTAAAAATGTAGAACAGTACCTTGAGCCAGAGGATTGCTGCCACAGAGTCTGAGATTAGTGATTCAAATATCTGAGGTTGAATAAATTTGTACCTCTTGAATATCACTTTCTTTATCTATTAAAAGTGCATCCAGCCATAGGGAGAATTCAGAAGTGATCTTGTTAGAAAGTTATTATAGCTATGGAGTATATACAGCTATAAAATAGTGGTGGTTAATGATGGACGAATTTATTCGCCAGGCGCGAATTTGCGCGATTAGCCACCAAACGCCCGGGAAAAGTCGTTAGAAAAATTAGCCGGCATCAAAAAAACAGGCGCTGGCGTCAAAAATGAGATGCCTACGCCGTTTCGGAAATGTTTCGCCATTTCGCGAAACGGCGCAAATTCGCCCATCACTAGTGGTGGTATATTTAGCTATATGAATCCAATAACCATAACCATAAGCAAGTGTACAGAAGGTTAGTCATCTCAAACAAATGAGTTTTATCATGCAGGGGCGCTGCGCCAATGAGGTAAGTTGAGAAAATTGCCTGAGACGGTAGCACCCAACAAGTTATCGGTGGCAGCAAATAGTAACTTTAAGAGCTGAATTTCTGTTTTTAAACTGGAAATTTGGCTTGTCTGGTATAAACAGCGCAAATGCACTTGCAACGTGGACATATTTCCCCTATTGCCCCCAAAATACACACTTTAGACAACTGGCCAGTTACTGGGTGAACCACACAAAAAAAAGAAAAAAAAACTTTTTTCACAAAAACTGCAGATATTTTTAAAGCTCATGTCTTTGTATTTTAGTCAACTGAAGAGAGACCAGACCAAGGCATGAGGAAAGATTCCAGCAGCATGATGAAAGGGCAAGGTAGGGTTTCCTACAGCCAGTGAGAGAGACAAAGAAAGCCTCCTGCAACCAGAAAGAGTAACGCGTGAAGCCTCCTGCAGCTGAAAGGAGAATCATAAGAATTATTTTTTTAAGAGTAACTAATTACTGCTCTAGTAATGAGAAACCTTTCTTACTTATCATATCACTGTCCACAGTTCTAAATACTAGAAATCCCAAATTACACAGTTGCTATAGTTTTGTGTATGACAATAGCACCACATTGGACCGTTTTACATGTAATGGAACAACATTTTGTACAGGTCAATAGGCATTAATAATGCAGCCATTTACATAGCTGTCCACCCATCTGTTTTACAACTCCTTCAAAATTATGAGACATATTGTAGGTTGATGAGCCATATCATGTCATAGTATTTCTTTTATTATATCTACAGTATTATCTATTCCTATGGTGGCTGTTATCCTTAAACATTTGTTGTTAGTTCATTCCTTTTTATCCTTAAATGACCCAAATCGCCCACAACATTTTTACTTTCTCCTTATCTTCCCATTTATCTATATTCATGTTTAACAAAGCTCTTACCCTTCTTCCCTCTGCGCTAATAATACCCAACTTACTCTCTATCCAACACACTCTCCCATCCCTGTCCTTAGCCTTCTCTATTAGTGATGAGAGCAAAGAAGTGATGAAATGGAAGTGGACATGACATGAGAACTGTGCATAACCCCAGTGTGCCTTGTTATTAGGTATTCACATAGAAAACGCATTCGTTTTCAGCTGGTTTTGTTCCCGGAGGAGCATTTGCTTGTAATGTCCAAACGTGCTCAGTAAGTGGTATAGCTTCTGAGGCTGCAGGGGGAGGCTTGTAAAATGTAAAGCAATTAAGTGTGTCCATGGGCAGGACAGGAAAAGTGAGAGAGAAAGAGAAGACTTCAGGGGGGACAGGACTTTGATTTATTAACCTTGGAGGAAATTCTTAACTCTTAAAACCAGTTAGGAATTTCCAAGCCCTTAGTTCATTTGTAACCTGTGTTTCAATGGAGTCTGTGAAGCAGACAAGCCTTTTTAGAGTTAGCTCTAGTATAGATACAGAATTACACAGTTAAAAAGAAGGTAGGGATGACAGCAAGAAAAAAAGAAAAACAAGGAAAAATTAATAAGAAAAACCCTGAGATACAAAAAAGAAGGAAGGAGAAGGATGAGGACACTGAAAGGAATAGAGAAGCACAATACAGAATGAAAATGAAGAGTAGGGAGAGACAATCATACAGCTATAACACAAGTACAACATATTGATTTAGAAAATTGTCACTGTATGAAACTTTGGGCAGAATAAGGAAAGGAGTGCATTATAGGAAGGGAATAATATCTCAGTGTATGAGACTGGGAAAAAAAATGGGTATGTACAAATTGTTTATGGTATTTCCTATTTTGTGTACAAGATATACAACAATATTCAATATTTTTCTCTCATACAATTACGACGTTGTACAGTTTTCCTCCAGCCAAGACTCTGCTTCCCACAATCTATGGAGGTGTGCTGCCATCATCTTTGTCGCATTCTATTTGAGACTCAATATCAGGGACCATCTACCAGGAATATTCACAATGAAAACCAGGACCGGTTTGGCTTTCGATGCACCTTCTCCTGCTTGGCAATCAGTACACTGGAGCCTCAGACAGGATGGGACATGCCCATCAACCCTGCTGCAGTGAATAGTTAGGGGGTACCTGTTGGGTGTAGAAATGGCCTTTGCAAGCAGACCATGTTTTAAAAAACTTGGCAGCCGCTTATACTGTTTGGGAGTCTGGGAAATGTGATTGGAAATGGGGCAGTTGTAGCCTCTGCAGGGACACCATATTTATGAAGATTTTAGAAGTCTGCCTGGCATCATGTCTGTGAGTGATGTATCTGGCCAATAATTTAGGCACAAAGGGAACCCTGGAGCTAGCTCCTGGACAGCAGGTGATGGTCACTCCAGGGTTTGCACAGCTCCATGCACAATGAAAATGGTTTTAGACAAAATTTGCGGTGCACAGTGTCTATGGATGTAAATGAGCCCTAAAGTCTTTTAATTAGTAATACATGTGACATACCCTGCCTTGGATAATCTGAAAAGGAATTACCTACATCTCATAAGAAGACTCATCATTATAAACATTTTAAGAATATGTGAAGTAAACCTCTGGAGTAACCATGTCTTACTGAGCAAAATCATGCAAAACAACTGCTGTTTCTTTATAACTAGTCATCTTGTCATTGTGAACAAACACAATATTCAACTACCTAATTGAAAAATAGACCCCTTCTCTTCAGTAAAAACATGCTTGGCATTCACTTTCTCTATAAATATTCAGTGCAATATATATTGCATATTTGTGTTTCATGGGTGACAGGTATAATACAGTACAGCACAATAGAAATCTCAGCTATAGACTAAAAATCCAGTGCCATAAAGTGGGCAAATTATCTTGAGAATGATAAAAAATAGCTTGTTTGGCTAAACTGAGCAATACTGCATTATATAGCAGAGCATAAGGTACAGAGGATGGAACATACAGTGATTATTATTATTATCATTGTTATTATTAACAAAGGGAACGTATATGAATTGGTCATTTAATAAGCAGCTTATTCATTGTACAACCAGTTAATCATTCAGCAGTTAGATATTGCATACTGGCAGTAACAATCGTACAGCACAATATCAATCGTTCTCTACTAAGAGTATAAAGAAAGCTTTTTTTGATACCCCCTTCCTTATTTTTTTACCAACTCTCATCATGACTTTCTCCCATTTATTGTTCAGTATTTGTAACTCAAGGCTGTCAAATCTTACTGGTGTTAGGTTTTCTTATACAGTATAGCAGTGATCCCCAACCAGTAGCTCATGAGCAACATGTTGCTCTCAGTGACCTCAAATCAGGTGCTTATTTTTGAATTCCAGGTTTGTAAGCAAGTTTTTATTGCATAAAAAATAAGTATACTGCCAAGTAGAGTCTCTTGTAGGCTGCCAGTCCACATGGGGCTAACAAATGGCCAATCACAGCCCTTATTTGGCACCGCAAGGGACTTTTTCATGCTTGAGTTGCTCCCCAACTCCTTTTACATTTGAATGTGGCTCATGGGTAAAAATGGTTGGGGACCTCTGCAGTATAGTAATGGTCTAGGTACAAATTAAGCAATATCCAGCAAGACCTTCTGTATTTGAGTTTCCTAGGTGGAGCATCTGCATGACATCTACCAGTGTGACGCCAACTTAATTTTCCCCACTGCATTACAACTTGAAAAGTAAAGAGGAGAGAGGGAGATTGAAAATCAAGATCAAACTTTTATCACACTATTTGGTACATATCTCATAGGATAAGCATCCCTTAAAATATCTTTAATTCTAGGACTAAAATCACAATCAGAAGAATATGTTACTAATACTATTAATACTATTTCCAATAGGAAATCCAGTGTTTGGTTTCTTTTAGCCAAGCATGGAAGAAATTCAAATAACTGAACAGTATCCAGGATCAGGCAGATACATAGACATCCAAAATGTAGCACCGTAGCAACAGTAGGAATTGAAAAACACAGCAAGTGCGATAAGTAAAAACTGTATTTAACATCTACAGAGCCTAAAGACCAGGCTTGGTTTCGGTTTACAACTATGCTTTGTAAGTAAAATATGGGATGCATGCTACCATTTGGCAAAGCCAGCGTAGAACATCCATTACTTTAATGTGTCTTTGCCTTTCCATCCTAGAAACAAACAGCTTGTAAATATATATTGTTTTGGATAGTGCTGTAATTCAGAGTAGAGAATTGTCTTCACAGTGATAAAACATACCCGATAAAATCCCGTTGTCTATATCTATTTAAACTTCTGATACCTCTAAAAATCCATTCCAGTCAGGAAGGAAGAAGTCATTAGTGTTACACTGTTTGAATGTCATTGTGCTTATGACAGCTAATTACTTGAAGCAGAAATCAATGCACGGCCGAGCATCATCCATCTTTAGCTTTGTACTGTCTGGTATCATTAGAAATGTAATATTGGACACACACACATGCTGTGCTGACCAAGAACTACAGCTACAAAGAATACTCTATAGGAGGGATCCCTTACATATGTTAGTGACTATTTTTGTTATTGTTTTTCCTTTAACTGCTCTAATAGTAGATGTCTAAAAGTGGCTAACTGGTTATGTATAGTTTATTAACTTTTATATGTATTGGTGCCCCTGTCTGCATGCACCCCTACTCCAGACAAGAGCTTTGGGAAAAGATTTTCTTTTAATTTGGGATGGCGCACACATAGGCAGCAGCACATGCATCTGAGCAACTCAATAAAGTGGGTCACAATTTGGTCATTGTCCTTTCAGGGGGAATCTTTTAATATCTTTCTATGTTTAAAATGTATCATAGTAAATAAAATAGTAAATAAGGGGGTGTTTATCTCCAGTGCATAGAGTTTATATTGCTCTAAACTTCATCATAATTTTGCCAGCATCTATATTAAATTTGGGTGTCTGTCAACCACTAATGTGATGGACATAGATGCAGCAGGAAATAAGCATTCATTGACAGGCTAGTTATCTGTAAAGGGTATTTATGGGTTGATTATTCCATCCATTGGCACTAGCCAATGACAGTATCACACCTTCCTGCTTTCGCGATTAAGTCAAAACAGTCATGCAGGTTATAAAAAAAGGCTTGGGCCTACCAGAAACTAGGTATGGCTTGGGTTATCCTGGGAATGGCCTGTGCAGATCAGAAATGCCTAAAATATCTCTCTTTTATAATCAGGAATGTTGGGGATTATGAAGCCAAGTATAACGGGACACTGCAGTGATATTAACCTCTACAAAATACATAATATGGGCTCAAATGCAGAGGATTCCCACCTTTTCTGATACAAATTCCAGACTTTACCTGTTAACTTTTAACAAAATTTACAACTAACATGTGTGGGGCAGTAAAACACCAGGCAGTGCCAAACCTAGAGAATGCAACTATAGCTGTTAATATATGTAGAGGACCCTGAGGGTTAATTCCCAATATTGCTAAGGAAGCCCCAGTTCTATTACCTATATCTTGTGGGGGGGGAGGTTCCCTCAATTGACCCAGGGTTCTTGTGATTAGTTTATGTTTATGGGTTATATAATGGAAAGGATTCCATGATTCTTCCTCCTCGGTCTCCACCTATTACCTGGGGTGAATGTGCTGGGCACCTTGAGCATAAGGCCCTGGTAATGAGCATAGAACACTATGGGTAATTGTGCACAATCCTCTGTACTTGCGTAACCATTGTTATACAACTTAGTTTCATATTACCTCACCATGTTTAGAGTTACAGTTCCTTTTCCTAACCCTTTCCACCAAAACCCTGAAAGGACCCAGCTGAGAGGGAGGTTCATAATGTAACAGCAACAGAAGTAAAAGAGTGGTAAATCATTCAACTACCCATCTACCCATTAAATAAATCATTATAAAACATTGTATTATATAAACCTAGTTACAGGCTTTATAGTCCAAAATAGTTTTTTATTGTGATCCTGCCTCAATACCATTTCCTTCAAAACAGATTCCAAGGCTTCCACACAGACTTTTGCCTCATTGGTTCATCTTCTGTGCTGGTAATTATGGAAGAGGTCCCAAAAATGGAGAAAAAAATATATAGGTATGGGACCTTTTATTCAGAATACACGGGACCTTGGGTTTTCTGGATAACAGATCTTTCTGTAGCTTGGATCGTCTACTAGAAAATCATGTAAACATTAAATCAACACAATAGGCTTGTTTTGCTTCCAATAAGGATGAATTATAGCATGCTTATTAGAATTAAGTATAAGGTACTGTTTTATTATTAGAGAGAAAAAAGAAATAATTTTTACAAGTTTTGATTATTTGGATAAAATGGAATCTATGGGAGGCAGCCTTTTCATAATTTGGAGCTTTCTGGATAACATATCATAAAAACAAAAATAGAAACAAAGGCACACTCTACTCAATGCAACTGCAAAAACGCCAAGCTCTATTTTATTAAGGTGAGATCCCAGCAAATATGCCCCGAACTTGATTGAGATTGAGTATATACTTTCTGGAGAACGGGTTTCCAGATAAAGGATATCATACCTGTACAAATATTAGCAATAACTAACCCTTCAGCTGTTAAAGAACTAGAACTTACACATTTCCCAAACCAAAAGTAGTTGTGATTCCTCATTCTTGCTGGTTTTATATATCTGTTTAGCAAATGCCATCAACACAAACACAAACTACCATTCCCCCAACTCTGTTTGCCACCTATATCCACCCACAGCACAGGCCAGAATTAGAAAGGCAGCAGAGATATGTTATGTTATGAAAACACTGATAGTAATGGCAGCGATCAATAGGGTAATAAGTATCTACTCATCTAAATAGCACAAAAATTCTCCATCCCACAAAAGAAAAGAACGAGCATCATTTGCATGTGTATTACCGCAGAAGACGCCTCTTGAAGACAGGACTCTGCGTTATATGATGAGGCGACAGGATTTACCCGGAGAAAATAAAAAGGTTTTATTGGGAGCACAGAGGCGTCACCTTCTAAATCTGACTTGGAATTACAAGTTGTTGGACCGTGAAGGAATGGTTTTCATATGCTCAGATGTGTTTGTACATTTGGCGCATCTGTGTCATTTACTTCCAAATCAAACACACTCCTTCGCTTTAGTTCCATTGATGAAGATTATTGTTCATACCAGAGATTTGATTTTGACAGACACTTGCTCTACCGGTGCCCTCTGCTGGTCAAACCTACATACAGCCTACAGAATGCTAAATAGGTGAGCAAACCCTGCATGGGATATTGCGTTGGTTCCAAGGCACTTAAATAGTTTGAAAAATCATGGGACGCCCCTAGAAAACATACTGCACTGACTGTAAATTGCAAATTACACAATTACACAATAGACAATTCTGAGATGATACAAGGCTTGTCTTAATAACAGTGTCCACAAAATGGCTCCTGCCTGCTTGTTATAATTATGAATTGTGATTTGGCCACCACAGCACTGGGTCAAACTGGGATGATAAAAAATTGGGCCTAGGGAGACTTGTCGGGATAGAAGCACATCAGCAGTGATTGGTCCTTTGTGAGAATGTAAAATCATGTTATGGAAGGACATTACATGAATATTGGGGACTGCCTGAAAACAAGAAAACCGTGGGCTTTAAATATTATACATGCATCTAATGAGGTTTTAGGGAAATGGATCATTTTTGGTTGTTAAAACATTGTTTCCAAACTGCCACTTCCCCTGTACCTTTAGTACATATGTAACCCTATTACGGCTTAAAAGGTAAATACCAACTAGTTGAGTAGAGCATGGGTTACATTATACCGTCTTTCATCAGTATGGGCCTTTGCTATGTGGAAGAAAACATGTGGGAATGTTGTTACACTACACCTCTAAACTGCCAAAAATGTAAAGTTATAGAAATAAGGGTACCAGGGGTTCTATACAAAGAAAATAACTCAAGGCTTTATTCAATATAATGTGGCACCATTGAAGAAATTGTTGTGGGAGTTAAAAGTAAAATACTGGCCTTCCTATATATTTATCTTTTTTCCCTATTAATAACATTGGGATCAACCCTTATTTTTACCGGCCAGGTGGCAACCCTATCCAGATCCTCTACAGTAGATGTGGAATAGGGAGAAAGTATAGCCTGATTCCTTTGTCAGTACTGCGGTCCCTTCACTACAGACAGAGCCGGGGGAGAACTACAATCGTCTGTCCTCTTTGTGGGGGCTCAAAGCTGCTCTTACTGGCTAAAACTCACTGGCTATAACAGTTGCTATGCTCTACTCTAGCTAACCTTGTTTACAGGGTCCCTGCTCCCCGACACGGGGTTGTCTTTTTAGGGTCAAACGCTTCTGGAGCCTTGTTGATTCCAAGCAAAATGGATATCTACCCAGGTCAACTGCTGCAGGCCAACAAGGAAGGACCACCCCTCTCAAAGCACTATGTTACAGTTAGGCAGGATATAGTCATCAACCTAAGGGCCAATGAGATATTTATTTTCTATAAATATGTAGAAATGATAGGGAAAATGGCACACTGGTAGGGAAATGAAGCCTACACATGACACCCTGTCAGGACCCAGCAGGTCAGGTTCGGGTTGAGCCGACGTCTTTTCGCACTCTGGCCGAAGTCCCCACGGCAGCGCCTGTTGTTAGCGCAGGCGCACGTTCTGATGCGCGTGTGCGTTCTGATGCGCGCACGTGTTCTTGCGCAGGCGCGCGTCCTGACACAAATGTGCGTTCTGGGGTTAAAAGGTCGCTTAGGCCTAGGCTCAATGTGAGGTGATCGGCTCTACTGACACTAAGCGTATTTAACTACTGATAATTATTCTGATTACAACTACGGCTTGTTCCTGACAATTCTTCTGATTATCCCTGGATTCCTGTGATTGTTACTCCTGATCTTGACATTGGCTTCCCTGACTACTCTGCTGGATTTTCCCCAATTGGCACCTGCTTCCTGACTTCATCTCTTCGATTGCAGATAAGTGCTGAGTCCTTATTTACGAACTGTTATTCTGCGGGCTCACCTTGCACTCCTGCTATTCCTTATCTGGGACCGTCCTGTACCAACTTTCAGGGCGCAGCTCAGTGGGAAGCGTGGGGGAGGCTTACACCTTCAGACTCGCCTTGATACCTGAAACACCCCCTTACCTGATGTGTCATTACCACATTCATAAATATTGTGTTTCCCCAGCTACAGAATGGACATTTACTATTAGTGGTTGAGGGCGCCTATAGGCAGAGAACACTGGCCCAGAGGAACGTACAGTCCTTTCAAATTTACCCACAGTAGGGTCAACCTTATCAGGACACAATTAACCTACCTGTATGTTGTTGGAGGAAACTCACACAAGCACAGGGTTAACTTATACACTCCTTGCAGATACTGCCCGACAAGCCTGAATCAAATTCCGAACCCCACTGAGCCAACATGCTGTCCATATTCTAATCCCTACACAATGAACCCAGGCCCACATAAATACAGAGTCAACAGAACTTATACTGCCCCCAGACAATAGGCACAATACCAACTTGATGATTAATCCCCCCAGAACACATGATATGATACTTATTTCATGAATAATACTCAAGAATGCATGGCAGTATAAATACAGTATCACTTTTTGGAAACTAGGTTAGCTTACGGCCATCTTAAGTAGGGGTGCTGCAATTTTGCACACTTTTCCTATTCCCATACTTGGTCATGAATATAATCTGAGAGCACTGCTTGAGCAGAAATATAAGAGGTAATTCATTTGAAATCTATACATTAGCTAGATGTATTGCCAGCGTAATATTTAGCTCGTTTTAAGACGTCATTTTCAGTGACATGTTTTACATTTTTGTAAACTTAAACATAGAAAACAAAGAAATAAATCAAAGCTCCCATACGAGAAGCAAATGTGCAATAGCGAACATTATATTTACAATTAAAAAAGAAATAAACAGCCAAAACAGCAAATTACAGCAGTGCGTTAGCATTATAAATCTGCCTGGCAGCTTTATTGAAGAAAAAAACTGTGCATTAAATGACGCTTTGCATATTGTTACAATTCTGTGAGCAGCTCTTCTAATAAAAGGAAGGCAATGTGCGACTTTCATCCAAATAAAACCAGGAATAGATCCACAAAGTTGTTCCCACTAGCAATTTCTCAACATTCTGTTCCTTAAATGCATGATAAAGACCATACAGGCACAGTATCATTACGTTGCTACGTCTTCATGATTTCCTTTTTTGACCAGAAAAACAAAATGTATGTATACTATGGTTCAGAAGCATTCAATTATTTCCATGTGGCATATACTGTATATAATTCTAACTATCTAAGGCATTGGTAACCCTCGGTCAAAAATATAAAAAAAAATACATTGCAAATCACTGATTATTGTATCAAGTGTACAAGGTTGCCACTTACAGAAAAATAATAAAATATTACATTATATAAAGTTTTAATTCCTAGGGCTATATTCTTCCAAGCAAAACCACCTATACCTGGCCTGTACTACCCAACTTATGCAACTATATGTGTGAAGAGTATACATAACAATGTCTTAAGATAGAGGTTCCCCAATTTTGCCCCCAAAGAGATTGCCCTCCCTTGTTGGACCCTGTAGAGCAGTGATCCCCAGGCAACATGTTGCTCATTGGCTGTTGCTCCCATTGGCCTCAAAGCAGGTGATATTTTTTGAATTTCTAGCTTGGAGGCAAGTTTTGGTTGCATAAAACCAGGTATACTGGCAAACAGATCCTCCTTTAGACCTATGCACATAGGGGGCTACAAAATAGTCAATTACAACCATTATTTGGCACCCCGGGAAATTTTTCATACTTGAAATTCTACCCAACACTATTTACAATCAAAATGTGGCTCATGGGTAAAAAAGGTCGGGGTCCCTGCTATAGAGGGATGGTGGCAGTTTTATACAGCAGTAGCTGGAAAACTATAGACTGGATATCCCTGCTGTGGGCACATATAATTAAGAGGAACCTAATATTGTCTTTTTTTAAGAAGATAATGCTATAATGTAGCCCAACCTTGTTTAATTGTAGGCCTTCGCACAGTGCTTAGCTTATGTTCCCAAGGCTGAAATGAGCCGTGCCTTCCCCATCACAAATGACCACACTCACTGCTGTCTTAGAAAAGGGGCCATTGCTTCAGAATAACAAAATGGCTTTTTTTTCCCTTCAAGAACAGGCTAATTATGTAGAAAGAGCCTTGTTCCTTCCAAACAAGCACAGGGACAGAAAAAAACTGTTTTTTTTCAGTGTATTAGTAGGAAATAGCAGCTTCTCACAAAGGAACAAATGACTGCAAGTCTCAGATCATTTGTTGCATGGTATGTCTCATCTGAGAGCGGAACACAGAATAGAAAGGCTGCTGCCATAAAAGCATAATGAGGGGGCAATGCTGTTTGTAAGGCGGCTCTGGTATTATCCCCTTCCATCCTTCTGCATTCAGTTCTCCTGTTGGAATACTTATTTTAATTTCACAGAAGGATTTCTCTGCCAAACACTCGTAGGCCGCAGAGGGAATAAACTTTTGTTCACAGATTTCACTGATCCCAATGAATATTGCGAGTGGAATAATTAGTCAGTCGTAGCTTCATCCCTCGCAGCTACCATCCGTCATCAGGTTCCCTGACCTTTACCAGGCTGCTATAACATCTCCTGCTGTTCTGGGAGTCAGACCTGAGCTGCTTTCTCTGCTAGTGTCAATTGCACAGGCTACACCTTACGAACCAGTGCTTGGTGTTAAAGGTTTCCCCGATTGCAGTATAAATGTTTCATTGCTAAGGCTTCTCTGGCTGCAACCCTTCCAAGGAGACTCTGTTTTTCATTTAGCATTTTATTAGCCTAGGGGCAACTTCAAATTGCCACCCACAGGCTGCAATGGCATTTGCTTTAAAGTGCTAGTGCAAGCCCTTGCAAGCAGTGGGGTATGGTCAATTAACCCTTTAACTTCTGGAGTGATTGAGTGTAGTTGATGTGTGATAGTTTGGGGCTTCTAATAGCCACACCCAAAAGTCTTGTGCTCCCGAGGTGGTGGGTCTGGGACATGCTGCGTCAAATAATAGCTTTTATTATAAATCTAAAAAAATGTGCTTTAGATATAATATATTTTAGTTGCAAAAGGGAGTACATTTTTGGAGGAACTACACTTTAGCCGTCTAAGAAAATGAGGAGAGATTAGCGGTCATTATCTAAATAACTAATTATTGGTTTCATAGCCTGCACCCTGGGGAGATAGGAAAAGCAAAAATGAACCTATCATCCAGTGCAATTATTCCGTTTGTTGTATGCATCTTAATTAACATTGCAAATGTAACTGGTAAAATGTAACTTTCCAGATTTATTGAATAGTTCTGTGGACTGTTGGCTGTTGTTTGGCTTATAGGGCAACCTAGGGCAGAGCAGCAGTAGGAGGTCCAAATTTATCTCATTATTTTCTGAAATCTACTCCGACCTAATCCGCACGCATTCCCCCCCCATTACCCCGCATTCCTCCCCCACATATTTATCAATACATTTTCCAAAAATTTCCTGGGGTATTTTCCATCCTCGGGGTATAATACAATCCTTGGGTTGCGGCCTTACTTCCCCTGCCATGTTCAAGCTGCCTGATAAATAATACCCTTCTACCACTGCAGTGTCGTAACTGCGTGACGCGCAGCCGGGCCTGCCCCCTCCGTACACAACGGATTTCACTGGCGAGTGGGCTGCCGGGGGGCCCTGAGGGGGTGCGGGCCCTGGTCCGCTCGCACCCCCTGCTCCCCCGGTAGTTCCCGCCACTATACCACTGGCCGTCTCCACAGTCTCAGAACCTCTTTTGGTTGCAAAGTAGATTTTTAGGTTCTTTTTTTAGGTTCATTTGGAAAGATAGCCTCAGCTGTCATTGGAGTGCTGGAAGTTCCACTATTCTAAAAAATTTATTGCAAACCACATCAAATAATCAGACATTTGCTTACATTATTCTAATTACTTTAGACCACTGGTTGTCAATTTTCTGTTGAAGCTCCTTAAAGGGTCAATGTCAGTGTCACTCTTAGCTTATGAAATAAGTAAAGATATAGGAAAATAGTGTAATTTACCATAGTATCAAGAATATGTAGGACAACAAATATATATATATATACACACAGTATATATAGTCACATCAACCCCAGTCTAATTGGCCTTCAAGCTGGGCTTTCAGTTCTATCAGTTATTCAGTAATAGACTCAAGAATATCTAGGGCAGCAAATATATATTCACCTCAAATCCCAGGCTAACTGTAATTAAAGCTGGGCTTCCAGTTGACATTCAGTCATAGTTTCAAGAATATTTAGGGTAGCAAATACATATTCAGGCCAAGTCCCCTGCCACTACCCCCAGAGAGGACAGCCACACAGTTTAGAAACCTCTGCTCCAATCAATGCCTACAATGTGAAACCCATAAGGCTTGAAGTTATAGAAGAACCAACCACTAGATATCAACATTTTGCTTATTTATTAACAAATTTGACAAGCTAAAATTAAAACATATTTACATCATTTTCCTTAAAATCAGATTTTCTTTTTCCAAAAGAGAAAATAGTTTCTTTAAACTTTCTGAAAATAAATTTTCTTTTACTTAATAAAATAATGGCAGTTTTCTCCAGTGCTGTTACTAATATAAACCATATTCATTGGCTAGCACAGTTAGAATTATGACATCAGATTTTGATTGGTTGCTGCCCATGTACAAATTGCTCTTAATTAAAGACTAAACGTACATTGCTTGAAGTTGAAATTGTATATATACGTTTCACTTGAACATGGTCAAAAGTACTGCATGTGAAACTCTCTTATACAGTGCTGTTATTGTTGTTGGTTTTGCACCTGCTGGTAACTTCAATATCCTGCTGCAGAAACGTTGCTGCATGAACTGCTGACATCTTCATCTGATTGCCCACTGGGTGTGCAGGATAAAAGACTGACTTGCAAGGAGCCCTGGCAAGCTCAACAGTCTCCAGTGAATCATTCACAAAAGTGTAGGGGCCTTTGGAGCAAATCCTTTACTCTACAGCTGCCAAATGGATCATTTCAAACAGGAACAAAGAACATTAAATCACTATAAGAAATTGCTCAACTCACACAAAAATATATAGGTTTGAGCTTTATTTCTGCTGCCGCCACTTTAGATGTGTGTCCCGTTTAGGTGTGTGGTAATGGACGATATGTATATTTTATTTATATTTGACAAACAATATTAACAGAGGAAAGGCAGCCTTGTCATTTTAAGTTCAACGGCACGCTTGGGAGAAATTGCACTTGTACAGTAAGTACAAAAGCTTGAAATATTAAGTAAAAGCAGAATGAAAATGACTGCTGCAATAATATATCATCCTTCTCTGCCCATTCACTTAATATATATACTGTATGGTGTGCGGAAAGCTTCCACTTCTTTCTGAGGTACATGCACAGGAGAGGCTTTACTTGTATTCTGTGACTTCTATAAAAAGTCTGTGGCTGTGAGTAGGGGCTATATTTATTTGTTTGGCTTTAATACCCTCTAAATCAGATGGGGTGGTATGATCCCAAGGTAAAGAAGGACTTTTGCAGTCCCAGTGTCATCATTGCTCTTTGTTTTTTCCATTTTTCTTTGTTCAGAAGTCAGTCAAATGGAGCTAGATGGTTATTAGCCCCTAAGGGGCAATGAAGCAGCAGCAATTAAAATATTTATTTCAGAGGTCATTGTGATTAGTGGAAAGAAAAAAGCATTTTTTCTGGTTGGAGGAACTACCTCCATTGTCACACTTTGTTATATTCAAGTACTGATAAAGCTACCTGACCCTTTCTTGTTAAGTGCGTGTGGGTCACAGTCTTATATAGGTGCTGGCCTCATTACTGCCTTAAAATTATTAGGCAACTGTCCCCACCCAAGGGATTTTTATGACCTTGAGCCTGCCTGGGGCCTATGCAGGATTCTTTGTATGACAATGACATTGTTTTAAAAGGATGGTTCCCCTTTAAGTGAACCTTTAGTATGTTATAGAATGTACATTTCACTCAACTTTCAGCAACTTTTACTTGGTCTTCGTGATTTGTTTTTTAATTATTCACATTCTTCTTCTGACTCTTTCCTACTTTCAAATGGGCTTCACTGACCTCATGTAACAAACTAATGCTCTGTAAAGCTACACATTTATTGTTATTGCTACTTATTACTCATATTTCTATTCAGGCCTCTCCTATTCATATTTTGGTCCGGTCTCTAAAAAGCTAACCACAAATACTAAAAAATGAATGCCAACTGCAAATTGTCTCAGAATATCACTCTTCTTCATCACACTAAAAAATTAACACAAATGTGAACAAAACTATTCTTTATTTGTGTAGTGCTAAATTCTTCCCAGAGCCCTTTACAGAGATTATACATCATTTACATCAGTCCCTGTCCCAGTAGAGCTTGCAGTCTAAGGTCCCTATCAAATTTACCACTTATAGACAATGTTATTCCAGAATAATGAGAATTTTGTCCTTATTATTCTTAGGAATTTTTAATTATCATGATTTTTGTCCTGTGATTCTCCAGTTTCAAATTATAACCATTATACTGTTGTTAGAGAGTTTGAATGGCACCCTGGAAGATAAATTGAAAAGGGAGAGAACCAGGCTGGGGAGCTAAATAAAGAAAGATATAGATAATAAAGATAATAATTATAATATAAATCTTGGCTTAGAATGAGGTTGCTGCCCTTGCTAACCATGCAACAATTTCATTTTCAACTACAAGGAAGGAAGGAGAAAATTGCATATAAAAACTATAATATAAAAAAAAAGAAAAAAAACTGTTGTATTAGGCTCAGACTGCTATAGTCTACA
The DNA here is from genome assembly GCA_038501925.1 of Xenopus petersii. Taxonomy (NCBI): domain Eukaryota; kingdom Metazoa; phylum Chordata; class Amphibia; order Anura; family Pipidae; genus Xenopus; species Xenopus petersii. The sequence goes on along the minus strand of CM076679.1, from coordinate 92,113,880 downwards.
TCATGCAGAACGTTTAATGGAAGACATGCACAGCTTTATAAACAATAGTTTGCCATATGTTCATTCATAAAAAGTTTCAACACACAAAATGATTCTTCTTGTTACAGGAAATGTAAAAAAAAAAAAAAATGGAGGCTGTCATTCTCAAGAACTGGAAAGCTGCATCCATGCTAAATGGTGACAGTGATTCTTTCCCCAGCTGGCACAGGACATGTAACTGTAATCAATTAGATCACAGTGTAATGGAAGTTAAAACGAGGGAAGAAAATCAGCCTTTCTTAAAGCAAGCTTCGTCATCCCAAAATCTTGTTAAGTGCCAGAATAGGGGTCTAAACAGATACGCCCATGTACTGGCTACACAATTAAATGGTGAGAAGGGTGGGGAAATGTTTGGAAGACATCTAGGAAATGCAGAATGGAAAGTGAAAGTAATTGCTGTGCCTAAAGACATAGAGGAGGGGTGAGAAATAAATGATTGACAGCTGAAACTTTTAAATGAGTTTATAACAGGTATGGATGTTTGGATTAAAAAACAAATGTGGGTTTCATGTTTTTTATTTGGAAAGGACTTTTAGTATACAGCTTTGAATATCTGGGTGACATTTCGCCTTTAAATATATATTAGCTCTCTATCTATAATCTTTATTTCCTAAGTACTTGCTTTAACTAGTTTGGACAAACATGTGTAAGCTGATAAACCCCACAAAGTACAATGTTTGGGTGCATGAGCAAAAAAGTAGATGTAACATTATAAGACTAAAATGAAACCACAGGTTTGTACACCATAATGTGGACACAAGGTTGCTCATGTATTGCTGCTAAAATGAATGCTACTAGGGCAACAAACTAGAGTCCTGCGCGGAAACAATTTTTGAGACCCGAACTTGCAACCCGCAGCCCACGACCCAGCTTGGATCCACTACCAAACCCGGCCTGCAACAGCCTTATTCGCAACCCGCTGATCACTATTAAACGGGAGGTGCTGTTGCTGCAACCGTAAGTGACATCATCAGAAGTGGGCGAAGACATTTTAAAAGGAATAAATTATAGACAATATCAAATAAGATAAGAAATATGGATGAGACCTGCAACCCAACCCGCAGACCCACATCTATACCCGCACCCGAAAATTCTATTCTCATCCCGCAGGTAACCAACCTGCTGCAGGACTCTACCCCAAACACTCTCACCTCCACATAGCTGAGATGAGTGTCAATGAATTCCTGCTGGTGTGCAAATGCGACTACTGATGTTGGGGAACCATGGAGGTAATACCTTCTACTGATCTACTGGCTATTGCTCCAAAGCAGTTGGGTTAATAGGCGTAAATTAATTAAAGTTCACCTGCATACACAAAATAATAACTTCTGTTGCATTAATGCATAACTTCAGGATAACTCAAGTTCCCAGTTTCACATAAGGTATGGTAGTCCAAAACATATGGCATTAATAAAACCTTCCTCTTATAAATAAATGGTGAAATTATTCACATCTACCCCTCTCCGGCTTTGTTATACATGAGTATTTATATTCAAGGAAGTTTCAAAACTTAAGTTTTCTCCATATCTTACTACCTACCTTGTTCAATCCCACCACCTCTTAACTCAAACACAAACCCATCAATTTAATTCAATGGAATCTTACCCCTTTAAAGGGGTTGTTAACCTTTAAATTCATTTTCAGTGTTATGTAGTCATTGATATTTTAAGATAATTTGCAATTGGTTTATTTTTTTATTTTTTTTCCAGTATTTGGCTTTTAGTTCAGCAGCTATCCTGTTTGGTATTTCAGCAGCTATGTGGTTGCTATGGTCTTATTTACCCTAGGAACCAGACAGTGGTTTGAACGGTAGACAAGAATGAATAGGAGAGGGCCTCCATAAAAGGATAAATAATAAAAATAACAATAACAATTTCAATTAAATGGTAGCATCACAGAGGAATAGTTTTTGGCTACTGGGGTCAGTGACCACCCTTTGACAGCTGGAAAGAGTCAAAAGAGGATGGCAAATAATTACAAAACTGAATAATGAAGAGTGACTAAAGTACAATTCACATGGCTGAGGACACCTGGGAAACTATCAATCATCATACATGTTGGTGATATTCAAATTAATTATCTCATGTGGCATACTGACTACTGTACCTGGCCTTCCTCTCCACAGGTTATGACCCTTCCAATGGTCAGGGCGCTATACCTCTGATATTATTATCAGCACTGCATTTAGGTCAGATGCCACCCTAGTACTGGACCTCAGCCTGTAGCCTCCCCTCCCCCCCTGCGGAAGTGATGTAAGATGCATGACATATTCAAGATGTAGGGCCAGTGAACCTTTAGTGTTTGGCTCCAGTTGATTGTAGTTGCGGTGAGCAGATTATTTTACCACTGATTTGTGGGGTAAAAAAGTGTACTAAAACAAACCCCTCCCATAATTGTAAGCTTCACCCACCAACACAATTTCACCCACTTTAAAGCAAAGTCCCTTTGCTATTTCCATTAGTAATTTCTTCCAATAAACAGTCTGATACCGTTTGATGCACAGATTACGTGGCCTTTAGGGACCCCAAAATGAAAATTGTGCCCATTACTTTTCTTGGCTGCCAATTCAGCTTCTGTAAACACAGCCCCCTACCTGTGTATTGTGTATTTTTAACCCAGCACAATCCCAGTATATTCTATATTAACCCACATTATTAAATATATATCATTCTCTCACCATATCTCAACCTGCTACCGTTCACTAACTTAATTTTCTATTTTGTTTCCCCTATTTCCTTCTCTCCTGTTCTCTATAACCTCTCCTTATTTGTCTGTATATCACTTCTTCATCTCTTCTCTACTTCTCTCCCAGAAATCTTTTCTTTCCTTTTATCTTCTATATGCTATTTTAAATTAAGCTTTTTAACCTCTCCATTTTATTTGCATGCAGAAGTGGGGAGGAGCAAGAGAAAGCTCATTTATTACAATAAAAAGGTTTTGTGATTCAAAACTCTTGCATCCCCCCTGGGGGGTGTCTATTGCAGAGATATAAAGAAGAGGGTCCCTGGCATCCCTGTACGTCCTTTACCAATTCCACCACTGGTTTAGCCATTGGGTATATTAACACTGCCCCATACCTCCCAATTGTCCTGTTTTCTGCTGGATAGTCCTGATTTGACAGCTCAGCCTGCAGTCCTGGGTTTCTTACTGAAATGTCCCACGTTTGACTTTAATCTCCTGCACTGAAACCAGAAAAAGATACAAAGTTTCCGAAACTTAATTATAATAAGAGACTTTTTGACAGAGAGCCCAGGACACTGTGCAGCTACCCATCAATACATTTGTAACAATTTAAGATGAGCAAAGAAACAATTGTACCAATTTAAGATAAGCCTTTTTTAAGATAAGTCTCTAACTTAAAGGGCAATTTCAGCTTCATTAGCAAAACTGGTGTAACACATAAAATGTCGCCCTAAAACTCTCAGACATGTGTTCAAAGTTTCATAACTTGCCAAATTTTGTATAATGGACATGGTAATTAGGGGTGTGACCATAATATGGTCATGGTCAAAAATGTTGCTGCTCGTAGAGTTTCTAATGTTTTTGTCCTTCTTTACACTTGTTTAAATGTGGGGAGGTATGCTGCCCCACTAAATTTCTGCAGCAGTGCTGATACAGAGCTGACTTCTTTAGAGTTCCCATACACAAACCCAGGCAGCAAATAATTTTAATCAGGGATAAAACCAGACAAGGTCATTCCTGTTGAAGTTAAAACAATTGGAATCCAGTCTTGATTTTGGGAATGTGGCAGGCAATGAACTGTTGACATCCAGGCTGAGGTCATAACAATTAAGTGACAAAGCAGAGTCATTTTCCACAAACAAAGACCGGGGACAAGAAATAATAAGAGCTCAGTTACTCCTTTCCCAGGATATTCTGCTTGGGCAGTTCATTCAAGGCATAATATTAACACCTGTATGAAAAGCTGTTTCAAAAATAAGAAATAATCAAGAAATAATAAGAGCTCAGTTACTCCTTTCCCAAGAGCTTCAGGATATTCTGCTTGGGCAGTTTATTCAAGGCATAATATTAACACCTTTATGAAAAGCTGTTTCAAAATAAGATCATTCTGTATCTTTTTGAGACAAGTATCTCTGCTACTGCTATAAGTTGTATTCCTCCTAGCCATTACAGTAAATATAGCACCTAATTCACTGCTCATCTACCCATTGATGAGCGAATGTATTTGGCAGGCATGGATTTGCAATGAACTTAGATATTTCAGCACCTGCAATTTTTGTTGGCGAAACTACAACAAAAATTTGCCGCAGGAAAAATTTGCTGTGACAAAAAAGTCGCGTGTCTGCGTGTAAAAAAAAAAATTTGATGCCCATTGACTTTAATGCATTTGGACAGAAAACTTGCTGAGACAATAAGTCGCCAAGACAAAATTGTCGCTGAGAAAAACATTTTGACGCCGATTGACTTTGATGCATTTAGAGTGAGAAAATATTGTCATGTCACGTGTAAAAAAAATTTAACGCCGATTGAATTCAATTTTTCAGCGAAACGGGACAGATTCACACATCGCTACCCAGTTATCAAACACCAATATCTCTCCGTTATCGACTGTGCTGGAAGGCTCAGCACAAACCCTTATCTCAGTGTAAGTATCTTTCATGCAGCCACTCACAGTCATAAACCTGGATCTGCAAGCAAATATGGAGAGTTCAATCCAGCCTTTTGAACGTTTGTCATTTGAAAACTGCTCAAATAAATAACATTTGAAGCAAAAAAAATCAAAATAATGCCTTGTCAGAGGGTGGATAACTAGCCTACAGAACAATTATTTTTTGAATACAACACAAGAGTTTCAACCTAATTGTTGCTAATTCTTACCAGATTTTAACTAAATATATGGCTGTATTATCTAAACCAAACATGATTGTATTTGGATTTCTTAAACTCTACTGCCCTCTGTGGTGCAGAAGTGCAAATATTCACATACGAAACCAAAATAAAAAACTAACAGCAGCTGTAAACTGTCTCATAATAATATGTCATTTTATGCAGAATTTCCTCTTTACATAAAAAGGCTGGCATATATACATGGGGCAGAATGTTCATCTTATTCATTCATTCATTGCATTCTCGGATATGGCTGTGCCTTTTTAATGAACCCAGTGAATCAGTGCTGTTCTAAATACAGATCTAATTAACATTTATCACCCTCTAGCTGCAGACTCTGATAACCACAAGATTCAATTCTGTAAAAGTCGTCGTTTTTCCCCATAAGGGCTGCAATCACTCGGACAAAATATGAGTAAATAAGATCCACATGCTATCATGCAAACTTCTGCAATATATTTTTTTTAATGCAATTTTTATGCTATTCAACGGGCACTGGGCTTTGCTTTAATCCTTCCTGGGGTTCTGGGATTGTGTTAACACATATTATTATTATTATTATTATTATTGCATATCATTATTATTATAATTATTATTAATGTGTATTTATAGAGCACCAACATATTGTGTAGCGCTGTAGGCAACCTAAAACCAAAACATTGATTGATGAAGATTTCTTCAAAGTGCTTTTGGCTCAACTGCGAGTCTGCAATCTGAGGGTGAACTGATTACATGAAGTGCATAGAAAAGGTATAGACAGAGAGGGTCGCTAATACTCTGGGCCTTCAAAAAGCTGTTGAACTGAAACCATACTATGATCAATTAAAAACAGTATATAACTGCTAATCTCACATACATGTACCACTAAAAATAGAAAATTCAAAATTATGTTTGGGGGATAGATCCGTTGAGCCGTTTTCTTTCAGCACACTTCTCTAAATATCCCTTTTATGTTGTGAGCACTGACAATCAAAAGTTTACATATTTCTCCCTACCCCATCAAAAACATTTGGGCTTGACTTAAAGCCTGCTTGGTGTTCCGTACAGAAGAGACAAAGGTCTCATGAGAAGCAGATTCTAATCTTGATTTAGCTGTAGAATGGATTCCTTGGAAATAAAAGTGAACAAACCATGAATACTCATTCTTATAGAATTCCAAGCAACTTAATGAAGGTACCTCTAGATGGCACTAATAGACCTCTGTTTCCCCTTAGCCAGGCTGCAAAATACATTCTTTTGGAGATGACAAATTGAAATGCTGCTGCCGTACTTCAAGACAAATGAGAAATATGAAAACAAACACACAAAAAGAATATGAGCCATGCTGAGCCTGTTCATCCAGGTTGTACTCACTGCAAATCTCACTGATCTTTCCATTAAAAGACAAGGAAATGCTCAAACAAATAATTGCTGCCCACGCTGCTTAAGTGAGACATTATGTTCAGCATATTCTTCTGATTCTCCTGTTTTCGGTAACCTACCCTGATCACATTCGCAATACCTTGACCTTCAATCAAATGTTTGCTTTTAAACAGGTGACCAGAAAATGATAACCTACTAATATAGGCGCTAAACTGTACCTGTCCCGTTAACTGTAGCAACCAATCAGGTCTTTAGTTTCATTTGGCATTGAAAATGTTATATATATATATATATATATATATATATATATATATATATATATATATATATATATATATATATATATATATATATATTCAATACCATATATATATATATATATATATATATATATATATATATATATATTTACACATCCCCATTTCACATAGTATACTATAATACTATAGTATTTCCCCATAGTATAGTAATAATAATAATAATAATAATAAAGTATAGTAAAGTATAGTAAGTAGATATAAAAGACTAGGATAATAAACAGGTTGACTTCAGAGAGTTTTCCAGAATAGTTTGGAAAGCGGGCCCATGGTCACTGTTTACCAGTGGACCCACCATCTAACGTTTTCTGGTGGGCCCCTGGCATTCCAGTCCGACACTGGTTTTGTTATATTTACAGTATAGCACAACGTTAAGAGCCATAAATGTGCCTATTTGTTTTCGAGAGTGGGAGGAAACCCATGCAAATGCTAAGAGTAGTTGGAGAACATGAAGAACTCTTTGCAGATACAAGTATGAGATCTGTCATCCAGAAAACCGTTATCTAGAAAGATCCAAATTACAGGAAGGACATCTTCCACAGAGTACATTGTAATCAAATAGTAAATCAAATAAAGACCCTTTTTCAGAAAACCCCAGGACTGAGCATTCTGGATAAGAGAGCCCGTACCTGTATTATTTATGTGTGAAATACACTCGGCAGAAAGCACTGCAAGGTAACCGTATTAACTACAGAAATGTATCCAAGGCAATACATTGAGGTAGGAAAAAAAGGTGGCAATTGTAAAGCCTTTTGTAGTATAAACTTTAGTGAATAATAAGACTGGAGTCTTCATGGATGTTGCTCCCAGTGCCCTCAAAGCAAGTGATTCTTGAATTCCAGACTTGAAGACAAGCTTTATTTGCATAATAACAGGTTTACTGGCAGTTCACAAAGGGGCTACCAAATGGCCAATCACAGCACCTATTTTGACCTTCCCAGTAACATTTTCCATTCTTACGTTGCTCTTCGTCCAAATGTGGCTCATGGGTGAAAAAGGTCGGGGGCCCCTGCTCTAGACATTTCTTACAGTGAACTGATGTGAGTGGGAGAGAGGCCATGCAGTTAGGAATAATAAAACCACAGGGGTTTAAGTGATTCCAGATCTTGTTGCAATGATGGTCATATTTATGATACTGTAAATACTCCAGGGGGGACTAAGGAGATATATTTTTAACCTGTGAAGAGTCATTTTTCACTCAAGTCTCTGTTTAGTTATCATTCGTTGTTAATTCCATTTCAAATCCATGTTCAACGTTTTAATTACTATGACATTTTCATATATTTTACTGCACAATTTTTTATCATTGCATATTTAGAATTACCTGTTTCTGATTTTTCATGGGCTTTTTTATTACAGTTTTTCATGAAAAATGGCACAAATTATCAGGGTATTCCCAACATAAAGATCTTAACAATAAGTTTTATGACTGTTTCTGTAGGCCATGCAACCTGGAGTGTGGTGTTTTACTTGCCACATTTGCACCCATCTTTGCTTATTTACCTGTAAATGCTCACTAAATGGATTTTGCACATAATATATATAATGTATGGTCTTCAGCTATGAATCCATCTTGAATGAAAACACTGTAACTATATTATATGCTATGGTCAATTATAGTTGCAATGAAATGATTAATGTAATATTGTTGACCCTTTGAGAGCTTTGGCCAAAAGGTACATTGAGAACATAAGAATTCATAGTACATATGTCAGTCTTTAGCAGGCGTTGCTTTGCCACCTCAATTAGGAAATATCTAGTATAGGGCAATCTAAAAACAACTGGACTTACTCAGCAAGTCCAGTTGTTTTTAGATTGACCTATACTAGATATACTATGACCTGGATGAATGAAAATCTTCATAGTCTCAATTAGGAAAATCGAATTCTTAGGCATATGCCAGTTTTAGAACATTATTCTGTCAACCTTCTGGATGGAACACTGCTTGAGTTATTACACAGACATGCCTCAAAGATAAAATATATCAAACCAATTGATTACACTGCCCTTCTAAAACTGTTATCTGATCAGTGCTCTTTCAGATATTCCATGAACAGGTTGGAATATACAGTCAATTGAGGATTACATTGGTGAATCTAAGCAGTCTATGGTCAATACACTGTACTTGCCCCATTGTGTGATCAGTCATTGTCCTGAGTGCAAAGCAATCAGAGTGGGACACTTTAGCCCCCTCTTGGACCATATTCTGCAAAAATCCACTACGATATTCCTGCCAATGAGTGATTCTTGCTGAGTATTCCAAGCTTTAAACAAACATAGAAGGAAGGGTACTTTTTTTCTAACCATTCCAAGTCTGGCCATCATACGTTACATTTAAATTACTATAACATGTTGTTTGACTGGTTTGCAAGATATTTCCTTGGTATATTTTCACAAGTCACAGGCATTTGAAGATGTATATTTTCTCTTTTCTTTAAACTAAACATCTCATGTATCAGCCTCCGCATTCCTGGATACTCACTAGCAGAGACACAGTAAACATTATTATTCTATAGCAGCCATCCAATGCTTTAGGGTAAATCGCTTGGATCCAATCCTCACAGTCGGATAATATACATTTGATTTTTTTGGAACATTGACCATAAAAAGCACCACTGTAACTAATGGCATTAGATTCAAGTGCATGGCAGATGTGGCCCTTAAAAGAGATGGAAAGGTCATTTTTATTACCTATCTTAAATTGTTGCCTGATCACACCCCTCCTGAACCGCTATATTTTCATGACCCAATTCATTTTCCAGCACTTACACCATGCCATTGACGTTTTTCCCCTGCTGAAAAAACTGCGCAAAATTGTACCTTGTACCACCTGACCTGATTAGCATCGCTCGCATGGGGGAAGCAAGGCGAGGATGTGCGCATGCGCAGGGCTTGCAGAATTTCTTCTGTGCATATGCGAGCACTGAGCCAGTTTTGTTAGCAAGAGGGATGTCATCTGCAATCCATGTAACTAGCAAAATTCTTTACCAATCTTTGAATACAGCTAAAGGGAAAGACGATTTTTGTAAGTAGTTTTCCACTTTGAGGCCAATATATAGAACTTTATTTGTTTTGTTCTTTCCTTCTCCTTTAAAGGGATTCTGTTGTGATTTTTATGATGTATTTTTTATTTCTAAATTACACTGTTTGCACTGCAAATAATTCACTGTACAATATAAACTTTAATTCCTGAACCATGAAGTGTATTTTTTTGTTGTAATATTGGTGTGTAGGCAACCATGTGCTTTCAGAAAGAGCCAGTACTTTAGGATGGGACTGCTTTCTGGCAGGCTGTTGTGTCGCAGTGGGACCTGGATTTTACTATTGAGTGCTGTTCTTATATCTACCAGGGAGCTGTTATCTTGGTTATTTTACCATTGTTCTTTTGTTAGGCTGCTGGGGGGGAGGGGGTGATATCACTCCAACTTGCAATACAGCAGTAAAGAGGGACTGAAGTTTATCAGAGCACAAGTCACATGACTGGGGGCAGCTGGGAAACTGACAATATGTCTAGTCCCATGTCAGATTTCAAAAATTAAATATAAAAAAATCTGTTTGCTCTTTTGAAACTAATTTCAGTGCAGCACTGATGCTTATTGAAAAAAAAAACATGTTTTCCCATGACAGTATCCATTTAATGCTCTTCGACAGCAAACCTTACATATTTTTCAGTCCCTGCAGCTGTAGTTTGGCAACCTCAAACCTTTGTTTCAGACTTTCAAAAAAACTTCCTCAAACAGATGGGACTGACCCCCCATGAAAACTACCATAAATAAATTAACAGAAGTACTCTTTCTTTCCGTCTAGTAAAAGCAACCAGCAGCCTACCTACACACATTTAAACAAAGGCACAGCAGGGGTACAGCGATTCTAAGTATAACTGTGATTATGAGTGTAACATATGTGCATAATTTGTTTTATCACTTACTTTTGCCAAGATGGAATAAAAAGAAGCATTTCTTTATCAGTTTATCAGAGTATTTCCCTTGCTAATAGGTTGTATTTGGAAGTTGGATTTCCCTGGGGTTCCAGCAAACTCGGCTAGTTTGCATGATTCACTAGAAACTCATTTCATCATAAGGAACAATTTGTTTTTCTTTCATTCTATAAATGTGGGAGCTACAAACTGGGTTTCCCCTTTTTTGGAGTTGTCGTCAGGGTGGGAACGACTGTGCAGGAAATAATGGGCATTACAAGAAGATGAGGACTTGACCAGTGACTAGGGTAGATAGGCAGCCCCCACGTCATTGATTGTCTGGGAGTGATGGGATGAAGTCATCTCTTCCTGAGGATTTCAAGTTGTTCTCTAACATCCTTTTCACTTCCAAAACCTTTGTCTCACAGAAATATTTGGAATTTCCTATAGGAAACCTGCAGTCTTGACCTTTTAGTATTTTGCTGATACTGTATTCCCAGGCAAAAAAGAAAAGAAGAGATGTCACATTTTAGGAGAAGATTTATGGTGGTCACAAATACAGAAAAGAAATACCTGAACAAGAGGAAAAATTGCACTTCTCCAACCTAGAACCCTCCTGGTGTTGTTTAACTTCAGCCCTTACCAATATCTGATGGACTGCAGTAATCACTGGCATGCTGGGAGTTTGTATAAATAAAGCATGATTTAAGGGAACAGTTCAGTATAAAAATAAAAACTAGGTAAATGAATAGGCTGAAAATAAAAATGTTTCTAATATAGTTAGTTAGCCAAAAATGTAATGTATAAAGGCTGGAGTGACTGGATGTCTAGCATAATAGCCAGAACACTACTTCCTGCTTCTTCCTTTAAAGGGATACTGTCATGGGAAAAAAAATGTCAAAATGAATTTCCCAGCTGCCGCAAGTCATGTGACTTGTGCTCTGATAAACTTCAATCACTCTTTACTGCTGTACTGTACTCCCCCCAGCAGCCAAACAAAAGAACAATGGGAAGGTAACCAGATAACAGCTCCCTAACACAAGATAACAGCTGCCTGGTAGATCTAAGAACAACACGGAATAGTAAAAACCCATGTCTCACTGAGACACATTTCTATCCTAAAGTGCAGGCACAAGTCATATGACCAGGGGCAGCTGGGAAATTGACAAAATGTCTAGCCCCATGTCAGATTTCAAAATTGAATATAAAAAAATCAGTTTGCTCTTTTGAGAAATGGATTTCAGTGCAGAATTCTGCCGGAGTAGCGCTATTAACTGATGCATTTTGAAAAAAACATGTTTTCCAATGACAGGATCCCTTTAAGTAGGAAAAACAGCAGCCTGCCAGAAAGCATTTCTCTCCTAAAGTGCAGACACAAGTCACATGACTGGGGGCATCTGGGAAATTGACAAAATGTCTAGCCCCATGTCAGATTTCAAAATTGAATATAAAAAAATCTGTTTGCTCTTTTGAGAAATGGATTTCAGTGCAGAATTCTGCTGGAGTAGCACTATTAACTGAAGCGTTTTGAAAAAAACATGTTTTCCAATGACAGGATTCCTTTAAGGCAACTGTTTATTCGGACCAAAACTGGTTATAAGCTCCCAACATTTTGGAAATAGAAATTGGGACAAAAAGATTTGCTGCAGTGACATTTTTGACCCCATCCATTTTTGTGGCCACACCCCCTAATTACTGTGTTCATTTTACAAAAGTTGACAGGTTATGAAAGTTCTAACACTTTTCTGTGGTTTTTATGTGTTATTACAGTTTTGCTAATGAAGGTGAATTACCCTTTAAGCTGCAAGTCACTGCTTATCTTAAATTGTTACAATTACTACTGTGCTTATCGTAAATTGTTATAATAGTATCCAAGGGCATCTGCCAAAAGCCAATTAAGTAAGAAACTTCTTTTTCTGGCTGTTCAGTGCAGGAGATAAATGAGAAAGTCGGGACATTTCAGTAATAAACCCGGGATTGCGGGTTGATCTGTCAAAATCGGGACTGTCCCACGACAGTTGGGAGGTGTGTATAAGTGATTTCTGACAGAATCTAAACCTGATTGACATCATAGATTAAATCAGTGGAAAACATATACCAGACTATATCTCTGTAATGGGCCCTCCCAAAACCCCCTTGTGAATACAGCCAAATGGTCTGGTCCCTCCCCAGGGCATTACAATCTATGGGAGAGGTAAGAGCTCTGTCACTGTTCTGGTAATAAAAAAGTCTAATATTCTGTTCTAGATGTTAATTTCTCCTCTGCATCATGTTGTATGTGCTCTGCTGTACAGGAAGGGGACCTATTATCTAGAATGCTAGGGACATTGGGATTTCCGGATAATGTATCTTTCCTATTTTTGGATCTTCATGCCCTAAATCTACTAGAGAATCATGTGAACATTAAAAAATGATTCATTATATCTTACATGGGATCAAGTACAAGGTACTATTTTATTATTAAAAGGAAAATGGAAATCATTTTTAAAAATTTGGATTATTTGGATAAAATGGAGTCTAAGGGAGACTGTCTTTCCATAAATCTGAGCTTTCTGGATAACAGGTTTCCGGATAATGGATCCTATACCTGTGTGTTGTGCAGCAATTTTACTGAGTTTGAAATGCAGATTATTTGAAGATTATTTAGTGAAGCCCCTGCAGAGCACATGGTACGTCCCAAGTTGGCTGCTGTATAAGGAATCTGCCAGTCTGAGTAGCTAATTTTTCCTTTTGAATGTGGCTCACATGTATAAAAAGTTGGGGACCCTGGCAGTGGTGTAACTAGATATTGCAGCCCCCCCCAGCAAATTATTTTTCAGGCCCCAAAAATGTCTAGAGGTTGACTTATTTTATCAGTATTTATTTAAAATTTATATGAATTAGGGCCTCATGGGGCCCCTATACCTCCTGGGTCTCCTGCAGTTGCTATAATCGATAGTTATACCCCTGGACCCCTGATTTAGGGGGTTAAGAATGTTGCAAGATGTTTTGGATGTGGAAGGCATCATGATTTTGAAAGTCTCTTTTTAAATTACTTAAAGAAATGTAAACCTTTAAAGCAAATTCATGTAGAACTGGTCTTCTAAGCACTTTAAATACAATGTTCATGAACTTCTTTTTCCTCTTTTCTATTTCTATTTTATGTTCATTCTGCCAACAGGCTGCAGTCAGAACCTTATGATGTTGTTGCTTAGAACTGACAAGAGAAAGGTCACACAATGTTCTATGGTAACAAGCCCATTAGGTGCCCTCTCCTCACATACTATGGTCTTGCCTAATTTTTCTTTCTCTGATCAATCTTTCTCTTTTAAGAAGCCCAAACAACTACAGAATAGTAGTCACTTGTATCACATAGTTCTATTATCCTAGAGGTCTGCTTGAGAATGAGAGGGGTTCTAAGTTTATATCATAAACCAAAGTCTAATATAAGCCTTGAATATGGGGGAGGTGGTGGTATGCAATAAATTCATGGGTGCAAATTAGCAAAAATGGTGTGGGATGGCAAAAATATCATTGTGATGGAATGCTACAAAACCTAGAATCCAAAATGCCTTTATTAGTATAACTAAATGAGGTTTTAATATAGGACGAGCTCTATTACTTAGAAATGTTTAGCTTTAAAACATGCAATACAGCAAAAAGGCAACATATTTCTAATCTGACATCTTTAAATGTTTATCGGTGAGGCTTTGGTAACTCTTCTTGGTCATGTGATTTAAAATAATACAAAGATCACCAAATTAAACAGCTCATTCTGTAGGCTGGTGCCAAATGATCCCGCTGTAGTAGTGTAACTGTCCAAACTGAGCAAAAGGGTCATCTTCATTCCTATTCTCTGACAAAGCCAATTCCAGTAAAGAGTTCTGCATGGATCTGTTCCAAGGTTACTGTCTGTATGCTGACCTCTATCAATGATAAGTCATCAGAATCTTTTGTCTTTGGCATTTGCTTTATGAATTCAGGCTTTAGCTCATTGCATTAGACCCCAATGTTTTTGGATACTGGGGATGAACTCATCAAAAAAGATTCAACTCTTTTATTTTAGGGGTTTCTACACTTTATGCCAAATTGTGTTCCTTTTTACACCCTGAAATAGGGAGCTGTGCTGCTCATGGCAGATTGGGTTGCACTATAAAATGTTAAATACTGACTTTTCTTTTCATTCCTGTTTCTTGTCATTACCTGCTTTGCCCTCTCTTCTCTTGTTCTGTTGTTCCTCTTGTCTCATCATCTAGTTCTTTTACAATTCCTTTCTCAACTTCAACTGCTACACTGGCTAATTTAGTAGGGGGCATGCACAGTGCAAGAACTGCTGAAAAAATTCTGCTCAAGGGCTCACTCAATTCCACCTGGGGGGGGCTTTAAGGTGCCATAGAAAGTCAGTATTTAGTGGGCTGGTGGGGGCTGATTGGGCCTCTGTGTACCTGAAATGCCAGGGCCTATTTTAATTCTCAGTCCGGACCTGAATGTGACCGTCCACTGTTGGACTAGCACTTAGCTTGTATGTGACATCCAACTACATTTTTAAATATTGGAATACCAGTCACATATGAAGTTTTATTCATATAAATTTCTAGCTCCATGCTGCAGACTGTTATGCTGTGTCATTCTAAACCAAAATCCAAATATCTGCTAAATATCTACAGGTGCCCAGTATAAAACAACCCCAACTTGGAACAACTAAACACAACAGAAGTGGGATATGACTTCCATCTACCAGATTTGGAGGGTGAAGAAGTAAATTCAGTGTCATTTCCCGTCTACTACTTCTTGCACAGATGGAATTTCCTGGATCCTTACAATATCCTGATTCCCTCGTTTCCAACCCGGAGAGGAAGCTGCAGTTGTGTGGAGCATTTCTCCATAAACAGAAGACAAGTCTCCTGGGGGAGATCTCCCTACCAGACTGTGGAACACACACACAGAGATTTATACTAAAAAAAATCAGTTTTATTAAAAGTTTAAAATACTGCTCTGTACAAATTCAACAAAGAAAAGTCAGAGGCATTTAAATACTACTAATGACAAAAAAACAAAACAAAACATACAACTGTTTAATTGCACTGATACGAGTTCTATAAAAGGCATCAAACAAGAGTGTGTGTTTTTGTACACAGCCCATATGATACACACAGACGGTTTTGCGTTTAGAACAACACAGATTTGTAACGTCAGAGAATTTCTCTGCTTGTAAGTAATACTACCCATTACATTCACACACACACACACACACAGCTTCATGTTGCAGTCATTTCAATATACACTCCCATGACTAATGCAGAGCACAGAGTCACGCCGGACGCTATACATCTCTGCAATTGGTCAATGGATAAAGGGAATTAGTTGGTAACTATTAATACGTGCCAAGCGATAGTGCCACGAGTATATAGATATCTGTGCCAGGCTGCAGAATATGATAAAGCAAAGGAACAGTTCATTGCGAATTTTCCAACTTGCATTTTACTTGCATTTTACAGTTTGGAATGCCACAGTTTCCCTAACCTTTGTTTACTGTGTAAAAGGGAGCTATATAGCTATTTCAAATAAAGTAAACCCTATACATACATGAATTAATAAAGAAAATATTCTTTTAAAGGGCTCGTAACATAAAGCGGATTTTCAACAATCTACTCTACTCAATAACAGAGTACAGGAGACAGCAAGATCTATCAATGAATCCCCTCCCCAGTCTCTAACATTGCATCTGTGTATCCCCCAATCTCTAACACTGTATCAGTGTATCTCCAACCTCTAACACTGTATCAGTGTATCCCCGATCTCTAACACTGTATCAGTGTATCTCCAATCTCTAACGCTGTATCAGTGTATCCCCAATCTATAACACTGTATCAGCGTATCCCCAATCTCTAACATTGTATCAACTGGTGTTTTAGGTAAGTGAAACTGGGATTATAACCATTGAAAATTCAGGACTGCAGAACCAGTACTTAAATAAGTGCCATGTGCGTGCAAAAAGAGTTACTAACAGTATGTGCTGGCTATTGGGCAGTGAGTATAACTTCAGAAATAGATTTTCCATACATTGATCCAGGAATTAAATTACTGCATCAATTTCACCTTTAATTGTTCACTAGTTAAAGAAGCTGCAAAGCTCAGAAATTGATTTTGGTCTCATGTATGGCTGCAAGTCCGATCCAATTTTAGCCAGACTGTCTGGAACCACAACTATCTCCTATGGAGCCATCAGAAAAGCTGACGTCTCGGGTCTCATGCATCAGTTATAGGTAGACAGTGCCAAATATTATGGGTGCTGTATGTGCCTATGGCTGGAATAAGAAAGATAGGTGGGACTGCTTCAGCTGAGGTCCTCTATGTCATCCTCTGGTTTTTAGAAGGCCAATCTGGCCCTGAGCAGTATTTCACCAACACTTGAAAGAAGCTGAACACCTTGCACCGTGATATTATATATGTATGTATATACACACAATCCCACCTAGTGCACTCAGAAACAAATTTAGGCAACTGTCTGGGTGCCGCTTATAGCCCATACCATATCAAATTACAAAATTAAACTGCACACACAGGTCTTCTTCCATTTTAAAAAAATGATGTATTCAATGTTTCAGCTCTTATACTTGCACTTCCTGAAGACAGCCCGAGTATAAGGGCTAAAACGTTGAATAAAAAACATGAAGAAGACCAGATAGATGATAGATAGATAGATAGATAGATAGATAGATAGATAGATAGATAGATAGATAGATAGATAGATAGATAGATAAGATGATAGATAGATAGATAGATAGATAGATAGATAGATAGATAGATAGATAGATAGATAGATAGATAGATAGATAGATAGATAGATAGATAGAGATATATATTCCATCTTGTATGTGGGAAAAATCCAAAAACCTGAATGAAGGTTGTAAAACAGATGTATAAGATGATGGGCGAATATCTCCCATTTCACTTCGCTGGAAAATTTGCGAATTTCCTGCAAAATTCGCTCATTTCCTGCAAAATTCACGAAAACTGAGAAAAATTCACGATAAAATTCGTGAAATTCAGACGTTTTCACGAAAAATTTTCACCGGCGAATTTTTGAGAGAGATTCGCAAATTTATTCACAGGTGGTGAAACACGGGAATTCGCTGCAAATTCGTGCCTGCCGAATGTATTCGCCCATCACTAGTAAAATATTTTTGAGCAAAGAAGATTTCGTTTTACTTCAAATACATAATTCAAACAGACTTTCTAAACCTTGTTTGCTAAAGGAATACTGGGGGTTATAATTAAGCTACAGCTGGGGGAGCAAAGGTACAAATCACAGCATGGCTCAGACCTTAGCTTTGTGTTTCTGATACTTTGCTGGCGTGTTGGCTCATACACTCATTCACGAATCTTGTTAGCCACCCTTTATAAGCACACCCTTTATTAACCCTAGATACAAACAGTGCTATGTAAATAACATCTGCAACAGAGAAATACAATAAATTTATAGTGAGTTATAATTGCCTGGTAAGTGATGTTAATCATTCCATTAAACACATCTCATGATATCTATTTAAAGGATCTGCTTTCAACTCCTCTCCTCTGTCGGCCTAAATATAAAACAGTACTAAGTATATCCTCCTTTGCCTGCTTCCCCCAAAATGCACATTATCTGTTCCAGATGGATCAATTTGGGGGGGTGTCTGGTACGAAGGCCTGTGCACTTCAGTTTTCCTTATATTCAGTCCAAGTGCTTTGCATCTCCACTCAGAACTAATGTTATGCTGTTGGGGGTTATCCTTGGCATCATCTGGACGATAAGGAGATGTGTGTTTCTAGTGCTCTTGCACAACTGCAACAGAAAGTATCCCATCTCAAGCATCTCCCATTTTCTACGATGATGATGTCACATTCCCAGAGGACATTAGTGTCACGGGATATTCACCCTCATCTTTCTGCGGGTGAGAGGAATTGTCTGATTTACTCCTGCTGAACTCCATTCCTGTGATGATCGGCCTCTTGACTTTTGAGCTGGAACCAAAGATGGAGCAATGAGTGCAACAAGCCATTTTAAGGAAGGCTCTTCTCATTTCCCGGTTTGTTAGAGTGTAAATGATGGGATTGGTGGCAGAGTTAAGAACAGCAAGTGATAAGAAATATTCTGCTTTAAACAGGACAGGGCAAGTCTTGACTTTACAGCCAACATCTAACAGCAGGAAGATGAATAGAGGGGACCAGCACAGGATGAAGACACTAAGCACAATAATGACTGTTTTGAGCAATGCCATGGACTTCTCTGAGCTTCTGCAGGGCCTTGCAAGGTTTCTCTTAAAGGTTAAGCTCCTGCTGCGAGTCCTTACCAAGAAATAAATCCGTGCATAAAGGATAACAATCGCTATCAACAGGGCGCAGAATATAGTGGTGCAGAATAGAATATAATGTTTGTGGTATAAAGGAAGAACTGTTGAACAGGCAGACATCTGTAGAATACAGTTCCAGCCCATGATGGGGAGACCTCCAAGAATAAGAGACAGAAACCAACATCCACTGATCAAGAGAAATGACCTGGAGCTTTTGCTTCCATTGTGCAACTTCATTTTGAGCATAGTGATGTAGCGTTCAATGGCAATGGCCACAAGGCTAAAGACCGACGCAGAAAGAGCAACAAACATACTCCCTTCCCTTATCAGCCATTCCGCTGGCGTCAGTTTATAAGTGTGAGGTCCAGACAGCAAGATGTTGGCAGTGTAGGCGGCTCCCGCTAACAAATCCGAGAGAGCCAAGTTGCCTATAAAATAGTACATGGGTCGGTGAAATTTCTTGGTTCTCCAGATGGTAAGAAGCACAAGGATGTTCTCCAACACAATGAAGCAGCAAATTATAATGAAGATAATAGATGTTAGCTTGATATCAGTACTTGGGTTGTCTTTATATTTTCCAGTGTAATTGTAATGATTAATGATGATTTCTTGATTGTAGTACACGTTCTTTCTCTGGCTAGCGCTGGTGGGAGTCATAGCTGCTGTTGTTCTCCCAGATGGGCACTAGATGGCAGCCTTGGAGTTGTAACGTCTTAAGCAAACCACTCTAAATTAGTCCTAAAAGGAGAAAACATGATTAGTTATGAGTTTAAAACCATTTAAGATCTTTCTTCAGTGGGTCCTTCAGAATATTCAGTTAAGGCAATATGCAGTTAAATAAAAGCAAATGTTGTTTTTAGGGTGCACAGGAACTGAATCAAAGCAGTGTGTGCCCCGATATTCCAAAGAGATTCATCACTCACTTAAATAATAATTTAATTTTAGCAAAGGACTAAAGGACTTGCAGCACCCCAGAAGCTACTGTAGTACAACCCTTTTAGTATGGGCTCTACTCCAATGTCCTGGGCTGTCCAGGAAGCTGCCTGTGTATGGGGCAAGGGAGCTCTGTTGCAAGGAATGCAGCACTGTAGCAACAGTCAGAAAAAAGAAACTCTAACTGGAAGAAAGGAAGAAAGACTGGTACAGTTGCAGCACAGGAAGAAATTAAAACTCAATAATGTCCCAGCTTCCTTTCTCAGACTATTTTGTGTGACCAACATTTCTGCAGCCCTATTCTCTAGTGTATAGCCCAGCCCTGTATCACAGCCCTGGCACCCAGTGCTTTACTGCTCTCTCAGTGATACAAAGCTTTTTTTTACAATGTTGCTAATTGCAACCTTTTTTTTTTTTTTTACCTGTGAGCCACATTCAAAAATAAAAAGAGTTTGGGAGCAACATAGGCATGCAAAAAGTTCCTGGGGTGCCATATAAGGGTTGTGATTGGCTATTTAGTGGACTGGCAGAATACAGAAGGCTCTATTTGGCAGTACATAATCAAAAATAAGCATCTGCTTTGAGGTCACTGGAGCAACATCCAAGGGGTAGGTGATGTTGCTCACAAGCTACTGGTTGGGGATCACTGGTCTACATCAGATGCACTTACACCCTGCACTCTTTCCCTGTAGGCTCATACTTAACTAAAGCGAGGTCTACTTTTAGTGCTGTTGCCCCATAAAAGCATTGTTAGCATTCTGTTAAATGGAAAATATTACTTAAATATTGATGTATGAGAAAATGTAGATTGTTATATTTATTAGCTATTTCTTATGTAACCTCAACGTAATAGATATCTGAATAAAAAGCATGAAACAGGAGGGTGATTTAGACAAGCTGTTGAGATCTACTGATCACCAGCTAAAGGTCTATTGGTAGTAGAGCCAGATCTACCTTTTTGGCACCCCTGCTGTAAAGCAATGCAGACACAATTGTACTGGAGGGATTCCTTGAATTCTGGGCCACATGTATAAATGTATGGATCAAAGGATTTAAGGATGTATGGATCAAAGGATAATAAGGATTTGTTATCTATCTATCTATCTATTTATTTATCTATCTATCTAATCTATCATCTATCTGACTATCACCTATGTATCTGTTTGTCATCTATCTAATCTATCTATCTATCTATCTATCTATCTATCTATCTATCTATCTATCTTTCTATCTGTCTGCCTATCTATCTATCTATCTATCATCTATGTATCTGTTTCTCATCTATCTATTAGGGATGTAGCGAACCGCCGCCGATGTGTTCGCGAACGCCGTTCGCGAACACCGGCAAAAAATGCGGACAGTTCGCGAACAGTTTGCGAACTTCGAACATCCGAAAATCGTTCGATTCGAACGATCGAAGGATTTTAATCGTTCGATCGAAGGATTTTCGTTCGACTCGAACGATCGAAGCCATTCGATCGAATGATTTCATTCGATCCAATGGCTTCGATCGTTCGATTCGATTTTAGCGGTCGAAGGAATCGAATGGTCGAATGATTTTTGTTCGAATCGAACGCGAACTCGTATTGGCGAACGTCGCGCGACGTTCGCGAACATTCGGCGGACGCGAACAGTCGAAGTTCGCGCGAACTAGTTCGCCGGCGAACTGTTCGCTACATCCCTACTCTCTATCTCTCTATCTCTCTATCTATCTATCTATCTATCTATCTGTCTATTATCTATCTGACTATCATCTATGTATCTGTTTGTCATCTATCTATCTAATCTATCATCTATCTATCTATCTATCTATCTATCTATCTATCATCTATCTTTCTGTCTGTCTATCTATCTATCTATCTATCTATCTATCTATCTATCTATCTATCTATCTATCTATCAAATCTGCCTGTCTATCCATCCATCCAGTCTGTGTGCCTCAATACAAGACACTTACCCCAGCAGTTAGAGGAGTTTTATGACTTAGTAGTGGGAACAGAAAGCTGAAAAGACTGATACAAGCGAGCAGATTAATATCAGCAGGCAGTGTAGTCTGAAACAGCTAAATGTGTCCTGCGATGTTTCTAGTGTTGAGCAGCCCAGTAGAATAAAAGGAATAAGGCGACTCTGTTGCTGCTGCTGAGTCGCATCCAGTGTAGCTGCCCGGGGGTGTCCCAGGTGCCAGATGCAGCTGTGCGTTACCTTTAGAAGCAGAAGACGAAGAATCGCAGTGGTCAGGTAAAGTACTATCAGTGTCTGCCAGTCACCCATAAAGACTCCGCTTTCCCACGCAGATGAGCCGGTTCATCCCAGACTGTTTGCACCATGTTTGCGCCAGTGATCGAGTCGCTCCCAGCACTTGTTCTTGGCACTCGCGGTGTGACAATAAGAGGAGCGATTGCTGCTGATGGGCTGGGACAGAGCGGAGAAGTTGCTTTTAGGCACAACCTAGAAATCACTGCGCACTCCCCCTCCTCCTCCCAACCCCGCTCCCGGCTCATCTCACGCTCCTCTCAATGATACTGAGGGGATCCTACGCCCCGCCCTGGAACTCACTCACACTGAGGGGATCCCCGTGCGCAGGGCCGCCATTAGAAATCACCCGTACAACAAAATTTTTGGGGCCCCCCTGGGCCCCGCCCACGCTGATGACCAAGCTCCACCCCATATCCCGCCTACTCCACATCGCAGTTAAAAGACCACAGAAAAGTAACCCCCCCACACAAGTTGTAAAAAGCTATTGATGGTCAGGGCCCCTTTATAAAAAATTGGGGCCCCAAAAAAAAAAATTAAAAATTTTTTTTTTAAAAAAAACATTGGTGGCAGGGGTATAAGTTAAAAAAAACTTCGGGCCCCAACAAAAAAAAAATTTAAAAAAACTAAAAAATAAACAAACATTGGTGGCAGGGGCCCCCTTATAAGTTAAAAACAAATTGGGGCCCCAAAAAAAAATTTGGAAAAAAAAAAAAAAAACTGGTGGCAGGGGCCCCCTTACAAGTTAAAAAAATTTGGGGCCACCAAAAAGAAAATTAATTTTTTTTTAAAAAAAAAGTTTTAAAAAAAAGATTGGTGGCAGGGGCCTATAGAATATTAAAATAATACATTGGTGGCCAGGGGATTAAAAAAAAAAAAAACACAAACTGGTGTTCAGTAGGATTGAACTCATGGCTTCAGTACTTCAACTTCGCCTCCTTTCGTGACTTCGGGTCTTTTCACCGCTTCAGGACTTCAATTTCGGCTGTTTTCGTGACTTCGGGTCTTTGCGCTGCTTCAGGACATCGGCTTCGGCTGTTTTCGTGACTTCGGGTCTTTTCGGCGCTTCATGACTTCGGGACTTCGGCTTTTTCCGTGACTTCGGGTCTTTTCGGCGCATCGGCTTCGGCTTTTCGGCACTTCCGCATTCGGCACGCAAGAGGCAAGACGTACGGCTCGGGCGCTCGTAAGGGGGGCCCGGATCTTCAAAAAAATGCAGCGCTGCCGGGCCCCCCTTCATGCCCGGGCCCGGTACGCTTGTCCCCCCTGTCCCCCCCTGATGGCGGCCCTGCCCGTGCGTCTCACTGTCACGTAATGACAAGTGCGAGGAGGATCTCTACCTCTTTCTATGGCAGGAATGGAGGAAGTGTTGCACTTCTACCCAGAGTATAGCGTTAGCTCTCTATGGACTCACGTGATGTAGTGACTAGTCTCTACTACTCTCTCTGTAACCCCCAGACTCCAATGGGCTAGTTTAGGGGGCAGCAGCACTATAAGCAGGGCCAACCTGAGGTGAAAAGTAATCTTTAAACGACTTTATTTTTTTTTTCTGCCTTCTAATGGCTTCTGCTACATTCTGTCAAGTGTCAAAACCACCAGTGCAAAGAATATCAATAGCCTGAGAGATACTGCAATATGTCACATTGATAACAGTCAAAGCTGCATCCCAGCTGTGCAATAAAATACTCACACAAGAAACAAGCCTGAACAGCCTCATACTCCCCTTAGCTCACAAGCTTACAGATATGGTATAGGAAAACACAGAGGAGATCCTGGCCCCTCCGCCACCTGAGGCAGCAGCAGTTGCTGCTGCCCCCCCTCCACCAGAAATTCGCTCTTAAAGTACCAGGAGCAGCATTTTTGCTGCCCCTGGTACCTAGTGGGCACTTACACACACACACACACACTAGTAGGCTGGTGGGAGCTGTTTGGGCCTCTATGTGGGCTGATTGGGTTTTGGTTCTGTACATTACCACAATGAATGTTAAATGAAACAACCCAGATGCAGTTGAACTGCAGACTTTCAGCTTTAATTCAGTGGGTTGAACAAAAAGATTTCATAAAAATCCGAGGCACTAAAGTCTTTTTTTAACACAATTCATTGATAATGATATAACGGAGGAATTGCCCACACCTGCCCATTAAATAGCCTTTGAGTCAATTGTCCAATTACTTTTGAGCCCCTGAAGTGAAGTGATTGTGTTAAAAAAAGGCTTTAGTGCCTCACATTTTTATGAAATCTTTTTCTACTGAACCAAAAGTAGAAAAACATCTCTGTCCAAATATTTATAGGCCTAAAGCTGGCCATAGATGCAACGATCCAATCGTACGAATCAATAAGAGCAGTATATAAAATAGGCCATTTTTAGAGATATTCATTTTTTAAGTTAAATAACTTGTCTCTTAACAGCACCAGTGACTTGCAGGTGGTTCCCATTCACATTGAATTGACATCAAGTGCCTTGTCTCTCTTCCACAAAGCAACTTGGGTGACAAAACTTGTGTGTGTTATTACCCTAATATTGCTCTTCCTAGAGTAAGACATTGAATCCAATGATAGGCTAGTGAGCTGGCCTCTGCACAGTTACAATGATCTATTGAAGCATTGCCGCTGCCCTACACATCTGTTTAACACACATTTGCCTTTCCTGTTTCCATATCTGCCTGTTACAGACTAGTATGTCTAAGGTAGCATCCAACCTGCTTACTAATTCATATAAGTCATCACTAATGCACTGGATTCCGGTAACATCAAATATTTCTATTTAGACCTAATAAAATGCTGCAGGGAAAGGTGCCAGGAAGGTTCAAGTGCCTCTGTGTTTACAGGCTCTGCAACTTTATTTTATAAGGAAGTTCTAATTACCAAACTTGCGGGAGAAGGTAAAGTATGTACTAGTGGTTACAGGGACAAGCTCTGTAAAACCTACCATTCTATGTACAACTACTGTGAAAATATTTCCGAAAAGTGATTTCTCTTACCCATAATGCTGTATAATCACATCTGCTAGTCATAAAGGCATAATAAAAGTTTCCAAATTCCTCTTCACCAGGGATATACTTCACTAAAACCTATTACTTCTCTGTTATATAGTAGATCCTTCAAATCCATAAAAGAGTGGGCATAAGAATGGCAACTCAATAGGCAACTGAACAGGCAACAACAGTTCATTTAGTTTTAGGTTCCTACAAAAGGTATGGGACCTTGTATCCAGAATGCTCAGGAACTGAGGTTTTCCAATGAAGGTGTCTTTCAGAAATATGGATCTCCATATCTTAAGACTACTAAAAAATTATTTAGACATTAAGGGGCAGATTTATAAAGGTTCAAAATTGTAAATTCAAATTTTCGAGTTGGATTTTCAGTCAAAACATTGTATCGCTTGCTTCTGAGTGCTGATCAACACAGAGGAGTCATGCCAATATCTAATTGGCTTTATTAATATCAAAAGTACAGCAGTGGGTGGAAACAAATGCGTTCTTTGCCTATATACTCAGCACTTCTTCAGTCTCGCATGTGCACACGAGAGCCAGTTTAAGCATATAAGCGCATAAAGGCGAATAGAGCACAGAGAGTCAGGGATAGAGGGACTGGGGGTAGGCAACAGATATGATACGTGCCTGGTGCCCCCCAGCTTTGCACCCTAGGCATGTGACTACTCTGCCTACTCCTAGTTCTGACCCTGCCTGCATGTTAGCCTCCCATCCACTTAGCTATACGGGGCAGGGACCTCCTTCCCACTGTGTCTCTGAACATAGCACTTAAGCTCTTTGTCCTGATATGAACTCTGTGTTTATTTATTACATGATTTGTCTTCCCCTTTTATCTATATTGTACTTTTATGCACTGTACAGCGCTGCAGCTACTTAACAGAATTTTATGTTACAGGGCAACCCTTTTGAAATAAAAAACAAAAAAACAAAAGTGGTATAAAGGTGATACCTTTATTTGGCTAACTAATATCATAGAAAGCTTTCAGAACATTTTAGTTCCTTATTCAAGCTGGAAAAGGGAACTAAAATGGAACTAAAAAGAAACTAAAATGTTCTGAAAGCTTTCTATGATTATATTAGTTAGCCAATAAAGGTATCACCTTTATACCACTTTTTTATTTATTATTTCAAAAGGGTTTCCCTATAACATTTTTACCGGCTAACACGGTAGAGCAACTTTACTAACAGCGTTTTACAAATAAAGTTATACATACATACAAAAGATGGTCAGTGAAGAACAAAATGTCATTTATTTCTTGTTACATAACAATACGAGTAAAATATTTGTAATACACATGATAAAAAGGAACATGGAGAATTGTATAATATCAATAAGCATAGGCTCTTCAAAAACACCAACTTTCAAATATAATCTTGTTTGCATTAAAATACTTGTGATTTTTTTTTTCAGTCATTCCAGTTAATTTAAGGAAGTAGTTGTAATTGGCACATTTGCAGTTCAAGTACCTAGCAATTCAGTTTAGGCTAATCACTAATAAAAGGTCACTGATGACAAGAATAAGAATTGTTATGTTAGCAACACTCCATGCTCAGCTTTATTTGGAGAAATAAGCAAGTTTGCTGGTATTCTGTCCACCCTTTTGTATCTAGGTGGAACCATAATGCATTCTTTCCCAGTACTTTGCTGACCCATCAGACAGTAGAAATGTGCAGTGACTGCAGGACTTAGTCCTAAGCTTGTTTGGATTCAGCCTCTCCACAGCGGGTAGGTCAAATGGATGAGTTTTCGATTACTGTTCAGGGAAGATATACAATCCATGTCCTCCTGTTCCAAATGGAAGTTAAAAACCTGCACGTACAGAACAACACAATTGTTAGATTTGACACTGATACAGTCCAAAGGGATCAATGCCAACATTTCCTATAGTGCAGGTATGGGACCTGTTATCCAGAACGCTCAGGAGGTGGGGTTTTCCAGATAATAGGTCTATTTCTTGATTTGGATACCCAAGTCTACAAAAATCATTCTTATATTAGTTAAACCCAATAAGATGGTTTTGCCTCCAATAAAGATTAATAAATTGGGATTATTTTAGTTGGGAAGGTACAAGGTACTGTTTTATTATTACAGAATAATTATTTGACTGAAGTCTGTGGGAGGTGGCCTTCCCATAATTCAGAGTTGTCAGGATAACAGTTTTCCGGATAACATATCCCATACCTGTAGTAGTACATTTCTTAAGGGGACAATCATCCCTAGCACCCAAGAGGTCTTTCTGTAAATTGGATCTTTAAATTGGCTAAAAAAATATTTTAAACAATACAGTAACTAAACCCACCAATAAGGATTCATTTTATCTTGGGTAGGTTCAAGTACCCGGTCCTGTTCTTCATTTTTAAAAATGTAAATTATTTGCAATTTAATTTACTAATCTATGAGAGATGGCCCTCCCATAATTTGGTACTTTCTGGATAACAGGTTTCCAGATTATGGATTCCATAACAGTAACAGGCACCAATGCAGATATTCTGTTTACTATTTGCTACCGAGTACACTGCATTATCCACATCTTCAGTTCTGCAATTGGTGCCATTGCCTCAATCCAACCAAAAAGTCATCTCAGCTTGTCCTCTTTACTGCCCTGGTACATTTAAATCGTTTTTGTATGGTCCATAAACCTTTTTTCTTTTCCTAGACTGACTGTCTGCAGTCAGTGCACCAACAGTTAGCAGTGTTCTTTTCTAATGTCATTGCCCGAAAGGGGTTCTCTCCTTGAAATGACCGTTGCAATTTCTCTTTTCAGAAGAACAGAAATCTATTTATGCTGCAAGAAAAGTCACAGAGGATCATCAATATTGTGGAGAATAGCCCAGTGCCAGTGGAGGAGTTGTAAGGCTGTGCATACAATACAAGAACAGGCAATTCATCTTCTTGAACTGGCTTACTATGCTGCAATGTTAGCCACAATGTAGGGATAATATATGTAGGGTTTCCTGCACTTCACATTTAGCTATTGTGTGCTACAGTGTATTCAAGTATGGATTCCCTCTGCAGATTTCCTGCCTCATGACAAAGAATGTGAATGTGATCACCTTACCTAATAAGGCCACGCGAATAAAGTCCTATTTTTGCCAGAACGAGGAGCTTTAAATTCTATTTACAACTTAAAATAAGCTAGTGCTATCCAAGAGACCAGTAAAAAAAGGTGTGATGAATTTACCAAAAAATCTGGTCCTCCAATAGAGCCTCTGTTTTACAAAAGACAATGGGCTCAAGCACCTTTATTATTACATGAACTCAGGTCAGGTACACTGAATATAGTCAATCTGCAGGTCTGCTGGAATAAACAGTTCAGATAGTTTAGCTATAAAGTGGTTTAGACATAGGACTTAGGGCATTCTGGATAATGGATCATTCTGTACTTCATACTTTAAGGTTGTCTTGAAGTAGTGGCATGTGTATGTGCTAACAAAGTATAGTAAATATAGTCGTTTACAAAAAGAGATTTCCAAATAGTTACACTTTGGTCTCAACACATTAAACCCCAGTCCAGTGGGTTGCTATAACCAAATACCTAGTCGTAATGAATGCAGTAGCAACATTTATTATGAAAAAACAAAAAATTGTCTATTTAAAACATAATAGCCTAAGTCTTCATACCTAAAGTCTACCAGAAAAACTTTAAACATTAAATAAGCACTGCAGGCTGGTTTTGCATGCAATAAGGATGAATTATATCTTCATTTGGATCAAGTACAAAACATTGTATTATTACTACAGCGAAAAATGTAATTATTTGTATAAAATCGAGCATTGCCATAATTCGGAGCTTTCTATATAGGTAAAGGAAATGTCTAAATAAAGTTTAAAAAATGTGTGGGCTTTCCCGGAAAACAATTCTATACAAGCTACTTTTTTTTCTTGTAAGAAACCTTTAATTCAGACTGCATAACCTTTAAGAAGTGCTCAACATATATATATATATATATATATATATATATATATATATATATATATATATATATATATATATATATATATAATATCAAAACAGGGGGGTTGTGGGAGCACTCTAAAGGCTTTAAAGTATATATATAAGTATAATAAATGCTATTGCATATGTACCCAAATAGGGGTTATTTTGTTACAAAATTATGATCATAAAATTGATAAGCCACCATACCACGTCAAGGTAAACCCCCCTGTTTTGATATATATATATATACAGTATATATATATATATATATATATATATATATATATATATATATGTGTAAATGGATGTATGGATGTGTATTGGACCTATTATACAGAATGCTCAAGACCAGAGGCATTCTGGATAAGGGGCCTTTCCACAATTTGGTTCTTCATACCTTAAGTCTACTAGAAAATCATTTAAACATTAAACAAACCCAATAGGCTGGTTTTGCTTTCAATAAGGAGTAATTTTATGTTCGTTTTATTCATGTAGAAGGTATTGTTTTATTATTACAGAGAAAAAGGAAAAAAATTAATTTGGATAAAATGGAGTCTATGGGAGACAGCCTTTCCATAATTCTGAACTCTGGTTCCAGGATAACAGCTTCCATACCTGTATATATATTAGGGATGCACTGAATCCAGGATTCAGTTCGGGATTCAGCCAGGATTCAACCGAATACAAAATAGTGGATTCGGTGCATCCCTAATATATATATATATATATATATATATATATATATATATATATATATATATATATATATATATAAGCCCAATATGAAAGCACTCACAGCTGATTTCATCAGTGTATATAAAGATTTATTCACCGCTCACATCTACGCGTTTCAACCCTTAATGGGTCGTCATCAGGATAGTGTATCCAAGTGAGTATCACACATTTAAAAATTCTCACACCAATCAGTGTAGTGTTTCAATAGTGACATCATCATCCAATTACCCTTAACCATTACCTACACAGCCACTATGTAGATACATCTCAATTTAACCCTCTACTTCAGACACATTCTTAAAGCATGGAGAACCAATGTATATCTAGATCGTATGCAGTCAAGCAACCTTACATTGTAAACTGAATCAATCCCACCAGTTTCTAAACATAATCAAAAATCGCCATCCATATGCAACAAACCTTCCAATTTCAATTGATCACTCCCATCAGTAACATACTATTCAGAATGTGTCATCAGTTAGCATATCCCACACCACTATCAAAAGTGAATATGTGCAGATAAAAATTTTTTCATCTCCATTGTAAAGTGCTAAGTGCATAATTAGATATAAGTGCCTTAGTTTAATATAACATATGTCATATAAATAGACATATACATTAAGGTTAAAACATTAAAACTCTTCAATCAAATAGTGTTCTGTGATATAAAAGTTAAATTCATCAAATACAAATCAGCAATAAATAGCCATATCATCCAAATCAAAAAGTTGAAAAGTTTGAAAAAATCTAAGAAATTTCTAAAAAGTCCAGAGAGATACACGCCAGCGCTGTCAGACTACCAGTTTCCCAGCGTAAAATCTATTCCAAATGGTAAAACTGATGAGGAGGGCATCCTATAATTCATTATAAAAAACAGGATAATGAATACATCTCATTCAACCCCTTGGGGGAGATAGTATCCAGGGTCCGTATCCAACGGGCTTCCTTTTGTAGCAAGATCTTCCCCCTATCTCCACCCCTTCTCAATGGGGGAACACAATCAATCAGCATTGCCCGCAATGATGGCAATGGGTGGCCACTATTCACAAAATGTCTGGCCAGGGGGATTTCAGTTTTCCCGGTAGCCAACGCTGACCGAATTGCCGATCTATGATTGTTCATCCGCAATCTAAAAGATGTAACACATTTACCTATGTAGTATAAGCCACATGGGCAAACGATACAGTAGATCACATGATCAGAGGTGCACGTTAATCGGTGTCGTATCTGTAACCTCTTCCCACTGTGGGGGTGAGGGAATGTGTCCCCAGTTAGTAGACAGCCACAGGTCTTACAATTTCCACAGCGAAAACAACCAGGTTTTCCTCTTGTTAACCACGTACCGCTGCTCTAATTCTTCAGATCTGTCACCATCAGTACATCCTTTAGAGATCGGCCCCGTCGATAGGCACATATAGGTGGAGCACTTTTAACGAAAGGCAAACTTGAGTCCATTTGTATTATAGGCCAGTGTTTCTTAATCACTGAATTTATCTGTTTACTCACTGGTGTGTAATTCGTCACAAACACCATTCTCTCACCTTCATTCAGTACTCCACCTTTTACATCTCTTTCATTGTTACTACTGTTGGATGCCCTTTCAAGCTCACCATTTAGGAAGTCCCAAGAGTATCCCCGTTCAAGAAATCGATCTCTCATCTCCAAAGCCTGTATTTTTGCTGTAGCCCCATCTGAGTTAACCCTGAATACTCTCAGGAATTGGGTATAAGGGATCGACTTCAGAACAGCAGGGGGATGGAAACTGTGAGCATGTAACACAGTGTTGCGATCAGTCTTTTTGCGAAACAATGTGGTGCCAATCCCATTTGCTGTTCTGAACAATCTTACATCCAGAAAGTCTATTGTGTCCCTATGGTATTCTGCCGTAAACTTTACAGGGGTGGGTAGTTCATTTAGATAGGTCACAAAACCCTGGGCCCCAATGTGGTCCCCTCGCCAGATAATCAAAATGTCATCGATAAATCTCCGATACAATAACAAATATTGTCCAAATTTGGGAAAAATGTATCGGCATTCAAAAGCATCCATAAAAAGATTGGCATATGAGGGGGCCACATTAGAGCCCATCGCCGTACCAGTCTTTTGTAGATAGAAGGTCTCCTCGAATCGGAAATAATTGCAGGTCAAAACCATTTCCAATAAAGTGCAGAGGAATTCAACTGGTGGATTCCCTTTATGTCCAGTAGTTAATGCTCTCCTACATGCCGACACACCCTCTTCCGTTGGAATAATAGTGTACAAACTGCACACATCAATTGTAATAAATAAGGCATCCTCCGGTAGGGTGCCCACTTGTCCCAATATACCCAACAGGGAAGGTGTGTCGGCAATGTAGGAACGCATCCCAGCACACAGGGGTTGTAAGAAGCTGTCCAGAAAGCACGCTACATTGGAAAATAGTGAGCCCCGTGCGGAGATGATCGGACGACCGGGTGGACAAGTGGAGTTCTTATGTACCTTCGGTAAGGTATATATAATAGGACATCTCGGAAATTTGTTTTTCATATATTGGTGACAACTCTCACTTATCCACCCAGCCGAACTTGCCATCTGTAAATAGGTGTCCAATTTCAACTTAAACATATCAGTGGGGTCCCGAGTTAGTTTCTCATACACTCCACCCTCTGTTAACTGTTGTAATATTTCTCCCCTATAATAGGAGCGATCCAGTAATACCACCGAGCCTCCTTTGTCAGCAGGGCGTATTATTAGCTCCTTATCACTCCGCAGTGATTCAATTGCAACTCTTTCTTGTTTAGTCAAATTGGAGAAAAATCTATCAGCCCCTTTTAGAATCTCAAGGTTCTCTTTCTCAAGGATCCCACAATATGTTTTAATTGAAGTAGCTGTGTTTGGCGGGTCAAAATTACTCACTGGCCGAAATTTCTCCTTATACTTCTCATTTGGTTTATCTTTAAAATAATCCCGTAGTTTTAATTTACGTTGTAACTTATATGTATCCACTTCCAATCCAAAAGTATCATTTCTAGTTACCGGTACAAATGATAAACCACGTGAGAGGAGAGAAATTTCGCCAGGATTCAAAACATGGTGACTCAAATTAAACACTACTGTACTGGTTTCCTGGGTGGTCTGCCTCTGCGGCTTACCACCACCCCTTCTGGTGTGCTTCCTTTTCCTCCTGTGGCCCCTAAAAAATGAACCTGTGTCCGACCACTCCCACCAGTCCCTTCCTGTATAGCACATGATGCTGTTGCCTGTGGGGTCTCAATATCAGAGGTGGGTGAATCCCCCGAGCTGTCTACAGTAGACAAATCCCTGGATTTCCTAAATCTCCTCCTGGGCCTTCTCTCAATATCAGATCTCCCAATCAGCCAACCATAAACCCTTCGGTCCTACAGCAAAAATACAGGCTTTGGAGATGAGAGATCGATTTCTTGAACGGGGATACTCTTGGGACTTCCTAAATGGTGAGCTTGAAAGGGCATCCAACAGTAGTAACAATGAAAGAGATGTAAAAGGTGGAGTACTGAATGAAGGTGAGAGAATGGTGTTTGTGACGAATTACACACCAGTGAGTAAACAGATAAATTCAGTGATTAAGAAACACTGGCCTATAATACAAATGGACTCAAGTTTGCCTTTCGTTAAAAGTGCTCCTATATGTGCCTATCGACGGGGCCGATCTCTAAAGGATGTACTGATGGTGACAGATCTGAAGAATGAGAGCAGCGGTACGTGGTTAACAAGAGGAAAACCTGGTTGTTTTCGCTGTGGAAATTGTAAGACCTGTGGCTGTCTACTAACTGGGGACACATTCCCTCACCCCCACAGTGGGAAGAGGTTACAGATACGACACCGATTAACGTGCACCTCTGATCATGTGATCTACTGTATCGTTTGCCCATGTGGCTTATACTACATAGGTAAATGTGTTACATCTTTTAGATTGCGGATGAACAATCATAGATCGGCAATTCGGTCAGCGTTGGCTACCGGGAAAACTGAAATCCCCCTGGCCAGACATTTTGTGAATAGTGGCCACCCATTGCCATCATTGCGGGCAATGCTGATTGATTGTGTTCCCCCATTGAGAAGGGGTGGAGATAGGGGGAAGATCTTGCTACAAAAGGAAGCCCGTTGGATACGGACCCTGGATACTATCTCCCCCAAGGGGTTGAATGAGATGTATTCATTATCCTGTTTTTTATAATGAATTATAGGATGCCCTCCTCATCAGTTTTACCATTTGGAATAGATTTTACGCTGGGAAACTGGTAGTCTGACAGCGCTGGCGTGTATCTCTCTGGACTTTTTAGAAATTTCTTAGATTTTTTCAAACTTTTCAACTTTTTGATTTGGATGATATGGCTATTTATTGCTGATTTGTATTTGATGAATTTAACTTTTATATCACAGAACACTATTTGATTGAAGAGTTTTAATGTTTTAACCTTAATGTATATGTCTATTTATATGACATATGTTATATTAAACTAAGACACTTATATCTAATTATGCACTTAGCACTTTACAATGGAGATGAAAAAATTTTTATCTGCACATATTCACTTTTGATAGTGGTGTGGGATATGCTAACTGATGACACATTCTGAATAGTATGTTACCGATGGGAGTGATCAATTGAAATTGGAAGGTTTGTTGCATATGGATGGCGATTTTTGATTATGTTTAGAAACTGGTGGGATTGATTCAGTTTACAATGTAAGGTTGCTTGACTGCATACGATCTAGATATACATTGGTTCTCCATGCTTTAAGAATGTGTCTGAAGTAGAGGGTTAAATTGAGATGTATCTACATAGTGGCTGTGTAGGTAATGGTTAAGGGTAATTGGATGATGATGTCACTATTGAAACACTACACTGATTGGTGTGAGAATTTTTAAATGTGTGATACTCACTTGGATACACTATCCTGATGACGACCCATTAAGGGTTGAAACGCGTAGATGTGAGCGGTGAATAAATCTTTATATACACTGATGAAATCTGCTGTGAGTGCTTTCATATTGGGCTTGTGTGAATGACGGTCAGCACCCAGCTGTGATATTTTATATGGTGAGTGCCGTTACATGTGGAATTATATATATATATATATATATATCTCCAATGCATGATGTAAGCGTTTGAAAGAATTTCTTTGGTACTTCTGAATGTTTGGTGATAATACCTTGAGACCCTTGGATACCACATACTACATTCTTTATATAATATAACATGGAACTAGAGGATACAATGAGTTTTGAGTGTTACATCTGTGTACCAGAACTAGACATCAGATGCTGCACACAAGAGAGATTATGTTGGATTTATGTATTGTTGATGAAGATTAAACAGGAAGGTAAGAATGTTTGAATTTCCTCTCATTTAATTGTCTGAAGAACACCTGCGCGTGTACTTTAGCAAAGGCCAAGTGCTGAATAGAAAGCAAAAAGCCTGATGTGTACACAAATCGGCGAGATCAGGACATATATATAAATAGACCAACTTTTGCATAAGTAATTCTGATTTCAAAATGATCCTGGGACTATAGGATCCATTGTTGCCAAATTTCACAAGTGCAGCTGCTAGTATAAATAAAAGCAGCAATTAGCTTTGAACAGGCTAACACAATTTATAAAATGAATGTCTGATTGTTCAATGTGAGTTACTGCACTGGTGTAATGTAGCACACAGCAATACATAACAATCCAAAGTATTTTATGGAAATGGCATATAATGTGCAAAAAAGAGCATTCATGACATAATATAATTAACAGCGAATGGTAAAACAGCAGTTATAATTATGTGACTCACGCTGAGTTAGCTAATGTACAGATCTAGTTTGTTTATTGTAATGAATTCATTGTTTTACTGGTGATTCCATCAGAGATCTGAACATCCACATGAAGAGCAAAACTTAAATTGAAAGCATATGTAGTGTGTACAGTTAAAAACATCCAGTTAGAAATAGGGATGTATGGGCAGGACGGAAACCTGCAGGACCAATCCGAAAATTTGGCCTGCACATTGGGTGCGGGTTAAACTTCCTAGTCAAAGCACATATGACTTTATTTATTTGTGTTCTGTGGCTGGGCTCCTTTATTATTGGTCGGTGGTGGTAAAACTGTTGATGTCTGCTCCTTGTGATGTCATCTCTGATGTCAGCTAAGGGGGCGGGATGGACTTGTGTCCGGTTTGGGAAGAAATTTCTTTTCTTCTCGGATTGGGAAGGGGTGGGTGCGGGTTTGAAAACTTCCGACCCACACAACACTATTTGGAAGGTTATGAGGATTTTAAAACACTGGAAATCGCTTGCTGGATGTAGTAAACCATAGCAACCAATAAAACAGGTGACCAGTAAATATTACCTGCTGACTGGTCGTTATACGTCACAAGACCTGCAGCAAAGTTCACCCTTTTATTAAATAACCCCAAAACATGGGTCCCAATATTATGAAGGCTGGGTCTCCATTTATAATGTGAAATTTGTATCTGCAGTAGAACACTGTAATGAAAACAAGGCTTATGACTGATTCTAAACCAATTCTTGGGTCTAAAGCTGAGTCTGAAACTTATTCTGGAACCCAAAGTCAGTCTTTTTTCAGTATCAGTGATGTGGCGAGTATTTTTATTGACTAATTAAGACGGTTAAAATGAGTAGTGCCATGTAAAACAGTTTTAGGTTTTGAATTTGTGCTACTATACAACCATGGATTAGTGAGTTGTTATATTTAGGTACAGTGCTGTATTTTGCATTTACCAGTGATGCATAAATGCTTTCACTTGTTACAGCTATTACTTGAATGAACTTCCTCAAAGCAAAGCATTCATCTTTGACTGAACAAGGACACGCTGTTGGGTTCCACTGTGGCCACTGATAAAGGCAAGGAGTTCTGAATAGCAAGTAACTTTGTACTGTTGTTATTCTCGGTTCTTTCTGTATGGTGTACAGGGCCAGGCAAAATTAGCCAAGATAAGAAGTATAGGTGCCGAATTTTCATGGTAAAAAAAGACAGAGGAACCAGGGTGGGAAAAAAAGTGTACAGCAAGTCACAACTTGCAGGTAAAGAAATAGCCATATATGAGACATTTAGATAGCATGCTTCTCAGGAGAGCAGGAGAAATCTGCAAAACCTAAGGGATACTTGGGGTTGTGCGTGAGATATATATAGACCAGAAGGAACAGAAAAACACAATATATGCATGTTCTGAAAAGAAAAGTCAGACAAAGACATTGTCTGAATATAGAGGCATAAATCACAAAAAAAGACTCAAGTTACTGTAGGTCATGAGCCTTTCTCATAAGAACAACACAGCAATAAAGTGATCAGAATTCTCAGTAAAGACAGACAATTAAAAACCACAAACAGTCCTGTAATGGTACACGCCTGGGTTGCTATATTGAGCACTTAATAAAAACATAAAATAATTGCATAAATTGCACACATAAAGACCTGCCTGCAGATTGACTAACATAAAAGGACTCCTGTTATTTTTGCTCCAGGAGCAAAACACATGAATCCAGGATAATGGCTACATTCTGCACCACAGCACATACCTGTCAGGTGCAAAGCAACAACTGCCTCAGGTAGGTGCCTTGTGCCCAGTCGCTTGCCCTAACTTATATGTTTAAATGAGGGCCAAGCCAAACGGCATGACAGGGGCCTCCTATATATAGGATTTGCTGCTCTGCATGACAGGGATCAAAATGCCTTGATACTTTGCACAATGTAAATAGCACTTTAATGCTAATCCCTGAATGCTTTCTATCAAAATCAATTAAAGAGATGATAGCTAGATAGATAAATAGATCAATTGATAGACTGATGATAGATAAATAGATTAGATTTATAAATAGATTATAGATGTTAGATAAACTAATGATAAATAAATTAGATTGATCAATAGACAGACTATAGATAGTCAATTTGTCAACCAGATCATGGTGCATCATCAGAAAAGCAAAATGAGTTCATCTTGCAGGCTGTTGGTCGTAATAAATGAAACAAGAGGAATGTGGTCATACTATGTATTTTATCTATTCCTTTGGCCATTGAGCATATACCGTATATACTCGTGTATAAGCCGACCCGTGTATAAGCCGAGGTACCTAATTTTACCTACAAAAACTGAGAAAACTTATTGACTCGCGTATAAGCCTAGACACAACTACAGCCCTGTCTCCCAGCAGCGCACATTCTGCCAAAGCGACCCCCCCAGCGATCAACCGGACTTCTTTGCAAAGCTGATGGTGACAGAGAATTGCCAAACGGATTACTGTGTGCATTGTCCCAGTACCATGTGCAGAGGGTGCTGTTTGATATTGCCATCACTGTTAATCTTTTGTATAACCAACAGAGGGCGCTGTGTGATATTACAGTCACTGTTATTCTTTCATATAACCAACAGAGGGCACTGTGTGATATTGCAGTCACTGTTAATCTTTCATATAACCAACAGAGGGTGCTGTGTGATATTGCAGTCACTGTTATTCTTTCATACAACCAACAGATGGCGCTGTGTGATATTGCAGTCACTGTTAATCTTTCATATAACCAACAGAGGGTGCTGTGTGATATTGCAGTCACTGTTATTTTTTCATACAACCAACAGATGGCGCTGTGTGATATTGCAGTCACTGTTAATCTTTCATATAACCAACAGAGGGCGCTGTGTGATATTGCAGTAACGGTTATTCTTTTATACAACCAACAGATGGCACTGTGTGATATTGCAGTCCCTGTTATTCTTTCATACAACCAACAGATGGTGCTGTGTGATATTGCAGTCTCTGTTATTCTTTCATACAACCAACAGATGGCACTGTGTGATATTGCAGTCCCTGTTATTCTTTCATATAACCAACAGAGGGCATTGTGGGATATTGCAGTCTCTCCCCAAGTGAACTGTTGGTATAGGAATGATTAAAAGTGACTGCAATCTCAGCGGGTCGGGTACCGCTGACCCGCGTATAAGCCGAGGTAGACTTTTCAGCACATTTTGGATGCTGAAAAACTCGGCTTATACACGGGTATATACGGTAGTAAAGAGAGAAATTGATGAAGTTGTGTACTAGTAGATCGCATTCTCCCACAACAACATTGTCGACATTTAACGCAACTTTCAGGAAGGTGTTTAGCAAAACTACTGTATATTGAAAACTCTTAGCAGTCTGAACTCCTTGGTGCCACTGAGGAATCAAAATCTGCACAGTGAAAACCTCGGAACTCTTACTAATGTTAAACTGAAGCACATTTCCTACAGGACTAGGAAACAAAACACTTTTTAACTATTAGTTTAGCTGCATCTCTGCTGACTACACAAGCTGTACTGTTTAATGTGCAAGAGAGCAGCTTCTCCAGCAAAAAATGGGTTAATGTGTTGAGTTTGCAGACAGGAAGCAGTGCCCTTGTCACTCCTAGTGTCCCCTCCCTTCCACTCTTTGTTTATTTTTTCATTTTTCCTGGCACATTGTTTTTTGTGACGAGTTTCTGTTGAGATAATGTACCTCTCATATGTTCATTTTTCCATCATAACAATATTCTTGTACCAATATATCACTGGTGAGGCTTTCCTAAAGGCAATAGATTGAACTCATCACGTTTTCTAAAAACCCCCAAATCCTTTCCTAGAATATCAGCAACAGCGACACAATATATGTTTGGGGGCTTTTTAAAATAAATCAAACTATGGGGCTGAAGTTACACTCCATCTGAACAAGAAAAACAACCCCTGAGAGCTGCTGTTTTGGGGCTCTGATTTGAGTTTTGGGGCTCTGACTTGAGTGTAAAAACCAAACAAATGAAGCCATTGTACGTTAAAGGACAAGGAAACCCCCCTAAAGCTGTTTTTACCATTCTGTTGTATCCCCTTAACATTCCACAACCACTAAATTAGTATTACCGTATAGATCTTACTTTATTTAAATTTGAAAAACTTCTGCTGCTTTCTTTATCTCAGCCGCCATTTTCCCTCACATAGCGTCACAAAGATGGCCGCCAATAACTTCAGTGCATGCATCAAATTTTTCCTTCTCGAAGGCTTAGATAAGGCGCCATCTGCGAATGTGAAAATCTAGTCTTGGATTATTCTGCGCAGATTCCTGGTCTTGTCTAAGACTGCTGCATAATAGTGCAAGTAAAGGATACTTTAACATGGATGGCTGTGTTACAGTTATATCGTACAGGACTAAGAAGACTCAGCAGTGCTGCAGACTTCAGTGCAAGTCGGCTAATATTTTGGCGATTTATCTTTATTGGGGTTGCTTGTCCTTTATGGAGAATCCTGATATTATGCTATAACAATTTATTCCTTATTTCTTTCTGCAATAACTGCTGCCCCCTTCTAGTCATTAAAGGGGTGGTTTACCTTCAAGTTAGACTTTTAGTATGTTATAGAATGGCTAATTCTAAGCAACTTTTCAATTAGTCTTCGTGGTTTTGAATTCTGGTCCCATTGCAGTCTCTTACTAAATCAGTGCATGGCTGCTAGTGCAATTTGGATTTCAGATTGCTGAGATTGCAAACTGGAGTGCTGCAGAATAAAAAGCCAAATAACTGAAAAAAACACAAATAATAAAAAATGAAAACCATTTGCTAATTATTTAGGAATATCACACTCTACATCATATTAAAATGTAATTTAAAGCTAAACAACCCCTTTAAAACACTGCTCTGTCCTAGTGCATGATGGGCTACATACACAAGCTACATGACATCTATCAGAAGAAAAGAGTGGCAATTAATACTGCACAGAAGATGGGTCGGGAAGTCAGA
Source organism: Xenopus petersii (assembly GCA_038501925.1). Classification (NCBI taxonomy): domain Eukaryota; kingdom Metazoa; phylum Chordata; class Amphibia; order Anura; family Pipidae; genus Xenopus; species Xenopus petersii. Next base: position 92,073,469 of record CM076679.1, on the reverse strand, counting down.
ATATTTACCATCAGAGTATTTATACAGATGTATTAAATGGTGTGTCCTTTTATGACATATTATCCTATACAAAGACCTGCACAAAAAAGGACAAACTTATTAGAATGAAAAAAAACTTGTTAACTAATGCAGGGACCTGGGGCTTGCTGCATAAGGCGTCTTTCTGTAAATTATTTGCTTAAAATGGAGTCTATATATGAGAGATAGACTTCCCTTAATTTGCAACTTCTGAATAACAGGTTTCCAGATAAGGGATTCAATACCTGTAATCAGTTGATGTGATTGGCAGGATCAGGTTAGCAATTCAACTCTTTAATAGCCAATACTAGTGGTGCAAAAACAGCATCCTTGGCCAGCCAATAGCCTCCCGGTGTTATTACTCAGTGAACAATATATTATGCATAGATAAAAAAGCAGGATAAAATGAGTGTGTACTATAGAGAAGAGGTCACTCTGGAATCTTTTCATTTTCCAGTTTGCGTGTGGCACTTTTGGCATGGGAAGTGAGGGTTTTCCCAGAGCATGGCTCAGTGACTGGAAATTAATTAATGAGGGGATAAGATACCATTACTGACATTTCATTAATCCTTTCAGTGCCAAGGGGGTTGCTGCCTCTTGCAAAGAGGAGGATTAATGTGGGATAATGTTGCATAGCTCGTTGTACCTTTTCACAAGGAACACTTCACAGAAACAGCAAAGGATTTAAAGCTTGTACAGGCTAATACTGAAAGGGTTGCAGAAATTCTTAACACCCAGCTATATTTAGGCTTCATGAACACATAGCATATAAAGGAAAGAGAGAAGACAGGGTGGCACAATATGTTCTGTCCCGCTAAATCAGCACTTTCCAAGACCCACTTTCACTACCTTATTAAAATGAATGGCAATAAATGTAAATAAGACATCATTATAAGTACCAAACCTAAATTATGACAAAAGCATGTGTGCTAGAACTAAAAATCATTCAAAAATGCCCATAAAATGTCATCATTAAACGTGCAGATAAAAACGTATTACTTACATACTAGAGATAAGACCAGATAATGTATAATAAGCAAAATAGACATTGATATCAACACCTACGTATCTGTGAATATTGTCTTTTCCTACAGTTATTGTCTTCTAACTTGCTTAATTTCATTTGTGTTAAATATCTACTACCAGGTATGGGATCCTTTATCAGAAAGCCCTGAATTACGGAATGTCTGTCTCCCTTAGACTCCATTTTATCCAAATAATCCAAATTTTAAAAAATGATTTCCTTTTTCGCTTTTCCAAGTTTGTACTTGATCCAAACTAAGATATAATTAATCCGTATTGGAAGCAAAATTAGACTATAGGGTTTATTGCTTACATGATTTTCTAGTAGACTTGAGGTATGAAGAGCCAAATTATGGAAAGATCAATTATCCGGAAAGCCCCAGGTCCTGAGCATTCTGGATAATAGGTCCAATACTGTATACAGCATATGAATGGATCTTCTCTACAAACTGCTTTTCTAGTGTGATATTGCAGAGCATAACAGGTAAACAGTCCACGGGACATCCCAGCTATCAATTTGGCAAAGCTGGGAGCTAGTGGCTGCTGTTAAATAATTCACACAAGTCAATCAATCACATGGCGATTCTTTTTCCAAAGTCGCCCGAAGTTTCCTCTTGAGGCAACTTCTGGCGACTTTGGAAAATGAACCGCCGCGAGTGATTAGCGCCGGCATTTTTTTCATTTTAGCTGGCGCAGAGTCAGGGAAGGCGTTTGGGGAGATTAGTCGCCAAGCGACCAAATCTCCCCAAAACGCCCTGTGTGGCCTGACCCTAAAGAGGAGTATTTGTTATTGGAGAATACACATTATATGGGACTGATGTCCAACAGCAGTTGCAGCACTAACATACCTACACTGTATATGTTTGCTAACAAAGATTGCATCATGGGGCACATGGCCCTGTAACTACCACAAGCCACCCAATTTTGCCACCCACCTGGTCTGAAACAGACTGCTCTCTGACCACCTTCTGAATCATTTGGTAATGAACATATGGATACCTTTAGTGCAAAACATATATATTAGTGAAAAAAGATATTGGAAGTCACTCATGGTCTAGATATAGAACACAAACATAATGATCATTACTTTGTGGCACTTTGTTTCAATTGGTGCCATTATTCCCTCCTTCTAATTGTTCAAAAGGTTTCTGGTAGGTAAAGGTCATAAGTGCTAATGGATATGATGCAATTTCCATAATTGTCAGCAGATTCACACCAAGTACAGGTATGGGATCCATGATCCAGAAACCCATTATCCACACAGCTCCAAATTACGGAATGGCTGTCTCCCATAAACTCCATTTTATCCAAAAAAAATATTTTCAAAATGATATCCTTTTTCTCTGTAGTAATAAAACAGTACCTTGTACTTGTTCCAAACTAAGATATAAATATTCCTTATTGGAAGCAAAACCAGCGTATCGTGTTTATTTAAAGGCCCATTTATCAAAGATCGAATTACGAATTCATGTGAAATTCTTTTACTCTAATAAATTTGAATATATTAGAAATTTGAATGGGAGGTTTAGAAAAAATTGAAAAGGTTTAAAACTCCTATGAATATTACTGACTCGAAAACTCGAATGTCAGGAAGGCTATTAACATCTTCAAATGGGTACTGGACCTCTCCCATTGACTTCTACTTGAACTTGGCAGGTTTTAGGTGGAGACTAGTGAATCTGAATTGTTCCCAGGTTAAAGGTTTGATAAATCTCAAAATTAGAATCGAGTTTGGATTATTCCTAATTTGAATTTGTGAGTTTTGACCAAAAATAAAATTAAAAGATTTGAATTCAAATTTACTATTCGACCGTTGATAAATGTTTGTATAATTTTCTAGTAGACTTAAGGATGAAGATCCAAATTACAGAAAGAACCATTATCCGGAAATCCCCAGGTCTGGATAACAGGTCCCATACCTGTAGTACATTTTGATGATCTTTTCAGTTGTAAACTACTGTAGGACAAGAGAGTAGAGGAGAGAGTAAATGCTTGAAAGCAATATTGTGCCTTGGTGAGGCTGATGGTAAGTTGTTTCACCCCCCAAGCAGCTGCTACATGTAAGAAACTTCACAGGCACTGACACTCACAGTTCAGGTAGGTTGACTGAGCTCTGCACAATGTCTGTAGTGCCAGGGAGCACAGAATTCCCATAGATAAATTAAATCATTAAAAAATACACACAAATGTTTTTGGAAAAGCTTATTTACTTTTAGGCTTATACCCTCTTTAAGTAAAATTAATGTCTGAAAGGCCAATGGAAAAAAAATTCTCATTCTTTTGAGCAAAGATGTGTTTTTTTTTCTCTGGTGAAAGCAAAAGTGTTATTGCAGGTGTAGGCTTCTCTGTGTGACAGGTGCTGGAAGTAGCACCTTTTCCTACACCTCTGCCATTTTATTTTATTACCTGACCTTTGTGTTCCGCCAGTTTTACTGTGGCTGCTAAACTGTGAAAACTGGAGGTTTCTATCATTAACACCCTGAAGTGTGAGGTGAGAAACCATACGCAAAACTGTTTTTGAGCATCTAAAAGGCGAAAGGTACTATTTTTTAAAAAAAATTAAATACATTCATGCTTTTAAAATTCTAGCCAAACATAAAACAGAACCATGGCTAATTTATTCAGGGACTGGTCATGACCATTACTGTACCATGCATTTAGCACTTATGGCTAAAGAGATTGCTCAAGGTAGGCATTATGTACTCTAGATTCTATATGCTCGTTATACCCACAGGCACTTCTACATTTGTGCCCAACTCCCAACAATGTTGTGCCCCTTACATGGCAGGTCTACCTTATCCTTTAGCACACTATTCACAGCCAGGTACAAACCACTTTTTATGAGTACAATTTTTGCATCCCCTTAATAAGTTAATAGTGTTTTAAACCCCAACAGAAGGGTCATCTAGTGCAAAATGTATGCCTGTAATACAATAAGGACTACTTTCCCAATTTATCTAGTGTGTAGTTTGCCATCGTTTTCATATATGTTCATGATAAAAGTGATCTTTTACTCTGTACTATTAAGTCAGGTGTGCCCAGATATTACTGGCCTGGGGAAAGGAGACCTGGAAAACTAGAATAAGCTTTAAAGGGGTGGTTAACTTTTAGTATGATAAATAATGATTCATTCTAAGAAACTTTTAAATTGGTCTTTGTATTTTTCATAGTTTTTTCATTATTTGCCGTCTGACTCTTCATTCTCTTCATATTCCTGTCTCTTATTTAAGTCAATGAGCGGTTGCTAGGGTAATTTGGAACCTAGCAACCAGACTGCAGAAATGGCAAACTGAGGATCTGCTGAATTAAAAGCTACATAACAATAAATAATAATAACCCACAAAACCAACTGAAAATTGTCTCTGAATATCACGCTCTACATCAGACGTCCCCAACATTTCTTACCCATTAGCCACATTCCAATGTAAAAACAGTTGGGGAGCAACATAAGCATGAAAAAAGTCTGAGGGGTGCCAAATAAGGCCAATTGGCAGCCCCTATGTGGAGCTGGTTGTTGAGTTATCTGTTGCTGGTGAACCACTGGTTAGAGATCACTGCCTTAAAGTGACCCTGAATTAATTTACACACTAAGGTTTAAGGGGTAAAATTGCAAGCAATAAAACAAGTTAGCGATAAATCAACTGTAGAATGTTTAATAAAAATGTAAACCATAGCATTTGTTGGTCCAAGCCAACTTGGCATCCATCTATCACAAACAAACAAGTGTGTATATGCAGGGAATGTATATGCAGCTATCTATAATGCACACTGTTTGCTCTGCCTGATATTCCCTAGATTATGTAAGAAGTAAATCTCTTCTGTTCACTGAGAACAGTGAGTGCATTGTTGGTAGCCTGGGAGAATCCCAATAACAATACGGCTGGAGTTGAATATCCCTGCCTGATAATAGCCAGTTATCCTTTGAAACACCAGCGCCGCAGAGAAGGCAAGTTCAGGAAGTTAGAACACAGTAAAAGAAATAAAAATGATGAGGCCTCCTAAAATAAATCTATAAGATGGTCAGACTTTTGTTTACAACAATTTGTTCCCCTTCACCCATCTGTCAATTAGTTTCCAAGAAAGAAAAAAGCCCTTGTCCATAGATGCAAACAAGCTAGGGTTCCTAATAAATTGGCACCCTCTGGCGATTATCACTTTCCTTGTCTTTTTAAGACAGAACCTAAATGAATGCAGCTAGGAATAAAAATAGTGATACTTCAACTTTGACAGACTGAACAAAGACTGATCCAGGAAGATGCTGTTGTAATGGGTTTATTGTATTCATACAGGCCAACCACTTTGTTCATATTCAGAAGCCTCAATGTGTACTTGGGCAGTGTTTCTCAAGAGTATTGCTTACCCAGAGACATAGATGAGGTGCTAATCCTGAGGAGGCCGCCCATTAATTAACTCCATAGATTGTGAAATGAAGCATAAAAAGGGATTGCAAAAATTTAATTGAAAACACGAAGAGTTTAACAATTAACCACATTATGTGCGTGTGATTTGTTGTGAATAAACTTACTGTATATTTTTTCATTTTTTGGAGTGTGCAATACCTTTTTGTACCTGATTTCTTAAACTTTAAGGCGATACTAACTTGTATTCTCTTGATTATGTGGTAGGGCTTCAAAGACGTACCTTCTCCCACTTCATTCCAATTGTTATGATCATCCATTTTGTCCTGTGAAGTCATTCTAAAATGTTGTACAGTACACAGGTAGCTATAACTGAATTTTCAGCTGTGGTGTCCTGAATAGATGAGGGCCTGAGGCCTTGGTGTTGACTGTGACACGTATGTGAGGCTTGGTGGTACAGCAGAACCAAACCGACACTGCTATAGTATAACAAGCTCATTATGAACGTGTTTAGCACTTTCTCTTTCAGTCTCTATTTAATGTACAGTATTCCATCGCATTGTTAGAGGGCTTGCAAAACACTGGTCTACAGCATTTTCTCATCTGCCTGTCATCTCATTACACATGATCTACCAAAAAACACAGGCTTCTCCCTCCAACTTGTTATATAGCACACCACACATACATATCATCCCACAAAGTAGCTAAGCCCAAAAAATTAATATAGCTAAAAGTGCCATATTTTATACTGAACTTATTGCACCAGCCTAAAGTTTCAGCTTTTCAATAGCAGCAATGGGGACTTCTTGAAAGCATTACATTAGGGTGCAATCTATCATACAATACACAGAAGTTGTGAATCGTAGAAATCTTCACTAGTGTGGCAATTTCATACAGGCCTAAATTGTAAAGCTCTGAATCTGTCACATGGTGTAAAAAATCAATAACAGAAGTTGTTTTTCCTGCACTGCTTCTGCAAACTTTCTATTCACTTTTCATCTCTTTTGTCTCACTCAAATCCAATGCATGTTTCAATTTACCCTTTAAACACCATTCTGTCATTCATGCATTGAGCCACCTCTATTTGTGGGGCTACTGGAAAAGGACAACTTGCCAGTTTGGTTCAAAGTGGCAGGTTCTATGCAAATTGCTGCATCGTGACCCTTCAGCAAATGAGCCACAAGAAGCTAAACGCACTTAATGGCCCTCAAATCCAACTGTTCTGAATATACTTACTGTTTGGTCTTTGTAAACAAACTCTCATTATTAGAAATGAGGGCAGAAACAAAAACCACTTCAATGACAATTCGGCTGCTGTGTCATCTGGCAGCAGTTATTAGAGACATGCAAGCCATTTATTTCCTTACTGCTCTGCAGAAATTTAAAAGCAACAACAGGTCCAGCATGCCCACAACAAACGTGTACGAAAAGTGTCTTGTCCAGCGGCAAAACATTTTTATTTGTGCCCTGAGAAGACAGCAAATGAGCCAAAATGTTACAGTTAGTTGATTAAATATTGTCTAGCTTAAAAAGTTGTCTTCACTTTATCTTAAAGGAACATCAACACCAAAAAAGTGTTTTAAAGTCATACAACTATAGGGGGTTATTTATTTGAGCAACTTCGTATTCCCGAATGGACCTTATTTATGATTAAAAAAAAAAAATAGGTTTGGGCAAACTTCAGACCTCTGCCTGAAAAGTCTGAAGTTTTCGGAATTTTACGCAAAAAACACAAATTTTTCAGAGTTTTCAGATTTTTGGCCCAAAATCCCTGAAATCATCAGATATCGATACTGACAGCAGCACTGACACTGGGACCTCCCCCATTAACTAATACAGGACCCCGAGAGCATTGAGATGCTGGGTTTTCGGATTAGGAGTTTTCATACCATCGGACTTTAATAAATCTGAAATTTTTGGATTTCGGGTATTCGGAGCTTGATTAATTACCCCCATGATGTAGCGTTGCGCTGCATTGGTAAAACTGGTGTGTTTGTTCAGAAACTCTACTATAGTTTATATAAAAAAGCTACTGTTTAGCCATGGGAGCAGCCAAGCTAGAGAAAGGTTAAAAGGAACAGGATACACAGCAGATAACAGATAAACTCTGTAGTGTACAATGGTATTCTTCAGAATATTGTGTATCCTTTGCTTGAATGGCTTCCCCGTGTCTACACATCAGCTTGTTTATATAAACTATAGTTATGTTTCTGAAGCAAACACACCAGTTTCACCAGTGCAGGGCAACAGTTAATTATATTGTCATTCCTTTAAAAGACATTTTTTGGTGCTGATATACCTTTAAAAGGGGAACATTTCTATCGGACTACAAAATCATAGTCTGACCAGCCCTTGGGCAACAATGATAGAAGTAGCCATGAATTATCTCATTTGATAAAAAGGTGTCAAACAATTGCTCTCTATGTTTAAATACTGCACAGTACAATATATATCTGTTTAATTTAAAAATCTGAAAAACAGGCTGCAATTAAAGCAACAAAAATGATCTAAAGCACCTCAGGATGATCACTATACGAATGCCCAAACAGAAAACCCAACTGACTGGTGTTTGCTTTCATCAGAGCAAGCTAAGCAGGAGCATTGGTGTTCACCACAAGTTGCTAAGGACCATTTATGGAGTCAAGCACCTTTCTGAATTGCATCAATATGAATTCAATTTTGTAGCCGTTAATGCTCTTGCTTTCCAATATGAGCTCTCCTAAGACTGGTCATATGATTTGGGTGCATTAAAACAAATGGAAATTGCAGGAACTGAAATGCCATGGAAAAGTGCTTACTGTAGGTCTAGTCTATATTTCACCTAACAGCAACACAGCAAAGGCTTATGGAACCCTGTATTTTACACCTGCCATTGCAGGCTAAGGTACTAGGTTTATGTACAACATTCCATGCAACTGATGGTGTATAGAAACACACATATTTCCTGGCACCCATAACGATGCAGCTTTCAAGTTTTGTTCTTACATCCTAGTAACACTTCCTTCTAGCAGTGGGTGCAATGAGGTGGGAATCCTAAAAAAATGCAGCATTATGGGAAAACAACACTGCAATGGCACTTGACTACTGTTAATTGAGGCCCACAGGCCACAAACTGTGTTACAGTGAAATTCCCTATTAGAAAAGAAAAGACCGGCACTCAGGGTTCCATGCAAGCAGGCCAAGCCCTGCTTGTTTAATGCAACATAATGTTTTGGGGGCGTGCCCCCTGAAACATTACGTTGCATTAAACACGCAGGGCTTGGCCCACTGGCATGGAGTCCTGAGTGCCGGTCTTTTCTTTTCTAACAGTGTTAATCAAGGGCTGCCGATCCCTTTCAACTGTATTTTGAGAGGCCAGGATGTGCTGGTGGGTTTTGGAAATTGGACAGTGAAATTCCCAACATCCTCAGCCATCCTGATGGTGTGAGGTATAGGTAATGCACGCTGTAAGGAAATAAGTTTGACATCTGTGTTGCTGTCCCAAGTGCATTAAGCCTCAGGAGGAAAGGCTAAGCAACCAATAAGGATACACTTGTCAGGCATCACCTCATCAAAACCAAGGATGTCCAAGTAGTTTACTACTTCTCTGTGCTAGAAACAAAATAGCCAGTAGAAAAGCAGTGGGGACATATAGATATTTATGATATGGAGGAGTGAGAAAGAAAGGAAGTGGGAGGAAGGCAGATGCCTGTTAAGAAGGCAAGTGATATGTAATAAAAATAAACAAGAATGTAAGGAAGGAAGAATGTGAGATGTGGCCCTGGTTTCTAAATACTATCAAATGGACCAAGATTCTTAATGTGTTCCTTTATCAGTCTTTTACTATGGTCATTAGAGATATCAATGATTATCCGGAATTCTGGGTAAATGTATAGTATTTAATCAAATATAATTTGACAGTTAAAATGCTGTAAATAAAGAGTTCACTCTTTTTGTAGGAAGATTATTATTCATATGTGCTTTATTTATCTGGAGGATGTAAACTTTACCTTTATGTGAACATATAGAAGGGAATGATTTGTCTAAATATAATTTTGGGTCAGGGACACTACATCCTCCTTAATGTGAGCTTCCAGAGTTATCTCCCTTAGAGCAGAGACCAGCAGGGCTGGATAACACCAGGTCTTGTAAACACAGACAGTGAGACATGATGATTTTTTGAAGTGATCTGGAGAATCCTCAGTTTCTCACGCTGGAGGCAGTAAGCCCTCTTTCTTCTTGCGTAATTTGCATCACTCAATCGGGACTTTTACATGGGCCCATCCAGCACTGTGATTACACTACTATTCGAATGAGAGATCTCAAGCCCCATACAGGTTCTGATTATTAAGTCAGTTATCTATATAACTGGAATATATAGCACAGTAAGCAGGAAATGTACAGATCTGGATTGTTGTTCCTTATTTTACAGTGGAATTATGTTCTTGCAGCACAAAGCCAGTAGTTATATTTAGAAATGCCTATTTTTACAACTATGTGTATGAAAATAGAAATAAGCAGGCTCACAAATAGAACGCCTGTCATGGTCCACATTTCAATGAGCTATACATGCTATGCTATATATCTATATATCTATCTATATATATATATATCTATATATATATATATATATATATATATATATATATATCTATCTATATCTATTTATATATAGAATAAATGATGGCAGTTTGCTTATGATTGTAGGCTCCTGCACAGTGTATTGCCGAGGGAGCATAAACAAACTTTTAAATCCAGTTCTAATCAATAGAGTTCTTTAGGATGCCTTTTAGCCGTATGACAACCCCATTCTGTCTGGTGAAGAGTTATTTTAAAAAAAACACAACCACAGCCTACTTTTCTTCTGGGGTTTACCATAAAATAATTGCTCATGACCGATGATGTCTCAGATCCTACTTTCCAGTGGTTTTCAGAAAGTGAATACATGCCCCGCCTAGGAAACAGCCCTACGGTTACCCTGCTAAAGGGGGAAGAGTCCCCTAATGTCACACAGTACACCTGCTGTGCAGGGGATAGGCGTCTTACAGAACCTCAACCACATCACTCACCCAATACAATTCCAGGTTCTGTGTAAGAAATATGGTGCTCTATCCGGGAACTCTGCTGATCAAGGGATCCATATGAGTCCCAATTATATATGGAATATCAGATGGCACTCACCACTGCAAAATGTGCTCTATATTCTTGGTTTATTGAGATCTCCACACAATGTTTCAAAGGAATTTACCCCCTTTCTCAAGTGCTCTTGAGAAAGGGGGTAGATCTTCCCAAAACATCACTCACCCCTAGTACCCTGCACAAGTGGTCAGATTCAAAAGCTGACCTTAATGCAGTAAAAACGACTTCTAGCCACCAATGCTTTTTTAAACGTAATCGCGCCCACTTTCTCCTTTAAAGGAGAAGGAAAGGTTAAAACTAAGTAAGCCTTATCAGAAAGGTCAATCTAAATATACCAGTAAACCCCCAAAGTAATGTTGCTCTGAGTCCCCTGTCAAAAGAAACACTGCATTTCTTTCCGTCTATTGTGTACACATGGGCTTCTGTATCAGACTTCCTGCCTTCAGCTTAAACCTCATTGCCCTGGGCAAGAGCATGCTCAGTTTGCTCCTCTCCCCCCACCCCTCCCTTCTCTACTGTAATCTGAGCCCAGAGCAGGGAGAGACTCAGGCAGGAAGTGATGTCACACCACATTAATACTGCAGCTCCTATTCTAAACAAACAGAGAGTTTCTAGAGCCTTTTACTCGGGTATGGTAAAACATTCTACAGAATAAATATAGCATTCTAGCTTGCACTATTGCAGCTAATCTTTTGGCAATAAAATGCCTCCGTAGCTTTCCTTCTCCTTTAATATGTGCATTTTAGAGAACAAAAAAAGAATGTCATATACAGTATTAGTTAAAACCATGGTTTTTGCTTGATCTGTGCAGCCACACAAGGTAGCAAAGATGGACATGCAAAAAAAAAAAAAGAAATCATCCTATTATATAAACATTTAAAAAACACAAATTAAAGTCAAATCTACATTTTTTTTACCACCAGCATACACTGTGAGGTATGAAAGTATACCAGTGCACAAAAAAAAGGGTTAACAAAACGAACAATGAAATGAGACAGGAATCAAAGAAAAAAAAATTAAGAAATGGTAAAGATGAAAGAGAAGATGAGACAGGAATCAAAGAAAAAAAAATTAAGAAATGGTAAAGATGAAAGAGAAGATGTGAAAGTGATAAGCTACAAACCAGAAGCAATTTATATACTCATACCCCATATACATGAGTGCAAAGCGCTGTGTGTGTATATAAACAAAGATAATGCAAAACAGATTTCTTTATTATAGCAGCATGAAGGCAACTGATCTTTCGCCTAGCAGACAAGGGGCGAGTGAGAATGTGTGGGAATATTTTTTTATTGATAATAGGAGAGGTTGGGCTGTTTATCTTGCACAGTGAGGCTGCATAACTTGTTGCAATACTGGCCTATGTTAGTTGACCAACTATTTTAATAAACAAAAAAAATAAAAACCAACACAAAAGCCTTGTTTGAAGTTAAACCACAGTGCAGTTCCTGCACTTCTTGTTTTTCCTGAAACATATGGTGTTTTGAAAATGATGTGAACTGTTTGTTACTGAAGTCTGCAAATTGTTATAGATGTTTAGAACTCAAACTATATAGATATGTTTGAAGATGAAACCATGAATGGATAATCTAGTATTGTGTCTGGTGGTTTTGTTGATAGCAAAAAGTATTTTCTTACTGGAGGCCCTCAGTGCCTATAGTCCATATGTTCAGGAGACAAAACCAGCAACAGCCATATGTATCAGGCAGATTAATTTTGAAAGACACCTGCAATAATGGGAGGCAGTAGACACAAATAGCATATAAAATTAAAGCACAGCCGCGATTATTTTATTAAAGGTAAATGCAACATAAATATTAAGCCCAGGCAACAATAACGCTGATTTCACATGCTGCAGCTTTATTTCCTTGTGGTCTCCCTTTATACTTCTGTTCAAAAGCCTCTGGTCTTTTTTTACATGGACTAAAGCCAGTCTTGCCTTGTTCCTCATGAGTGGATAGAACAATTGATAGGAGGCTAGGCTTAGGCTATATGACATTGGTGGTTAAGGGAATCTGCAGATTAATTATTACAGTTCTGTGTTTTACTCTCCTTAAAAACTGTATGTTAGATTTTGCTAAAATGCTTACTTTGATATATAATGGTTTTATATTTAATTCAAATGTAATAGAGGTAGGGGACCTATATCCAGAATGCTCGGTACCTGTGGTTTTCCGGATACTGGATCTTTCCAGAATTGGGATCATTATGTCTTATTTCTACTAGAAAATCATTTAAATATTAAATAAAGCCAACAGGCTGGTTTTGTTTCCAATAAGGATTAATTATATCTAAGCTGGGATCAAGTACACGGTACTGTTTTATTATTAGAGAGAAAAAGGTAATCATTTTTAAACATTTGGATTATTTGGATAAAATTGAGTCAATGTGAGATGTAATTCAAAGCTTTCTGGAAAACAGGTTTCCAGGAAACGGACCCATACCTGTACCTGCAAAACAAAAATGCACAGTAATCTACTTTTCTTAGATAGCAAGAAGACTGATATAATACTGGCTGGCAAGATGTCATTGATGCTAGACGATCAAGAAAAAAGATTGGACCACCTATTTTGGAGTGCTAGGGAACATGAAAGGAGAGTTCAGACTTCTGCCTTTCCGTCTTCATTGCAGTGTTCTATGTAGAATTCAATTCAGTTGGGAATAGTTGGTCTCCATATATAGGAAGATCCACTCATCTGGTCAAGTAACCAAACAAGGGGATGGTTGGGTTGATATGATCGTTTTGTCAATATCTGATTAGGGCCAATGACCAGATGGCATAGGGAGCCTGTGTGGAATAGTTGCCTGTGGGCCACATTAACATTCTGATGTGGTTTTGGGCCAACAACAAATTCAAGCTGCCACAATCATTAAGTGATGACAAACTCAACTTAGCCAAGAGTGACCAAGTCAAGCATCATCCCATGTATGGATATCTTAGTGTAAGATACTGTATAGCTGAGATGTATAGATGAAACTTTCAACAATTAAAGTAGAAAGTGCTGGAGGGGCTTTCTATCACAATGATTATGTATGTTTAATCAACAAAAATGTTCCCTACAGAAAAATAACTTAGTTGATTCTAATTAACTTGAATGCACTGCACTGGGAAATAGTTTTTTTTTTTTTTATCTGGTAGTGCATTTCTGGTGCCACGAGAGAGATCAGGCACAAAAACAGTCACAGTCAACAGGCATTAATAAGACAGGAGAATGGTCAAACCTGTGACAGCTACAGAATATTGGAGGGATCCCAGGAAACATGACGGCCATCATGCAAGGAATTTAGAGTCAAAACGTCCTCATCTGTTAACACAAAACCAAACACCTGGGGAAATGCAGGTATTGAAGGTTAGTATGCATTGAGGAACATGATGTAGGTCACATGCAAGAGTTTGTACCGGGTACACACTGGAGAAATTAGACAATGGGGCTTTTTTTTTTGCGAAGTCAAAAGGCAATGTGCAAAGTTTTTTTTTTAAAAAAATGCAAAAATTTACTATTATTTTGCATTTTTCACACTGCATTCGGCCTTATGCAAATAGCCACAGATCTTGACGTTCTTTTCACTAATACAACACTGACTACATTAGTCATGCCGTGCTGCATTAGTGAGGGGTGGGCAGGGTTAGGCTGGTAAAAGTTCCTCCTCCTGCGTCATTCAGAAATGCAGGGTATGGAGTGTTAGGAGGTACACCCACCTCCTAACGCTGCTCTGTTCACAGAATGGCACATTTTTTATCCAATGCTCAGAGCAGAGAGCAGCAACCATGGAGGCACCAGTGCTCAATAAGCCCTTAGCATACTTATGTCCCTGGGGATTGTAAATGACCCCCACTTCCTTAAAGGGGAACTATCGCAAAAATGTCAATTTAATAATCTAAGCTTCAGCATACTGAAATAAAAAACTTTATAAATACAATAAACTAAAAATTCTGTACCGTTTCTGAAATAATCAAGTTTATCTTCACTATCCCCCTCTCAGCAACTGTTTCTCATTATTCTGTCTTTATGCAGTAGTTGGGTGTCAGATATTCATTGACAGGTAGATCCAATATATCATATAGGGGGGCTCCTTTTTGCATAGAATATGTATTAGAGCTCACTATTAAAATCACTAGACATCATGTCTCTCTACATGCAGGATTTGTGCAAAAGGCAGTTATTTTGTTACATTTTATTTGTACTAGAATCAGTTATTTGAGTGAGCTCTAATACATCTGCTAGGAAATGACGCCCCTTATAAGATATATTGAATCTAACTGTCAATGGCTATCTGACACCCAACTGCTGCATGACAGAATGAAGAGAGACAGATGCTGAGAGTGGAATAGTGAAGATAAACTTGATTATTTCAGAAACGATGCAGAATTTTTAATTTACTGTATTTAGAACGTTTCTTATTTTAGTATGCTGAAGCTTAAATTTTCATTTTCGTGATAGTTCCCCTTTAAGTCAAAAATCATTATTTTCTGAAGGTGTTTTGTTTTCATTTGTCAAAGACAACCAGACACTAACAAAAATGTCCATTGGGCATCAAACGCCATTAAATCTACAAACTAAAGTTAATGATGTAATCTTGGTTAAGGGCAATATGGGCAGTAAGGGATCAAGGTCTGTACAACATTTATGCTTTTTTAGATGTGGCAGCTATTCTTAAACATAGGTCGTTTAATCTGCACACTAGGTAGAAATTCTTTAATTGCTGAATTGCCTGCATCAACTTATGGGCTTTCTAGTTTCAACAGAAATAGGTATATTACCTTTATTATCCAGAAAGCTTTGAATATGGCAATCTGATTTTGCAGAAACTCCTATTTGAGGAACTGACCTTTAATTTGAAGTGGTAAATGTGGTTTTTCATGGTGAGGGCGGTGAGGTTGTGAAATGCCCTGTCAGGTGATGTTGTGATACAAATTCTATTAATGCCTTAGCATATGTTAGTTAGCATATGTTAGTTAGCATATGTATTGGTGTATAGTTTATATATGTAAGTGTATGTAAGATAGATCTGTGTCAGGGGTTGAACTTGATGTACAGTACTTGAAAGCCTTTTTTCAACCCAAACGAACTATGTAGCTGTAATTTAATTTTTGGCTGATTTGGTTTATCCCGGAATAAGAGAAAGAAAGTATCTTGTACTCGTTAAGTAAATTGGCATGAATGGAAATGCACTCATTTTGGAAATTACTGATAGTGCCTACTTTTTCATTTTGATTTTCTGCAGAAAAGTGGCAGAAGACAATAAAGAATGCACTTGAAATAAAAAGTAACATGGGAACCCGACTGTTTATAAAAGCACTCAGAGACAAAGTACTGTATGCCACATAATGGGAATTCCTTAGATAGCCAGGTAAAATACTGTCTGTCAGTTCCCCGAACATACAGAAGGCTTTGAAGATAGATAAGATTATAATGATAAAAAAAACTATTTGGAACATGGAATTTTCTTGATTGATCACATTATTGTTAGTAATAGAATACCTGTCTTTGTGTACTAGTGACCTGCATGACTGCTCAATAAAACTGCACTTTTGAATTGCACATTGTATTGCACTGGTGTCTCAAAGGAGAAAATGCCTCCTGTAGCTCACTTTCCCAGTTATAGTTTCCTGTTAAATATACATTATCACAAAAACAAGATTTAAGGGGTTATGCTAGAGAGGAAAAATATTTTAGAATACTGTATTGCAAAGGGTCCCTTAACATGGGCATCAAATACTCAACTCCAATGCTTTAGCATAAAAAGCAATATGTTGTTTATTCAATTGGTCCACCAGCACCCCTATGGCCTACAGACTATTTATTTATGCTAGCCAACCCTGTTAGATTTAGGGTAGAAGCAGGCATTTGCCAAAAGCATGGAATCGCAGAGGCAAACACTGTGCTAAATTCCAATTTTTTTTGGGCTTAAAAAAAAAAAAAAAAAAAAAGATGTGGTAGTAGAAGCAGGCTAATAAGTGTTTTTGAGGGTTGTGAAGAGGAAGTTGAGGCACAATGAGTATCTGAAGGGTGTTAATGTGATTTTTAAAGAAGAAAAATAAAGGGAATGAGATAATTTAAAGAAATGGCGAATGAGAGAAAAAGAAAACAGTTATGGACTAGTCACTGTGTCAGGCCTTTATTATAACAGCTAGGAGATGCTGCTCTTATAGTACATCATGATTTCAGAACATACTTCCTGCATTATTAAATTGGAGTTATGACAGCTAGCTCCCTTTTTACAATTATTAATGAACTATTAATGAACAGATTTGACTTGGGCATGTTGTATGTCCAATATATGAAGTATTAGTCAAATAGAGGTCCAACCAGATGCTCATTTGTACAAATAATCAGTTCAATGCCAGATCTGCCATTCGGAGGTACAAGGAACTATACTATAAGGGAAATCTGTTTATATAGCCTTTCACAAAATATGTGTTTACTGCCCATTGGTTTTAACTAATATTAATGCTTAATCTACAGTAGATGCTGCCTGTAGAATGAATGTACCACAGCCTTCTTCCTTCTAAGCATAAGAACTTGAAAACACACACATTAGAGATCCTAACCACAGATGTCCCTTCTTTCTTTATTGATGAGAACTGGCTAAAAGCAGAGCTATAAGATCTCAGAATGTTTCTTCCTCTTTGGTTTTTAGGCTTCACCTATTGAAAACCAGCAAGCTATGTCTATGTTTCTTCCTCTTTGGTTTTTAGGCTTCACCTATTGAAACCCAGCAAGTTATGTCTATGTTTCTTACTCTTTGGTTTTTAGGCTTTTGCAAAGTGAGTTACATTCATGAAAATGAAAATAACTAACTGATTACATACAGTGCTTTTGCCCTCAAGGACAAATAAAAATATACATAAATACATAAGTGCACACCTCCTTCGAGTCAGTATTATGCACCTTTGGCAACAAATAGTCTTGAGTCTGTGTGGATAGGTCTCCATCATTTTTGCATATCCAGACACTACAATTTCTTCCCATTGATCTTTGCAAAACTGCTTAAGCTGTTAGGTTGCATGGTAATGAATGAACTGAACAGCCTTTTACAAGTTCAGCCACAAATTATTCATTGGATCAATTGCTAGCCATTAAAAAACATAAATATTGTTGTTCTTAATGTAATCTTGTGTATTTTGGCTTTATGCTTGGTGGTCATCGTCGTTAATGGAATACAAATCTTCTCCCAAGCTACAGGTGGCATTTATATCTGCAACTGCAGATGTGGTCACACAAAAAATGGATGCAGTCATTGCTCAAAACAATGTAATTCATTACAGGTACTGTAGTTGAGTCGAATGTCGCTCCTTGCATTTATGCATAGTGGTGCTCCATCCCAGTGCATTCATTTATCCATTCTGGTTTGGATCCCTTGCAATTTGCCTATTGGTGATGGGGCACCCTAAAGCTACCGCTACCTTGGAAGTCGCAGAAGCTCCTAGGTTTCCGCAGCAGCTGCATCAATATATGGAATGTACTTCAATAGGTGCTATTTTAATGCTGAGCATTTGAAATCCATCAAACTGTGTCTGCACAGTTGTGTGTTTTTTGACTCATCGGCCACCATTGCGTTGAATGAGTCTCGCACTCATTCATGGCTGTAATTACTCTGCATTGCATCTGTTGTTGTAAATGACCCTTCCGGTTTATTGCACACAGCATCAGATTTTCTCCATGATTTACAGCAGTGTCATACTGTTCCCATTTCTTAACAGTTGATTTAATAGTATTCAAAGGTTTACTTATTTAGAGGAAGGTTTCATGTATCCATCACCTGACTTGTAGTTTTCAATCGCTTTTTCACAGAGTTGTTTGGAGTGCCACAGATTATGCCACAATACTGACTCACCAGAAGTTTGATTTTGCTGATATGCATCTACTCATATTTATACAATAATCACCTTGACTACACACAGATGATCTCCATGTAACTAATTATATCACCTTAAAGAACATCGGCTGCATTGGCAAATAAATCGGCCGCACCAGTGATGAGTTACAGGTGTCATGTTAAAGGGGACTTTACATATATATACGTTTTCATTGCACATCAATTTAAATCACTTTGCAGAGACCTGTTTTCACTTTGACATTAAAGGAATTGTTAAGTGTAAAAATAAAAACTGGGTAAATAGATGGGCTGTGCAAAATAAAAAATGTTTCTAATATAGTTAGTTAGGCAAAAATGTAATGTATAAAGGCTGGAGTGATTTGATGTATAACATGTCAGTTAGAACACTACTTCCTGCTTTTCAGCTCTTGGTTTACACTGACTGGTTACCCTGGGTACCAGGCAGTAACCAATCAGAGACTTGAGGGGGGCCACATGGGTCATATCTGTTGCTTTTGAATCTGAGCTGAATGCTGAGGATCAATTGCAAACTCACTGAACAGAAATGTACCATGTGGCCCCCCTTCAAGTCGCTGACTAGCTCAGAGTTATAGAGCTGAAAAGCAGGAAGTTGGATTCTGGCTGTTTTATTAGACATCTGTTCACGCCAGCCTTTATATATTACATTTTTGGCTAACTAACTATATTAGAAACATTTTTTATTTTGCACAGTCTATCTATTTACACAGTTTTTAGTTTCACACTGAACTATTCCTTTAACAAGTTTATTTCTGTTGATCAGTGTCAAAGAAATTAAATCCATCGTTATTCGATGTTCTATGCAGAGAATGGCATCAGCAGATGCAAGCCAGCCCTATCCTTACCACATGCTTTAAAGCATTTATAGAGCCATGCTGCAGCCTCTATCCATCTCTGCTCCCTAACTTGCCAAATGCAGGCAGTAATGCATTCCTGTGAGTATCCAGTTCTCTGTGCTTGGAAAAGAGACCTAATTTAGCATGCAGGGCAGGGTGCAATATGCATATACATAGTGGATGGTGTACATTTTTGCACTGAGCACCCTGCTTCCCTTGTTACAAATGACCCCTAATGGGTAAAATACATGGTGGCCAAACTCTGAAGGCAGAGGGACATCAAGTCTGAGAATCCATCACTTGAACATGGAACAAGGTAAGGGAGGAATAAAGTGACTCTGCTAGTCAAAGGAGGGGGACGGAGACATGCTCCCATTGACTTTTATGCAACCTTGACAGGTTTGAGATGCTGTGTTTTTATATTCTGGCTATTTAGCCCTCTGGGTTTAATAAATTCCGAAATTTATAACACATTATATAACACAAAAAAATCACAAATTTTTCATATTTCTGGGAATTTTGGGTATTCAGAGCTTAGTAAATAACCCCCTTAATGTTCCCCTATCTGCAACTCCCTTCTTTTCATAATGTTAAATGGGACAATTTTTCTGGGCCTACTACTCCCCGCAGGCCAATGAAAAGCAACATACTATGAGTAGCCCAGAGGGACAAAACCTTGTCGCCCTTAGTGAACTGTCCCACCTACTGTATATCAAGATCATTTGGAGTTATGTTACTGCTCATTATATAGAAAACACGAGTGCCATAAACAGTGTCCTCTATACAGTGTCTGTCTGCAGAGAACAGACTTTTGAGTGCCATTGTTCCACTGGAGTGGACCATGCAGATTAAAATGCTTGGTATTTCATAATCAGCCGGCTCACCCTATTACACCTTGGTCTGCCCACTACTAGAAATGGCACTATAAGTAGATCTTGAACTCTATGGGGCAAATTTACTAAAGGGCGAATTGGCTAACGCTGGCGAAAATTCGCCAGTATGACGTCATTTCGGCACTTCGCTGATTTACTAACGGGCGCTGGCGTAATTATGCTAGCGAAGGAGACTCTGGCGCAACTTCGCACTGTAACGCCAGGCGAATTTTGCTCTGGCGAAAGAGCGTTACTACGCAAATTCACTAAGTTTTTGATTTTGCTGAAGGTTACCTCTATAGCCAGACTTGCCTTCGCCACCTCAGACCAGGCGAAGTGCAGTAGAATAGATAGGACTTTTCCTCTTTACAGGGTGATAGGCTGAAAAAGGCCCCTACATTTGATAACATATGGCACCTAAGCTATATTGTGGGCACATGTGTAGGGTATTATAACAACTCTATATAATTTTATTTAGGTTCCCTGGCCTTGTGTAGTGTAATGTATTTGCTGCAGCATATACGGCCAATGTACTTTAACTGCACGCCGTATGCAAATTAGCCAACTCTAGCGCAACTTTGTACTGCTGATCGTATTTTCGCTAGCGCAACTTCGCAAGCATTCTGTACCCTGTGCGCAACTTCGGATTTTCGTGAATTATCGTTGTCCAGGCGAATTGTGATTGACATATGTAGTTTTGGGTGAACCAGGGCCAACTATAATCCTAGATTTTCTTTTATAATACATTTTATGATCCCAGTGCAGAACTATTCAACTAGAAACCCAGTTGGCAAATGCACCCCTCTGAGGGTCTCAATCTGTCTAAGGGCTCCAAAGAAGTTTTTGTGTAACATGATTATTTCAATGCGGTCCAAAAGTATGTGGTATGTCAGATAACTAGTCAGTATACAGAAGAAGCTGGACAGCACTGTTCCTATGTTCTAGCTGTGTGCTATGTACTAATCTGGCTGGTGGTTGGCCACAAATACCCGATATCCCTTACTAAAGCCCTGCTTTGAACCTTCAAGCCACCAGAAACAGAAAGATGCCAAATTCTATTTGACTTTGAAGTATGCAGTATAGGATAGGTTAGTATACGATATTATGTGATTGTTTCATGGGGGAAGACAAGAAATAAAAAAATAAAAAAAACAGCAATAGTTTTTTATAAAAAAAACAAAAAAAACAGCCCACCTACCTTAAGAACAGGGAAATATACATTTTCACAATTTTCTTCTGTTGCACAATATTGCATTAAATATATCCTATCTAAATTAAGTTTGTGTGATAATTTCCCGATTACCCCACTGCATGTTAAACCATATTTCTTCCAGTGTGTACCTCTTATTACATATTAGTCACAAAAACTGAATTCAACCAAACAAAACAATTAGCTTACAGACAGTATTAAGACATAAATGTGAGAATTAATAAAGACACATACACACACACATATGTATGTGTATATATATATATATATATAGCTATACGCACCTTCAACCTTAGTTTATTGTCATTATAAAAATACTAACTGCAAGAATAACAGGAAAATCAAATAGATCTCACCTCACAGTTCTCCCGGATTCTCTCCTCTTTGGTTGATTTTGGGATAGTCACAACACCATTCTAAAGAGAGAAAGTTGTTACGTTATAATAGTATTCATTCTGGGTAATGTGCAACATTGTCAGCATTTTTTTGCATGCAGCCACCCTCAAAATAGCCTACAATTATCCAATATGGCAATCTTATTTATAAAAGCCAAAAACACTATGGGGCAGTACTAGAGTACTAGTACATTGACCAGTGACATAACCCCACTGGGCCCCACAGCAAATTCAATTTAGGGTCCTAAAATATTGGTAAGTTAAAGGAACAGTACAGTGTAAAAATAAAAACTGGGTAAATAAATAGGTTGTGCAACATAAAAAATGTTTATAATATAGTTAACTAGTCAAAAATGTAATGTATAAAGGCTGGAGTGAATACATGTCTAACATAACAGAACCCTACTTGCTGCATATCAGTTCTCTAACTCATAACTGTTCAGTGAGTTTATAATTGATGCTTAGCATTCAGCTCAGATTCCAAAGCAAACAGTTATGACCCATGTGCCCCACCTGCCTTCAAGTCGCTGATTTGTTACTGCCTGGACACCAAAAGAGCTGCAAAGCTGGAAGTAGTGTTCTGTTCTGTTAGACATCCAGTCACTGCAGCCTTTCAAGCTTACATTTTTGGCTAACTAGATTAAAATGGAAAACCGAACCTGGTTAGGGTCCTTCACAAGCAATTACATCTTAGGTGGACTTGTGTCATTGCTGCCTGTCCAGTCTTAGTACCATGTGGGAATTCATTTAAATTGGATAAGTGGTAATACATTCTTTAAAGCAATAAACAGCTACACCCAGGGTAACTTCAAGTAGGTATTCATCTATGTTTTGTTCACAGAAGGGTTCTTCTAAAAAAACTAGGAAACTGCACTGCATATGCAACAACCAAATGAAAGTTATACCTATAACAGAATAGATTGGTCCCCTGGCTGAATATATAGGAAAACTGTTTTTGTATAGTGCCTCATACACTATTAGGGCAAATGAATACAGGAAAATTACTAATATATAACTCACAGTCTTTTAGCTTTACTCCTTAGGGGTCTCCTAGCTGCACCCGCTCACTCACAGCCCTCCTTTTCAACAGGTGATCCCACCACCTGAACTGGCCTTTCAGTCTCACTAAACACAGCTCCTGATATGCTCCATATTTGCTCACACAGCACTCAGGGAGAGATATACCTTCCAAGCCACTGTACCACATGTTACAAGTTGCTCACCTGGATACTCCAGCATATACAGATTTGAGCTGGGGTTTTTCCATAATTCTTTGCAATTTTCTGAATTGTAGGGTGATTCAGGGCTTGTCCTTTGGCCAGGGGACAGTATCCACCAAATACAATATTATTCCTTCTACAATAATCCACAAGTTCCTGTGGTTTTTGAAAGGGATGATACTCAACCTGTGGAAAAAATGAATAATGATGCAATCCTATTAATATCAATCCTATCAATATGGGTGTATGTGTGTGCGTGAAAATGATAAATGCCTTATCATCAAGAGAAAACACTGGTAGTAGGCTCATCACTCATTAAGAAGGCTAGTTTTAGAACTTTCTATGCATTTGTCCAGCACCTCAAAAGGGGCACTTAGCCAAAAAATCTGTTTTTACATTCTGCAATAAACAATATTTACATTTTGCCCAGCAGCAGCCCTCCAACTTCTACTGTATTACAACTAGCACCTCCCCACAACTATAATCAAAGGCTGTAAAATAAACAATCCCCTTATCTCTAACACTGCCCTAAAAATACAAAGTAGATAGATACGTACATAATGGGAAATGATGCGAGAACAACAAATATATGTTCAGTTGGGCCATAGTTTTATGCCTCTGCTTTCCTACATTGAAAGAGCTCCACTTAATCTGTTGTCCAGTGACCTCATTGTTTTGTAATTACAGAGGAATTTGCAGGAATAATAACATGTGGAAAGTAGTCAGGAGTATGTAGCTCTGAACAGTTCTTTCCCAGTAATACGGAAAGTTGGTCATTTCCTGTTTCATATCTTTAGTACAACACACGACAATGGTGTGAAAACAATGAGCTGGCTGGAGCTCAAGGAGAGTGGGAGTGCAACTAATAGAGAAACTGCTAAAATTTGTAGCAATGAAAGCAAAAGAGAGTGATTTTTACTCTTAATTGAAAATTCTCCTCTGAAATATGAATATTTGTACAACTTTGTTGACACATGATGTCAGAATAACATTATATTCCCAGTATTTCCTAACATCCTTTCAAGCTGTCTAATAAACAACTGTAAGTTACAAGACCTTCAAAAGATACGCCTGTTAGAAGGCCCTTTACAAATCAAACCTCCAATTAAGAGAGGTCACTTTGACAGGACTATAAATGAAAGACACATTTTACATTCTTCTCTAGAGGGGCCTTTGATCCTCCCGAGCATTACAGGTCTCTGCCCACTATTCCTAAAGTTAGAATTAAAGTCTTCATTTTTGGGGGGGTTTGTGGGATAATTCTATTTACATAGCAGTAATTGCCCAAATACCTTCTGGCTTATAATGGTTTTCATTGCATTTCGTTTCATTATGGATTTTACTGTACCTTTTAAGTAAACCCACTCATCTGTTTGTTAAAGTTCTATTACATAACCTGCCTATCTGAGCAATAATTCTTCTAACTTGGTAAATTTAGTACGGTATCTAGTAGAATTAAGTCAAAGGCAACTGACCATTTAGCGTTCTTCTTGAAAATTCTTCAGTTCAACTCAGTTGAAACGTTTTCAAGAAAAACTTTAAAGGTGTTGTTCATCTTCAAATAACTACTTGTTTTCAGATAGATCATCAGAAATAACGAATTTTTCCAATTACTTTCTATTTTCTATGTGTCACTGTTTTTCTAATATTGAAGTGTAAAGTGTAATTTTTCGCCTTCTAAAGCAGCTCTGGGAGGGGCGTCGCCGACCCTGTAAACTGTTCTAACTTGATACATTTAATAGATACATTTCTTATATTTGTCTCTGCTGAACAGAATCTGAGTTTCATTAAAGGCAGCTGTTAGAATTGATACAATAGTTGCTAATACGCCAGAGATGCTGCTGAGTAATCAACTAAATGTTGCAAAATTGTAACAATGTTGAGTTAGCGCTTGAATTACTGAGCTGCCAGACTGAAACATCAGAGACAGGAACATTCAATTTTAAGTTGGATTTTGCAAAAACAGTAAAAAATAAATAATGGAAATTAATTGAAAAGTCTTTAAACTGAACTGAAAAAATTGTTCGGAAGGTGAACAACCCCTTTAAGGGGCAGATTTATCAAAATGTGAGATTAGAACTCCCCATGGAAAAACTCACTCACTTTCTATTCATTCATATGGGATTTTTCAAACTGTATTTATCAATGGTGTTCACCATTTGAAATATATGCTTTTAAAAATCCCATAGGAATCAATAGAAAGTGAGTGAGTTTTTCTGTCCTAATCTCACATTTTCATAAATTTGCCTAAATATGTCCGGCTGACTTTGACTTAATTTATTGTGCATTTATAAAGCACAAAGCTATTCTGCATCGCTGTATGAAATCCCATACAAACACTAATCCATAATAGAGGTATAGAGGACCCTGCTCAATAGAGTATACAATCGTTTACAAGAAAGGGGACCCAGACAGGTAATTTTCTCAGTGCAACTCGATTAAACTTTAAAATGCAGTGCTAACCTGGTTAAGGTGAGGTACAACATTGCAGTCTTCCTTCAGTTGATCCAAGTGATGGATTAGAAAGTTACTAACACCAATAGAGCGACAAATTCCTAAAAATTAATAACAGCAAATATGGTCAGAATATGTATATGGTATTTAATCATTTTCAAACACAATAAACCTACAAGTTTGCAGTTAACTGTGAAACCGTTGCAAATGCTAAATACTTACTTACCAATATTAAAGGTTTTACATGGCTTTTTTGCATTGAGCAAACCAAAGGTAGTCATTGGTTGTAGAGATGCTCACTTAAACACTATTGCTTTGCAAAGCCAAGCAAGTATTCTACCAATTATTTTAAGTATTACACACTTTAAACACAGCCTCTTTGGAGATTATTATTATTTTATTATTATTTAATTTGACTGGCTACATTTTAATAATTGTTTGCTGAATGAACTACTGTATGCCCATGGGTTAATGAATATTTAACCTAATCATAATTCAACATGAGATACAGAATAAATATAATAAATATATAGTTTGCTTATCTGCCATCTGATTATATGCATGTGGAAACTGAATTTTGTGCAGCCCCTGCTCAGTTTATTCCTTTATATAGCATGTGTTTTAAGTAGCATATGAATATGAACCCAGTGCACAAAAAAAACTCCCAAACAGAATTTCATCTATTGTCAGAAGTATCAGGAGTCTCATCTTCTTACACTAGAACTTTCAGCTCCCCATTTCAATTATTAGCATTGTTTTTCCCGCATATAGGAAGAGGGCTAAAGCAGACAGAATATCGATTGCCTCTACTAGTGGTAGCCATTAAAGCACCAATACTCCCCAGATGGATATGATTTGTCCATCAACTAAAAAGACAATTTCAGGCAATATTGCCAGGAAAACTGAGGGTAGCTGCCTGCTTGGCCCTGCAAACATAGATAGATTGCACTGGGACCGATAACATTTTTTTAACCTGGCTGATCAATTGTACGTTCGTTTGAACGATCGTTCACCGACGAAAGATCTTTGCGTCTTTGGGGACCTTTACATATTGTTAGCTGGTTTCTTGACAAATCTGAAGTCCTTCCAACCCGCATTAGCCTGTAGGACAGTGTAGGAGGAAACTAGAGTAACCATAGTAAAATTAAAAGAGGTAGAACATACAAACCCCTTGCAGACAGTTCTCAATACATAATCAAACTCAGGACCCAAGCACTACAAGGTAGAAATGCTACCCACTGAGCTGTGCTGCCCATAAAGTTACTTTGTTTCTGCCTAGACGCATTGTAGATGGTTTAAAGAATAAGGGCAGGCACTAGCAGAGACCAGTCTTCCAGGCAGGCTTGTCAAAACATATAGTAGTTTATTGTAGAACTCAAGGATACAACCTCACCGCCTTCCGTGTTACATATCTCTCAGATACTTAATCATAGGCTCTCTCAGATACTTAATCATAGCCAATGATTAAGTATCTGAGAGATATAAAACACGTAAGGTGGTGAGGTTGTATCCTTGAGTTCCAAAATAAACTACTATATGTTTTGACAAGCCTGCCTGGAAGACTGGTCTCTGCTAGTGCCTGCCCTTATTCTTTATATGGTGGTCCGCTCCCTAAGCTGAGGGTTCAGGGCAGTGCACCTGGACCACCCTTCAAAACTGGTGAGTTCTACAAGCACATAAGGATTTTTCTACGTTTTCCTGACTACTATCAACAATAGTGTGTGATTAATATTGCATAGTAGATGATGTCAAATATTTCTTAACATGAGTTTGTAAATTATTATATTAAAGATACTAACAACACATAAGTGGTTCAAGCTTACAAAGGCCTATGAAAGGACAAGATACAGATGAGCTGAATAATATAAAAACTAATAAAATACTTGTTAAATTTTTTAGGGCTTATTTTGAAAATAAGTTCAGTGTGCATTTTTTTTACAATAATTTCCAAGAATTCCAGCAAAATTAAGCCACAGCTTTTGTAATTCCTCCTTAAGGAATAGATCTGTGTGCACCCTGTATTTTGCACCTTTTACCCAGCAGTGGCTTTATTAAATGAGCAAAAGGTGCATTGCTGGCGGGCCCATAGTAATCTGCTTTATCTATAATAAGTTCAGATAGAAGCATCCTCTAGGCTCTCATTTTGATGAGGTGGATATAGTCTACATTTTCTTATCAACTTTAAATTTAATTTAATTAAGGCTTGGTATTCGGCCAAATCTAGTCCAAATTTAGTATTTTCAGTGCACGAATTCAATAAATATTTTCTTACATTGCTCTTTTTAACAATATGGGGTAAAGCTTCCACTTGCAGTATAAGAAGGGTGCTCTCAACTGCTTCTTAGATTATTGCATTTTATAATGTTAAGCTTGAGTCTTGAGAATAACCATCACCACTGCTATTACCACTATTTTCAAAAGTGCAGCTGACATTGTTTGTTTCAAAGGCAACTTTACACCATGAAAATTGTCAGCAGAGAAACTGAGGTTTATGATAACTTTACCACAACAGAAGGGTGACACTTGGATAACAATGCTTATCTGGTCAGTACAGCTCTAAGTATGTCTAACTAAACAGCATGGCATGCCGATTAACACTAACTGCCACCAGATAACTAACTTCATTTTTTTCTCACTTTCTGTTTGTACTTCCCACATGTCTCCTGTGTCAGTGAGGTTTAAGTAGGTGACTGAGCTGATACTAAATTGTCTTGGATTCCAAATACAGCAAGTGATACTACATTCCCATCATGACACACTGCAAATTAAGAAAACTGGGTAGTTAGCATGATGTAATGACAACTGTATAAATGATTATAAGAACTTTTATAGGACAAGAGATCACATCATGCCAGTATAAAGGTAGTGAAATATATTTTGCTATGTGCGGGTTCCTCGGTGAGACCTGGAGATACCTTACAAAGCTTGACAGGATCTATGATTAAGTTTTTACTGATAGCAATCGTCTCTGTACAGAAGAACTAAATGAACCGGTTTCATAGATCCTAATAAGTTTCTCATGTTCAATAAGTCCTGTTACCTAGATTGATCTAAACCAAAATCAATAAAATGGAAACCAATGTTACAATAATTCAAACTGCAAATTAAGGTGAAACATACTTTCAACGTAATGCTGCAGCAAATCATATAGTCTTGAATGAAACACAAAGAATTGAGCTCCCAACCTTTTTCGTGCAGCTCCTCCAGTGCTTGCCAAGTCTCTGCTCTTGCTTCCCTGGCACTCTTACCTGGTACATGAGCATCAGGCCAATGCATAAGGTACAAGTCTGAGAAGAAGGGGGGAAAAAAAATCACTTTTTACTAAAAAAAAATGAAATATTATCAAACAAGACATGACAAAATGAACTCCTATCATGTTATATTCACCCCCACTAACCTCAATAATGCAGCACTCCTATTCCAACTATTATACCACTGTATAAGATGGGTTCACGTGTTTTCAACTTTTTTTCAGTGGTTTAACTTTTTGTAGCTTTTGCCAAAGTTGCATCTAGATACGTTTTGCGGATCACACTGATCTAAGGTAATACTTTAATAAAGTTTGGTAATTTATAGCTAAACTGTATGAGCATCAGTTTTTGTACACCCACCAATATGGCTCATCACTAGACCTGGGAAACCAAGTTCTATTGGCATGTGTCTGGAGTTATCAGCTAACTTGGAACTGCATGGGCTGAACTTTTGTGATTCTGATTTGTCTAATCAATTACATTTTGTTGGACTTTGGGTTCACCAGCTAAGGTATCTGATTAATTTACAAAATAAATGGAACCCCAAAAGTCATTTCACCACTCCTTGCTTTGGATAACAGAAACAATGTACAGTTGCACAGCATGGATGATATTGGCAAGTTTAAAGTGCCATGTTTCAGAAGCAAACCCCTTCATCAAGTATATTTCAATCAAACACCCTTCTGTGTCAGTGCATGTTCTTTTTTAGATTGCAAAATAGGTTGCTTACAAACCTCCAGCCTACATGTATAAGGAAAGCTAAGGTGTGCCAACAAGTCTTTGAATGATGGAGGAAATACCTAAAAATGCTCGGTATCTACAACCAGTGGCATGAATGGCATCTACCACTGTACAAACATGGGATGGATTTTGGCCAGAAAACACTCAAGTACACAAAAAGCAGTGACCTTTTTGATAAAAGTGAATCCAAACTCATTTGTTAAACCCTTTTTATGAATATAAATAACTTACTGTACTCCTTATTTACTTGTTGTGCTTGCCATAATATATATTCTTACATTGCCTAACCCTTCCCTCTTGTTCAAACCCTCTCAATATACCCTAACATCCTACTGACTTCCTGCCGAGCTTATGCTCTTTATATAAACTGACATCTTACCGTTATATCTTTGTGTACTTTTCAGTATCCTGTCTCCCCAGCCTCCTTATACATTTCCCTATAAATATTATTAATCGACTTCTGTCCTGCTCATATCTCATGTAAGTATATCATACAAACAACTACTCTTGCAGGCCTATCTATGCAGCATATACTGTATATGTACTCCTTTCAAGCGAACATCATAATACTAAATTGACTTATGATATGACCTTTTTTTTATCAGTGCCTAGAACAAGCACTATATTACCTGAAAAATCACCATATGTTATTTTATTGATCCCACTGATAGTGACAGATTAAATTGGTTTTGATATTAAAGCTAAATAATAAAATGCGAATAGGATTTTTAAAAGAAGATTAGTTAGCTGCCTGTTGCCATGCTTCATTTCAACAGGCTGCACCTGAACAACTTCACTGTTATGTACCAATGTCTCAGTCTGGTTCTTGGTGACAATGTAAACCTGTAGCAGGGTGCTCAACCAGCGACAAACTACAGTATTAGTTGACCCTACTGTATTAGTTGACCCTAGCTTGTGTAGTTGCAACCTACTGCTACCCACAGTGTACAAAACACTACATTTGTGTATTTCCAACCATGCGAAAGGCTCTCATATGGCTACTTGCCTCACACAAACAGCATGTCATTCAGTTATGGTTTCGCTGAAGGTGGAAGACAAAGTATGCAAGAACAGGAAAACTGGATAGATAAGATTAAGGGAAAGTACTAAGTGAAAACCAGAGTTCCCCAAAATATAAGTATAGCAGTTAAAATGCTTTACACAGATAGCCAACTGTATATACTGTGTGGGCTACACGTCTTGCCTAATGGAAACAAGAAAGCTCTGACTCAGCATCAAGCACCTTTTTCAGGTGGAAACCCTGGCCACAGCCAGACAGTGCATGATATTCCCTAAACCAAACCCACTGTCCAAAAAGCCCTACAGCAACACCAACATTTCAATTATGGCAAATTAGACCATGCTCCAGTCTTCTCCCGTAACAAACAAGGGAAAGTTGTGCTCACCACTAATTTTTAAAAACATTAGGCGGGGGTGCAATGAGGCTGTGACCACAAAATACATATAGACAAATACAAGAGTCCTCTGCCCTTTTATTAGACACCAGTGGGATCACCTGACTATAGCTGGGAAGGGTGGGAGCTACAACATGGAGCTGGTCCTGGTCCTTCCCAGCTATAGTCAGGTGATCTCACTGGTGTCTAATAAAAGGGCAGCCAAGTTTGGGAGTTTTACTTTGAAAGCAGCAAGTAAGTTGCAGGTAAAACTTAGTTCATTTGTAAAGTGTATAATGAAGCAATAGAATTCTTAATGAATCAGATGAAAATTGAGCATAGGACTGGCCAGATATGGGATGACTTTGACGTAGTTGGCCAGCTTAAATATATTGCAATATATGGACAAACAATCCCTGTTTTGTTTAAAGGGTAAGGCATTTTTCAGTAGCAGTATGCACAAAATGTCTCTGTCTTAAATATATTGTTAATGGGTTGAGTGCAGAGGACTCTTGCCAGTCTACTCCCGGCCATATTCAGCTACATCCTGACACACACCCAATAAACCCCAGACCCTGACTATAATGTAGAAACTTCCAATCACTATCTGCCAATCAGAACTGTACTGCAAAATATGGAACCAATGGGAGGTATGCTTTGAGCAGTGACCTAACAACAGAGACAGAAGACCCTGCCCTCACAGGATGGTCTGCAGACAGATGGGACTGGTAGTAACCTGCAAAACCCCATACTTCAATTTATGTTTCCATTCCCCACATTTACATTGTGAGAAGTAGTCTAGGCCTAGTTAAGCCCCTACCCTTCGTGGTCTGGGGACTGCTCCACTAAATAAAATTGCACACAGCTAAATTTTCTCTATTAAAAGTATGTATGGACACCCCTCTGTCTATTTCTGTTAAGTTCTGAGAAGATGATGTGCATCCAGTGAGTCGAGATATTTTAACATTATTAAGTGCTGTACTCTTTTTGGTAGGCTGATATTTCTGCAGTCTGACGTCATATCCTGTTTCTACAAAATATAATCGAAATTACAAAAAGATCAGGACCTTTGACTGCAACAAATCACAGATACTGATCACACATTGCAGGGACAGAACCCATACTGTGCCATGTTGAAATCACCTCTATTTACTCTACTAAAAAAATAAGGCCTAATAAGGTCACCACAATTTAGTCCTCATATAAATCTGACATATAAAGGGGTTAAGATTCTGATTCTAACAGCTTTGCATACCCCCCCCCCCATTAGGTTTCTTTTATGAAGGTCATTGAAATGGCACAAAGAATAAATTCCTGTCCTGACAAGCACTAGGAGAAGGCTTGGGAAGCTGTGAGCAGTTGAAAAGGCCAGTTCAGAGAGGCTGCATTGTCTCCAGCACATCCCGCTACACAAATTCACACACAGGGCACTTGTGCTGACCTAAATGGGTTTACACTGTTTGCTTCACAATTCAGTTTTATTGGTTGCAGAATATAGTAATGTCACTTAATAACAAACACTACCAAACCCAGTCTTGTCTTTAGCAATGGTGAGACGCAAGGTGACATAGAATTTGCTGGCTTCTATTGTAGGACGGTCCAAGCTATGGCCCTCCAGCTACTGTAATACAAACACACTTGGAAGATTAGAAGTTGAAAAAAATTATATAAAGTGGCTGATTTACTAATGTAGTGTATTGGAAAAAGACCAAAAACTGGCAAAAATTGCCATGTTCTTTCCCACAATGCTTTGTTTTTTTTGGCCTTATTATACCTGGGAAAGTTAGCTGTACATGCAAAATGGACAAAGGGGGGCTCTATTGTAAAGCTGTTCTAAAAAAATCACATTTTGTGAGGTCCACAAAACAAGCAGATATTTGCCTAATCTGACCATCCAAGTGGTGGGCCAAATCAACTTGATCCAATAACTTGCAACTAGGACACTGACTGGGTAACCCAGATGTGTTGGGACAAAGCTGCACACTTGGCATTATGCATTCCTCACATAATGGGGCTATTAAAGCCTTTGCATCAGTGTATCTGACCATGCCCAATTAATTCAGCCGGCCATCCTCTGGCACGACATATTGGCCAAAGTTTGCTAGTTCAGTAAGGAGTGTCTGGTTGGCAGTCACTACCAGCCTGCAAGCTTTCAAAAAGTTACATTTTCTACTTTATTGAAAACAAAAGAACCACTACTATGAAACGGCTGTCCACCTTCAAACACTTTTTAGTCCAGTTGGTTTCAGATTGTGCACCCAAAATACTTTTTCCAATCACCGTGACTGTTTTTCTAATATTAAAAGTACAAAGTTTCCTATCATTTTTCACCTTCTACAGCACCTCTGGGGGGGGGGTCACCAACTCTTTAACTGTTTTAAATGAATACATTTAGTTAATACATTTGTTATCTTGTCCCTGCTGACCAGAATCCCGGAGTTACATTAAAGACAGCTGTTAGAATTGATACAACTGTTGCTTATATTCCACAGATACTGCTGAGAAATATATCAATTAAATGTAGCAAATTTAACGGTTTAGAGGCTCCTGGATCACTCAGCTGCCAGACTGGAACACTAGAGACAGGAACAATAAACTTTACATTTTGGGAAAAATTTAAAAAACAAAAGGTGGAAAGTCATTGAAAAAAGGTCTTTGTTTATGGTGAACAATCTGAAAATGACTCAATTGAAAAAAGTGTTTGGAAGGTGAACAACCCCTTTACACTATTCTAATATAAAAAAGAAGGCCTTTTTGCACTGGGTTTAGTTCAGTATTGCTCACACAAAATTAAAGAGTCAGTAAGCAGAATGACAAAAGAGAGCATATATATCAGATTCAGTAGTGCTTCTGAGTTAAAAAGTATTTATTTTACACTTACATACAAACTAATCTGACCTAATTTAGGGGCTATCGTTGCTTTTTAGTGGTGGTGAAGGGGACAGGGATGAGCTAGATAGTGAGGGGTCCCAATGACACAATTATTGTTGTTGAAAATTTGCCACTTTGGAAGACAATTTCCATTTGTTCATATGCTACACCATCTAAACTATGCAGAGATATTTTTTAGATGCTTTGCATTGTCTGTACCACAAAGCAATACAGAACTCACAGATTGCCAGTCCGGGCCTGCTAGGTAATATGGAATTGCAAGGTATGCAGACTTGTTGCTAGGCCTGAGAGGTGATGCTTTAGAAAATATTGATTTTAAAGAATATATATATATATTTTTTCAAGTATGCTATCTGTCTCAAATTCAAAGTAGGGTACAATTTCTGCTTAAATGCAGCTGGAGAGATGTGTAAGTGTAGGTATAAAATCTTCTTAATATTATTATGATATACCTCCAGTTATAAAATATAAGAATATTCAAATTCACTGATTAGTTCCACGACCATAAGAAGGCAAGGCCATATATCCTGACAATAGTATGTAGATGTGACAAATTACATCACAAAACACCAATTACAACTGATCAGGATATATATTCTAGGGATGCACCGAATCCAGGATTCGGTTTGGGATTCGGCCTTTTTAAGCAATATTAGTGAGGTAATAATCAACATCTCAATGCTAATTATGAGTTGTAGAACAGGAGATAATTTGGGGTCTTGGCAAGCAGTGAGATAATGAGACGTGTGGCTGAAAGACCTGACGTCTTTTATTTTTTCCTATAATAAATATATATAGCGCAAGCTTTACTCTTCCTTCTGAAAAAACGAACAATTTAACAATAAGGACCCTAGGCACATACCTCTCCCACCTCCTCTAATATGGCCCTACACAGTGGTGAGGGTGAGAGCAGCAGCCAAACGGGGAGCGGGGAGACGAGCAGCAGAAGCCGTGGGGAGGGGGTTGAGGGTATTATTAGGAAGGAATGAGGATTCTCTGTGCGAAAAGATGAGCTGGAGTGTGTGGTTGAGGCCAGGGCTTGTCTTGGGTGCCCTTTAGGGTTGGCCCTGTTTGGTGGTAAAGCTCAATATAAAACCAAATATAGTTAGAGTAACAGATAATTAGCAATTTGGTTTAAGATGATTGACCATTGTCAAACACTGTTTGTTAAACTGCCTTTCCCTTTAAGGTGTTCAGCAGTCTTCTACATCAGACTAGAAATCAATTCAGCAGATTACTGTTTACATGTAATTGGTGGAACTGAATTCACCAATATAACCAATAGGAATGTGCTAGTTCTGAAATATTATCATTGGTATTTGACTGGGTGGACAAATATTGCTTCTTGGACTTTTACATACTTGTGACGGAGCCAGGGCCATTATCAAAGGGGGGAGAGCCGTACCGGGCCAGGTGTTTTTTTAAGATTTAAGGGGGGCCTGATTGTGCTGTACTTCCTGGATTACCCCCCCCCCCCCCTTGAGTCACAGAAGCAACACGAAAACCCATAAAAGGTGCCAAAAGCCGCTGAATTGAGCAGAAAGCTCCCGAATGGTGCAAAGGAGGAGAAGAATGAAGAAGACCTTTAAAGGTAATTGTCCACAGAACACCGATGAATTTTTTTTTAACTCTTATGGGGGACCCTGGCCACCAATTTTTTTTTTACTTGTAGGAAGGGCCTGACCACCATGGCTTTTTATAACTTGTGGGGGCACCAATGGCTTTTTATAATTTGTGCGTGGGGGTTACTGATTTAGAGCCGACGTCTGTGTGGTCTTTTTATTGTGGTGTGGGCATGATCTGGGGTGAGGCTTGGGGTTGGACTGGGGCAGGCGGGGAACAGGGGGCCAAGAAATTTTTGATGTACGGGGTCCTGTGATTTCTGATGTCGGCCATAGATGGAGCATTCTTGTATCTAAACAATCCGAATATGGAAAAGTTAGTTTCAGTTCAGTTTGCTTCGCATCAATATGCAAGTGCAATTTTGTGCATCTGGCGCAGATGCAATTGTGTCTGCATTTACTTGTAGATGTTATGCTGGAATTCTGGTAAAAGTCTGCATTGTTGGTTAAAAAAGGGCAACCTGCATATGAAATTGCACTTTGAACACTACACTTGCGCTTGTAATACAACCCTTATTGTATAGGAAGGTCATGGGTGCTCTGCACTACCATTTTTTCTGGTATGAATTAATGATATAAGCAGAATTGAATGCACACTGTACAATGCATTGCTTTATTAATACACACCTCCCAACTGTCCCTTTTTCAGAGGGACAGTCCCTCTTTTGACAGCTCAACCCACAGTCCCTCATTTGCACTGAAAAGTCCCTCTTTTCTCTGCACTGAACAGTAAGAAAAATGTTTTGAACTTAATTGGCTTTTGGCAGAGAGCCCAGAACAGCTAACAGGTGCAACTAAGATGCTTTGTAACAATTTTGAGATAAGAAAAGAAGTAATTTCAAAAGTTTAGATAAGGAGAAATATGTTCTACATTTTCTAACCTGCCAAATTTGGTCAAGTGAACATGGTCATTTGGGGGTGTGGCCACAAAAATCAGTGTGATGCAAAAAAATGTGCCACACTACATGGCAAAAAAATGTTGTCCCTCATTTTACTTCCAAAATGTTGGGAGGTATGTTAATAGACTACTGTATTACTCGAACACTCCTTTGGATGTATTTAAATTGTTTTGACAATGATGTATAAAGCCTTCTCTGTCAGTGAGCCGAGTGCCCACAGCTCATAACTTTGTGTTTATAAGTACCCAGTTAAGGTGGAGTTGCCATTACAATGTTATTTCTCTGGCCAGGAATGCCTTTGTTCCTGTTTACTTTTACCTAGAAGGTTTATTTTGGTTTTTTTTTCAGCTACTTTCCCACTACAAAGCAAGAGGGCATAGAAGAAAATGATGCAATACATTGAGGAGCTGCTTTGTGTGCAGAGATGATAGAATATGCAAATCGTTACCCTTAGGACCAGAAAATAATTTTGTATTCTGTCTGTTCAGCTGCAAAAAAATGTCCTTTTTACATGAATGA
Organism: Xenopus petersii; assembly: GCA_038501925.1. NCBI lineage: Eukaryota > Metazoa > Chordata > Amphibia > Anura > Pipidae > Xenopus > Xenopus petersii. The sequence goes on along the minus strand of CM076679.1, from coordinate 92,036,787 downwards.
GAACAAACTAAAAAAAACAAACATTTGCAAAAAAAATTGTGGGTGGATTTATTAAAAGTGAAAGACTCACATAAAAGGTAGCATCTCCTGAAAGCTATCCCCCCAAACCTGCCACTTTGTTCTTATCTTACAGTCCACATGTAAAAGAGTTTGACGTGCAGTGACTCAATTGTATCTAAAGATAAAGGAATTTTTGCAAAATGTATTGCCTCGAGGTAGAGCAGGTTTCCTGGGGGTGACAAATCTCACCTTCTGCTATTGCAATAAATGGATCCTCCACCCAAAAACACAGTTGGTTGCAGAAGAAACAGAAGAAAATATAATTATACTCAACTTTTCAATATACATTCATTTTAACAAAATTTCAATATAAAGTCATCAGAATTTTTTTGAATATTCTTAAAAGCCAATTATTCCTATTAAAAGCAGTATCTGTCTAGCGAGTTATACAATTGCAAGCCAGCTGATTAAAGCCTGTTAAAAGACCTAAAGGGGAAGTGACTCCTGTTACACAGCTTTAGAGTAAAGCTGGCCATAGATGCACAGATCCAATCATTCGAATCCTCGAACAATCGGACTTCCCAGTCTCCTGACCTGCCACTAACCATTCAGATCAAATAAAGTAGTAAAAGAACAGATCAGCCGATTTTCTGCCCCTGACAGCAATCGTACGAAAGTTATGTCCGACAAAAACTGGTGACAGTCTCCCGATCCAATCGACCAATCTCTGCCTCGATCCTCGATTCGTACAATCGTATCTTTGCATCTATGGCCAGCTTAAGGCATTTAGAAGGGAAAGGGACAGACAGACATTGCTTTCAAAAGTATTTACAAAACAACTTAAAACACAATGAAACATATTAAATAAATGTATACCGTTAGGTTGATTAAAATGTTCTTTTATTATGGGAAAAAAAAGTTTTTTCCCCTAATACCGGCCTTCGGGTTGGGGGCCTGATTGTGACATCTTGTTGTGGGAAAGGTACACAGAATCATTGCATTGCACTTTTATATAGATAGTTAAGGCAGCAACAAGAAAATATTTAATCTCAGTGTTGGAGAAAAATATTGTTGTGATTACAGACACATATGGCTGTGTGGAATATGGGCAGCTATAGTATCAGGCCAGTCTAAACAGGGATACACTATCTGCAGGTGTACTATGCAGTCATGGTTATCCTTGGGAGGTGTAGTTCAACAACTGGAGGGCCACTAATTATTGTCCTTAAAAACTGTTCTGCAATCAAGACAGCCGAAAGACCAACCATCTGGGAACAATGAGGTTCCTGCAGGCTAGTTCTTGTACAACTCTTCACAGCACAAAATGCTGAATAGTGAATATTATAATTATCCTTCGGACTGATATTATATTGCAATCTCGATGACCAAAATGAATGGAAATGAAATAATAACAAAGAAATAGGGTACACATTAGGGGGTATACATTAGGGGGCATCTACTTTGCCCCTTTATGCTCACTAAAACAAGCAATTGTACCTGGGGCAATACCGTACTCTAAAGACTGAAAATCCAGTATTAGGTGCAGAGTGCAGCATCGTAGGCCAATCCTATCCTCACCAACCCACCCCCTTTGCGGCCTGCACCCTCTGTGTGTCTGAATGAAGTGCAAGTTAGGGGCCATACAGAACTGAATAATGCAGTCAATGTTGTATTTGTGGGATCAATAACAAATCAGTGCACTTTTTAATAGGCTGCAGAGAACTGCAGACCTGCACTAATGCAGAAATAAGCGAGTGTACAACCGGAGATAAAAATGCATGACTGCAGGCAACAAATCTCCTGAAAATACTTCTCTCTCTCTACAATAACTGAAATCACTGGTGGTAAAATCTTTGTGTTGCTTACATAGTTAAGTTGGGTTGAAAAAAGACCAAAGTCCATCAAGTTCATCCCCTCCAAATTAAACTCAGTTACACACACTAACAATGACACCTCCATACAGTCCCAAACTATATATGCCCATATCTATGTTAATTGTACATTTTAGTATCACAATAGCCTTGGATATTATACCTATCCAAGAAATAATCCAAGCCACTCAAAAGCATTAACAGAATCAGCCATCACAACATCATCCGGCACTGCATTCCACAACCTAAAACCTGGTTCGGTGATCCATTTTATGGGGAAAAAAGATCTCATACTATTTGTCTAAAATGCCCTGTAGTGTGTTGTACTTATAACGTGTATTTGTGTCTTTTTTCCAGAGAGAACAACCCCAACCATGACAATCTACCTTTATAATTTAAATCTTCCATCCCTCTAACCAGTTTGGTTGCAACGTCTCTGCACTCTCTCCAGTTCATTTATAGAATTTTTACGGACTGGAGTCCAAAACTGCACTGCATACTCAAGGTGAGGCCGAGTTCTTCCTAAGTTGCCTTGCAAAGAAACTTGGGGCAACTTTTATTTAATGAATCAGCAGTTACATTATTCAATTTAACAAATTAAATTACAAACTACATTTTAAACATCAATATGTGGTGTAATTTAATTTTTGCATATACTAAAATGGGCTCAAAGATGCAAAAAAGAAAGGATACCCTGACTGAAAGCCAATTAGACAGACATTTGGGAGCAAATGCTTTTTTTAAATGACTGGAATATGCTGCAATTATACCAAGATGATTGCTGCATTCATAATGTATTTGTATTTATCTGGGGCCTAATCTGGTGGTAAAAGCAGGCTGGACATGAGGTATTTGGCTCAAAGGGAAACAAAACCAGGAGTACTATTTAAATGTAAATAAAACATTCCCAAAAAAGGTCAGTGTGTGGTCACTGAAAACCAGATAAAAGGAAAGGTAGGTAGTGTACTTACCTAGATAGTCTACTCCTAGTCTCTTGCATGAATCCAGACATGATTGTATTGCATTCCTATACCCATAGTCTCCTGGCCACAGTTTGGTGGTAAGCCACAGCTCTTCTCTCTTCACTCCACTTTCACATATTGCTTTCCCCACCATAACTTCATTCCCATATCTCTTGGCTGTGTCAATATGGCGGATGCCACATGTTGTCAAAGCATAGAGCAGTGCATTGTGGGAATACCCTCCACTATGAGACATTCCTGTTGGGAACATGTAGTGTAACATTTATAGGCTAACTTTTATAAGGTGTAATACATGATAGTTACAGCGTAGAAAGAAGTGCGGAATTATAATACCATCATATGCCAACAGCTGTGTATTAACTGATATAAATTATAACCCCTAGCTTATGTTTTTATTATCAAGAATCAATTTCCCTTTAAATAAATACATAATTCAGAGATGCAGTAATAAATCATGCTGGAACACTGATTCTAAAGAATTTCAGACGCCGTTCAGGCTATCCCGTTTGGCAATCCCACAAACAGGTTTTTTTTCAATGCTTTTTAAGTCCTGAAGTTGTTTTTTGTTTAAATTGAAATAACAAAATACTCATAACATAATATATACATTCCATCTGGTCTGGGTGTTAGTGGTAAGCAAGAAAATTCATATGCACTAAACTGAAAAGCAAACACAGATGCACCTATTTGCAGTCTGGGCACATTCCTGATATTGTAAGAATACATTATCACACAAAATGAGAGCTGGAGTTAACAGTAGCAGTTTAGAGGCAAAGTACATTATCATATTCATTAAAAGGGATCATTCACCTTTAAGTTAACTTTGAGTATGCTGTAGAATGTCCTATTCCTAACAACTTTATTTGCAATTGGACTTCAATTTATTTTTCATAGTTTTGAAATTATTTGCCTTCCACGTCTACAACTTTAAAAATGGTGGTCACTGACCACTGCAGCCCTATTGCTCCATGGGCTTACAATTTTGTTATTATTATTACTTTTTAATGGCCTTCTTGTTTTTGTGGCTAACTAGTCCTTTGTTGCACATGGCACCATGGAATTCAGTGAAATAAAATGTGCACAATTACTCTTTGAATCAAATTACATGCAATTGCACTGGATTGCATTGTGATGGTGCCATTTGTACTCAGAGTCAAAATTACATCTGCACCCATTCTTTAAAGGGGAACTATCGCAAAAATGAAAATGTAATATAAGCATCATTCTGAAATAAGAAACTTTCTAAATACAATCAATTATAAATTCGGTAGCATTTCTCATAGAATTAAATTTATGTTCACTACCCCTCTCTCAGCATCTGTTTCTCTTCAGTCTGTCTTCTTGCAGCAGTTGGGTGTCAGATATACATTGACAGTTAGATCCAATACATCTTATGGGGGGGAGGCTTCCTTTAGTAGCAGATGAATTATAGTTCACTCAAATAACCGATTCCAGTAAAAACAAAATGTAACAAAATAACTGCCTTTTGCACAAATTCTGCATGTAGAGAAACATGTCTGGTGATTTTAATAGAGTGAGCTCTAACACATTTTCTAAGCAAAAGATAAGATATATTGCATCTAATTGTTAATGAATATCTGATACCCAGCTCCTGCATGAAGAGACACAGATGCTGAGAGAAGGATAGTGAATTACATAGTTACATAGTTAGTTACATAGTTAAATTGGGTTGAAAAAATACAAAGTCCATCAAGTTCAACCCCTCCAAATAATACACACACCCCTCCCTACTTTTAATTAAATTCTATATACCCATTCCTATACTAACTATAGAGCTTAGTATCACAATAGCCTTTGCTATTCTGTCTGTCCAAAAAATCATCCAAGCCATTCTTAAAGGCATTAACTGAATCAGCCATCACAACATCACCCGGCATTGCATTCCACAACCTCACTGTCCTGAAGATAACCTTGATTATTTTATAAAAGGTACAGGATTTATAATTGATTGTATTTAGAAAGTTTCTTATTTCAGAATGCTTAAGCTTATATTACATATTCATTTTTGCGATAGTTCCACTTTAAGTGCATTCCACTGCACATACTGATGCTGGTAATTCTAGGAACCCAGGGGCTACTGCCATTTTTGAGGTGGTGGTGACTCCTTTGTATCAACCGGCACACCGGGCAAAATGGTGCTTGGTGCCAAAATGTGCTATGCAAGGATTGTGTTTGGATGCAGTACACGATCAACTCAACTAATCTATCTGAATAACTAGTCTGAAGTTGAATTAGTGGGACCTTATATTTGTGTGGCCGTTGCATGGGGCTAGGGTTTGAATAGTGTTGGCGTTGCATTGTGGTTTTATCAGGCCATGCTTACCCGAGAGAGAATGAGTAGTGATTTCCACACTGATACAATTTCACATTGGAAAGTATGACTTTGCATGTTATAATATAAAAATTGCAAACTTTTACAAATTGAGTGGAAAGCAAGTTTCAATCCAAGTAAACCAGCAAAAAGCCAAAAAAATAAATAAAAGAGGTGCTTGAGCAGGGCAGGCACAAAACTGAAAAATGTGTTCTGCAAGATCAACACCGATTTTCTCTGAAATGTGTCTGGTTCTGATTGAGAAAAAAATTATACACACACAGGAGTTAAGTAAGTGTGCCACTTCCACTCTCTGCCAATTTCCCAGTAGTTAAGTTGGCTTGGTGGAGAGATGGGCTGTAGAATGGCAGGCATGGGCGAATGGACATTATTCAGAAAGGCTGCCAGCTAGCACAAATCCTCCTTGTGCGCTAATGACTTTGGCAGAACACTCAGGAAAGCAAAAACTTTGCAATGTCAACCTGTTATGGCACAAAGACAGGATGTGCCCATCGTGGAAGTGCCCTCTATTTCAGTGATTTCTGTACATTTTCCCTATACATGCCTCCTACCTGGCCACGTTTTGTTGTCTTTATAAACAAAAGCTGTGTGTCCACATGTCAAAAGGACTGCTTAATATAAAGTATCTTGGAGAATTCACACTACTTTAGAAGTAATTTACCATCAAATACACGTGGCAAGACCAATGCCTCACTTCAGGCAGCACAGTATGGGATGGGCAAAAACATTCCACAGAGCAAAATCAAATTTGTGAGCCCAATTCCTATGGCAATGGAAAGATTTTGACTCTGGCCTCATCTCAGGTGGAGCATGAGAGGGGAAGGCTGTTAGGAATGGTCATGGAGAGGTGTTAGAATAACTATGACCTTCCTAAATAAAAATTAACACTGTAAGGCTTGTGTCCCTTGTGAGGAGCACCTGCAATTCTGGTGTGACCCAAAAGAACTCCTCACATATGGCAGGAACTATTGCTAAGTTTTCATAAAGTCTATCTATAGTACCAAACTACCTCTTCTGCTCTGGAATTAGACTCCCAATGATAATGTTCACATACCAAAATTGTTCTTAATTTAGTTTGCATGCACTTTCTTGGTTAGGTTTATTATAAAATGTTCCCTTAGACACAATATAAATGTACAAAAATGATTTTGTAAAATATAAGGATATTATAAGTCACTGAGGCTTTCTACTGCCAAATAAAGACACAAGACTGAAGGCAGAATGCTTTTATAGAAGCCATGGATAACCAAGGTAACTTCTGATATCCTCAGCAAGTCTATATGAACAAAAATTGGACCCATTATACAGAATACTCAGGACCTGGGGTTTTCCGGATCTTTCTGAAATTTGGATCTTCATACCTTTAATCTATTAGAAAATAATTTACGGTAAGCATTGAATAACCCCAATAGGCTGGTTTTGCTTCCAATAAGTATTAATTATATCTTAGTTTGGATAAAGTACTAGGTACTGTTTTATTATTACAGAAAAAAATGAAATCCCATACCTATAGGTATGTATGTGTGTGTGTGTATATATATATATATATATATATATATATATACATATATAAAAAAATATATATATATATACGTACATCTTTACATGAATAATTATATCACAAATAAAAACAGAAATTAAATTTACTTTATGGAGAAGACAGAACTAATTCTTTCAGTAAGCAGGACATGCACAGAACTTCTAAAGGGCTCCACTTGATGTGTCCTTTATAACTCCTGCCAAGTTAGTAGGGGAGGGGGGTCTCTTTTTCCCTCTCAGTCTTTCCCACCAATTCTCAGACCTGTTCTCAGTTCAGTCAAATTGTTCTCGGATGTTTCAGAGGTTGCCTTGGAAACTGGTGAAAGAAGCTTCTTTTTTTCAATAGAAATCTGGCCAATGGGAAGGCCTGGGGCCTCTCAACAGAAATCAATTGAGATTTCCAGGTTCACTGAACCCATTCTGAGCAGCACAATGTGCCAGGCTGGGTATGAGAGGGTGAAAAGTACTCACAATGAGAGACCAATGCTTACTTCAAAGGTCCTTTTTCCTCCCTCCCAGTCTCCAGCACCCCCTAATGTATTACTTCAGCAGCAACAGTTACCCGGGTGAGGTGAAATTTCCTACAGAAAATCCACTTCTTTAGAAAGACAGAAACGGTAAGCAGAATAAATCATTTCTGGCTTGGGTCAAATCCCAGATTTAAGTGCCTGCATATAGGAATATGCTGCTTTTCACAAAAAAACATGATTCTTGCTTAATGAAATAAATGAAATGATGAAATGAATGAAATGGGTGATTTTATTTACCCAGATATTGACTGGAGCAATAGTACTGCAAGGACAGTTAATGGCAACAAGCTTGTTGCATGACAATTATATGGCACAAGTTGTTGAAGAGTCAACGAGAAACTGGATCTAGTGATCTCTAATAGCCCAGAACTTATAGCAAATGTGCAAGTAATTGAACCCCTGGGTAATAGTGACCATAATGTGATCTCATCATGGTGCAAAAAACAAATATACACTGGGGCAACAAAACCCCTAAATTTCAGAAAAGCTAATTTTAGCTCCTTAAAGGCTGCTATTCAGAGCAGAGATTGGGCATTATGTTTTCTGCTAAAAACACAGAACAGAAGTGGTTGTCCTTTAAAATGATATTAAATCATTACTGTTCTCAATGTATTCCTTAAGAAATAAATGTAGAAGCACTAAAACCGCCCTCTACTGTTTTGAGCCAATATGTGGATTAGGTCCAGAAAATTGGCATCATGATTAGGCTGGCTCTAAGGAACAGGGTGGTGTCTATGTCTATAACAGCTTCCTTCCTAGGCTCATTTCAAACACTCTTTGAAGCTAACAAAAATATGACAAAGTTTCAGAACAGGGGACTCTTCTCCCTTGAACAAAAAGATAAAGGATTTCCTGGTCTTTGATTAACAACATTTTAAGACAGATTTCATCATTTTGTGCCAATTCGAGTTTTAATGTAAAACATTCAAACATACAAGGAATTAGGGATGCACTGAATCCACTATTTGGGATTCGGCCGAATCCTTGGTGAAAGATTCGGCAGAATACCGAACCAAATCCAAATTTGCATATGCAAATTAGGGGCAGGGATGGAAAAAGGGAAAAAATTCTTCTTTTGTGATGAAAATTCCTGTGATTTCCCTACCTGCCCCTACTTTACATATGCAAATTAGGATTCGGTTTGGCCCGGCACAAGGATTTGGCTGAATCTGAATCCTGCTGAAAAAGGCCAAATCCTGGCTGAATCCCGAACGGAATCCTGGATTTAATGCATCCCTACAAGGAATAGGCAGCTCTTGCACACAAACCTTAATACCAGAAAGCAGAAAAAGTATATCTTCCCATGAAATATTGTACATAGGACATACTGTATAGGGTCACTTCCCAAAGACACAATAACCTATAGCAAAAGACATATGGATCTATATACACAACAGTTTCTGCTTTGCAAGATGTTATGAATCACTACACAATCATATCAGTAAGGTGAAAGCAAGAATAGCATTACACATCGGGGGGTAGTGGGGATGATAAAATTGAATTGAATACATATCTAATTTTCTCTATTGTGTACAGTGATGTGGAAAGTGCTGTTGCTTTGGAAACAGGCAAACATTGAATAAAACAGTTAACTGCCAATACAGGCACGCGCAATCCTGATGAGGCCCTGCATGTGAAAGCTAACTGTAGATAGAATATGTTATCTGTGACTCTCAAAAGATCTTGTGTATGGCCACATTATGTGCCATGATAATCAAGAAATATTGGAACCATTCCAAGGCAAAGGTTTCCTCACATTTATCACTAGCCCTCTGGTTTTCTCCAGACACAATTCTAATTTAAAGGGCATTATACACCTATATTTACCTTTTGCCAACATGGGCAAAGTAACTAGAACATATATTTAAACACACATTATGCCAATTTAATTTAATTAAAATTGCATATTGCCTAGTTACTTGTTTTAAAACAATAACACATATTAGTAGCGGTTACTAGCAGTTAGGCAACAGATTCTGAGCTCTTTATAAACACCCCCCTGCATTCAATTAAGTATTATTCTGGGGGGATCATCTGTGCACTGATAATTTATTTCTATCTACCTCACAAAATCAAACATGGAGTATCTTTCGTTTCTCCCTTTTCCTTGTTTTGATTTGAAAATAACGATTCAAACGGATACCAAATGTATTGGTCCTGTAACCCCCAAACAAGATTGTGGGTGACTAGTGAGGAAGCAGGCCCCCTTTAGGACCCCTGAACTCTGGCTAAACATAGATAATGCATAAAAAGAAAATATAGCTCCTTCAGTTGGACTTAGGTAGTAAAGGTGCAGAAATACTATCTGATCTTCCAGATATAAATACCTTGTTCCATTGTGACGTTATGAATTCTGGAATGTGAACTTCCTCTGCTTTCCATAATGGGTGGTGAACAGATTCTCTGGAAAGCAGAGGGACTTCAATTCCCAGAATCCATCAGCTCAAAATGGAAAAAGATAAGGGAGAGTTGTATTGCAGTCAAAACATGTGTGTGGGGGGGGGGGGGGTAAGGAATTGAAAAGCACACACTCATGGTTTTCTTTCAATCTGTGGAATCAGGCATGTCTGCGTAAAAATATTTATTTATGTACAGATGGCGTTTATGCACATTTTTTATATAAACCCAAGTAAACAAAAATTGGGGCTATACTTTAAGCATCACCAGGAAACGCTCAACTTTCAAGTAAAAAGCTAGCATGAAAATACAGTTATTAAAACAATAGAATAAATAACATACTAACAAAATAACCTATTTTATTGCTGAAAAGGGGTGTGGAGACACATATCCCTCACCTTATCAAGTTGCCTTCCCAAATGGTGAAACGAGTATAACAGATTTTTACATAGCTACATAGTTACATAGTTAAATTGGGTTGAAAAAAGACAAAGTCCATCAAGTTCAGCCCCTCCAAATGAAAACCCAGCATCCATACATACACCCCTCTCTACTTTTAATTAAATTCTATATACCCATACTAACTATAGAGCTTAGTATCACAATAGCCTTTGATATTATGTCTGTCCAAAAAATCATCCAAGCCATTCTTAAAGGCATTAACTGAATCAGCCATCACAACATCACCCGGCAGTGCATTCCACAACCTCACTGTCCTGACTGTGAAGAACCCCCTACGTTGCTTCAAATGAAAGTTCTTTTCTTCTAGTCTAAAGGGGTGGCCTCTGGTACGGTGATCCACTTTATGGGTAAAAAGGTCCCCTGCCATTTGTCTATAATGTCCTCTAATGTACTTGTAAAGTGTAATCATGTCCCCTCGCAAGCGCCTTTTTTCCAGAGAAAACAACCCCAACCTTGACAGTCTACCCTCATAATTTAAGTCTTCCGTCCCTCTAACCAATTTAGTTGCACGTCTCTGCACTCTCTCCAGCTCATTTATATCCCTCTTAAGGACTAGAGTCCAAAACTGCACTGCATACTCCAGATGAGGCCTTACCAGGGACCTATAAAGAGGCATAATTATGTTTTCATCCCTTGAGTTAATGCCCTTTTTTATGCAAGACAGAACTTTATTTGCTTTAGTAGCCACAGAATGACACTGCCCAGAATTAGACAACGTGTTATCTACAAAGACCCCTAGATCCTTCTCATTTAAGGAAACTCCCAACACACTGCCATTTAGTGTATAATTTGCATTTATATTATTTTTGCCAAAGTGCATAACCTTGCATTTATCAACATTGAACCTCATTTTCCAGTTTTCTGCCCAGTTTTCCAGTTTAGACAAATCACTGTGCAAAGTGGCAGCATCCTGCATGGAACCTATAGTTCTGCACAATTTAGTATCATCTGCAAAAATAGAAACAGTACTTTCAATGCCCACCTCCAGGTCATTAATAAACAAGTTGAAAAGCAAGGGACCTAGTACAGAGCCCTGCGGTACTTCACTAACAACACTGGTCCAATTAGAAAATGTTCCATTTACCACCACTCTTTGTAGTCTATCTTTTAGCCAGTTCTCTATCCAGGTACAAATACTATGTTCCAGGCCAACATTCCTTAATTTAACCAGTAACCTTTTTGTGTGGCACTGTATCAAATGCTTTAGCAAAATCTAAGTAAATCACATCCACTGCCATCCCAGAATTGAGGTCTCTACTTACATTCTCATAAAAAGAAATTAAGTTAGTCTGGCAAGATCTATTACGCATAAAACCATGCTGGCACAAACTCATAGTATTATGATTTGCTATGAAGTCCAGTATCTTATCCTTTATTAACCCTTCAAAAAGCTTTCCTACCACTGACATCAGACTAACTGGCCTATAGTTTTGAGGCTCAGAACGGGATCCTTTTTTGAATAGAGGCTTCATGTAGTTCCTTTCAAAACAGAGTGACAGATTTTATGTTGTACAATTTATTATTAATAATGAAATAAATTGTAATAAGAAGAAGCATTAATAAAGCACTAACATATACAGAATAAAGGCATTCTGGCAATTTTATAAAAAAATAACTAGTGTGCCTTCCCATGGGCTCAATTTCCTCAAGATTCACATAATTAAGTTGGGTTGAAAAAATGACCAAAGGCCATCAAGTTCAACTCCTCCAAACGAAACCCAGCACACATACATTTATACACACTCATAATGACCCTCCATACACTCACATAAACTATATCTGTCCATATCTATATTAATTATTGATTTTAGTATCACTATAGCCTTGTATATTATGCTTGTTCAAGAAATCAACCAAGCCCCTCAGAATCAGCCATCACAACATCATCCGGCAGGGCATTCGACAACCTCACTGTCCTCACTGAGAAGAACCACCTATGTTGCTTCAAATGAAAGTTATTTTCCTTTTGTCCTCTGGTGCAGTGATCCTCTTTATGGGTAAAAAGGTCCCCTGCTATTTGTCTGTAATGTCCTCTAAAGTACTTGTAAAGTGTAATCATGTCCCCTCGCAAGCACCGTTTTTCCAAAGAAAAAAACCCCAACCTTGACAGTCTACCCTCATAATTTAAGTCTTCCGTCCCTCTAACCAATTTAGTTGCACTCCTCTGCACTCTCTCCAGATCATTTATATCCCTCTTAAGGACTGGAGTCCAAAACTGCACTGCATACTCCAGGTGTGGCCTTACCAGGGACCTATGAAGAGGCAAAATAATGTTTTCATCCCTTGAGTTAATGCTCTTTTTTTTTTTTTTTTGCTTTAGTGGCCACAAAATGACACTGCTTGTAATTGACAACTTGTTATCTTCAAAAATCCATAGATTCTTCTTAATTAAGGAAACCCCCAACACACTGCCATTTAGGGGCATATTTACTAAAATTCATATTTTTCTAATTTTTTAATGAAACAAGTTCAACCTAACTCCCAACCATGATCTAGCTTAAATTACTACAAATTCTGAGTGATAATAGTACATGCGAAAAAGGTCGCGACAAAATCGAGCAACATTTAGATTTATGCGACTATTTAAAATTGTCACCTGAAAACCTGGATTATCAAATGAAATCTACAAATATTTCGGATAATCGAATGAAAACGAGCGCCAAACAGCCTGAAACTATCCATTATCATGAAGGCAAAAAACATCTTCCAATTATTAAAGGGACCATCTGGCCATTTACTTTTACATGAATTCGACAGGTTTAAGATGGATTTTTAGCTGCTTCAGAGCATAATAAATCTTAACAAATTCAAGTTTTTTACCCTTTAAAAATGTTGATCTTTTCCATTTTAAAAAAGCTGAACCTGAAAGGCTTCATAAAAAAGCCGCTTAGTGTATAACTTGCATTTATATTATTTTTGCCAAAAATGCATAACGCTGCATTTATCAACATTGAATCTCATTTTCCAGTTTGCCAACTTAGTCAAATCACTTTGCAAAGAGGCAACATCCTGCATGGAACTTATAGTTCTGCACAATTTAGTATCATCAGCAAAAATAGAAACATTAGGATAAAACCATGCAGGCACAAACTAATAGTATTATTATTTGCAATGAAGTCTAGTATCTTATGCCTTAATACCCCTTCGAAAAGCTTTCCTACCACTGATGTCAAACTAACCGACCTATAGTTTTGAGGCTGAGAACTGTATTCCTTTTGGAATAGAGGCACCACACCACGGCACCATGCCAGATCTCAATGAATCCTGAAAACTTAAGTAAAGAGGTTTGGCAATCACAGAGCTAAACTCATTTAGTACCCTGGAATGAATGACATCTGGTCCCGGACCTTTGTTTATCTTTACATGTTCTAGTCTTTTGAATTTCCTCTTGCTTGAACCATACATCATTGGTTGTTTTACTGGAATTGGGACTATTAAGAAGGAAACCTTCATTAGTTGTCCTCATTTGTGTAGACAGACAAAAAATAACAGTTCAGAATTAGCTTTTTCTCTGTTCTCGTCGACCAACTGACCCTCCTCTGACATTAAGGGATGATCTTTATTTTCTTTCTCAAAATGTTAAGATTTTGGTAATACAGCCAGCACGCTTAAATTAATGGGCACTGGCAGGGAGAGTTGCCATTGCTGCTGTCACCACAGGGAAGATGGGTCAAGAAGTACTTGCATTGGGTGCAAGTACCTCTTGGTCTGGATTCTGCTTTATGCCACTAGAGGAAGCATACTGTATAGTGAAAACTATCAGCAGAGAAAACTTTCATGGAAAAGAATGTGTGGTTTGCGTCCAGGTTCACCACTTTAGACTTAAAAGAGGATCTTCACCTAAAACCTTTTTTGCAACAAACTGTAGTACTAGGCAATGCTCAAATATACATTCATTAAAAATATTACATGACTTTAAAGTAATTTATAAATGGTTTTGCTATTGAAAGCAAAATATATCTGCCTGCTTTTATTCTCTGGACTTCTGGTTCTTAATCCTGAGATGCCACCAGATCTGGAGGAGGAGAACTGCCTTCTGCTACTTTTGGGTGGAGATCCACCTTAAAAAACAGAAAAGGTTAATGGCCGAGCAGTGCATAATCTTACACACCCACCAATTAACAATTATACTAACCTTAAAGGAACAGTAACATCAAAAACATTTTTTTTTAAAATTCGTTAGTATACAACGGGAAAAAAAACACCAAGACAAATTAAAATTTAAAATTGCAAAGCCTTTATTAAGAAATAACTTACAGAAACTCTTGATTCCGCTTGTCACGGTCGGCACCCTAAACCAGAACTAATGCCAAGCTCCCTGGTCTCGGCTCGGCTTCACCAGTAGTGTGACCGCCTTTGGCTTCGGGAGGAGCCCTCAGCGTACTCAGATGCCACCTGGACTTTTCGAGAGGAGCAAAGCGAGGAGTTCTGGCAAGCAAAGGGGCACGACTGTTGTAAAAGTCAGTTAGGCCGATGATCACGGTACAAATGGAGCAGGCAAGAGAATCATCAGACAGGCAGGATCGAGGCAGGCAGATATCGAGAATCGTCAGGCAGGCAAGGGTCAAACCGGGTTGTCAATCAAGGGATTTAGCAGGAAGAGTTGTCGAAGGCAGGCAAGGGTCAGGTTCCAGAGATCAGAATAGTCCAACAGGCAGGCAGGGGTCAAAACAGATAATCAGGATCAGATTCAAACGGAATAGCAATAGCTCACAGCACCAGGAACAAATCCTATCATGGGCAATGACAAGGAAAAAAGGTCTCTTTAAATCCATTTGAATTTGGCGCCATTGCGCGCTGACGTAATCACGCCAGCGCGCATGCGCCTATAAAAACCGGAAGTGCGCGCGCGGCACGCATTAGGAAGCCGGCAAGGCAGAGGAAGGACGGTGCGGCGGGCGTCCCCGCCGATGGTGCGGCGGGCGTCCCCGCCGATGGCGCGGCGGGTGCCCCCCTCCGCACCACCACTAGACCACCAGGGTAAGGATTCCTCACCCCGCTCCTCTTCAGAAAAGGCGACATGGCGACCATCCATCCTGCAGCGCTTGATTTCTCCTCCCTAGCTATATATATCGGACCATGTTGAGCTGACTTTGCACATCGTGAGTGAGGATGGACAGGCCTTTGGTGCGGGCGATCCCGGTGTCCTGACTAACAGAGCTACTTGTAGTCACGACCTCACTCAGACCATGCTGTGGGAGACACAGTGCAGGAAATGGGCTCTACTACTGCTGCTTACTGTCCCTTTCCCAGCGCAGGCTCCTTCACACACAGTCAGTCAATAGCCAGGGAGGAGAAATCAAGCGCCGCAGGATGGATGGTTGCCATGTCACCTTTTCTGAAGAGGAGCGGAAGCAGAGTTTCTTTAAGTTATTTCTTTATAAAGGCTTTGCAATTTTCAATTTTAATTTGTCTTGGTGTTTTTGTTTCGTTGTATACTAATGAATTTTTTTAAACTTTTTTTGATGTTACTGTTCCTTTAAAACTAAGGTACTATTCTGAGTGTTTTCACATTCTGTCTTGTCCCAGGGGTCCCTTGTGGTTGCTCTGAGTCATGCACATGTGTAGTTGGTAAAAGTTCAGATTTTGTTCTAAAATTTCTGTTTTTATTCTACTGCACATGAACATGGCTATAGGACAAAAGGGGATTTTGCTCATTAGCAAGACTATGGGGTATATTTATCAAAGAGTGAAGTTAATAGTGAAGTTCCGCCACTAGAGTGAAATTCCGCCACTCTCCATTCATTTCTATGGGATTTTTATAGAAGTATTTATCAAAAAGTGAACTTTCACTTTCACTCATTGATAAATACGCCTTTCAAAATCCCATAGAAATGAATTGAGAGCTGCGGAATTTCACTCTAGTGGCGGAACTTCACACTTTGATAAATTTACCCCAAGGAGCGCTGGTCTAAGATCTGAGGTTAGTGTTTATATGCAGTGTGGAGAGGCCTAACTAATTAATGAAGGCACCAGGGCCAGATGGAATACAGCCTCAGGTACTAAAAGAGCTTAGTTTAGTTTTAGACCGGCCTCCATTTATGATTTTCTCAGACTCTCTTTCATCTGGTATGGTATCTATGGATTGGAGGAAAGCTGATTTAATTTATATATTAAAAGGAATTATGATCTCAGTCTGGCAGTTATAGATCAGTAAGTTTGAAATCCGTGGTGGGCATATTATTTGAAAGTTTGTTAAGGGATCACATTCAAAATTTTGTCCTGGTGAATGGCATTAAGAATAATAATCAGAATGGCTTTATGAAGAATAGGTCATGTCAGACTAATTCAATTGCTATTTATAATGCGGTAAGTACAATGCTGGACAGAAGTGCCTATTTGGATTTTGCCAAAGCATTTGATACAGTGCCCCACAAACGACTGCTTTCTAAACAAATAGGTGTTAGGCTTAGTTTGCACATGGATAAGAAACCGGATACAGGATCGAGTACAGAGGTTGGTTGTTAATGGGACATTCTCTACTTGGAATAAGGCTCTTAGTGGGGTCCCTCAGGGCTCTGTATTTGGATCACTTTTATTTAACGTGTTCATTAATGACTTAGGAGAAGGAATTGTGAGTAATGCATCAGTGTTTGCAGATGACACAAAACTATGCAAAAACTATGGCTAAGTGGCAGATGAGATTCAATGTGGATAGTAATGCACCTGGGATGTAAAAATATGCAAGCCACGTTTACCCTTAATGGGAATTAATGGAAAAGGACCTTTGGCTGCACTAGGCAAATCCATAATGGAAAAAGACAATAGAGTCCATATAGATAATAAACTTGGCTGTAGCAAGCAATGGCAGTCAGCAGCTGCAAGGACAAACAAGGTCTTGAGCTGTATTAAAAGGGGCACAGATACGCAATAACATTTGCCGGAGGAGGGGATAATTTTTCCACTATACAAAGCACTGGTAAACCCCCATATGCCATACAGTTTTGGCCTCCAGTGCCCAAACAGGATATTATTGAATTGGAGTGGGTCCAGAGAAGGGAAACTAAGCTGGTAAAAGGTATGGAAAATCTCAGCTATGAGTAAAGACTGGACAAGTTGGGGATGTTCACACTGGAGAAGAGGAGGTTGTGGGTTGATAAGATAACTATGTATAAATATATAAGGGGATCATATAATAATCTTTCTAATGCTTTATTTACCAGTAGGTCTTTCCATCTGACACAAGGTCACCCATTCCGATTAGAAGAAATTAGCCTAAGGGTAAGGCCAGATGAGGAGATTCGGGGAAATTTTGTCGCCTGGCAACTTATCGCCACATCTTTTGCGCGACTATCTCCCCGAACTGCCTCAGCGTATTTTCCCCATAGGCTACAGCGCAAAATCGCCTGCGCTAATGCACACGCGGCGATGCGTTTTCAATAGTCGCCCCAAGTTGCCTCACCCTTAATATTTGGAAGGGGTTTTTACAGTGACAGCAGTGAAGATGTGGAAATCTCTCCGTGAATCAGTCGTGCTGCCTGATGCATTAGATAGCTTTAAGAAGGTGCTGGGTGGATTTTTAGCAAGTATGGGAATACAGGGTTATGAAAGATAGCTCATAGTACAACTTGATCCAGGGACAGGTCCAATTGGCATCTTGGAGTCAGGAAGGAATTTTTTCCTCCTCTGAGGCAAACTGGAGAGGCTTAGTAGTGGTTGAAAAAACATCTAAAAATATACACATTTGAATTTAAATAAATAGGCCTCCCAGAGTAACCATTTTTGAAGTGAGCATAGACTAAAACTTGCATGTCTGCCCATTAAAGCATTCACTAGACTTTTAAATTGTCAGAGTATTAACATTTTCATAAGCCACTTGTTAACTGTTCCTTCCTGCTACATACTACAACAGGAATGTGAAAGAGCATCTTGTTACATTGTCCAAAACATGGATATATTTTTACAAGGGTGTCAAACAAAGCATCTAATTCCAATAACCTGCAAGCAGAATTTAAAAAAGAGAACATAAGTATAACTAAAGAAGTAGGGCAGAAATGTTGTACATTGTGTTTTGGGCTTCTATGCCAGCCCAAAGTAGCTATATATACTGTATATATATATATATATATATATATATATATATATATATATATATATATATATATAGTCATATGATTCACCGGCACTCACCATCAATTGATCAAATCCCGGGTGCTCCTCGAAAGGAAGCAAATAGATACAGTTAGGAGCACTCACGGATGTAGTGATAAAGAAGTATCTTTTATTGGAGTGTTACAAACTACCCCACATCGAATGTGGGGTAGTTTGTAACACTCCAATAAAAGATACTTCTTTATCACTACATCCGTGAGTGCTCCTAACTGTATCTATATATATATATATATATATATATATATATATATATATATATATATATATATATATATATATATATATATTAGGGATGCACCGAATCCAGGATTCGGTTCGGGATTCGGCCAGGATTCGGCCGAATCCTTGTGCCTGGCCGAACCGAATCCGAATCCTAATTTGCATATGCAGATTATTGATACATGGCAGTCCAGAAACCAGCACAATTAGCATTAGAATGATGGTGATGATCCCTAAAATCAGCCTGAGCCAACTTTGAAGGCCTAAATAATTACTATTAAAGATATTTTATTATTTAAATCGTTTCCTTCATTCTTTTGTAATCCACAACTAGAGCATACAAGTAGGTGACATTTTGCTGAAGCTATTATCAAGGCAAGCGTTGCATAATTCCAAAATCAAATGTATGGTTTAGTATGATTAGGGAGAGATGTTAGGAGTGCAGTGGCATTAGGAAGTGCAGAATGAAAATGATTGCTAGGCCCGATACATATACCGTATATACCCGAGTATAAGCTGAGTTTTTCAGCATCCAAAATGTGCTGAAAAAGTCTACCTAGGCTTATACTCGGGTACATACTCGGGTCAGCGGTACCCAACCCGAGTAGCTGAGATTGCAGTCACTTTTAATCATTCCTATACCAACAGTACACTTGGGGAGAGACTGCAATATCCCACAATGCCCTCTGTTGGTTATATGAAAGAATAACAGTGCGCCCTCTGTTGGTTATATGAAAGAATAACAGTGACTGCAATATCACACAGCGCCATCTGTTGGTTATATGAAAGAATAACAGTGACTGCAATATCGCACAGCGCCTTCTGTTGGTTATACGAAAGATTAACAGTGATGGCAATATCAAACAGCACCCTCTGCACATGGTAGTAGGACAGTGGGACAATGCACACAGTAATCCGTTTGGAAATTCTCTGTCACCATCAACTTTGCAAAGAAGTCCGGTTGATCACTGGGGAGGTCGCTTTGGCAGAATGTGCGCTGCTGGGAGACAGGGCTGTAGTTGTGTCTAGGCTTATACTAGAGTCAATAAGTTTTCCCAGTTTTCGTAGGTAAAATTTGGTACCTCGGCTTAAACTCGGGTCGGCTTATACTCGAGTATATACGGTAGGCAGGGAAGGGAATAAATGATTTACAGTTAAAATTTCCAAATACAATCCATACAATATGTATGGATGTTTTAATAAAAATGGATCTGGGTTTCATGTTTAATTTGAAAATGACTTGTGTTATACAGCTTTTATGTCTAGGTGACAGACCCACTTTAAAAGTAAACTGCTGGGCTTTTTTCTATAAAGGTTTTTTTCTGTACCATCCTTAAGGCTAATTAAAATAATTAAACATTACTAAAATCCAAAAGAATTGTTTTACCACTAAAATGGATGTATGTAGCTTAGTTACTACAAAATAAAAGGCACTGATAATTAGAATATAGAGAAATTAAACCACTAATATAATATTACAAATGAACTGTTTAAATGGGAATAAGAAAATTTTCCTAAGCACTCTGGGTTATGATAATGGATTTCCAATTCACAGATCCCATACCTGTATACCTAAGCACCCTTATACTAGTGCAAGAAGGTGTTTTGTTTCATACACTACATAGGGTCCAAGGGGCAAATTCACTAACCAGCGAAAATTCGCTCGTGCTGGCGACAACACTTCACAAGTCGTAAATTCGCCTGGAAACCGCTAATTCACGAAGATCCGAAGTTGCGTACAGGGTACCGAATGCTGGCGAAGTTGCACTAGCGAAAATACGCTCAGCAGTTCGAAGTTACGCTAGCGTTGGCTAGTTTGCATACGACGTGCAGTTAAAGTACAATGGCCATATATGCTGCAGCAAATACATTACACTACACAAGGCCAGGGAACCTTAATAAAATTATAAAGAGGTCTTATATTGCCCTACACATGTGCCCACAGTTTAGTTTAGGTGTAATATCAAATGTAGGGGGGAAGAAGGGTACCCCCAAAAAAATTGATCTTTTTCAGCCTATCACCCTGTAAAAAGGAAAAAAACTGCAGCTTTTTGGGACTTAGAAAAATGTTCTACTTTTTTTTTGAGGAACTCCTATTTACTCACCTAGCCTGAGGTGGCGAAGGCAAGTCTGGCGATAGAAGCAACGGTCAGTAAAATCAAAAACTTTGTGAATTTGCGTAGTAACGCTCTTTCGCCACAGCAAAATTTTGCCTGGCATTAGAGTGCGAAGTTGCGCCAATGTCTATCTCCTTGGCGAAAATTACGCCATCGCCTATTAGTAAATTCGCGAAGAGCCAAAATGACACTTTGCCCTTTAGTAAATTTCCCCCAACGTGTTCATCCTGCTTTTGTCATGATGACTGTTCCTAATCACTTCAGCTGCACCTGTTCAGGTACTGTTCAGCACTAAAAATATGATAGGACATAAAAAATGTAACATGGCCTTGGATAACCAGAGAATCAGTCTTACTTGAAGTGTTGATATGAAAAACTTTGATATCATTAACAGGACTCCTGCTATGTGAAGCATTGCACCGAGTGCATCTTCTACATTTTTAGTAATTACAACAAAAGATGTGAGCCAGCACTTCTGGATCTAACTAAATCAACCACTTGCAGATCACAGTAAATATTACAAACATTAAACAAACTGAGCATGAGATTTATTAAATCTAAAGTACTACTGTCTAAGAGGTTTCAAGCAAATGCAATTATTCTTCAGTGCACATTCAGAATACAAACATACATATTTTAAATGTAAAACCATACCCAACAGGTATGAACTTAATAAACAAAGCTGAATTAACACTGTAGGGCACATTTACTAAACTCGAGTGAAGGATTAGAATAAAAAATACTTCGAATTTCGAAGTTTTTTTTGGCTACTTCGACCATCGAATTGGCTACTTCGACCTTCGAATCAAACGATTCGAACTAAAAATCATTCGACTATTCGACCATTCGATAGTCGAAGTACTGTCTCTTTAAAGAAAACTTCGACCACCTACTTCGCCACCTAAAACCTACCGAGGTACAATGTTAGCCTATGGGGAAGGTCCCCATAGGCTTTCCTAGCAATTTGGGATTGAAGGAAAATCATTCGATCGATGAATTAAAATCCTTCGAATCGATAGAAAGAATTGCGGTAAATCCTTCGACTTCGATATTCGAATTTGAAGGATTTAACTTCAATGTTCGAATATCCGACCCATAGTAAATATGCCCCTGTGTGTTAATTTTTCTTTATGATACCAAGTAATATAACACTGCTACAGCAACAAATGTAACAAAGTGAATTACTGATAAAACTCGAACCATGTATAATAAGAGGAATCTAACAACTCCAACAAATTCTCTGCAGACCTTCTCGACAGATAACATGAGGCCATCAAAACCTTTTTATTTTCAGCATTACAGACATTCCACAGTTGTGGTGGTAAAAATGTTGATTGTGCATACATCTGACTCCTTATAAAGCTATAGAGATATATATACAAGGATGTGTTTTTTGTCCAATTATGATTGGACCAGAGATGCAACATTCTTGCACTCGGAGTTGGATTCAAAGCATAAGCCAATTCTTAAAAAAATTGGATTATCCGGAATGCTTGGGAGCTGCGTTTTTCAGATATGGGCTCTATCGGTTATCTGGAGCACTGTACCTGAAGTCTGCTAAAATCATATAAATGAAATAAACCCAATAGGATTGTTTTGCTACCAATTCGGAACGATTCTTCTTGCCGAACGACCGATTTTAGGGAAGCTCGACCAATCCTTCGAAATTATCGTGCGGTTAGTGGGATTCGAACGATCGTACATCTTACGATTTTTCGGCCGACATCTGTCAGGAAATTGATCGGCCAGGTCAAAAAATCTTTGTCGGTCCCAGTGCAATCTATCTATGTTTGCAGGGCCAAGCAGGCAGCTCCCCTTTGTTTTCCTGGCTAATTGGTCTTTTTAGTTGATGGTAAATTCGTACAATCGTTCTGAGAAGATCGTAATCTCACAATCAGGATCTAATCTTTTAAAAATCTCAACATCTATGGCCATCTTAAGTGTGTCAAGTTTACCTGCCAGGCCTTGGCTGTTTGCCTTTGTATCATGGTAATTGGGTTGCCATCTGGTCGGTACAAATGGGGCTTCATGACAAGTTATTAATAGGGGAAACAATATAAAAAGTATAGGAAGACTGGTATTTGTTTCCACAAAAGGTGTCAATCCTACATATATGCAAATATTCAATTTGGGAACAAGTATGATGTTATATACCAACAAGCTTACAATGGTACAAGGTACACTTTCTAATCAATCTCCATTTCCATTTAAATTAGGGATGCACCGAATCCACTATTTTGAATTCAGCGGAACCCTTCGCGAAAGATTCAGCCGAATACCGACCTGAATCCGAATTTGCATATGCTAATTAGGGGTGGGAAGGGGGAAAACATTTTTACGTCCTTGTTTTGTGACAAAAAGTCATGTGATTTCCCTCTCCGCACCTAATTTGCATATGCAGATTTGGTTCTGCCGGGCAGAAGGATTCGGCCGAATCCTGGATTCGGCGCATTCCTAATTTAAATTTAAAAGAATAGTAGTTGGCAGTGCACCAATGGCAGTTAGTAGCCCCTTTTCTTTTAAAACATTTCCTAAGCATAACTATCAGTACCAAAAAAACAGAAATTTGTTAACAAAGTAGCTTCCATAGTAACTTACCCAGACCCAGCAGAGGAATGTGATGCCCACTAGACAGGGGCACAGTTGGGATTTTAGATCTATCCATGTAGGATCCTCAGAACAGTAAGTTACAAGTGCCACCAGTCACTTCAAGTGAAAGTAAAATGCTGTCATGTTAATCAACAGTAAATTTCATAAACCATTAACTAGAGTCCGGCTTTTGTAAGAAACTCTAGACATGGCGCAGCCTTAAAGAGGTTCGCATTTCAGAACTCAAATAAAAAAATTTTAAAAAAAATATGCCAGTACTAAAGATGGCGACGCTTTCCTGCGTCCTCGGCGTAAGCATCAAACGGAGCCCGTATTGCTAAGCTTCTTGAGAGGTTGCCCTTGATAAAAATGGGCGCTCAAACATAGCGAGCACAGCGGCGTTGCTTCTGCCGTATGACGTAACGCTACAGGGACTGACAGCGTGGGACTGAGCAGCGGCCTGGCAGCGAGGCAGAGGCACTTCTGTGGACAGGGCAGTAATTCTGTAGTAATTCTGTTCTAAGTGTAGGCTGGTTAGGGATGACAGAGGATACAGTGAGAATGAATGGAGTGTATTAGAAAGGGCTTATTTTAGATACACTATTATTATCTCCCTCGTAGAAAGGACTTTTGCCTTGATAAAATGCTGTATTTGATAGGTTTAGGCCTCGGAGATGAGAAGGATGTGACTTTAAAAGGGCTGGAGGTGATCCGCAGCTGTGCCAGGGTGTACCTAGAAGCTTACACCTCTATACTCACCGTCAGAAAGGAAACGTTGGTAGGATACCAAGTGTTTGCTGCTCTGTGCATGCTCACATTCATGTTATGGATGCTGTGCCTATAATGTGTGAATTCTTCATTTTCTGTGTATTATTATTTAAGTCACAGAGTGAATATGTGTATGGGAACTGCATGCCTTGAGCATTTGTGTGATAAAGATATTAAATTGTTAAATATATATATATATCTATATATATATATATATATATATATATATATATATATATATATATATATATATATATATATATATAGCCACTCAGTTTACTTTCCCTGGATATTTTTGTACACAGAACTTGTTTAGGATAGCAGCTGCAGTATTAGCTTGGTGTGACATCATTTCCTGCCTCAGTCTCTCCCTGTGCACTTATAGCTCTGGGTTCAGATAACCGCAAAGATGGCGGGCGAAGAGGAGCAAACTGAGCATGCTCAAGCCAAGGAGGTTTAAGCTGAAGGCAGGAAGTCTGATACAGAAGCCCATGTGTACACAATAGAAGGAAAGAAATGTGGTGTTCCATTTGACAGAGGACTCAGAGCAGCATGAGGGTTTACTGGTGTATATTTAGGGGGACCTTTCTGATGAGGCTTACTTAGTTTTAACCTTTCCTTCTCCTTTGTTAACTTTTAGTATGTAATAGAATGGCGAATGCTAAGCAACTTTTCAATTGGCCTTTGTTATATATATATATATATATATAATACACAAAAGCCATGAATATCCTGTAAATTATATCCTTATAAACGGTGAGTTCTGATGTCATCAGTTATAAACGGTGAGTTCTGATGTAATTTCTGTCACGACTCACTGAAACTTGTGTATTATAATAAATAAAGTACCCCCTCTTGTAAAATATAAGGATATTATAAGTTACCCTTTATTCACTATATATATATATATATATATATATATATATATATATATATATATATATATATATATATATATATATATATATATATAATTTTATTTATTTATTTTTTAGAATTATTTGCCTTCTTCCAACTATCTCCGGTTTTTAAATGGGATTCACTGACCCCACCTAAAAAACAAATGCTTTGTAATCCTACCAATTTATTGTTATTGCTACTTTTTATTACTCCTCTTTCTATTCAGTCCCAATCCTATTCATATTCCAGTCTCTTATTCAGATCAATTCATGGTTGCTATGGTAATTTGGACCCTAGCAACACGATAGCTGGAACTGACTGGAGAGCTGCTGAATAAAAAGCTAAATAACTTCAAAACCACAAATAACAGATAATGAAAACCAACTGCAAATTGTCTCAGAATATCACTCTCTACATTATACTAAAAGTTTAATTTAAAAGTGAACAGCCCCTTTAAGAAGAAGTAGCAAGAAGTCACTGTTGAGTCCACAGGTATCCTAGGCCAGATCAGCTTATATGTGGGACCTACACTGTCTGGGGTGCTTACATGGGCAGGGTGATAAAGCTAAACAGTAGGTTAGTAACTGCAGCCATTCATATCTCTATGGCCCCATTATCTATCACAGTTCTAGCATTTGTATAGTCTGTGAAATTATCTATTTTGTACTTCCTTTCTTGGAATATGTTTTGTCTCTCATGGTAATCATGCATTGCTTATTGTCCTTTGTGATATGATGAAATATACTGTAGTTAACACAGACCAGTTTATTGTAACTATTATTGCAACTACCTGCTTTTGTGGAAGTGCCTTCTATTTAAAGGAGAAGGTAAGGTTAAAACTAAGTAAGCCTTATCAGAAAGGTCCACCTAAATATACCTGTAAATCCTCAAAGTAGTGCTGCTCTGAGCCCTCTGTCAAAAGAAACACTGCATTTCTTTCCTTCTATTGTGTACACATGGGCTTCTGTATCAGACTTCCTGCCTTCAGCTTAAACCTCATTGCCGTGAGTATGCTCAGTTTGCTCCTCTTCCCCCCCCCCATCTCTGCTGTAATCTGAGCCCAGAGCAATAAGTGCACAGGGAGACACTCAGGCAGGAAGTTATGTCACACCAAGCTAATACTGCAGCTGCTATCCTAAACAAACAGAGAGCTTCTAAAGATTTTTACTCAGACGTGGTAAAACATTCATGTGTGTATTAAAGTAATGAAAATATCGTACTGTTGCTCTGCACTGGTAAAACTGATTCAGATACACTACTATAGTTCATATAAACAAGCTGCTGTGTGGCAATGGCGGTAATTGAAAAAAGGCTATATGGCACAGGTTAAATAGTAGATAACAGATAACACCATTATGTTCTACAGAGCGTATCTGCTGTGTGACCCGAGCCTTTTCTCCTTTGAATGGCTGCCCCCATTGCTACACAGCAGCATATTTATATAAAGTGTTTCTAAAGCAAACACAGCAGTTTTACCAGTGCAGTGCAACACTGCATTATATTTGTTTTACTTTAAAACACTTTCATTTTTGGGCGTTACTGTTCCTTTAAGGTAGTGGCTCCTATTATTTAACTGTGGAACACAGACATTTGTACAACTACAGGTTTAATTTATTTGGGGAGGATGGGGGGCTATAGTTAAGATTTCATATGTGTTGAGTTTTACTTTCTTTCTGTATAGGAAGAGTTTTATGGAAGGGAGTTGATCCTTGCTGACCGGGAGACAGTCGAGCAAGAGGCTGACGAAATACTGCGCGATGCTGCTGTCAGTGATGTAGCACTTCTCGTGGTTGGTGATCCTTTTGGGTAAGAGTGATGTAATAATGAATGCCACAGAAAAATATACCATTATATATTTAAAGCTGAATTTAGTGCACCACTAGGGAAACAGATATCCCTCATCACAAATTTGAGTCTGTATGGAAAATCTAAACGTTATGCAATTTTCTATTATAATTTAGCCACCGGGGTACTATACAGGTATGGGATCAGTTAATCAGAAACCCATTATCCAGAAAGTTACGAATTATGGTAAGTTCCATAGACTTCATTATAATAATAATTTCCTTTTTTTTTGTAATAATAAAACAGTACCTTGTACTTGATCCAAACTAAGATAGAATTAATGCTTATTGGAAGCAAAAACAGCCAATTGGGTTTATTTAATGTTTAAATGATTTTCTAGGAGACTTAAGGTATGAAGATCCAAATTACAGAAAGATCCATTAACGGGAAAACCCCAGGTCCCGAGCATTCTAGATAACCGGTCCTATACCTGTACAAAAATTTAGCAAAACAGAGGATTCACTGTGGTAGCTTTGCAAATACAGAAATGTCGTAATGCAATAAGACTTTTCTGTAAGACTTTTTTAAAAATGACTTGAAAATGAAATAGAAAAAAATTAGATAAGCTGAACATTTTCAAATATTAACAAATAATATTCGAAAACCCTAAAAAAAATTATTCGAAAACCTTAAAAAAAGAAAAAGCCATAGCAATGCTTTTTCTTTTGTAGCACTAATTTTGTCCCAACCAAGGGAACAGAAAGCCCCATTGATAATGATAGTTACTGGTTTTAGGAGCCAGTTCTTTAACCAGGCACAAAAAGACAAGGGGGTGTAGCTCTTTGTTCATGATGACATGAAATAAAAAGGAAAGATAGAAAAGTTGTGAAGTCTAGCTAGGTTGAGGTGTTCCCTGGGTACATTTTAATTGGACAAGCAAATCTTTTGTGTAGACCCTGGGATTATAATTGTTAATGTTCTTGTTTCTGTTTTTCTGAAGAAAGTTAATGGCTGACAAAGTTCTAAAAAATAACTGACCAGAGATGACTCTCGATTATCTTACAAGTGTGAATGCCAGTGTTTTTATCCACCAGTTCAGTCCAATAGTCCAGTAGAGTTTATACTTTACCATTAGTGTATTGAACTTCTGCATTTCTCTCAAAGAAGAATAAAAGATTCATCACCGGGGGGGTTACCTAAATGTTGGGTACCCTCCCAGTGATTATAATCTTGTACCGGAGTATCACTTTGCAACCATCATCTTCTGCTTAGATCATCTGTGTTACAAGAGCCAGCTTTTTAAGTTGTCAGCATCTGTACTGGGCTATAGGGTAATCCAGGAAAAAGATGGCAACATGGTGTTTCTACAGTAGTATGCAAGTATGCTGCACTTTTCAGCAAAAAAGAATGCTAGCCTGAGGTCCTAGGTCAGCGATTATAATCACCCACCCACCCACCATACTATGATTATGTATTATGCTATTTCATGAGGAATTTTAAGAGGATTATGACAAGCTGGTGCAATTTTTGTTTCTTTAATAAAACCGCACCCTCTTTGGCATTTTGTGCTTTATTTTGAAACAAATGTATAACTAGCTATCAGAACAACCTGTTAATATGTTATTGAGGCTCAAAGCAGGGTATGATAGAAAATGCCATATCATATAAATCCATCTTGATTAAAGGCGTTATACACTTTAATCTTGTGTGTGCCCCCATGGATATTGCATCAGCATTGGAAGCCGAGTGGGGTCGTCTGATCCCATCCCCGGGGATATCTGGTAGCATTCTACATTCCTAATTACAATTCGAACTGCAATGCCTCATTTTTATTCACCCTTTCTTTTGTCACTGGTTTTCCCAGGACACTGCTTTCTGTAAGCATTTTAGCATCATTGTGTCCCAAAAGGACCATTTGTGTGTGACCTCTACATATATCACTGGGGGCACAGTGTCATTGAATGAGACCTCCATATATCAGAATGACAGACGTCCAATTTTAAAGTCTGATTTCGATCCACAATATTTGGCTGCAGTAATTGGAAAGTGAATGAGATTTATCGGGTAATCCCTATGTACTTAATATTACCTAATGGGTTTCCCAGCTTAAAGGGGAACTATTGCGAAAATGAAAATTTAATATAAGCTTCAGCATACTGAAATAAGAAATTTGTAAATACAATCAATTAAATATTCTGCATTGTTTCTGAAATCAAGTTTATCTTCACTATCCCTTTCTCAGCATCTGTTTCTCTTCATTCTGTCTTCAGTTAGACCCAGTATATCTTATAGGGAGGCCTTCCTTTTCCAGCAGGTGTATTAGAGTTCATTCAAATAACTGATTCCAGTACAAACTAAATCTAACAAAATAACTGACTTTTCACAAATTCTGCATGTAGAGAGACTGGATTTCTGATGATTTTAATAGAGTGGGCTCTAATACATCATCTAGGATACTAGGAAGATGGAAGAAATAACACGTTATTCATAATAAGAGCACTAAATACTGGGAAATATGGAAACCATGGGTAAGGTTTCTAAACAAATAGGTTTAAATGGGGGGATAGGCCAAAAGAAGATCAAATGGAGGATTTTTCTGTGTATAAACATGACCTATCTAGGGGTCTGGCAAGCGAATCTGCCTGAACAACAAAATGGTAATTGTTTTATGCAGCTTTGTATGTTAAAGCGATGGTTCGCGTGCTAAGTTTGTGAATCATAGAAGTGTACTGCTACGAATTAGCGCTTGTCTTATATTTTCTTAATCTACTTTGTTATATTCTCATCTACTTTTTGTCATTTTATCTATTTATATTTCTGTCACTAGACTATCTTTGTAAAATTTGTTAAATAAACAATAAAAAAATAAATAAAAAAAAATACATCATCTAAGCAAAAGGAGCCCCCATATAAGATATATTGGATCTGTCAGTGAATATCTGACACCCAACTGCTGCATGAAGAGAGAATGATGAGAAACAGATGCTGAGAGAGGAAAAGTGAAGCTAAACTTGATTATTTCAAATTTTTAATTGCTTGTCATTTAATTGATTTGTATCTGCAAAGTTTCTTATTTCAGTATGAGGAAGCTTATATTATATTTAGATTTTTGCAATAGTTCCCCTTTAACAAGATTAATCTATGGTCCAATTTCAGGCATTTTCTGGTAGTTTATGTGCTTTGTTTTCTGGGCTTGTATGCATGCATAATTAAAGAAACAGAAAAAATACCATATATGTGTGACTCAGAGCACATAGTTACGCTGCTGATACAAGTACTTGTTTCCTTCAGTATGTTTACCATTATCTTACTCATTTTAGGGCCCCCAGCCATAATACCGCCTTTTCTGGCTTAGATGAATAGTTTAAATGTCTAAGACTCCAAAAATATTATTTGCATTATACAGTAGATGTGAGTTTTTGCTGTAAGCAGTAAATAATCATCCATTATTGTGCCAAAGTACTGTACAAATGCATCATTACATTGTCTGATAAGCAACACCGTATGCATCTTTCATTTCAGCGATTTTTGTTTAAATTTCTCATCTGTCATGCAGGGCTACAACCCATAGTGACCTGGTCCTACGAGCAGCTAAGGCAGGAATCCAGCACCATGTTATTCACAATGCTTCCATCATGACTGCTGTGGGCTGTTGTGGTCTTCAGGTGAGATGCTGGGTGGTGTGTTGTTTTTCTCTGCCTGTCAGTCCTGGGCAGAGCAGCAATTATCAGACGGACGCTTGCATTACTAGTTATCATATAGTACAGTAGCTCTGAAAGAGAGTTGCCAATCCTAAAGCCTATATTAGCAGTCTAAAACTGCTAATATGCCAGAAACCTACTTAAAAATAGATATAGATTATATATATATAGATGTATATTGCAAAAGTACACAGAAGATGGCTCATAAGATTACTTTTCTTTATGGGTTTGACCCCCCCATAATGATTTTGAATGAGTGCCAACATTTATATGGCAATAGCACTCTGAAATACTGAAATACTTGTAGCATAAATTGAAGTAACAGTATGTCCTGTCCTTTTGTGACGTATGCATCTCTGTCACAATAATTTTGCATAACTTTGTATGTGGCAGCAGCTGAAGGGCTGTGTGTAATAAGCTGTATTTAAAAAGACACATTAGACTTGTGTTTAATGTGGGCAGTACCCCCACTGTCTCAGAAAACTCGCTGTATATCAAACATGCTGGCTTAGATTATTTAAGCTCGATACTGGCACTCGCTTCTCTTTCATATCACAAGCCGGATGCTAAGGAAAGAACGGTACAAAATATGGAGAATGAAAGCACTCAAGGCAATAATGATGATTGTGGCAAAAACAATGCTTTACTGCATTATCCTTGTGGACCGAAAGCTTCAATGTCTACGTTTGTTATAATGCAGTAAAGCATTGTTTTTGCCACAATCATCATTATTGCCGTAAGTGCTTTAATTTTCTAGATATATATATATATATATATATATATATATATATATATATATATATATATATATATATATATATATATATTTATTATTATATACAGGGCCGGCCTATTGGACCAATTGGGCCCAATAGGGCCCTGCACCTCTGGGGGCCCCGCACCACAGGGCAGCACAGATAATATTTCCCTCAGCACATGATGCTGCCTGGCCTGCCCCCAACTTTGAGAGTCCAGCCCATCCCCAAATCCATAGGTCCAGCCCACCCCCAACTCTTGATAAGCCAGCCTATCCCCCAACTCCATAGGTCTAGCCTGACCCCAACTCTCATAAGCCCAGCTTTCCTCCAACCTTGATAGGACCTGCCTGCCCCCAATCCTACCAAGCCTGCTCCCAAGCTGAATTGGCCCAGCCTGCCCCAAACTAATTGGCCCAGTCCACTCTCCTATTTCCTCCCTCTCTCTCTTACACTGTGTGCCCCTATTTCATCCCTCTCAATCTCTTACCTTGTCTGCCCCTCTCCTTTCTATTTTGTGCCTGTATGCCCTTATTTTTCCATGTTGGCGGGGCCACTTTGTCTAGGGGCCCCACCAACATGGTCCCAATTGGGCCCCAAATTTGATAGGATCAGCCCTGATTATATATATATATATATATATATATATATATATATATATATATATATATATATATATATATATATATATATATATATATATATATATATATATATATATATATATATATTTGTTGTTATTGTTATTATTGTTTGTTTTTATTATTATTTATATATATATATATATATATATATATATATATATATATAGTCCAATGATAAAAATGCACACATTAAATTTATTTAATAAACATGAAGTTTTAATTGAAAAATCCTGGTGTGCACCTATATCATTGGACTATGGATAATGCAGCTTTTTTAGGGTAGCCCCCAGGTATGTGATTTATACATATACATTTTTTGAACTTCTAATGGATGGTGTGCGTTAGGACTTCGAAGATAAAATAAATTATTTGAATATTGTTTCCATCAGTCTGGGAACTCATAATTATAGCAACCAGGAAGGAGCCATTTTGTGGACACTGTTATTAAGGCAAGCCTTGTATCATCTCAGAATCTTGTTTGTGCACCAGGGGACAGGGACCCAATGTCCATCCCCATGCCCTGGTTACACAATTAAATCGTTAAGAGAGCTGGGGGAATGTAGGGATAGTGGTGACATCTAGGTAGTGCTGAATGGAAAGTGAAAGTAATTGCTTGCCCCACCTCTATGCCTAGGCATAGAGGCGGGGTAGGCAATATTTGATTGACAGCTGATATTTTTAAACAAGTTTACAACAGCTATGAATGCTTTAATAAAAAAAAGTGGATTTCATATTTAGTTTAAGAAGGACTTTTATTATACAGACTTTTAGGTCTGGGTGACGGGTCCACTAAAATAAGCTAAAATAGTGAATTTTGTACACACAATTTGTAAAAAGCGTTAAGTGTATATTTTCTGTGGAAAAAAATTTGACATCTGGCCCCCTAGAATTGTGATAAGGTACAGATGGAAGCAGATTCCATGCAATTCCCATCGGAGCTGTGCTGGTTGCAGTCATGCCAGAGTCCAAAAGGATATTGAGCAAAAAAAAAAAAGTTTAACACAATAACTTTTAATATTTTTCAGAAAACCGTAACATTCTTAGTTTCATCATTTTATATTTTGTATTGTTTGCAATTAAATATAGGGGTTAAAGGGGAAGTAAAGTATAAAATAGAATAAAGCTAGAAATGCTGTATTTTGTATACTAAACATGAACTTATTGTACCACAAGCCTAATCAAAAAAATTATTTATGCTTTCAAAGTTGGCCATGGGGTCACCATCGTGTAACTTTATTAAACATATTTGCAAGATCAAGACAATGCACATGCTCAGTGTGGTCTGGGCTGCTTAAGGATCGTCATAAATTATAAAAACAGCACAAGTCAAATAATTTCTGCCAGAAGACGATACAGCAAGACTGATTAATAATCAGAATAGGTAGACTGCCCTGGGTCCTGTGTTGTCATGTAATCTAATGTGGATTTTATAGTTTTTGTATTGTTTAATACAAACTTTCTCCAACTCTGCAGAACCAGTTACTGCAGCAAAATAATTCTCCAAATAGAATCCCAGTTTATCTGTTTAAATCTGGCTCCATGTTCTTTGTCCCTGCAGCTGTAGTTGGAAACAGTTAATGGGGATGTAAAGGCAAAAATAAAATCCAATACAAATCTCTACACCGACTGCTCTTCTGGGAAACAAACAAAGCTGCTTGAGTTTTGCATGGGTGGAAAGTAAGGCAGGTGTTCCCCCTACTGTTCATAAGTATGATTGTTTCCCAGCAGAGCAGTTAGGGACCGTCTGACAATTCCTATCCATATTTTTCATTAAAGAAAGTAAAAAATGGGATTTTATTTTTTTGTCTTTACATGCCCTTTAAATGATTTGCAGAGCCTTGTCTTTTTATTTATATTTTACAGTGAGACAACTTTTTTTGGAACAGGGTTGTAGAATAGTGGGTATTCTGGATTTATACATTAGATACCAGATTAACACAAGGAATGAATTTGGAATTTATGAAAGCACTCACGGCAGTAATGATGATTGTGGCAAAAACAAACAAACTTAAAGGAACAGTTCAGTGTGAAAATAAACTGTGCAAATAGACCATATATTATATACCTAATGTGAACTATTTGTCCCGTCCCTTGGTTGTATCTCTATCCTCTCCAGCCATACATGTAATTTAAGTTTAAGCCTTAACCTCAATATGTTTACAGGCATTATGTGCAAAAGAAGTTTAATTGAGTGTAGCCTTATATTTATCTTAATACATTTGTATCTTTAGGGTCTAACTTAAACTTGAAATATTCATGATATTTATGTAAATATGTTGTTTTTATATTAAATCATTTGTATATTTGCTTTGAATTTAAATATGTTTTGAATTTTGTTTCTCATTTGTCAAGTCTCCTATAAATATCTACTTCCTGGTAGGTAAAGCTAGCCCAGTACCTTGGGGGGGCGTGAAATGCGTAGGGCCAATGGAGATACTGTTCTTTTTTTAATAAGTCTACAATAAATATTGTTTACATTTTTAACTTTATTTTTGGCAGCCCTTATGAAGTTATTTTGAGTGCCCCATACCCCTCTTCTTGTACTTCGCTTGTAGAAAAGTGGGACTGCTAAAAATTACAGACATTCCTACCACAAGAAAAAGACCACTTAACCCAAAGATTACAAGCAGTAGTAATCTTTAGGATTCCCCTTATTTAGTCCTTGGTTCTAGTAATATAACTTCACTTGATTGAGGTCCTACTGCTGAAATACAAATCCCTAAAAAAGCTGCATGGTATGGTAAAACCCAAGTAGTAGCCTGAATAAGGTTTCTGTTTCTCTGGACTTCTATTAAAGGTAGGGATGCACCGAATCCACTATTTTGGATTCAGCGAACCCCAGAATCCTTTGGGAAAGATTCATGCCAAATACTGAACCGAATCCTAAGTTGCATGTGCAAATTAGGGGTGGGAAGGGGAAAACATTTTTACTTCCTTATTTTGTGACAAAAAGGCACACGATTTCCCTCTCCGCCCATGATTTGCATATGCAGATTAGGATTTGGTTCGGCCGGGCAGAAGGATTTGGCGAATCCTGGATTTGGTGCATCCCTAATTGAAGGGAATGTTTGCCTTCCCTTGTTCCAGCCAATCAGATCAATGATAAGAAAATGAACCAGAAGAAAGACACAGGGCAACAGCACTTTGGGTTTTTGGCAAGCTGCAGGGGCCAGAAACAGGAAACCAAGCTCGATGGGTAATCAGAAGATTGTTTAGAACAGCGAAAGGGGAGCTGAAGAGTTAAATATCTTTGTACATCTTCATTTTAAAAACCAAACATCAGTTAAAAAAATTGTTTTTCATTTCACAAGCTGTTCACTTTCAGACTTTGGTCTGAAGGAGAACATCGCCTTTGAGAAGGTGGCAATACACTCTCACTTGTAGACCTGCCCAACAGCATTAAACATAATATCTCTCAGGATGATTAGTCCCCGCAACCGACCCTAACCTGCTGTCCCTTGGCCTGCATCCACACTTGTGGGTTCCTTTTATAGACCTGCGCCGCCCCAGTGATGATGTCACAAAAGGAGCGGGGCCAGCAGGCGCAGTGTCTATAAAAGACGAAGCCGGTATTTGACGGTGGCGGGCAGGGAGAGCAGGAGAAGAGCTCAAACCACACCCACCCGCCACCTGCAATGAAGCATGCGAGGTCCGCCCGACCTGCGGCCCACACATCACTAAGCACTATATCCTGCCATACACAAATTAAAGGGATTCTGTCTTAATTTTTATGATGTAGTTTTTATTTCTAAATTACACTGCAAATAATTCAGTCTACTTTTAGTAGTAACGTTAGTGCATAAGCAGCCACCTCAAGTCATTTTGCCTGGTCATGTGCTTTCAAAAAGAGCCAGCACTTTAGGATGGAACTGCTTTCTGGCAGGCTGCTGTTTCTCCTACTCAATGTAACTGAATGTGTGAATTTTACTATTGAGTGCTGTTCTTAGATCTAGCAGACAGCTGTTATCTTGTGTTAGGGAGCTGCTATCTGGTTACCTTCCCTTTGTTCTGTTGTTAGGCTTCTGGGGGGGAAAAGGGAGGGGGTGATATCACTTCAACTTGCATCACAACAGTAAAGAGTGAATGAAGTTTATCAGAGCACAAGTCACATTACTAGGGGTAGCTGCAAAAATGTCTAGCCCCATGTCAGATTTCAAAATTAAATATAACAAAAATCTGTTTCTTTTGATTAATGGATTAATGGAGCAGCACTAATAAATGATGCATTTTGATTTTTTTTTTCCCATGACAGTATCCCTTTAAGGAAATGCACTCGGGCTCACTGATTCCTTCAGAAGGCTTAGCAGCAGTGCTGTTTGAATAGACTATCTTTACAGTGATAGCCAGAATCTACAGAACCAAAATTATATGAATGTTTCAGTGGAATGAAGCGCACTTCTGCTGTGCCTACACACTCCAATCTGAGTTTACTTTTCTTTTACTTAAATTTCCCCAGGCAACCCTTCTGTAAACTAAACTAACCCAGTAGTTGTAGGAGAATTCTCTCATTAAACTGATTGCCTGAAATGCAGCCTACCAATATCAGGTTTTCATTCTGTTACAGAGGTAGTGTGTCAGGATCTCTGGCTGCTGTGGCAAGGACCCCAGTATTTCTCAATCCAAATATCAGTTTGGTGGGCCATTGTTTGATGCAGGGGCCAATCAGATGCCAGTGTGTTCTGGAGTGGTGGAGCTGGCAGGCAGTATTGGCCTGTGCATGGCTATTTAAGACCACAGTTCATGATTCATAGTACATATGTCAGTGGTGGTGGGTGTGCACAGCATACAGAAAGAGGGTGAACTGTGTATGTAAAGAAACGAGGACATAGAGAGACAATTTTTATTTTTTAACAGTAGGAAGTCTCTATTATCTATTGGCAATATTTGGCACCAATGTCATAACAATAATGTTCATCTAAGAGATTGTTTCTGCCCGTTCCTGTCATTCTAAGTATCATGTATTTACTTTCTAGCTTTATAACTTTGGAGAGACAGTCTCAATAGTCTTCTGGACAGACATGTGGAAGCCCGAAAGCTTCTATGACAAAATTAGGAGGAACCGACTAAGCGGGATGCATACTTTGTGCCTGTTAGGTGAGATCTTTCATATAATATTCAGCTTTACCACTTTATATAACTCTATTACAGAAGGTAATGATCAGTGGTACATAATCTTATTTGAGGTAAAATGTAAAATTGCAGATGAAAGTAACCCTGAATCAGAGGTCTTAATGAGATTGCTGGATTAATTGAGAGACTCTGAATAATAATCTTCTGTTTTATGATATTGTTACCATGAATTTATTTTCCTGCCAAAACTTGTGGCAGGAACTTTATAATGGTGGAGGCTGGGTTCACCACTGATCATCCACCACGACTGGACTGCAAAGTCAGTTGTTCCTTTGACTGCTTGGCTTGTCCATATTCAGTCATGAGCTCGGCTGGTGACACTCCGGTAGTTCTGATCACTCTGAACCTCATTGAGAGGACCAGGTGTTCAAAATCCTCCATGCGATATAATAAGCTTTACAGAGCAGCAGTTAATCATTGTCCAGCACTGCTGTGCCACTCTTCATTAACACATTTGAACAGAAATGTGAAGCCTAGATGTCCATACAATATGTTTTATTATGACTTCCCAGCTGCTTGCCTCCGGAGAGGCATTCTTCATCTCTTTCACACTTTTTATGGCCCTTTTGTCGTAATGTTTATTGTTGTCTTGTGAGAAGCAATATATAAACTTAAACTGATGTGTAAATATGCATTTAAATAAATGGAATTGAATGTAACCATCTTTCTCTTGTTTATGTGCAGATATAAAAGTGAAAGAGCAATCAATAGAGAACCTCATGAAGTAAGTGAAGCACCTTTTTATGAAATGTGGGGATGTCTTGCAGGCTGCACATATTATATCTTGGGAGATTTGCTTGTGGGATACCTGCATGTTAGCCATGTGAAGAATTTAAAATTGTAGTGTAGTTTGAAGAGTAGTTTTGATAGGGCTTGCTAGGCAGGTTCAGTATTTGCAAACTTCAACAACCCTGATGTTTGCTAAATTCAGCCCCCCCCCCCGACAAACTAAAGAGGAAGTTGTAGTTTCACACTTTGATGTCCACAGACACTTCTGATTTAGCACTTCTGAAGGGATTGGATTTTCACCTGCCTAAACCCCTTTCAAGCTAGTGTGTTCATGGTGAGGATCCCTCAGCCATTGTTACTTCTGCAGACAACTTTATCGTGTATGATTGATAGAAACGAAAGCGATCCAGGTCACAATTCTTTGAGAATTCCTGGTGTAACAAACTGATTCCAGCATGAAATAACAGTTTAGATTACCCAACGTATCAAAAGATTGACTGAATTGTAATTGAAACAAAATAAAGGGTTTGTATCTGCAAAACAGAATTCTTTAATATCCAATGCAATTTGGATGCATTTTTATAACTGCGTCTTGACACTGGTGTATTTATTGGTCTCCATTGTGATACTAACTTAAGGTGTGTAAAAAAAAAACAGATTAACCGATTAATGCAGTCGGGAAATATATCCCCTTTTATTCAGCCACCAAACATCAACGTTTCGGGGGGGAAACACCCACCCTTCATCATGATCCTGATGAAGGGTGGGTGTTTCCCCCTGAAACGTTGATGTTTGGTGGCTGAATAAAAGGGGATATTCCCCGACTGCATTAATCGTTGTGTGTGCGGATCCGTTTCTTTTACACATTGGTTGCTAAGGGACCCGGCCGGGTCAACGGAAGGAACGCACCACCGGTTTGCAGGATTGGTGAACTACAGGTGTGCGGTAGGAGAATTACATTGTAACTAACTTAAGGTGGCCATACACTATAAGAGCCTCTCGTTTGGCAAGGTCGCCAAGCGAGCAGATCTTAAAACTGATATGCCCACTAATGGCTGGGCAATATCGGGTGAATCCGAGCGGTCGGCCCTGGGGCCGAACGATCGGATTACAATGCTGCGAATGGGTGCCAACGGGTCGCAGGACGGCATCAACTAGCCAATGAGCACCTGGTTCGTAGAAAAAAAATCAAACTTGATTGATCGATATGTGCCCGATTTTTGGCCTGATATCGATCGGGAGGACCCGTCGGGAGCCCCCACACATGGGCAGATAAGCTGCCGAATCGCTCTAAAGGATCGAAATCGCCATCTTGAATCTGCCCGTGTATGGCCATCGTAAGGGGCTGAGTTTGCTATACCTGATGCCCAGCCCTGGTGGAGAGAAGATAATTGACTGGTTTTTATTGTTGTGATTAGGCTATCATTGCCCATTCTGGACTATCCTGGCAACTTGATTTCAAAAAGCAATTAATTTAATATATGTTCGTTGCTGTTATCAGAGGGAAGAAAGTCTTTGAGCCGCCCCGTTATATGACTGTGAATCAGGCAGTAGATCAGCTTTTAGAAATTGTACAGAACAGAAGAGAGTTGGGTGAAGAGCTTGGTAAGTATCACTCTTGTTAATACAACTTATATATAGAAAATATAGGTCTTACCCACACATTTGTGGCTGTTGTATATTTTTCATTTATTCTTGGCCAGTTTAAGCTACTAAAGAGAGAGAAGTATAGTCCAGATATAACCATATCTCCTGAAAGTCCGATATACCCAAGAAATTCCTATGGCAGTGAATATTTCAGTCATTTTAAAATTGTCTTTGGGCAGAATATCTGTTCAATGAATAGATAAAGCAAGAAAAATAGTAAAAAAATGGAATGATTCTTTGGAGATAGTTTTGCACATTGATAAATAATCCTGAAATGAATATGTCCAAGATCTCACTGTCAACATATTTGGGACCCATTATCCAGAATGCTTGGGGCTTTCCAGATACTGGATCTTTCTGTAATTTGGATCTTCATACCTTAAGTCTAATAGAAAATCATAGTCTGGTTCTGCTTTCAATAAGGATTAATGATATTTTAGTTTGGATCATGTACAATGTACTGTTTTATTATTCCAGAGAAAAAGGAAATCCTTTTTAAACATTTGGATTGTTTGAATAAAATGGAGTCTATGGGAGACCGCATTTTTTTTTTGATTTGGAACCTTCTGGATAATGAGTTTTCCGGATAACGGATCCCATACCTGTAGTTGGCACAGGGATCTTTCATAGAAATCCTTCATGCAACCGATTTTCCCCTAATTCACTTATAACGCAGTCCTCCATTTGATAGAGGGAGTTAGTTAGCGGAGTGTGAACTGAAAGTTCAAATATGAAACAGCCATCCTTGTTAGTAGTTTCTCAGTGAGAGCTACAGTTAAACATCCTGAGGGGTGTGGATACCACATCCTGCAGAGACACAGGTCAACTTCATCTTGAGCACTGGGTGTATGTTCTTTCCTGTGCCTCCAGACATTTGGGAGGATGCTCTGAACAGAAAGTCAAAATAAGTACATGAAATAAGTACAAAAATGTAACTGACTCAGCCAGGAGTTTGTGCCATTGTCGTCATGAACACAAATTCTTTTTGTCTTTTGGGGGGGGGGGAAATCTGAGTTCATTTAAACTGCGCAGACATGCCGTGATGGTGTACTGTTTGAAACCTGATCATTATGGGGCAGATTTGTCAAAGTATTGAAGTAAAAAAAAGTTAAAATTTTGAGCTGTTTTTGTGTATTTCGACTATCGAATAGGCCAAAGTTTGATTTGAAGAAAATTAGACAATTCGAATATCAAGATTTATCTTGTACTGTCTCTTTCAAACTTCGACCATTTGCCATCTAAAACCTGCCAAATTGCTGTTTTTACCTATGGGGGACCTCCTAGAACCTACCTGGTGGACTTTGAAAAAATCTAAGTTTTTTGGGGCAATTTATTCAAATTTGATTTTTTTTTTCTTTATATATAAATTTCGGTTGGTCTATTTTTCTTCGAATTTCGAAGTTATGGGAGTTCAAAAAAACTCCCATTACTTCGAAATTCGGCCCTTGATAAATCTGCCCCTATGTGTTAACAGACCTAGTACATAGAACGTTCTATTACATTGGCCCATATACATTTTATACTTGTGGTTGCATTGCACCTGGAAAAAGGTGGTTGCAGAAACATTGCAGGTGGATTCATCTACTTACTTGAGCCACAACAGAAATTGTTGGTGGGAAATTTGTCATGGAGAATTGATACATAAATGTCTGATGAATCCCATTTAAATAACTGAATACTGATATACAATATTTGCACTAGTCAGGGAGAGCAACAGAGAAATTTTGCTGGGCCCAGGCCCTGATCTCCATCAACCCCATATTTCCACTATAAGCCTATACAATACATTTAGCACTTTCATGCGAGTTTTTAAAAACGCCCATAGACTGCCATGAACTCAAAATTTGACCAATCGAAAATTTATATATAAAAAAAAAAAATTTCCCTAGTTGATTTTGACAGTTTTGACCATAAAAAAACGATCCATTTCCTATCCATTTCATTGTCCGACACTGTTGCTTGTGAGCTTAATGAATAAGTAAACCTTTAAAATAATTGAATGTAAATTTGGCGAGAGAGCTATTACATGTATGGGACCTGTTATCCAGAATGCTCGGGACCTGGGGTTTTCCTGATAATGGATCCTTCCATAATTTGGGTCTTCATGCCTTACTAGAAATTCATTTAAACATTAAATAAACCAAATAGGCTGGTTTTGCTTCCAATAAGGATTAATTATATCTTAGTTGGGATCAAGTACAAGGTACTGTTTTATTATTACAGAGAAAAAGGAAATCATTTTTAAACATTTGTATTATTTGGATAAAATGGAGTCTATGGGAGACAGCCGTTCCATAATTCGGAGCTTTCTGGATATCGGCTTTCCGGATAAGGGATCCTATACCAGTATAAGCACTTCTTCAAATTTTTTTTTTCAATTCCAAGATATTAAGAGATACATGTACTGTTAATATGAATGAATTTTTGTTACAATATCGCCACCTGCTGGTCATTTTCCCAACCATTCTGACCATCAAGCAATCAAGAAAGTTGTCAGGAGAAAGAGAAAGGGCTGCTCTGATGTTCTACTGGTTAGGAAAGATTTGAGAAAGGTTTCTAACATTTCCTAACCAGAAGTACATGAGAGCAGCCTCTTTCTTTCTCCAAAAACCGCTTCTTTGACTACTAGGTGGTTAGAATGGTTGGAAAATGACCAGCAGGTGGTGGTGATGTAACAAAATTAATTCATATCAACAGTAGGGATGCACCGAATCCAGGATTCGGCCAAATCCTTCTGGCCAGCCAATCCGAATCCTAATTTGCATATGCAAATTAGGGGCAGGGAGGGAAATAGTATGACTTTTTGTCACAAAACAAGGAAGTAAAAAATGTTTTCCTCTTCCCACCCCTAATTTGCATTTGCAAATTAGGATTCAGTTCGGTATTCGGCCGAATCTTTTGCAAAGGATTTGGGGGTTCAGCCGAATCCAAAATAGTGTATTCAGTGCATCCCTAATCAACAGTAGATGTATCCTTTGATATATTGGAATTAAAAAAAAAAAAAAAAATAATGTAGGTACATTGCAAAAGTGCTTAGAATAAAAAAAAATGAATATACATAAAAAAATAATGAATATACATTGCAAAAGTGCTTAGAATAGCTCTCGTCAATTTTCCATTCACTAATTTTAAAGGTTTAATTATCATTTAAGGACAAAGGCACACAGGGAGATGTGTCGTCCATGGATATAAATGCACTGCCGTAGGCAATAAATCTCCCGAAAATGCTTTCCCGTCAGCAATACTGTAAATCGCCAGTGGGATGAAGTTGCCTTGCGAGGAAACTTTGGTGACTTTGGAAAACAAAGCGACAAGCAACAAGTACTGACAATTGATAGATTTGCAATAGCCATAACCCTTGTAAACATGTGTGAGGCTGTTCTGGAAAATTCCCTTTGCTTATTTGCCTTTACTGTTATTCTCATATTCTTTTCCCAGCTTTAACGGAGAACACAA
Organism: Xenopus petersii; assembly: GCA_038501925.1. Taxonomy (NCBI): domain Eukaryota; kingdom Metazoa; phylum Chordata; class Amphibia; order Anura; family Pipidae; genus Xenopus; species Xenopus petersii. Next base: position 91,994,100 of record CM076679.1, on the reverse strand, counting down.
TCTGCGTGGGACTGGCTCGTGTTGGTGCTTCGGACCAGAAAATATCAGCCGGGACACTGCAGCAGCTAAGTTCAGTGGACTTTGGGGGTCCTCTTCACTCTCTGGTGATCAGTGGTTGTATGCACCCTTTAGAACTGGACATGCTAAAGCTCTTTGCTGTGGAACCATCCACTTTTGAACAGATAAATATAGAAGATAGTTCCACATATTTGTCATAGTAGAATCCATATACACCGCATCATTAGTTCTTGTTATATAGCAGATAACCTTAGATGAAGCCTTACAGGCTATGCTGGGGGTTGAAATACACAAATAGCGGACAACTACAGATTGGAAAGCCCTGCTGTATACCAATAACCAATGCAATGCCAGTAACACACCATTTATTAACTGTGTTATGTTGTTCATATTATGTCTCTATCAAGGGGCCAGTTACATATTAGACGTGCGCAGCATTTCTTTGTGATACTTTTAACAGAAACCCAAGCAAAGCTGTTTATGTGATTCCATATTTAATTACCTATTATATATATATGAAGAATGTTAAGTGGGGATGTATTCTGGATGATACTCGAGCCAAATTGTTATCTTGAAAGGATTCTGAACTGTCCAAAGCTTGTATTAAAACGGAGATGATGAAAGGAAAACAAAACTGATATCCCAAGTTTGTTATAGATATGTGCCAACCTTTCTGCTCGCTGTGCCCCCTGCTGTTGTACTTGAAAGGCACTGTTTTCATTTGTAGTATCCCAGGAATAAAGCTGCTGCTTTAAAAGAAGGAAAGTAACATTTCTCATGAACGGAACAGCCTCAACTGTAAATCTTTTCACTATTATTAGCTGGTTCCAATGTATGGATAGTACATGAGACCGAGCGCATGTAGTGCTGACAGACCAACATACTCCTTACTACTTTGCTTTATTACTGCCTAAGCAGCACCCCCAGAAATAATGTGATTAAAGTGATATTAAAAAGAATGCATTATTTATTATACTTGGCATCTTACAGAAGTATTCTTTCAATTCTCTCATTGTCCAGTGGAAATTAAACTTTTAGGGTAAGTGTGTGCCAGCTTTGCACACTGTCCTGGAGTGATTGTATCCCTTCAGCCAGGATAAGTTTCTTTATATTTATATAGATAAAATATTTTGTGGTGAGATGAGACCAAAAGAGGATTTTGGTCAAAGTCTGAAGCAATATGTGGTGCATATCTAACATCTCCCACACCTCAAAAACACCATACAGAGAAGCAAGTTGGTTGTAGCATTATACTGTTGGCTGCCTTCATCAGTTGCGCCTGGAATATTGTTACACATGGAAAAAAGAAAGGATGCTGCATATTTAGGCTAATGCAAGAGGACAGGAGCAAGCCTGTTTAAATAACTGAAGGTTTTTTTTTTTAATATTGACTTAAGCTGGCCATAGATGCAAAGATCCGATCGTACGAATCATCATACGATCGGACTTTCCCACCTCCCGACCCGCCACTAACCATTCAGATCAAAGTCTTACCAGTCAGATTAGTAAAAGAACAGATCAGCAATGTTCTGCCCCTGACAGCAATCGTACTATATCTATGTCCAACCAAAGCTAGTGACAGTCTCCCACTGAAAATCGTACGATCAGCAATACACGCAGAGATATTATCGGCAGCCGACAGAAATTTTCTAACCTGTCCGATCGACCAAACGACCGATCTCCGCTGGACGAAAAATGTCGGGACTCTCCACACACGTTCCGAAAATCGTACGAATCCTCGATTCGTACGATCAGATCTTTGCGTCTATGGCCAGCTTTAGTGTAACAAGAAAACATGAAGGGCCTTCAGGCATTGATCTCAATCTAGTAAATAATCTGTGGCACTGTATTCTTAAAAAACTGACCTAAGCAACGCTAAGGCCACACTGGACTGAAGAGAATCCGTCTCCCCTGGCGGTAGTCTTCTCCTGTGACTTCTCCATTGCGTAGGGACAGTTGAAGGGCTGGCCAAAATCACTCCCGAGTACTTTTCCTAAAAGATTTTAGATCTACCAAAGTAGGCACAAGCAGTAAATAGGACCCACAGCACAAGTATAAATGAGCGCAAGCAGTTGTACATTCCTACATGGCATTTTGTTGCCACTGTCTAATTCAGGCCTTGAAGGAGCAGTAACACCAAAAAATTAAAGTGTTTTAAAGTAATGAAAATATCATGTACTACTGCACTGGTAAAACTGATGTGTTTGCTTCAAAAAACACTACTATAGTTCACTTAAACAAGCTGCTGTGTAGCAATGGCAAAAATTGAAAACATGCTTTATGGCACAGGTTAAATAGTGGATAACAGATAGGGGATGCACCAAATCCACTATTTTGGATTCGGCCAAAACCCCCTGAATCCTTTGCAAAAGATTCGGCCGACTACCGAACTGAATCCGAATCCTAATTTGCATAAACAAATTAGGGGTGGGAAGGGGAAAACAGTTTTTACTTCCTTGTTTTGTGACATAAAGTCACGCGATTTCCCTCCCCGTATACAGGATGAGAGGCACTTGCTATTAGACTTAGTGCCACTGCCTTCCACCTGCTAAAATGAAAAATCGTCTGCGGCAATGCACTCTGGGTGCATTTTTTTCCAAAGTTTCCCAAAGTTTCCTCGTGAGGCAACTTCTGGAGACTTCGAAAATCGAAGCGACGTGAGTGGATAGCCGCAGGCGATTTTTCATTTTTGCAGGCGGAAGGCAGTACAGGGAGATTTTCGCACCGAAGAAGTGGCGATTAGTCGCCAGGCGACTAAATCTCCCCGAATCTGCCAGTGTGCTAAATCCCTTACAGCAAAGCAGAGAGTTTTCAAGGTCAACTGCTATCAAAGTACCACATTCACTGTTTATATATTGCTATGGATAACTTGCAATATTTCAGCCTTGTTGAGTACATTAGTTGCATCTCTTACTGAGGTTGCTTATGTTTTAGCATATACACGTTATATTTGCCGTTAACTCTGCTGTGTCTGTAAGCAGCAGATTCCTGTGTCTGTTAGCAGCAGAAGTGAAAAATGCACAATCACTGTGAAAATAGTTTTGTCATATAGTGACTTTCCATGGGCACTGCCCTATTCTTGTTCAATATATTTATAGCATAATTCGTCTGTCCCTTTCTGTGCTACTGGTTATGACCCTTGATACAATGTAGAAATCAGCCCGGCCAATTGCGGCCCCTTTTCAGATTTACAACGGCCCTCAGCCTCCATTATGAAATTAATAATAATGTGACCCGCCAGCACAGTGCTTCCAGGAATCGCGTAGTCGTAATATTTGGGCACATTAGTGAAAAGATCTGCCACTTGGTCTATACTGCTGCCTGTGTGCTGAAGGTGCAATAGACACGTACTGGCACAAAGGGACGCCCCGCTCTCATATACTTCTTTAGGGCTGAAGGTGTCCATAGACGTACTGACGCGCCTACACTGGTAACTAAAGAAGTATGCGAGAGTGGCGCTTCACTGCTCGCAATGTAGAATCATGTGCTGGCGAATATTACATAACTCACTATCTCTAGCTAAGGTTAGCATTAACACCTGCTCTGGAGTTTCGTTAAATATTTTGCTGCAAAATATGCTTTGCGATTGTGAAATTTTATTACATACACTACGCATGTTCTCCAAAGCCATTTGTTCTCAAACAGGTCACTAATGTGCGCGTGTTTGTGAACTTGTTTTGCGATAACTAAACATGTTACATCCCCCCCACTAGTGTGCCATATAATTCTTTCAAAGATTTCTTGAAACTATGCCTGTTCTTAAAAAAGGCTGACATGATACCAGTAAAGGCAAAACAAGTCCACGTATGGCCAAGCCAGAGATGTTCTTGTTGTTACCACCCTTGGTCAACCATAATAATATTTGAAATTGCATCTGATTTATGAGCCGGAAAGGTCTTCCTGATAGGTGTCTTAAAATTATTAAATCATGTAAAAATGTAAGTGTGATAGTGATAAGCCTGAGTGCAAAAGCAGTCAGATGACTCTTGGAGTCATAAGGGAGGCTACTGCCATCAGCCCATACCCACCTAAACAGACCAACTAAATTATACTGCAAATAAAGCAGTCCTGGGGTGTTCAATCCCTTCTGATGGACATCTGTTGGGTGAACGTGCCATCTTGCTACTCGATGCAACTGCTTGACCCAGGTGGCATGGCTGTTGTAATGAGAAAGCAAGCCTGAGTTCTGCTGAGGAGTAATTTACTGCAGAGGAGAGCAGCCCATGTTCATGAGCTTTTTTGAAACTTCTATTGATACACATGTTGCATGAGCAGCTTGAGTACCATCTGTTCAGCTTGGTACTTAGTAGTGAAAAGGCCTGTGCACATGGCGGGGGGGTTCATGCAAATTTGATATGCAGAGCTGGGCACACCTAAGCACATGAGCTAACCCATTCTATTTTAATCTGCCTGCTTGTACCCATTCCAGTTCAGTTCTCACAAAAATGCAAAATGCAGCATTTGTATGCATGATCAGAAGATAGATAGATAGATAGATATAATAGCACTTGATTTAATTAGGGGGCAAGAATCTGTGCGCTCAACTATGTAAAACGCCACGGGACAGTAAGTGTGCTGCATCAATAAACATCTACATTCTACAAGGAATATCCCTCTTCTTACTTTATCCCCAGTATAGCGGATTGTCCGTTATATTCATTGTATATAGTCACAAAATTACTTAAAGTGATACTGACTCGTTCCTATAAAAATAGGAACGTGCCGGTATCAGCAACTAGAAGCTGCACGAGAAATATAATCAGCTAAAAGCTCCCTAAAGCCGCCCCCAGCCCGGCAAACCTTAGTAACGGCGACACCATCCGACACCATTAAAACATCTTCCTGAGTTGTTTTAGTCACGCTTGACTGGGGGTGGCCCGATCCCTCAATAGCCTAAGAACAAATGAAAACAGGACTCCAGCCTATGGAGGGATTCTGATAGATCTGTCAGTTTCACATCTTTTAGAATTTTTACAAGCTGGGCTGGAAAGCAGTTTTTGGTTTGGAACACTATATTTAGCAATATCAACTTACTGGTAAAAAACTGGTGATATACCCATCAATATGCCACACATATCAGGGGTCTCACTAATAAGACTGCCTAGAGAAAAGTGTTACACCATGGTATTGATGCCCTCACTGAGATGACTTTTAAGCCTATTCAGAAGCTATCACATACTCTGTTAACACAGAAGATGGTTCTTTTAACAGTCATCGCCTCAGCCAAAAGAGTCAGTGAAGTCCAGGCGTTGCCCAGCAAGAGAACCATTGACATTAGTTCATGAAGATATAGTGGTGCATAGACTAGATCCAAGCTCTGTGCCCAAAGTGGCCACATCTTTCCATCTAAATGCAGAAGTTGTATTGCCAATGTTTTCTCCTAAACCAAAGACCCAACAAGAGGTGAAATGAAATCACTAGATGTAGTAAGATGCATATCCGTCTATGTGAAAAGAGTTGGAGAGAATCTTCATCAACCCTAGAGGAAGTAAGACAGGTCAAGAGGCTTCATTAACTACAATTACTAGGTGGATTGTGACGGCCACCCCCAAAGCAAGTGATCAAAAGAAATTAGTGTAATGCAGACACACTTCTGTCTTTCCAGAAGATGCTTTAAAGCCACAGGATGGAGCTTCTTGTTACACTTTTTCTTGAACACTACAGTTTGGATGTAAAGTCAATATCAGTTTTAACATGAGAGCTGTTTTTCTGTTGTTGAGCAAAAGAGGTGTGAGGTCTTGTTTTACCTCCTCCATTGCATTGCTAGGGTACTTAATGTCTTACAAAGGATTCCATTGTTAGGGAAAATTATTACACACGGTTAACATTTGTCAGAGCATTATTTGCAAGACCCTCCCTAAGTTTTTTTGTCATAAGCTAAGATTAAAGGAGAATTCAACCCGTAACATAAAAAACTCTACCCTACGTAGACCCCCAGCCTACCTGGTACCCGGAGCAAATGCCCCTAACTTTATACTTACCCCTTGGTGCAGATTCTGTCCTTGGGAATTCATGGCAGCCATCTTCTTTTCTTCGTTAAACTACGGCGCATTCGGCGCATGCACAGTTGGGAGTAATATGCTGGTCCCAAACAACTCGCAAACATTTCCAAAAACTTTAGGGTAGGGGTTTTTTATGTTATGGCTTGAATTCTCCTTTAAAGACTGGGGTGTATACAGGGGTGCGTAGTACACAATGGGCTTAAAGGAACAGTAACACCAACAAATGAAAGTGTATTAAATTAATTAAAATATAATGCACTGTTGGCCTGCACTGGTAAAACTGACTTGTTTGCTTCAGCAACTCTACTTTAGTTTATATAAACAAGCTGATGTGTAGTCATAGGGGCAGCCATTCAAAGCTGAAAATGGAGAAAAGGCACAGGATACACAGCAGATAATAGATACGCTCTGTAGTAGACAATGGGATTTTACAAATCTTCTGTTATCTACTATTTTTCTTGAGCTTTAATGGCTGCCCTATGGTTCACATAAACTATAGCTGTTTTTCTAAAGCAAACGCAGCAGCTTTACCAGTGCAGGGCAACACTGCATTATATTTTTATTTTAAAACACTTTCGTTTTTTGAGGTTACTGTTACATCCAGTTGGCTGTGTGGGGAGGGGAAACTCCCTCTTGTAAATGATACTATCTGGTAAGTAAGTAAGAAAGTGTTGGTTAAGTATGTAATCATGTTCTTCTAATTCTAGCACTATAAAACCCCACTCAAAATTGATCAAGGCCCTAAAGAAAAACGTGTTTCAACTTCCCCTTGCACAAGATGCACTGGAGGTGAAACTGCCAATGAAGTAATTTTACAATAATGTAGAAGGAACCGTGCATTTAATATTTGCTTTATTAAAACGGAAGAAATCTGAAAGAGGAAGTATGAAAGAAAACTAGTGAAAACCAAATCATATTTCCTAAGCCTCCCCTTTATAACATGGGCTGTAAGAGAGAAGGGCATCATAGCAGTCAGCAGTCACATTACCAAAAACACTTTTGTCAGAATATTTGTTTCCAGATAAATCTTCAGGATTGTGTAAATTTAGAAGGCACTTAACCTTTTTCCTAGGCGGTGGGTTCAGTGAAATATGAATAATAGATTATTTAAATATATACAAAAATGTTTGCCAAATGCCTGGGTTAGTGCAGCCTTTGAGCTGATGCCGCCTGTGGCCGTCACCAAAATGCTCTGATTGACTGTGTGCTACCGAGTTGTGTCCATATATGTAAATGACTTGCAGCGATCAAACAAGATGCTAATTTGTTTTGCTGGAACTGAATCCATTCCAATAGTCACAGGCTTATAATTATAAGTGCTCATAGAGCACAAAACACAGAAGGCAATAGAGATGTTGTTCAAATAACTTTTTTTTTGTTTAACATTTTTTTGGTGACCTTTGAGCACCTAACTCCCCTTTATCTGTGGTTGCTGTATATTGGCTCTATCCATAAGCCAATAAGCTGCCAGTTTGGTCTTGACTGATAGCCAGTGTCAGACCACACATACAAGACGAAAGTCCATCAGGTTCAACCCCTCCAAAAGAAACCCAGCATCCCTACACACATACCTTCACATAAATTGTACCGTAAATACCCATATCTATACTAACTATAGAGCAGTGGCCCCCAACCTTTTGGCCCAGGGGCCGGTGTAAAAGAAACATTTTTTGCAAGGACCAGGGGGGTCCAGTGGCAACTGCGCGTCCAATTTGGCGTGCCGGCGTTAATTGCGGGCTAGGCTCGGCGGCCCAGTTTAGGACTGTTCGTGGCCCGGTGGTTGAGGACCCTTGCTATAGAATTTAGTATCACAATAGCCTTTGATATTCTGTCTGTCCAAAAAATCATCCAAGCCATTCTTAAAGGCATTAACTGAATCAGCCATCACAACATCACCCGGCAGTGCATTCCACAACCTCACTGTCCTGACTGTGAAGAACCCCCTACGTTGCTTCAAATGAAAGTTCTTTTCTTCTAGTCTAAAGGGGTGGCCTCTCCTACGGTGATCCACTTTATGGGTAAAAAGGTCCCCTGCTATTTGTCTATAATGTCCTCTAATGTACTTGTAAAGTGTAATCATGTCCCCTCGCAAGTGCCTTTTTTCCAGAGAAAACAACCCCAACCTTGACAGTCTACTTTCATAATATGTCAATATTTATTGTGTATCAAAGTCACCTTAACCCCCTTACTGGTGTTTTTACCATTTGATTGAAAAATGTTAAAGGAGAACTAAACCCTACAAAAAAATATAGGGTAGAAATGCCGTATTGTATATACTGAACTTACTGCACTAACCTCAAGTTTCAGAATCTCTATAACAGTAATGTTTGGGGTCTTCAAAGTTGTACTCACAACATCCTGGAATTTGTTAGGAGTGTCAGTGACATTCACATGCCCAGTGTGCTCTGAGCAGCTGTTAAAGGGGTCATTCACCTTTGAGGTAACTTTTAGTATGATGTAGCGAGCGATATTCTGAGACAATTTGTAATTGTTTTTTATCTTTTATTATTTAAGGGTTTTGAGTTATTTAGCTTTTTATTCAGCAGCTCTTCAGTTTATATTTTAAGCAATCTGGTTGCTAGGGTGCAAATTCCCTAGCAACCATGCACTGATTTAAATAAGAGACAGGAATATGAATAGGAGATGGGCTGAATAAAAAGATGAGGAATACCAAGTAGCAATAACAATACATTTGTAGCCTTACAGAGCAATGCCCATTTGAAAGCTGCAAAGCAGTGGTCCCCAACCAGTAGCTCGTGAGCATCATGTTGTTCTCCAACCCCTCCGATGTTGCTCCCAGAGGCATCAAAGCAGGTGCTTATTTTTGAATTCCAGGCTTGGAAGCAAGTTTTAAATGCAAAAAACAATGTATAGTGCCAAGTAAAGCCTCCTGTAGGCTGCCAGTCCACATAGGGGCTACCAAACAACCAATCACAGCCCTTATTTGGCACCCAAGGGACTTTTTCATGCTTGTGTTGCTCCCCAACTCTTTTTACATTTGAATGTGGCTCACATGTAAAAGAAGTTGTGGACCCTGCTGCAAAGAGTCAGGCAAATAACTTTAAAACTATAAAAAAAAATAAAAGTGATGAAAACCAGTTTAAAAGTTGCTTAGAATTGGCCATTCTATAACATACTAAAAGTTACCTTAAAGGTGAACCACCCCTTTAAGCAGCTGAGCTTTGTGTGTATATATACAGCAATACAGTGAGTTGGTCTCTAAGTTCAGGTAAGGGACAGCAGCACAAAGCACAGGCTGTAAACCAGCAGAAAGGAAGATGGAGCTACTGGGGCATATTTGAAATCACATATCTTTCCTAAAGGGTTACGTTTGCCTTGGGCTGGTACAGAACCCAAAAACATAATATGTAGCAAACAAACTAGTCGTCGATGAGGCAGGTTTCATTTTCCTGCTTTAATACAGTCAATGATCAGACAGCTGGCACAGTGGATATTATGATCTGAACACTGGCCTAAGGGCCAAACAATGGGATCAGTTCAATTTTGCTCTCCTCAAAGTGGCCATAACAGTGACAGGTCCACTTGTTTGGCAACCTCAAAATTTAAGAGGATCATAGAATGTATGGCCATCTTATAGGAGAAGGAAAGGCTGAAATTAAGTAATATTTATCAGAAAGGTCTATATAAATACACCAGTAAACCCTCAAAGTAATTCTGCTCTGAGTCCCCTGTCAAAAGAAATACTGCATTTCTTTCCTTCTATTGTGTACACATGGGCTTCTGTATCAGACTTCCTGTTTTCATCTTAAACCTCCAGGGCAGGGCTTGAGCATGCTCAGTTTGCTCCTCTCCCCCTCCCTCCTCCCATCCCTGCTGTAATCTGAGCTCAGAGCTGTTAGTAAGCAGGGAGAGACTGGGGTAGGAAGTGATGTTACACCAACCTTATATGGCAGCTTCTATCCTAAACAAACAGAGACAATGTCTAGAGCTGTTTACTCAGGTATGGGAAAGCATTCTGCAGAATAAATATAGTGTTCTAGCTTGCACTGTTGTGGCTAGTCTGTTGACAAACTGTCTTGGAGCTTTCTTTCTCATTTAAGATTGCTTTTCATAGATGGCAGTTGCTAGCTAACCAATTAAAAAAAATTCTCATTAAAAAAAACTTGTATTTTATTATTTATGAATAAAATTGGGCAATAAACAAAAAACATTGTCAAATTCCAGCACTTTTTATTTGTTAAAGTTAAAATCATAATGGTGTTTCCCTTCCAATTTGCCCCTTAGTGAGTAATTCTCAGGCCTATGCAAACTGAACTTCTCTTTGGATAAAAGCAATGCATGCTGGGGATATTAGATCTGTGAAACCTACCTGGTTTCTTGTCTAGGCCATATTATCAGTGTCACTACCCTGCCCAGCATGGCACCATCTAATGGAACTTGCTCCTGTGAGTAAAACCTGTTGTTTGGGAAGTTATGGTGGAGGTTGAACTGGTAGGTGAATCCCAAGTTAGGTCAATGAAGACCCCTCTCTTCTGTCTGTTGGCCTGAACGAAACACAAATACTCCAAGGCGGATATATGCTTGTCTGGCTGTAGTCTACCTGCCATATTGGCCTGGCCCCAGGCTGGATGTATTCCTGTTATTAGCATGGCATAGTAGGGGCTCACCTTCCCTGTTGCGCATAGCAGCTGAACAAAGCTCAAATGGAGCTAGCTCCCCATCATTCAGGACAACCTAATCAATTGGACAGACTTGTGTTTGAAGGAGAACTAAACCCTAAAAATGAAAGTGGCTAAAAATGCCATATTTTATATACAGAACGTATTGTACCAGCCTAAAGTTTCAGCTTGTCAATAGCAGCAATGAGCCAGGACTTCAAACTTGTCACAGGGGGTCACCATCTTGGAAAGTGTCTGTGACACTCACATGCTCAGTGGGCTGTGAGTTAAGAAGCTTAGTTTAGGGGTCGTTGCAAAATATCAAGCAGAAAATGAGGTTTGTCTGTAATATACACTGATGCTATAAGTCGGATTATTAAATTCTGATGCTAGTTGTACTGCTTTATGTCCTGCCATGTAGTAATTATCTGTATTAATTACTAATCAGCCTTTATTGTGACATTTCTATTCTATATATTGTGAGTGGGTCCCTAAGCTCAGTAAGTGACACCAGCAAAGAGCATGTGCAGTGAATCAACAGAAAAGAAGATGGGGAGCTACTGGGGCATCTTCAGAGACACAGATCTTTTCTGCTAAACGGCTATGGTTGCATTGGGCTGGTACAGAAGCCCAAAACATAATGTACAACATTTCTAGCTACTTTTTTAGTTAAGCTTTAGTTCTCCTTTAAGGTTTTACAGCTTGCTACACACCAACATCTTTGCGTCATGTCAATGCTAATCAAATATACTCCACTGAACCTGCTATTTGTTTCCTAATTTAAAATCAATATAATATAGATCGCTGCACACAAAAGCAAAATAATTTTACTCCTCTAGTTTGTGCAGTAAGTAAAATACTGAAATATTCTCCCCGCTTACTGTGTTCTTACCATCTGCAGTACCTTCATATAAAAGCCTTTCCATTGAACAGGATAAAAAAATTGATTAAAAAAAAAATGAAGAAAAAAAACAAAACAAATATATAGATAGGAAAACACAAGTAGTGGCTATGGCTAAAATCATCCTAACAGACAGTTTTGTTTCCAGTTAAAAGAGTTCCGGCTCTTGTGTAGCTCCTCAGAGAATTCCAGACATTCACAGTTAAGATGCACTGAAAGTTCATTGTGCAAGATGGCCTTTGTCATGTCTTCTTCATATTAAATGGTTCAGAGGAAATAGATTACATTTTTTTTATATTTTTACTTCCTGGTAAAGTTATTTTGTGGATGTCATTTCATATTTCAGTTTTACACCAGTAATCCAATGACTTTGAGGTGTATGGGCTTCAACAGCAGCAAATCATTCACGTGGTACTTGGAATATATATATATATATATATATATATATATATATATATATATATATATATATATATATATATATATATATATATATATATATATATATATATAAAATCAAATTGACAGTGATGTTCTTGCTCCAAACAAAAAAAACAAAAGCACTTGGAATCTCTGGCTGAGCTGTAGTAGGCAGGACAGGGCCAGCCAGGATGGGGAAAGGCACTTGATTAGAACAAGGGATTTGCAGGTCCCATACTACCTTCAAGGGTCAGTACAAACCCCACAATGGATCTTCTTTGTTTCATTTCAAAAGAACAAAGCTGGCACATCTCTGTATAACACTGGTGAGATTCACAAGCTGACTTTATATATATAAATAAAAATAAAAAACTGCCAGCCCTTTTTGGTGGGCTGAAGCAGCCGTTGGCAGGAGGATCACATTTTCGCACTACAATTATTTCCTAATCTGATGCTAATCTGAACTCACTGACACAAATAGTATCACTGAGGTAAAGTGCTGGTACAGTAACTGAGAGAATGTGGTCATGATCAATACAGTTCTTTTTGCTGCAGATCTCAGTCTGGGAGAGCCGGTGATGGGTTCAGCAGATGTTTAAAAAAAAAAGAAAAGAAAAAGGCAACAACTGAGACTTGGTCAGATCTCTGTACAAAAGGGAGTTTTACAAAAGACGGCATGGCCTCAAGCACTGGAGGCTGCTCCTCATAGAGGAGTCATACAAGATTTGGTCCCAATGGCTGCACCCCTACTTTGCTGGATCGCATAAGAGGAGAAGATCCTAGTGTTCTGTACTGCACTTTGGTCCCACAAAGCCATCTGGTGGGTTAAATAGCCGCAAAGTCGATCTGTACATACAGTTGTCTGACACCAGCCTGCCAAGGAGATAGGAGAAAAGACATCATTGCCTCTTTAAGTCTCATGAAGAACAATTGAATTAAAAAAGGACATTTGACATGTAAAGCCTTCACTGTATATAAGTTGGGCACATCTCCCCCACCCAAACCACAACATTTGTACTGCATATACCCCTCCATTTGCCAGCATCATCACATTTTGCTAAAACAAATATCAGTTTTCACCCGGCGGCCATTTTCTCTCTTGACACATCAGTAAAATTGACATCTGCAAACAGGACATGTATGCTGTAAAGTTCATGCAATGCAGAATGCAGGTTTACACAGGCACGGCATACTTTGATAAAAAAATTCTGCTGGGCTTGAGCACTGTAATGATTAAATTGAGCTCAGGAGAGGTGGTTAGGAGAAAACAATAGGATCAGACAGCTAGAGCAGTGTTTCTATGGGAACCAGCAATGTTATCGCTTTATTGGCTAGAGACTAGAGGGTGTGTTAAGTAATCTGAGCTGAGAAGTCCTCAAAAGTCAAAGGCCAAAGCAAATTCCTGAGGGAGGGGACAGAAGGGGTTAGAGGAGGAGAAGGATTTCTAAGTGATTAAGAGGATGCTGCGGCCTTTTAACAACCAGAATGGCAGTTATCTAAAGATTTCAAAGATATTGTTCACGGATTACATTTTGGTGGAGAGGGTTTACATGTCCTTTAAATTCATTTTAAGTAAGATATAGACAATGATATTTAGGTGATATTATTTAAATGTATTTTTGAATGATTTAACATTTCTCTACCTTGAAATTTCAGAAGATATCTGGGTGATAGGATAAGTAGTGCTAATTAAAAATGTGAATTCATTTTGCATACTAGAAGATGAGAAACTCTGGTCTCGCTCCCGGTCACATACTACCGAAAGTTACTTTCACTAGTAACCACAAGATAAAGTACATGCATACATACAGGAAGAACCTTTACCAAAACTGAGGCATCTTGGTATATTTAGACAAAAACAGCTGCCAGAGTAAATTGATATTACAGGGACAACTTTCATTGTTCTAAAAGTAGTTGTGGAGTAATACTAGATTTATATTCTATCACAATTGTAAAAGATTTAGCTTATTTCATGACTTTGTCCATGTATCTCACCTGTGTAAAGATGTTGTGAGTCTGGCTCAAGATCCAGCGGGCATCAGCTTCTGGTCCAATGACTAGCTTCAGTGTGCCTATATAGACGTCCGTGCAGAGAGTCCAGAAGTGCGGCTCTTGTAGGTGGTAGACACCCTGTAACTGTTGCACCTGCAGAAAAAAACAAAACAAAATCAGTTTCATGTCTAAAAGAGATAGTATGGCTTCTTGTATGACAAGTGCAACTCTACCAAACACAGAATATTCATTAGAGAAATACCTTAGAGGAGAAGGAAAGGTTAAAACTAAGTAAGCTTTATCAGAGATCTGTATTAAAGTAATTCTGCTCAGAGTCAAAAGGAACACCACATTTCTTTCCTTCTATTGTGTACTGTTTTCAGTTTAAACCTGCAAGGCTTGGGAACGAGCATGCTCAGTTTGCTCCTCTCTCTCCTCCCCTCCCTGCTGTAATCTGAGCTCAGAGCTATGAGCAAGCAGGGAGAGACCCAGACAGGAATTGATGTCACAGCAAGCTAATATGGCAGCTGCTATCCTAAACAAACAGAGACAATGTCTAGATCGTTTTACTCAGGTATTAAAAAGCATTTCTAAAGCATAAAAATGGTGTTCTAGCTTGCACTGTTGTGGCTAATCTATTGGCAATAAACTGCATTGTTAGCTTTCCTTCTCCTTTAAGCCTTTCAACTAGTGATGGGCGAATCTGATCCATTTCGAATTGTCAAAAATTCTCAAATGGCGAAAATTTGCCAAAATGCATTGAAGTCTATAGTTGTCAATTTTTTTTTGTCACGCAATGAGGAGCATCAATTTTTTTCACCCATTGGAGTCTATGGGTGTCATTTTTGCAGCAAAACTCAGCGTAAAATATTGCTCATCACTACTTTCAATTCTGATGTTGCATTGACATTCATGCTATAAGAACCAAAAAAAAAACAAAAACCTTGCACACAATATTTTGGAGGGGGGCTTAGGTATTACTAGCCAAAGCATTCGTTTGTGTCAGAAAAAAAAATTGTCCCAGTTTGCAGGGTATTTAAAAAGTCAGGCAAATCCGTGTGTTAGAAATGTTTATTCAAGGTGAAGTGAAATGATTTCTCATGTACATACCCGCTGATAACACTGAGGGAGGACATGGTCCAGGGCAGGTGGAGTCCGCTGCATCAGGATACCAATGGATTGCTTAAGAAGAGGTATAACACTGAAACAGAGAAAGATTGGATTAGTGAAAGATTCAAACTAGTTAATTAAAAATGTTATGTGTGGCCAGGATTAGGTAAGACAAATGAAACATTATATCCTATACATTGTGGCAATTTATCCCTGTGCAGTGAAGAAAACACACATTCCGTTGTTCTGTCAGCAAAAGCAAATAAACCAGCTGCTTCCAGAAAGGATTCCACTTGGTACAAGGAAGGGCACCTAAAATGAGTTTACATGTAGCCCACTCTATGGCGCACACACAAGTCAGAATATGGAAGGTGATGCCAGCTCTGTCTTTAAGAAAAAAAAAAGAATCTATTCAGATGAAACCCAAGTAAAGAACATTATAATAAAAACCTGTGCGCCCCCTTGTGGTTTTCTAGAGTGCAAGTGTAAGTAAAACAGAAATAAAGGCACATGTAAATCCACAGGGGTAGTGAGCAAAGTGCAATTTTGAGCATGTGTTTTTCCCACAATGCAGCATTTTTATCGAAGCATTCCAGGGTCACTGAAGTCAAAAGGAGGCAATGTCGCTCAAACATAACCCACAACAGGATACACAAGTGATGCAAGCAAGTCTTGGCTGAGAATTAATATGGTGTAATTAGCCAAAAAAACTGTATATGCAAGACCACCATCAAGTACATCCATACCAAGATTGCCAAGCTACTTATAATGCATTACTGATGCACCGAATTCCCTTTTTTGGATTCAGACCAACCCCCGAATCCTTCGTGAAAGATTCGGGCCGAATACCGAACAGAATCCGAATCCTAATTTGCATATGCAAATTAGGGATGGGAAGGGAAAAACATATTTTACTTCCTTGTTTTGTAACAAAAAAGTCACGCATCTTCCCTCCCCGCCCCTAATTTGCTTATGCAAAATAGGATTCAGATTCTATTCGGCCGAATCCGAAGCCTGCTAAAAAAAAATGGCCGAATCCTGGATTCGGTGCATCCATATAATGCATGCTATTAAAGGAACAGTAACATCAAAAAATGAATATATAATGCAGCATTGCACTACACTGGTAAAACTGCTGTGCTTGCTTCAGAAACACTACTATTGTTTATATAAATAGTATATAGTCCAAATTCAGAGTGGCATTGCATATAAATTCCATGAAAGAGGTCTGCACTGCCCACCCAGGAGTTAATAAGAGTCCTGTTTAGGTGGGGTTCTTACTTTAGGTGATGCTCTGTTAAACTTCCTCATCTAGCTACTTTGTTTCTCTGATGGCCCTGGGAGCCTTATATTCTCTTCCACTCTCCACCCCAAGCAACTGTTCTAAAGAAGTATTTCATAACCTTTGTGGTTTATAATAAAAACATAAAGCGGCATAAAAATGCCACACACTGGTTCTTGGTACTGCTTCAAACTCACAGCATGGCAGGAAATACATTTCAAATCTCTAGAATGCAGGAAAGGCAAATGAGTTGGTATAAGGCTATAAGTATTTTTGGGTGTGGAACTCATGGTGAAATATAATCTATTGAAGTAGCTCTGGAAAGTACGTGGCACCTTGTGCAGGGACAGGAAAGCACATGTGAGTAATGAAGTGGCTAGATACACTTAAAGTGATACTGACACTAAAAAACTACTTTTTAAAATATGAATGTACATTAAAAGTTACCTATAGGTCATGTTGATCGTTTTTTGCTGAGAGGTCTGTTTTTGTAAGTAATTATTAGTTGAAGTTTCTAAACCTGAATGTTTTGCCAACCTGACTGTCCCATCTCAGCCTGTCAGTTAAAGTTTTTAATGCTAACAGACTAATGCTGCACAAATATGGCAGCCCCCTCATACAGGAACACAGGGAGTCAGATAGGTAATATAAAACCATTGGGCAAATACTTTATGGCAAAACTATAAGTAGCATGCAATGTCGGTGTTATGGTAGATGTAAAAAAGGCATAATTTCTGGTGGCAGTATCTCTTTTTAATTATGTACAACACGTGCCATATATATGCTGAATTCAAGAACATGACTGCAGCACCATAGGTTTTAATAGAGTACTAAAGCTTAACCAAAAAAGAAGGACAGAAATGTTTAGGGATTTTCCCTAATCCAGCCTTTCAGGGTTTGGGCAAATCCCCGAATCCAGGGCTACAGAATTGGCCAAATACCAAACTGAATCCTGCTTGGGCACCAAAAAGGCCAAGCACATGGGCAGAAATGGCAATGCACATGCCATTTTTTTTCAAAAATATATATTTTAGCAAATAATTTGGCAAGGCAACCATAGTCTTTTAGCAGTAAAGACCTGTGCCTCTCTAGAAGTCCCAGTAGCCCCCCATCTTCTTTTCTGCTGATTCACTGCACATGCTCTGCGCTGCCGTCACTTACTGAGCTTAGGGACCAATGCACAATATACTGAATATCTACAATATAAATGTCATAATATAAGGCTGAGGCAGATTAGGAAATAATTAGTGGTACACGGCAGCTCAGAAACCAGCACAATAATCATCAGAATTTTAATAGATCAGTCCTGTAGCACCAGTTTATGACAGGCCAGCTTAATTTTCTGCTTCATGGCTTGAGATGACCCCTACGCTTAGCTTCTCAAAGCACTGTGTCATAAACTCTCCTAACAAAATATAAGATGGAAAACTCCTATGAAAACTTGGTCTGGACCATTACTTCTATAAAGATGATGAACTTTTAGGCTGGTTTAATAAGTTCAATGTACACAATTTGGCATTTCTAACCATATTTATTTTTAGGGTTTAGTTCTCCTTTAAATTTCTTCTTTAATTTATGCCATGCCAATCGTTGTCTAAAAACACAGCAGAGAGAGATCAGAGGATGGTGGTAAGGTTACTGATTGGCCCCCGAGAAACATGTTTCAGCAGCACTCCGATTTGGTGAAATAATTTGATTTATTTGTGGCTCAACGTTTCGGACTTTACCAGCCCTATATCAAGTCTGTTATTGGTTGGACCAATCCTAAAGCTGGCCATACATGCTCAGGTTAATACCGACCATACTTCCCAACCATCTGTACATATGTGTGGGGAGAGCAGGAGTGATGATTGGTTGCTACTCTCTGGTATCTTGACAATGAGCTGCTACAATGTGCTGATAAAAAAAAAGATTTTAAAGCCCACAGGTTGCCTCAACACTTACCTTACAAAAATAAGAAGGGCTATGAGCATGGAACAAATAGGATCTGCAATCATCAGTCCATATCGCTGCATCAGGATGGTGGAAAAAATCACCCCAACACTGCCCAGAGTGTCAGCAACAATGTGCAAAAATACACCTGCAAAAGAGCCACATGAAAGTCAGCTGCATTATTACATTAAACACCAGCTTGTCCAATATTGATTGGGGATACATTAGGCCTTGTGCTAGAAATTCCAAGGAAAGTGATACATCTTTATAAAGTCTATCATAGTCAGTATGAGACTTGGCTGCCACAATTCAGCTGGTCACTATGACTATGTCCCATGTAAGAAGTGCTTTACCAGTCGTCATCTACCTGTTCTAGACCTTCCAGCATACCCACACAATATTCAGCTGACAGGGAATTCTGAGAAATGTAGATCAGCAGAGATTCAAGTTAGAATTCCTTTTTATACTGAACATATTGGGGTATAATAAATATAATTAGGGATGCACCGAATCCACTTTTTTGGATTCGGCCGAACCCCCGAATCCTTCACGAAGGATTCGACCGAATACCGAACCAAATCCTAATTTGCATATGCAAATTAGAGGTGGGAAGGGGAAAACATTTTTTACTTCCTTGTTTTCTGACAAAAAGTCACGCAATTTCCCTCCCTGCCCCTAATTTGCATTTGCAAATTAGGATTCGGATTCGGTTCAGCCGGGCAGAAGGATTCGGCCGAATCCTGCTGAAAAAGGCCGAATCCTGGCCGAATCCAGAACCGAATCCTGGATTCGGTGCATCCCTAAATATAATACAGGGATATTCTAGAGTATAACTGTGGCTGTCATAGGTTGATGGTAACTGGAAGTCATTAAAACATGCTGCATGAGACTGGATATATCTATATCTATATATATATCTATATATATAGATATATATATCTATATATATATATATCTATAGATATATATATCTATATCTATATATCTATAGATATATATATCTATATCTATATATGTATAGATATATATATCTATATCTATATATCTATAGATATATATATCTATATCTATATATCTATAGATATCTATATCTATATATCTATAGATATATATATCTATATCTATATATATATATATGTATGTATATAAAGATTACTATAAAATTTATACATTAAGGGGTGGTTCACCTTTGAGGTAACTTTTAGTATGTTATAAAATATCCAATTAACAACTTTGCAATTGGTCTTCATTATTTATATTTTATAATTTTTTAGTTATTTGCCTTCTTCTTCTGACACTTTCCAGCTTTCAAATGGCGGTCACTGACCCTTGCTACTTTTTATTACTCATCTTTCTGTTCACACCCACCCCTACTCATAATCATTATCTAATTCAAATCAATGCATGGTTGAAATTACAAACTGGAGACCTGCTGAATAAAAATCTAAATAGCTCAAAACCCACAAATAATAATCAATAATAATAAGGGCAAGTCATTAACCTGGGCTTATGTTTAACTGTACAATACCCAGTGGCCAAGAAGAAGTGTGCTGGTAAGTGGAGGGGTGGATACTGCAAAGAGTGTAGGTCGTTATGGGTGTCCCAAAAGGGGTGGCCTGACAGTCATGTTAAGTTACTTGACGACACTCTGTTTTGGCATTACTGGCCCTTTAACTTTACTGTGAATACAAAGCTACCAGGAGCAGAAAATAATCTGATGATTGTTTTACCTGACATTAAGTTTCTTTATGCATGTAAAAAAAAAAGGTAATCATAAATGTAATTCGATAAAATAATTCCAAACAACAATAGACACCTAACGTACAAAATATGTAATATTCTAGACTCAATTTCTAAACAAATAGGCGTTATGATGTAGTATATTTTAGCCAAGAATGACTTCACATTCCCTTTAATGCAGACATACATCAGTACTGGAATGAAAGAGAACCCAGGATAAAAAGTATTCTTCTCTAGCTGACAATCACTTTTTTACCATAACACAGTTGGCTAGTATTGGTTGTCATTGATACCTACCTTCTAAAATCTGTTTACTGGATCCTTTATGCTCCTCTGGTGGCTCATCTATAATAAAAAATAAAGATTCTTCACATGCTTGCAGAAATAAATATGTTCACAAGCCAGGTCAGTTCCCGTAGACCGAAACAATTCTACAAGCCAGGAAAAAAAAAAAAAAAACAAAACAAAACCAGCCAAGCAAGGGAAAAAAAGTAGCAAACAGCCATGAGAGAATACCCGTGTATCAGATAATTGCAGGACCGCACTGATGTCTGCTACCTGCAAACTTGCTTATGTTGCTTTATTTATTCATATATTATTTCATTAATCTAAAGAAAATCCCAACATTTTGTGTGTGTGTGTTTTTTTTATGAAGGAAGAAAAGTGTAGGCAAAAAATCAATGCTACTACACAACACAGAGCTATAAGTAACACTTGTGTTGCCCAATCCAGGTCACATGACTTTTTCTTGGTAGAATATTTTTGAATAAAAGCTATGAAAGCAGGTGATACATTGAACACTCTATGTATAATAGACTTCTGTAGCATTGCCCTGTTTAGCATTCTATTACTATTGTCATTTACTACTCGGCAAGATATTACATGTGGACAAAAACAGTAAACAGCCTCCTCACCCACCATGACAAGAACTGCCATAGCCATGTTTAGGACTGTGATCGTGGCTGTGTCCATGCCCCCCTCCTTGGCTATGGCTGTGTCCACGTCCCCCTTCGTGGCTATGGCTGTGTCCATGTCCCCCTTCGTGGCAATGGCTGTGTCCATGTCCCCCTTCGTGGCTATGCCCATGTCCCCCTCCATGGCTGTGCCCATGACTAACAGCTCCATTAAAAAGTGAATGGCTATGTCCATGGCCTGACAAAAAAAAGAGAAAAAGAAGTGTTAATTGCACCTGCTGCAATGGTGACAGGTTTTACTATACAATTGACCATAATCTCAAAGCTGTCTCACTACTAGGCATATTTTAATAAAGCTGACCCTTTGTATTGTAGATTGCAGAATCTACTGCGCTCTCAAAGCTACATTTCAAGGTTCTATGTTCTTTTATGTAAAAACTCCTTGGCATTCATGTTACACTAAGCTACTGAAACAGTTGCTTCTCCACATCATAGCAAGAAATGGATATATAGATATATATTATATCTATTATATATATATATATATATATATATATATATATATATATATATATATATATATATATATATATATATATATATATATATATATATATCCCCATTTTCATTATCAACTTATGTAAATCATACCAGATTCATGTGAGTGCCCATGTCCTCCACCATGCTGGAACACAAATATGCCAATAATGTTCACAAGTAATCCCATTATGGAAACTGGAAGCAGACGTTCATGATGGACTTCTGGTGTGTCAAGGGCTCTCTGCATAAAAAGAAAATTCATATATAATATCTTAATGAAATATACTAAAATAAAGGACATCACTGGAGTCCCACAGACTGAATATACCAAAATATATGAATTTATAAACCAGAATATATGATTTGATAAGTGCCTCTTAAAGGAACAGTTCCATGTAAAAATAAAAACTGGGTAAATAGATAGGCTGTGCAAAATAAAAAATTATTCTAATATAGTTAGTTAGCTAAAAATCAGTACGCACCTTTAAGGGCAGAACTACACGGCAGACTTACCTGCGTTTTCGGCGGATCCGACGCTGGGCACCAAAACGGATGCAACAGGAACAAGGTAAAGTAATAGGAAGTCAGATGGTGTCGCAGCTTTGATCCAACTCGACACGACTGTCGGATGAAAATGCTGCAAGCTGCATCTTCATCCGACAGTCGTGTCGCGTCGGATCAAAGCTGCGACACCATCCGACTTCATATTACTTTGCCTTGTTCCTGTCGCATCCGTTTTGGCTCCCAGCGTCGGATCCGCCGAAAACGCAGGTAAGTCTGCCGTGTAGTTCTGCCCTAAGGGGAGTCACATAACTGTTCAGTGAGTTTGCAATTGATCCTTAGCATTCAGCTCAGATTCAAAGGTAATCAGTTATGACCCATGTGGCCCACCTCAAGTCTCTGATTGGTTACTGTCTGGTAATCAGTGGGAACCAAAAGAGCTGCAAAGCAGGAAGTAGTGTTCTGGCTGTTATGTTACACATTAAGTCACTCCAGTCTTTATATATTAAATTTTTGGCTAACTATATTAGAAACATGTTTTACTTTGCACAGCCTATTTTCCTAGTTTTTATTTTTATACTGAAAAAATTCTTTTAAATTGGCATTACTGTATATTGAAAAAACATGAATGGAGAACAGACTGTTCATATAGTTACTCACTGCCCCCAAGAATATGAATTAGAGGAAAGAGAACTGATTTCTACATATTAAAATAGATGGAATTCATTTTAGAGACTAATTATCTTTGCTTACTAAATACCTCACACACTGTATCTAAAAGATCCCGGATGTGAGAGCACATGTAAAATGAAACCATTCTTTAATTGTACTGTGAAATTTAATTAAAAATGTATATTGCAATAGGTAGAAAACAAATGTTTGTTGCTGAACATAAAGAAAGTGAGGATTATGTTTCCTGTATAGTTAGATAGATCTAATACATCTGTGAATTTCAATCCAGCTGGCAGTGATTTAATCTGAACTACAATTCCCTGCTGGCCACCTGCACCGTTCCATGCCAAATATTGATTGTTTTGTTAATGCATGCACATAATGTGTAATTTAAGCTTTCAATCGTGATCTTGAATCACAATGGCAATGCTGCTGCTGGGCTACAACTTTTCCTAGAAATTATTTCCTCTGGGAAATCGATGAATGATCTTCAGCTTTAGTCTGTGGCTATGTGAATACAAACGCACACCTCTCTTGATATTAAACCATGATTCTTTTAAGTAGCTACTTACAGTTCCTAGCATATACATTGGTATACATTAGCTTACAATGAATGCAGGAAATTATAGCTGCCCAGCATTAGATTTAGCTCATGGTCATGAATCACAAACTGAATACATATTAAGAAGAATTAAAAGGAGTAAGGCTGCCTATGTACAGTAGCCAAAGGGCACTCTATGCTGCATTTAAAGTAGCAGTATACCGTATATACTCGCGTATAAGCCGAGATTTTCAGCACCCAAAATGTGCTGAAAAAATCTACCTCGGCTTATACGAGAGTCAGTATAAAAAAAACCCCTCTGGTAGATGATGTACCGGTATTTTGAAGACCGCTGCCTTACCGGTAAATTTGTAGAGGCGCCGCCGTGAGTGATGCATGCTGGGAGCAGCTTGAGGCTCAGCATGCACTTCCATGATCCCACGGAGTGAGGTAACCGTCCCTCCCTCCGCCCGCGTCACCACCAACACTGCCGCCGCCTCCCTGAGACAATGTGAGGGGCTGGCAGGAGGCGAGAAATTGCAGGCTCCTTTAAGCCTGCAATTACCCGGGAGGATCGACGGAAAATACCCGACCCCCACCTTTACTGACCCGCTGGTTCCTGCGTTCCCCGCTGCCAGGGCCTATGAACACAGCACCGCCTGGATCGCCTGGAGCGCTGCCTGGATCAAACCCAGGTAAGAGCGGGCTCACAGCTCCTGCGACTGGGGACAGGGAATGGCTTAAAGGAGTGCGGCGGTAGCAGTCCCTCACTTGCAGGCCCGATCCTCCCTCACTTGCAGGCCCGATCCTCCCTCACTTGCAGGCTAGTGTCCGTTTATGTACATAAATATTGTTCAAATCACATGTACCGTACTACATTCAAGGTGCTTGGCCCTTCTGGATTCAATATATTTGTGTTGCAGCTATATATAGTATATGTGTGGGGAGTTTGTGTGTATAGTACGGTATGTGTGTGTGTGTGATTAGGCTTATACACGAGTCAATACGTTTTCCCAGGTTTTTTTGGTAAAATTAGGTACCTCGGCTTATACACGAGTCTATACGGTAATTACAAAAAAATTTAACGATTGCTTCCATCTTTCAGTAACATTAGAAATTCCTTTGGATATGTGAGGTCAACCCAATGTATCAAAGCATCCCAAAGTGACCCCATGCTTAGCTGTGACCTACACATAAATGGCTAATGCATAGAACAGAGAAGCTTAGCCATCAAGAAAAGAGGAGAAAGAGAAAGCCACAAGGGTATGGGAGAAATATTAAAGTCTAAGGTACATAATTGCTACCCTCAATATTTAACTTTCAAGTGACATGAATGGTAAGAACTATGGGTCTATGGGCGATCATAAATAGAAAATTGCCATTTTAAAAAATAAGGGCTGCTCCCTGGGATCGTACGATTCACTGTGCACACAAACATACCAACAAACCATACTTAGGTCACATGAGACAATTAACAGACAAAGTTGTGTCTTTTGCTTCAACACTTTTTTACAGTTAGAATTGTAGTATTTGTGGTCAGGTGATCTCTGCTGCAGCACATAGACCATCACAAAAAAGGGATTTATGACTTACCGTTAAATCCTTTTCTCTCTAGTCCTATGGGGGACACATGAACCATGGGGTTAAATCCCCTCCCATCAGGAGGCAGGACACAAGAAGAAGAAGAGGAAGGAGGGATCCTCCCCTCTATATAGCTTCCCTCCGCCTCCAACTTACTCAGTTATGTACCAAGAACAAACCGAGCAACAACAAAACACCCAACTGATATAAGTCTATCTAATCTGAAAAAAACACACATCTATCTAAATATATATATATATATATATATATATATATTTATATATATATATGGCTGAAGAGAAGGTATACCTGTTCGGGTGGGAAGTCCTGTGTCCCCCATAGGACTAGAGAGAAAAGGATTTAACGGTAAGTCATAAATCCCTTTTTCTCATACGTCCTGGGGGACACAGGAACCATGGGGACATACCAAAGCGGTCCCATGTGAGGGAGGGAGCAAACAGGCAACCATGAACCTTCTACATTTAGGAAACAACAGATTGAAGAACTTTGCGTCCAAAAACCGGTTGGGCTGACGCATAAGTATCAAAACGGTAAAATTTTGTGAAAGTGTGGGCTGAGGCCCACGTTGCTGCCTTGCACACCTGCTCAGCCGAAGCCATGTTTCTGCATGCCCATGAAGTGCTGAGCGCCCGTGTGGAATGAGCCCTTATGCCTAACGGAACAGGCTGTTGGATGGAGATGTAAGCTCTGCGGATCGCTTCCTTAATCCATCTGGCAATAGTAACTTTTGAGGCCCGGAGACCCTTCCGACTCCCCGAGGGGACCACAAAAAGGGAGTCTGATTTTCGGAATATAGCCGTGCGCTCCACATAAGTACGGAGCGCACGGACCACGTCCAATTTGTTGAACCTTGCCTCCTTAGCATTCTTAGGAGAGCTGCAAAACGAAGGAATGACAATCTCCTCGTTTAGGTGAAAAGCCGAAATAACCTTGGGAAGAAAAGATGACACCGTACGCAGTACCACCTTTTCCTCATGAAAAATCAAATATGGCGGCGAACAGGACAATGCTCCGAGCTCGGACACCCGTCGGGCTGAAACAATGGCCACTAAAAACCACCTTCCAGGTAAGCCATGCCATCTCGATAATTGAGATGGGTTCAAAGGGGGGTGCCATCATCGCCGATAGTACCAAATTGAGATCCCATGGCGGTATGGGAGAGCGGAACGGTGGTGCAATATGTGCCACCCCTTGCAAGAAAAGGCGTACATCCTTTTGCAGGGCAAGTCGCTTTTGAAGGAGAACTGATAGTGCAGAGATTTGGACCTTGATAGATCCCAAGCTCAGTCCTTTAGCCAATCCGTCCTGAAGAAAATTAAGTAGAACTGGCACGTCTGCCTTCTCATATGGTATTCCCTGATCAGAGCACCAGGAGATGAAAATCTTCCAAACTCGATGATACGTCTTTGAAGAGACGGCCTTTCTAGCCTTAAGCATCGTCTGAACTACCTTCTCGGAGAACCCTCTTCGTGTTAGAATTGAGGCCTCAATAGCCATGCCATCAAATTGAACATCCTGGGATTGTGATGGAAAATGGGACCCTGATGCAAGAGATCTGCTCTGAGTGGAAGTGGTATTGGTGGTTTGATCGAGATGTCCATCAGATCTGAGAACCATGATCGTCTTGGCCAATGCGGTGCGATCACAATGAATGTGTTTCGTTCCCTCTTTATCCGTTTGATAATCCTCGGAAGCATCGCGAGAGGAGGAAACACATAAGCTAGAGACGTATCCCATTCTGCTGTCATCGCGTCCACTCCTACTGCTAGAGGGTCTCTTGTCCGTGTGATAAACCGGTCCACCTTCCTGTTGTGACGGGAAGCCATGAGGTCCAGATCTGGTTGTCCCCATTGACTGACTATGGAGCTGAATACCTCGTCGTTCAGTTCCCATTCTGTTGGGTCTAGTCGATGACGGCTCAGAAAATCTGCCTCTTCGTTGCACACTCCTGGAATGTGCACCGCCGATATTTGCGGAATCCTGACCTCTGCCCAACGAAATATCTTGCCGATCTCGTGAGCAGCGGCCAAACTGCGTGTGCCTCCCTGACGGTTGAGATAGGTTACTGTCGTCATGTTGTCGGACTGGATTCGAACGTCCAGGCCGAAGAATTGGGGCTCCCAATGCCGAAGTGCCTTGAGTACTGCCTTGATCTCTAGGATGTTTATGGGCCGCCTGCTTTCTGCCTGCGTCCACAGCCCCTGCGCGGTCTGATTCATGAAGGTTGCCCCCCAGCCCGACAGACTGGCATCCGTGGAGATCACCTGCCAAACTGGTTCGAGGAATGTCCTTCCCTGATCCAAGTGTGCCCGGTCCATCCACCACGGCAGAGAGCCCCGGGCCGGGGCCGAAAGGCATATCCTCTGGTTGAGGCACTCCTTGGTCCGCCAAGCAGATATTACGCACTTCTGTAATGGTCTCAGATGAAATTGAGCAAAAGGTATGGCTTCGGTCGATGACACCATTACCCCCAGGACTCTCATGCAAAATCGAATCGACGGTCTTTCCGTTGAATAAAGCCTGTGTACTAACTCTGTCAGCCTTTGAACCTTCTCCTCGGGAAGAAAAACATTCCCCTGAGATGTGTCGAAGACCAGTCCCAGAAAAGTCATTCGCTGTGACGGTGTCAGACAAGATTTCTCTCTGTTGATCGTCCAGCCGAACTGTTGGAGAGTCCGGATCGAGAGGTTCAAGGACTCCTCTGCTAAGTGAGATGACTGCGCCTTTAAGAGAAGGTCGTCCAAGTATGGAGTAATAGATACTCTTTGGACTCGGAGGATGGCTGTCATGGATGCCATGATCTTGGTAAAAATCCTGGGAGCTGATGACAGCCCGAACGGTAGCGCCACAAACTGGAAATGGTGTTCCTGAAAGGCGAAGCGGAGGAATTGATGGTGTGGAGGGAATATTGGGATGTGCAGATAAGCGTCCTTGACATCCAGGGAAGCTAGAAACTCTCCTGGCTCCATGGCCCGTATGACTGATCTGACTGATTCCATCTTGAAACGACGATAAGTAATCCATTGGTTGAGGCGTTTCAGGTCTAGGACCGGTCGGTAAGACCCGTTCTTTTTGGGTACCACAAATAGATTTGAATAGAATCCTTTGAACCGTTGGGATGTACGAACCGGTACCACAACCTCTGAACGCACCAAATCGTCGACACATGAAAGAAAAGCCAGCCTTTTTTGAGGGTCCCGAGGAATCCTGGACATGAAGAACCTTGGGGGTGGTAGTCGCCGGAACTCTAGACGGTAGCCTGATGTTATGGCCTCGACTGCCCATGGATCGTCCACGTCTCGTGCCCATTGATCTGCAAAATGTCTCAATTTTCCCCCCACCGGAAGTTCTGGCTGTGACTGAGCCGTCCAGTCATGCAGACGTCTGCTTGTCGTTGCTAGACTTGGTATTGGCCTTCCTAGTTTGCCAGGTGGGTTTTCCCTTTGAAGAATACCGGCCCTTAGAGCTAAACTGTCTGGGTGGGGATGAACCTCTGGAAGAACGAAATCCTCGGCCACGAAAGGGACGTGAACGTCTCTGTGAAAACCCCTTGGGTCTTGTCTGCGGCAGCAGTGTGCTCTTGCCCCCTGTTGCCTGAGATATAATCCTCTCCAGTTCCTCACCGAACAGCCGCGAGCCCTTGAAGGGGAGTACTGTGAGAGACTTCTTCGAGCTCAAGTCAGCAGACCACAAACGAAGCCACAAGGCGCGTCTGGCGGAAACGGACAAGGCGGAGGTCCTAGCTACAATCTTCAGAGAGTCCAACGATGCATCACAAAGGAAGGAGCTAGCCTCCTGAATCCTGACAGCGATAGATTCAAGCTCCTCAGTGGGTAAATCATCTCTAATTCCGGAGAGTAGCATATCTGACCATGCTTCAAGTGCCCTACTGACCCAAGCCGAAGCCAGAATGGGTCTAAAAGCTGAACCCGCCGACGAAAAAATTGCTTTCAGAAAACCTTCAAGTTTCTTATCGGTGGCATCCTTAAAGGCTGACGCGTCGGGAACGGGAAGTGCGGTTGTCTTTGAGAGGCGAGATACAGGAGCATCCACTAAAGGAGGTGTGCTCCATTTCTCTAAAGCCTCCTTAGGAAATGGATACAACTTTGCAAATTTTTTAGTAACCTGAAATTTGTGTTCTGGATTGTCCCATTCGCCTTGGACAATACTCTGCAACTGGTCATGAGCAGGAAAAACCACATAGTGTTCTGAATGTCTGCGGAACAAACCCTTGGATTTCTTGCCCTGTGAAGGCGATTCCTCAATCTTGAGCACCTCAATGACCGCCGATATGAGGTCATCTACCTTAGCCGCATGGTCCGGAGAAAATGTAGATTTGTCACCTTCATTCTCAGAAGGAGATAATTCCCCTTCACTGAGAGATTCCTGATCAGAGGAGTCAGGAGAGGAGTGTGATACAGGAGAGAAATGCCCCAGATTATAGGAAGACCTTGACGCTTTTCTCTTAAGTGGTCTCTTGGGAGACACTGGGTCGGCCAATCTATCTAGAATCTTATCTAGAGATGCAGCCAGGAGTGGAATACCTTGAAGGGAGGAAAGGGACTGGGAAAGAGAGACAGCCCAAGCAGGTGTCTCCTGTCCCCCAACCGTTCCTATGCCAGCAGAGGAAGTGGATGCCGCTGCTACATGCCCATGCCCGATTGCCCACGCTTAAATTTTTTCTTGCAATGAGCGCATGCCAAGAAGCTTACCTTGGTTGCCTGCTTGCTCGCCCTAGTAAAAATGGCATCTCCTGTCCCCTCAGCCATAATACTCCAGAGAGTGGTGTGTAGGTTAAACCAGCAGAGGTTTTATCCAATGAGCGCTCCCACCCTGGGTCCCTAATACCTGGAATGGAGGGATGCAAATAGAGAGGAGGGTGCCGTGGATGCTGCCGACAGGGTGGAATGCGGGAGCAGTAGTGCACTGCTGTTGCGCGCTGAGAAATGGCGCTAAGAAAATGGCGCCCGACACAGTGAGGAGCCGAAACCGAGGCGCGACACGCTAAGCCCCGCCCCCAAGCTCCGGCTCCTTCCCGGCACAGTCTCAGCGCCGGCTACACTTTACCTACCTTCCCCGCCTGAGCTCCTAGCCCAGCGGTACCTGTGGCTGGAGTGCGCTGCTGTCCCTGTCTGCATCCGGAAGAGGCTAGAGGAAGACCTCACACTCTCCTTGTCCCACTCACCGCTCGTCCATGTCTGCGTGAGCAGTAGTGCACTGCTTCACAGAGGTAAGGGAACTGGCCACTGTAACTGAGCCGTCCTTCGGTGAGGGTCCCGCGGAGGGGGTTAACTCTACGAGCGCAGTATAACTGACTCAGGTATCACCCCGGGTGCCCGGGCTAATCCTAGGCCGAAGTATCCTTGAGATGGGCCCCCCTGGGGGCCTTGTCCACCTCCTGACGTTGCGAGGACACATAAAAAACTGAGTAAGTTGGAGGCGGAGGGAAGCTATATAGAGGGGAGGATCCCTCCTTCCTCTTCTTCTTCTTCTTCTTGTGTCCTGCCTCCTGATGGGAGGGGATTTAACCCCATGGTTCCTGTGTCCCCCAGGACGTATGAGAAATGGTGGTTCAAGGCAAGAGATGTAAAAGGGCAATATTTACTTGAAGAGTCTTACTAAACTGGTCTATATATTTAATATGCCACTTAATATGATGTAAACTGTCTGTTGCTTAAGTGTTCATTTTAGGGGTATAGTTTTCCTTTAAGGGAGTTTAAAAAAACTCACATGAATCCAAAACTCACATGAACACAAAATTCGAACCTAGATAAATGTTCCTCCCAATCTGTCATTATTAACCAAAAGTGCAGTTTTGGCTAGCAATTGGTCAAGAAAGCTGATCTAAGGCATTTTCTATTTATGACAATAGGATAGTAACAGGTCCACTGCATGCCGCATGCTGAATATTTTCCACTAAAAGCCGAATATGAAAAGGAGAGGGCCTGAATAGAAAGATGTGGAAGACAAAGTAGCTATAACAATTTTTCATTATTGCAGAGCATTTGTTTTTATAATGGGGTTTGTGATCACCATTTAGAAGCTGGCAAATCATTCAAAAACTATAAAAAAAGAAAGCATAAAGGACAATAAAAAAGATGCTTGGAATTAGCTATTCTATAACATACTTATAAAAGTTAACAAAGGTGAAACACGCCTTGAAAAAAAAAAAAAAAAGATTAAGAAGTTACAAAACTTGACTTACTTCAATCCCCTCAGAAAAGATGAAAAAGGCTGTAAAGATAAGAAATAGTCCATTCACAAAGCCAGCCAGTACTTCTGCTCGAACATACCTGGGGAAGAAAATATAATTCAGTTGATGTGTGAACATCAGGATACTAGAAATATCAATCTGAATAAATATCTAGCACGTTGCAAAGCTCTTATGGGAAGTAGTACAGGTATAGGATCCCATATCCGGAAACCCGATATCCAGAAAGCTCCGAATTACGGAATGGCTGTCTCCCATAGACTCCATTTTATCCAAATAATCCAAATTTTTTAAAATGATTTCCTTTTTCTCTGTAATAATAAAACAGTAGCTTGTACTTGATCCCAATATTGGGTTTATTGAATGTTTAAATTAATTTCTAGTAGACTTAAGGCACGAAGTCCCAAATTACGGAAAGATCCATTATCCGGAAAACCCCAGGTCCCGGGCATTCTGGATAACAGGTCCCATACCTGTAGTAGTCTCCTGGCGTAACCATAATCACCTACAGTATAAGCAGGCAATTTGAGCTACCCCTGGCACCAAACAGGTTAACATAGCCAGCAAATTTCAACATTATTGTATGTTTGAGATCCTGTTTCCATTGTTAGGATTTTTGCTAAGCAAACAATGTATAACTTTGGATCCGCCACAACCCAAACTTAGTGTTTATCAGAAATGTGAACAAATCCATTTGCAAAAGCACTCCAGCTATAAACTGAAAAACCAGATACGCTCATCTAATAAGAAACAATGGTAATCTACACTGCTGTAGTGCAATCCACCAACACAATGATCAAATAAAAAAAGATCATTAGTAAGAATAGTCACCTGAGTGTACATAACTATACTACGGCTAATACATTAAAGGGGAATTATCGCGAAAATGAAAATTTAATATAAGCTTCATCATACTGAAATAAGAACCTTTCTAAATACAATCCATTAAAATATTCTGCATCAAATAGTCACGTTTATCTTCACTATCCCTCTCTAAGCATCTGTTTCTCTTCATTCTGTCTTCATGCAGGTGTTGGGTGTCAGATATTCATTGACAGTTAGATCCAATATATCTTATAGGGAGGGCTTCCTTTCCTAGCAGATGAATTAGAACTCACTCAAATAACTGATTCCAGTACAAACAAACAAAATCTAACACAATAACTACCTTTTGCACAAACCCTGCATGTAGAGAGACAGGATTTCTGGTGATTTTAATAGAGTAAGCTCGAATACATCTTCTATCTAGGCAAAAGGAGCCCCCCTATAAGATATATTGGATTTTACTGTCAATGAATATCTGACACTCAACTCCTGCATGAAGACAGAATGAAGAGAAACAGATGTTGAGAGAGGGATATTGAAAATAACAGGGCTGCACCGAATCCAGGATTCGGCCAGGAATTGGCCTTTTTAGCAGGAATCAGATTAGGCCGAATCCTTCTGCCAGGCCGAACTAAAAACCAAATCCTAGGGGCAGGGAAGCAAAATCGTGTGACTTTTTGTCACATAACAAAGTAAAAAAGGTTTCCCCCGTCCCACCCCTAATTTGCATATGCAAATTAGGATTCGGTTCGGGCGAATCTTTCCCAAAGGATTCAGGGGTTCGGCCGAATCCAAAATAGTGAATTCGGTGCATCCCTAGAAGATAAACTTTTTCATAAACAATGCAACATTTTTAATTGTTTATATTTAAAAAGTTTCTTATTTCAATATAATGGAGCTTATAATAAATGTTCATTTTCATAGTTCCCCTTTAACATGCATCTATTGGCCCATTGAACTTTTGATGCATCTTATTTTGAAGCATAAGCTGAAAATATGCTCACAAGGAAGTTGTAGCTGTGAACAGTGTAGGTATCCTATTAGCAGTGAGAAAAGGCACAACTCATAAAACCACACCTCACATAGAATTAATACAAAAGCAACCAATCCTGGTTACCTAAAAAACTAAAATCAAAGTGTTTAAAGGGGCAGTTTATCTTTCAAAAACGTTTTCAGTTCAGCTGTTTTCAGATTGTTCGCCAGAAAATAGCTTTGCATGTCTCTTTTTTTAGTTTTCTTTTCAAAATTAAAAAACAATCATAAATAGAAAATAGTAAGTAATTGACAAAAAGTCTTTATTTCTGACAAACTATATGAAAATAACTGAAGTGATAAAAGTTGTGGAAAGTGAACAACCCCTTTAATAAAACCAAAAATTGCAATAAAAGGTTTGTACACAATATATAACACTTGCAATATTTGATGATATTTCTACATAATCGACAAGTTCCGTTTGCCTTTACTATGGGATGACCCTGGGATCTGATAAGGCTTAGCAAATGATTATAAGTATGTTGTTTGTGCTTGTGAGTTGGTTAGTAGCTGCCACAGCAGCAGGGCTAGCAGTAAAAATACAATGATCAATCTAGCATTACAACATATAGTGGATACTGAATATTTAAAATCTATGCAGTGTTTGTATTTTGATGAGTAAATGAACAGTGGGCCATGGGATGATTTCAAGAGTTTTGCAGCTTCTGGGCAGGGGATAAAACACCTCAAACTGCCCTTCAGTCAACTTTGATCTGAAATGCCTGAAAACAACCAATGCGGTTTCAGGCAGCCGATTCCTGCTCAAATTGCCATTGTCTTTTTTGAGCAATAATTCACTGCACGTAACTGAACTGGGCACTCAAAGGAATTGTTCAGTGTAAAAATAAAAAGTGGGTAAATAGATAGGCTGTTTCTAATATAGTTAGGCAAAAATGTAACGTATAAAGGCTGGAGTGACTGGATGTCTAATATAATAGCCAAAACACTACTTCCTGCTTTGCAGCTCTCTTGGTTTACACTGACTGGTTACTGTGGTTACCAGGCAGTAACCAATCAGAGACTTGAGGGGGGGGCACATGGGTCATATCTGTTGCTTTTGAATCTGAGCTGAATGCTGAGGGTCAATTACAAACTCACTGAACAGAAATGTACCATGTGGCCCCCCTTCAAGTCGCTGACTAACTCAGAGTTATAGAGCTGAAAAGCAGGAAGTAGTGTTCTGGCTATTATGTTAGACATCCAGTCACTCCAGCCTTTATACATTACATATTTGTCTAACTATCTACAGTATATTAGAAACATTTTTTATTTTGCACATCCTAGCTATTTACCCAGTTTTTATTTTCACACTGAACTGTTCCTTTAAGTTAAAAGTTAGTGGAAGGGGAACTAGGTAAAAGACCAAACTTAATAACAGTTGCCCATATCTAGACAAACTACTAGCACTCTGCAGTAAAAGGTATGATTTGAAAATTTAAATTGCAATCAGTAAAAAATTAAAAACAATGTCACCAAACCTTCCAGCTTCTATAAAAATGTTACCGTAATAATGATCACAAATGAGATGTGGCATGCAGTATGCTGCATTCAGTGCCCTACCATTATGTTTGGTTTCTCTGACTATGGCAGAAAGGGAGACTGGCTATTTGAAAGGATTATAGTGGTTTTCATGCATCATTACATCGTGTACAATGGCATTAAATAAATGCAGACTTTAACCATACATTGCAAAAATATTACATTTTAAATGAGAAAATCAAATTTTACCCATATGAAAAAGCCTCATTTGTTTTCCACCGAGAGATTACAGAAGCTGCCAGGCCAGCCAACAATGCAGTGCAATCAAAGAACATGTGGAAGGAATCAGAGATCAAACCCAGGCTGAAAGAAAGACAAATCATGATTTACTACATATCAATGAACATTCAGGTAATACCAAAAGTACAAGTTTGATTAGAAATCTGTTGCAATACCATATAGCAATAGAGAATTATTCTCAGCCCCCTTCCTCGGGAATCTGCTTTGGCTGTTGACTTATGAGCATGCTCAGTTCTTCTTTGCTCAGATTGAGACAGCCAATTGAGATAGCCAATTGAGAGATGGCGTTACAGCAGTGATCCCCAATCAGTAGCTCGTGAGCAACATGTTGTTCTCCAACCCCTTGGATGTTGCTCCCAGTGGCCTCAAAGCATGTGTTTATTTTTGAATAAGTTTTGGTTGTATAAAAACCAGGTGCACTGCCAAACAGAGCCTTAATGTAGGTTGGCAATCCACATAGGGGCTACCAAATGGCCAATCACAGCACTTATTTGGAACCCCAAGAACATTTTCATGCTAGTGTTGCTCCACAACTCCTATATTTGCAAGGTCATTACCCTCATACAGTATACACCATGACATTGATGTGTTTCTGCTCATTTCTGTTTACATGTAAATGAATATGCTGTGACACATATTGTTGCATAAATGTAAGTAAATATGCTGTGACACAAACTGTTTTATTATTCATAAAAATTATTCATGTATTCCTGAACTCCAAAAATGTTAAATAAAACAATTGTTAAAAAAGCAACAAAAAATTAATAGATTAGCAAAGCCAGAGTAAATCCCAATTTTGGGACTCTCCTCATACCCAAATTCTAACATGCCTTGAACATGGATAGTTGTGCCATGACACCAAAACTGTAATCTGGCAACAAAAATATCTATTCATAGAATAAAACTCTGCTGAACTCATCTTAGCTCTATTTATACGTATCTAGGCAATTTAGTCATTTATGTGTAATACCAGCCTTAGGCAAAGAACTGTAATATTCAGCATCTCACATAGGAAACAATAGGAGGATCAGCTGCATGTGGGTTTTAGCTGCATATATTTGGGGTAAAAAAAAAAAACCTTACTGGCTCCAAAACTATTTAAAAATTTTCTGGAACTGGAAGACTTCAAGTTGACTACAGTGAAAACAAAGGCACACAGGTTCAAGGGGTATTTAAGCTGTGCCAATTGCAAGAGGCCCAGCTCAGCCCAATTAATAGCGAGATATTGGGTCCTGTCATTGATCGGACATTGACCAAATTCACTCTTTCCTCCATTAGTGCATCAGGATCACTAGTCCTGTAGTACAGTTTTAAAATCTACAGTAGACACTGTAGTGCACAGTGATTTTAAACCCAAGATGCCAACTCCAAGTTAGTGCTTGTGCGAAAAAAGCCTGAGATAAGCATTAAAACATTGCTAATATCTTAGGAAACAGTATAGCGCTCTGAACAAGTGTATGTGCTACATTCATCAAAATGAATGAATTCATAAATAGATAAATAGATAGATAGATAGATAGATAGATAGATAGATAGATAGATAGATAGATAGACAGACAGACAGACAGACAGACAGACAGACAGACAGACAGACAGACAGACAGACAGACAGACAGACAGACAGACATTTTATTTTTCAGTTAAAGGGGAAGTTCACCTTTTGAGCAATAGTGCTCATTATGTCATAAAAAAAACTTTTTTGTAATGTATCTATCCAATTGGCTGAATATTGCCAGCCAATGGAATCGAATATATATAAATAAAGGAAAAAGCAAGCATGTGCAGTGCATATTCAGTCCTGAACTTCCTTATTGAGCAGCCTGCATTTTACACAGAGTCTGTCGCTAATCCCATAACAGAGGAGAAAGCCGAGAGAGTTTTAGCAGCGCCGATCCCCAGTTTCTATGGTATGTATCTCTGAAAGGAAACATTTAAAGTAATAAAGATAAATTACAAAAAAAATGTTTTTATGAAATGGCTGTTTAAGTAGCACTATTGTCCAAAAGGTGAACCTGCCCTTTAAATAATAAGAGGCAAATGAACCTCGTATTTCCAGATTGTGACCGTTACCTGTTGCTCCAAATTCCATAGAAAAGCTCCACGAATGCAAAGGACAAATTCAGACAGAGAAAACAAAAAAGGTTCCTTGATGTAGAGTCGGAGAAAATGGATCTATAAAAACAAAACAGGAGAATTGATAAGAAAGGGAAAAAAGATACAATAGGGAAACAATGCCAAGTTGTACTTATGTTTCACATTCAGCTTGAGGGATGGTAGCAGTTAATAGGACACTAAAGGCAAAAATGTGGCTCAGGACAACACTACTAAGCACAAGGGTTGTGGTATAATTTTCAATATTACAGGACAGCTTTTCAGATGTCACTAAAAATTGGAGATTTTTCTATGCACTAGTAAAAGGGAGGAAGGTACATATTAAAGAGCAACTATCACCTTAAAAGGGGTTTTCCAATTCAAAGCCCACACTCCAGAAAGGTTTGTTTTCAAGAGCTCTGGTACCCACATTGAGAGAAAGATCTTTGTGCTGGCGGCCCTATTAAGGCACATAATGAGAGCCAGCTCAATCATTACACATGCATGTGACATAGGATTAGGGGACGCACGAATACTAATACTAGCCAGCATCTCTATTGCAGAAATAAGTGGTCTGGGCCTAAGAATATTGCTCAGAGCTGAGACAACTATAATAGGGCCTTGCTTTTCTCAGGTCAGCCCAATAAGGCAGAAATCCATGGAACTGCACCATCCACAAAATCTGTCACAGGTCTCACAAGCCTTATTTGTATTACTCATAAATATTTATAAAGCTCACACATATTCTGCAGTGCTGTTCAATATAAGGGGGTAAACAACAGATATATAGAGTAAAGGATGAAACAAGATATCAAGATGGAACTGTAATATTGGATGGATGCACTGGGTTTCTCCATATTAAAGATAAGGTAGAATGACACATTACATCAGTTTTCTTCAATTAATATTTTATCTTAATTGTCTTCGTCTTCTACCCTCTTTTCAGCTTCTTTCACAATTTAAAAGGCTGGATGGTTGATGAGGGGTCATTAACCTAAAAACCTATTGC
Source organism: Xenopus petersii (assembly GCA_038501925.1). Taxonomy (NCBI): domain Eukaryota; kingdom Metazoa; phylum Chordata; class Amphibia; order Anura; family Pipidae; genus Xenopus; species Xenopus petersii. The sequence goes on along the minus strand of CM076679.1, from coordinate 91,956,367 downwards.
TCTGCAAGGCTACATCTTTATTGTTGTTGTCTATTACTTATATTATAGTTCAGGCTCCCTTCTGTTTATTTTCCAGTCTGTCACTGAAACCACTGCCTGACTTCTAGGGTAAACTGCACCCTAGCAACAACATCTGTTAATGGGTTTGTTCACCTTTGAGAACTTTTAGTATGATGTTGAGAGTAATATTCTGAGACAATTTGCAATTGGTTTTCATCTTTTATTATTTGTGGCTTTTGAGTTATTTAGCTTTTAATTCAGCAGCTCTTCAATTTGCAATCTGGTAACCAGGGTACAAATTTCCCTAGCAACCATGCATTGATTTCAATAAGAGACTGGAATATGAATAGGAGAGACCTGAATAGCAGGATCAGTAATAAAAAGGTAACAATAACAATACATTTGTAGCCTTACAGTGCATTTGTTTTTTTTAGAAGGGATTCAGCGATGCCCACCTGAAAGCCGCTAAGAGTCAGAAGAAAAAGTCAAATAACTATAAAAAATAAATAATGAAAACCAATAGAAAAAAATTATAACAGAAAGCTATAGGCTAGGACTACACAAGCGATTTGGGCGCGATCCGACGCGATGCAACAAAACGCATGCGACAAAAATAAGGTAAGAGATAGCATTGTCGCATGCTGTCGTAGCGTTGATTCGACGCAACACGACTCAGATCAACGCTGCGACACCATGCGACAATTCTTTTGTTGCATGCGTTTTGTCACAGCACGTCGGATCGCGCCCAAATCGCTTGTGAAGCCCTAGCCATATAATCTGAAAAAACCAAAGACTTTTATGGTCATACTTATAGCTTATTTAAAGGTGAACTACCCAGTTACAGAGAGCAATTATGCCATTCTACAGAGCAGCACTGTGTACACAAGTAGCGCTTTACAAATAAAAATATATATAATACACATTCTGGGATATAAGCAAAGGTAAGAGGTATTTCTGAAGAAAGAGGACAGAAAAAGGCACTTTCCATCCACTTGTGCATATACCATACAAAATATTCTCTACAGTATTTCACAAATTATGTGGCTGGAGGGAGGGGGGCATTCAGAACCTTGCCTCAGGGCCCCAAACTGAGATTCGGGGACAATACCTTCTTGCTTTATTTGATGTTCCAGGGAACTTAGCATAAAGACCCACTGGAATTCATGGGGCAAACACCTTTGTGGTTGTGGTGAACTAAGGCTGAATGGCTGATACAGCAATGTTCTCACATATCTGTAATCTTGTCATGGGGCCAAGTGGGGTGGGTCAGACCAAATGTCACATGATGGGGGGGCTTGAAAAAAAAAAGAGCCTGAATCCTACTGCTTTAGCAACAAATCACTTCTTCTTCGGGCGACTAATCTCCCCTGAAAAACATTCCCGACAGCTAGAATCTAAATTGCCAGCGGGATGGCACTCGGAGCGCATAGTTTGCCAAAGTCGCCTCAGAAGTTAACTTTGGTAGACTTTGAAAAACGAACCGCTCAGAGTGGCATCCCGCCGGCAATTTAGATTCTAGCCAGCGGAAAGGCTTTTCGATGAGATTAGTCGGCCAAAGTTGCCTCAACGCATCGCCGCGTGTGCATTAGCGCAGGCGATTTTGCGCTGTAGCCTATGGGGAAAAATCGCTGAGGCAGTTCGGGGAGATAGTCGCGCAAAAAACGTGGCGATAATTTGCCAGGCGACAAAATCTCCCCGAATCTCCTCGTCGGGCCTTACCCTTAGAGTGAAAATGTGCTTGTGAGTCAAGGTGGGGGTTAAACACACAGAGCATAGAGAAAGGTCCCGTGATTGTACTTATGGATCTCCAGCCTCCACATGTGTAAATATTGACTGAGAGTCACATCCTGGTGGAGTTTACCAAGACCTGACTTTTATCACTTCTTCATTTAGATTTAATAAAAAGTAATTTCAATAAAGTCTTAAACTACTAAAGACTCACCTGATCCAGCCAGACACTTTACGGGCCAAGTTGAATTTGGGAGGTTTATATTCATCATCTTTAATAGATAGAGGCAACATTTCGGAAACCGGAATTCGAATGATGCTCAAGTCCTTAAGTGACCCGGAACCTATCACAATTAATATTCTTTTACTTCGCTTTACTTCCACCCCGGTAAACCCCTCGATACCAAGTGTCAAGCCGTGCTGTGTACCAGGAGCCACTTCCGACTTCCGGAATGGACACAGGCGCGGCCAAGAAAAGACGAAGCGACACTCAGGCACCTAGCAACCAATCAGAGATCTTGAAGTCCGTCGTTTCTTTGGGCACGCCCACCCTGGAGTCTGAGCGCTGACTGAGGCTTAGCTGATTTGGCGGAGGAAATCCTTCCAGAGTGAAAGATGGCGATTCTACAGATGAAGATCGCTTACAAAAGAGGAAGTGCGTCATGTTTAGAGTTGCGCAATATCGGTATAGTCTCAGGGCAGCTTTAAAGGACCAGTAACATCAAAAAATTAAATAGTTTTAAAGTAATAAAAATATAATGCAGTGTTGCCCTGCACTAGTAAAACTGCTTTGTTTGATTCAGAAATATTATTATTGTTTATATAAATAAGCTGCTGTGTAGCCGTGGGGGCAGCCATTCAAAGGAGAAAAGGCTCAACTTGCTCTCTATGGCCTGCATAACCAGGTCAAAGCTTCCCTCTACTGAGCTTGTCTGGAAATTACTAGTTGTGAATTACCTATTACTGCTGTGCTGAGTTATGTATGTGCATGTATGCAACTGTGGTGCTTAGTAATGATGTAGCTTAAATATCAATGAGTGTGCAATGTACAATGCACACTCAACTGTACCTAATTCTATTATATACTAGTTACTTGGATGTACCATTCTAAAATGTTTTGTTTTTCTCCTGCATTGGCCACATTAACAGAACAGTTATGTTGCAGATATTAAAGATGTATATATGTCGGCAGCGCACACTACTATTTAAAATTATAGAAGCTTACAAAGCCATGTACGGCAGTGCTTAAGATCGATATAATTAGTTGCAACAACAAAGAACTTATTTTCCGCGCACTGTAAAATTAATACATTCTCAGAGAGCCCAAAAATGTATGATTTAATTTTTTGAGGTTTTTTAATTCCAAATACAAAAACAGTGAAAAATGCTATACAAATATCAATTTAATAAATACAATTAATTATACCACAATTCATGTATATATATAAAACAACATATATTGTTTGCACCAAATTTTTAAATGTTGCAGATATTAAAGAGCTGGTTCACCAACTTTTACAATCTTATAGAACGGACAGCAACTCATTTGTTATTCATATTTTATTTAGTAATATTTTTTTATTTTTTCTTCTTATATATTCTGTTATTAGTTGCTTCAAATTTGCTTTAAATTACATTTTCACAACAAATACCAGTACTTACAAGGAAAACCACTAGATGGCAGAGCGTGTCTGAATTTATAATAATATATTATTAATTATATATTATTAATTAAATATTATATATTATTAATTATATAAATAATTATAAAAATGACACGCTTTTCCTTATTTCTGTTATATTTATATGTGCTCAGTGCTGTGTTAAAGTTCCTGACTTTATTCCCATTTTCTACAATTATGTAACATAGTAACATTGTTACTATGTTACATAATTGTAGAAAATGTGAATAAAGTCAGTTTGTTACTATGTTACATAATTGTAGAAAATGTGAATAAAGTCAGTTAAATGTAATTTAAAACTTCTATGGAAGTGGTTATTTGCTCTGCTTGCTGCATATATTTCTTAGTCAGTCCGCCAGGGGTGTAACAATAGGGGGAGTGGTCCTTATGGCTGGGTGGTTCAGGAGCATAGGTAACTTGTGGGTGGAGTAAACTATGTTTGTGAGGTCTAAAAATATTTTGCTGCAGGCCTCTGTAAAGACATTATGGCTAAGACCAGTGTTATGCCAGCACAATGAAAACAGTTAAAGGCAAAGGAAAGGTAAAATCACTAGGTCGTGCCTCCGATGATCCTCTGGGTGAATTTGCCCAAGTGGAATAGCAACCAAATATCAGTTAGCTCTAACTTTTTACTGCTGGTAGAATAAAGACAGCAAGTCTCTGATCCAGTTCCAATGTTTCTGACTGTTGCAGAATGATGTAACCTTAACCCAAGAAGAAACGTCAGCATTCCATGGCCGATTGCCGGCTTTTTGCAACTGTAGAATTTTCAGCTCTATTGGTACCAAAGCACTCACAACTGCCCTTCCACAGACTAAATGCCTGGATTCTACCAATGCATTGCTCAGAAACTGTGCCATTACCTTAATAGAGATAGACAAAAATGCGTGAATCACATTCTAAAAAACATTTGTTGTGGTATGACTTTCTTGTAACATTGGTCCTATATTCTAAGTTACTGTTAAAACATAAATCTTTGTTCTCTTTTCCAGAAGTATGGTTGTAGGGTACAGGGACATTGCATATTTTCATCTATGCCTTGCATTATATACAAATAACTAAAATACATTGTATTTGGGGTCACAGTAACATAATATTATTGATGGTTTCCACTCATAAGTAGAACGAATGGAAAGATACAAATATATCTATCATAAAACAATAAGGAAATAGCAGTGCTTACTGTGGGGTGGTATGCCAATTAAAACATAATGATTTTATTCAATTATCTACACCAGTGCTGTCCAACTTCTGTGGTACCGAGGGCCAAAATTGTACTGGCCTATGTGATAGAGGGCCAATAATAGTAATAAAGTAATAAAGTCGGTGTTGGCCACTCTCCCTTTTAAACCACACCCACTGTAACCCACACCCATGTTACCACAAGAACTTTTAAGATCTACATTAACGGTGGTAGCACACCAAAAAACAAAATGGCTGGTGCTCACTGCAGGGAAAACCCTAATCACTCATATGTGAAAAATTGAAGTCATGTTAAAACATACCCTTAAATCCATATGTCTCATCCTCCCCTGTAGATAATACAACAACCCCCCAACACATGATTAAACACCTTATTTCCAAATGCTAACAAACCCCAAGAACAAACCCCTAACAGGCTTTCCCTCCAGAGGTAGAGTAGGGCAAGCAGGGAATGGCACACACAAGCAACACTGGGCAAGCAGAGAATGGCACACACAGGCAGCACTGGGCAAGCAGAGAATGGCACACACAAGTAGCACTGAGTAAGCAGAGAATGACACACACAGGATGGGAAGGCAGAACAGAGCAGGAGACAGGGAAAGCTATCATTCTAATATGTACTACATACAATGACACAGTGCTGGTGCCCCATTAGCATTTTGAATAAGGTGTGAACAGGTGAACAATGTGGGCAGTTTCAGTCTGGGTCTCAGGTATGAACAGTACAGGCTTTAGGATATAAACAATAGAGGTGTCACAAGTGTGAACAATGCAGGAGGATCACAGGTGTGAACAATACAGGGGATTACATTCTGAATTTGAGGTTTAAACAATGCACGGGCCAGTTAATCTCTGTAGTGATACCTTTTAAACTTTACTTTGGTAAACAGACACTGATGAAGTGCAGTGACACGAAACGCGTCAGACCTCATGGCGCAGGGCTATACAGTTTGTTAAAATGTTAAATATTCAATAAAATCAAGTTTTTTACCAATGATTTGATGATCAAGCGATTCCTTGAGTGATCCGAAGAGTGCGCTGTCCAGGATTTTGGTGTAAACAGACACAGCATGTGGGGGGCCACAGTCGGGGGGGGTTTGGCCCGCAGGCCACCAGTTGGACAGCCCTGATCTACACTTTGCCATAATTTACAGTATCAGCACAATAAAATAAGATGTCACTCTACATCATGCTGCTTAATGTCTATAAAGCGATAAAGGAAGGTTTTACCAATCCATCTATAGCTGTTTTTAAAATTGTTCCTGATTGTACTATGATTCCTTGGACAGTGTTGGTAACTCTTTCTTCCATTTCTTAAATGCCCGGTTAAAGATGGATGGAACTGAAGCTAGCAGGTTAGCATATACAGTAGTTTACCGTTCAGTGATTTGGGAGAAGGGTTCCATTAGAGTTTATTCAAAGGCTGGGGTCCAAAAAGGGGGTTCCCATGTGGGAAACTGTGCTGTGATGGCATGTCAGATCTGTGTTTATTATTTACATGTATTTATATAGCGCCAACATATTGCGTAGCACTGTGTTTATTGATATAATGGGCCATTCTGCCACAGATTATGTTTTTTTTTTACTTTTCAAAAAACGTCTCCTTTTAAAAACGTGGATTTGTTTTATCTATTTGCATTTACCATTGAGATATTGGTGCAACCATATATGCTCTTCATTGATAAGGTGTTCAAATAAGAACATCTTTTAAATGTCTGAGCCCACTATCAAAATGCCTGATGGAGTACATTTGAAAACAAAAAGAACAAAAACATATTTACAGTATGTTAAAGGAAAAGTGGAAGCCAGTCTGTACTGTGTAGGGAATCAGGTTTAATACTGTAACAATATACTGTTTAAATCTTCAGTGTTGAGCATGTTTTTGAAGGGTATACCTATACTGGCTGCTTTGGGTGCAGTTATATGTCTTTTTTCCCTTGCAGTCTTTTATTTTATGTTTTAATCTAATACTGCTCACAAAAAGTTTGTGGATAGGTTTTCTATACCTGACACACAGAAGAAGATTTAAGAGCAAAATAATGTAACTTAAGGATTTAAGTTAAGTTCCTTTCACTTCTACTTTTCAGCCACATTTACATGGCATTTCCAGGGGTTATAAATACGGCATGCTGGAACTGGGGGGGGGTTAAAAAGTACTGGTGTTAAAGGGAAATGGCACATGGGGCATACTGTCAGCCGGGAACAGGGAGAATACAACTCCTATTTTGTTGTTACAGCTTTAGAAACATTTTTCCCTTGTTTACATTTTTATTTTTATCTCAAGCATTTCGTGGAACAGGTCCATTTTAATTTAGCTCCAGGTCTGCAAGTGGCTTATTCTGGTAATTTATTTTCTGCCAGACAGGCTGCTGCTGCAGAACTATGTCTCTGAACATCCTTTACTATCTGGTCGCCCTGGGACCGAAAGGCTGCAAATCCCTACATGGCTGGTTTAAATATATACAGGCTTATGTGCATTGCTGCAATGTCATGGAAATTTTTGTTCTCTATTTTTACATTTCGGTTTGCATTTATAGTGCAGCTGACGAGCACCTGTGCCTGTTGGTGCACTGCTGGTCTCGTGTTGCTTACATCCCATAATCCCACTGCCCTGTGTCACCCTAAGTAGAGTTGCATTCCACCCTGTTAGCACCTAACAAGCATATTGAATCGTGTAAAATTGCTACGGTAATTCTAAAAGATTGACTTCACCAAACTTTCTATGTAAGTCATGTAGAGAAAAAGCACATCTATTGGTTGAATTATCTATGCTTATTTCTTACTTTACTTTAACCACTTGCAAGCATGCCATTATATTGTCTTTATAATGGTCTTTTTCAGCAATTTCCTGATCTCATTGTGGGGTTTGTGCCAAGAAGCATGTGTCCTCACCCTCGGGTATATATATATATATATATATCTACAGTAGCCTTGAAGTAAAGGCACCACATACAGAAACTGGGTATATGTACTCTATAATACTCATTGGAGCTGCTTTTTTCCATTCAGTGGCATAACTATAGAGGAAGTAGACCCTGCGGCTGCAGGGGGACCAGGAGGTATTGGGGGCCCCATATGGCCCTAAATAATGAGCAATTTCAACATTTATTGGTAAAAAATGGCAACCTCTGGATATGGTAGTGGCCCTAGAATTAATTTGCTGTTGGGCCCTGTAATATCTAGTTACACTACTATCTACGTCTCTTTGAGCAGCTGCCTGCGTCCATCCATAACATGATGGATCAAACACAGAACTTTAAATTTCATGGTGGCCAATCACTTGGTGGAAAGCATCCGGGATACTTGTCAAACCCACAGATATGAGAAACCTGCAAAAACAAGCAGGAAGTGGGTAAACAGTGGCGCTGATCAGAACTGAAAATGTACTCAAAATGTACTAATACTGAGATTGTGGCATCTTATTGGTTTACTCAGTTTGTTATCTGCTATATTCATCTGTTTCAGGAAAATGCTTGCTTTTTGTGTCTGGATAATTCACTAAGATCAAGAAACTGTTTTTTTTTTTTTGTCTTGGTGCAGGCTGGGAGAAAGCGTATGTGGTGTTAAGCAGTGTTTGGTCAGTAAGGGGCAGTGTTGCTTTCCAGCACTCTTTTGCTATCTTTCTATAACAGCTCAGGTTTGTGGTAAGAAAAGGTCTTATCCCAATTTAGAGCATGTTCTTTCATTTACAGATGGCAACAACACAAGCTACCGTTAAATGACCGTTATACCACATCACACTTATCACTAAATACACACTGCTCAGCAATTCTGGAAAATGTTTTTGGCAACTCAATATTCATCCCTGTCAGATATTTTTTTCACACTGCATTGGCTTTGCAAAAATAATACTGAAAATTTAAATACTGGGCATACCACGGGACAAATGTGACCTTTCCTATTGCTTATATTTATATGAATGGCCCATAGCAGTGTCTTAGGGGCCGATTCACTAAATTCGAGTGAAGAATTCGAAGTAAAAAAACTTCGAATTTCGAAGTGTTTTTTGGGCTACTTCGACCATCGAATGGGCTACTTCGACCTTCGACTACGACTACGACTTCGAATCTAAGGATTCGAACTAAAAATCGTTCGACTATTCGACCATTCGATAGTCGAAGTACTGTCTCTTTAAAAAAAACTTCGACCCCCTAGTTCGGCAGATAAAAGCTACCGAAGTCAATGTTAGCCTATGGGGAAGGTCCCCATAGGCTTGCCTAAGTTTTTTTGATCGAAGGATATTCCTTCGATCGTTGGATTAAAATCCTTCGAATCGTTCGATTCGAAGGATTTAATCGTTCGATCAAAGGAATAATCCTTCGATCGTTCGATCGAATTTTCTGCCCTAAATCCTTCGATATTCGAAGTCGAAGGATTTCAATTCCTAGTCGAATATCGAGGGTTAATTAACCCTCGATATTCGACCCTTGATACATCTGCCCCTTAGTCTACAAATACAATCAGTGTATGATGGCTATAAAAGCAATATTCCATTATTATGCTTTTAGAAGCCCTCTATAATAAAGCTGGCCACATATTTTATACCATTTTTTTGGGTGAAATGTATGGTCATCTTTATGCATGTGACCCCCTTAAAAGGCCTCTGGTGTAATTAATCACAGTGGAAACCAGATTATGTACATATATTAGCATAATTGCATTGCCCCAAACTACATAGATGCACAATCCCTTCAATGCTGCCTAATGATCAGTGAAATTTGCCATCCATATGCTACAGTATTACACATTTAAAATGATGTGGGTGTACCTGCCCTCAGAGCTGTGACAGATCAGCATCAGAGGGTTTGTTAGAGTTCACTCTTTCCTTGCTTGTTATAGCATAAATATATAAATAGGGAATGCTGGAAAAAAACAATTTTTGTGCAACATGCCATGAAAGTTCCTGCTAGGCAAATTCACAATGACTTATTAAGGTATTTCAGCACCTTTATGCTTATGTATTCAAACTTTCCTTAGCTTAGAAACAACAAGATCAGTCTTCAGTCTTGTGTTTTTCCTTCCTTGATTATTGCAAATTAAAGTTGGCCATAGACGCACCGATATTATCATATGAAAGAGCTTTCATGCGATAATTGGCAAGTATGTGGTGGGAGACAAGGCCATCTTGTCAAACGGGCAGGAATGATCATTTTGATTGCGCACCCTTGAAGGTACCCCAACATCGTTACGTTAATGCTGATCATCAGATAATAATTATTTTTGTTTTTACCTGCACATCTGATGATTCAGCTCTTATCTTTAGTAGAGTGGACGAAAGAGCTTTCATACAACCAATGGGTGTGGGAAAGATCATATTTGTCGCATGTATGGCCATCTTAAGATGACTATACATGCACAAATTTAGGTTTTGGCCCCTTCAGACCAAGTTGGTAGTTTACCTGCCCATGTATGGACCCTGCCTGACAGATTTGTGGCAGAAAATTAGCCTAATATCTGTCAGGCAAGTTAGACAATACTGTTGAGTGAGGACTGCACAGGTGCCTTGATGTGGTTCAGGTCTGCATAGGAACCTATTGTAATCTGATTGTTCAGCCCAATTTGGCCCTTGGTGTAAGTGCCATGTCTGGCAAAGCTGGTCATCCTCAATTTACTTCCTGCTAGGCTCATCTTTTTCTGTAACCCTTTTGTGTTAAGTTCTTGTAAGACCCCTGTTGACAATAAATATACATTTATAAATATACAGTGCTGTGTAACCTGTGAATGCTATAAAAATAAATGATGGTAAACATTGCTGCAATATTACACCAGCACAGCAAGTAGGAGGAATCACGCTATTTTTATTCATTAGTTTCACACAGTGGCGTAACTAGAGTCTTCAGAAAAATCTTCAGAAGGGCCCAGCGCACTCCGATCCCATCCTCCCGCCTACTTCCAACCTCCACCCACTTCCCGTCCAGACTCCACCTACTCCCCACCCAGACTCCACTGGTCAGAGCTAACTGCCTGTTACTACACTAGTGAAGAATTGTAGACCAGATTTATATTAAAGGGTCAGTATACTCCTTGCTCAACATAAATTTATTGAATACAACTTGCCTTGAATATATTGTCTGCCTATTGTTTAAATAAAATATTCTTTTATTTTTTGACAGACACAGAGCAAATGGAAATTGAAGTGACTTGATTGCAAAGTGGATTATTACATTACCCATGCAAATACAACTCCATAATGGACTCCTTACAAATATGTCACAACAAAGGGTGAAGGGAGGGGTTGTATATATGTAGTTTAATTATTTATCTCAAAGGCAAACCTGGAGTAGCTTCCCTGAAGAAAGTATAAGAATAGACACAATAGGTTTTTCATGATTAAAATAATTGAACAGAATGTTCAGCCCAAGTCCTATTCATTTAACTTAAATTGAAAAAGGGGTATACTGCCCTTTTAAGATGGGTTAACACATACAAACATATTACAGATTCCAGTAAGTTTGTAAACAGCTCGGCTAAAATGAAAAACAGAATTTACCAGTGATCCAACTTGGTGCTTGTAAGGATCATCAGTCGGAACCCAGCTGAATATGCTGCCAGTTATCTAATAATAATCCTTTTACACCTCATGGTTGGCTTAATTTTTCACAGTCCTATGAGGGACAAATTAGCTGGTTGTGGTTCATTCAAATTGCTTCTGAACACAAGATGCTCTGACATTTGAGTATTTTAAAGGGAAACTATACCCCAGGAATGAAAACTTATCTATGGATGGTTGATATCATATTAAAGGGGATGTAAAGGCAAAAAAATAAAATCTAATTTTTTTAATGAAAAAGAAATCTAGTTACAAGATGATGACCCCCCTGCAGCCAACTTTGAAAATATAAATGATTTGTTTAATTAGGCTTCTGGTGCAGTACGTTCATGTTTATATTTAGTATACAGCATTTCTAATTAAGATATTAATAGGCTTACAAATGTCCTAATAAAGTCTGTTTATTTTTATAAATACTTTTGGTTACTGCATTACTAGTGGATGGTCTCTTCCTACATTCGAAATTCTTACATACAGCATTTCTAGCATTATTCTATTTTAGACTTTAGTTCCTCTTTAAGTGGCCTATACCAAGCTAAAATATAGATATCAATAAATATTGGCCTGTTACATCTTTTGTCTCGAGCCACCATTTTATGACATGCTCTGTGCTGCCTCAGAGATCACCTGACCAGAAATACTACAGTTCTAACTATAACGGGAAGACGTGTGGGAGTAAAAGTCAGAATTTTGTCCATTAATCAGCTCATGTGACTTTACATGAATGCGTGCCCTTGGCTTGTTTGCGTGCACCGTGATCCCAGGGGGTGGCCCATAGTTCCTAAAATGGCAATTTTCAATTTAGGATTACCCAATGAATAGTAATGTACCTTTCAAATGTACATTTTTATCGAAATGGTTTATTTAGATGAAGCTGTATGCAATACATTTTTATAGAGTCAACAAAGTATTGTATGGGGGCAAAGCAAAGGCCTGCCTGACCAATATCTGGCCAGGGATTAGCAGTTAATCAGCGCGTGGCTGGCTGCTGTTTGCACTCTAAATAGACAAATCTTTAAAGAACTATATTATACTATATACAGGTATACTGTATATATTATATTGAGATACACACTAGGCTGGGGTAAGTAACTGGATTAGTATCCTCCTACAGACAGTTCAAGCAAAAGGTGTTCTTGTACTTAACATGAGTGTAAAGTGTAATCACTTCAAGATAAAGTTTTTTTGTTTAAGTTCATAGCTGAGTTGTCATACTGGAGGTCTATAGGCTAAATGTGTGCCTTTAATTATTTTAAGGTCCTCCAGTTTGCTCAAGAGCTCTGTTATTAAGAGCTCATTTACTATGTGCAGAGTGCAGGGGGTTCTGCTCTTTGCACCCTTCTCTGCAAAAATTCAAATTGCTGTTGCTCATGTATTCAAGTAATGGTGCAATGCTGGATGCACTTGCACTTCAGTCTGGGCCATAGTGAATGACTCCATTAGCTTTTAAACTTACTAACTTGCATTTTTGGAACACCTTGTTAAAGCTATTTTACAAAAGCTTTGCACAACCATGGCAGTGAACCATTAATGGCTAAAGGCTACACAAGGTAGAATCCTGTTTCTCTATCATCTGTACAATGAGAATGTTTCCCAAACAAATGTTTAGTCCTGTCCTTTGCTCTTTTGACAGAACTTAAAACAATTATAGGAAACAACTGATTGTTTTATATTGTGGGGGTTCACTCGCTGGTAGGCTGCAAAAGAGGCGACTTCACACACCAGGATCGGTTTAAGGGCTTCCTGCCCGCGTTTATTTTCCAGCGGCTGCAGAAATTTCCCCTCGCAGGGGGAAGGTAACCGAAAAACAGCAGTTCAACAGAAAATCCAACCTTCTGGTTAACACAAAATAAATGCTTTTCTTTCTCTTCTGAAGCTGAGCAATACCAGCAGTTTGTCTAACATACATTCAGCACTGCTGCTCAGCATCAGGTGTACTAAATAGGCCTAGGGCCTCTTGAAAACCTGGCCGACGGATTTGGGAATCCGCCCCACCCTACTCTTGCGGGTTCCCAGTAAGACCAGTCCCGGATCAGCAATTACAAAAACCTTGCAGAGAGACAGTGTTTCTCTGCTAAGAGCACTACTGGTCTCACCTCAGTAACAATATCTGAGAATCCGTGGCCCAACATACATACCATCAATCACTTTTCCCCAGGAAACTGGGGACCTTTTTGTCACCATACCACATATCCCCCCCTCTGCTCAAGCCCGTAGGGCTGAGCACAGTATGCCACCAATGCATGTACCCTGGAGAGAGCATCTGCATTCCCTTGCATCTTTCCAGGTCTATGTTCTACTGAGAACTTGAAATTTTGAAGGGACAAAAACCATCTGGTGACCCTGGCGTTCTTTTCCCTATTTTGGGCCGTCCATTTAAGTGGGGCATGGTCAGTGACAAGTTTGAACTGCCTCCCTAACAGATAGTATCTCAAGCTCTCCAGTGCACACTTGAAGGCCAGGCACTCTCTCTCTACAATGGCATACCTGCGTTCAGTGGGGGTTAGCTTCCTGCTTAGGTATGCTACTGGGTGTTCTTCCCCATTCACTACTTGTGACAGAACAGCTCCTAACCCAACTTCAGAAGCATCAGTCTGTACAAGAAACTCTTTCTTGAAGTCAGGAGCTATCAGCACAGGGTATCTGCACAGGGATGCCTTCAAGTTTAGAAAGGCTTCCTCTGCCTCTGGGGTCCATGTAACTGTTCCAGCTTTACTCCCTTTTGTGAGGTCAGTAAGCGGGGCTGCTAGGGTGGCAAAATTGGGGACAAACCTCCTGTAATATCCCAATATCCCAAGAAAGGCCCTCACTTGCTTCTTGGATTTGGGCCGGGGCCACTCCTGAATTCCCTCAATTTTGGACACCTGTGGCTTGACTACCCCTCTTCCAATAACATACCCCAAATAGCGGGCCTCTTCTAACCCCATTGCACACTTTTTGGGATTTGCTATCAGACCCGCCTTCCAGATAGAGTCAAGGACCGCTTGTACCCGAGGCAAATGACTTTCCCAGTCTGGGCTAAAGATAACCACATCGTCCAGGTAAGCTGAAGCATATCCATCATTCTCTGGAACGTTGCTGGGGCCCCATGTAAGCCAAACGGTAAGCGTTTATATTGCCACTGCCCCTCAGGAGTGGAAAAAGCAGTCTTCTCTTTGGCCCCTTCAGTGAGGGGTACCTGCCAGTACCCCTTGGTAAGATCTAGGGTGGTTGTTGTTAGTAATGATAAATGTATCCAGTGAATAAAGAAAACCTGTAAACTCTGATGGTCCCATTTGTAATAGTATTGTAACCAAAAAATATTGTAACCAAAAAGTATCAATCTGGTCGACTTATGGCTCGCTTATCAAAGGTAAAAGGAGAGCGCACGGTGAGCCACAAGATTTCAAAACAGTACATTGTATGTCAGGGTTGAGGGCCATAACCGGATGCTACAGAGAAAGGCTCACTAGCCACGTGGAAGACAAAACAGTAACGGACCATTTAGTTAGTAGCAAAACATAAATAGATATTTTAGAAAACCCGAGCTGTGGCTGTCATAATGTGAAAGGGTTAATAGAATCTGCATAACAATATAGACAAAAAAATTGATTGTACACTTAGCGTAAGGAGATGTCTTATAGACGAAATTACATGATATTTAGTGCGGACCTTAGTTCAAAAAAAGGGAGACATAGGCAGGGTCTCATTAAGTCCTTTGGGAGCCAATGTATCCAGTTTATATATCCACATCGACTCCCTCTGTAGAAGTAGCACACCCCTGTCACCTCCCCTCCGTGGTACTGGAACATGGTCGATCATCATATGGCCGAATTGTGGAAGAGTGTGTCCGCACTTTAACCAGTGCTTGGGAACTGGTTGGTCAGTCCTGCCGCCGGAAAGGGCCAGTCGGATCACACTTCTATGATTAGGTTAGGGTGTACCCTCTTGGCCATCTGATGTATTTTTACAGAGTCTCTAGTTAGGAGAAGAAGAGGCCTCTATTAGCCTATAGAAGGGGACGTAATCTCAGTGACCTATTGGTGGTCAAGGATATTCAATCTGATCCTAAGATGGGGACTACATGGTTGGGCACTCCACTACGTAAAGGTTGCTTCAAATGTAAAAATTGCTTAACATGCAGTGGCATGCTACAAGGGTCACATTTCACACATCCAAGGTCCAGGCACAAATACTCCATCAATTTTAGATTATCCTGTTTGTCTGACCATGTTATATACATGGCCTGGTGCCCCTGTGGACTACACTATGTGGGTAAAACTACAACAACATACAGGGAGAGAATGAATAATCATAGAAGTGCGATCCGACTGGCCCTTTCTGGCGGCAAAGCCGACCAACCAGTTCCCAAGCACTGGTTAAAGTGCGGACACACTCTTCCACAATTCGGCCATATGATGATCGACCATGTTCCAGTACCACGGAGGGGAGGTGACAGGGGTTTGCTACTTCTACAGAGGGAGTCGATGTGGATATATAAACTGGATACATTGGCTCCCAAAGGACTTAATGAGACCCTGCCTATGTCTCCCTTTTTTTGAACTAAGTTCCGCACTAAATCTCATGTAATTTCGTTTATAAGACATCTCCTTAAGTGTACAATCAATTTTTTTGTCTATATTGTTATGCAGATTCTATTAACCCTTTCACATTATGACAGCCACAGCTCGGGTTTTCTAAAATATCTAATTATGTTTTGCTACTAACTAAATGGTCCGTTTCTGTTTTGTCTTCCACGTGGCTAGTGAGCCTTTCTCTGTAGGATCCGGTTATGGCCCTCAACCCTGACATACAATGTACTGTTTTGAAATCTTGTGGCTCACCGTGCGCTCTCCTTTTACCTTTGATAAGCGAGCCATAAGTCGACCAGATTGATACTTTTTGGTTACAATATTTTTTGGTTACAATACTGTTACAAATGGGAGAGTTTACAGGTTTTTTTATTCACTGGATACATTTATCATTACTAACAAGATAACAATTTTGATTGTTTTTTCTTCCACTTCTATCTCAGGATATCCGCCTGCAGTGAGATACAGTTGAGCTACGTGCTGTAGGACGGCCCCACACAGGGCTCGGGAGATGTCGGACAGCTCCTGCAATAGACCGAAAGTTAATAACGTTACGGGCCGCCCCAGGCGGTGGGTCGGATGCCGGTTCCCCGGGTGCTTTGCAGGCACCCGATGCCTGGTGCTGTTGCACCGTGTGTGTGGGTTGCTTGCGCTTGGTGCTGGGTGGGTGCCCAGGGGTTGTGGTTTGGGTTGGCGGGCCGTTCGGTCGGCCCACTGTCTGGACGCACGGGCGCCGCTGCCGGTACCGTCCTCGCGGCCTGTGGCGGCTCCCGACGGCGGTGGGGGTGGCGCTTGACGGCGGGGTGGGCGCGCAGACCGGTGGAGCGTGCGTGTTCCCTGGCGCTGCCCGGGGGCCGCGCTGGACCCGCTGGCCCTCGTGGGTGGATGACTGCAGGTGTGTACAGTTGGACGGGTGCTGCTCCTTCCGTGCGTCTTTTCCCTTACCTGTTATCGGTGGCGATACTCGTTGTCAGCTCCTCATGTGTCTCGCAGAATGCAGGTCGGTCCTGTAAGTGGCGGGGGCAACCCCCGATAGCTTTTAGCTTTTTTATACTCCCCTTGTACTCACAATTATTATTTCTATACGGCACAAAGATTGGTGTGCGCTCCTTATCCCACAATGTGTGTACTCTCAGCACTTACCTGGTGGGTCTGAACAGTAGATGACGTCATATCCACGAGCGTTATACACACGTCCCTCATTGCCTTTTTATCTTTGTATTTTGGCGCCTTTCTGTTTTTCTAAAGTGTATAAATATCTGTATGTTTATTGGTACACCTTCACTTCCTGAAGACGGCTCATGTGACTGGGCCGAAACGTTGAATAAACGACAAATTTATTTTCTCACGTAAGTCCTGTGTGTGCGGACTCTTTTTGCTACTTCTATATATATATATATATATATATATATATATATAAGATAATCTGGAAGCCGGCACAACACGTCAAATGGTCATCGCTGCCTGGGTGCAAAACGCCCAAAAGTTAGGTAGAAAGGTAAAGAAGCTCGCACTCACAGGGCTTATCAAAATCCAAAATGGTGTTTATTCAGAAAAAGCAACTAACGTTTCGGCTTGCACTCAAGTCTTTCACTCAACACTTTGAGAAAGGCTTGAGTGCAAGCCGAAACGTTAGTTGCTTTTTTCTGAATAAACACCATTTTGGATTTTGTTATATATATATATATATATATATTTATATAAATAGTCATAAAGGGAATACAGCAGGCCATTAATAAAGTAATCTGACAAAGGAACTGATTATTGCAGACTATGAATGACCATTATTAAATACAGAACCAAATTCTTGATGAAATTTATCTCCAGGCCATAAAAATATCAAGAAAAAAACTTGTCAAAAATATATCCTGTCAACAGTAACTTTGATATTGTTTTAAATGGCAATTTAACTAAATAAGTTTGTAAGCTATTCTTAAGAAAGGGAGATAAACTACTGATGCACAGCATCCCATATTGACATAATATCAACAGTGATATCTGACAAATAAGCACAACTTTGAAATAAACAAAGACTCAGCCTTGAGTGTGAAGTATCAGGAGTGGTCTCTTGATCTGCCTGAAGTTATGAACATGGCTGCCATTTTAGAAAAGTCTGTATTCATACCTCCCTGATTTATAAATCAGGATATACTGTATTATGTCACTTTTCAGATCCTCACAGGTCATCTCCCAGTCAGTAACAATCCCATTCTGTCCCAGAAACTCAATTCACTTGGTATTAAGGGAAATATTACCTTTTCTGCTGCCAGTTCCATCCAAACCTTCTTCACCTGTGGGTAAGGGTGGCCATACACGGGCAGATTAAAGCTGCGGATATCCGTCTGTAGCTTATCTGCCCACATGTGGGGGAGTTCCGACGGGTCTTCCCGATCGATATCAGGCTAAAAATCGGCCAGATATCGATTTGGCAGGTTTGATTTTTCTTGTGATCAAGGACCTGATGTTGCCCATTTCCTTTGTATAATCCGATCGTTTGGCCCAAGGTCAAAAGTTCGGATTAACCCTGCCATTGGTTGACTTCGCCAAACGAGCGGATCTTATAGTGTATGACCCCCTTAAGTCCGTAGGTCCTGCAAGTTTGGGCCAATACATGCATCACTGTAGGCACAACAAACGGTTCTAAACATGGGTAGTTGACTTATCTTCTCTTCCCCTCTGGTGACATCACCACATATATTCCAATCACCTTTAGTGATGTCCTGACATCAACACTTTTGACATCTTCTTTATTGTGATGGGATGTTAAATGGCACAATTCTTGCATTCAGTGTGTGTGTGTGTGTGTGTGGGGGGGGGGGTTCTGTATACCAATTTGAGCACCATGTGCCCCTTCAGAAACAAGCCAATTTGTCTTATTTATAAGGTAATGCAACATTCACTTTGACCAATTTTAAACTACAAAGAATAAAGGAGCTTAGATTTGGCCACAAACCGTCAACTCCTATGGAAGAATGAAGAAGGACTTGCTGATATTTATTGGTAATCTGGTCATAGCCAATAAAAAAGCTTCAATAAAGTTTTACTTCCTCAACAACACTTCTAATATTATTGCACTTTTACATCCCTTTGAGTGTATCAGGAACAGAGACAAATCCTAAATAATTGGTGCTTTATACATTTATAATTCACAGAAATACTTAAACACCAGCAGAAATTATGAGAATCTTTATTTTATAGCACCTACAAGGGAAAGAGACTCGTTTATTTCAGTTTATTGTTACTTTGGATCACACGTACAGAGTTTCATTTTCAAACAGGGGAAATTACATTGTATTTCCAATATCCCCCGGTGATGTATGGAAAGCTGGAAGAAAATATTTCAGTTTTCCCATGTGTGCTGAGAATGTTTAAATGAACTACTGGAGTTTCCGAAGTGTGCTCATTAGACAATCAGTGAGATTATCTGTCCATAAAGGGGACGTTTCCTGTTTTAATGTCCAGGGCTGGCGTTAGTGAAGACATGGCAAAACATACACAGTGGCGTCCCATTTGGTAAAAAGAAATAACAGTCAAATATCACATTTATCTCTGAACTAAAACTCTCAGCCTTAGGCTATCAAAAGGTTATTGTCACGTTCAGCCACAAATGTGTGACCGACTGGATACCCCATGTAGACATGTTAAGGTGCTGTTTATAACCAGGAGAAGGTTTTTGAGCTGCAGATGCAGATGAAAAGTAGACTGAAGGCATTTCCATATAACAGAACTAAAGTCAGGGCTGGCCGATCTGAGATACAGGTGCATGGAGCTCAGGCATATGGAACTGAGGACAGGCAGGGAACTCAGGACAGTCAGGGAACTCAGGACACGCAGGGAACTCAGGACACGCAGGGAACTCAGGACACGCAGGGAACTCAGGACACGCAGGGAACTCAGGTGCAAGGTGTCAGACCAATGATATTACTCAATGATCCAGCAATGGGGGTAGGAGGAGGCTGGTTTAAATAGGCCATTAATTAGGCAACTACCAACAGCTGTAGTAAAAGAGATGTAGAGGACAGAAACAATATAGTAAAACATATCCGGGCTATAAGCAACTTACACAGATCAGAGTTCCAACCCTGACAAGGATACCTCATAAACTACCCCAGGTAGGGTTGCCACCTTTTCTGGAAAAAAATACCGGCCTTCCTATATATTTATCTTTTTCCCCTATTAATAACATTGGGATCAACCATCATTTTTACCGACCAGACTGGTAAAATACCAGCCAGGTGGTAACCCTAACCCTAACCCTAGGTCAGTGCCATTTTTAAAGAAGTAGAAAGACAGCAGGGCGATGAGGTAAACCCACGGCTCCCCTTGTGTGGTATTAGAACTGAGATAAACTGGTCCCTGCATTGATCACACCTCGTTTATATAAGCTAATGTAGAGTTTCTGAAGCAAATACACCAGTTACCACTGCAGGACAACAATACATTATACTGTGTCCTTCCTTTTAAACATTTTAATTTTTTTATGTTACTGTTCCTTTAACATTTCATCTGATAACATGGCTGTTGTTTAAAGTGGGTGCGGTTTACAAAAGAAAGGGGAGTGGTCTGCACAGGCTTCAATTATCAGTCTTCTACTACACAGGTCAGAAAAATTCCTGCTATTGGTACCACAGAAGTTGGACAGCACTGAGGTAAACGATTAAGCCCTCTGGCAGTAGCTATACCTTTCCTTGTCCTTCTTGGGCTACAATATATTGTAGCGTAAACAGCAATTATTAGTAATAATAATAATAATAATATCACATATTTATACAACTATTCTGCAGCTCTGTACTTTACAAGAGAGTATACATCAGACAAACAAGTTATATACAAATAGTGACCAATACAGGCAGCAAAGAGGACCCTGCTCATTAAAGTTCACAGTCTCAAATGGAGAAGAGATAAGAGATACCAAGGGGGGTTATTTATCAAAATACAATATTTCCTCACTATTTTCTGAAAACCACTCTGACCAAATCCATATGGACTTTACCCCCTATTTATCAATACATTTTCATGAAAATTTCTTGCGTGGGAAAAGACTCGCTAAAATCGTGAAAAAAATCTGTATTTTAGCCCGAAATCATGAAATCTTCAGATTTTTTAATGAAACCCAGCACAGATCAGGATATCTTCAAAATGTCAACAGCCACCTGCCATTGACTTCTACATGATCTCAGCAGGTCTTAGTTGGAGTACTTTTTTATTCGGACTTTTAACACCATTGGGTTTTAATAAATTTACAAAAATTTTAACAAAAATTTCTATGGAAAAAAATGGTGTTTTTCCCCTTTAAAAGTGGGACCAGAAAAAAAATCGAACTTTAATAAATAAACTCCCAAAGTGTGGGGATGGTCAACTAATCAGTAAGTGATGGCACTTAACATTTGATGTTGTTAGAATGTTTTTGACACCAGTATGGATTCATGCAACTTAGTTACCATCAAGGTACTGTTTTATTACAATGGAGAAAAAGAATAACATTTGAAAAATGTAGAATTATTTGCTTCAAATGAATAACGAATGAATAATGAATAACAATTTTCAGATTGCTGTAGACTGACCTAAAAATTGAATGGTAGCAGAAGTGTAAGAAGTGACACAAGCATTCAGTCATACATGGACATCAACTGTGGTGTTTATACAAATGGCCTGTAGATGTCACTGTGCTCATACTTATACTGTGCATACTTCCTGGTAGCTTCAAAGTGAAAGCTTACTGTTGTGTAATGCCTGCATGACTCTGCTAATAAAGCACTGTTATACTCTACTCATCCTCGGCTACCCAAAACATAACATCGACTTTTACATTTCCCTTTATATACAGCAGAAACAGATGCCAAAGGCTATAGTCAACTCATTTGTCACATACTGTAATTTCAGCAGTTTTATGGATTCATAGGATAATTAAAGGGCATGTAAAGGCAAAAATCCCATTTTTACTTTCTTTAATGAAAAAGAAATCTATCTCCAATATACTTTAATTAAAAGATGTCTACAGTTTTTATCATAAACCTGACTGTATGCAGTGCAATTCCCCCTTCTTTCACTGCTGTGGATAGGAATTGTTAGATGGTCCCCAACTGCTGTGCAGGTAAACGATCATACTTTCAAGTGGCAGGGGGAGCCCTCCCACCTTACTTCCCAGAACTCAAGCAACATTGTTGGATTCCCTGTAGAGATTTGTATCCAGAGACGCAGTGCAGTCTCTATATTATGATTATTAATCAGTCTTGCTGTATTGGCTTCTATGGCATATATTATTTGACTTGTGCTGTTTTGATAACTTATGACGATCCCTAAGCTTAACCTCCCAACTGAAGCCCATACCACACTGAGCATGTGCAAGTCTTGACATTGCAGAAATGTCTAACAAAGTTACAAGATGACAGCCCCCTGCGCCAACTTTGAAAGCATAAATCATTTGTCTTATTAGGCTGCTGGTGCAGTACGTTCATGTTTATATTTAGTATACATAATACAGCATTTCTAACATTATTCTATTTTAGACTTTAGTTGCCCTTTAAGGATTTAAATATAAATGATAACACTGGGAGGCTGGGAAATCTAAACAGACACAATATATTTTCATGACGAGTATAATATTCTTATCCCTTTTAATAAAGGGTGATAACTTACTATACTGTATTCCCATATGTTAAAAAAGAATTGAAAGAATGTGAAGGGCAGCAAAGAAGAATCATGAGGCCACTTGTTTGGATAACAAGACCAACTGGGATGTTACTGGTGAGATTTGATTCTCTTATGAAGCCATCCTTTCCTTTTATGAAAAATAAAGGCAATTTCAGGGCAAGAAATTAAGCTGTTCCAGGGGCTGAAAACGATTATGTGCCATGTTTCCTTTGATTGTTTGAAATATAGAATTATAAAGGCCAGGAACTTTTCTGTGTGGAGTGGTACAACCAATCAGTCTTGGTTTTTATCAAATGTATTAAGAACAGGTATGTATAAACATGCACAAATAATTACTGTTGCACTTATTAACTTAGCCGGTTTCTCCCCCAAAACATTGAGCGTTATATTAGATATACATATATATTCCCTGATAAGCCTAAATAAATATAATTTAAATACGGTATGTGTTTCTGCTACATACTCCACCTTATCTTAAAAATATCCCTTAAGTGGAAATTCATTATCCAGAAAGCTCCAACTTACAGAAAGACAATCTCCAATAGTGTCTCTTTAAAGCAAATAATTCTATGTTTCAAAAATAATTTCCCTTTTCTCTATAATAATAAAACTGTTAGGGAGATCCAAATTACAGAAAAATGCCTCATCGAGAAAAACCCAGGTCCCGAGCATTTTGGATAAAAGATCATATACCTGTATTACAGTGAGAGA
Source organism: Xenopus petersii (assembly GCA_038501925.1). NCBI lineage: Eukaryota > Metazoa > Chordata > Amphibia > Anura > Pipidae > Xenopus > Xenopus petersii. The sequence continues at coordinate 91,933,268 of CM076679.1, read as the reverse complement.
AACCAACCAACATATAGGGGCAGATTTACATAGGGTCAAATATCGAGGATTAATTAACCCTCGATATTCGACTGTCGAAGGTAAATCCTTCGACTTCCAATATCGAAGTCGAAGGATTTACTGCAATTAGTTCGAAAAATTTTTAGAATGAAAAATTGTTCGATCAAACGATTCGAAGGATTTTAATCCATTGATCGAACGATTTTTCTACGACCAAAAAAAGCTTAGAAAGCCTATGGGGACCTTCCCAATAGGCTAACATTGAGGTTCGATAGGTTTTACTTGGCGAAGTAGGGGGTCGAAGTTTTTTTTAAAGAGACAGTACTTCGACTATCGAATGGTCGAATAGTCGAACGATTTCTAGTTTGAATCGTTCGTTTCAAAGTCGTAGTCGAAGGTCGAAGTAGCCAAAAAAAACATTCGAAATTCTTCGAAGTTTTTTTTATTCTATTCCTTCACTCGAACTAAGTAAATGGGCCCCATGCTGTCAGCAAACTAGAATGCTAAAGCAAGCCGTTAGCTAGTGCAAAGAAGCTAAAATGTTTGTAGGAGCATTTTATATACCATATTTGTTTTCTAATATTTGTGTTGGAATTCTCCAATCCTCTCTAATAAAAAAAAATCTTAAAAAGAAAATTCTGAAAATCTTCATGCTAACTCTTTAAACATAAGAAAAAACCTTAACAAACAGTTACACTTGTGCAGCAGCTGGATAGTCCTATTGGGACACCTTGAATATTTAGGAATATTTAGAATGTTCTGCAGTGAGCCAAAAAGATTTGTCTTTACGATAATCATCTATCACCTAATAACATTTTTTGGCCATAATTTGAGTAAACATTTAATTGTATGTGCTGAATCAGATATAAATATTTCAGATAAATGTCAGCAAAGTCATGTGGATATGAGCAGGAAAATGCTTTGCACATTGTGACATGACTGAACTCTAAAAATGGGAAGTGGGGGCTGCTAGTGAGGAAAGGAGCAGAGAGCTAAAGGGCTGGATTTTACTTCTCAGCACATTCCATTGTTTGTATAAGCTACAGGGGTATGTTACTGGCTTGGAATATTATACTGATTTACTGTTGCACATACAGGCACTTTCTAATTTACCTGCATCCAGACCCACTTTGTTGGCTTGTGTGGAGGCACGCAAAGTGGATTTAGGCACCAAAATGCATACTATAGCAAAATCCACTCCGTATGTGTGCACCCAGGCCGAAGCAGTGGCTGTTGCTGCAGACATGTCAGAAACAGAGCATAGGGGCTGATGCATACTGCCTAACTGTTCCAACTGTTCTTGGGAGAAATGAAACTCATAATACTCATTTGGAGGGCTCCCAGTAAGAGCGTCCATGTTGGGGCACACTACTTGCTCATTATGCACATACTACAGTGCTACGCAATATGTTGGCGCTATATAAATACAAGTTAATAATGCTCGTGACGTCAGAAGTGTATTTGCACATGTGCTCTGACTTCCTCCTGGTCCTAGTGCTGGCAGGGGGCTGTTTTTTTTAAAAAAAATATTGTTACCCCCAACTGTAGTGTGGGCTCTGTTAGGCTGCACCATTGGTTGAGGATAATATTTTTGCCCTACAGTTGCCCTTTAAAGGGCAATTTCACTTGCATTAGCTAAACACATAAAAATTGCCCTAAAACTCCAAGAACTTTCATAACCTGCTAAATTTTTGTAAAATGGACATGTTAATTAGGGGGTGTGGCCATAAAATGGGCTCACTTCTCTATGCTAATGCTCAACATGTGTTTATCTACAGTCTCAAAACCCAATATGTATGGCATTAGTAGGGGAACAAAATTGCAGTGCACACAATTATTCCTTTGCACACAGTTAAAACACAGTTATAACAGCATTATTACATTGCAAAATGTCATTCTCATTTTTGCTAATATTTTTCCATTTACATCATTCATTACATATCACCATATGGTCAGTGAAATATGAAATGCCCCAGAGTGGTGCTAGAGATGGTCTAATTTCCCTTATTTAATTTCCCTTATTTGGCCACTGTCTACCAGGCAGGTGGACATTTTATCCTTTGAGTGTTTAAAAGGGAACAATCTCCCTTGTGACAGAAAGAGAGCTTGTAGACATTGCAGTATGGGTAGACAATAGTTTTCCTAACAAATTTAGGTGGTATTCCCGCCTGAGATGTTTTAAATATATTATACAATACCTATGGTGTGCCCTGAAGAAATAGAAGGCTACGTATTTAAGAATTCTTGGTCATAGTTTGTGTATTAAAAATGTCTTATATGAGCAGTGCAGAAAAACCAAAACAAATATATAAAACAACTATTGTGTGGATTCCATAATAATAGGGAGATGAGTATAAATACTCCTAATTCTTTTCAGAATTGATGCAACGGATTGACTCCTGGGGACCCACCAACCTGATACTGGGTGGCGATATGAACACAGTGTGGGACCGCTTTATGGACAGATCGGACGCCACCTCCAGATACCCGATCAGAAGGATCACCCCATTACATACCTTGTGTGAGTTTTTACAATTGCACGACACTTATAGCTTTACTTACCCAGACACCAAGGATTATACCTTTTATTCGGGAGCTCACGGGACACATTCCAGACTTGACTATTTCTTCCTAGCTGAATCCCAAACCTCCAATATTTTGGATAGAAAATCTTACACACTTGGCTATCCCGAATCTCCCCGCCCTTATCTCTGGTACAGCGTAAATTACACTATATCTTCCACCTAGATTGGATAGAATCCCTTACACATAGAGAAAAAAAACTCAGAATCGTTCTTCGACACTTGGATGTCCTACATAAACACCCTCCCACCACTCACGAAATCCCTTACTATCCAAACCTTTCACAACACCACGTGGTATGACAGGGAGCTGCTGCTGGGGACCAATCTTGTCTGTGAGGCGGACCACCTGTTGAGTTCGGCGGGAGACCCACAACATCCAACTACTATGGGACCCCCCAGGAGTCATCATCTTAACCGATTGTTTACTGATACTTTACCACAAACTGTATAGTCTCTAATGTTCTAACCTGCCATCTTTGGAATGTCCAACTGTGAGTAGCTTTCAATGTCTGCAATTGGGGGACTGCTTCTCCGTTTCTTTCCTGCAATCACTTGGCATGACTTTAGACTATTATTGTTGTCTTTGCATTCTATTATTATAATCTGTACTTGGCACTGATTGTTTATATTACTTTTCTTTTCTGTTTCTTTTAATTTTGTTTCGAACTATTTTGTCTGCATCTTAAAACGAATAAAAACATTTGTGAAAAAAATAAATACTCCTAATTCTTGACTTCAACAAGAACTACACTGTCCAATAGAAAATATTTTATTTCTAATGGATTTTTAATTGTCTTGATTTACTAAATGTGTTGTATTATTTGGATAGCATGTACACTGTTAATCTATTTGTGTCTGCAGTGTAGACTAAAAAACCCCTCTTCCCTTCCTTATTGTGTGGTTTGAAGGAATCTCCCAGAGAAAGGATGTGTTGGGCAGCAAGGAACCTGATATGCATATAAATCTGCAGATTAGTCTTGGGGGTTGAGACTAGATCTCTGCTCACATGACTGCTCCATCAGCAATGCTAAGAGCTACCGCATTTTCATTACAATCTCTCGCCCTATTATTTGGCATATAAAGCCTTTTTGATTAAAATCTGTCCACTGCTATCCAAAAAGGAAAACCTCCCCCATCAACAAACGCTTTTGCAGGCTGATTAAAAAGAGAACATATATGTTAATGTGTAAGACTCCCACCCCTCCACCAGTTCTGCCCTGTCCCTTAAAAAAATACCAAAAATACCCAATATGAAGCAAACTTATGTTTTACCTGTAGGGCCATGTTTTTGCTGACAGTGCACCTTGCCGCCACTGAGGCTGCTGTTAGGCACAACAATTTGTGTAGAGGCTGGTGCAAGTGGCAGCTTGTGGGCACATCAAGGCCCCTGTTCTTACTAGTGACGTTATATACATATATATATATTGTGGTATGGTGACAAAAAGGTCCCCTGGGCAAAAGTGATTTATAGCAGGTATGTTGGGCCACGGATTCTCAGGCATTTTTACTGAGGTGAGACCACTAGTGTTGTTAGCAGAGAAACACTTTGGCGCAAATTCACTAAGCGCCGAACGCTATCGTTAATTCGCTAGCGTTTGGCATTTTCCGTTACTGAGCAAATTCACTAACGAACGCTGGCGTAATTTCGCTAGTGTTACTTCGCACCCTTACGCCAGGCAATTTTCGCTAGCGACGTAACTACGCAAATTCACTAACTTGTGCAGGGTACTGAACGCTACCTTTTACGCTAGACTTCCTTCGCCACCTCAGACCTGACGAGGCGCAATAGAGTAGATAGGGATTGTTTCCAAAAAAGTCAAAAAATTTTCTATGTCCCAAAAAACGCTGGCGTGTTTTCTACATGATGGGTGATAGGCTGAAAAAGATCGAAAATATTTTTGGGGCTTCCCTCCTTCCCCCTACATTTCCTGACTCATGGAAACTTACCTAGACAGTGGGCACATGTGTAGGGCAAAATAAAATTTTTATTTGCTGATTTGAAGGTTTTCTAGGCATTTGAAGTGGTGATACGTGTTCCTCCATTGAAATTTGAATTTGGCGCCGTATGCAAATGAACCATCGCTAGCGAAACTTCGCTTCACCTGGCGAATTAACGCTAGCACAACTTTGAAAACTTACGCTACCCCTGTGCGCAACTTCGGATTTTAGCGAAGTGCGGCAAATTTGCGCCTGGCGCAACTACGATTCTTAGTGAATTTGGGCCTTTGTCTCTCTGCAGGGTTTTTGTAATTGATGATCCAAGGCTGGTCTTACTGGGAATCCGCAAGAGTAGGGTGGGACAGGTTCCCAAATACGTAGGCCAGGTTTCCAAGAGGTCCAGGGCTTTATTTAGTACACCTGACGCTGAGCAGCAGGGGAGAGTGTGTATGAGAAAACTCACATATACACATATATATATACAGTGTATATAATTGGATATTTACAGGAAATAGGAAAGTTAAATGTTGTGTTGAGGTGGTATGTATTTTATGCATTCTATTAATCGATTATTTATATATTCGGCACATTATAGGGTTGGTTAATGTATTTTCCTATATGAGAAGTGTTTTTGGGCAAATGCCTTATTGCAGTAAACACAAAGGTACTGTAACTTTTAAGAAATACTGTATAAACACTGCTCATAATACAGATGTTGGACAAGTGGCTCTGGTATACATGCCTAGGCCCTCTGCTTTAGTATGTATGCACTTAAGATTTATAGCCACACTATGGGACTGGTTTCTAAGCTTTCTAATCCCAACAAGACCCATAGTTTCATTATATCACTGTACAGATATTTGTCCTTTAAACATGACCTTATGAAGTAATAGTCCAACAGCCAAAATGATGAATGCTGAGGAGATTAAAGGGTAAAGATGAAGAATCTAGGAGACCCTCCAGACTGTCATCAGCCTACATAACCATAAAATTATAGAGAGCATCTAGGAATGTGCTCCTGTGCAGGATCTGCTTCTCTTGCAGCCACAGATAACAATAGAGCAGTGATAAGATTAGCAAGTGCAAAGAGTATAGTCTATGTACAATACTGGTAAGGTTGAAGGTGAAGAGTGTGAGTTCACATGATGGACACAAGCCAACGATACATAAATATTTTAGAGCTGGAATGCTTCAGCCGTGCAAGTGCTATGACGACTGTGAACGTTTTCAAGTATGTCTTTGCAAGTGTATCCGTGCAGTGCCTAAAGTGCCCTGGTCAGTGCACTATCGAAAGCAACAAAGGATTTAGAATCCACTCTTTAAGAGGCCTGACCGTTAGAGCCCTTGACCTTTTCTCTACCTCATGAAACGTAGCTATGTAAGTGACTATACTTTTTGACAATGTTGTAGAGATCACTCCACTCTGCACTAGACAATTTGATTTGTATTGTGTTGGATCCTGCTTAGCACCCACAGAAGAAAACATTTTTCTTCTAATATGCATGGGTCACAGGTAGTTAAGAACTGCGCCAAGTGCTGGCCACAACAGCTGATAAAATACTAAAAATGTCACTGGGTAAACACATGAAAAAATGAGCACACAGGTAAACCGATTAAAGCATAAAGTGACCCCACTAAGTCAAGTACAATGGTGTCCATTTACTTACGGTAAGTGCAGTAGACAACAATAATGACTTGAGTGGAAAAAAAAGCAAGAAAACGCACCAAAGAAAGTTTACTAAAATGCAAACACATATCATTTCACATAGCACATATGTATTATTGCTTATTTTTGCATCCATGCTACGTAAGCTGTTTGGCAGGGTTTACTAAAGACTAGTGCTGGAATTGTCACCAAATAAAGATAAAAAGAAAAAATACCAGAAATTGCAAAGTGGTGAGATGTGATGTCACGTTTACAACAAAAGCAGCAAAAATGAGTCAATTGAGGTAAGAATTATATTTATAAATGTATTTTTAGCAAATACTGTATATGTCTAATGATTAATATGTTAAAATATATTTTTTATATTACTATTACAGCATAAAGGGTTTATTACAGCATAAAGGGTTACTTAATTGACTTTTTTTTTTAAAGGTACATTTTATTAAATACACATTAATAACACATTATAACACAAAAAAAGACAAAATTCAACACAATGTCTGGTAGTATCCACATGTTGTTTAGTGGCAGCAGTATGCAGTCAAGCACATCTCTTGCCCTGTTTTTCCATTGCTACATTACTGGGCAGCAGTGTTGTGTATGGAGAAATTCCCTTTGCTGGGTTGTTTTCACATTTAGGTTGAGCATTTTTACAAGGGGGGGGGGGAATATGTACCACACTTCAATTCACAAGGAATTAATTTGCTATAAGGGAGACTACACATGGTCGCACTTGCCATGTGTTGCTATTTCAAACATTTGTCACTATAAGGGCAGGAGTCCACGGACGATTCCGCCACGATCTGACGCGCTGCACAAAAACGCAGATCGTGTCGCATTGCTGATGCAACGCGAGTGTCAGCTGCAGATGCAGTGTGCAGTGTCTGCATCCGACAGTCGTGTCGCGTCTCATCAATGCTGCGACACGATCCGACAATAGAATTACTTACCTTATTTCTGTCACATCCGGCGTGACGCCTGTGTTTTTGCGCAGCGCGTCGGATCGCAGCAGAATTGTCCATAGAGTCCTGCCCTAGACTACATCACATTGAGCTTGCATGTGGTGGTTGGTTCAAAAGATAATATACAGGTTCTGTGCATAGACAGAACTACTAATTAACTCAGCTACAGCTATGGCATTCTGAAAAAGCTGAAAGTTTCTGTAAAAACTCCCCATCTCCCGGTCAGTGACTACTCTCTATATACCAGCTTTTCTGAACACCTCAGGGATGTCATGTCTGTATCAGCACTTCCATGTTTTTGGGAGCCTGCCAGTATGCAGTGTGCCAGCTCCTTGTGGAAGAAGTGACTGCCACTGCACAATAGTAACTAGAAGGTCATTTTAACCAACATAGGGCTGTTTGCATTTGAGACAATACAGCAGCTTATAACATAGGTAGGTACAACCAGGGCCATATTTCCTTTATATCCCATACCTCCCAACTGTCCCTTTTTCGGAGGGTCAGTCCCTCTTTTGACAGCTCAACCCGCAGTCCCTCATTTGTACTGGAAAGTCCCTCTTTTCTCTGCACTGAACAGCCAGAAAAAGAAACAAAGTTTCTCACTTAATTGGCTTTTAGCAGAGAGCCCAGAACAGCTAACAGGTGCAAATAAGATACTTTGTAACAATTTTGAGACACAAAAACACAGTTTAGATAAGGAGAAATATTTTCAAACTTTCATAACCTGCCAAATTTTGTAAAACTAACATGGTAATTAGGGTGTGGTCAAAAAATTGTTGTGCTACGCGCAGGAAAAAATTTTTTGTCCCTCTTTTTGCTTCCAAAATGTTGGGAGGTATGATAGCCTGCCTAGGGTGCCAGCTTTTGGGACCACAATGGGACATTTACCATCCATGTTGCTACATAAAAAAATCTCAAGTAGAAGGAGTAGCAACAGGATCATGAATATGAAATTCTTAATATATGGAAATCTCACATGTGATTCTGACTTGGTCCCTGTGGGCTTGTTTACATTAGAGAGACAATACAACCTATAAATAGCAGACTACATCAGCACCAGTCTACATTTCAGAAGTAGATTTTGAAATTGCTATATCTTCCTACTCCACGCTGCATCTCTGAGAATTCCTGTGATAGTTCTCCCCTGAAGTTGGCACTGGGGATAAACATGAGATTAGGAATTATCATACCTGTCTATCAGATGTAGTTCATGTTAAACATTGGTCATTTGGCCACCATGTTGGAAAGTTTGCAAAAAAGATCTAAGCATTTTTTTAGATATGGGGCATGATGAGACAGATCAGATTCCTGGTAGTGGGATCCATCCTGCCTCCATGTAGAGTTGGGGACAGAGAACTCTTGTTAAAGGGCAACTAAAGTCTAAAATAGAATAATGTTAGAAATGCTGTACTATGTATACTAAATATAAACATGAACTTACTGCACCAGCAGCCTAATAAGACAAATGATTTATGCTTTCAAAGTTGGCGCAGGAGGCTGTCATCTTGTAACTTTGTTAGACATTTCTGCAATATCAAGACTGGGCTTCAGTTGGGAGGTTAAGCTTAGGGATCGTCATAAATTATCAAAACAGCACAAGTCAAATAATATCTGCCATAGAAGCCAATACAGCAAGGCTGAATAATAATCATAATATAGAGACTGCACTGCGTCTCTGGATACAAATCTCTACAGGGAATCCAGCAATGCTGCTCGAGTTCTGGGAAGTAAGGTGGGGGGGCTCCCCCTGCCATTTGAAAGTATGATCGTTTACCTGCACAGCAGTTGGGGACCATCTGACAATTCCTATCCACAGCAGTAAAAGAAGGGGGAATTGCACTGCATACAGTCAGGTTTATGATAAAAACTGTAGACATCTTTTAATTAAAGTATATTGGAGATAGATTTCTTTTTCATTAAAGAAAGTAAAAACGGGATTTTATATTTTTGCCTTTACATGCCCTTTAAGGAGATGTGAGGAGTTCACAAGATACATATCCTGAAACCTAGTGGTATGAGCATAGATTATGGTCTCTATATATATATCTATATCTATATATACCTGTAGGATATAATTGGTTTGTAGTTTTTCCTTTGTATGTCTTTGAGGCTATGATTGGGATTGCTGAGAAACTCATAAGTGTATACTGTGGTTGCTTAGAAACAGCGAATATGATGTAACTTTCTATGTGTCACTTCCTCTTTGAATTTAAATGTAATTTGTCGTATACGCTTATAAAGTGGATTGAACCATATTTTCATAGGTAATTGTGCTATGGCCCGAAGAAGGGGGTTTTGTACCCCAAAATCTAGCCACAAGGGGCTTTTTCTGCACACTGAACCTGTTTTGAGTGCTGTACCTTTCCTGATATTTTCTATATTGTGGGTTTCATGTGGCTATAACCCAGTGATAAGTTTATTCATATTAAGAGTGGAGAGCTGCAAAACTTTTCTAATCATATATATATATATATATATATATATATATATATATATATATATATAAACGGAAGAATGAAACCGCACTCCTAGGATTTTGATGAAAAAACGTGGTAAGTTTTATTTCAACGTTTCGGCTGCTAGACTCGAGCCGTCTTCAGGAATATATATATATTTTTTTTTTCATACAAAAACAACAAAACAGGATAAAAACAGGGGAAAAACATTTATTATCAGAATGTCCAGCATTATAATAATATAAAATATCAACCTTCCATTTATTTTCCTATCATATACAGTAGTGCTTATAATGTTATAAAAATACATTCTCCTACAAATTCACTACAAACCTGTAAGCATTTCAGTATAAAAGATCTGGCACTGTTCACATATGTATCTATATGTTTCATATAAGGCCCAAGCACAACTTTTTTAAGTGTGAGAATGAACAAATAAGGGCTCATTTACAAATGTCAAGTGCATGTTGTGCTGGGGGGGACACTGCACTGTTTTTTTTTTTACTCTTTGCACCTTGCCCCCTCATAATAACCTTAAAGATTTATTGGTTATTTTAAGAAAAATGATGCCATTGCAGTATTTCACATCGGAGAGTGAATAGAATAATAAATAAGGAACAAAAAAAAAAAACACACCAACATTTGTAATTGTTTCTCAGTGGAAAATGACAGAGCCTAAAGCAGACTCCCAGAATTTGTATGTGGGTGATGGCTTGTTTTGGATGATGATTTTTTCAGCCAGTATTTTCATGATTCTGTGCAGGAATTTGTAAAATTAGTACCATGTCCATACTGTCCACTTTAATATGAGGCAGGCTAACCAGTTAAGTAGCAGATAAAATATACAGATTTAGGACCTATTATCTGAAAACCCATTATCTGGAAGCCTCCAAAATACAGTAGTTCTATATAAACAAACAATTCAATTTAGTTTAGTTTAAATGTTTTTAGTAGCCTTAAGGTGTAACTCACCACATTATGGAAAGACCGTTTATCCAGAAAACCACAGGTCCTCCAGATTATAGATCCTATTAACTGTGATGGAGGATAGTGCACCCTTTGTGAATATCAAGGCATTACGTGAGCTAGTACAAAGCTTTCAGGAAAGCTCAGAAATGCATCACAATTATGCAAATCTGGACTGCTCTAAAGAACCTTAATAGTCCCTGCCACTTTCTCTCTGTGGTGACATAATTTCTGTTTTATTCTTTCCAAAACCTTTCACACCACACAGCCACCCCCCTCCACCACCTCAACAAAAGACCCTTTTAATAGGCTCCCCATCACAGGAGGAGGGTTTGGAGATTTAAATTCAGAGCACGAAATAGATCACATTAAAGTACGACAAACATAAAGATTTTACAAGTACATTACAAACACTTGTGCCTGTGTGATAACAAGTAAAGAACAGATTGTAACACTCACACAAAAAATAAATTCAACACAAAAATCTACAAGTTGAAACTAAGTGCAAATGTAAGTGGTTTTAACACAATTATTTCTTTCCAGTTCCAGTTTTAGAAGTGCTGCATCTCAATTTCCTTCTTTGATTCAAGTTCCGTTTTGCTGCGGCCCACAGAAAGATAGACTTGATTTCATAGTGAACAAAAGAAGGTTCTGTTTGTAATGCCAATACATATGGAACTGTCCAGCAGAAGCAGTGTGGCTACCTTTCAGTAAACCTTTGCTCTTCCATGCCAAGTTTTCAAAAGTGAAACTGGACCTGTTTTCATCTTAGGCCTTAGATCCACTAACAGATGGAGACAGTGAAGTACAGAATGATGCTACTTGTTGTTGCTACCACTGATAGCTAAAACTTTTACCAGGGATTTTAGCTCAAACTCTGCTCCTCAGAGCCTTCACTAGGCTGTATGACCCCTCTAGCCGTGCTTGTTTCATGTGATAAACAATCAGTCCGATGACAACAGCTGCCACTGCACATAAAAATGTTGCTATAATCGGAATTGCAAATCTATTTTGAGGGCTTTGATATCGAGCTGCAAGAAAAGCAAAGCACAAAGGATTAGTCAGTACCTTCATGGATGTAGATACATAATGCCAAGAGAACGTTATACTGAGAACAAATGTATTTTACAGATTTTTAGGCCATAGAAATGTCAACATATGGTTACCATATACTGTATTTATATTTATCATACCATCTATTTAACCATGACCTTAGTAATGGACAGTGTCGGACTGGGAGGCCAGGGGCCCACAAGAAAACCTTAGACCATGGGCCCACTTTCCAAACTACTATTCCTCCTCTCCTCACTCAACCTCTTTATTCACCTACTCTTTTATGTCTACTTGCTATATTCTTCCATTATTAAGCTTTTTTCATAAAGAAATAGGGAATGGCCAGTTTTCCTGGTATCCAAGTGGGCCAGTCCAACACTAGTAATGGATACTACTGACCCACAATCAATTGAACATTATCCCTCCTGAGAAAGGTAAAGGTGGAAACGTTTTCTATTCATATACTTAAAGCATGTCTGTCAAATCAGGGCCCACGTGCCAGGACTGTCCCACGAAGGGATTATCTTTGACCCGCATGATCATTTCTACTTATTATTAGATCTGGTATATTGCCTACACATTATTAGAACTGCAAGTCCCACAATGCACTGCTAGTGTGACACAATGTCAGTCAAAGGCGTGCGTGTCCTTGTTCCGCTTGTGTATCAGCAGCATAACTGTAGAGCTAGTGTTACCCTTCTCCCTGAAAAATGGCGGCTAAAAGGAAGGTGGACTCGGCTCAGAGCCTTACCCCAGACATAGATGAACTTGTATCCTAGATGAGACACCAAGGGTGTTATTTGCTAAACTCCGAATGCAAAAATCACAAAAAAATTGTGATTTTGTTTCTTATAAAATCTGACTGTTAAAAAATCACGAATTTTTCTGAATTTATTTAACCCCAAGGATGGAAAAGTCAGAATCTGAAAATCCGGCATCTCAGACTTGTTGACGTTGCATATAAGTCAATTGTAGATGTCCCAATGAGTTTTTGATGTGCGCTGGGTTTCGTGCAATACCCCAAAGTTTTCGGAGTTTTTGGGCGAAAATTTTAAAAAAACTTGTAAATGGATGAAAAAATCCTGAAAATCTGATTTTTTTTCCCCGCGAAGCAAAATTTCGGGAAGAATAATAAATAAGTGTGAAAACCGAGAGGATTTGATCTGAGTGTGTTACAGAAAATATTGAGATAAATTCCGTATTTGATAAATAACCCCCCAAGTTTCTGGAGATTTAATTGAGCCTTCCGGAAGGTTCCTCCAGGAAATGTTTTCACTTTAAATTTTTCTGTGTATACACTGCATAAAGATTTATGTTGCTTTATAGGAAATAACTTCTGTGCTGTGTTAGTTCCAGGTTCAATATATACAATATGGTAATTTCAATTTGTTTTCAATAAACACTGAACCTGTCCAGGCATCGACTTTTAAATTTTGGCCCAACTTGTATTTGAGTTTGACACACCTGACTTAAAGATTGCATGTGTGTGTTTCTTTATACTCATTCTTTGGTAAATAATACTTATACCTATGCCCACGGGGTCCCTTTTATAACACAATACTGAAAAGGCAAAAGGATTTTCTCATTGTCTAAATATTTTGGGAACAAAGTAAAGTACCTTGCACATTGATCTCTATCACCTCAGTCTTGTTTCCTGCTTCATGTATTATGCTGACAACATAGGTTCCGGTGTCATTGCGTGTGACATTGGGCAAGATGAAGGTGCCGTTCTCTGCTTGCTGTATTGTACTGTTGCCAGGGCACATCTTCTTCAGTAGAATTGTTGGAAATGGGGTGCTTTGTGTCTCACAGGTAATGGTCACAGTGTCTCCTTCAGTTACATTTTTGGATGGCTTTACGAGAACTGTGGTATTTTGTGGAGGTACTGCATGGAAAATAAAATGATTGTAAGTGAGTCAGCTTCTGTGAGGCCATCATCATATTTTTGATGTTGCTGGCTTTTTAAGATATGTCGTTTTTATTGTATTATATTTATTGTAATACAGCTCATACCTTGCACAATGAGACTGAGCTCTGCCACTTCTTTTCCAACTGAGTTAATGGATTTGCAGGTATATGTTCCTGAATGTTCCACTGTGGCAGAGATAATAATGTGCTTTCCATTTGTAGCTTCCAGCTCCACCTGACCATATTCTGTCTCGAGAAACAATGTGGGAGCAGGAAATGCTTCTGAGATACATTGGATAATTACTTGATCCCCTTCTTTCACCAGTTCGGAGGGTGTAATGGTGAGTCTTGTGTTTTTAGGTGGAACTGTTAAGTATAAATGGACACAAATACATGATAGAAATCAAATACATAAGGATGTTTAATTAATCTGTTGCTTGCATAAGTGAGCAGTGCTTTCCACAATTTACATGCTACAATAAACTGCAAGTGTGTGATTATTCTTCTTGTAGAGGAAACAACCTAAACCAGCCTTATGATATAGGAAGCATAAGAAATTGTATGGGCATGCTGTATATTACTATTTCATGTCTTGTGAACGTTTTACGTTAAATATCTACACTTTTTATTATACTATATTATTATACTTATTATACTATACACTGACCATGTACCCTTATATCACAAACACTTACACTGCACAGTCAGGAATTCCATTGCCTCTGTGTCTCCATACTGATTTGATGCTTTGCATTTGTACATTGCCGTATCCATGGGATCTGCTCTCTCTATATGCGCAATCCCGTCAGTGCTCAACATAAGAGTTTCTTTCCACAAAGTCACCTGAGTATCACTGTCTCTATGCCCCACACATTCAATTGTAACTGCTTGGCCTTGAATCACTGTAGTTGCGGGTAGAATGGAGATCTCAGGTTCAATTGGAACACCTATGAAATAGAGAGATAAAAGAAGCAATTGAATAGGAACATGTACAGGGGCAACTGACACTTATGAGAAAATGCCTGGCAAAATGTTAACCAACCAGTGGCCCTCCAACTCCCAGCATCTCTCCGGACAGAAAGCAAGAAACAGTCTCAAAGTGAATTCCTCGCAAGCTCCTCCCTAAACCAATATCACAAATGAATCTCCCTAAAATCCAGCTGTCTTCTTAATGTTGCTTGTGGCACAGGTAATATCTGTGAGAAAATTACCTTAGAAGTCCTCGTCCTCAACTTTTCCCCTAGTTTTTAAAAATCATTCTTGAGGACTTCACCACCTCCTCTAACTTTGTAATTAAAACTATGTAATTAAAAAACTATGTGTACTAAGACCGCGAGTTTTCCCCAGCGCCTCCCAATAACCTGTCCACTCATTCAACCACATGCCAAACCCTAGCACCAGGTAAGCAGCAGACGGCATGTCGTCATGCAGTAACGTAACTAGAGGGGGACGGGACCTGGCCCAATCGCACCCCCTGCTCCCCTGGTAGTTACGCCACTGTCGTCATGTAGGGTTCTTGCAACAGATTTTCCTATCCACCTTTCTAATAACTGAATCCCCTATAACCAATACCTGCCTTTCCTTCCTCACACTCCCCCCACCACCCATATTAGAGTCACTGCCTCCCATGGTGCACTAAGACTGCTACACGCCAGTTCAGAGCTGTCCTCCCCAGCATCTTCAGTCAAAATGGTGAATCTGTTGCTTTTGACTAGTTGTCAACCAGCCCCCCTACCCTTCTGTCCCCTATGTCCCCTCTTCACTGTAACAAACCTGTCTCCCTCATTAGCCTCCCCCCCACCTATGTCGCTGCCCTCAGTGCTACAAGTCCCCCCCTTTGGGTCTGCAGTTCAGATTCTAAGATGAAAACCCACCTGCATCCCTCACTTGTACATACTGCATGGAAATGCTGTTCCAACACCACATACATGTGACAAGACACACACTGAGTGATACCGGCAAACCCACTTGAACTCCTATTTACACTGGGTACTTAGGGGCAAATTCACTAACGCATGAATCGGCTAACGCTAGCGCAAATTCGCCAGTGTGACGTCATTTCATTACAATTCACCGATTTACTAACGGGTGCTGGCATAAATTCGCTAGCAAAGTGGACCTACTCTAGCGCTACTTCGCACCTTAACGCCAGGCGAAGTTGCGCTATGGTGAAGGGATGCAACTACGCTAATTCACTAACTTGCGTATTTTACTGAACGCTATCTCTTGCGCCAGACTTTATTTCGCCACCTCAGACCAGGCGAAGTGCAATAGAGTAGATAGGGATTGCTTCAAAAAAAGTTGAAATTTTTTCTAAGTCCCAAAAAACAATGGCGTCTTTTACTTTTTTAAGTGTGATAGGCTGAAAAAGATTGTAAATGTTTTGGGGGTACCCTCCTTCCCCCCCTACATTTCCTAACATATGGCACATAAACTATACAGTGGGCACATGTATAGGGCAAAATAACAACTCTATTTTATTTTATGAAGCTTTTCCAGTACTGTAATGTATTTGCTGCTACATATACGTCCATTGTACTTTAACTTGGTGCTGTATTAGGCATCACTAGCGTAACTTCACTTGACGAATTAACGGTAGCGCAACTTCGCTACCTTTCGCCTCCCTGAGCACAACTTCGGATTTTAGTGAATTAGCGGCGCCCTGGCGAAGTGCGGCAAAGTCAACGCCGGTGCAACTTTGGAGGTAACTAAATTTGCCCCTCAGAGTCTGCAAAATGCAATTTCTCAACGCCTTTAGGTTTTTAACAGTTTTTGATTCACATGCAACACTTAGAAGCACATTTACATAGGGGCCGATTCACTCAGCTCGAGTGAAGGGTTCGAATGAAAAATACTTCGAATTTCGAAGTATTTTTTGGGTACTTCGACCATCGAATGGGCTACTTCGACCTTCGACTACGACCTTCGACTTCGATTCGAACGATTCGAAGTAAAAATCGTTCGACTATTCGACCATTCGATAGTCGAAGTACTTGCCCTTTAAAAAAAACTTCGACCCCCTACTTCGGCAGATAAAACCTACCGAAGTCAATGTTAGCCTATGGGGAAGGTCCCCATAGGCTTGCTAACCTTTTTTTGATCGAAGGATTTTCCTTCGATCGTTTGATTAAAATCCTTCGAATCGTTCGATTCGAAGGATTTAATCGTTCCATCGAACGAAAAATCCTTCGATCGTTCGATCGCAGGATTTGCGCTAAATCCTTCGACTTCGATATTCGAAGTCGAAGGATTTCAATTCGAGGGTCGAATTTCGAAGTATTTTTAACTTCGAAATTCGACCCTAAGTGAATCTGCCCCTAAATGTCAAAGTGAATTCAAAGTAAATTTTCGAATTCAAAAACTTTGAATTTCGAAGTAATTTTTGGGTACTTCCAATAGTCCAAATTCGACTTTGATTCGAATTGAAAATACTTTGAATATTCACCATTCGAAAACTCGAAGTAGTGTCTCTTTAAAAAACTTCGACTTTGGCACCTTAAACCTGCCAAATTGCTATGTTAGCCTATGGGGACCACCTAGAACCTATAGCCAACATTTGGCTGTCAAAGTTTTTTTTTTTTGAAAATGGTTCGATTGATCGATTAAATCATTCGAATCATTTGGATTTTAATTCGATCGCAAATGACCATATTAGATCAAAAAAACTTTGACTTAGAATATCGAACTATTGCAATTCGATGGTCGAATTTCGAAGTTTTTTTCATTTCGAAATTCGACCCTTGGTAAATCTGCCCCTTAGATCACATGCAACACTCGCTGTACACTCTGAAACTTATTGAGGTATCAAAAAGCTTGCTGAATAAAAAATAGATTACTCAAAAAATAAAATAATTTTTATTGTCTCAGAATATGACTCTCTACATTGTACTAACTTTTAATTCAAAGCTGAACAAGACCTTTAAGCATAAAAGGAATATAATTTGAAAATAAAATTCAATCAGTTATTCAAACCAGTATTATATTTTACTGGGGGAGTAATAGAAGCTGTTCTCACCTTGTACAGTTATCGTTACAGAGGCAGAGTTTCTTCCAGCTTCATTCTCTACATAGCAGATGTACTTCCCAGCGTCTTGCGGCTGTACTCTAGTTATTTCCAGGTGCCCATTTTCTGATGGTAACGCCACATTCGCAGACTCTTTTACCCACCGCACAGTTGTCTGTGTATGACTTTCAGCCAAACACCCTAGAGAGATATTTTCACCAGCTCTAACACTTTTGGAAGGTAGGACAGTAATATTGGGATTTGAAGGAGGGTCTGAAAAAAGAAAGTAAGTTAGATCTCAGTTCTAAGAGGCTTTATACGTTTCACAGAATGGCATAATGAGGACAAATGCTGCTACATCTATAAACACTGGATATTAAAATATACATAACATCCATCTTTAAGCATTTGTTAAATGCTTCATAACAATTTGAGTTGAGTCTCCAAAGATCTTGTGCAGAAACAGTAGCCAATGCAAATAAAGTATACAGGTATGGAAACTGTTATCCAGATCCTGAACAGATCCCATACCTATAAGTGGAAATATATGTGTGTCTAACACCACATAGGCTACTGCTGGTTTATGTAATATGTATAAAAATGTCCAAAAAGCCCATGGCTACTACTAACTGTAGTGTACTGAAGCCTCAGTGTTTTTTTCCCACTGACACTATTTTACATGCTTCAGCCTATTTAGAAAAGAAGATCGGATCTGTCAATTGGGGGATATGCTCACTTTCCATAAACAAGAAGTCTGCAGAAGACAAATAAAATGAACAAAAATCATGTGGATAATTGTGAAAACCATGAAGATACAGGTATGGGACCTGCTATTCAGAATGTTCGGGACCTGAGGTTTTCCAGATAACAGATCTTTCTGTAATTTGGATCTTCATACCTAAAGTCTACTAGAAAATCAAGAAAACATGAAATAACCCCAAAAGGCTGGTTTTGCTTCCAATAAAGATTAATGATATCTTAGTTGGGGTCAAGTTCAAGCTAAAGAGAAAATTTTTGAAAATTTGGATAATTTGGATAAAATGGAGTCTATGGCAGATGCTCTTTTTTTAATTTGGAGCTTTCTGGATAAAGAGTTTCCGGATAACGGATCCCATACCTGTGTAAGAAATATCTGTTACAGGAAAACTGGGGCAGACTTAATTTTAAAAAACACATAAGACTGTGTACATCTTTTTGATGTGTCAGTGGATTTGACCCACATGCACAAAAGATAAAGGTTTGTGGCTGTGAGATGAAATATTACTTACAGGCAACACTGAGAATTGCATTTGTAGCTCTGGTTATTGGTTTGATCCCTTCATCCACGAATGAGATTTCTGCTTCACACGAAATTACCGAGCCTTCATCTTCCACATGAGGTATCCAGTCATATGAAAGGCTAACATTTCTTAAATCTTGATATATCTCCTCTGATAGTGAGCCATATTCTGCCACCACTTCTTCACTGTCCTTCAGTAACCTCAAACTCAGCATTTCAGAGGGGAACACAAGGTGTACGGTGCAGCTGATACTGGACTGAACCTCAGCCACAAGGGATGAGATGTGTAGAATGGGATCACTTGGCAAAGCTGTAATAAAGCATTAGATAACCCGTGTTACACTGAAATTCTAAACAGAGAACTAAAACTGCCATGAAACGTCAAAAAGCATCTTTGCAACATTAATAGAAACAATACTATAATTTTAGAAAACATGAATACAGTTGCCTCTGTTGGGCCCATAAAGGTTACAAATGGCTTATAAAAGGGTGAATAAAATTAATGTTCCACGCCCTAATAAGCATTTTACTGGGTTCTGCAGTTGGGTGACTTCCCTAGTCTCAAATATGTGGATCTGATAATCTATGTCATATGTTACCCACAAAACACTGGCGCTCAAAGGCTAGCAAAAGCAGGGTTATACCCTTGCGTATTTATTCTGCAAACGTGCAACGTTTCGGGGTCAGACCCCTTTATCAAGCATAGAAAAAATGTGCAAGTGCAAACAATTTAACACCCCTCACATAACATGATTGCTCAATCCCCACATTTGCATACATAATCAGGGACAAAATTAACCTTAGAAAATCCAAGTGTAAAATCACGTATAAGATAATAAAAGTCCGCAATATATATGGTAATAACCAATAGTGCAAAATTAGAAAAGGTTAGAAAATGTATATAAAAAATTTAAAAAAAATATTCAATAGGAAAAATGCTTAATTTCGATCACAAAGTCCAAATGCCTGGTAAAAGGCAATAGAAAAATGCTTAATTTCAATCGCAGACTCCAATGTCTGGTACAAGGGGAAATCCCTGAAAGATATAGAGTGCAGCACTGTTCCATTTCTGTTAGTCCAACACCGTGCACCAGGCGCTAAACTGCCGAAGGCCAGGGTGTGCCAGCGGGCTACAACACATTGCATATGTTACCCACACCCAGGCCATACAGCACCCAGTAGCTGCTACTTTTATGTAAAGATTGGGTCAGCATTATTATTCAATAAACATATCTAGAGCATTTCTTCTAGGTCCCCAGAGGAAAGGGGGCTTGGCTTGAAACCGTCCTCGATAAAATTAGAGATGAACTATTTTGTTAAACTGATTTTAATTTAATCGGGAAATTCTTTATCCATAGTGATCTATAAACTATCAATGCCAATCCCAGTCTGCAACTTCTTCCTTTGTGCTAGATTTCATTTTCCTTTGTAAAAGTAAGGCAGTGCCTTGTAAGAAAGTCATTACTGTATCATAAACCCTTAGTGATGGCACAGTTACAGGAAAGTACTCTGCAGCACTCTACATTCTCCTTTAGTGTCACACAGAGTACTCACTAGCAGGACAATATTTCAGATACCTATCGGTGTCCTTTTTCATACATACTGATGGCATCATGGTTTCAATGGCATCTGTAATGTTTGTAACTGTGTTTTAGCAGTTGTGTTAACATTTTCAGGAAAACAAATGTATGTAGAAAATCCTAGGTCCCAAGATAAGGCTTGAGGCATTTATATTTGTCATATTCAACATTCACCCAACAAGCTGTTGCTTTACAACTTCCAATACCCTGTTGAATAGTAAAGGCAGCCAAGTGTGGTTAAGAAATGTAGTTCTATAAAAGCTGGAAGGCTGCTGGCTGAACACCCCAATATTTACATAGCTTCATCTCATGTCCAGACACCCTACAGTGTAATGCTGAACCCAGGGTTTAGGCAGTACAGAAAGCCATTCTTGTTTTTTTAGCTACATTTTTTTAACCCCATACCCCAGTCTTTCTTCTTTTGATGCACAGAAGTACCACAGCCAAAATGAAACAGACGGAGGGCTAAATGCTGCTATATCATAATAAGTGTGAAACAGAAGTGAGCCTGAGAGCTTTCTCACCCCCACTTTTCTCATATGTGTGTAGCACCTTCTCTAGCACAAGAAAAGGGACTTTTTGATACAGAACAAGGACTCAACAGCTGGCGCGATGCCAAAAGGAAAGGTCGCATATTATAATACTGCATTAATCTTCTCCATTTTCCAAACTGATTGATAGTAAAGATATGTGGGTCATTTTCAATAAGTTAGCTGGACTCAGCCCTCAAACATTAGGGAAAATGACCTCATATATTGGCAGTATCAATCAGTCAAGGTCCTAACTAGGCAACTACCATATATTCCTGAGCACAGCAGCAAGTTGCAACCCATGGGTCTGCCATTATATCTACACCTTTAGTTGGCCCCTGCAATGCTGACATGGTTTCACCACTGTTAAGCAAACCTTAAATGTGTTGAGAACATAAAGAAATACATGCAGAGCCTATTTTTGAACATAATTCATACTTATTGGTTATTGAATATAGACATAAATCACCCATATAAACATGAAGATCAATTATGATGTAATATATGGATCAGTAGAGATAAAAAAAAACCTTTGATGTCTAGCCAAAAACAAATGATGGTATAGGTATAGATGGAATGACAGACTTACAGTAGACGCTGATTTTGAAATATTTTTCTTGTTTGTGTTGATTGCAGAAGACTTTACACCGGTAAGTGCCTTCACTCTCATAGCTGACCTGCATGGTTAGGGTAGACCTGCTGCCTTCAGTGTTTACAGTACCACTTAATGTTTTATCCATCAAGGTAGCCCAGTTAAAGGTGGGATTGGGACAGTCAAATGCTTCACATAAGAATTGGAATGTCTCCCCCATCTGGAGTGAGATCTCCCTCTGTTCAGGTGCCAGGGACATGTGGAAATCAGCCTGGGAGGCTTTAGGGGAAAAGAAACACAACAAGGACTTGTTAGAAACATTAAGAACAAGTAGATCGAATTTGCAGTCTTTCAATTGCTCCCACATTTGTTATCGGTGGATGCTGGGAGATGAAGTGTCCTCATTTGCCTGATTATAACAGACAAAATATAATCACTGACATTGGAAATTGTGTTACTAAGCAATTGCACCATATGTGAAATAAATGCATAAGGGAACTCCTCAATTATATATGTAGAACACACTGGATATATGATCATTGCAATTGCTCAGGTATAAAAACCAGGGACGTTCTCAGGGAGAAACATTATATATTGTGTAAATATAGCTTCATGTTTTATTACTAATTAATTGTAACTTATAAATCTCCTACTGATATTTACTTTAAAGGGAAACTATGCCTACACCTTCTCCACTTACATTACACGAAAGTGAAATATGCACAGGTAGATATAGGTTATTGCAGCCCTGTGACAATCTTTCTCTGTAAATATTCACTTACATGTGAGTTGCCATATGTCTTGCCTCTCGTGAGACTTTTTCCCATAGACCTCAACTGTACCATGCCTTAGTAACCAAAGGAGGTGCTGCTTCATAAGTCTTCATTGCCTCTGCTAAAGCTTCCAGTAATGCAACTCCCATCTCTATGTATAAATCCAAATATGCAAAGACAATGGCTACTATTGGCTACAGCCTCATCATTACTATACATTTCATGGAAATTATGGGAATGACCAACACACTAGGTACTCTTCCCCTAAATATTATTGAATGCTCAGATCCACAGTTGAAGAATTGCTTTCACTCATCCATTGTTTCTGTATTTTGTCAAATTATTTTTATTGAACATTTTTTATGGGCAGACATTTCAACAATACATGTTGAACATACAACATACATGTTTATACTGTATATCATGGTTTAATCATAGCCCTATTTCTAAACATTGGTTCATCTGCATTTAGTTACAATAAGTATTGCTTTCATAAATGTAGACATGGCCCAATCGATTAGTAAAAACAAAGGAAAAAATAAGGAAAACCAAAATAACAATAGATAACGTGATAACAAATTAAAAGACAAAAATAAAGAAAACAGTTGGCATTGCACTTGTTTAGCTTATTGGAGCACAATTTAGTGTATTTTGTTTATTCCCATCAGGAAAAAATTATTGATGTTAAAATTGGGGAGATATTGTCTTTGGAGAGAACCCTAATAAGAATGGAGGTCCTCAATTAGAAAACACCTCTTGATTCATGTTCCCATTGTTTCTGTATTAATTCACACAAGAATTGTAAATTTGCTTTTTTTTTTTTTTAAATCACAACTATTCCAAAAAACAAAAAACCTAGAAAATAAATCTAGCAGGCTGAGTTTTGTCTCCATTGCTATTACAGCCTTGAAGCAGCCTATAATAAATAGATAGAATGAAATGTAGATAAGTGAAATAACTAATATACTAAATGTTGAATGAAATGCAATGGTTTCTGCAACAAGAATGTTTTCCTTATTCTAATGATATTAAAACTTTTAATAGTGTACATACAACAGGTATGGGACCTGTTATTCAGAGTCTCCGGGACCTGGTATTTTCCGGATAAAGGATCTTCATACCTTAAGTCTACCAGAAAATAATGTAAACATTAAATAGAACCAATAGGCTGGTTCTGCTTCGAATAAGGATTAACTATATCTTAGTTGGGATTAAGGACAAGGTACTGTTTTATTTTTACAGAGAAAAAGGAAATCATTTTGAAAAATCTGGATTATTTGATTTTGATTTTTAACCATAATTCGGAGCTTTCTGGATAATGTGTTTCCGGATAACGGACCCAATATTATAACAGTATTACTGTTATCTACACGTTTTCTTACAGACAACAATAACAGACAAAAGAACGAAAAAGAAATTGTTTCTCTTACTTGCCATGAAGAGTGCCATTACAAATACTAGTTTTATAGTCATGGGCTCCATATGGAATCCTTGGTGTGGGTGAGAGGTATCCTAATGAATTGCCCGGTACAAAAAAAAAAATCTTGCTCTTGGTGCTCAGCTTCCAAGATGAAATAAAGAGTCTGGTTGTAAGTCCCAGTAATGTCCTGTACAGCCTGTGAGAGCTCAGCTAACAGTGATGCCTCTATCTGCTGAGACACGGCATCTCCCCCTTTTATAAGGTAGCAGATGTGAAGGGAGATTCCATTCAGGGAAAGTCACACTTACGACATTGGAAGGGAGTCACGTTGCTGCCATCTGCTGTACAGAAGTGCAATTTTAGTCATCATCTGAGACATGCATTGGTTGTGCTGTTCTCCTCATAGTTAATTGCTTCATTATTATCAAACCTTCTTATCTATGTTATTTTCTGTGCATTGTTGTACTGCTGCTTTCTGCTGGACAAAATTTGCATGCTGCACACCTCTGTTCTTGTTAGTAAAGTTTTTCCTCTCGGGGGCGTGGTTTTCTGCAGCTCAGTCCTTCTCACTTCCAGCAGCCATTTTTTAGTGCCTCATTACTGTGTGACTGGACATTCAGACATTTTGGGCTTGTGAAGGCATCAGTTTTTGACCAGCAGTTAGCCTCAGGAAAGTTATCTACAGGACAGTATTGATACCACTACTACAGAACAGTATTGTATCACCATATATTGTTGTATTCTGGATCAAATAAACTCAGGCTGATTTCATCTCTGTGTCTACGTTTTGGATCCATCCAACCTGAGCATCTGCCGGTCCGGTCTGCCCCACTGCTTGGATACGAAGGTAGGAAGTCACACAGCTACTATTAGTTATACCTTCATTCGCCTTCATGTGGGGACAGAACATTGGTCCCACAGCTATTGTGTGTTCCTTGTACATAGCCGTTCATATTTCAACTGTACACAGCTTTAATAAGAGACTGTGAAAAACAAATGCATGAAGTCTGTAATAATCTGCAGAAGACGGATACAAGGAACGTTAGTTCTATGGTGAACAATGATCCTGAAGCTCATTTGGGTTTCTTTCTGTATTCCTGGATATTTGTTCAACATAAATGCCTCCTTCCAAACTGTGACCAGAAAACAATTTTCAGTGACCTGCCCTCAACTCAAAAAGAGTGTAAAATAAAATCACCAATAAATATATTGGACATTATGGTGGTGGCACATAAAGCTCATTTTAGTACAAATACAGTTGATCAGTGTGTAGTGTTGAGGGACAATAAAAAATAACATCAATATTTTCTCATTTAAACAATAGGCAACAACCACAGTATATTTATCACAAGCCTGTTCATTAATCTCACATTGAGTACACTGCCTATTAAACTACCAGTGTACTATTCAGAGAACACCACAGAAGAACATGAATCAAGGTTACACACAGGTAAGGCTGCCATCAGGGGGGTACAGGACGTACTATATAAAAAGACAAGTAATTAAAAGTAACAATGATAAATTAATTCAAGGTTCCCGGAGTAATATTTCCTTTGGCTTCAGAAGTTAGTGACCCCAACAACCAAATAGCATTTTAAATTGCCAGCTGGAAAAGCCAGAAAGTTGAATCAAATAATTCAGAAACTATTATAAAGTAACCCTATTTGAAAGTTAGAGTCAGAAGAAGATGGGAAAAATATTGTAATAAAAAATTAAAACAATTCTAATTTTCTAAGCACAGTCCATTCTTTAACAAACTAAAATTTCACTTAAAAGGTAGAATACCCCTGTATATGGCACTTGAAACTGTATTATGTTCAGAGTAGCTGCAAAGCTGTACTATCCACAAAGTAGTGCTGCATATGTATTACCTCCCAACTGTCCCGTTTTGAGCAGGACAGTCCCAATTTTGACAGATCAACCTGCAGTCCTGGCTTTTTACTGAAATGTCCAGACTTTCTCTTTCATCATCTGCACTGAACAGCCAGAAAAAGATACAAAGTTTCTAACTTGTCAAGCATACAAACCAGTGTAAGAAAAGGCTATTTAACATCACCCCTTGTGTAGCTAATTAGCATAATTGATTTGACTGGTCACAGTCAAAATGACCAAATTCATTGCAACTGGTCCACTTACATAGTTAAATAAATTTGAAGCAAAACGTTGAATGCAACAAAACCCAATGTCTCCAAAAAACTTGAATTATCCAAAAAAGTCCATATAGGGTCCAAAATCCAGAGACCATGTTAACCAAAAACATCAGAAAAAAATCCAAATAGTGTCCAACATTATTGAATGTCCAATAATCCATAAGAGGAAAAGAGATTTGACTGGTTAACCCTGTAAATGATACAGTATAACTGGGAATAATTACAAATGTTACCAAATGTCAAAAACGTACATATAGGAACTATCTTACCCTACACGAGGGGGAGGAAGTGAGGATCTGTATCTGTCCCTGTGGCATATTCCAGTTGCTGGGTTATCCGTTAAAAAATGTATATACAAGTTGTTACAAATAACAAGACATATTAAACTCTTCGTTTAACCCCTTTGGGTGTCCAGATCCAGAAGCATTCCAGAAGCGCATTGCCAATAACCTTTCTTTCTTGTATTTCACTGTTTCCTTTTCATTATTTTTCTTATGTTTCAGATTCGTTTGTGTTACTGCGGTTGAGGGGCAATAATTTCGTATGATCGACTTATGCTCGTTGAGCCTTACTTTGATGGATCTACTGGTTTGCCCCACATATGCCAATCCACATAGGCATTTAACACAGTAGATAACATCCTTACTGTCATAGATATAAAATCCTTTCAGATCGATTTTAGTACCAGATTGTGGATGGGCCACTGAAGCCCCAGGTATTGCACCTGCGCAGTGGCCACAATTCCTGCAAGGGAATGTGCCCATAGTTTTTGTGCAAAAGGGTGTTAGTGGTTCTTCTGTGGTTGTTTCATTATTTTTATTTTTAATCAGCTCACTTATGGTTTTGCCTCTGCTGTAGGAGAAAAACTGGAGGTTGTTGAAACAAATGACCATATTTAACATCAGACTGTAAAATTCCCCAATGTTTGAGAATAATATTCCTGCAGGGTTTAGCGTTAGTGTCAAAAGATGTGATGAAAGGGATACGTTGTTGTGTTTTATAGCCACTAGCCTTTCTAACCAAAGTGTCACCTCTTGGAATAGCAGCTACTTCGTCACGAGTGGTCATTCAATTGGAAGTATTGTAACCTTTTTCTGTAAATTTTTCCACCATCTATAATGATTCTTATTCAAAGAGATCCTCCGTGGATTTAATGCTCTCATAAGTTGGCTTTTTGGAAGACCCTTAAATAAGCCCTGAGGATGGAAACTTGTGGCCCTGTCTATAAGCTTCTTGTAAAGAGAAGTAACGAATGTAGAGTTTTTTGAGAATTTTTTGGGAATTTTCGAAGTACAAAAATTCGAAATTCAAAGTAATTTTTTGGATACTTCGACCATCGAATAGGATACTACGACTTCGAATTGACTTCGACTTCGATTCAAAGTAAAAATCATTCGAATATTCGACCGTTCAATAATCCAAGTACCGTCTCTTTAATAAAACTTTGACTTCAATACTTCGTCAAGTTAAAGTTGCCGAAGTGCTATGTTAGCCTATGGGGACCTTCTACAACATTTTTCTAAGTCTTTACACATCGAATAAAAATCCTTCGATCGATCGCTAAAATTGTTCGGATCGTTCGGATTTAATCGTTCGATCAAACGATTTTTATTCGACCACAGGATTGACAAATTTGTTGAAAAAACTTCAAATTCGATATTCGAATTCGAAGTTTTGTAATCCGATGGTCGAATTTGGAACTTTTTTGTTCTTGGAAATTCGACCCTTGACATCTTTAAAAATGTAATTCAGTATTATTCACTTCCAATGTTAATTTAATTGTGGGGTGAACAGTGTTGAGATAAGCCACAAAATTAGGAGGTGTGGACACAAAATGGGTGTTGTTAAAAAAAATTCACTGTGCTACGCGCGGCAAAACTTTTTGTCCCTCTTTCTATTTCAGCAATGTTGGGAGGTATGCAGTAGGGTGTACCTGTATTACATGCAAAGCAGTGGAAGTATCGGTACTGTATTGTATTTACCTACCAATATTCACATAAAGAACATAAAGGCAAAGCAGTGTAATTATATATTCCTAATTATATGTTCCTAATATTACATTTCATCTTGAGCTACACCTTAAAACACCTTACACTTGCCGATGAAAATGTTACCCCATTCAGTGGGAAACTTTCTGTTCGCTCCATAATACAATATAAAAATCACATGATTTTACAGAAAAGGGGAAGCTTGATTTCTTCATCTGCATGTGATCTGTCATTTGCCGTGTAATACAAACTTCCCATGGCACTGTTTAGGGACTACTACGAGCAGAAGAATGTGATATTCAAATATATGTGATATTAGCATTTTGAAAATCACTGAGTGTATTGTATCAGATCTAATCTAAATAGCAGCAGTAAAATACTATATTTATAAAACACCATCATACTCCGCAATGCTGTATGACAAATTGGTGTACACATAGAACATACAGATTACATAAAAGATACAACCCATAGTACATGTTTGAAGGACCCTGATTTTGCTGAACGTATTTTTCCGGTCCAGTCAGAAAAATAAACATTTTATTACATTTTAGTGTAATGCCAGTTCTAATTCTAGTCACAAGACAATGTTGTACAGCAACAGGGGGGTTTCCTATATATATATATATATATATATATATATATATATATATATATATATATATATATATATATATATATATATATATATATATGTATGTACTTTGCCTTCCTTTGTGACTGAGACTTCCATCCGCCAAAGGTGTACATGCCAAATGCCCCCAGTACATAGACTGACTGCAGACTCATTGATATGTATCCCAAAAAATAATTGTTACCAGTAATAGCTCAGTATAGTCGTATTTCATGCTCTTGTGCATGGAGTGCAAGATACACTATTCTCTAGTATCATGTCCCAATGGTATACCATCTGAAGAAGGGCTAAATGGTATTCTTGCAGGGCTTCTACACTCATGATTCATGATGAAAGGAAATGTTTTTGGGTGGAGGAACCCTTTAATTTTTTTGAGTCTTTCACCAAAGATTTCACTGGATATGTAACCTGAACCCTAATTTGTATATGCCATAGAGCAGGTGATAGGGGCCGTGACCATTAAGTGCTAAATGTGGGGGGTACCAAATAAATGCCCTATTCATAAATTTGGGATTTTAATATTTTCTCGTGCAGAGAGATATTACAACAGTTTTACTCTTCTTTAAGGATGGCTCATCGGGCCATGCCAGGAATATTCCATGGCTGGATCATCTTGCCTAAAGCTCAGATAAGTGGTGCCATTAGCTGGGGGGAATGGGGGCCTCTGTAAAATACTGCAATTTACTATACAAAAAAACAAAACAAAGGGGAAATGTTATGCATTAGCACTGTTCTATTCCTTCCCATAATAAAGAAGCCCCAGAGTGAATGCATGAAACATTACTTCATGAATTATACTTTGGTTATGAGATATACCTACATTGTTATAGGATATTGCTTAACCATTTTCCCAAATGAAATCCTTTAATTCATTTTGCAATCATTTGGAGGAGTATGGCAAAATTTTACTTTCTGAATTGCTGTAAAAGAATAGAAATATTGAGTGGGAGTAATACACCTGCCATATGTATTAAAAGCCCAGCTCTGTTTAAGTTCAGAATCTTGCTAAAAATTCTTTTTGGTAGACATTTAGGGATAGATTAGACATTGTGCAACAACAACCAGATCTTAACTCTTAGTTATTCCAGTACTTACTGTACTGCACGTTTCTTCCTCTGTAACAGGTGTATCATAGGGGTTTGTTACTACATGATCTGCTACAGGCACTATCCATCCAGTGGCCATAGGGAGATGAACCTCAGTGGTGCACAAATGGCAAAAGAGGAGCTTATGGGCAAATCTGACGCGTTTCGATTCATCAAAAATTCCAGAAATGGCAAAAATAGTCTATAGACGACAAATTTTGCAACATTTTTTTTTGACAATTATTTTTATCCATTGAAGTCTATGGCGTCATTTTTGTGGCGAAAATCAGCGACAAATTTCGCTCATCACTGCTCGTGTATTTATCTTTCAATACACGTCCACAGATGATCCTCTGCACAGTGAAATGGATTACTCGGGTTCAAAGGTTAAAATTCCAAAGTTTTATTCAAAATATGTAAAAATCACACAAACAGAATAAGGGCAGGGAGAGAGCACTACATGGAGCACTGCTTTATGCGTTTCGTGACTAATGCGAGTCACTTCCTCAGAAGCTGTGGAATGTCTACCTTCATTATATATACAAATATAAGTTAATGGAGGGCCCTCCCAGTATTAGAAAGGGAAAAAAATCTATTTTTTGAGAAATATGAGGTGCAAATAACCCTGGGATAATCCCACATTCAGTTACCTAAAACCATATATGAGAATAGAGGGGGGATGCATACTCAATAAAGAAAATAATACTTAATAAACAAAGGTGGTATTTTAAAATGATCTTATATAGTGTATAGTAAACAAATATACATCAGACAAACTGCTATATTATGCACAACAGTATTAGCACAAATATATACATACTACCAAGTTACAAGATCAAGGCAAAAAAGGGACAAACCACAGGGAGCAAATACACTTGCCAATGATGAGAACACCCCAATGTTTTGGCAATTCCCCACTGGGTAGACTGACTGTTATGCATTTTTCTATTTCAAAAGTGCCTAGATCCTGTATGTGGGGTCTACAGATAGACTGCTAAACTGCTGTTATAGCACTAGTGAAAAACAGCACATGTCCTGTTAAGTGTGCCTTACAGAATCACATTTGTTATAAAACCTTAGATATGATGGTTTAAGGAACTGGGGGTAAAATTACTTTACATTGATTAAATTCTGCATTCGAAATGAAACAAAATGTCATTTTTTAATAGTTCCATACCAAGATACTTTGATACTGATAACACGGAGTCCTATTATATGGAGCAAAGGTAAAACAATGAAACCAACAAAGAACACATAAAACATATGTATAATACGTTATAAGTTTGAGAACAAGATGTTCTGCTCTCTTAATAACAATTTTTAGCTCATACATTTTCACATCTATTTCCTGTTATGTTTATGTAATGCTGTGGTCAAATGTGGACCTGCTGTTGAGGCTGTTAGTTGACTGTCAAGCTCCTTTTGCTGATATGCACAATAGTTATTATTGTAGTTCCAGAATTTCTGTGGCAGCTCCTACAGAGAAACTACCCCACGCCAGCACACCAAGCTGGTGAGACAGTAGGGACAGTATAAATGTTATGAATCCATAGTCAAGTCAGGGAAGGAGACAGAAAAAGGAATGCAATAAACAGGCAAGGTCAGAGCCATCAGAAGATGCAGGATATTTAAATACTGTACAAAATGCATCTACAAATCAAAGTGTGCTATAAAATCAACACATGATACTAGGGATGCACCGAATCCAGGATTCGGTTTGGGATTCGGCCAGGATTCGAAGTTTTTCAGCAGGATTCGGATTCGGCCGAATTCTTCTGCCCGGCCGAACCGAATCCGAATCCTAATTTGCATATGCAAATTAGGGGTGGGGAGGGAAATCATGTGACTTTTTGTCACAAAACAAGGATGTAAAAAATATTTTCCCCTTTCAACCCCTAATTTGCATATGCAAATTAGGGTTCGGATTCGGTTCGGTATTCGGCCGAATCTTTCACAAAGGATTCGGGGGTTCGGCCGAATCCAAAATAGTGGATTCGGTGCATCCCTACATGATACATTACATTACA
The DNA here is from genome assembly GCA_038501925.1 of Xenopus petersii. Taxonomy (NCBI): domain Eukaryota; kingdom Metazoa; phylum Chordata; class Amphibia; order Anura; family Pipidae; genus Xenopus; species Xenopus petersii. The sequence continues at coordinate 91,901,673 of CM076679.1, read as the reverse complement.
TAAATCTTACCTCTATCTCTGCATGATGGGCAAGGTGCGAGACGAGGATTGCTAAACCCACAATCAGGAGTAATTACTTCAGCAATTATGAAGCGGTAACGTATACCAGCTTTTTCTCTACACTACTATCTTAGTAATAGTGAGAAGTATAGTACTCCCTGATGTAGTATGGGCGTTGAAAAAAATCTCAGCACGAGATATCTATTTAGCAACTGTTTCAACTACTTCATACTGTTGCAAATTTGCTGTAATTCCAAGAGGCTGGCAGCAAGTGGGTTGTTAAGAGTGACTTTGGCCATAAATTGTTACAATTGTTTCCACTCTGTTTCCAACTGGAAGGATGATCTGTTGAAGTGGCAACAGTAGCAATCGATATTGCGAACTCACTGCATATGCCAAAAATATAACATGAATGCCTATGGTCCTGCGCGGGTCCATTTTTTGGGACCTATACCCACAACCTGCAATCCGCAACCCGGACCCGCAACCCGCATTCTTACCCGCTTGGAACCGCTACCTGACCCTACCCGCAGGAACCTTATCCGCAGCCCGGACCCACGACCCGCTGACCATCAAGAATCAGGAAGTGCTGTCATTGCAAACTGGAAGTGACGTCATCGGAAGTAGCTGTGACCAGAAAAAAGGAGTGAATATCGCTATTGAGAAGACCCGTGGCCCGAAACTGCAACCCGCAAACCCGCAGAACCGCCGACCCACGTCTTTACCCGCACCCAGAACTTCTCTCCTCAACCTGCAAGGTACCGCAGGTTTTTACGGGTAACCCGCAGGTACCCGACCCGCTGCAGGACTCTAGCCTATGGTACATGGACAGTCAGACCACCACTGATCTCTGGCTGAGAACATGGGGGTCAAAATCTCCCTCTGTTTTTGTCACTATAAGGACTAATGTTATTAATTCAGAATTGCCATGTGCAAACACACACAATTGATGACAGGCCACTACTTGGCCCAGTACTTGGTTATCCACAGTGATTACACAATACCTTCTAACTCCAACAGGTGTGGCAGGTGAGTCGCATGGACATTATCAGTGAAGGCTCATAACTCAAGTAATGTGTAACTAATCACCATGTGTGACAAGGTCATCTACCACTGTCTGGTTCCCTTATCAGGAGTTTTCTGGTGTGAGTGTTAATGATGATGTACATGTAGAAATCCATTAAGATGAAGTTGGAAGATGAGCAGCTCTTTGTTTACCTGTTTCCCCAAATCTAGTTGATCTGATAATTGGGCTCCTGAGAAACAAAGCAGACCATAATGCAGGTCTATGAAGACCCTTTGGGAGAGTACTGCATTAACAAGCAGCTATTATAACCTATGCAATAGATATCTAGCCAAATATATGTTGGGCAGGTCATTGAGAATTGCCTATATATTGTATTTTGACCACTGTTCTCAGGTGAAAAACATTGGTGCTCCAACCTACAAGGCATCCAGTGGCAACAGAAGGACCATAGTTGTTGCAGTTATTAACTCTTCATTTTCCAGTTTGCTACATTTTAGTACATTTGTGCTGATAATAACAAAATCCCCTGAAATTCTCACCCCATCTGACTAATAGCAAAAACTCTGACACCCTCCTACTTCTTAAAGCATAACTTGATAAGAACTGAATTCTTTCCCCCCATCCTCTGATAACATATCCTTCTTAAATGTGTTTCTGTCAATGTGCCATCATTCCAGTACCCCATGAATCCATTTAGCACCAATTTTGTCTGAAACATATTTTATCCTTGCATATATTTCCATTTCTGTGTGCTGCGTTTCTTTTATCTACTGTTTCTTCCTATAGTCATTTAGTAGTATTATGTACATACCTCCTTTTGTACCCCTTAACTAATGACACATCCTGATCAAAATTCTCTGTCATCCAGTTCATACCAAATGTTGCAGCCTATACCAATCAGGAAAGAGGGGATCCTTGGTTTGGGGCCCTTAAATGAAGAATGAAATAAAGGAATCGGGAATGTTCAACCTGTATTCCTAAGCTGTTGAACTACAACTCATGTGAACAACCAAACAGAATATCTGATTTGTAGAAGATGGTACTTATATTGCAGTATACAGTATCATTAAGTCATACCCAAATATTGTACCCCAAAGTCGACTCACAGTCCTGCTCTGGGTCCCTTGTGGTAAAGGTTAACGGGTTACTGCCAACACTAAAGCTACTTTTTTTTAAATATATATTTTTCATCATTATTATTTAATAATTAATTTCTATAGCACCAACATATTTTACTGCGTTGAAAACCCATCCACAAAAATGGGTGTATACAATGAACATACAGATTACAACCCCCCAACAACCAATAGCCCAAACATTAGGTAAAGAGGATAAAAAGAGCTAACACCCTAAAAGGAGAAGGGTTTAATTCAGTGGCGTAACAACCGGGGGAGCAGGGGGTGCGTTTGGGCCAGGGCCCGCACCCCCTCAGGGCCCCCTGGCAGCTCGCGCCACTCTGTTCTAATGCGGCCGTACGGAGGGGGGGCGGGGCCTGGCTGCACATCCCGCGCCAGGGCCCGCCCCCGCTCTAGTTACGTCTCTGGTTTAATTGTACTGAATTATCTTAACGGCTACATTTCCCGTGGTGATAAGGGGGCTCATTTACCAAGTGAATACAAAGATTAAATGCAATTCCATAAATAAGTGAAATAAAATTTTATACCACTTAGTGGTTAGCACAATTTACATCAGGTTGCATGAGATTAGATTGGTACCAGCACCAATAGGAACATCACACAAAGAATCCTGCAATTGCCACCAGTCAAGGCAGGTTTTAGGTTCAGGTCTCCATGTGCGCAGTTTGCCCTTGTGCTTAAGTACTTTAATTAGTGCCAGTTTTGCAATTAGTGATTTAAATGAGCCCTATAATCTATTACCACTGTGGTCTGAAAGCTAGAATTTTATAAAGAACTTCTGCTTTTTCAGAGAAAGAAAGGGGATGTTGGTTGCACTCTTTATGTAAACACAACAGTTATAATTTTTCATAATATATCTAAACATTTTGCTTTACTAAACTTACACAATGTCTAAGACACAGCAATATCTTAAATAAGGACAGGAACAACAGTCACATGCATTTCGGGCATTTAGCCAATATATTTAAGCCACAGACAGGATTATGATATAGCTCATTGGTTAATACCTACAGGAGAATTAAAATCACAGGGGTGGCAAATGTTTAGCATACCTCAGGGATTATAATCATTTTCCTGATTCCCTGGGTCCCTGACAACAGAAAGCTGCTTTGACCTGGTACACCCCATAAAAATGGTACCTATCAAGATGCAAATATGTCCCTTGGCAGAAACCAGTCAATATTTTACTGTAATGGATTTACCTTCATCTGTGCCATTGCCCAGTGCTATTAAATTAGTCCCAGTATTATTTTGACCAAGGCACAAAGGGCCCTTGATTTTACAGGGCTCTCTGAGAACTAAGCCCAAAAATACTTGTTTTTTGCAACTGGGGAATTATACACAATCTAATAAAAAACTACCAAATTTCTTACAGTGCCTTGCAAAAGTTTTCACCCCCTTGACATTGCCTTACAACCTGGAATTAAAATGGATTGTTTAAGCGTTTGCACCATTTAATCTACATAACATGCCTACAACCTTGAAAATGTTTTTTTTTATTATTATTGTGAAGCAAACAACAAATAGGACAAAATAACAGAAATCTTCAGCGTGCATAACTGTTCACCCCCCTAAAGCCAAAAAGTTAAATTCTAGTCTTATCTGACCAGAGCACCTTCCTCCATACATTTGGGAGTCACCCACATTCCTTTTGGCAAACTCAAAATGTGCCTTCTTAATTTTAACTGAGTAATGGCTTTTTTCTGGCCACTCTTCCATAAAGCCCAGCTCTATGGAGTGTACAGCTTATTGTGGTCCTATAAACAGATACTCCAGTCTCTGCTTTGGAACTCTGCAACTGCTTCAGGGTTATTTTTGGTCTCTGTGCTGCCTCTTTGATTAATGCCCTCCTTACCCGGTCTGTGAGTTTTGGTGGGCAGCCTTCTCTTGGCAGGTTTGTTGTGGTACCATTGTTGTGGTACCATGTCAGAAAAGGTGTGTTTATACTGACACTTAGATTGCACACAGGTGGACTTCATTTCACGAATTATGTGACTTTTGAAGATAATTGGTTGCACCAGGATTTTTTAGGGGCTTCATGGCAAAGGGGGTGAATACATATGCACATGCCAGTTTGCCAATTTTCAGTTTTTCATTTTTTTAAAATATATTTTTCTCATTTCACTTCACCAACTTGGACTATTTTGTGCTATTTTGTGCAGATCCATCAGATAAAATAAGATTAAGAAACATTTAGATTACAGGTTAGAATGTAACAAAATAGGTAAAAAGCCAAGGGGGTGAATGCTTTTGCAAGGCAGTGTATGTAGCATTTATTTTGCCCTGTGATTAATTCAGTACATCATGCAGTATGATCCCCATAGTAAGGAATATGTGAGAATTAATGCTCTAATTCCTATCATCCTGCCGATATGTTGTACACTCTCATATAGATATTGATCAAAACATATTATCTAGAAACCCTTTTTGTTTCTGCAGGACCCCTGTATTCTGGGAATTACCACAACAATTGAGAGAGTGCCGGCATTCCACTGGCTATTCTGGAGCGCAGCCAAAACCTTTGCATTCTGTTAAGTGTTAGTCATTCTCTTGTGCAGTAACCGGACAACTTCCATATCTGGCACCATATTCTGGTTTTTTTTACATTCATTGTAAATCACATCATTGATTAAAATAAATGTTTACAATGAGCAAACAATAAAGTCTACCTGATACATTTAAAAATTGTGGGACTAAATGGGGCAAAGTAGTCATGCTTTTACCCACAATTCAGGTCTTTTCCAACAATTTTCATGTTATCGAGTCCAACCCATGTTGCCACAAAATTCTGTAGCCACCTCTATGTAGAAACAGGATTCCAAAAATTTACTGTAAATGCCTTGAAAGTTGCACTCATGTCATATTCAATCACTTAAACATCACATAGGATGTGTTATGTTTTGGGTAGCTGAGGATGAGTAGAGTATAACAGTGCTTTATCAGCAGGTTCATGCAGGCATTACACAACAGTAACTTTCACTTTTAAGATGACAGGAAGTATGCACAGTATAAGTCTGAGCACAGTGACATCTACACGCGATTTGTATAAACACCACATATTCCTCCTATAGTAGGAAAGCATTTGGGCAAATGTAATAAACAACAACAATACATCTGAAAGCAATAATATACATTATTCACATTAGATAGTCCTGGGTCCATGCAGGTAGTTTTCTGATTGTCTCAGTACGCCTTATAGGTTCACTTTCTTCAGGACTATTGCAGTTGACATCAGGAGTAGGAAAATGTCCTTCATCAAATGGAGCTTCTCCAAAGTCATATCTAGCAGGAGCAAGACGACTTGCATTCCATATACGACCATAAGACAGTTCATATGTGTATGGTCCTCGCTGGCGTCTCACTTCAAGTGGTGTAGTAAATTTAGATTGTCCTTGTTTCGGTATTCCAGGTTTCTTAATTTGGACTAAATATCCAGGCTGAAAGTGTACTTCTCTGGCACCACGTTTTCTGTCAGTATTAGCCTTGCATTTGGCTTGTTGACATTTGACAATGTCAGCAGTAGATGATTTTGTAGGCACAGTATTTTGTGGAAGTTTGATGTCTGCAACATGTAACTTAGTGCGCATCTGTCTGCCATGTAATAATTCAGCTGGAGATGATTGGGTTGTTGAACGGGGAGTTGCTCTGTAGTTATGTAGGAACTCTGTTGTAAATACTTTCCAAGATTTCCCAGTAAGATTTGCTGTCTGTAGTGCTTCTTTCAGACTTCTGTTGAATCGCTTGATTTCTCCATTTGCTTGTGGGTAATACACTGAAGATTTCCTATGTACAATATTTCTCTCTCTCAGAAATAATTTAAACTCAGATGAGACAAACTGTGGTCCTTTGTCTGATATTAACTCCTTTGTATTACCTTCTCTGCTGAAGACTGTTGACAGAAATGTTATTACTGTAGCTGATGTTATATGAGAAACAAATGCAATTTCAGGCCATTTACTGTAATAGTCTATCAAGGTTATAGCAAATCTACAGTCTATAGGAGAATCTGTAAAAGGACTGACAATATCAATAGCAAGTTTTTCCCATGCTGAATCAGGGAATGGTACTGGTTTTACATCTGGTCTCACCTTAACTTTGTGTACAAAGTTTTTTGCACAACCCAGTGAATTGTAGGTTTAATGCAGCAAAGAGATCCCTTCCAAGTATAGCAGTACCCTTATTCACAATGTAAAAGTCACATTTTGCAGTATTTGATTCAAATTGTATAATCACTGATAAGCAACCAAGCAGAGGGATTGGATCCTTTAAGTAACTGACAGTTTCAGGGCTGGTGCAACAAGTGGATCTTTTGCAAAGAAAATATCCTTTGGTAGTATAGAAACAGCTGAACCTGTATCAAGCATCAGGTTAATGGAGTGTCCCTTGTCAGCAGAAGCAGTATTGACACTGACAGTGCATATAAACTTGTCTGGAATAAATGTACCATCTTTATTCACACTTGGGGGTCCGTTTACTAAAGGGCGGTAAAAATCGGAATATTTTAACGCCAGAATATTCGCAGCGACTAAGTTTACTAAACAGCGATACGCTCAGAAGTCATTGCGATCACTTGCGGTAGCTACGTTAAGGAACCAGCTTACGTTAGCGGTAATTTTAGCGAGTTGCAAATTTTCTGGCGAAAAATTAAGTTTTTGCGAATATTTATGCTATAAAATAGTCTTGTTTTATGGCGTTTATTATGGCAATTTTTACTGTGACATTTATGACCGGAAATGCACCTTCAAAACTCATAAACTTTATTGACTGATGATTATACCACCCAACAACATCACCAGAGTAACACCAATCAAACATGTATGCATCATATGAACCCTTCTGACAATAGAATCATAGGAACATGAAATCATACCAGTCAATCTCTTTGCTTTATAGAAATGCACAGTTTAATGTAGCCAATCACAATGAAACCAAAAAAGTGTAGAGGCTGACGAATCCTTGGACTGTGATGCCGCTGCCAATAATACGCCTCTGAACTGAAACTGCTGCTTGTGCAGCAGATAGAAGCAGAAGCCAAAACATCCTGTCAGCAATAGCTACAGATCTCTCTCTCAGCAAAGAATGATGGGTAAAAAAAAACAGTATTATGGGATATTTCCTGCCCCTTGAGAATTTTCTGGTGAAAAAAATACTTTTACGCCACTACATAGGTGGCGGTAAAAGTTTGCGAATATTCTGGCGTTAATTTTGTCATGCGTTAATGTGTACGTAGCGTTAGTTTCAGCGAATGCGATAACTGGCAAACAATTATTCTTGCGCAAGAAAATTCGCAAATTTATATTTACCACAGGTTAGTAAACTGGCAATAACATATTTGGCGAAAATTCTGTCTATATATTGTGCGAATATTTTTAACGCACTTTAGTAAACGGACCCCTCAATACTATGACATTTGTAGTAGTGACTTCATGAACATCTATAGCAGAACTACGGCAGATCTTAGCAAAATGTCCTACTTTTGTGCATTTGCGGCACCGTTTAGCTTTTGCAGGACATGTAACATGATTTGCAGTGTGTTGTGTTGAACCAAAGCGAAAGCAGTATTTTCACACGATTATAGGCCATGCAAAAAAGGGTTAAAAAAAATTCCCCTTAAAAGTGTGCCCCCCCCCCCATGGTTGCGCCCTAGGCGGGTGCCTACTCTGCCTACCCCTAGTTCCGGCCCTGGTTAAGCTTTATACCCCAGTGCCCTATACCGTTGTCTTATTTCATGTTTTTTGAGTCATGGTTTAAAAATTCAAATAGTTTGTACATTGTCAGAGCAGTATCTGCACCCTTTTTGCACAAATAAACTCTCAAAAATTAAAACTGGCAAGTTTCTATAGAAGGCAAGATAAAGTATATCAGAAACATTTAAGTAAGATCAGGAAATAATGGTGAGAAATAAACATGTTAGAAGTGGCACCAGCAGTGTACTACTACAGGCAGCTTTAGCCCTAAAAGTAGATTAGCCAGGCAGAAGGGGTAGGGGCTAATCCCTACAGACAATTAGAGAGTAGGCTGCAAAAATAAGTCATTTTATCAGACACCAGTATAAGAAGGCATTTTGTGAGAGGTTATTGTAAAGACTTTGTACCTATGATAGAATCTGTACTACATTCAGTTAAATTCTCAATTCTTTCAGAACCTGACCCCACAAAATCTATAAAGCACCTCTAATTCCTATAAGTTTGGGTTTCATACAGCAGTCAATTCCCTAACCTCCATATGAAATAAGAGGCACTGAATTTGACCAGGTGCAGGAACCCCACAGCAACCATGTTTGTTTGCTATTTTACAGCTACCTGTTCATTAGTAATACTATTAATCAAAGAGAATATGCTATGAACAAACAAGCCTATAGGTCAATTACATTGTGCAGTGGCAACATTCAGCATAGAGGTGAATGATGACGCACAATTTTAAGATTGTATGGCAGTCTGAGCTGCATGGTCAATGACTGTAAGGGAAATCTTAAATAATTAAGTGTAGTAAAATGTTAGGCCAAAGTTGCAACTTATCATGACACTTTAATTGACTTCTCCGTATTGCTATATTAGTCATGAGTATTTAATCAGGAAGTTTTGCTTTCCTGTTTAGGTTTTAAAAGTGAGAAGTTGTTGTTTCTGTTTTTTATGGGCAGCAATTTCCTAAAATGGTAAGAAGCCCCGTATTCAGTATTATAGACATTTTATTGTTCAAATGATACTTCATGGAAATATACTTGAGCAATGCACTAAAATGATTCTTTTCCCAGTACCTTTTCCACCACAATGTGGGATTGGACGCTACATGACTGCCAGATGCAAATGCTGTACGCTGCGTCTGCATCGGATAGCCGCGTCTCATCGTATCAACAATGCTACACAATCCGACACGGGCATTACTTACCTTATTTCCGTCGCATCCAACGTGATGCATGCATTTTTGCTCATCGCGGCGGAGTCGGCCGTGTAGTCATGCCCTAAAAAAACTTTAATTTATTGAAGACTACAATTAAACAATGTTGTCATCCAACAATGTCAGTGGATCTCTTGAACTGCTTAGGGGCCATAAAAACTCTTGTGCCACGTGCAGTCCACGGGCCTCCAGTTGTACAGCACTTTCTTAAGATATTCATTAAGATTTAAGTAAGTTGATTATGTAGGTGCCTATACACAGGCAGATCACAGACCTTCCGGATTGATTCAGTTGCTTCTTTGCCCTTGAATGGGGCCTGCCAGTGGGCTTACCTAGCCAATATGTGAGGAACGTACCTGGTGGTCTAGTGGTGGGACGGCAGGGAGCGGTCTCCATTAGGCCGCAGGCGCCGGTGTCTTAGGGTGCACGGCGCACTCTTGTGGAATTTAAAGGCGCAGGCACGCTGGCGTGACAACGCCAGCGCGCAATGGCGCGAAATTTAAACACTATTTAAAGCCCATTCGGGCTGTGGGACCTTGCCCGTGATAGGATCTTGTTCCTGGTGCTTTGTGCTTTTGAGCTTCTGTATTTTTTATTCTGATTCTGGTTTTGACCCCTGCCTGGCTAAAAGACTATCCTGACCTCTATATCTGACCCTTGCCTGAATTTCGACTACCTCTTCTGCTGAACCCTCCTGTCTGATTGATTACCCGGTTTTGACCTCTGCCTGCCTGATTATGATTGACATCTGCCTGCCTCGACCCGGCCTATTCTGATGATGATTCTGGTTTCCTGTTCTGTACCATGACCCTCGGCCTTAAGACTCTAGATAACAGTCGTGCCCCTCTGTCTATCCAAAACCTCTCGCCTTGCACCTCTCATTTAAGTCCTGGTGGCATCCAAGTAGCTAAGGGCTCCTCCCGAGGCCAAAGGCGGTCACACTACAGGTGAGGCACAAGCCGAGACCGGGGTGCTTGGCATTTGTTCAGGTGTTGGGTGCCGACCGTGACAAAATATCTGTCAAATCTGATTTTCACTTTGGGCCAAGGAACACTTGTGCATGGCCTGCATTGGCATATATTATGATCCAATCATTGCCCCGAGGGTCAAACAATCGAGTCAGCCCACAATCTCCCAAGGTGGGCATATTTGGCAAAGATCCTCTTGTTTGGCATATTGTGCCCAGTGGCCTCAAAAAAAGTTAAAGTTAAAAGGGGTCTATGAACAGTTCACCTTTACCAAACATTGCATTTTTATTTTTAATATTTTCCACTCTTTTGCTTAAAAATTAATAAATACATGAATTTTTTTTCTCTCCCTTAGCCACCTTACAGCCCGCACCTACCATTATGTCTTTTCCTGTGTCAGTTGATCCTGTTCAGTTTTCAGTGGCATTAGAGAAATGCCATCAACTCTGGTATCAGTTGTAAAAGTTACTCTGCCACTAGGCGGTGTAAGAAATTACAATCTCGGCTTTGACATTATTTTCTTGTATATACAGTATAGATTAAACAGAGTATATGTTAATGTGTACTTCATAGGAAAACAATTGTCCAGGAAGCTTACATTCACCGCACACCCTAAATCAGTTTTCCATGTCAAAGGGTTTCCTGGGAGTTGTAGTTGGGTTCTACTGGATGTGGACTATTGGCAACTTGGCAGCTATGGGGGCAGGTAGAAAAAGTTGTATAAAAAAAGTTGTATAAAGGTGGACACCAGAGATGAAGAAAGGAGGCAGCCTGGGAGAAGACAGAGGAGCCATGTGATGGGGGACCTTTTGCATGTCAAGAGAGCTGGAGCTGCCAGAGTGGTGTTTAGATGGGAGCAGGAGCAAACCAATGACTCTGGTGGTAATAATGTAACTGTATAATTATAATTACTTTGTAACTGTAAATAGTGTAAATATTGCTTTAGTCTAATTGTAATCATTTAAGTGTAATAATCCAATGATTTATTATTTGTAAACCCTAGTAAAAGGGGTGAATATAGTATTATTAATATTTTATATTAAAATCTTACAGTGGATATGCTTCATAGAGACTGAAGCTGCTGCTGAGCAAAGTATTAACTAATGTAAATTGGTAATGTCATTTGTTACTGTTGGTTGAAGAAAGACAATCCATCGTGTTCAATCTTTCTGTCTAAATGTAAACTTCCTAACTGCTAGCTGATCCAGAGAAAGGCAAAATAAAAAACATCTGAAGTCTCTCCAATTTGCCTTAAAGGGTGTAACTATTCCATCCTGACTCAAGGACCCAATTGGACTAGGACCCTGGTGCCAAGAGTTAAGTTCAGTAACCCTGTTTTCCATTATGAATATGAAGATTTTCATTCATCCAGGTCATGGTAACTCTAGTATAGGTAAATCTAAAAACAACTGGACTTGCTGTGTAATCAATGAAGACGTTTCACTACTAATCCGATCAGCTTCTTCAGTTCAACTGAAGAAGCTGCTCGGATGAGTAGTGAAACGTCTTCATTGATTACTTAGAAAGTCCAGTTGTTTTTAGATTTACCTATACTAGATATACCTGTTCTCCATTCCTAAAAGGCCATTGAACCCTCTCTTGAAGTCCAAGGTATCTGTCAGTATAACAGCTTTAGGGAGAGCAGTTTCCTGTGAGCAGACTGTGACTTTTTCCTGAGCAAATGTCTCTTGCATGGGTTGATGGTCTGTAGGGTTGAAGGTGGGAGGGAGGATGCAGGTGCAGGCACGAGTGTGAGTGCAGTGGGGGGGCCTTTGGGTCCACATTCTGCCTGTCTCTTGTACTGCAGTTACACAACTGCATGGGAGGCCCAAGGGAGGTTATAAGGAAGCTAATGACCAGCTACCCACAGAGACAATGGGGCAAATTCACTAAGATTCGTAGTTGCGCCAGGCGTAACTTCGCCGCCTTCGGCACACTTCGCCAGGCGTAGTTTCGCCAGCACTCCGCAAATTCACTAAAATCTGAAGTTGCGCTCAGGGGCAGCGTAAGGTTGCGAAGTTGCGCTAGCGTTGATAAGCGAAGCGAAGTTACGCTAGCGATGGTTAACTTGCATACATCGCCAAATTCAAATTTCAATGGAGGAATACGTACAATCACTACAAATGCCTGGGAAACCTTCAAAACATCAAATAAAAATTTTTTTTGCCCTACACATGTGCCCACTGTATAGTTAAGTTGCCATGAGTTAGGAAATGTAGGGGGGAAGGTGGGGAGCCCCAAAAATGTTTTCGATCTTTTTCAGCCTATCACCCATAATATAGAAAAAACGCCAGCGTTTTTTGGGACTTAGAAAAAATTTGAACTTTTTTTGAAGCAATCCCTATCTATTCTATTGCGCTTCGCCTGGTCTGAGGTGGCGACGGAAGTCTAGCGTAAAAGGTAGCATTCAGTACAATGCGCGCGTTAGTGAATTTGGGTAGTTACGTCCGTTGCGAAAATTCACCAGGCGTAAGGGTGCGAAGTAACACTAGCAAATTTACGTCAGAGTTCGTTAGTGAATTTGCGAAGTAACGAAAATGACCAACGCTAGCGAATTGACGCTAGCATTAGGCGCTTCGATGCTTAGTGAATTTGCCCCAATCACTGCTTAAGCAAGTCTAAAACTGCAAATATATGCAGCCAGGTGGTTCTGTGATTCTTGACTGTTTTGCTGTGAGTGTTGATGCAGTTCATGGCTATCGCCAATAGCAAATAAGTGCTTTTCTGCCTACATCTCATAAGAATCTTTAATATTATTAATATAAAAATACCAGCATTTTAAACTTTACAGATAACAGCTAATAATTCACATCAGTCCGTCTCCAATGGCATATTGCAGTTTAAATTCCCTGCCATAGACACACACTAGGAGCCACAGTAGCCTAACTGTATGTTTTTGGACTGTGGAAGGAAAGAAGAGCACAGAGAAGTTACCAAGCAACAGGTAGCAGTATCATACAAACACCATGTAGATAAGGTAGATAAGTCATAACCAAGGATCCAGTGCTCCAGTGAGACATCAATGCTAGCCACCATCATGAAACAGCAGCAAGCTGAGCCTTCCTGGCACTCCAGCCAAATATTGCTGTAATAGTGACTTGCTAAATAATTAGAAAAGTGTCTGGTTTTCCCCTTGCTTTAGTTATGGGAGAGTCCAGTCATTTTTTACACAGTATTAAAAATAAACAAGCAATACAATTAAGTGGAAAGTTAAATAAATCCCTTCCCTTTGGGTTTCACAAAATTGTTTAGAAGCAGACGGTGGTTCCCAGACACGTCACAGAGCCAGAAGTTCTGAGCGCAACCTCTGTGGTTTCACTTCCCTATTGCCACTGTATAACTGTGACCTTTTGCACTGCCGTGTGTATGGGGATGTGTATCTCAAGCCCACTGTGTGTGAAATAGGTGTCAGTGAGAGCAGAAACATGGAATAAAGGGATCTGAACCTCGTATCCTTAGTCTAATTACTCTTAAATTAGGGGCTTTTGCTACAGTTGTGTATTTCTGCTTCTATATTTTTATCATTCAGTATATTCTTTATTTCTTTCAGCAATACAGGCATGTTGAACAGCAGAACAGGTGTTACTTTTGGTAGAAATGGCATTAAAACTAGAATATTTCCATTACTGAACTGTCAGATGCAGCTGGTTAGACTAGGAGCTATTATAAATAAGGGACAGAATCCATGCACTTTATGATATGCTCTTCAGAGGACTTGATCTTTTTAAATTACCCACTTTTGAGAAAAAGATCCTTTAAGATTTCACTGCCCACCAAATTAATGTACATATTTAATTTGAAGGGATGAGCACATTTTTTTGCCCAGTACTGTTACATGGTGAAATTCTCGGTTGGCCAGCTATGAATCCTATTTAGTATTTCCCCAAGCAGTCTGTTTTGACTGAAAAAAACTATTCTCAGCAGCTGGCATTAATCTGCCCCTTGCTGATAAAACTGACCATTGAAACTGATTTCTGATTTGGAGAATCCAGATGGTATGATATTGATGGTTTGGATGTTAGAAACCACACTCACAGTTTGTTGTGGTTTTCACCCAGTTTTATTTTGCCAGAAAGCAAAAGGCTAGTAAGAGAACTACAGTAGAACATAAATAAAACACAGTGAAAAAAGCTTTGGGGAATTTTACAAAAATACAAACAGTGTAGGGAATTATTTATGGATCTCCCTAATAGGAAAACCCATGGGGATTCTTATTTCCAAACCCCAGAACATTAAAGAAAAAAAAAAAAACGATGACTGTCCCACGAAAAAGGGGGTCCCCATGTTTGTCTGCAGGGGGGCCTCCCAAACTCTAGTTACGCCACTGATATCTTGCCAAACATTTTTTTTTTAAAAATGAAACAAAATATATCACGAATAAGACAACAGGTTGACACAAGTAATAGTACTAATTCCAATTATATTAAAAAGGGAAGCATATTGGATTTTGACATTAGACAAACTACAATTTAAAGGAAAACTATACCCCCAAAATAAATACTTAAGCAACAGTTCATATCATATTAAGTGGCATATTAAATAATCTTACCAAACTGGAATATTTATTCAAGTAAGTCTTGACCGTTTACATCTCTTGCCTTGAGCCACCATTTCGTGATGGTCTGTGTGCTGCCTCAGAGATCACCTGACCAGAAATACTACAACTCTAACTGTAACAGGAAGAAGTGTGGAAGCAAAAGACACAACTCTGTCTGTTAATTGGCTCATGTGACCTAACAAGTATAGTTTGTTGGTATGTTTATGTGCACAGTGAATCATACGATCCCAGGGGGCGGCCCTTATTTTTTAAAATGCCAGTTTTATATTTATGATTACCCAATGGCACATACTACTAGAAAAGTATATTATTAAGGAAATGGTTTATTTACATGAAGCAGGGTTTTACATATGAGCTGTTTTATGCAATATCTTTTTATAGAGACCTACATTGTTTGGGGGTATATTTTTCACTCAATGAGTGTTGGAATCTGAACTGCTATTTTTAGAATGTCTTATACTTTGTTTTACATTTTCGACATACTAATCCAGCTAGAAGACGCACAGACAGATATGCAAGTGAAGGTAATGGATCCAACAGGTATGCATAGTATAGCTGAATAACAAGAGCTCAACCCGCCTGCGACCCGGAAAAGGGGTGCGAGGTCGGCTGGACCACACATCACTAACGCCAGGTATTAAAGCAACATCAGCATCACCACCAAAAGTTTCGCATTTTGTGTGCAAGATGCCACCACTGAGGGATTCCTGCCATCAGGCAAGGTGAGTTCCCCAGAAGTTACCAGAAGCAGCAAAAAGACGATCCTACTAACTTTAAGGGGCACATTTACTAAGCTCGAGTGAAGGATTCGAATGAAAAAAACTTTGAATTTCGAAGTATTTTTTTGGGTACTTCAACCATCGAATAGGCTACTACGACCTTTGACTTCGATTCGAACAATTAGAACTAAAAATCGTTCGACTATTCGACCATTTGATAGTCAAAGTACTGTTTCTTTAAAAAAAACTTTGACTACATACTTCGGCAGTTTAAACCTACCGAGGTACAATTTATGCCTATGGGGACCTTCCCCATCATTTTTCTAAGCTTTTTTTTATCGAAGAACAAGCCTTCGATCGATATCTTAAAATCGTTCGATCGTTCGATCGTAGGATTTGCGATAAAATCCTTCAAATTCGAAGGATCTTACTTCGAAGGTCGAATTCGAGGGTTTATTAACCCTCGATATTCGACCCTTAGTAAATGTGCCCCATAGAGATGAATGTCTGGTTATTAAACTGCAAATTCTGCTTTTCTAGCATAGAAAGCACAATTGTGCTCACTGTGCTAGCGATGCGCCCCCCGCCAGCGATGTACAAGTTGGGGACGGCAAGGGGGGCAGCATCACAAATGTTATTTCAGGCAGCTTTAATGGGAGGATCTCCCCTGAGCCACCATAACACTGGACAATATTGATGAAAAAGTTGCCTCTGTGTTTGGAAGAAATTAGGAGCCTGGGAGTCTTTCTTTGATGAACAGTTGTAGCATAGTAATGAGCCTGTGCTATTGTAGAGCTAAAAACACCTTAACTGCAATTTAAGTTTACCTTTCCATTGACTTTCCATTTATTTATGGGGCAGAGACGTGGCTAAATTAAAGGGATAATGTCATGGGAAATTTTTTTTTTCCAAAACACATCAGTTAATAGTGCTGCTCCAGCAGAATTCTGCACTGAAATCCATTTCTCAAAAGAGCAAACAGATTTTTTTATATTCAGTTTTGAAATCAGACATGGGGCTAGACATTTTGCACTTTAGGAGAGAAATGCTTTCTGGCAGGCTGCTGTTTTTCCTTCTCAATGTAACTGAATGTGTCTCAGTGAGACATGGGTTTTTACTATTGAGTGTTGTTCTTAGATCTACCAGGCAGCTGTTATCTTGTGTTAGGGAGCTGCTATCTGGTTACCTTCCCATTGTTCTTTTGTTTGGCTGCTGGGGGGGGAAAAGGGAGGGTGGTGATATCACTCCAACTTGCAGTACAGCAGTAAAGAGTGAGTGAAGTTTATCAGAGCACAAGTCACATGACTTGGGGCAGCTGAGAAATTGACAATATGTCTAGCCCCATGTCAGATTTCAAAATTGAATATAAAAAAATCTGTTTGCTCTTTTGAGAAATGGATTTCAGTGCAGAATTCTGCTGATGCGTTTTGAAAAAATTTTTTTTCCCATGACAGTATCCCTTTAAGATGTTTAATCTTAGAGAATAGGAAACTGCAATGTAGTTCAATGACCTCTGACAGGCAAATATTATATCCCCACCCCCCAAAGTCATCATATTTCTGAAAATTACTATTAAATTATTAATTACAAGATTGCAAATGTAACTTTCAATATTAGTGCAGGCACTTGTCTTAACCGGTTTTAAAATTCCTCATGTGTGCATGAACAGATGGATGCCATGTACATTCTAAAGAAAGGATGGAGGGCAAGGTATTCTCTGCCCGTGTATTTACCAGGCGAATGACCTGAAGGTGGGGGCACATTGTAAATCTGCTTCTGGTCCTGTGCCGAAGCACTAGTAAATCAGCCCCTTGTACAACTGTGAGTCTATAGCATGACATTTACATAATACTACCAGCAGCTTATGAGTATGATCAAGTTTTGCTAATGAACTAGGTTTAGCCAAAATGTTTCACTTGACCTTTTAGATGCAGTATGCACTCAGTAGCGAGTTGCTGTTTATTTGTCAGTTTTCTGTTTACACAGTGTTTGTGAGAAGGAAGTGAACAAAATATTGCAATTGAACAAGAGAGAGAGAGAGTAGAAAACTGAAGGGGAATAAGATGAAGGTTTAAAAAAGGGAAACTTACAACCA
Organism: Xenopus petersii; assembly: GCA_038501925.1. Lineage (NCBI taxonomy): Eukaryota > Metazoa > Chordata > Amphibia > Anura > Pipidae > Xenopus > Xenopus petersii. Next base: position 91,884,273 of record CM076679.1, on the reverse strand, counting down.
AAAAGTATACATTTTACTTTGTTTTATAATCAATATTTTCCTTTTATTAATTGTACTGTATTAATGAGATCAGAGTTAGTAGATGTTTGCAAATAGCAGAGGAATATTTCCCAGACTAGTAACAAAGAACAACCAGTCCAACAATTTTGGGACAACACATTGGTAGATGCTAGACAGAGTATAGAAAAATAAAGTGCAGCACAACCCATTCCAGCACCTTGTAGTACAGGTATGTGAACATTACACCCCTCTAGTGAACTAACGACAGTATAACTGATTATTAGAGGATACAGTCAATGTACTGTATTAGTTCACTCTTAGCGGCAATCTACAATCTTATTTAAACCAAAGAGAATTCTGGTAAGATCCATAATTTGACTTCCATCCAATGCATGTTTGCTCTTATTCTTAGAAATTGTATGCACTCCCAGGCCTTCTTGTATGCAATAGTCTGGTGCTCAGTCCTCTAGGGAGACGGCACTCCCCTGGGTTCACAGGAAACAATAAACTTATAGGGATGTACCCCCTTTTGCATCCAGTTCTGTGTGCCGTTTCCTCAATTCTTCGTTTCCTGCTCTTATTCTTCCCTCTGACAGTCCAAATCATGTTATTAATACCTTCTATTTTAAATTATTTAACATCACCCACCTGGATTCCTTAACGGGCAGAAGTCAAAAGGATCTTTCCTTCAGTTCCAATATAGTATTTAGGCAGCACTGAATTAAGTAAGGCTTAGTAACAATGAGGACTAGATTATAGAGTGAAGTGACCTTGATCCTGTGCTGTCTGCCTTTGAACTTTTGCCTGAACCTGACCAAGTTTATTCTCTAACCCTTTGGCCACCGTGAATCAGATTTTAACCCTTTGGCTTCCTCCTTGATCTGGATTCTTCCACTGTTGGAGCCACAAGGCTCCTGACAGTAAGTAGGCTGCATACTGAAATTCTTTCAGCCTATCTCCCTCCTCCCCATTATATATATATATATATATATATATATATATATATATATATATATATATATATAGACCAAAAAATGACCAGCAACACCAGGATTTCAGTGACAAAGAAATATATTCATATGTGCATATTCAGCCAACGTCACGTTGGCTGAATATGCACATATGAATATATTTCTTTGTCACTGAAATCCTGGTGTTGCTGGTCATTTTTTGGTCTACATAAAATTTCTTACCGGGCACCCAGGTATAGAATCAAGAAGCGGTGTGCCACCCTACCGACTATATATATATATATATATATTATATATATATATATTTTTATATATATATATATATATATATATATATATATATATATATATATATATATAAAATATATATCTATATATCTATATATATATATATATATATATATATATATATATATATATATACCTTCTGAGTGCAAAAAGTATTATTACCCAAAAAACAGAGTGGACAAGTCAGTTGCATGTAATCTCCAAAGTATATTGAAAGCTGAGCTATTGTTGTGATTTACAGAATATCATGACAGTTAAAGGTTGCCCATCTATTGTATCTATTGCCGGATATTTGCTGGGTAACCAATGCCTATTTACCGATTTATCCAGCAATATAGATAGAACTAGGCCCGGATTTCTAATTTAACTGCTCCTAGCCCAGAGGTTCCTCGCATCCACCTGCCCCCCCTCCCACAGACTCACACGCAGAGGTTCCCATCAGAGCGCTGGGGGTTATGTGCGTTAGGAAATTTAAATACTATACATCACCAGTACTTGATGCACAGTATTTAATGTGGCCAGGCAGTATGCCATCCCTAAAATTTTGCTGCCCTAGGCCCAGGCCTTTGTGACCTTCCTACAAATTCAGGCCTAAATAGAACAAAGACATTGTACCTTGAACATTGGACAATAGCTGTCCCAAAATGTGCAGGTCTTACTTGACCCAAACCTAAGATTTAATTCATATATCAGATGCATACCTCCCAACATTTTGGAAATAGAAAGAGGGACAAAAAGATTTGCCATGCCCATTTTGTGGTCACACCCCTTAATTACCATGTTCATTTTAAAAACGTTTGCAGGTTATGAAAGTTCTCTGTGGTTTTTATGTGTTATTACAGTTTTGCTAATGAAGGTGAATTGCTCTTTAAGCTGCAATTCACACTTTCCCCAAGAGACCTGCTTATCTTAAATTGTTACAATTGTTTCTTTGCTTATCTAAAATTGTTACAAAAGTATTCAAGTGCACCTGCTGAGTGTTCTGGGCTTTTTGCCAAAAGCCAATTAAGTTAAACATTTTGTATTTCTCGCTGTTTTGTGCAGGAGATCAAAGAGAAAGTTGGGACTTTTCTGTAACAATCTGGGACTACGGGGTGTACTGTCAAAATTGGGACTGTCCCACAAAAAACGGGACAGTTGGGAGGTATGCAAATGTATATCTATTGTAAATCATTATGAAATAAAACCGCTATGTTACACCCCACAAAAACATTCACATTCAGACAAAGGGCATGTTTGCTCCTGTGCTGGTATGAATATAAACCTATTATAGAATACTGTATAAACCTATGCTGGGTATATGAAATCTGAAGAAATATCAAGCTCAGTATCAGGGACTATAGAACAAATCTATAAATCTCTCCATTCAAAGTTTATTCTTAAATTCAAGGATCAAGGGTAAATACCAGATCTAAGGAACAGTTGTTGGGTTTGATAAAATAAAAGCACTCACCATTCAGTAGACATGTATATTTATTTAAAAAAATTGATGCAAATATTATGACTCCAGTCACTTCTGCACAAACTGTGTCCTAAAATCAATGAATGAAACGTACATATCTGTGGGCATGTACACACGTTTGTCGCATCATTTACAGATCACAGCAATGGTCTCGTTTTTCTAGCCTGTGGAGATGAGGGTGCTGAATGTAGAAGGTTTCCATGGAAACCATCAATACAAAAGTGAGGAGTCTGAGCATAACACAGAGTCAAGAATCTGCTTCGATTTCCGAGTGAAAGGCTCTCTCGAGACACTGTCTAGTGGCTCTTAGATGCGGAGGAAAAGAGAACCAACTGTTGCTTGAATTTCACTTATGGTTCATTTTGGGAAATGGTCTGAACAGCTGGATCAGCAGCAATGGCTGTGTTTTTCCATAATTCACCCCCTACAATAACTCTGAAGGATCTTCTGAACTCTTCATTCTTCCAGGTGTAAATGAAAGGATTGAGCACAAAAAGAAAGCAGAACAGAAGCCAGCTAGCTGTTAACAAAGTTCTGGGCAGAGGCTGGAACAGGCCATACAGGACTGACCAAGCAAAAGGCTCTGTGGTCAGTGCAAACACGCAACATACAATCAGTACATACAGACCCAAACGTTTGTCCTTACGAGGGCAGGAGCAAGGTAGGTTGTGCACCACCTGGAAATTAAGGACACTTACCCTCTTCAAACTGATTTGAACTTTTCTAAAGATACGAAAATAACAGTGGAGGACAATGGCTGTCTGGCTCAGCACAGTGACAGCAGAGAGAATAGCTGTGTAGTTACTGGATAAGGGGACTTCTTGCCCTAAAAATACATAAAGTCGTAGCTGTGGACATGAAAGAGAAATCTCACGTGGCCTCTGACCAAACAACCAAGGGAGAAGAAAAGCAAGTGGCAGCACCCATGCCATAGCGATCATCCACTCTGTATTGCGCTTCTGATAGACTGTGTGGTAAACAGTAGGCAGTTTGGTGATCATCACAAAACGATTCAGGGCAATGAGAGCATGAGAGAGCAGAGAGACTGTCATCCAAAGGAAAAATACACCCTCCATGAAGACTCTGTATGCGTGATTCTCAACTCGACCTGTTGAAAGCAAGATGATTTCTTGTGGCATCCAGAAAGCACAGACTAGAAGATCGGAGACACAGCCATTGACAATGAAGGCATTACTAGTTGTTTTAAGTTTCTTGAAAGAGCAGACCAGATAAATGACCAGGACATTGGCCAAAGTGCCCGATACAGAAAACAAGGAGTAAACAGTGGCCACCAGCACCTTTGTACCCACATGACCCTCACAGTGGGCAGAAGTGATATTGGTCATCTTGTCCTCAATGTATGAAGCATGATCCAAACGAAGAAAAGGTAAACAGTACAGAGTTAATATGTATGTGTAAGAGGGAGAAAGAGAGTGAACAGTCAGAAAGAAAGAAAGCGAATATGAGATTGAGAGGGTGGGTGGAGATGACACAGCAGTGACAGGACTCTTATTCTCTCTCTCGTCTCAGTTTTCATGTAACAATACATAATACTTGGAAAAATAACAGTAATTGTACGCAGCAGCTTCTAACAGGGAAGGTGGATACAGAAAAGCTGTATCATTATCATTGTTATGTTCTCTTCTGTATAGACCAGGCTATGGAGAGCATAAATATTCCTCAAAATGACTTTAAACATAACAGAGCCTCTCCATCTTATCCCATTGTGCTCTAAAGAGTCAAGAAAAATACATTTAGCCGCAGTAGCACACGCATTAAATTGGATTCAGCCAATTCAGGGTCAAACGGACTGGAACATGTTACTCCAGAACTAAAGGACAATGCTTTACTATTAAAACCATCTCTATGGAACATGGATGAAACCTCTCAAAATTTACATGGTATAAATGAATGCATGTATAAAAATCAAATGGTCATATGAAAATATCTGTAAGCTAAAGCAGCAATAAATAGCAGCAAAAAAAGCTACACTATCAGTCGAGGTAGCGTTTATAATGTTATGCTCAACAGTATGGTCCTTATTTAAGATGATTGTGTTATTGGAAATACAGTAGGAGGGAGGGGTGTGTGGGCTGTTGGGTTTGTGAGGGTGCCAGTGCTTTACGTTGTTGCTTTTTGCATATTCTCCAGCTGTTCATGAAATACAGACCATCTTACACAATTGTGTGAGTATATGTGAGTGTACGATACAAGCTGTACGATAAAAGAATTAACAAGCATCTGTGAAAGAGGAGGTCTCTTGGCTTCATCTGTAATACACCAACAGGCTCATGAGAATTGAATAAGCAATAAACCCTTTTTCTTCTTCTTCCTTTACACTAGTTTTTGAAGAATCTTAAAATATATTAGTGACCAGTAGAAATCAGAATAATTTGACAGTAAAGTCTTTTACAGATGTCGAAAATTATATTTTAAGATTTTTCTAGAATCTTAAGACAAAGGAGATTTGTTTGACATGCGTAAGAAATGCAGATTTAAGTGTATGATTGTGTCTTTTTCTTTAGTAAAAGCATATTCTAAATGTGTTGACTGGTCTCTCTTGGGTCAAACATGAGCATAAATGTATGTATGTATGTATGTATGTATGTATGTATATTTTTATTTGTAAAGCGCTCCTTGAGGGCAAAGCACTGTACAGCAAAACAATAAATTAGTAGTAACAAACAAGGGGTCAATTGAAATAAAAAGTAACAATAAGTGCATTATTAGAATTACAATTCACATAAATATAAAATATATAGTGATGGGCAAATTTATTCGTAAGGCGGGAATTCCCGCGATTCGACCGCTGTTTTTTTGGACACTGGTGCACTTTCGCTGCCGAACATGCCAAAAACAAGATGCCGGCACAGTTTCGCAGAAAATTAGTGAATTTTCCTGCGAAACGCCCCAAAATCGCCCATCACTAAGAATATAATTACAATACAGATTAAGTACTCAGTGTCAAGGAAACAAAAGGCTAGAGGACCCTGCTCCTTAGGGCTTACAGTCTAAATGGGAGGGAAACATACAGACACAATTCAGAGGGGTATTAAGGTGCTGTGGGTTACAGTTTGTTACACTGTTATATAAGTGCCAGTTCCGGTGTTATCCAGGTGCTCCCAGAGGTAGTCTTTTAGTTTTGTTTTAAAAACATTGAAGGAGGATTCTCTCCTGAGAGATTCAGGAATGGCATTCCAAATATAAGGAGTCGCAAGAGAGAAGGGTTTGATACGGGAAACAGCAGTAGTAGTGGGGGGTACAACCAAGCGGTTGCTCTGAGAGGAGCAGAGGTTTCGGCCAGGAACATATAGAGAGACAAGAGATGAGATAGTTAGGTGCAGAGGAATGAAGGGCTTTGAAGGTTATGAGGAGGAGTTTATAAGTTATTCTTTGTTTTATAGGAAGCCATGATAAGGACTTCAATGGGCTGCACACTCGCACATTAAGCACTAGCGCATCCGGGCATATAACATGCTGAGGGCATAATAAGCCAGGGCTAGTGTAGCATTGATTGGAATGAATTGGAGGTGAGTATAAGGTAAATGTTCTTGATACATTAATGTCACATCTGAACATTACTAAATATGTCTCTTTGTGCTTGTAACATTCAAGATTTGTAATGTTAATGCACCTGCTGCAATCAGGCACAAAAAATTATCACCAGCGGTTCATATATATACAGTATATATATATATATATATATATATATATATATATATATATATATATATATATATATATATACATATAGACAAATACAAGAGCCCTCAGCACTCAACCCATTATCAATATATTTAAGACAGAGACATTTTGTGCATACTGCTACTGAGAAATGCCTTACCCTTTAAACAAAACAGGGATTGTTTGTCCATATATTGCAATATATTTAAGCTGGCCAACTACGTCAAAGTCATCCCATACCTGGCCAGTCCTACGCTCAATTTTCATCTGATTCATTAAGAATTCTATTGCTTCATTATATATTTTACAAAGGGACTAGGTTTTACCTGCAACTTACTAGCTGCTTTCAATGTAAACCCCCATACTTGGCTGCCCTTTTATTAGACACCAGTGGGATCACCTGACTATAGCTGGGAAGGGTGGGAGCTACAACATGGAGCTGGTCACTGCTCCTGTATAACTATAACAAACAAGGGAAAGTTGTGCTCACCACTATTTTTTAAAACCATTAGGCGGGGGTGCAATGAGGCTGTGACCACAAAATACATATAGACAAATACAAGAGTCCTCTGCACTCAACCCAAACCAATCCCTGTTTTGTTTAAAGGGTAAGGCATTTTTCAGTAGCAGTATGCACAAAATGTCTCTGTCTTAAATATATTGATAATGGGTTGAGTGCAGAGGACTCTTGGGACTGCACTTGGTACCGGCACTCACAGGATTTGCATGAAGAATCAAACGTTTTGATATGGTGAATATAAAAAAAAACGTTTATTAAATCGTTTCGTTCCTCACAGGAACCTTTTTTGTCCTTGAGAAAGGTTCCTGTGAGGAACCAAAACGTCGGATTTAATAAACCTAATTTTTTATTTTCACCATATCAAAACGTTTGATTCTTCATGCAAATCCCGTGAGTGCCGGTACCAAGTGCAGTCCTTATTTATTCTATAACCAGAGCACCCAGGTCGTTTGATATACTTCAAGGTGTGCAGCCTGCCCCCACCATTCCCTATCTATATATATATATATATATATATATATTATATATATATATATATATATATATATATATATATATATATATATATATATATATATATATATTTCTGCGAGAAGGAAATGTACTTTGGTATTCATGGCCCTTCAGGATGCTTCAAGAGCTGTTATCTCAAGTGGGTTTTAAATTACTCATTGTCTTGTAATAAAATTGACTGTAAATGCTGTATTATAAGAGAGATTGTCTATCATTCCTTCTGCAGTTGTTTTTTCCTCCATAACAATGGTATCACAATTGAGTTAAATGATATCTGATTGATTTAATAGGATTATCTCTGCTTACACATTCTCATCTTAAAGTGGCAAATACAGTGGAGATCTCAGGAAACTGCCACTAAAAGCATATAAGGAACAATTTCAAGCATTTTGTTCCCTGTCTTTGAAGCTGCAAAATACCATGGCAACAACACATAAGGGATATGTCCTTATAATTGGCACTCAGTGATGTAATAACTGTCACATGACATCACTAAAACTTGTCAGAATATTAGAAGTCACCCTGGAGTTCCATGACCTGTATAAAAGCACTCGGCCTTGGGTTTCATAGCTACATATGCACTCTATGGACATACTACAACAAGAATTTTATTAATTTTATTAACTCAATCAATTCGATCTGGGATCTGGATATTTACTATAGGGGGCAGATTTACTAAGGTTTGAGTGAATTTTCGAAGTACAAAAAGTTCGAATTTTTAATGTAATTTTTTTGGATACTTCGACCATCAAATAGGATACTACGACTTCTAATTTACTTCCACTTCGATTCGAAGTAAAAACCGTTAGAATATTCGACCATTCGAAGTACTGTCTCTTTAAAAAAACTTAGACTTCAATACTTCACCAAATTAAACCTGCCGAATTTCTATGTTAGCCTATGGGGACCTTCTACAAACTTTTTCTAAGTCTTTACACATCGAATAAAAATCCTTCGATCCGACGCTAAAATAGTTAGAATCGTTCGATTTAAACGATTTAATCGTTCGATCTAACGATTTTTATTCGATCGTAGGATTGCCAAATTAGGTGAATAACCTTCGAATTCGATATTCCAATTTTACGTTTTTCAATTCGATGGTCGAATTTCGAAGTTTTTTCGAAGTCGAATTTCGAAGCTGGTGTAACCAATTAAAGTGGTTGGAATAATTTAAGTGGAGTTAAAGTTCTGTCATTAAAATAATTTTTACACCAGAATTTCTTAATTGGCTTCATGTTCTTTATGAAACATTATATAGCTTTATAAAGACGTGGCCTGTATTAAAGTGGCAACATGTGATGCATTTCAAAGCTTTTCTTTTATTATACGGGTATGGGATCCATTATCTGGAAACCCAGTATTCAGTAAACTCTGAATTATGGAAAGGGCATCTCCCATAGACTCGAATTTATCCAAATAATTAAAAAATTTAAAAATTATTCCCTTTTTCTCTGTAATTATAAAACAGGACCTTATACTTGATCCAAACTAAGATATAATAATCTTTATTGGAGGCAGAACCAGGCTATTGGGTTCATTTAGGGGGGTATTTATCAAGGGTCAAATTTTGAGGGGTTGAAACCCTCAGATTCGACCATCGAATTCAAATCCATCGAATTCGAATATCGAATTAGATGGATGTAGCGCTAAAATAAGCATTCGATCGATTGGATAAAATTTTTATTCATTGCCAAAAACTTAGAAAATGCTTGTAGAAGGTCCCCATAGGCTTATAATTATTATTATTATTATTATTAACATGTATTTATATAGCGCCAACATATTGCGTAGCACTGTAAAGTAAATGTGATTATACAACTACATCACATGAATTACATATATAGAATATATGGAGTAACAAACATCACAATCAATACAGGTACAAAAAGGTGATTCAATTCGGTAGGTTTAACTTGGCAAAGTATTGAATTTGAAGGATTTTTAAAGAGACAGTACTTTGACTATCGAATGGTCGAATAGTCTAATGATTTTTTATTCTAATTGTTCGAATCGAAGTCCAAGTCCAATTCGATGGTCGAAGAAGCCTATTCGATGGTCGAAGTATCCAAAAATTTACTTTGAAATTCGAATATTCACCCTAGGCTTAGTAAATCTGCCCCTTAATGTTTACATGATTTTATACTTTTACTTAAGGTATGAAGATCCAAATTATGATAAGATCTATTATCTGGAAACCTCCCAGTCCCGATCATTTTGGATAACAGGTCCCATTCCCATACCTGTATATATGATTAGAAATATGCCTCTCAGGTTGAAGAAAAGTCCCAATTGTAAGTGAAGAAGCCAATGGCATGTATCTGTTTCCAGGAATCAGCATACAGAAATGGTAAAACAAGTTTTCAGTAGATTTGTTTTCCTATGACAGGTTTATTGTGTGAAGATTCAATATGATCTTAAAAACCAGTGTTTAACATCGTTATAAGGTTCTAAGACTCTGTTATATAAGATGCGCACAAATAGAATGTAGGCGCCTATTTTACACCCACAAAGATCTAAATGACTTTCCATTATCCAAGATTAGTATCACAGCACTGAAAAACACTGCACAAAGCTATTATTCTTCTGTTCCACCATTAGTAGAACCAAAGGTTGCTCTGGTGAGAATCACATTCAGTAATGTTCCAGCTCATGTAGTTGAAACCTGCAATATCTCTCTGTTTAGACTGAAGGAGCACATGTAGCATTATTAAATGTAACCCATTTCACTAGAGTCAACAAAGAGCAGATGAAAATCCAATCCTGCAGAACCGATCTGATCTAGTAATAATAATGGAGCAGTACATAAACAAAATTCCAAAATATTGAATCTAGAAATATACAAATATAATAACCAATGATAATTTTCATGAACAAACAGAGCAATAATGACCCAACATAAATCATAAAAATAAATCTTACATTAGTGCAAAGAAAAAATCCATGAAATAAATAAAAACATGAAATGGGAAATAACTAGATAATTTCCAAGAAATATTTTGACTTTCAATTCCCATGTTCAGATGACCGTATGAATCCCAATTTAGTCAGCAATTCCTTTTTTGGGTTTATCAAAATAAATTTAGATATCTGGACCATAGACAATGAAAAGAATAGGAGGACTTTTCTTTCTCAAAATTATATCTAAAAGCTTCTTGCAAGCATAACTGGCTTAGAGAAAAAAGAACTTCCTTTAAAGGGACTTCCTTCTGTATCCAATAACGAGATATGTTTCCTTGTAGCATTCATGAAAAGGTGTAATAACTTCAAAATCTCCTTCTCTAATTTCAAAGCTGAGTTGTCAAAATAACTATCAACCTCAATTAAATATAATAAAGCAAACATTGAATATAGATTAATAATAGGCAGAAAAGGTGCGCTGATGTTCCCTATTGAATATAGTCACAATCACCTATAAAGAAAAACAGTATATAGAGTAGTATGTTCAGTATTCATAAATTGTTTTAACGCTTTTTCTTTTCCTTTCCTCTGTCACAGAAGCTCGGCGGTCCGGGGGTTAAGTGCGATAATTGAATAGGCAAACAGGGGGGGGGGGGGGGAAATGCCAAACATACCTCCCAACATTTTGGAAGTAAAAAGAGGGACAAAAAATGTTTCCGCATGTAGCGCAGAAACATTTTTACCACGCCCCTTTCTGTGGCCACACCCCCTAATTACCATGTTCAGTTTACAAAATTTGGCAGGTTATGAAAGTTTGAAAATATTTCTCCTTATATAAACTGTTTTTTTGTATCTCAAAATTGTTACAAAGTATCTTATTTGTACCTGTTAGCTGTTCTGGGCTCTCTGCTAAAAGCCAATTACCGTATATACCCGAGTATAAGCCGAGTTTTTCAACATCCAAAATGTGCTGAAAAAGTCTACCTCGGCTTATACTCGGGTCACCTGAGTAGCTGAGATTGCAGTCACTTTTAATCATTCCTATACCAACAGTGCACTTGGGGAGAGACTGCAATATCCCACAATGCCCTCTGTTGGTTATATGAAAGAATAACAGTGCGCCCTCTGTTGGTTATATGGAAGAATAACAGTGACTGCAATATCACACAGCGCCATCTGTTGGTTATATGAAAGAATAACAGTGACTGCAATATCACACAGCGCCATCTGTTGGTTGTATGAAAGAATAACAGTGCGCCCTCTGTTGGTTATATGAAAGATTAACAGTGACTGCAATATCACACAGCGCCATCTGTTGGTTGTATGAAAGAATAACAGTGCGCCCTCTGTTGGTTATATTAAAGAATAACAGTGACTGCAATATCACACAGCACCCTTTGTTGGTTATATGAAAGAATAACAGTGACTGCAATATCACACAGCGCCCTCTGTTGGTTATACGAAAGATTAACAGTGATGGCAATATCAAACAGCACCCTCTGCACATGGTAGTGGGACAGTGGGACAATGCACACAGTAATCTGTTTGGCAATTCTCTGTCACCATCAACTTTGCAAAGAAGTCCGGTTGATCGCTGGAGGGTCGCTTGGGCAGAATGTGCGCTGCTGGGAGACAGGGCTGTAGTTGTGTCTAGGCTTATACTAGAGTCAATACGTTTTCCCAGTTTTCGTAGGTAAAATTAGGTACCTCGGCTTATACTTGGGTCGGCTTATACTCGAGTATATACGGTAAGTTAGAAACTTTGTTTCTTTATCTGGCTGTTCAGTGCAGAGAAAATAGGCACGTTCCAGTACAAATGAGGGACTGCTGGATGAGCTGCCAAAAGAGGGACTGTCCCTCCGAAAAAGGGACAGTTGGGAGGTATGGCCAAATTCTAAGTACTCATCTCCTGCAACTTACTTGCTGCTTTCAAAGTGAACATCAGCGCACCTTTTCTGCCTATTATTAGTACTCATAGTGGAAGTGTGGATCCACTACCCCTGGTGCCGCTCTCCCCATAGACTCTCATACAACAGCGCAGACTTCACTATATACAGCATACCATTGGATATAGATTGATTTTCTCTCTAAGCTAAGAGAGAGAAACCTTTCCAATTTCTCCCATAATTGAGAGATTAAGGGGCAGGACCAGAAGTAATGAAACATGTCCACATTCTCAGACTCACATTTTGGGCAATAAGAGCATTTTTTAAGTTTATCCTCTTTTTTTTATAACAGGAGCCATAACCCTTATGGATCAACTTTAAATGCTGTAGTCTCCAGTTCTCAGCTCCCAACCTTGTATTGTAACTCTTAAGAGATTTAAGAAGCTGAACTGATGTAATAGAATAATCCAGGAATTTTGCCCAACATTTAGCAAAAAGCTGAGCCTAAGCCTAAGAAAACTGACATTTCCCCTGCTTTTTAAATGTGAGATTATTTATTTAGGCATCATCTTTTAACAGAGAATAAAATGTGGAAAAAAAGTGCTCTTATTTTTTTGTCAACAGCATTGACTGCAATTCATCTGTGACCCACAAAGCCCAACAACTGATGGTAACAGATGCCTCCATCCCATGAAAATTCACCAAAAGAAAAAAAAAGTGTGGGTCTGTGGGAAATGACTAAGCATTCCCCTCTGATTGGCAAGCTTGTAACTAGGTGACACAAGAGCTAACAATTGCCAAATCTGACAGATTACCCTGCAGACTGTTTATTTAGAACTGAACAATATAGCCGTATATATAGCCAAATATCACTCACCCCCAAATAACCCATTAGCCCCACATAAATCCATTGGGTCATTATGTAGATGTGCAGGCACTTGACGTTCCAGGTTGACCCATGATGTTCTTTATGTCTACGGGTCAATAGGTTACTCCTGTATATATTTTATGAATCATGGAAATCATAGGATGTAAAATCACATAACAGTATGAAAATATTATTGTGTTTGATCAGAGGACAAAGCTATTATAACTAAAACAGGTGCTTCTCTATATTTATCCATTCACTTACCTGACAAGTGACACTTAAGTACAGTACAGATAATGCATGTAAATTTTAATATTTGTGAAACCAAACAATAATATAATATCATGGTTATTCAATGGGTTCTCTATTTTACATGGCTACTGAAAGCTATTGTAATGAGCAGCAGCTTAATGGTGCACCGCCAGGTACCACTGAAGCATTTTTAGGGGGGACCCAGAGGTTCATCATTACGCACTCCTACAAACACCCCATTGATTGATGACTTGCTCACATGCATGCAGATTTTCTGGCCTTAAAGTGACAACAGGGGAAGCTACCCAGTGCGTACCTACCCGGCCCTCCCTCCATCTACCCTCCCACTGCCTTGCCTGCCGTACCACCCACTCACATCAGGTAGCTTAGATTGTGGCTGGGGAAGGGGCTTTGATACAGCTATAGAGGAAGTAGACTCTGCAGTCCAGTCCCCCAGCAACTGCAGGATCTGCTTTTTCTATAGTTATGTCACTGAAACTTTTTTTGGGTAACCAGTTTTCTCCAGACATTTCCTAACATATGGAACATTAATTTTACATTGGGCTCATGTGTAAGGCATTATATTAACTCTCTTGTCTTTATTAAGGTTCCCTGGACATGTTTAAGAAAAACATGAAGCATTTGCACCAAGATTTATAATAAAGACGTTCATACAACTTTAAATTACCCGCCGTATGCAAATTGACCTAAGCGCAAGATCACTAGCGAATTTTCGCTAGGCACAAACGAACGCTACCACATCTTTGCTATGAAATGCTTGCACTGCCAAAGTAACGCTAGGGGAAAGCCGCCAGTGTTTGGCGCCCAGGACGAAACCTCACATTTTAATGAATTAGCGTATTCATATCGCATTTGAGCCTGGCGAAGTGGTGCGATGTGTACGAAGTAGTCGATGGCGACAATTCGCCCTTAAAGGGATACTGTCATGGGAAAAATCCATTTCTCAAAAGAGCAAACCGATTTTTTTATATTTAATTTTGAAATCTGACATGGGGCTAGACATTTTGTCAATTTCCCAGCTGCCCCTGGTCATGTGACTTGTGCCTGCACTTCAGGAGAGAAATGCTTTCTGGCAGGCTGCTGTTTTCCCATCTCAATGAAACTGAATGTGTCTCAGTGGGACATGGGTTTTTACTATTGAGTGTTGTTCTTAGATCTACCAGGAAGCTGTTATCTTGTGTTAGGGAGCTGTTATCTGGTTACCTTCCCATTGTTCTTTTGTTTGGCTGCTGGGGTGGGGAAAGGGAGGGGGTGATATCACTTTATCAGAGCACAAGTCACATGACTTGGGGCAGCTGGGAAATTGGCAATATGTCTAGTCCCATGTCAGATTTCAAAATTAAATATAAAAAAATATGTTTGCTCTTTTGAGAAATGGATTTCAGTGCAGAATTCTGCTGGAGCAGCACTATTAACTGATTCATTTTGAAAAAAAAAAAATTTCCCATGACAGTTTCCCTTTAAGTAAATCTGCCCCAAAGTGTTTTTAATTTAATATCATCAGGAGTGGCAATGGGGCATTTTAGCTACCTTTACCACTGGTGGATAAAATGCCCTGCGTGCCACAACCCAAATGGCAAACACTGCTGGTACAGGTGGTCATGAATATGCACATTGCATGATTTTGGGACAAGAACTGACAGGCAACTTCAATTTAAAAGAGGAAGTGGCATGGATGGTTTCAGGCATTTCTCTGCCAGCTAAAATACACTGTGGAAAAACTGCCCCATGTGCCATCAGCCTGGATTAGCCTGTATAGTAAAGAATATAGATATATACACAAGATTGTAGAGAATAGCACCAAAACAAGAGGAGTAATAAAACAACCTAAGTTGATCTGGGGCATGGGAAACAAAATTGAATAGAAGAAAAAACAGCTTATCTTAAAGCAGCTCCATCGTGAAGTGCTGGATCTTTCTGAAAGCTCAGAATCAGGCATAATGACCTGAAATGACGGCCTACACACCACTATTGCAAGAAATACATGTATTGGTTAAAGTATAAAATAACTTGCAACATACAGATTGCAATTTAGTAATAAAAACGAATTATAAAAATCATGACAGAACCCCTTCAAGGTTCAACCATTGTGTCAGTGCACCTCTGAGCTCATTACCAGGCTTTCAGGAGTATCTAGCAATAGGCATTCTCTCCAAATCCCATCCTTACTGTCCTTCACTCTGTTTTGGAGTTAAAAGAATTCTCACAAAAGCCCATCTTTCTCCCATCTCAATTTGACATATACACCAAAACACGTTCCATAAAGCTTACACCAACTTCAAACTGATACAAGCTGTACTGTGGATTCACTAAAGTGACATTCAGGAACAACAATTTAACTAAAAGTTAACAAAACTGCCATATTCACGAAACGCATTGTCTTTTCAGATTTCAGTTTGAGAAAAGCTTTGCTCCTTATTCAATTCCAGATTTTCCCATAGTGCCAGATGCTATTCAATGAGAAAAATGTACTGTATCTGTTTATCACATGAAAACTCTATTGAATTCTATGGGAAAAAAATTAAAGGACATTCATTTTTTTCTCTTCAAATTGAATTTTGTCTGTAGACCATATTCAATTCCAAATATGTCTCACACCAGTATCAGTTTATACCACTTTTATTAACTCTTCCCTTTTGAATGCATTTCTAGCAAAGTTGGCTATTTACAGTGTTTTTCAGTAAGTGAGAACCAAAAAGTGTATATATTAAGACCTCTTGAATGACCAAGATACATATATTACCATTACCATGTAGCAAGAAAGGCTACAGCTGTGAGATACAATCTCACTGAACTCGGGCCCATTCTCAGAGCCAAAGCATGTATTTTTGATTGTCAAGCAAAGAAAACAATACTAGGTGCCTAAGGGGAGGGAATTCACAAAAGGGCGGCCCGATGCATTCCACACAAACTGCCAACTCTACTTGCACTTGAGCAAATTAGTTGGTTTTGGCAAACAATTAAACAATAACCCGATGTCCAGGAGTTGTAGTGATCTTGGAGAAAGAACATGGGATATCATAATATGATTTAATAAACACGCACAGTGTAAAAGGATATAGAACTAAGCCAATAATAATGGTCAGTACCTGCTGCAGAAGCCTATGTTTTCTTTGATATTGATACATAGTAAAAAGCGATATTGAGAAATTAAACAGCAAAAATTATACATAATGCAAAACCTCTTAACCACAAGGTATGATTATTTTGAATTAATGTCGTTTTATTTGATTTCAGAAAGACAAGTCAGCACTTACATTCTTATCTATAACCAAATCCTTTGTCGAGGCCATTTTATCACATAATTACTTAGCTTACTTTTGCAGATGATCTTGCCATGAAATATCCCATAGTTTACTAAGGAAGAGACTATCTTTAAAGAAGAAGTAAACTTAAAATGAATAAGGCTAAAAATGCAATTTTTTATGTAGTGAGCTTATTGTATCAGCGTAAAGTTTCAGCTTCTCAATAGCAGCAATGATCCAGGATTTCAAACTTGTCACAGGGGGTCACCATCTTGGAAAGTGTCTGCGATACTCAGTGGGCTCTGAGCAGCTTTTGAGAAGCTAAGCTTAGGGGTTATTGTAAATTTACAAGCAGAAAATGAAGTTGACCTGTAATATAAACTGATGCTACAAGACTGATTATTAAATGCTGATGCTATTTAAACTGGTTTTTGTGCTGCCATGTAGTAATTATCTGTATTAATTACTAATCAGCCTTATATTGTGACATTTATATTCTATGTGTGTACTGTACATTGTGAGTGGGTCCCTAAGCTCAGTAAGTGACAGCAGCACAGAGCATGTGCAGTGAATCAGCAGAAAAGAAGATGGGGAGCTTCAGGGGCATCTTTGGAGACACAGATCTTTACTGCTAAAGGGCTATGGTTACCTTGGGCTGGTACAGAAGCCCAAAACATAATGTACAACATTTATAGCTACTTCTTTAGTTAAGCTTTAGTTCTCCGACACTGGGTTTTCTGAGCTACTGGGTTAAAGAACTTTCTCCAGTAAAGAAATTTGCTTCCTGGCTTTTAAAGTTTACATTTGATTTTAGCCAATTTTATAAAGTCAGAAGTTATGGCTAAATAATAGCTTGGCTGCAGGTAATGAGCTTCCCTCCTGGTAAAGTCTAAGGAGCAGTATGTGGTTAGGTACTGATACCATTTCTGTGAATGATGCCCACCTACTATGCCAGGCTTTCTCTCCTTATATTTCAAATAGCCCCACTGAGATGACTCTTAAAGGCTCTTAAAGGCTGGCAACCCTTTACTTCTCAAACCGGCTTCTCATTTAGGGTTTATCTGTGTTTAGAAGTGTTAACAAGGGAATCTGTACAATAGCAACTGAAAGGAGGAACTGGCAGGTGGTAACCCCTAAGCTGTGGCCTTTACACAAAGGCTACAAAAGTTAGGGTTATACAGCTCTAAACTATATAAACTAAATTATAACATGATATGCTCTATAGAGAGAAAATGAAAAAAACTCTTCTGAATTTGTAGAGTAGTGGAAAAGCAGAATGAATGTGTGTGCTAGGAAATTGTTTATTCGAGAATGTATGGATGGAACTGCTTGGTGTATTTGGGTGCAAGGGTCCCCTTAATGTCCTTTAGCAGAGAGAGTTTAATACAGCATGACAACAAGCATAAATATGCTTATGCTTAAATGAACAAATTGTAAACCTATTGGAAATATATTTGAATTGGGAAGTTCTAGGAAATGTAGAATTGTACTGCTTGTCAAGAAAACTGGAGATCCAACTGCAAATAAGCTTCCTTCAAAACTCTTCTCAGTAGTAGCTACTGTATGTCCATATGCAGAATTTGGTCTATTCTATAAATCTGATGAAATGTCCACCAAGGATGTATTTAATTATTTGGATACTGTGAAGGTCATTGCATAGAAAGAGTACTGCATTACTGCCCATTCAAAAAAAAACCAAATTACTCAAATATCAGATTTCATTTTTAGTAATAAAATCATACAAGTACATCATAAACTGCTGTTTTTGTTTAGAAAATGCAACACTAATAACTACCTGTGCAACAAGTGATCATTATAACAGTCTGGCAGATCAGTCTACCTGCTGGTGTCCCTACTGCATGCTTATTAGATGCAGCGTCAGCAGAGTTAGACTGGGCTAGTGGCCTCCGGCCCAGACCTGCTCCCCAGGGGCACAATAGCTGTGAACTCCATGCACCATACTGCTGCTCTCCCCTGCCCTGACTGTGAAGAGGTATGCGCCTATGTATGGGGTAAGTGGGTGGAGGGGGGTTGCAGCTGGGGCAGGGGGCCATGGAGGGGGGTCGGGTGTGGGCCCCAATGCTGCAGCCGTGGTGAGCCCAGACCCCCCAGTCTGACACTGCCTTTCCGTGATTGTACAAGAGCAGGAAATGTAATATTACTAATAGCTTATTCCAAGAGTATAGCAAGTAATAACACACTAAAGATACAGATGTTATTTTCTGTTCTAAATCATTAACCTTATGGGTGCTGGAGAAATCTTATAAATCACTGGAAGGTGTCACAACCACAGGGTACATGATATCACTGTTTCCTTTAGATATCATTCCCTTCAGTGCAGAAAAATGCCTAGCTAAGAGAAGCACATCCTACTGGGCTTTAAGAGGTCACATAAGAGCAACTGCAAGAGACACCGGGCAGTGGCGCAACTATTAGGGTTGCCACCTTTTCTGCAAAAAAATACCGGCCTTCCTATATATTTATCTTTTTTCCCTATTAATAACATTGGGATCAACCATCATTTTTACCAGGCAGGCCAGGTGGCAACCCTAGTAACTATAGAGGACGCAGACCCTGGACTGTGGGGTTAGCTTCCTCTACAGCTGATAACTGCGAATTCGCAAACCAGCTGCCTGCATTTGCTCTTGATCACCGGGGAAGCTGGTCCCTGCGCAGGCGCACATGTACTCAAACGGGTTGGGAGAGCTGGGCCACGTAAGTTGCATTTGGTGCCAGGCCCCTTGAAAGATTTTTTGCAGGGGGGGTTGGCCTGGAGTTTTTACGCCTCTGACACTGGGCCAGATTCAATCTCGTGAGAAACCGCTTTTTTAACTTATAGATGACATTCAATTTGAGAAGAAAAAAGCTTCTCAAACTTAATTTAGTTCCAGTTTAGACTTCAATAGAGTTTTCGTGTGTAAAACTGGACAGAAATAAAAGGCACCCCTTGATCTTGATTCATTTTAAAATTACACAGGAAGACTGACGTATGTGGTATTTATAATACACCACTGGTAGGAGGGGTTCTACAGAATTCCTGATGTCTAACTTACGTTACGTACCAGCGTGGCACAGTTAATCCAGCATTTGTCATATCGATATCTACTAAATAAACAGGCCTAAACTTCAGGAGTACTGCACATTTCCCACTACTATCAATACTGTAGTGCTGTTTAAATATGTTCCCAAATCTTCATCCAAAAAATTAAATAATCTGTCACTGCAAACACTGTTATAAAAATATTAACCTAAACAGAAAATATATATTTATATATTGCTTTTGATTACAAAGAATTCCTATCATAAAAATATATTCTGCAAGATTTAAACACATATACAGTACTTAATATATTCTAGAACATACTAACTATACTTATTAGCTAATTCGTGTAAAACCAAAATAGGGTTCTAAAAAAATTATTTCAATATAAAATTCCAGTTCTTTAAAAAAAAAAAAAAGAAGAAGAAGAAATCCGTGGCAACTCTGGTACAGTCCTGGATATTGTAAAATATAATAACATCTGTCAGTAGTGGGTGTAAGTCAGTAGTAGTGTGTAGATATCAGGCATCAAGTCCTGGTGGGGAGTGGGGAGATAAGGTTATGTGGAGACAGATGTTCTTCTCTTCGTCTGCTCTCTGCTTCTCCACGACTGAGAATCTGTCACTGCGAAGGGGTTAACTGGAATCTGTGAACATTCAGATCTGGGCATATTCAGACTGAAGGGACTGGAAAAGAATGAAAAAACCAAATGTGACTACCAAGGTTGTTTCTAAGAGAGAAAGAGAGTGTAACCATAATTTCCTGCGAAGGCCAGAAAAATAAAAGAGAAAAGTAACATGTCTTTGTGTAGTTTGTGTGTGAGGAGATGTGAGTAAGAAGGGAAATGCTCTTTATATATTAAACAATATTGCCTAACCTTTTTTTTTAAAGGAACCCAAATTCATGTTGAGGGTTTGATCAGTTAAGGATTCTGTTTTTCTTCTTTAAGGACAAGAAGGTAGGCTCCCTCACCAATGACTAAAGCCACTTACTCACTACCCCAAGCTATACTCCTCTCATTTTATTTGGGGTGTCCCAGGCATCCCTAAAGCTGGCCATAAATGTGCAGATTTTATCCTTGTGTGTGCTGAACAATCATTCATTGCAATCTACCGACCTAACACTAACCATTCAGATTAAATAAAGTAGTAAAAAGAACAAATCAGACAATGTACAGACCGTTAATTCACAGACAACAATTGTACAAAAGTTATGTTTGACAAATAGTAGTGACAGTCACCCATTGATATCCTCAGAGATATTATCATTATCTGTCAGAAATCTTCTAACCTGTCTAAGCAACTAAAATCACTGGAAACAATTTGGCTTCCCTACCCAACACTGATTCTACCTTTCCTCCTTAAAAGGGTTATTCACCTTCAAATTAACTTTTAGTATGTTCTAGACTAGAGAGTGCTATTCTGCGACAATTTGTCTTCATTTTCTATTATTTATGGTTTTATTTGAATTATATAGCAACAATTCAGCAACTCTTCCAGTTATGGAATTATAGCAGCTATCTGGTTGCTAGGGT
Source organism: Xenopus petersii (assembly GCA_038501925.1). Classification (NCBI taxonomy): domain Eukaryota; kingdom Metazoa; phylum Chordata; class Amphibia; order Anura; family Pipidae; genus Xenopus; species Xenopus petersii. The sequence goes on along the minus strand of CM076679.1, from coordinate 91,863,091 downwards.
CCAAATTGCCCTAGCAACCAGGCAGTGGTTTGAACGAGAAACTGGAATATGAATAGCAGAGGGCCTGAATAGAAAGTCAAGTAATAAAAAGTAGCTATCAATAAATTTGTAGTTACTTAAATTTGAACCACCACTTAAGTTACAATATGTCTATTGTAGGACTAGACTACTACAAGGGATCATATGCTCCACCCAGCGTAACGATTTCTAGGACCTATAAATTAAGAATCGCTAATTAATGAAGACAATGGCTTTATACAGCAACAGAAGCTAGAAATATTTTCATTAAAGCAATGCAGCTAGAGTAAAAGAAGGTTAAACACAGAAATAATGTTTAGAAAGAAACAGTTGAAAGCATAACAATCCATTTGTAATGTGCCATAGGATGAGTTAGAACACAGCTGCCCAGTCTGGATCCTGCAGATCTTGTAGAACTACAGTGACACTCCCATCATGGAAGTTTCATCCTTCCCAGACAGAGAATAAGGAAATTAGATGTTGAGTTGGATTACAAAGCACAACACAATTATAGTAAGGCGAGAAGAGAGAGAGAGTTTATATATGCTAAAGAGAGAGAGGGTTCTGTTGGTATAACTTATTTTATGTTTTTCCATATCATAAGAAGAGTAGATTGAAGGATTTCTGGGAAGCATTTGTACAGGACATGGATGTTGTAGTAGGCAATAGAAATAGCTATAGAAGTACATATAAAATGCCAATGAATGTAATATAGGAATGATACGGAACAATTGTAGTAAGCACGGGGCAGGGTTAGGAGGTGAGCCAACTACAGACACACTGAATAATAATGGCTTATAAGAAAATGAATGGGGAAATGTGATATAGTTGTTCTAGCTACAATGGATATAATCGTTTTAAAAGCTAATCGTTTATCTCATGTACCATTTCATTTTATTGCTGAGTAAAAGAAGGTTACTCCCAGATCTCATACCAATTAGTTAGTAAAGAGTTAATCTTTCAGCAGTATGATGATTCCAAATACAAGGCCAAAGTCACACTGGACTAAAAAAACACAAGAACTAAAAGGCAAATGGTGTACACTTGCCCTATTCATAGTCCTGCTTCCAATATGTGGAACTATTTGATTTGAATAATCAGGCAAGAAATCCATCTGGAAGAATGGACACACGGGTGGAGGGAACAAAATAAAACATCCAAAAGTAGTATTGATTTAGAATATATACAGACTAAACATAATGTTTTAAGGTGATGATTATACCACTTTTATTATATATTAAACAAATCATGATTGGAAATGGAAACAAGCGGGAAGAAACATAAAATGTGTTAAAGGTCTAAGAGAGACCCATAAAGGGTGAGTGAAGAAAGATGAAGGCTTTGAAGTTACAGCTGTATTTCGAGTGATTATTTTCTAAAAGTCTTCTTGTGTGGTAGGCACTGACAGGGCACTTACAGGAATAGAACGGCTCAGGAAACGAGGACTGGAGACGAGGCCTGTGTATGAGGGTCGGAACGATCCATACAGATCACTAGGTGTGCTGGGGACATTCTGGTTGCAATTGTTGTTTAGCTCTCCTTGACTTCGCACACGAGAGTTGGAATGGTACAGGTTGGAGGGTACCGCCTGGGAGCTCATGGCTCGGTTAGAATAAGGGCGACCAGTGCTCTCTATCTCTTCCGAAGCTGAATTCAGATTTCCATGGGAGCCAGCAAATCGCAAATTTGCTGAGAAACTGGGAGGAGAAAACACGAGGGAGGAAATAGCACACAAATTCGATAACAAAGTGTAAATGCTACACAAACACTGGCTTGTTAGGTATTTGCCCATACAGAAGTGTTTTCTGGGTGGATTCCATAGGATACACTTGGTACTTATTTGTGCAAACAGCAATGGTATACAATGAGCGTTGCAATTTAGATATCCAGCATGCATTGCAACAAAATAGTTCAGCAACATACACAGCAAAGGGGGTGGCACAGACTATGCAATATGCACTCATGAAACAAAATTAAAACAGAAAACAATACAAAGTATTTTGAACTATATACAGTATTTACATATTTTGTAGCTATTGCTGTACCACAGAGGTTTGCAAGATGCAGTTGCATATACAATGAAACCTCAATTTTAAGTTTTCCCTTTTTTTCCATGGTCCCACCAATATATAATGCATTTCCATTACATTAAATTATACTGGATTTTACACCATTTTTTCAAGTCCCCCGGAAAACGTAAAATGGGAGTTTTACTATAATAAATATGTACTAATACCATATTTTCTTGGTACATGAATGGGATCTGTTAATCTGGAATCCTGTTATTCAGAAAGTTCCCAATTACGGGAAGGCCATCTCAAATTCGATGAAAAAAGTTTTGAATTCGATATTCGAACTCAAAGTATTTCACTTCGATGGTTGAATTTCGAAGTATTTTTTACTTCGAAATTCGACCCTTGATAAATCTATCTGCCCCTTAGGGTATGAAGATCCATATCATGAAGAGACCCCTCATCCAGAAAACCCCAGATCCATTCTGGATAACAGGTCCCATACCTGTAAATTTTATTGGGGGAAAAAAATCAACACCATCTTTACTATTTATCATGATGTTGATTGATTACATTGATCTTTACCATTCATTTCATCTAAATACTTCACTATATTTTCCTGTAACAGTTTTAACCATAGCAACTGGACTTTTTTAAGCTTTACTGACTAATAAAGAGTTTTTTTTTTTTGTAAAGCTAGCTAGATACACCATTACTAAATTCTATAATAAATGACACAATGGTGGCCCATCAAAGGCCACCCACATTAGGAGTTAATTATTAGGAGTGTTTTCAATAAACACAAGTTGATGAACTAAGCGCCGAACGCTAGCACTAGGCATTTTTCGTTACTGCGCAAATTCACTAACGAACGCTGGCGTAGTTTCGCTAGTGTTACTTCGCACCCTTACGCCAGGCGAATTTTCGCTAGCGACGTAACTACGCAAATTCACTAACTTGCGCAGTGTACTGAACGCTACCTTTTACGCTAGACTTCCTTCGCCACCTCAGACCTGGCGAAGCGCAATAGAGTAGATAGGGATTGTTTAAAAAAAAGTCAAATTTTTTTCTAAGTCCCAAAAAACGCTGGCGTGTTTTCTACATGATGGGTGATAGGCTGAAAAAGATCGAAAATATTTTTGGGGCTCCCCTCCTTCCCCCCTACATTTCCTGACTCATGGCAACTTACCTACACAGTGGGCACAGTGGGTATTTGCTGATTTGAAGGTTTTCTAGGCATTTGTAGTGCTAATATGTGTTCCTCCATTGAAATTTGAATTTGGCTCCGTATGCAAATGAACCATCGCTAGCGAAACTTCGCTTCGCTTGGCGAATTAATGCTAGCGCAACTTCAAAAACTTACGCTACCCCTGTGCGCAACTTCAGATTTTAGTGAATTTGCGGAGCGCTAGCGAGAATACGCCTGGCGAAGTGTGGCGAAGTTGCGCCTGGCGCAACTTCGAATCTTAGTGAATTTGCCCCTTAAGGTCTAGATCCCATGGGCAGGGATTTACAATGCTATGTTCAGTGCTATAAAGGAATAACAATAAAAATAGTCCAAATTAAGAACATATGCCTATCCTGCATGATTAAACATAAACTTAAATTAATGGAATGCAGTGACTTCCAGATGCAGATTACAATATGATTGGTTTGGCTACAACTCACGTGATTATGACAAATTCTGGAAATTTCACTAGTTTAAAGAAAATAAAAAAATCAGAATATTAAAACAGCAGTCTCTGTGCTCTATAATCTACCAGTGTGTTTTTCAAGGCAATTTATAAATGTATATTTACATGAAAAATACAGCATAGTAAAGTAATCAGATTATACTACATTGGCAGATGACACTTCTGAAAGCCATTAGTTCAGTGACATAATAATACTGTCACATGCAGATACATTATTATCCCACGCAGACATTCAGGGAACTGGTTCCAAAGTGAAGATTAACTACTTCAGTGCCAAAACAATAGCTGGGAAGTTTTGAATGGATTACTGTACATTTAGTATAAGTTTAGTTGTGTGTAGTAATTCACAGCAAATCAAAAATAATTAAGATTTGATGAACCTAATGCAATTACAATATTTACAGGTAGTGTCAAATAATGACATATGTTTCTCAAACATGGCAGTAGAAAGTTGCAACTGGAAATCCAACCAATTTCAGTATGACTGCTTCTTGTCTTAAAGACGACTGAAATTCAAAAAATAAATTGCTGTTGTCTTCACAGGGTTCCTATCTGAGCACTTCTGCAATGTACAGTATACATTCTATATTTTATCAGTTTCTGGGATATTTTAATTTTAAATGCCAGGCTTTTGGCTCAACTAAGAGTCAGTAACCTGAGGGTTAATTGAATCCAGTAAGTGCATAGAAAGTACAGAGATAGTAAGGGTCACTGACACTCTGGGCCTTCAAAAATAGTCAGTGAGTTGAAACCTGAGGTGTAGCCAAGCAATAGAAAACTCTCTAAAACGGCTAATATCTCAGAAACCACGTAAAATAGAAAATTAATGTAAATTACAAAAGTTCTCAGGGATCAGTCTGGATAAGTTTATACCAAATCATTTAGCGGAGTTTAGATCCCCTTTAAAGTTGCCTTTAATGGCTGGCAGAAGGGCTTTATGCAGAGATGTGGGTGTTATCTGAAACACTCACAAACAGCACCAATGACTCTCTCATATATATATATATATACCGTACATGTTAACCGTAAGGGTCAATTTTTAAGGTAATGCAAAGTATAGAATTGAGCAGTTATTAAAACTGCAGGTGAAATACATGAAAGTTTAGTAAAAAGAATGGCGAACACTGGCATTAGCTGCCAACTAGTGCTATTTGTATACACAAACACCTCTCCAGTTCAGCGTTTCCAATGAGGTTTACACGGTTAATTAACTACAAGGTACAGGGGGTTTAACCCTCACAGGGAACTTATAAACACCCTTGACGTCGCTCACCATTTAAGGCTAGTGGCCCAGGTGCTAATAGCCCCGGACCCTGCACTGAAGTTCCACAATAATGTACGTCCCATCGGGCTTCCTGTCATCTAACATCAAGTTACTTATAGATGAAATATATTTTCAGAGTCTTACCCTGTCCACGTGGTGACCCGGGTGCGGCCCCCCCGAGTCCGTCGCAGAGGAGACATTTTCACAGCACACAAGGATTTGTGGCAGCGCACACTGGCATCAAGAGGAATCGCCCACTCACAAGGTTATGGTTTAAAAGGTATAACTTTATTTTCACATCTGATTAAACATCTAGCGTCTGAGGTCTGACGCGTTTCGTGGCTACGCACTTCCTCAGAGACCTCCATTCTCATTAGCATGTTTGTCTTTTAAAGACATCTCCTTCATTAGCATATTAACTATTTACATACATTTAAAATAAATTTATTCAGAAAAATGGTTTCTAAGGCAAAAAGTCGTGAGAAGAAAATACAACAAAAGCTAGGAGGCTTTAGGGTCAGTCATGGAATCAGTACAGGGAGAGGAGGCTTAGGAAGGAAAATATAATGTACAGTATATCTGTAGGGGTGTAGTTATGTTTGTAGATGAAATATACTTTTTTTTAAAAGAAGGTCTATGGAAAATAGAGTGATTATACATGTGATGGACACAGAAGAATACTCAACATAGAAAATGGGCATCCAATAATACTGTGTGTATTGTGGTTATTATGCTAGCTTTGAGAGCAAAATTGACAAAATTATTTTATATGGGATGAAGTCAGCTCATGCATAGGATTTCCTCAATATAAAGTTTGAAGATTAGTTCAGCTGGAACAGGGGATTTTGTTGTTGATACGCTGGACTTAAAGGTGTAATGTGTAATGGTGAACAGGACTAATAATTTTAAAATACTGTTTTAGTTATTGACAAGAGCATCAGATGAATATTTTAGAAAGAAGAGACTGGTCTTGAGAGAGTTAGCTATAAGCTAATACAGGTTAAGACAACGGGAGAAGGATTAGAGTAACCTACATTTGTTAATTTAAGAGAAGAAAGAAATGGAAGAAAGTGAGGGAAATGTCGCAATTTGAATAAGGTTAGAAGGGGTTGAGAAGCAAAAGTTTATGAACGAAGAGAATCAGCAGAAAGGAAGAAAGTGCGTGGATATGTGGGAGGGACCAGGGTTTAGAGATATGTCCCTCATTTATTAACAGCAGACGATAGAAGGAAAGGTTGTGGGAACAGAATTTAATGTTGCTGTGATTCAGTTTATTGAAAGTAGCTAAAGAAGAATGATGTTACAGAAAGTTGTATAGTGTATAAAAGCTGGAATATGTAGATAGTAGCAAGTTGTTAATTTTGGTGCACCACAGCCTCCGAGATGTTTACCATTCATTATAGTTATTTATTTGTGTAGCAGACAGCAACCAGGGTTTCCTGTGCTGTAAGTTGGCTGACCAGTTCATAGAAACCGTTCATTTATTACTTCACATGAGCTTGATAGCAGCAGCTATTTTAGTAGCATAATCCTAATGCAATATAATGAAATGCTCCTACTGCTTACCCAATTCATTTCTTCTTTACTTCTTATTTATTTGTGAGGTTTCTACAAGTTCTTCTGTTCTGCTGTTCTTCTAATATTACTTAATATACATTAAGGGGCACATTTACTAAGGGTCGACTTTCAAAGTTAAAAAACTTCGAAATTGTACCAGCGAATTTGATACTTCAATAGTCAAAGTAGTTTTTTGATCGAAAACGCCTGTTTTCGAGCGAAGTAAAAACCTTCGACTTCTAAAAACATAGCCAAAGACTCAGAGAGGTTCTAGGAGGTCCCCCATAGGCTAAACAGCAATTCAGCAAGTTTAAGGTGGCGAAGTGTCGAAGTCGACGTTTTTTAAAGAGACAGTACTTTGATTTTCCAATGGTCGAATTTGTGAAGTTTTTTCAATTTGAATCAAACTTTGACCTATTCGATGGTCGAAGTACCCAAAAATTACTTAGAAATTTGAAGTTTTTGAATTTGAAAATTCTTCGACCCTTAGTAAATGGGCCCCTAAGCGTCTAACACTCTTGTTTCCATTCAATTGATATACTGTAATGTCTATTCTATATTGACATAATGTCTATTCTATTGTCCATCAAGTAGATACTTACCCTCCACCTTTGCTATTGGTTGATCTTGGACTTTGTGCAACCCTTCTTCCAATAGCTGATGTGGATGATGTTACTCTGGATGACTTCAGAGGGGACATTGAACCCTGTGTGCTGTTAGAAGCAAGCACCCTGCAAGGCATATTTTTGGGATATTTGAGGTCTATTATTATATAAATGTAATACTAAGGTATTAGTAATGATTTTTCCAGAGATACAAAGTATGATAAATAAAAAATAATTGCTAAAGGAACAGCCTTCTGATGAAAATAGTTCCATTGATATTGTGTATACATCACCTGTTTATAACAGTGTAAAACAGTGATAAAATCCAGTAATGCACACAAATCACCTGAAAGGCTGTGATGTAGATCTTGCATGTGGTTTCATGTCATCCAGCCTAAAATTTGAAGAAGGGAATTAGTAAAAGAAGAATAATACATTAAAAGATCTGCTACATGGATATATATTTCATATGACATTTCATATTTATGTATGGATACTTATTTCATATTAAATGTCTGAAGCAAATCTAAGTGCTCTTTGGGTAACTGCCAATACAATTTTCTAACCATTTGTTCTTAATTGTTTAGTTTAGTTAATTGTTTAGTTGTCATAACTTGTTTACAGAAAGACAAAATTGCACAGGTGATGTAGCTATACTGTAAGTAGAATGTTTACCGCAGTGCTCCAGTAGTCGCAGACCTTGGGTGTCGTCTGCTCTTTAAGGCACGAAGTTTGTCTCCCTGGGTTAACCCATTGCTGTGATCCGGTTCATCTTCAGAGTTATTCTATTGAAGAACAGGATCAATAGCTGGTTAATAATAATTAGTTGAAAAACTGGACAAATAAAATAAGTAGGACAGCAAAGAAATTTTAGTGAGAAGGCCCTTCTTTGCTTCCAGAATTATTTTTATATAATCTGTGTTTAACGTCTATACCCTTCCTTTGTACAGCACTGCAGAAGATGTTGGCACTATAAAAATACTGATATCAAATAACAATATCATAAGAATATGGAAGGACAGAATGCATCATATGGTTCTGTGAGTTTTTCATGTATTTTGGATTCTGTATTGGATGTAAAGATTTTAGCCACTGGATTTTGCACATGAACGCATCTGCAAATGTGTAAAAATTATGCCACTAACTTGAATTCGTTTAGAATCTAGAAAAGGGAGTTCACCTGTATTGTATGGAAGTTTAGCCTTACGGCTGAGTAAGTTCAAACTGACCTCTCTGTCTCGTTCATAAATATTATTGGTAGAGAACCTCCCAGACACAGACAACTCTTCAAAGTCGGTCAAAAGCCGAGTTACAGCCCGATCCTCTGACTGAATCTGTTTCTGATTACTTCTGTGAAGGTCACCCTGAAGCCATAACCAGGTCTGCTTCCTAAATATAACAAGAAATTACAAGTTATTTACAAGTAATGCCAGGTTTGAATTATAAAGCTGTAACAAAGCTTTAACAACTCTCAGGTTGGAATGGGATTGTTCTTCATTACAGCTATGATCACTAGGGAATTGTTGAAGCAGTATAAAGCAGCCTAAGCCAGAGTCCAACAGTTGGTTACTGCAAAAATAAAGATAGGCAGGTTGCAGAAAGAAACTGTGGATGTGGGTACAGAGGCAAGATAGTGGGTCATGGGGTCACAGGTCTCAAAATATGCATCGAGGCCTCATTTGCCGCCATCTCTGGTGATGTTTTTCTATGGTGGACAGTAGATAGTGGGTCAAGTTGTAGATAAATCAAGTAAAAAAGTGGGTAAAGAGCTGGGATGCAAGTCTATTCAAACAGACATATGTTAGTAAGCAGGGCTGTATGTTTGTCCGGTGCCACCCTACGAATGGACTGGCCCTCCCTTTGGTGACAGGTGCATGTGCAGTACAGTTTGCATACTGCACATGTGTTGAGCACCAAAAGAACAGGATCAATAGGCCTATTTATCAAAATTCCAATTTGGTTTTATAAAAATTCCAGTTTGGTTTTAGAGGTGACTAAACTCACATTTTAACAACCACAAATGTCTACTTATTTATTAAAGGGGTGGTTCAACTTTAAGTTAACTTTTAGTATGTTATATAGAATGCCAAGTTCTAAGGAACTTTTCAATTAGTTTTCATTATTTTTTTTTTTTATAGTTTTTAAATTATTTGCCTTCTTCTTCTGACTCTTTACAGCTTTCAAATGGGCGTCACTGACCCCATCTAAAAACAAATGCTCTGTAAAGCTGCAAAACTATTGTTGTTGCTACCTTTTTATTGTTCATCATTCTATTTAAGCGCAAATGAAAACCAAATGCAAATTGTCCCGGAATGTCATATGAAAAGTTATGATGTAGAGAGAGATCCAAATATTAAAAGTTCAAACAAATACTAACAGGGACAGAATCAGAATACCAAAAACCTCAAAATCATTGTTTTCATATACAATTTCATGCATTTAGAAATGGAGAAAAACCCCAAAAACCTCAAAAACTAAGAAAAAAAATTACATTTGGAAAATAACTCCTATTGAATTCTACATAACTTCACCAGCTTTTAGATGACAATGTTTTGCCACTGTATTTAAGTTTTTTAATAAAATAATAATAATTAAAACTAACTAATAAATACAAATAATTAAACAAAATATGAAAACATCAGTGTAAATACTACAAACTCTACAAGCAACAGAGACTTGAAGCTTTTAGAACCACAGCAGTGTGTCACTTTTCTCTGTCCAAAGAATTCTTTTATTCACTTACAGCTTTTTAATTGAAATGAAGCCATGCTGCTTTAATCTCTGATGTTCTGAATCTCCCCCATGCTACAGCCTATGCTAGATCAGTCCATTTTCCTGGAAATACACTCGGCACAGCAGGTGCAATCAAGTAATCTGACCATGTAACACTTTTTATTAGACTCTCTGAGGGAGACGATTGTAAAGTACAGAATGCACTTTCAAATAAATATGTCTAGGTAGAAAAGGTTTTGCCTGGATGATCTATGAACTCCCACAAGCAGAAAATCTACTGAACATACATCTAATTGTGCTGCGTATATTCTTACAAGATAACAATGTGCTTAAAACCAATTATCCTTTAACCTGTACTGCCATGGCTTAAAGATAAAGAGATCAATAACAGTGCCACAAGCAAAGGTTTATTACAACCCTCTGAGTACTATAGAAAGTAGCAAGCATATCTAAAAGGGTCGCAACACACCTCTCTAATAAAGGAACACCAGTGCTAAAGTAATTTTATGGTAGCTTCCTTTTAAAAAAAAATAAAGGAATAGAAAGAAACCCGTCTATGACAATTAATTGGTGTCTGGTAATAGATTCAACCCCTACCAATAAGATAGGTGATTGACTTAAATTAAAGTGCAGTGCGTGCCTATTCTTTTAGTTCATCAACGATAATATATGAAAACCAATCACTTCCTGAATCAATTAATTCCAAGCCAATTCATCAATAAATGAATATAAAGTGCAAATTAGTGCATATACCTAATGACTGCTGCCCAGTTAATGGTAACAACCAGTTCATTGACAATTCATGATTGGACTCAAATAAATTAAGTTAAAAAATACCAAAATTCATTAGGAAGTGCCCAAAGTTAATACACACGTGCTTAATAAAATAAATTAATGTTTTTTTTAAAAAAAAAAAATTTAGGGAAAGTGCCAGCCATACAATTATCTATTACTAAAAAGATAAGTTAATGAGAAAAAGAGAAAATTCTAATTGATTATGACTAGGGATGGGCGAATAAATTCGCCATGGTTAAATTCGCGGCGAATTTCTGCGTTTCGCCGCGGGCGAATTTTTCGTGAAATTGCGGCAAAAATTCGCCTCGCGACTCGTTTCGCCGCGCGTCGAAATTTTCGTCGCGCGACGAGCCGCGACGCCGCTAATGCGCGTCAAAACAAAAAGACGCGCGACAAACTAAACATCACCCACAGCAGCCAATAAGATGTGAGCCATCCCTGAGCCAACCCACTGGCTATATAAGGAGCTGCAGAGGCGGCCATTACTCGTGGCGTTTCTGGTAGAGGTAGAGAGAGCAGGATAGTGAGAGATTTGTGTGTGATTTAGCTAGTGGAGTTTGTGTAGAGAGCTTTTTTTTTTTCTGAGTCAGTGCAAGTGGAGGTTGTGGATTTCAGTTTACTGTTTTCCCTCTTCTGCTTGCCTGCTCACCACCCAATAGCCCTTTTTAGGGCTAACTGTCTTTGTCTTTGTCTGTGCTGGTGTGTGTACTCCTTGTGGGTGCACACTTCTGCTGAGGGGATTTAGTTGAGGGTTTTATTTTTTTCTCCTTTCCTTCCCCGAAATATCCAAACCCCCCCCTTATATATATATTTTTTTTTTTAAGTTTAGTTGCCCAATATGACGGGCCGTGGGAGAGGGGGGATGGGTGGTGGTGGTGGGAAGAAGGGTGGGTTAGGGATGGGTGGTGGTGGTGGTGGGAAGAAGGGTGGGATAGGGAGGGGTGGCCGAGGAAGAGGCCGTGGTGCTGGCCGTGGGCATCCAACCCCACAACAGCCATGTGCCATGCCCAGTCTGGGCACTGTAAATCAGTCGCAGCACAAGCTGCCATCAAAGCAGCTGCCATCACAGCAGCAGCTGCAACAACAACAGCAGCAGCTGCAACAACAACAGCAGCAGCTGCAACAACAACAGCAGCAGCAGCTGCAACAACAGCAGCAGCAAATGCCACAGCAGCAGGTGGCTGTGGGTCGTAGCAGCGGGGCAACTGGTCCACGTAGGACTGTGCCCGATTTTTTTGCCACTGCTTCGCGACCCATACGGTCGCAGCAGGCAGAGGCAGTGGTAGACTGGCTGACCCAGGCTACCTCATCTGCAGCAGGCACCAGTGAGCGGCAGGAGGTGGCATCACCTGCTAGCTCAGTGTGGGATGACACCCCATCCCTCTTATTTGATCCTGAGGTGGACTTGGGCCCAGACACCCTGGATCTTTTTGATGATCAGGCAGGAATGGGGGGGGCATTCATGTCTGATGAAGAGGAGGAGGTGGTCATGTCACAGCCCACATCAATAGGGGATATTGGGCAGGGTCCCCTTATGGCAGGGCAGCAAGTTGCTGGTGTGGGGTCAGACACCAGCATGCTGGATGTGGGTATTGATGCCATGTATGAGGCAGGGTCTGGTCTGGGGGAGGACGATGACAGGGACAGACCCTGGGAGCCGGCTCCAGAGGATAACAGCAGCAGTTCAGGGGGGGAACTGTTTGTTGTTGATGAGGATGAAGAGCCGGCTCCACCGACCACTGCTAGGGGGGGCAGGCAACAGGGCAGCACTGCGCCTAGGTCCAAAGCCTATGTGCGTACGGGTGGGGACCATCCTCAACCCTCCACAGCAGGCAAGGCAGTGGCCCGCACTTCAGCAGTGTGGGCTTTTTTCACGTGCCAGGCAGAGGACCAGGCAATAGCAGTGTGCCAGCTCTGCCGGCAGAAGGTTCGAAGGGGGCAGGCAGGGTCACATATGGGAACATCAGCTTTAAGTTCCCATATGAAACGTCATCACAGGATGACGTGGGAGCAGCACCAAAGTGGCAGGGCACCGGGTGGCAGTGGTGCTTCCTGTCCACCTCCTCCCATTCCTCAGGGAAGAGGTGCCAGCTCCCCAGACCCTGCAGCAGGTGAAGAGGATTCTGGGGCTCACAGTCGGAGGCAGCCACTGTGTAGCTCAGCCTCTTCTGCAGCCTCCTCCTCCTCAATGCGGCCCCTGTCCCGCCAGGTTTCCCTCCCCCAGTTCCTCAGCCGCAAGACGCCTCTCTCCCCCAGCCACCCCCAAGTGCAGAGGCTTAATGGCTGCCTGGCAAAGCTTCTGGCAGTGCAGCTGCTGCCCTATCAGCTAGTCGAAGCAGCCCCCTTCCGACAGCTGATGGCTTGCGCTGCCCCTAACTGGCGGATCCCCAGCCGCCATTATTTTGCCAGGAAGGCTGTCCCTGCCATCCACCAGCACGTGGTTGAGAATGTGTCCCTGTCGCTGGATCATGCTGTTGGCGGCAGGGTGCACTGCACCACTGACACGTGGACCAGCAGGCATGGGCAGGGGAGGTACATAACCTACACTGCGCACTGGGTCACCCTCATGAGTGCTGGGGAGGGTGCAAGCCGGGGCGCTCCCCTCAGGCTACAGGTGCCTCCCCGTGGGGTACAGGGCAAACCCCACATGTCCACTTCCTCCTCCTCCTCCACTATGGATGAGCCACCCCTGAAGCGTCCCCGCAGCTACGCTTCAGTGCAGCACAGGCGATGTCAGGCTGTGCTGCAACTCCTCTCCCTGGGCGAGAGGAGTCATACTGCACCTGAGCTCATGGCTGCCTTCCAGACTCAGGTGCAGCGGTGGTTCACTCCCCGCCAGCTCCAAGCAGGTAATATTGTTTGCGACAACGGTCGCAACCTGCTGGCCGCCATCCGCCTAGGGCACCTGACCCACATGCCTTGCTTTGCACATGTCCTCAACCTTGTGGTGCAGCGCTTCCTCAAGAGCTACCAAGGGTTGGGTGACATGCTGGAGAAGGTACGTAGGGTATGTGCCCATTTTCGCAGGTCCCCCACCGCCAGCGCGTCTTTGGCACGGATGCAGCGGCAGCATAGTCTGCCACCCCACCGGCTCATCTGTGACCTGCCGACGCGCTGGAATTCCACCCTGCACATGGTGGAGCGCCTCGTAGAGCAGCGCTGGGCGGTCAGCAATTACCTGCTGGAGCACAGTGCCAGGGGTACTCAGGGGGCGGATTTGGGGTACTTTAGTGCAGAGCAGTGGCAGCAAATGAGGCAGCTCTGCCAAGTACTTGCCCCCTTTGAGCAGGCGACACGCTTTGTTAGCAGGGACAATGCGTGTCTTAGCGATGTCATACCCCTGGTGTTCCTCCTCAAGCGCACGTTGGATGGGCTGCTAGAGGAGGGTGACGTGCCTGAGGAGGAGGAGGAGGAGAGTAGGCCCCGTAGGCAGGCAGAGGGGGCTGAGGAGGAGATGGTGCCTGATGAGGAGGATGAGGGAGAGGAGGACTGGGTGCCTGTGCAGCATGGGGAGCAGGGCACATGCCACCCAACCACCCCAGCTATTGTCCGCGGCTGGGAGGGTACAGAGCAGGGGCAGGTCGAGCCAGATGACCTGCTGCATCTGGAGGGCAGTCAAGAAGAGGTTGGTCGGGGGCACCTCTTTTACATGGCTGCCCATATGCAGACTTGCCTCCGAAGCGATCCCCGGGTCTGTTCTATCAAAGACCGGGAGGATTATTGGGTGGCTACTTTGCTTGACCCACGGTACAAGGGAAAGGTGGGGGAGTTCCTTGTACCCAGCCAGAGAGAGAGGAGGATGGGTCAATTGAGGAAGGCTCTGTGCTCAAAATTAGTGGAGGCCTTCCCCCAGTCTGACACTTCTCAGGCCTCCACTACTCCACACACCCAGCAGAGACAGGGGCCTAGCAGCAGCAGCAGCAGCAAGGGCGGAGATCTCATGGGTGTGTGGAAGAGCTTTTTCGAGCCTCAACGGCCAGCAGCAGGCCCAGTCAGCACCCAAAGCCACCACCAGCAGCGGGTGGAGCATATGGTGGCTGACTACATGGGGTCAGTCAGCGTGCAGGATGCCATTCGCCCTGACGATGACCCCATGCATTATTGGGTCTCGAGGCTCGACCAGTGGCCAGAACTGGCACAGTACGCTCTGGAGGTGCTGGCTTGCCCCCCTGCCAGTGTCCTGTCAGAGCGTGTCTTCAGTGCCGCAGGTGGGGTGGTCACTGAAAAGCGGACACGGCTATCCACTGGCAGCGTGGATAAGCTGACATTCATTAAAATGAATGAGGCATGGATAAGCGGGGATATCCAAGTGCCCATTGCAGACAGCAGAGACTAGCCTCCTCTCCTCCTCCACAGATTTATCCTCCTCTCTCCATTGCTGCCCATACTCTCCTCCTCAGTAGTATTGCCCATTCCCCATCTGTCTGCACCTGCTGCCCTTGCTGCTGCTGCTGCTGCTGTAGCCTGCTACTAGCCCTAGTAGTACTGTTGCTGTGCTGCATTGTCGGCAATTTTTTTATGGTGGGGGCCTATCAAAGCTCCTACTGCTATCGTAGATACTACTGCTGCATTGTCGGCAAATTTTTTTAGTAGTTGAGGCCTAACATGGCCTCTAAATATGTTTCTTCGAATACTGCCACATTGTTGGCTAATTTCTTCTGGTTGAGGCCTAACATGGCTTCTAAATATGTTGCTTATAATTTTGCCGCTAAGTTGGCTAATTTCTTCTGGTTGAGGCCTAACATGGCTTCTAAAAATGTTTTCTCAAATACTGCCACAATGTTGGCTAATTTCTTCTCGTTGAGGCCTAACATGGCTTCTAAATATGTTGCTTATAATTTTGCCGCTAAGTTGGCTAATTTCTTCTGGTTGAGGCCTAACATGGCTTCTAAAAATGTTTCTTCGAATACGGCCACATTGTTGGCTAATTTCTTCTGGTTGAGGCCTAACATGGCTTCTAAATATGTTGCTTATAATTTTGCCGCTAAGTTGGCTAATTTCTTCTGGGGGTTGAGGCCTAACATGGCTTCTAAATATTTTTCTTACAATTTTGCGGCTAATGTCTTCTGTTTGGGGCCTGCCTCATTTAATTCTTCTGGCTCTAATATTGAGTTGATTAAAAGTTACAAGTTACAAAATGACTGTTGCTGCCACTGCTGTTGCTATTAATGCCTCGTTATTTGGCAAAAGTCTTCTCTGTTTGGGGCCTGCCTCATTTAATTCTTCTGGCTCTAATATAGAGTTGATTAAAAGTCGCAACATGACTGTTGCTGACGCTGCTGTTGCTGCTAATGCCTCGTTATTTGGCAAAAGTCTTCTCTGTTTGAGGCCTGCCTCATTTAATTCTTCTGGCTCTAATATAGAGTTGATTAAAAGTTACAACATGACTGTTGTTGCCGCTGCTGTTGCTACTACTGCCTCATTATTTGGCAAAAGTCTTCTCTGTTTGAGGCCTGCCTCATTTAATTCTTCTGGCTCTAATATAGAGTTGATTAAAAGTTACAACATGACTGTTGTTGCCGCTGCTGTTGCTACTACTGCCTCATTATTTGGCAAACGTCTTCTGTTTGGGGCCTGCCTCATTTAATTCTTCTGGCTCTAATATAGAGTTGATTAAAAGTTACAACATGACTGCCGCTGCTGTTGCTACTAATGCCTCATTATTTGGCAAACGTCTTCTGTTTGGGGCCTGCCTCATTTAATTCTTCTGGCTCTAATATAGAGTTTATTAAAAGTTACAGCATGACTGTTGTTGCTGCTGCTGTTGCTACTAATGCCTCATTATTTGGCAAACGTCTTCTGTTTGGGGCCTGCCTCATTTAATTCTTCTGGCTCTAATATAGAGTTGATTAAAAGTTACAACATGACTGTTGTTGCCGCTGCTGTTGCTACTAAGGCCTCATTATTTGGCAAACGTCTTCTGTTTGGGGCCTGCCTCATTTAATTCTTCTGGCTCTAATATAGAGTTGATTAAAAGTTACAACATGACTGTTGTTGCCGCTGCTGTTGCTACTACTGCCTCATTATTTGGCAAACGTCTTCTGTTTGGGGCCTGCCTCATTTAATTCTTCTGGCTCTAATATAGAGTTGATTAAAAGTTACAACATGACTGCCGCTGCTGTTGCTACTAAGGCCTCATTATTTGGCAAACGTCTTCTGTTTGGGGCCTGCCTCATTTAATTCTTCTGGCTCTAATATAGAGTTGATTGAAAGATACAACATGACTGCCGCTGCTGATGCTACTAATGCCTCATTATTTGGCAAAACTCTGGTGGGTGTCTATCAAGGCTCCTACTGCTGTGGCTGACACTACTGCTGCATTGTCGGCAATTTTTTTTGTAGTTGAGGCCTATCATGGCTTCTAAAAATGTTTCTTCGAATACTGCCATATTGTTGGCTGATTTCTTCTGGGGGTCGAGGCCTATCATGGCCTCTAAAAATGTTTCTTCGAATACTGCCACATTGTTGGCTAATTTCTTCTGGGGGTTGAGGCCTAACATGGTTTCTAAATAGGTTGCTTGTAATTTTGCCGCTAAGTTGGCTACTGTCTTCTGGGGGTTGAGGCCTATCATGGCTTCTAAAAATGTTTCTTCGAATACTGCCATATTGTTGGCTAATTTCTTCTGGGGGTTGAGGCCTATCATGGCTTCTAAAAATGTTTCTTCGAATACTGCCACATTGTTGGCTAATTTCTTCTGGTGGTTGAGGCCTAACATGGCTTCTAAAAATGTTTCTTCGAATACTGCCACATTGTTGGCTAATTTCTTCTGGGGGTTGAGGCCTAACATGGTTTCTAAATAGGTTGCTTGTAATTTTGCCGCTAAGTTGGCTACTGTCTTCTGGGGGTTGAGGCCTATCATGGCTTCTAAAAATGTTTCTTCGAATGCTGCCACATTGTTTGGCTAATTTCTTCTGGGGGTTGAGGCCTATCATGGCTTCTAAAAATGTTTCTTCGAATGCTGCCACATTGTTTGGCTAATTTCTTCTGGGGGTTGAGGCCTATCATGGCTTCTAAAAATATTTCTTCGAATACTGCCATATTGTTGGCTGATTTCTTCTGGGGGTCGAGGCCTATCATGGCCTCTAAAAATGTTTCTTCGAATACTGCCATATTGTTGGCTAATTTCTTCTGGGGGTTGAGGCCTATCATGGCTTCTAAATAGGTTGCTTGTAATTTTGCCGCTAAGTTGGCTACTTTCTTCTGGTGGTTGAGGCCTATCATGGCTTATAAAAATGTTTCTTCGAATACAGCCCCATTGTTTGGCTAATTTCTTCTGGGGGTTGAGGCCTGCCTCATTTAATTCTTCTGGCTCTAATACAATTGATTACAACAATGCTTGCTGCTTGGTTGTCAAATGTATTCACACTATTATTACCCCTGAAACGACTGCGGCCAAAAGTCCTTTGCCTCAGTCATTATTCTTTCTTTTGAAATGATAGGAGTGCTCTAAAAAATGTATACAGGGAGGGCATGTGTGTGTAGCAGTAACTGAGTGGAACATAGGTGTGAATTGCTCTTCCCATTGATTCCAAAGCAAAACATGACATATATACATTCATTACTGTGTACAAAAGTAAGGGAAATGTTTTAATGGTAGTCCCAAAGCCATGTCTGGTCTGGGAGTCAAAATAGGCCCTTGCATTCAAATTACACAGAGGCCCAAACAGGCCCCAAACATCAGCCCAGTAAATTTGACTGGAAACCAACCAACCTGGCAACCCTGGGTGACACAAACATAGCCATAAACTCTACTTAAATTCATGCTGTAAGTAATAATTTAGATTGAATTTGTCCTCTATGAATGCTTTTGTCCTTGAGTTAAATAAACGAGACAACACAGTTTGCTTAATGGAAAAAGGAATTTCATTCCTAGATGATGTCCATCTTACATCCCACTTTCAGCTGCATCTGCTATTTTGCAACTTTCAACTTCACAAGCTGTTTTGTCCCAGTTTGCTGTCCATAACCTTCAAAGAGAACACACGCCATCCTTTGTTTCCAAACACTTTACACAACGTATTCATAGATCCAGTGCAAAGCCCTTAAAGGGGTGGTTCACCTTTAAGGTAACTTTTAGTATGCAATAGTATGGCAAATTCTAAGCAACTTTTAATTTGGTTTTACTTATTTGCCTTTTTCTTCTAAGTTCAGACTCTTTGCAGCTTTTAAATGTGGGTCAATGAGTTGACCCCAACTAAAAAGCAAATACTATGTCAGGCTACAAATGTATTGTTAGTCATTGCTACTTTTTTACATTTAGGCCTCTCCTATTCATATTCCAGTCTCTTATTTAAATCAATGTATGATTGCTAGGGGAATAATGTTACTTCTAATAGTGCCTAATTTCCAAATATAGTGTGACTTAATATCATAATTTATTTTAAAAAATCAATGTATTTGAGTGTTACAGTAGTCAATTTATCAATTTCGTCGCCATCGCGACGAGGTTCGTCGCCGTCGCGTCGAGGTTCGTCGCCGTCGCGACGATATTCGTCGCCGGGCGACGATGTTCGTCGCCGCGCGACGAGGTTCGTCGCGCGCCATATCAAAACTGTGTTTGCGCATGCGCGCGCGTGCGTCATGTGACGCGCGTCGTGTGCGCGCACGCGTCATGTGACGCGCGTCATGCGCGCGTCAAAAATGGGCGTCGCCACTATAAATAGCCCCGCCCGTGCTTACATTTTTAGGAGTGCAGTTTGAAAATGGCAGGACCTGGCATGATGAACCGAGACCAGCTGCGGTACTTCGTCAGGTACCTGCACCAGGAGGGATACGACAATATCCCTCCTGGAGTGAGAGGAATCCAGGCGCTCCGGAGGAGCATAATGGAACGGCTGAGGCGCAGGCTGCGGAGGGAGTACCGCCTGCGCTTAAGTCTGAGGGAGCTCCAGAGGATCTGGAGCGATCTCAAAAGACGCCACAGCGCATTTGTTGATGAGCTGCGCGTGGAAGTGGAAGGTAGAGTTATTTAAAAAGAAAACATCTTATAATGATTTGCTATTTTACAGCAAAAATGTATTTAAGTGAATACTGTAATTAGGATTGGAACAGTTGACTTTGACTGACTGACATAATTGCAGACAAGTTAGATAACAAGTAAATGAGCTGTCAAATGGAGATTATTTAAACAGATTATAATAGATTTATTTAAATGCAATACATGAGTTTCCCTTCTTAACTACAATAAAGCCACTTGATTCCTATTTATTTTGGTATTTTGGAGCAAATGTGTAATTGTTTAGGCCTGTGACAAGGCTAATAAGAATTTTACTTCACTTAAAGGTAGATTTATTTAAACGTAATAAATAGGTTTCCCTTCTTAACTACAATAAAGCCACTTGATCAGGCTCGGATCTGTGGAAAGGTCACCAAGGCCCGGGCCTAGGGCTGGAAGATTTTAGGGTGGCGGCATGCTGTCCAACCACACCCATATTGGTTCAGAAACACTGGGGATGCACAGGAGATACAATAGTTTCCCATGCAGCAATCCCCATTGCTCCTGTCCAGATGATAAAAATTTTCCCGAATAAAGGGGAGGGGACAGGGGCGACGAATGGCAGTGGGCCTAGGGGTGTCCGCTATGTAAATCTTGCCCTGCACTTGATTCCTATTTATTTTGGTATTTTGGAGCAAATGTGTATTTGTTTAGGCCTGTGACAAGGCTAATAAGAATTTTACTTCACATAAAGGTAGATTTATTTAAACGTAATAAATAGGTTTCCCTTCTTAACTACAATAAAAGTTAATTTTCCTGTAGTTACAACATGACACCTTATCCTGTATAATTTATACTGTACAAATGCAATTGGTGTGTTACTCAAACTGAAATTTATTCATTGCCAGCTGAGTGGATCCAAGATGATCCTGATGATGATGATGATGGGGAAGTACCAGCACCACCACCACCTGACCAGGCAGCACCGCCTGTACCTGATGAGGCAGCACCGCCTCCACCACCTCACCGGGCGGCACCACCACCTCACCAGGTGGCACCACCTCACCAGGCGGCACCACCACCTCACCAGGTGGCACCACCACCTCACCAGGCGGCACCACCACCTCACCAGGTGGCACCACCTCACCAGGCGGCACCACCACCTCACCAGGCGGCACCACCACCTCACCAGGTGGCACCACCAGCGGACGACCAGGGGCTCAGTGTAGGCACTCAGACAGAGCATGCCTACTACGACCAGACTGAGCTCCTGGTCACCCTAGCTCATCAAGTAAATGCCATGCGGCAGGAGCTGGGAGAGGTTAGGGACATTGTTGACAACCTCCAGAGGGTTGTTGCTCCTCCTCCTCCACTTTAATTTATTTATTATTTGTTACAGCACCAGTTGTGCTATATGTTGTGAATTAAAAAAATTTTTTATATCTTTATATTTTGAGTTCATTTTTCATTTGACTAAACTAATACTCACATGGTACTTGGAATTGTTTGGATTCTAATAACACAACGATGACTATTCTTAATCGGAGTCATTAAAATTACATTACATAGTATTTCAGAATCATTACAATTACATGATGTAAATATAAGGTTCATTCACATAAACATATGGTTTATTCATTTTTATCTGAGATACAAAGCATCCAGATACTATCTGTTCAGATTTATTAGTTGTACTTGTGTTAGTAATCTACTATTAGATATTTGAAGTACAGATGGTACTTTTTGGTTAAACAGAGATATAGAGTAGTAGTAGATACCATTACCAGTTGACCAGAGGTAATGTGAAAAAATCCACAAACGTTAAAAGTTTAAGAAACTTGCAAAATGGGAGCCATTTTTTCAAGATAGGAGTCCTCTAACAATGCAGGGCATGTGTGTAGCAGTATACTAAGTGAAACACGCATGTGTATTGGTCTTCCCATGGAGTCCAATCCAATTCAGCACATTCAGACACAAAGCAAAAGATACCATGTTCATTTATCATCACAGACTACAAAGCTTGAAACTAAGGGGAAAATTTTTATTTGTAGGCCCAAAGATGAAAAAAGGTTATACAAACAAAACACCCATAGAAGATGGGCTTCATCAAATTGCACTGCGCGTCAAAAATAACGTCGCGCGTTAAAACACATACTTGCGTCCGCGACAAAATATTTTGACGCGCGACAAAATCGGGCCGCGCGACTCGTTTCGCGAATTTTTCGCCGTTTCGCGAATTTCGCTGGAAATTCGCGAATTATTCGGCGAAGCGAAACGCGACAGATTCGCCCATCACTAATTATGACCAAGGATTGGGTAAAGGTCAATCAGAGAGCTATGGTCTTGAGGAAAGATAGAAGGATATAATGAAAAAATAGAGGGTGGAGCTGTCCCAAAACTAACTGCCTATTAATTTCTAAGACTGGGACACCACAAAGAGGAGGCAGGACAGGGTAACCAGGACTGTGGCCTTGTATATTAGCTTGCCCTGATCTTATTGGAGACAACCAAAAGGCTAAGTTACCATGCTTACTTATAATATTTGAGCAAAAATTCAGCCAACAGTCACACATGTTTATTTGGACATTTAGGGGCAAATGCATCAAGGGTCGAATATTGAGGGTTAATTAACCCTCGATATTCGACTGGGGAATGAAAATCCTTCGACTTCGAATATCGAAGTCGAAGGATTTTGCGTAAATAGTTCGATCGAAGGAATAATCGTTCACCAAAAAAAGTTAGCCAAGCCTATGGGGACCTTCCCCATAGGCTAACATTGAGTTTGGTAGCTTTTAGGTGGCGAACTAGGGGGTTGAAGTTTTTTCTTAAAGAGACAGTACTAGTCTCGAAGTAGCCCATTCGATGGTCGAAGTAGCCAAAAAAACACTTCGAAATTCAAAGCATTTTTTCTTCTATTCCTTCACTCGAACTTAATGAATGGGCCCCTTAAATCCTATGCCTATATTTTACAGAAGATGCATTGTTTCTCAAATATATTCACCCTCCTTGCATATTAGTCATTCAGACCAAAGACAGACTTTGATTCATGCATGGGGTACAAGCAGATGTCTGGGCTGAGTAGTAATTCTTAGGCAAGGGCTAGACAACAGATCCTTGCTCATTACTTTCACATAACACCTCTACATTAAAACAGTGGCTCTCAAGCAACATGCTGCTCACCTTGTATGTTGCTCTCAGTGGCCGCAAAGCAGGTTCTTATTTTTAAATTCCAGGCTTGGAGGTAAGCTTTAATTGCATAAAATCGAGCCTCTTGTAGGCTGTCGGTTCTACCAAATAGCCAATCACAGCCCTTATTTGTCATGTCCAGGGACTCTATACTTGTGTTGCTGCCCAACTCTTTTTACATTTTAATGTGGCTCATGAAGCAAAAAATGTCATGGGCCCCTGCAATAAAATATTTAAGCATAGCCCAGTGCCATGGATGGACGTGAATATTTCATTTTTCTACACCGCACTCACAGTGACAGACAATGGGCAAGACGCTCTAACCAAGTTGTTCATGTACACGGATTGAAAACTTTCAGTGGTTTAGAAATAATTTGTGAATGTAACTGATATTAAAAGCAGTATCTGCCTGTCCTTTTCTTTTACCTGCAAGAACCTGAAGAACCATGCAGAACAATGACCAATGTAGTAAGGATCAACTCTCCACCAGCCAAGATTGCAATTCTCATAATGCCTTTCACACTTCTCTAATTCAATTTCTTTAAAGGCCTGTTAGTCACAGAACATGGAATTGTGGAAAATGGTGTCTTGGATGAAGGGGAGTTGAATACTGCTTTGTTGATTCTATGATAGATGTAGTCAGTTCCAGCAGTGACTATAACACTTTTAATTTCAATTATATTTTTAAATGATATTTAAATGATTTGTAATTTATAATTAATTTATATGTATTATTGGAAACTTGTTTAGTATTATATTATATAAAGTATTATCATATTATATTAAGGGGCAGATTTATTAAGGGTCCAATTGAAAATTCAAATTCAAATTTGTTTTATGGTCAAAACTCACAAATTCGAATTGTGAATAATCCAAACTCGATTCAAGTTTTAATTCTAATTTGAATTTCGAGATTTATCAAACCCTGGCCTTTTAAAAATTTGAATTAGGCTATTAGCCATCTAAAACCTGCCGAGTTCATGTATAAGTCAATGGAAGAGGTCCAGGGACCAATTTCAATATGTTACTAGCCTTCCTGACATTCGAGTTTTTTTCGGGGAAAAACTCAATTTGAATTTAGTCAAATTTGATTTGAGTTTTCGGATCGGTAATATTTGTTCGAGTTTTAGATCAAATAACCCAGCAATCGAATTTCGAGTATATTCAAATGTATTTTAAAAGAAATTCACATGAATTCGAAATTCGACCTTTGATAAATGTGCCTCTAAGTATTCTGCTTTCATTAAGAAACATTGCATATGTGAGTTTACAACCCCTTAAGAGGAAAATACATTCTACTTGTGTATTCTACTATGCTATTATTATCTAATAGCGGTATATACAGCAATAGTTTAAAAAAAAAGTTGATAAAGAGGTAAACTGTGTGGTGAAACAGTTAGGGGCACATTTACTAAGGGTCGAATTTCGAAGTTAAAAAACATTGAAATTTGATACTCTGATTGTTTTAACGATTTTACAAAAAAATACTCAAAACTTAGCCAAAGTTTATAGGAGGTCCCAATAGTCTTAACAGCTATTCGGCAGGTTTAAGGTGGCGAAGTGTCAAAGTCTTTTAAAGAGACAGTTCTTTGATTTTCGAAGTCAAAGTTTTTTCAATTCAAATCGAATTTTGGCCTATTCGATGGTCGAAGTACCCAAAAATTACTTTGAAATTCAAGGTTTTTGAATTCAAAAATTCACTTCGACCCTTAGTAAATGGGCCCCTTAATGTCATTCTGGTAAATAAGTTTTGAGCCTTGTCACAAAGGCAAACCTACTTACTCCTCCAAAAAGTGTTGCTGGGGTCCAATGATAGAACCAGGCCTGCATATTCGGATCCATGCAATGGCTTCAGAATGTGTAAATCTGTAGTGCTTCATAATGTAACAAGCAATCAGAGTTCCTGTTCTGCCCAGGCCAGCTAAGGGAAGACAGAGCAAGAGACAGCAGTGAGCACAACTGCATAGTTTTGCTACCAATATAGATTTAAGAAACATATTTAGGATCAAGTACGTGGTTTATTATTAAGGAAATCATTTTTAAAAAATAAGAACAACAACAACACATATCCCATAGTGTCCTTTATCAAGGACTTCCTTGGCTCCACCAATGACCCCTTACCAAAACAAAATTGTTCTGCAGTTTTTTAACCCAGTGGGTTAATATTGGCTTAGGTATTATATATTATATATGTTGAAAATTGATTCTTTCTTCATTCATTTCACTGTGATGCATGTTGAATGTTGATCCCTTATAAGCTTAGCTATACAATTGCTGGTCTAATTTATCAATTCTTCATTTAAAAAGTTTATGCTGAATGTCAATATCCTGGGTCTGTTGGCTACACACTTATTAAAGTTATGTTAAAAGTAACTGGATTAAAAACACAAGTTATATTATAATATATATCCTTCTGTTTTTAAAGTTAGCTGCACGATCATGGGCTGTAGTGTCATCTGTTATCAGTGAGAGTGAAGTGTAAAATAGCATTGGAGTGGGCTGAAGTGGAGTGAGGGTGTCAGACATAAAAGAACATTTTAAGAGCAAAATCTCAAAACAAGGAAATCTACTAGAGTATCATTTCCTCCCCTGATGCTCAAAAGACAGGGCGTATCTCATCATTATTTTCATCAATATTGTGCTAAGGATGCAGCTTAGTAATTTTTGGAAGTGTTGTACAGAAGGGGCTAATTAGATTTCATTAACACATTATTGTGCTTAGACAATAGTCAGTGTATATGATGTAATGAAACATAAGGTGGGCATGACAAAACATGGTCTGGTGTACAAAGTATTATAGCAGAAGAACAGCTGAAATGAAACAAAAGGTCTCTTATAAAGGAACGACAATAAGGCGTGTTCTTGGCTACCTTTTAATCACAGTGTTTTGCAATATATTAACAGGCCAGAATATACAGTATGTGTGCATAAAATCCCCCTGATATTAACCACTGTCTATTTAGCATTAAAAATTCTTTCAAGCAAATGAGGATGTCAAATACACACCAGTCTCTGGTGTCAACTAATAACAGTGAAAGTATTTATTTTAATGTAACAAGAGGAAACGGCTCCTCCTTGAGGACAATGCTATGACTTGATCGAAATGTTGAAGTACGTACATTAGCATTACCTTGTACTTGATGCAACTCCCCCTTGCATATCATAACCACATAAATCAATACTGGTGGCAAAATCCCTTATCCGGAAAACTCCATAACCCAAGTATTCCTTAATATAGAGCTGATACTTGTACCAGCAATATCAATTCATATAGTGTCCTGTTGCAGTACTAATTACAAAATGTGTGTATATACCTGTATGTATATATATATATATATATATATATATATATATATATATATATACACTTCCCCAAACTCACAGCACTCACGATACGTGGATTAACCTTGCCTGGGTGCATGCCACGATGTTTCAACATGAAGTCCTCCCAAAAAGCAGCCGCACTCACAGGACTTATCCAAAATATAAATGCTTTTATTTAGAAAGTAACGTTTCGGCTGTGACCCAGCCTTTGTCAAACTTTGAAAAAGGCTGGGTCACAGCCGAAACGTTAGTTTCTAAATAAAAGCATTTATATTTTGGATCCTGTGAGTGTGGCTGCTTTTTGGGAGGAATATATATATATATATATATATATATATATATATATATATATATATATATATATATATATATATATATATATATATATATATATACAGGTATATAGACAAATACAAACATATACACACACACACATTTCATTAAAGGGGATGTTCACATCAGACCATATTTTACATTTGAGAAAAAACATTTTTGTAAATCATCTTTATTTTTTTAAATGTTCCTCTACAGACATGATAAGCCATGGACCAGCCCTGCTAAAGCTCTTTCTTCTGTGCTCTCAGTTCTGTCTGTAGGGCAGGAGTGCCCATACTTTACTAATGCAAGGTCTACTTCTAGTGATGTTGTCCCATCAGGATCTGCATCCATAAAAGTATTGTTAACATTCTGTTCCATGGAAAATATTATTAAAATATTGATTGATGAGAAATGTATATTGTTATATTTAACAAACAACTATTTTTTAATATAATAAATATGTGAATGAAGAACATGAAACAGGAGGGTGATTTAGACAAGCTGTTTGTTGACAGTGTCTTGAGATCTACTGATCACCAGCTAGATCACGATCTACCTTTTAATCACCCCTGTTGTAGTGGATTTTTCAGCCCAGGACTTGGCAGACAGCCAAATAAAAAAAGAAATTACTCTGAACTGGCTTTGCCCATACCATTTCATTTGCATATCTTTGATGGGATTGGCTGGCATGATTTAGCCAATAGATCAGTGAAATGCAAATGAGGCAGAAGAGGGGAGGCATGAGCAGTAACCAGTTCTGTGTCGGCTTCCTGTATGGGCAGAATGTAAATCTGTGTCACCGATCCCTTCCAGATTCAGCAGAGTGCAGATAAGAAAGACTTTTAGCAGCAGTGATCCACAGCTTATATGGTCTGTAGCTTCAAAACTAAATATTAAAGATGAATTACAAAAATGTTTCTTCTCACTGGGGATATTCAAAATTAGACTATGTTCTGAAGGTGAACCTCCCCTTTAATAATTTCTCTTAGAAGAGATACCTTTGCAGTGTACAGCAATAGCTCCGTCAGTGTTCTCACACAGGTTCAGGAATCTCCGCACTATTCCATCACTGGGAGTGCTCCCATCCACAAAGAACAGGTCATAATGATCAAACCCTGCATCGGTGAATCGTTTGGCATCATAAATTTTCTTGTTCAGTCGGACGACAGCCCGGATATTATGTTTTCTGAAATATGGGAAGTAAGCTTCGGGTGCATGAAGTGGATAACCTTCAGAAAAAGAGAAAATGTGAATATGAGCAAGAGAGACACAGAGAGTGACATTTATTACCTGCATTTTGGTGCCTTTTAAATTAGAGAAAGAAGTACATGATGCAATATATTTATAACTTAGCAAGGAACTACCACACACTCAAAAAGTTTATCAAAAAATTTTTTTTGCCTAATAAAAGAAAACATAATTCTAAGCAACTTTACAGTATAAATTAATTACAAATGTTCTATGTTTTTTATGTTAATTTTGTATGTATTGCTATTGAAAGCAGTGCTTGTCTGTCCCTTTCTATTCTCTGCCCTGTTGGCTCAGACTTTTAAAACAAAATAAGACAAGGCAGCTGACTAACAGACCTGCTTTTGCTGGAGAAAACAGACTTTTGCAACATTGTTTAAAAAGTAACAACCAGGAGTTAAGACAATAGCAATTGTTTTTACAAATAATTTAAAAAACATTGAGAATTTTTAATAAATGTATACTGGAAAGTTGCTTAGACTTTTGTTTTCTTTTTGTTTTTCTTTTATTAGACAATTTTATTTTTGGGTTGATGTGCCCTTTAATTTCTAGAAAGACACAATTCAAACACTAAAAGGGCTACCAGTCCATTTAGGTATACAATCACCTGTCACTAGACTGCACAAGAAACATTATATAGGTAAACATTCACTTTGTATGTAGGGAAACATCCCCCCCTCCTTCCAATGGGGCAAAAAAATAAATGCAGCACCAAACCAATAACATCTGTTTGTTTGCTATACCTTTAGCCAGGGACAGCAAGGTCCATTAGCCTTGAAGGGTTATTTATTAGCCCTGATACTCCTCCATGTAGGGGTAGGGTTACTAATAAAAGAAATGACCTCAAGCGTACATCAACACATAACCCCCTTATCCATGGATAACTGAACCCTGCCTTCCTTAGCTAATGATTTGGAGTTATAGGCCTCTTACCCAACTGAGCATAAGACAGGAAGATGGGCTTGTGGATAAACTCCACCACTCCTACACATTTGATGGATGTATTGGGTGTCTATGAATCATTACAAATGTTTACTGCTCTCCCCAAGTCACAAGGTGGGCTCACTAGGCACACTTGACAAGGGCGCTGCCCGAAACATGTTGTGTACCTCTATCCCCAATAAAGAAGTTTTGCAGTCCAGTTGCGGCCTTGGATTTGTCCCACACCTCTACATATTTCTACAAAGGTGGGCTAGGGAGGCGGTGGCCATGGTTATAAGCTTCACACAAATTGTTTAGATTATATATCATGCTAGAGCAACTTGGCTTTTGTACTATCCCATGGATATCCTGCTATGATTCAACTGCAGAAGATAATACAAACCTACTGACAATCTTACCATTTTCAATTTTACTTTTTGGGTGGGGCCCACTGAATGCCAAAAACTTGCCAGGGACAATCCAATTAAAATCACCATTCTCCACTCTCTGTAAAAAGAAAAGCACTATTAGATATAGCTTCCTCTACAGACACAGAATAAACCTAGGCACAAAAAAGAGTGAAGCCCATATTGACTGAATGACATTCATAGTTGATTACACTGGAACATTTTACAGTTATAGAGGGAAAATGTTTTGTCCTCCTCATTGCAAGCAAAAATCTTACAGTGAAAAATCACAGGAAAATGTAAAAAAAAATCAATAGAGTTCCTCCAAAAGGAACAAAATGCACAAAGGGAAGCCAATTTAGCAAAATCTGACTAGTGAATTTTAGTTTTTTTTTTTATTTGAATAAACTCAACATTTTACAAAATTAGAATGTTTGCTTGTTAAAAAAATCCAGATAAAAATAAACTCTATAACATAAAACAGTGACAAAAACCTGAATGCATCAAATATGTATTCTACTCATCATTGTCAATGGGACTACAAAACCAGAGTTGAGAAATCGGAAAACTCAAATAAAAAAAAAAAATCGCTTACATTTTGCCTAGGACAACTCCCATTGATCTCTTGAGATTTTAGATACCGAGGGTTTACGCGCAAGTTTTTCACAATTTTTTGCTAAATAAATAATGAACATTCAAGTTTTGGAAAAATGAATTCAAATTTGTAATGGGAGAAAACTCAACCTTTGATATATCTACCCAAGCAAAAAAAAAAGGGACCTTCAGTCTTGATACACAGCATTTGAGCATGCATTGTCATTACTTTTTTTAAAGAAAAGTCACAATGACAAAATGTGCAGTGTCTTTAATCCTACCACAATTCTATATTAATAGAAACATGAGGGGCCGTGTAACGTCTGTGTGCATGAAGAAGGTAGCATATGCAAAACAACAGGCACACTGCAACTATCTTTCATCTTTCAAAGGGCATCCCATTCCCAGCAAGTGTGGCTCAATGCACAAATTTTAAATGGAGCAGAACTTGCAGCACCCTGTCCTCTATATACTTGAGAAATTCCATTATGGTTGTTACATAGAAATAAACTCACCTCATAATGTTCATATTCATCTGCTTCAAAATTTTCAAAGTTAAAGAAGCCAAAGTGTAGAGCCTGAAACATAATAGTAAGCATAAGAGTAACATGTACTATTAGGGCACATTATTTATGGATGTTATTTCAAATCGGTCCCAATTTTCATACAGTTTGGTAATATCTAACTGACCAACTCAACCCTACCCAACCACCAGCTTATTTTTTAAACTCAGATGAATCATGGCACCACTGATTGGCCACGGATTGTTATATAACAAGCAAGCACAAGGTAAAGGGACAAATTGCACCGGCCCGGAGTTATACTAATCTTAAACTTTTCCATGACTACATTTTGGCATATCGGATAGGTTAAAAGATTTAAATTGGCTACCGATAATATCTCTGCATGTACAGTCAGGCCCGGACTGGCAATCTGTGGGTTCTGGCAAATGCCAGAGGTGCTGCTATAAGTTGCCATAGACAGTCATTATTTATTGGGCTGGTGAGGGGCTGCTTGGGCCTCTGTGTACTTGGAATGCCAGGGCATATTTTGACTCCTAGTCCCCGGACATGTTTTGACTCCTAGTCCCCGGACCTGTGTACAGTATCTGACATTATTAGTGGGAAATTGTCACTGCTATTGTCGGACATATTTTTCATCCAACAAAATCTGAAGTTGTTAAAGCTCGCTCACCCACACTAAATCCAACAAAATCTGAACTTGTTAAAACTTGCTCACCAGCTTTAATCCAACAAAATCTGAAGTTATACGGGCCAGTTGCTATAATGTGTGCCAGAAGGTCAGTACAATCAATCAATCAATGTGAAGTGATTTAAGAAAATTCCCAAACTGTCAGACTTGGCTATAAAACACTTTGGGGGTTATGTATTAAGCTTTGAATTTTTCTGGTCAGATGGTTTTAAAAGTCAGAATAAAAAAGTACTCCAACTCAGACCTGCCCAGTTTATGTAGAAGTCAATGGTAGCTGTCCCATTGATATCCTGATCTGCTCTGGGTTTTGTTCAATTATCTGAAAATGACGTTGTTTTTGGGTGTCAAATCCGAAAAATTTGTATTTGTATTTGGTTTTTCTCATGATTTTCTCGAGTTTTTTAGAGCAAAAAAATTTTCCAGAAATTTTTCAGAAAAATGTTGTGATAAATAGGGGGAAAGTAAGAGTTGTTTTCAGAAAAGATTGAGAATTTTTCAAATTTTGATAAATAACCCCCTTTAAGTTGCAATGCCCTTATGAACACTGAGTGTCTGGCATTCTGGGAATGCTGTGGCCAATCAGAGAGCCCACCTCTGTGCCCTTTTGAATTAATCAAATGATACAGTTACAGTTAATTGTTGTAAATAACAGCTTTATCTATTTTACACATTGAGGCTTTCTGGATTTTACATTTTAAGCATCTTTCTACAAAATACCCCATAAAGCTTCACATTCCTGACTTACCTTCCGGATCCCCTGCAAACAATTCAGTATGGTAAGGTTATATGTGCAGCTCCCAAATGAAGCATCTCTAGAGGAGAAAGATATTTTTATTTGGTAAGTAAAATAAAAATCAAACAACTTACAAAAGCCAAATATATTATGGTTTCCACTGTCACTGGTATATCTGCCTCACCTTTTTTTTTTTTTTACAGTTGTCATGTTTATCTGAACCATTTTTCACAGTATTTCTGTGAAATAATTTTCCTAGATCTTATTCTTTGCCTACCTTCCAATTTCCAGTCATTGATAAATCATGAACTTGTCTGTTGCTATCTAGCTTGTCAGTATCTCTTCTGTCAGCCATCTGGCTGCAGTTCTTCCACTACATCACAGGCAAGATACTTCTATTGCTCTATTGTATTTCACCTTTTTATTTCTCTCCTTTCTGTCTCTATTGTTAAAATAACCATTTTAGCAAAAGGGACTTGATAAAATAATGAATTTCTCACCTGAAAGGAAGATATTGAGCATTAGTTCCACTAAGCAAAGCTTTATATACTTCTTCTGGAGACTTCTTTAAATAGATAACCTAAAATGAAAGTGCGACAACACATATTAATATTTCGTTCCTTTCTGCATCCAGGCACTCAACTGCACAAAATCGTGCTCAGGTTTTCAGCCCAATAAAAGAGCAAATAAGAAGAGAAAGTGTATTTTATACAACATTGTATTCTGCAGCACACTTACCGTAGATCCAGACAGTTACTTGGACACAGGGAAACTCATTTCCATAGTGCTTTTCACAATGGCCAGATATGTAGTCATAGTGTGTTATGTATATAATGAATAACTCTCCTGCTTATAAAAAATAATTGCCCGTTCTGCTGAGATATCTGCCATAATCAATTGATGAAACACACTATCTATTCTGACTACGTCAGATGTTGTACCTAAAGCAATCAGTGAATACCAAAGTCTAGACAAGCAATATGAGAGTTCCCTTTACTATGTATATTATAAACATTTGGAGAAGGAATTATTAGTGTGAATATTCAATTCCAGTTGTGCTGTTCCATCTACTGAACAAGGACCTGCTGCATAGTGCAGAAATGCTTAATTCAATCCAGTTATCCACCCAGAAAAAAAACAACTCACATCCATGATTAATTACAGTCTAGTATGACATTTTTAAAGAACACATGTGACACCTACTGGTAATTTTCTGTATTGCCAAGGTTGTAAAATCCAATGGGGTATATTTATCAAAGAGATTGCCACAATCCTCCAGAGTAAAATTCAGCCACTCTACATTCATTTCTATTGGATTTTGAAAGGCATATTTATCAAAGGATGAACTTTCACCCATTGATAAATATTCTTTTAAAAATCCCATATAAATGAATGTAGAGTGGCAGAATTTCACTCTAGAGGACTGTGGCAACCTCTTTCACTTTTTAATAAATATACCCCAATATTGCAAATATAAATATTCATTCAAATAATAGTTATACAATCAATGTGTTCCTTGTACTTTTATCCTTCCTAAGGGGCCCCTATGACACTTGCTGAGGACAAATGCCCTTTCTGACCTAAACAAAACTGTATTGTAAGTAGATAAGGTTGCAGCAATGCTTGGTGAAAGACTTGGGACTGATGAATGGTTTATTAAAATGCACAGAGACAGCAAATCTCAGGGGGTTATGTGCAGGTAGGAAGCCAACAGCAAAGCAAGACAAGCAGAGAATGGCCGGTGCAGAGTTTCCTGGCCTAAGCAGTGTACTTATACAAAGCAGGCATTGTGCATAACGTGGCATCACATTTCATTTGCCACTGAACACCTTGCACTGTACTAAACCTAACAATGTCCCTTATGTGTCACAGGCAGTCCTTATTGAGGTGATACTATCTGCAAATAGCAGAGACTGAATATCAAATAGTTTGCAGTTACAGTTACATAATGTGTTAATTCATTCCTGTGAATTGAAAGTGGTATTTGCATTGCTGAGGCATTATAATGGAATTTGCATACAGTAAAACATTAATTTTAAGTAGGATGATTTTAAGTTTTCCCATATTTTAAATTTTTTTGTGGCCCTGCCAGTTTAAAGTACATAGTGCATTTCCCTAATTTTAAGGGTTTTTTTGCCGCCTTTTACATAAAACTTTTCTCCTGATGTTGACAAAAATGTCTGTTTGTCATCCGTGAATGTTATTATTAGTGAAATAAAGAGGTTTAAAATACCAGATGCATATTTTGCCATGGTTCTGTCTATGGTCAATTCCAATTAGTTAAGTTTGCACCTTATCACTTCTTGTGCATGTGACTGTCAGAGAGGTCTTGCACATGCCATAGTGTAACATTAATGCTTCAGTGACTAACTCTTGTTATTAACACAGTTAATTCGAGAATTTTTACAGATGTGGTCTCTGCAGATTTTATTTCCTGCATTCTTTATGATCACAGTTCTATCTGCTTGACCCCAGTGCACTGTGCCATGTCATTTGGTCTGATGCACACTATGTGCAATTAGTGGGACACTTGATAATCTCCTTGACCATGATACACGAGACCTGCTCTATTTCTGTACTGCTGTAAAATATTAACAAGGAGAAATGAGGCCACAAAACACAAACAGAGTATCAGATCCACACAGTAAAAGCAAAGGGGACCGGGAAACTCACAGAATCAGGAACCTCATAGCTATACTGGTAGGGCTGCCACCTTCTTTACAGTCGAACTCCAGGCAGGGGGCGGGGCTGTGAGGTGTTGGGGAGGGACCGTGGTTTAATAGAGGCGGGACCGTGACACATTGGGGGCGTGTCACAACATCATTTGGAAATTCGGGCAGGCAGTTTTGACCCAGGGAGCACTTCAAAAAACCGGGCTATTCGGGTCAAAACCGGACAGATGGCAACCCTATATACAGGGGCGCTGTGCCAATGAGGCAGCTTGAGAAACTCGCCTCAGGAGGAAGTGCTCCACTGGTTACAAAGGGCAGCAAAAATGCTGCTCCTGGTAACTTTAAGAGACAAATTTCCAGTTTTCAAACAAGAAATTTGGCTCTTCTAGCGCAGGGAACACAATTGCACTTCGCTCCCTAGTGTCATGGAACCCCCGAACCAACCCTAGACCCCCTCCAGCATCAAAAGGAAGGGGGGGCAGCAGCAAGCCTCCTCAGGCGGCAGAGGGGCCAGGATCACCCCTGTAGCTATACAATTCTGAAGTTCATTGTACAGGGTCAAACACCATATATGGCATGCCAAGGGATTATGAGCGTTATAGTTCTGCGACAGCTGCAGCACCATATCTATATAACGTAGTTTACATGTATGCATAGCATATAGGGTTACCACCTGGCCGATATGATGGTTGATCCTAATGTTATTAATAGAGAAAAAAGATAAATATATAGAAAGGCCAGCAACCCTAATAGCATACCAAAGTAAGCAGTATTATATTTTGCTAGCTAGTGAATATCAAACACTCACCGCATATGCACTGATCAGGAAGCCTGCATTTGATCTTTTTCTCTGTTCAAAGCTTGTATAATGAACAATCTTCTTCCTGGATAAACTAAAAGACTGCAAAACACAGAAAAAAAGATGTGAACAACACATTATTTGCTGACTGAGGGCTTCTACTCTCAATTGCCCAGCAATCAAATTAAATGAAATGACTGAGACTTGAAGTTTTCCCAAATAAGGGGATCTCTGACTGAAGCATGTCTTAAAGGAACTGTTCAGTGTGGCTCTGCAAAATAAAAAAATGTTTCTAATATAGTTATTAGCCAAAAATGTAATGTATAAAGGCTGGATTGACTGGATGTCTAACATAATAGCCAAAACACTACATCCTGCTTTTCAGCTCTCTTGGTTTCCACTGATTGGTTACCAGGCAATAACCAATCAGAGACTTGAGGCATATCTCAGGGGGCTGAAAAGCAGGAAGTAGTGTTCTGTTATGTTAGACATCCAGTCACTCCAGCCTTTATACAATACATTTTTGGCTAACTAACTATATTACAAAAAAAAATATTGTGCACAACCTATCTATTTACCCAGTTTTTATTTTTACACTAACTATTCCTTTAAAGGTACTAAAACATTACAAAAAAATTTTACCATTAGCATAGATATAATCGCTTATTTTAAAATCAAGTACAAGTTATTGTCTTAAGGTCCCCATAGACGCAAAGATTTTTCTTGCCGAACGACCAATTTTAGCGATGTCCGACCAATCCTTCGAAATTATCGTGTGGTTAGTGGGATTTCGAACGATTGCACATCTTATGATTTTTTGGCCGACATCTGTCAGAAAATTGATCGGCCAGGTTAAAAAATCTTTATCTGTCCCAGTGCAATCTATCTATGTTTGCAGGGACAAGCAGGCAGCTCCCCTTTGTTTTCCTGGCAGATGATCTTTTTAGTTGATGGACAATTCGTATGATCGTACGATCGTTTTGAGATAATCGATCTTTTAAAAATCTTTACATCTATGGCCAGCTTTATTATTACAAAGATAAAGCAAACCAAGCAGAACTGTTTCATGCCACTGTATACACAGGGATATCAAAAGCTGAAAAAAAGGCAGTCTCATACATTATACAGACAGAAAAATTGCTAATCAAGTGAATGAACACTCATGTGCAAACTGGAAATCCCAAGGTTTGCAAGGCACAGCATGTAGGGAAGACTTATGAGCAGCTGAGTTTTCCCGCAACCTGGCAATCTCCAAGCAACACACACAAGCCAAGCAACTGAACAAAACCTTTACCCTCAACCTCCTCAGCAGAGCATATCTGCCCTTACTCTGCAAAATGAAACACAATGTCACACTCTAGTGATCTGTGTCACCAAGCAAACCGACTCTCTTGTCCTGTGATTGCCCAGTAATTAGCACTGATTG
The DNA here is from genome assembly GCA_038501925.1 of Xenopus petersii. Classification (NCBI taxonomy): domain Eukaryota; kingdom Metazoa; phylum Chordata; class Amphibia; order Anura; family Pipidae; genus Xenopus; species Xenopus petersii. The sequence continues at coordinate 91,826,637 of CM076679.1, read as the reverse complement.
TATCTCAACAACCCGCTCAGTGTGATATTGCACAGAAACTGTACACTGTTTCACCTTGACACATCCCAGTTCCCTGCTGATTCTACCATTTCTCTATCACTACAACTTGATTGCAAAAAAATATAATTTATTAATTTATTTCAAGTTTACCGCGTGAATGTATTAAGTGATATTTATTTCCATAGCAACAGCTGATGGATTTAAACCAGTCCACTAGTATTCACCTTATTCTAATTGAACAGTTTAGTATACATTAAGTATTAAGTAAAGGATTGTGTAGTTTTGGTTGAGCTATAAGTATCGAAGCACAGTGTAACTCACTCAAAGTCATATTTGCCCTTCATTGCTACTTTGGGTTACAAGGCAAAAGGCAATCACAGAATTAAAAATAAGACTAAAAGGAAAAGGGGAACTATTTATATAGCCTTTTTCTTGCATGGGACCCAAAGTAGGGTAATGGGACGATACCGCAATCCAGGCAGCCATACTGGGCAGCTATATTGTACAATGCAGTGGTGCAATGCTTAGTGATGCTGCCTTGTAGCACTGGGGTGATGGGTTTGATTACAGTCAGGGAGAAACAGCCTTATGTGTCATTAGCCTCAGATACAGTGGTGATGACTATCCATATTTTGAATCAAATCTAGTCTGTCTTTAGACATCAGCGCCTCAGTCTTCTCATGACGTAAATGCTATCTATGAAGAACACAATAGCCAAGGCAATTGGCTATGGAAAAAGAAGAACTTCACAATGTAACGACTCACCCTAGTGGCCTATTGGGCCAGCAGGATGGCCACCGTGTGGTACCGATTTAACTCCTCCTAATGCTGGGTTCCTATGGTGCACGCGGTGCACACTTCCGCATTTTAAATGCCGGACGTGATGACGTCATCACGCTTTGGTGCGAGATTTAAACTATAAAGAGGGTATTCCCTGCTTGTACTCCGCCTGTACCGACCCCGTCCTGCCTGACTACTCTTTTCATCTATTCCCTGAACTGTTGCCGTCCATCCAAAACCTTAGAAAGGCACATGCCCCTTTGCTCCTCTCAAGTAAGGCCTGGCGGCATCTGAGTAGCGAGCTGAGGGCTCCTCCCGAGGCCAAAGGAGGCTGCTACAGGCAGAAGATTGAGCCGTGACCAGGGAGCTTAGCACTTGTTCTGAATTTAGGGAGCCGTACGTGACACACAAGGATAAAAGAAGGCCAAATGTCAGTTTAACCTTGGCCATGAGGTGGCTTTTGCTAAAGGTGATGGCCAATGGTGAGATTTGTCACCCGCAATAAAAATGCACGACTGTGGGTGACAAATCTCCAAAAAATGCTTCTCCACCAACAGTAACCACAAGCGGTAAAATCTACACATCACAAAGTTGCCCGAATTTCCTCCCGAGGCAACTTCAGAAGAAATAAGCTGTGTGTTTTACCATCAGCGATTTCAGCTAGGGTCAGGGCACACAGGCAGATTCAGTGAGATTAGACGCCCCCTGTGACAAATCTCCTCTTCTTCGGGGCGACTAATCTCCCCTACTCCCAGTCAGCCTCCTGACAGATAAAAGTGGATCTAGTAATACAGAGGTCATGAGACTTAAAGGAGTTGCTGCTCAAAGAGACAAAGCAGTATGATTCAAACTTCAGAATGGGAGCAGGGCCTCCTCTTCATTTCATTATCTGCAGACAATACTAGCAAACACATACAATCCTCATTGATCTGGCAAAATTGCTGGATGATCTGGTTGCACTCAAATTTATTGTGAACGCCCTCAATGCACACCTAGGGGCACATTTAGCTCGAGTGAAGGGTTAGAAGGAAAAATACTTTGAATTTCAAAGTATTTTTTTGGCTACTTCGACCATCGAATTGGCTACTTCGACCTCCGACTCGATTCGAAGGATTTAAACGTTTTTTCGAGCGATTTTTCCTTCGATCGAACGAACTGCGGTAAATCCTTCGACTTTGATATATGAAGTCGAAGTATTTAACTTCGATGGTCGAATATCGAAGGTTAATTAACCCTCGATATTCGACCCATAGTAAATGTGCCCCCTAATGTTTTGGCTGACTCCTCAGCCTTTGAGGGCGTTCACAAGAAATTTTTCCTATGAGCGCAACTTCTTTTGATATATACACACACACATACAGACATACACACTATATATAATAAATAACCTGGTAGGCAATCAACTCTATCTGTTAAAGCATGATGTATCATAAACCAGAAGTTTATATTAAATTATAAGAGCTAATGAATACAAGCATTATTGGGGTCATGTTATAAAAGGTGCCATGTTTCCTTCAGGTCTAGTCACGGTAGAATGCAGTGGTCACCTGTTTAAAAAGCAAACATTTCATTGATTTTTCTGGGTTACTACACCTGGTCAAATTGAATGTCATGTGTTATACTGTATATGGGGGGGGTGCATGGGCTTTATGTATCTAAGGCTATGGGCACATGGGGTTGTGTCTACACAGACCAAGAAACAGCCACATCACTATGCACCTGTCTACACTCACAGGTACTGTGTTGGCCTGGTGTGTTTTCGCACCTTAATTTGCTCCATTAGCCTGCGCTCAGGCCAATGTAGTGCCTGTGAGTGAAGACACAGGAGCAGGCTGAGAACAGGGGATCAGCGATAGGTTAATAAAAAATATTTTTTTCTTTTCAATTAAATGGGTTCACTGATAGTTGAGACTTGGATCTTGTGAAAAGCATCTCTGAAATATGAATAGAAAAAAAGGACCACTCACTTTGAGCTTCTTATTGAGTTTGCAGCAATATCTGTAGAGCTGTGCGAGGTTCAGAGGCCCGAAATCTGCATAGAAACTAAATGCAAATCACCATCAGGAACACACAATCATAAACAATATAATCCTGACGGTTAAAATCCATAAATAACAGATATGTTTTGTTATTACTATTCTTAATTAGACCACAACACAGTGAAGGGGGGACAAATTATATGTAGCAGATACTGTTAACCCTCAGTACCTTTACTCCTGACTTACTTAAGTAAAGTGACTGAAGACCTACACTATCAGAAGGCATATAACACATGCGCGTTATGAGGACAATTGGTAAATAACAATGCCGAAATTAAGAAATTGGGGGTTAATGGTACACAGATGCTTATGGGCTTAGTAAACTCTACATATCCTGAATGCAAAACAACACACTTCTAGCTGGCCATAGACGCAAAGATCTGATCGTACGAATCAAGGATTCGTACGATTTTCGAACCGTGTGTGGAGAGTCCCGACATTTTTCGTCCAGCGGAGATCGGTCGTTTGGTCGATCGGACAGGTTAGAAAATTTCTGTCGGCTGCCGATAATATCTCTGCGTGTATTGCCGATCGTACGATTTTCAGTGGGAGACTGTCACTAGCTTTGGTTGGACATAGATATCGTACGATTGCTGTCAGGGGCAGAACATTGCTGATCTGTTCATTAACTAATCTGACTGGTAAGACTTTGATCTGAATGGTTAGTGGCGGGTCGGGAGATGGGAAAGTCCGATCGTATCTTTGCATCTATGGCCAGCTTAATCCCCCATAATAAGAGTTTTTAACCATTGTAAACATTTGCCTTTCTCATACTCTGTATTAGAAGGGAAAGGAGGATGTAGAATATGTGTCTTGTCTCATTATTTTCTCTTTTTCCCTTTTTATTCAAAGCTCTCCATTTTATATTTGAATTCCCATATGCTCCATCCCTCACTGAAGGGATACTGATCAGGGACTGTCCTGCAGAGTAGATTCTGCCCTGCTTCAGATCCCTGCTATGTAATCCAGGGGCCTCAGACAACAACAACAGTGCAACCACTTTAAATTTGAAAGTCTGATGGTGCAACTTATTTTGGGTAAATTCTTTGGTTTTCTGACTGGCCAATTCAACCTTGCTTGGTTATTTTTATGGGCAGCAATTTTTATGGGATGCTTTGCAGCCTATTTTCTTGAACAGAGTCCACAGAACACCGCTAATCTGCACTGTTGCTTCCAATAAATATTTCATTTGATATTACATTTGAATGCAATAATATATATTCCTTGTATGGTGTTATCAGCAAAATGCAAATGCCAAATGAAAGGAAAGCTGTTCCTTCTGTAAATGTACTTACAGAGGACAAAGCTTCTTAGTTATTACAATGTGGTCTTCTTTCTTTGAACATTACTACTCAGCAATGACAAGCCCCAGAGTCCCTCGGCTTGAAAATATAGCTGGTTATATAACAGGGCCACATAATCATGCTGTAATAAGACTAAAGGGAGAGTAAAATGATGGAAGCACAGATGAGCAGGCTGAAGGATCCTACACCTTCCGATCAGGAGGATTAACATGATTACTGGAAGCAGAGGATCACAGACTGAAGCGACTTACAGCTGTACTGCTGGCAGGAGGAAATCTAGCAGTCACTTTAGAACATCAGATATTGACTTATAGGGTATATATGGCAGATCCTCCATGTTTACTGACAGAAAATATGAAAAAATCTGATCTTCTTTATGCTTTGTGGAGAATATCGGTGGCCCTAGCATATATGGCACATATAAACATCTGTTTACAAAGCATGACTACGATCAGATTCTTGCTGCGAGTGCATACATACAGAATATACCTCATATCCCTTGGAGTAAATAACTGAAACATACTAATATATTAGTGCCAGTTCAGTAACAGAACAAATACATGAGGTATGTTATCTCTGCATTGCAAAATACACTGTACCAACAGAAAAGCAAACTGGTAATCTTAGGCATAAACAAAGAAATCCGGGCTCCCAAGTCAGATGTTAGGGCTTGCTAAGCTTGTGATTATTCACTTGGATGGTAGATGGAATCTCGGTTTACAACAATCTCTGCTTGCTTGGTATACATTCTCACAGCCTTTCAAACTGCTCCTGTTAAATGGGGCTACCACTAACTAGGCACTACAGTTGTGCATAGCAATTAATATAACTGACCACAAACCGTTTACTTCTAGATCACGTAATCGGCCATATTTTTCAAAGTTAAACAGAGCTACTCCAAATGCCAGAAGAAAGTTTCACAGCTCTCTATTCACTTGCATAGGATTTTCAAGGTTATACTTTTCAAAGGGACACATTCCCTCTATTTTAATATGCCTCTAAACATCCTATCCAAGTGAATGAATAGAAAGGTATTCATTGTAAAAGTCTTGTTTCAGATATATAAGTTATCAAATCTGTATTGCATAGATTTCACTACTCGGGCACCAGGCTTTTTAATCATCATCCAAACAGATTTATCAGGTCCAGCTAGATTTTTCCCCAACTGGGTATAAATAATTTTAAAAATTAAGTTTTGTCAACCTTGAAAAAGTATAAATGCAATGGCAATTTGATTCTGTACATATGAAAAATATCTATATACTCAAGCTTCAGCATTCAACATATAAATGATATAATGGATAAGATGGGAAAAACACTGAACTATACTTACTTTTCATACACAAACTCCTCATCTGTACAAAAGTAGTGAGTATTTAGGGTGCTTTTTGGTTTGTTTCTCAACGTAGCAAAATATAAGCGATCTGAAAGAAAGCACATGGGAATAATAAAAGGTGCATCAGTTTAAGTTATGCTAAAAGAGATATCAGGGCAGTTACTGCTTTTAGGCAGTTTTCTTCTAGTGCAGAGAGTGCAATTGCCCTCACTGCACTACTGATCCAACCCTACCTTGACCCTCCCCGGAGTTCCTGAATGTAAGCGGGGGGGGCAAGTTGGGGCAGCAAAGGAAAGGTGGCCTCAGGGACCCCTGGGAGGTATGTAACACTAGCAAATATTCTGGAACTAAACATGAGCTAAACATGACAATTTTCTGGGATAAGAAGATTCTACTACTATGAATCGGAAACTTGTGGGTCTTCAGATGCAACCCAAAGCATCAGGGTTCAAACTGTGCTGCAGAATAGCACAAGTTAACACATTGCCCATTTGTCTAGCCATTGGGTTATGGGAATCATTCAGAGGGTGATCTAATGCAGAAGGTCTTAATTATATTTTTCATCAAGACTTTATAATGATAACCCAGGCCTCACCCATTTGAAATAAGAAGACTGAAATGACTACTAATGTTACAGGTGTCTGGAAAAGCTCTACCAGAGCAATTCAATTGCAATAGTATACCTTAAAAGGGGGTTGATATATATTTTAAAGGGACAGTACAATTGTTTTCATGAGAAGATATTTACAGCTTTTGTTATCTCTTGCAATAAACTGGGCAAAATTTGAAAATCACATACTGAATCCTGGTCCCAATAAGCAAAGTCAACCCAAATCAGCACTCCAATGTGACATTTCTATATTAATAAACCCCATCCATACCCAAGCTATAGTATGCAATACCAGTGGATGCTGACTTTAATTTTTACTTTGCTCTATGGGACCAGGAAGTATAATGTACATTTTATTTCATATCCATATTCTGCACTGTTTAGTGCAAACAATAACAAAATAATAATGTCTCTAAATTAAAACAATAAGTAAAAAGTATGTTCAACACAAACGCTATTTGCTGGATCAATGTTGAAAAGTGGATATACTGCTACTTTAATAATTAAGAATGATGAGTCCAATTAAGCCTAGATTTGCAAGCAAGTCTTACCATCTATGTGCACATATAAATGCAAGCCTAAGTATGAAACAACCATCTATACATATCATAATGCTCTACTAGACAACAAAACTTCCAAAAAAGCAAATAAACATATGCATCATAGTAAGTTAAGGTGGCCATACAGAGATTCTATTAGACTTAACCCTGCTACAAATATGAATATCTGTCGGTTTGGGAATGGGAAGACCACTATCCAGTTTAACTACAGAAAATGTTGGCCATACATAACTATTCTTGTGTTTTGTCAGTTGCCAGATCAACCAGAATCAAATAGGCAAATCCTGTAGATGACAATCCTTTACATTTAATGATTAAGCTGAATTGTTTTACCAATTTGTCTGATCAGAAACTGATTTTAAGCAGATTCCAACAGTTCCAATACTTGGACAATTTATTCACATGCTGTCTGTGCAACTTAGAATTTGATAAACTGTATGTGAGTAAATGAATTCATTTTAAGATCCTTTCTAGTCTATAAAAGAAGGGTTCCTCCCAGAAACTGCTATAAAAATAACAGCATTGTAATATGAAACTGAAGAAATCCCTGTGTTTGTTATGGGAAAAAAAGTTGAGAAAAATAAGCGACTCCGCATGCTGTTCTTATGAGATGAAAAGTACAACTCCACATAGCTTTGTTGTGGTGTAGGAAGGATATGACTGCATATTACATAGCAAAGCTTAGGTGTTAAGACTGCTCAAGATGAAAGCCAAATGGTTAATGACTGAGAGGCGCAGTATAAGAGAGGCTGTGCTCTAGTTAATGGGAGGTAGAAATTTTACAAGAGTGAAGAATGAAAGAGTACAAGGTTCCAGATGAAAGGATAAACTGTAAGTCTGTGTCACAATGCTCAGAAAGATACAGAAGAAAAGAAAGAGCTAAATGCTGAAAACAAATCCAGGAACAATTGTTCTTTCTTACCATACAGCAAGCTTAGTTGATGCAGAAGGGAACATTTACGATTTGGTTATTTTGTAGAACTCAAACTGACAATTAAAACGAGAGGCCTACAAACTCTCATTTTATATTTAAAAGTTATTGTGTTGGAAATATCAATATGTTTTCTGCAGTGTATCTTCAGGTGATGATGTTGTTGCTATGTGGTGAAGATTGCTGCTTGCAATAAATGAAGAGTAGTACTCTAAATTAGAAAATTAATTTCAGCTACATTAACCTAAAAACAAATACTATATCTCCCAGGAATGGAAGGTACCTTACATTAGCCATCTTATATTTAAACAAAGCATTTTACCAAGGTTAAACAAGCTATACAAAAATACAGATAATATAGATTACAACCTCCATAATGGGCAATATTCCCCTTTAAAAGTTTATCATCATGAAAACCAGTGACAGGAAATAACATAATAACATCAGAACTCCTGTTAAACAACTATTTATTTATGTATTTATTTATTTATTGAGATGCTAGTAATCTCCACTGGGTTGTATACCAAGAGCAATTGCCCTTCCAGACTAGTAGTTTCCTACAGAAAGGTACATAACAGTAGTGTTCTTTGCACAAATTGTCTAAATAAGTGGCCAAGCAGATCTAAAGTGGCAACCTGGATATTTTGGTAAATGCCAGCCCAGAAAGGCAGCTGTTTATAGAAAGCAAACAAAAAATGCTATTTGCTGATTAATTACTATAGGTAACTAAACCGATAGAAAACATTGCACCTTTCGTTGCGTAACCCCTTAATGTACTAGAAATTCCAAGGACTTTTATAATTTCTCATAGTGTATGCGATCAAGCCAGGTTGTGTAGTAAATGTGATGAGCTTGCAAAGGCTGGCTGGAAGAGCTAACTCAGTAATTTCATTTGCAACACACCTATATATTACAAATAAGTGAAAAAAAAGACTGGTACACAAAGAAATATCCCTGGCAAGCCTCTTATTAGTATCTATTAATTGGCCCATTAACTTCTTTAAATTGCAAGCTCTTAGGGTTAGAGACCCCCCATTCATAGCCTCTCTATATGCCTGTCACTTAATTCCAGTGCCAGACAGTACAATGTCTTGCATTTAAACACCTCTCAAATATCACCAAGGTGGTGGTTATTTATCAAAATCCAAATTTTTCAGATTAAACTAGAATCCACTATTTGACCTTATTTATTATTTAAAAAACCTGATTTAATTGGTTCGGGTAAAACTCGATAATATTGTGTATACCCATGCCCTTATAACTATGTTCATGTTGAACTTAAACAAGGATTGAACACCACAATCACGCTTTGCTTATCTACCAGTGATGCCAAACACATTCATTTCTTTGTTACCAGGCATGATGAGAAGGGGAGGTGTTGTGCATCTGATATCAGAACAGGAAAAAGTAAAAAAAATGATGGTATTGTTTCCACATACAGAGAACATTACACCATGGCTTGTAGCATAGCTCAAATAAATATATAGGGTACTGTATATATGTATAATGAAAGAGTATTTGATGATACTTCTGAGGCTACTGGTTGCCTTGGTAAAGCTTTAACTACCACAGGGCAACTCAGTAGAGGAGTGGTTACTACAACACTGAAGATAATTTTCTGATTACTATATCTTGACTCTACAGAAACATAAATATTATACCCTATATCAGTCTTACTGATGCATACATTATGCACAAATGCCAAATAATATAATCAAATGAATATTAAAATTATTATAAATCTGTTCTTCCTTGGGCACAGAGTGTTTGCAAACAGACTGCTGACAAGCAGAGACTGTTTAGTGTCCGTTGCCATGGTGACCTTGACGAAAACAAAGCCAGGAAGTGGTTGTTACAAATGTAAAAGTGCAGCATGCGACAGAGTTACAGTTGCACTTACAGACAAGGCAATGTAGCCAGTTCCGGAGGTAATGAACATCACGGATCTGTTACACTAGGCTAAATGAGGCTTATTCTGAACTAATAGTACAAGATCATGGATAAAGGCACTTGCACTTTTGATAACATATCTAGCAGCAAATAAAAGCAGAAAACTTGGCATAAATGGGTTGCAGGGAACTAAAGGCGAATTTTTAAATCCCCTGGGATTTACAGCAGCCTGTGAGTAGCAATGGAAAGTACAAGGCTGTGGATTACATAACTGTGCATGTGAGACCATGGCAAGAAAGCCTGGGAGCATCCAGCTTGTTGGTCGAAATAAAACTCCCAGCATGCTCCTAAAGCTCTCTGTTTTGGGAGTTGTAGTTGATGCCCCTGGTCTATGGTAGTGAAGAAAGAGAAGGTTTCTGTAGGTACGTGATAGAACAGGATATGATAGGTGCTATGTCAATGCAAATCAGGGCAAAGGGGGGTTCAGTTTTCAGCCATGTGAAATCTGAGGAATAATCTGGCCAATAAATCAAAACATTTAAATACTAAGATATTCACATTAACATGGCTTAGTTATTATCAAGTACAGTTAATTTCTTATTGTTACAGAAACAAAAAAAAAGCAAATCATAGTTACATAGCTAAATTTGGATGAAACAACACCAATGTCCAATATCTGCATAATAGATCCCATACCTGCTTACTGATCAAGCAGAATATAGATAGAGATAGGGACGGTTTCCACCCATGTGGTTTTGAACTGGACATCTCAGTTTTTCAAAGGGCTGTCTGTTCAAAACTTTCTGTCTGGCTTAAAACATTCAGAAAATTGATGCACCAACCCTGCCCCGGTGTCAAAACTCCACTGACATCATTGTGCTATCCTCTGATGTCATCATGCCCAACCAACATCACTGCCCCAAACCCAATGCTATCTGCCCCGGCCCCTTTGTTGGGGGTTAGCTGCAGGCAACTGGTTTAGTTAGGGTTGTAGGACATGATTAAAGATTGCATGCTGTTGTAGGTGAATAATACTGTGACTGTTAGGGGTGTGTGACTGTTAGGAGTGTGTGACTGAGACTTCAGGCTGTTAAATTAAGGGGCTCAGGCTCTGGAGCACAGTAAGTGTAGGGGAGATAAACTGTTCTGCTGAGTCTGAAACATCTGGCTGACAGATGACTAGTGTTGTGGGAGACATACAGAATATATATATGATAATAATGCTTGCACACATACAGAATATATATAAGATAATCATGCTTGCACACATACAGAATATATATAAGATAATAATGCTTGCACACATACAGGATATATATATATATATATATATATATATATATATATATATATATATATATATATATATATATATTGCTTGCACACACAGACTATATAAGATAATAATGCTTGCACACATACATAATATATATGATAATAATGCTTGCACACATACAGAATACATATAAGATAATAATGCTTGCACACATACATAATATATATGATAATAATGCTTGCACACATACAGAATATATATAAGATAATAATGCTTGCACACATACAGGATATATATATATATATATATATATATATATATATATATATATATATTGCTTGCACACACAGACTATATAAGATAATAATGCTTGCACACATACATAATATATATGATAATAATGCTTGCACACATACAGAATACATATAAGATAATAATGCTTGCACACATACATAATATATATATATATATATATATATATGATAATAATGCTTGCACACATACAGACTATATATAAGATAATATTGCTTGCACACATACAGAATATATATTAGATAATAATGCTTGCACAAATACATAATATATATTAGATAATAATGCTTGCACACATACAGAATATATATATGATAATAATGCTTGCGCACATACAGAATGCACGTGGCTACACTTTAACCATACACAAGCTCATCTCTTCCCGTTGCTTTACTACATCTCCCAGAAACCCCTGCTGCCAATGCTCTGAGTCTGAGTTGGAGAGTGTGCAGTCCATATACAATAGAAATAAGAATGTAAAAGTGTATCCGCCACAGCCCTGTCCCCCTGTCTCACACAGACTATTCCCTTACCTTTAATCAGTTCCGATGCGCTGATGAGCTCCTGATTGTCCATGCCACAATCACTGGGACACTGTCTTAGCGTTTCGCATCGCCCTAATACTGATAAAACCCTATGAGCGCTCTCACACAGCCTTTGTCCCTAAAGCTCCCATTCTCTTGACTCGCTTCCTTCCTGGTTACTGCAGATGAGGGGTATCACTGCCACACGCGGGTGCCTTGTCTCCTCCGCGAAGTCCCACTTAACTGCCCGTTTCTCCTCTTCATACGCTACGATCTAAAAGTCACAGCTCCTAGTAACCAGCAACCAATCAAAGGCTGGGCTCAGGGCTGCGTTTCTAAGGCTTTGTTTTGCCGGACCAATGAAGGCGGGGCAGACTTCCGAGTATTAACCCCTGCTGTGTGGCAGAGACGGGATGAAAGAGGCTCATCCCTATACATAATACATTAACAGCACAGCCATGATTAGTGTTAGTATTTTACAAGGCGATACTTAAACTGTTCATAGCCGAGGTTACTTTTACTTCATATACCGTTTAGAAACACGTGGACTTTTTATTCTTCGCTTATTTACCTGTCCATTTCGTATTTATGAATAACTGGTAGTGAAACAAACAATAATCTCTATATTTGACATTTCAGCATACTTATCAAGGGGTGGTTCACTTTTGTTTTAGAATGGCTAATTCTGGGCAACTTTTATTTTTATTTTTTTTATAGATTTGTTTATTATTTGCCTTCTTTCCTGCTTTCAACCGGGATTTACAAATGCTGTAAAGCAGTAAAGCTATGTATTGTTTTTGCTTCTTTTTATTACTCATCTTTCCCTTCTTGACTTACTTACCTGAAACAGCAGAAAAGTGCACCGGCCAGGGTTTCTTCCATCGAGCACCATGGATCCATCCTCTTCCTTCTTCTTCTTTCTTCAAATTTTCCCAGGGCAGACGCATACACAGTAGAACGAAAGAGCCGACCTTTTAGTTAAAGTTCAGCTTTTCGCTTTACTACGCATGCGCAGCCGCAGGAAGAAAGACGAAGACAGAAGAGGATCGCTTTGTGGTGCTCGCTGGAAGAATCCCAGGCCAGTGCAGTTTTCTGCTGATAGGAGCACCGGCCCGGGGTTTCAGGTAAGTAAATACATTCACTTGGCACCCCCACGTGGAAGAAAACTTTCCTTTTCCTTTAAAGAGTACTTGGCACAACAGTTTACCCAAGGCTGCTAGGCCAATTATATATACAGGTGACACTATACCACTCCCTCCATTTCTGGTGATTTTAGAGCTGTCCATTTTTTGACCCTTGGGCTACCATCCCACCATCTCTGTGATAGAGTTATTGAACCAAGTCATTTTGCCAAAATAAAACTGCTGTTATACAATAGAAAATAAAAGCAAATGGCAAAAGGTTCAGCAGACCACTCTTAGTAAAGTCTTAGTAAAAAGTTGTCTCCTGTGGAAAAAAATCAAATTTGTGGGAGACGTACTGCATGTAGTGAGGGTGAGAAAAATAACCCACATCTCACCCTAACTCGCAAAATGTTGCCACTGTAGGACACCCAACCTGTACCTTCTAAATATGTATAGCGTGTACTTCCCCAGCAACCCTAACCCACAACAGTTGACCAAATTGAAACCTAAATCTGCCCAACTGGTGGTAAACCTGTGGGTCACCATGGGTTTTGGGTCAACCCACACATCAAAGCTTTACAAGTGTTACACAGGAGCTACAGTGTAGAATTGGTGTGGAGTTAGTTCCCCAGGCTATACCCATGGGGATAGGGAATTAAGTGGTTATGCTTAGTGCAGTGGACTCTACCGTTAAGACAATACATTGACAGCTGATACAGGGTCACCTCTGTGCAAATGCTGCATTTCATGTAACTAGTTATTAATTTGTGCCTGTGTCTCTAAAAGGGGCTTTGAGTTAACTTTTAGTATGATGTAGAGAGTGATTTTCTGAGATAATTTGCAATTGGTTTTCATTTTTTGTGGTTTTTGAGTTATTTAACTTTTTATTTAGAGGCTCTCCAGTTTGCAGTGTTAGCAATCTGGTTGCTAGTGTCCAAAGTACCCTAGCAACCGTACATGGCTTTGAATAAGAGACTGGAATAGGAATAAAAGAGGCCTGAACAAAAAGAGGAGTAATAACAATAATCAATAACAATACTTTTGTAGCCTTACAGAGCATTTGTGTTTTAGATGGGGTCAGTGACCCCCTATTTGAAAGCTGGAAAGAGTCAGAAGAAGAAGGCAAATAATTGAAAAAAAACTATAAAAGATAAATAATGGTGACCAATTGAAAAGTTGCTTAGAATTATCTATTCTATAACATACTAAAAGTTAACTTAAAGGCAAACCACCCCTTTAGGGAGCCTGTGTGGTGAGGTACCATTCTGACGCATTTGTTCAGCAATAAAGCTCCAGTTACTGTTTTGAAGAACCACTCGCTCCCAAATAATTGTGAAAATTGCTAAAATTCATTTTTTATCATTTTGGTGACCTTTTTTGCAATGGTACAACAAGGGACCAGATGAGAGAGAGAGTCACATGTAATCCTATCTTTGCCAAGGGAGCAACATGAGACTACTTAAAATAACATTACGCATCAAAATCTTCCATACAATAGTTAAGATATACCATTTTATAAACAAGAGAACAGAGCAGCCTATAATGTAACAGGGACTGTCATAATATACACAAGCTCTCTTTTAAAATGTTTCCACTATAGAATTAGAATACAGGGTGACAGACGCAACCAGTTGCACTATTAAAAACATAAGGGATAAAGAGCCACGTGAGAAGAGCAGAGGAGATTGAGCCTGGAGATTACAGACAGGATCAGGGAGAGCAAAGGAAGTTTCAGGTTGGTGGTATTAAAACTGGAGTTATCCTTTAATCCCACCATTCTTACCAACGGGGATCAATAGAGTCTTGCAAAATCTACAATTCTGCTGCCCTCTACTGAGAGCTCTGGCTGAAATTTGAAAAAAACATAATCTTAATTCATATAAGTAGTATACAGTAGGAGTGTTTTATAAACTGCTAATATTTGCTGTAATATAATATATAAATAATAATATGTATAAAGAATGTAATCATACATGCAGCTTCTGTAGCATGCTGGAAATGTGAAAAAAGATAAAAAGTTGCAGGTAACATATTTTGGGCTTGCCCAAAATTTTGGGACACAGTTTGAGACTGACCCCCCCACAACGCTCTGTGCACTTATAGTAACAGCTGACCCCCCCCACAACGCTCTGTGCACTTATAGTAACAGCTGACCCCCCCACAACGCTCTGTGCACTTATAGTAACAGCTGACAGCTGACCCCCCCAACCTCTGCCGCTAATGGTAAATGAACAGTACTTGTGAAATGTAATTGTTGCTAAGCGATGTTTGTAATGTGTTCCAGTGTACTTTATGAAACCTGTCTTGTAACGATCTAAGCACCCCCTGTTGTAAAAAAAAACTGTATGTTAAAATGTAGACCCCTGACCCTGTATATGCCAGTTGTATGCACTAATAAAATTAGCAGACCCTGTAGCCCAAAGCACTTTGCCGACTCAGTAACAGCTGACCCCCCCACAACGCTCTGTGCACTTATAGTAACAACTGACCCCCCCCACAACGCTCTGTGCACTTATAGTAACAGCTGACCCCCCCACAACGCTCTGTGCACTTATAGTAACAGCTGACAGCTGACCCCCCCATAACGCTCTGTGTAATTATAGTAACAGCTGACAGCTGACCCCCCCACAACGCTCTGTGCACTTATAGTAACAGCTGACCCCCCCACAACGCTCTGTGCACTTATAGTAACAGCTGACAGCTGACCCCCCCCCAACCTCTGCCGCTAATGGTAAATGAACAGTACTTGTGAAATGTAATTGTTGCTAAGCGATGTTTGTAATGTGTTCCAGTGTACTTTATGAAACCTGTCTTGTAACGATCTAAGCACCCCCTGTTGTAAAAAAAAACTGTATGATAAAATGTAGACCCCTGACCCTGTATATGCCAGCTGTATGCACTAATAAAATTAGCAGACCCTGTAGCCCTAAGCACTTTGCAGACTCAGTACTTATAGTAACAGCTGACCCCCCCACAACGCTCTGTGCACTTATAGTAACAGCTGACCCCCCCCCAATCTCTGCCGCTAATGGTGAATGAACAGTACTTGTGAAATGTAATTGTTGCTAAGCGATGTTTGTAATGTGTTCCAGTGTACTTTATGAAACCTGTCTTGTAACGATCTAAGCACCCCCTGTATGATAAAATGTAGACCCCTATGTTCCCAACTGCATTTTAGGAAACTTGTGTTACAAATACTTGTGTGTATATATGTCCACTGTATCATGTTGTTTGATTAAAAGAAGAACAAAGAACTAATGTTTGTACGTTTTTTATTGAAAAAAATCATAAAGAATAATAAATACTACAAATTCAAACATCAATGACAAATAAACAATCACAAAAGTCATCAGTCCAGAGCCATATCAAAAGCATTATAGTCAAATGCCTGTAGAAATCCTCTGTACCGGCCTTTGGGGTCTGGATAAGTGCTGCGGACTTTTTGAACGACACAGGCTGGAATAGGCACCCGTTTCTTGGGCCCTAAGAAGCCATAAATCCAGGCGATGAATGACCGATAGGAAGTCTGTCGTAATTTTCTGTAGAAGAAAGAGAGGATTAATGATCTGTACAAAAATGTTGCTCTGCACTAGTCATCACACGCCAAGGGGATAGGTCGTGTGACATTATTTTATATAGGGCTAACACTGGCAGGACTTTATGGAGCAAACCGTTGTTGGAGCTAAAGTGGATAAAAAAAACCATGACCAATTGTGCCATTTACAAAGCAGTTTTGTCTATAACAGGTAGAGCTAGAGGATGGGCCACCTCACAAACAATCTAACAGAAAGAATCCCAAGGTTTATTGCGAAGTGCAACGTTTCAGGGTCACGCTCCTTTCTCAAGCATGCTTGAGAAAGGGGCGTGACTACGAAACGTTGCACTTCGCAATAAACACACAAGGCAGCTTGCTTGCATCCTGTGTGCCTTGGGATTCTTTCTGCTTGACATAAGGAAAACACACCGAAATGATTCCCATAATCCTCAATCTATAGGTAAAAGTCAGATGAACTTGCCTGTTGTGGCTGCTTATTCCACCTGTGGGGCGTTGCATGTTCCAAAATATTTGCAAGTATTCCAGGTGGGATTTACGTAAACACCTCAGGTAAAATCTCCTGCTATGGCAGATGCACCCATGTTGTAGATATTTCTTTTCCACAGATGGTACTTCCATGCAACAAGAGGATTCCTCCACAGTTTTCATGGGCACACAATTGCCACACCTACACCACTCAGTTGTCCCAATTCGATTATCTGCTGTTTGAAGGTGACGTCCACTTGGTCTGTCGCGCACACTTGGTCTGTCTCGAACTGGCTCATTGCCAAAACATGTCGGATCACCTTGCCCTTGGGATTGCTACAAAAAATAGAACACAGGTTAGTCAGAACAAATTCAAATGAATTGAAAAGGGAGGAATCCGTTTCCAATCATATATTATATCCTAACCATGTTAGTTCTTTGTGCTTCAGGTTCCTTTTCATTCAATAAAATTAGTTTCTTTGGTGCCATAATCTAAAAATGTAAAAGAGTATATAATATGAACAACAAGACAGAACAAATACTATGCTTTCTTCCCCCCCCCAATATAGAGCCTTCAGCCAATCATACACAGTCTTTAGCCCCCACAGCAGCAGGGAAGGGGTATATAATTCCTTTTGGTCCTAATAATTCTCACTGAATTTAGTTGTTTACACAATTAATTGCCAGAAACGTAACTGGAGGGGGGCGGGCCCTGGCGCAGGACGCGCAGCGGGCCCCCGCCCCCCTCCGTACACCCGGAAACTATCCAGTAATGTGCGCCGCGCAGCGGCGCGCGGACTGCCGGGGGGCCCTGAGGGGGTGCGGGCCCTGGCCCGCTCGCACCCCCTGCTCCCCCGGTAGTTCCGCCACTGTTAATTGCACTCCTTGAGGAACCTTGTCATTTTATTTTATCCTCTTTGGTTTAGTCTAACCATGAATTGTTATTGAGAATGATAATTGACTAAACTACCATATGGATATCATGCACTAATTGGCACTTTATAGAATTTCATTAATTATCCTAAAATTGAGTAGTTGTATAATTGATTAATTAATTTGGAGGCATTTCCTGCACTTTAATCTATTTATTGAATTAACTTATTTAATCCTAAAAGCTTATTGCATGCTGGTTATTGATTAGGTTGTTACCCACGGGGTACCCTTTTTTCTTTATAAATTTAAGTACATTTGATTTTCTGACGGTTGTCAGTCCTTGTGTGGAACAATTGAGATCTTGTTTATTTAGGGAGTTAAGAGTTGTTTTCCCTATTTTCTATGGTTTTTTTTTATCACTACTTGGTTTTGGAGCAGCACAGGGGAACATCAGATAAATTTAGCTACAGTTCAGTACTTTCTCCTAGATTTGTGTAGGGGGATTAGGAGTTAATCCCCTAGCATTGATATGATCTGTAGGAGGGAGGGAATCCCTATTTGTACCAGGAAAATATTAGCCCACCCACCAGAGTAGAGGATACAGTGAGTACTGCGTCAGGTTATAAAAAATTATCTTTGATGCCCCACTGTGAGAGCTAAGCATTTCCAAATCTCAAAAAAAGCCTGAGAAACCTTGATGCCAGGTTGACAAATGTGAAATACCAGTGTATTCTGGTTCACTAAATATGTAGTTTGATGAAAATGTTAATGTCATGATACAATTTTGACTGTATTTCAAGCTCATACAATGTTCTCTTCACAACAAAAATATAGTTGGAATAGCATTTGGGGTGAACACATCAAGAGAAGTGATATTACACCAAGTAGTTTTGTAACTATAAAAACAGAGAGATCAGCAACATTTATTTCACACTCTTTTATTGGGCTGTGCAACAGGGTGTGATTGTGCAGTTTTATCACACTGCAGATAAAAATTAACTGAATTGTGTTTTCATGCAAACAAGCAAATTGACCTTCAGGCAGAAAAAAAGCTTGTGTTTGTAGAGGTGTTTTTATAACGCCATGATTCACGCTCCATACTTTGTGCCATTAGACTCGGGCTCAAGGCCTTTTCCTCACTTCTGCAGTCATTTACTGACTTTCAGTCTCATAGATTCATGTTGCCACTTCATTCACACTTCTTTTTTTTTTTTAAAGTGTTTATTTTTTATTTTCAACTTAAGGGGTACAGAAGAGAAAGGGGGGGTTGTCAGGTACATTTTAGTCATCAATAGTTGATACAATATTCAACATTAACTTAAAATCAAGTTTCAATTCACACTGCTGTAAAAGTGCGGATATCTGCATGCCAAGTCTCCTTTACTTTGGCAAATGGCGAAGGGATAGTGAGGAGTAAATTCCCATACAGTTTTTTTGGGGGGTTAGCAACTTAAGGGTCTCTAGAAAAGGGGGTGCAACCAGTTCTACTCTGGTTGATGTAAATTGTGCTATGAAGGCGTGCCTGAATTGCTGGTACACTAGTTGGTTAATTTGGACCCCGGGATTAGACTGTAACATTTGTTCTCTAGTAAGTAACTGCCCTTCCGGCGCTACATTCCCCACAGTCCTGACCCCAGTTCTTGGCCACCTCATATATGTGAGGAGTATTTGGAAATGAGGAAGGTATGAGTTGCCCCATATAGGCAGATCAGCTGTGGCTAACGGGTTTTTGAGCCGACTGACCTGCAGTACCGCCGTCCAGGCTTCACACTTCTTTACTGTAAACTTGGCCTGTTAGGATTGAAAGGAATACATGTTATTATTGTAATAGACAGTTACTGCTTGTTAAGATGATTTAATATTCAAAGAGCAACAAATTATATAATGGTTGTTGTACCAACACTCTGCTATTTAATTATAAAAATTTGCAATTTTAACAGTTTTTCTCCAAGACTAGTTGTGTACCCTTTATCATCCCAACCAATTAATTATAGCTCACCCTAGCACAATATTCTGCTTAAAGATATTCTGGATGTATATCCTGGTAAAACTATATTTCAGGATATACATCTTTATTTTGCACAGGCTATCTATTTAGCCAGTTTTTATTTTTACACTGAACTGTTCCTTTAACTCCTGCCTTGCTGGGACAAGCAAGAATGGAACTGAACAGGGAGAAGGGTAGATAAGGGGGGACTGAGAGAGAAAGGAGAAAGCAGGGGATGTCATCAAATCGATGACGGAGAACTGATGCTTTAAACATACACATTATTTGTTAGGCCACCTTTATTCTAAACTCCAACTTTATTATCCGGCTGAAACATTGATTGGTCGAGCCTGTTCCTGTCTTCACTGTGATTGGAGCAGAGCCCACACTCCCCTTTACATCCTTATTCTCCTTGACGCTGACATTCTGGGTTCCGCCTCTCGCCTGTGATTGGTTACTGTTTACGCCTGCACAGCTGATTGGGAGTCCTGGTCGTTCCGGTAAAATGGCAGCGGTGAGAGCATTAAGGAGCTGCAACCGGTCATTGGGCCGCTGGGTGAGTTAGACGGAAAATTATAATGCCATTAAGGTATCGTTTTACCAGGTGCGCTTTGGCTGCTTTGAATTATATACCCGACGCATTTTATTGGGGCATTTATAGGGACAACTTGCATTTAGCTCAGAGGGAGGTTTGTCAGACAGCTGGAGAGCTTCTAGGCATTGGAGAGCTCACAAAAAGAGGCTGTCAGTGCTTCCACATATTATTATAATAGATAAGGCTCTGCTGGTAGGTCACTGCAATGACCGCAAAGTATAACTAAATCATGAGAGCCATTAGTAAAGTCTGCTCCCAGCAGCCCCTCTTGTGTGTCTCCCCCTGTGTCTCCTTGTAGTTAAAGGCTTTACTTTAACAACAGCAGTGATCCAGCTTTGGCGTTTAACCCATGTCAAATGATCATCTGTTAATGCTTCGTCCAATATTCTTTATCTAGGTTGGCTTGTGTCAGCTGGGGTCCTGCAGTCGAATTCAGATACTCAGATCCTCTGTTCCACAGAAGACACCATGTGGGCGCCTACAAAAGCTTCCGCACAGATCTTTAAGAACTGCCTCAGGTATATGCAGTAATATGACTTGTTGGGTACAGATCTGTTATATTCTGTAAGGGTGCGCACAGTTTTGTTATTATAGTCTGTAAAAAGTCACAACTTCATATACTCTACCAAAACCTTTTCTTTAACTGTGCAGGCGTTTGGTTTCCCTGTAATTTGGAGCCCTGTTTGTAAGGCTGCTCAAAACATTTAAACTGTTTTAAAAACATAGCTTTGTTTTGCCACCAACATGGATAAATGTTTATTACTTACAGGACCACCATTTACATTCAGAACTGCTGTTTCACACTGCAGTGCCTTAGATCGATGTATGATTTGACTTTTGCTAGTCCCACATTATAACCCATATGACATGTCCGGTCCAGACTGGGAATCAAAATAGGCCCTGGCATTCCAAGTACACAGAGGCCCAAACAGCCTCCCACCAGCCCAATAAATAGTGCCTGTCTATGGCAACTTACAGCAGCCCCTCTGGCATTTGCCAGAATTCACAGATTGCCAGCCCGGGCCTGTGACATGTTGTTGGGTGACATCTCTGTAGTGGTAACTCATATGAAACTGTCTGTAGGAACAAGTTCTGCTGCATTGTTTGGGAAGCCATATTTGATTTATAGTAGCATCAACTGGTCCGACTGCAGTTGTATAGAAAACAGTAGTCTGAATAAGCCTAGAGTCAAATTACTACACTATTAAAAAGCAGCAAAATGAGATTAATGGTACAGTAATACTATTTCAAAATGACTAGAATATTTTTCTATGAATTGACTGCTAGTAAGAAAAGGATAACATTTTTAAAAATATTCTTACTTAACACGTTTTCATTAACAAGCCTGATACTTATGATTGACACTGATTTTTTTTTTTTGTTGCCTCAGTTTTGAATGGCCAGATTGTTCAATTCAAGCTTTCAGACATTGGAGAAGGGATCACAGAAGTTACAGTGAAAGACTGGTAGGTAATTTTTTTTTTTTAGTTCTAGTAACTTGCTGATTTCCAGTTAACTGTTATTTCTACACTACACTGCCTGTCATAAAAAACAAGTTAACAGTAATTAACTTAATTTACTCATGTCTGAAAAATGTAGTACTTGAGTACAGCCATTTTTTTTAAAGGTAGAATTTTATTGATTTTAACATCAACAAACATAGAACAAACAATTATAATACTAATACAGTGGAGTACAGCCATTTTTACTACAATATAATATAATATAATGAAATCCTTAGTGGTGCCTTCTGTTTTAAAATAAAACATCAGGGAAAAAACATAAACCTAACATCACTTCTGTCTGCCCACAAGCAAGTTAAAATATATTTACCAAGAATGTATAATGCACAGTGAACGTTTGGGTGTTAATACTGTATCACCATGTTTCTACATGGAAGCCTTTTCTATGGAAAGAGTTAGCTGGTGGTGAAAGAAATATTTTCGGCAATGAAAATATTGTAGCCCCAAAAGTAGCATATTGTGTTACGTCTTAACAAGAACTTGGGGACCACGATACTTAGTTTCCAGTTGGATGCAGTTGAAACACATAGCTGTATCTTTACATTGTGACCTTTGTAGCAAAATATTAGAAAAAATGAATAGCCTGAAAGTCTTTTACATACATGTTCGCTTTTGTTAGACTACCGGTTCTGCCCTGTTTGGTATCTTTGTTTTTTTTATACAGATCACAGTAATTTGTTGCTCTATCAGAGAGCTCTTTTTGTGTGTACTGTTGCTTTTTCTGTGTCCTAATTCTTTGGCTCTGCTCCATTTTTAAGGTATGTAAAAGAAGGTGATTCGGTATCTCAGTTTGACAGTATCTGTGAGGTACAAAGTGACAAGGCCTCTGTTACAATCACCAGCCGCTATGATGGTGTTGTCAAAAAGCTGCATTACAATGTGGATGACACGGCTTATGTTGGGAGACCTCTAGTGGACATAGAGACAGATGCTTTAAAAGGTTTGGAATTTGTAAAATGTAATATATTTATTAGATTAGTACTTGATAAGGTTGTGCAGTCATATGTTGTTGTTTAGTAATAATGGGCACTATATTTGTGAGGGAGTTTCTCTCCTGAGCTATTGTTTGATTCATATGAATCGATTTAAAACACCAAGAAGTGATTTCATTCTTATATAATCCAGGTGATCAAGCTTCAGGCCTAGTGAGCAGATCTTGTTAGATTTGGCTTTATGTAGATAGCAGATGCATCTCCTGACACTTCACTTCAGGTCATTTACATTACAAAAGCACTGATTGGAGGAATTTAATGCAATAGGATCTACCAACATTATCTCCTCCTGGTTGTCTATGGGCTGTGCATGTAATGAAAGTCACCAAACTCTTTAAAGTCACTAATATCAAGGACCTAAATACAGATTTTAAACTGACTAAAATGGGTGGTAATTCATATTTTTTTTTTCCAAAAAATGTCATTCAATATCCTATAGTATCCTACTTCTACAGATCTAATATCTTATATCTACTTTCATAAGTGAAATGCCTTTTTAGCAATTTTATGACACAGCTGCCTCATGTTTAATGTATCAAGGGCAAAGTGAATAGTTCTGTAGCTGGCAGGTTTTGTATTGTGTACAGAAAACTAATATGTAGGGTAGAAGATAAGGAATTGATAAGAAGTGCAACGCAAGGAGGTTAAATGATTTTAGCAAAGTGGCATGAGTATGAAACCACAAGCTAAGCCAGTTTAAATCTGCGTTACAGTGATATTAACAGATAACCCTGTAAAATCCTGTAAACGAATGTGCTAGCACCTTGTCTCCACCCAATCCCCCTGGTTACTTACCTTTGTCGTAGCTGACACAAGTAACAGGAAGCTATAGGAAGTTTTACCACATTAGATTCATGCCAGAAAGCTATATAAAATTATACTGACCGAGTCCTGGAAGACTCTTGAATGTGTCAATATCACTTTAAATGGCAGATAGAATTTAACAAACGTTAGGCTCTTCATCATTTTGCTGTTACATAGTTAAATAGGGTTGAAAAAATACCAATGACCATGGTACCAACAAGTTCATCCCCTCCAAATGAAACCCAGCATCCATAAATACACACACTCACACACAGAACAGCCCCATCCTTGACAATCTACCCTCATAATTTAAGTCTTCCATCACTCTAACCAGTTTAGTTGCACGTCTCTGCATTCTCTCCAGCTCATTTATATCCCTCTTAAGGACTGGAGCCCAAAACTGCACTGCATACTCCAGATGAGGCCTTACCAGGGACCTATAAAGAGGCATAATTATGTATTCATCGATTTAGTTTATGCCTTTTTTTTATGCAAACATTAGAGAAGTGAGCAAAAAATTATCAGATATATCGTTCATTAGTGATGTGCGGGCCGGCTCAATACCTGTGGGACCTGCGGGGTCGGGCTGACCTCACACCCTGTATTTACAAATGCCGGCTTCCAAGTTCATATTTTATAGACGCGCGCCTGCTCGCCCCACTTTTTTTGTGACGTCATCGACGGGTCAGCGCGGGTCTATAAAAGGAAGTCGGGCTCTGGCGGACGTGGTTCGAGGGAAGGCGGGTCGGGAAAAACCAGAACCGCACATCAATACCGCTCATCCTCAGGTTTGTAAAACTACATAAATGTCTTTGAAAAATACTGAAGTAAACCAAAACCAACACCAAAACCTTCTACTTCCAGCAGACAAGTTCAGATGGCATATCTGTTTGAATTTTAAACTGACAATTTAAGATTTCAACTTTAATTCCAATTCTACAGTTAAAAGTAATTGTACGCATCACAGTGAGACTCGCTCACTCGCTCACTCCAGCAGTGCTGGACATTCATCCCTTTTTGAATAGCGGCACCACATTAGCAATTGCCAATCTCTCGGCACCATGGCAGACCTCAATGAATCCTGAAAAACTACGTAAAGAGGGTTGGCAATCACAGAGCTAAGCTCGCTTAGTACCCTGGGATAAATACCATCTGGTCCTGGACCTTTGTTTATCTTATCATGTTCTAGACTCTTTTAAATTTCCTCATGCATGAACCATGCATCATTAGATGTATTACTACAATTGGAACTATTAAGTAGGAAACATAAAAGGTAAAGTAGCTTATGTAGCTGAAATACGGAACAGAGCTGCCACCCTGGCTGAAAAAGAAACCTGAAAAAGGCTGCATACACACACACATTTCCCTACATCTTAAAAAGTGATAGATTGCTCATCAGCACTGCACCCCATGAAGGGCAAACACGTCCTAAACAATTCCAGCCCAATCTTCTTTTTACAAAGTCTTATATCCCAGCATCATTCAGCTATAATTTTGTCTTCCCCTGGGGTTTATTCTGTTTCAAAGTTCTCTTTATATTATAACACTTTCATTGTATATCTCTTCCCTATTCATTGCCTGCTCCTCTTTCATTGCCTCTTCTAAAAGTACTTTACCTCTTGTCCTCCATCTTCATGTGCAGTTTTTTTTGTTAAAAAACTGATCTTTTCCACCTATAAAGTTTCCCTCTTTATATATACAGAGGTGGCTTGTGTATGAGCCAAGCTAACTTCTTGTCTACAATTTTACTCCTTGAGCTGAGCAAGTTTGTTTCTCATGCTTTCTCTTCTTTATTCAATACTGGTCATTCACCTCACTCCCCTCTTTTATACTCTACTTTGTAGAGTCTGGTTTTCGCTTACAGCCTTCATCTTCTAGCCTCATTTATCTTCTTTTCTGCCTCTCACATTCTTCACCAAACCAGACCTGAATATTTAACTGTTTCCTTACATTCACAATTTCCTCAGCAGCTCTAGAAGTGGGACTAATGCATGATAACTGTAGTGTCGTAGCTATAGAGCTGTCATCTGTTTTGCACAATTACAGTGTCTATCTTTGTTTTCCAGATGTGGCACCTGAAGAAGATGTGGTGGAAACCCCTGCTGTGTCCCATGATGAGCACACACACCAGGAGATAAAGGGACATAAGACTTTAGCAACTCCAGCTGTTAGACGGCTAGCAATGGAAAACAATGTAAGATCATCAAAGGTCATACCTGTAGAGTGTATATATATGTATATATATATATATGTATGTGTATATATAAACACACACACACACACACATATTCCAGCTTTTCGCTGTCCAGGTAACGAATGAAGAAGTTTGTGATGCTACACTAGTAGTCACCAACAAAGCCTTCTTCATTCAGTTTCCTGGACAGTGAAAGCTGTCCGATTAGTACAAGACTCCAGTATTTCTCTGTACCCAGCTGCACATGGAGATGTATCATGGTTTCCAAGTTCAAGGACTAATTCAGAGTCTGCTCTGTTTTAATCCATGAGTCCCTCACCTGTCAGAGAGACAGAGGCTTAATGGTGCATAAGTAGTGAACAGTCACCAATAGGAATGATGCCCTGGCTGGATTTACTGTAACCGTATTGAATGTATTGCATCCCTTTTAAAAGGAGGGTACTGCAAAGCAGTTATATTTTTGTATATGATTGTCTGCTGCAGTGTTCTGCCTTTTCAGATAAAACTCAGCGAGGTGGTGGGCAGCGGGAAGGATGGTCGTATCCTTAAGGAGGACATTCTTGGTTTTCTAGCCAAGCAGACTGGGGCTATTCTACCACCTTCACCTCAGATGGAGATCACTCCTCCACCCCCAACGTTTGAGACCTCCACACAACAACAAAAGGCCAAAGCTGCAAGTATTCCTGTTCCTTTGATCAAACCAGTTGTATTTACTGGAAAGGATGTCACAGAGCCTGTAAAAGGTAAATGTACTAATTTATATGCCTAGAACACGTTGAGTTTAATAAATCTAAAACAAATTGTTTATCTCTGTATACAGTATGTACATTTAATCTGGCCTTTCCTTCTTCCTTACATCCCCATGATGTTCAGTCCCCAGAATCCTTTTATCCTTATCCTACATGATAAGTTTTTCTTCCATTTTGCATAACACTCTGACTTTTCCTCCAAATTTTGTTCCCTAATGTATGGCTGATCCGTTTTTCTCCAGTTACTATCCTTTATCTTTCGTCCTTTCATTAAGCTGCTTCATCTTTACACATTCTAATGTTTTCTGTCCCATAATCTATGCACTTGTACATGCTGCACTACTATTTGCTTTCTTGTGTTTTAAACTAATATTTTCTTATAGGTTTCCACAAAGCCATGGTGAAGACTATGTCCGCAGCATTAAAGATTCCTCACTTTGGGTACTGTGATGAAGTGGACATGACAAATCTTTCCCAACTTAGAAAGGACCTGAAACCCTTGGCCGAATCTCGTGGCGTTCGTTTGTCCTTTATGCCCTTCTTTTTAAAGGTAGGCAAAATAACATCATTTACTGGAAGGGTTAATGGTGGAAGACTGACAAATGAGAGAAAGTCCATAATATGAATGCATCTGTGTCAACGGCGGAGGAAGTCACATAAATGACCAAAATATTTTTTTGCCGGTACAATAGAAGTTGTTAGCAAGTAACACTTTCTGGGATATGCAGCATGTGTATGTCCAAAAAATTGGGGGGTTCTGCAACATCTGGGAATATAGATTCAATATATTTTGCCTTGCATGTAAACTGTTGGCATCTGTTCTAAAAAAATTCATAGGGGACAATGTAACTACAAGTGCAAACATATTAATGATTGCTCTGGGTCACTGCGCCTGGGCAAACTGTGTGCCTTTATTACATATTGGGAATAGTGTCCACATTTCAGTAAATATGTCAGGACAGCTCCTGGCCTTGTAGACCTGTTCCACTAGTTCTGTCCAAAACACAAGTGCAAGAGAAGTGGAGCTCTTTTTTTTTTAATGGCTGTACAAATGTGCATTCAGTTCTAGATGTTACAATTTTAGGCGAATAACCCAGCAGAAGAATTGTAGGGTGGAAATTGACTTGTTATTGGAGACTTCCCTCCAGAACAGTTTTATTTTTTTCTCAATGATTGCTGATGTCTTAAGTTATATGGATTCTTTTCTCAGGCAGCCAGTCTTGGACTGATGCAGTTCCCGATCCTGAACTCATCTGTGGATGAAAATTGCCAAAACATTACATACAAGGTACATTTTTCTGGCAAATTATACACCTGTGTCCACACTGCTTAAGCTCAAAAGTGCCTTTTTTTAATAGAACCAATTAGAGCTTTTGAATAACGTGAACAACCTTGTTTTTTTTCCCTTCTGCTCAGGCTGCTCATAACATTGGAATTGCTATGGACACCCAACAAGGCCTGGTTGTCCCTAATGTAAAGAATGTCCAGGTCAGGAGCATCCTGGAGATTGCTGCAGAACTTAACCGGTTGCAGTCTTTAGGGTCCACTGGGCAACTCGGGGCAGGAGACTTGACTGGGGGGACATTTACCCTTTCCAATATTGGATCGGTGAGTGAGCTGTACATTAAAAAAAAAACCAGATGGCGTTTAAGAAATCTTTTTACTAGTGACTGACATTTGTGTCTTTCCTTCTAGATCGGAGGCACATATGCCAAGCCGGTGATATTACCTCCTGAAGTAGCAATAGGAGCCATTGGAAAAGTGCAGGTTTGTTTTAGTTCTGAATGTGTACCAGGAATCTAATCAATTGGTATTTTCATGTAACCATTTGAAACCATTGCTTTCACACATATTAATTAATGTCATAAGATATAATATGTAAGAACCGAAAAGTAACTTGGCCTCAGCACACACAAACTCCAACTCAGAGAGTGGTTGGGTGAATTTGCTTTTTTATAGACTTCCCTCTTGCCTTGTTAGTGCTTGCAGTTTAATTGATTACCTCTCTGAAATACTCAGCAAAATTTCTAAACTAAAGGAATATGGATAAAGCCAATACTTTATCCATATTCAAGGAATTCCATTGTACATAGATTTTTTTTCAATATGATTTAATCATCTTTCTCCAGTTGAATGGAAATGCCATGAATCCCTAGCTAGTTACTGAAAATAACTAGTACAGATATGGCATCTATAATCTGGATTTCTTGGGACAATCCACATAAGGGGTCTTACTGTAATTTGAAGCAAAAATCTTTAAGAAAATTTTTAATCCCATATAATTGTCTAGTCAACAATGTATATTTATTCTAACCTAGTGACTGTCAAGTACAAGATACTGTTTTATTAATGCAAAAAGCAAATTAATCTTAAATTAAGAATAATTCGCTTACACAGACCTTTATGGGAAATAACATTTCCATATTTTAGAGGTTTCAGCCAGGCTTTGTGTAACATTATCTTATTATTCTAAATATCCTCCTACTTCTTCACTTTATGAACTCTAATATTAAATTGTATACAGTTATGGGACCTGTTACCTGCTCCCAAGCATGCTGGATAAAGGGGGTTTTGTGATTTGGATTGCCATGTCTTAAGTCTACTAAAAAAATTATTTAAATATTAAATACATCCAAAAGGATGCTTCTGCTTCCAATAAGGATTAGTAATATCTTTGTTGGGATCAATTACAAGGCACTGTTGTAATATTACGGAAAAAATAATTTTTAATAATTTGAATTATTTGATTACAGTGGCATCTATGGGAGATGGCCTATAGTTGCGTGAACCAATCCTAAAATACCTTTAGGCCACATAACCATTTTGTAAAACTTTTTAACATGTTGAGTTAGTATAGGTATGGTATAAATCAGTGCTGTCCAACTGCATCCAGTCTCCGACCCCCCCCCCACACACACACACATGGAAGCCTGTCTGCTGTCACTGCTTACCTTAAAGGATAACTATAGCTTAACTAAGGAAATAGGTTGGAAATGTTGTACATTGTGTTTTGGGCTTCTGTATCAGCCCAGGCTACCACAGCCCTTTAGCAGGGAAGATCTGCGTCTCCAAAGATGCCCCTATTGGTCCCCATCTTCTTTTCTGCTGATTCACTGCACATGCTCTGCTGTCACTTACTGAGCTTAGGGACCAACTCACAATATACAGTACACATAGAAAATAAATGTCACAATATACGGCTTATTAGTAAATAATACAGATAATTACTACATGGCATCACAGAAACCATCACAACTAGCATCACAATTTAATAATCAGCCTTGTAGAATCGGCTTATATTACAGGACAACCTAATTTTCTGATATTTTGCGACAACCCCTAAGCTTAGCTACTCAACAGCTGCTCAGAGCCCAGTGTCGGACTGACCCACCTGGATACCAGGAAAAGTCCCGGTGGGCCCAGGTGTCAGTGGGCCCTCATGCAGACATTTGGCCTGTTTCATGGCCATTCCCTATTTCAATGAGAACTAAGTGGCTTAATAGATAGCTGTGAATAATAGATTATAATATTATAGTATGTAAAGAAAAGAGACTGGGAGAATAGAGGTTGAGTGAGGAGAGGAAGAATAATAGTAGTGAGAGTGGGCCCCTGTTCTAAGGTTACTTGGTGGGCCCCAGGTCAAAGGTTTTTGGGTGGGCCCCTGGTGTCCCAGTCCGACACTGTCAGAGCCCACAGAGCATGTGAGTGTCACAGACAATTTCCAAGATGGTGACCCCCTGTGACAAGTTTGAAGTCCTGGATCATTGCTGCTATTGAGGAGCTGAAACTTTAGGCTGGTGCAATAAGTTCAGTATATAAAATGTCATTTTAGCCATATTAATTTTTAGGGTTAGGATTTTTTGGGAAAACTATACCCCCAAAATGAACACTTAAGCAACAGATAGTTCATATCATATTAAGTGGCATATTAAAGAATCTTACCAAACTGGAATATATATTTAAGTAAATATTGCCCTTTTACATCTCTTGCCTTGAGCCACCATTTCGTGATGGTCTCTGTGCTGCTTCAAAGATCAGAAATACTTCAACTCTAACTGTAACAGGAAGAAGTGTGGAAGCAAAAGACACAACTCTGTCTGTTAATTGGCTCATGTGACCTAACCTGTATGGTTTGTTGGTATGTTTGTGAGTACAGTGAATCCTACGATCCCAGGGGGCGGCCCTTATTTTTTAAAATGGCAATTTTCTATTTATGATTACCCAATGGCACATACTACTAGAAAAGTATATTATTATGATAATGGTTTATTTACATGAAGCAGGATTTTACATATGAGCTGTTTTATGCAATATCTTTTTATAGAGACCTACATTGTTTGGGGGTATAGTTTTCCTTTAAAAGGTATCCTGCATTGTTTAAACCTTTAAATACAGACTGTGAACTCTTGCATTGTTCACGCCTATAATCCTCGCATTGTAACACCTCTATTGTTCGCAACTCAGACTCACAACTCAGACCCAGACTGAAAGTGCCCACATTGTTCATCTGTTCGCCCTCAGACAAACTACTGGAGGGTCACCAGCATTGTGTATGTAGCACAGTGTGAACTGTTCGATTGTTGTTAGGGGCCCCTAAAGTGTTTAATCATGTGCTAGGAGTTGCTTTTTTTAAGGAGTGGTTCAGTTTTAGGTTAACTTTGTTATGGAATGACATATTCTTAGCAACTTTTCAATCGGTCTTCATTTTTTTACTTTTTTTTTTTAAAAAAGGTTTTGAATTACTTGCCTTCCTGTTCTGCGTCTTTCCAGCTTTCAGAAGGGGGTCACTTATTATTAATTCTCTTTCTTTTCAGGCCTCCCCAATTCACCTGCAAGTCTTCCATTTACACTACTGTCTGGTTGCCAGGGTAAACTAGACCCTATCAACCAGATAGCAATTAAAAATTGGAAAGTGAATAGCTGCTAAACAAAAAGTGAAATAATTAAATGACAAAAAATAAGGCCAATTGTATGTTGTCTCAAAATTTTGGATTCGGCCGAAGCTCCGAATCCCTTGTGAAAGATTTGGCCGAATACCAAACCCTAATTTGCATATGCAAATTAGGAGTGGGAAGGGGAAAACATTTTTTTACAACCTTGTTTCATGACAAAACGTCACCAGATTGCCCCGGACGAAGCTGTATATACAGCGAAACATGTAGGGCGGCGTAGTTTGGAAGGTGGTGTGGTCAGCTCCCACTCTTCCCAACGTAGATAGGTAGTGGGCGAAAGGAGGGAATGGTGGAAGGGAGGGTAGTACTGGCTACTTCTACTTTTTGTAAAATTGTGTATCTGACTAGATATGCAAATTTAGATTTAGATTCGGTTCGGCCGGGCAGAAGGATTCGGCTGAATCTGAATCCTGCTGAAAAAGGCCAAATTCTGGCCGAATCCAGAACCGATTCCTGTATTCAGTGCATCCCTACTCAAAATATCTCTTTCTACATCATGGCACACGTTTTAAAGGTGAACTACCCCTTTAATTTAGCAAACAGGAGTAACCAGGTAACATGGTATTGTTTTAGAAATGCAATATTAAGTCGGACACTATGGGAAGAGGCATTGTCATAGTTCAGAAATTTTCGCATGACGGTTTTGCAGAAAATAGATCTGACACCACTTCATCTCCTTGCACACAGGTTCTTCCAAGGTTTGATTCTAAAGGACAGGTAGTGAAGGCTCAAATCATAAACGTCAGCTGGTCAGCAGATCATAGGATTATCGATGGAGCAACCATGTCCCGTTTCTCTAACCTATGGAAATCCTACTTGGAGAATCCATCCCTGATGCTGCTGGAACTTAAGTGATAAAGAGGCAAACACAATTCCTGTGCTGTCCTCATCGACCATAAAAAAGGGACATCATATTCTCTTCCCTTTTGAAGAACTTCTGCCAGCTTCCTTCACCTTAGGGGGACCTAAGGCAAACAGTGATCAACCTTTTGTGAAGCTAGAAGGATCTGAAGAAAGTATTAGTAGGTGACAGATAATTTATTCAGGAAACCAATAAATATTGTCTTTTTCTATTAAACCATTCAGTTGCCCTACTGGAATAATAAAAGCTGTGCCATGATCATATTTTATCCATGTGTATAAAAGGCACACTGATGAGATATGAAAGTGATAAATATATATACACTAATATTTTGGCCACGGTTGGAAACAAATCAAAGTTGCTGTGAGTTCAAAGGTACCTTATATAGTATTTTAATCTAGAACAACACATTGTGTGGGTGTGTCGTGAATCCTTTATCTTCCAGAAGTGCAAATAACAATGATTGTGTCGGGTTAAATGGTTAAATCTTCAAGTCTGCTGAAACATTGACAGGAGACCCTCAGTCATTTTTGCACTTACAATGCCTCATAGTGCTAAGAAGAAAGTACAGTATCTGTGATTGATGAAGATATAGGTCATTATGTAAAGACCTCTAATTGGGGTTTCTGACCAACTGTTACACTACTACGGATCAATAAATAACGGCAGGATTGTACTGATGTATGTTTTTGAACATAGAAGAAATGAACAATTTTAATTCGCTGTCCTTGAAGCCCACTCTGTTAGTGTGATACAGACAGAACTGATACTGTTCCTGAATAAAACTGAAAAAAAATAGAGAATGTTGTTCTTATTACTGTATACGTTTACTAATCTTGTTTCATTCAAAGTTCTCTTTCACATGTACAGTACAAAGCAGTTTTATATGTATGGTATAGAATAGTTTGTATACCTTTATTTTAGGCTGGGCTGCCCTTAAAGCGGCCCTGTCACCTTGAGACATGAGTAATGTATAGCGATATATATGTGAGTATTTATTACTCTTTAATTACAGTCCTACTGTCAGCAAAAAAATGACCGGTTTCCTTTAAGAAATGCTGGAGTATGCTTCTGCATCTAATTTACATGATATGAATATCAATTCAGTTGAAATAACTGAAAGGAAAACTATAACTTCAGGGTGAATACTTAACCAACAGATGTTTTATATCATATTAAGTGAAAGGGAAAAAATATGAGCGGATCTCTTCATGTATGGCCAGCTTTATTATCCTCATAGACCCCCTTATTTTTTGGTTAACCAAGATTCACAAAAGTCAAGGTACTGAGTTCACTTCTCACTGCCCCATGCCTTTCCTTCCCCCCCCCCATCACTTTCCAGCCCCACTTCCTCATACCCAATAAATTGCTTATCTGACCGTGTATGGGGGCTTCCGACGGGTCAAATTTTTTGAATTCCTGCGACAGACCCATCGGAGCCCATTTTTCCTTGTTGTAATCCGATCGTTTGGTCCTAGGGCCGAATGTTCGGATTACCCCGATATAGCCCTACCATTGGTGGGCATATTGGGGAAATATCCGCTCATTTGGCAATGTCGTTAGACGATTGGATCTCTTTGTGTATGGCCAGCTTTATTATCCTCATCGACCCCCTTATTTTTTGGTTAACCAAGATTCACAAAAGTCAAGGTACTGAGTTCACTTCTTACTGCCGCATGCCTTTCCTTTCCCCCCATCACTTTCCAGCCCCACTTCCTCGTACCCAATAAATTGATTGGGATGTTATTCTGTTTACCGTATATACTCGAGTAAAAGCCCCAAAAATATGCTGAAAAACTCTACCTCGGCTTATACTCAGGATGGCTTATACTCGAGTATATATGGTATTTTGTTAATTATTTGCCTGCCAATATATTTATAGAAATAAATAGATTTGTAAAAAAAATCAATAGGAAATTAGAACAATACGTCATCATTTTGGCAGCCAAAGGTTGCTGGGCTATAATATAAAGTATAAATAAATTGAATGGAATACTGGTAAGTACAAAGAGGACAAGTAGGACAATAAATCAAATACATTAATTTTACTTTCCTGATCATAGTTACATAGTTAAATTGGGTTGAAAAAAGTCCATCAAGTTCAACCCCTCCAAATGAAAACCCAGCATCCATACACACACCCCTCCCTACTTTTAATTAAATTCTATATACCCATACCTATACTAATTATAGAGCTTAGTATCACAATAGCCTTTGATATTATGTCTGTCCAAAAAATCATCCAAGCCATTCTTAAAGGCATTAACTGAATCAGCCATCACAACATCACCCGGCAGTGCATTCCACAGCCTCACTGTCCTGACTGTGAAGAACCACCTACGTTGCTTCAAATGAAAGTTCTTTTCTTTTAGTCTAAAGGGGTGGCCTCTGGTACGGTGATCCACTTTATGGGTAAAAAGGTCCCCTGCCATTTGTCTATAATGTCCTCTAATGTACTTGTAAAGTGTAATCATGTCCCCTAGCAAGCCCCTTTTTTCCAGAGAAAACAACCCCAACCTTGACAGTCTCCCCTCATAATTTAAGTCCTCCATCCCTCTAACCAGTTTAGTTGCACATCTCTGCACTCTCTCCAGCTCATTTATATCCCTCTTAAGGACTGGAGTCCAAAACTGCACTGCATACTCCAGATGAGGCCTTACCAGGGACCTATAAAGAGGCATAATTATGTTTTCATCCCTTGAGTTAATGCCCTTTTTTATGCAAGACAGAACTTTATTTGCTTTAGTAGCCATAGAATGACACTGCCCAGAATTGGACAACTTGTTATCTACAAAGACCCCTAGATCCTTCTCATTTAAGAAAACTCCTAACACACTGCCATTTAGTGTATAACTTGCATTTTTATTATTTTTGCCAAAGTGCATAACCTTGCATTTATCAACATTGAACCTCATTTTCCAGTTTGCTGCCCATTTTTCCAACTTAGACAAATCACTCTGCTATTTTGCAGCATCTTGCATGGAACCTATAGTTCTGCAAAATTTAGTATCACCTGCAAAAATAGAAACAGTACTTTCAATGCCCACCTCCAGGTCATTAATAAACAAGTTGAAAAGCAAGGGACCTAGTACAGAGCCCTGTGGTACTCCACTAACAACACTGGTCCAATTAGAAAATGTTCCATTTACCACCACTCTTTGTAGTCTATCTTTTAGCTAGTTCTCTATCCAGGTACAAATACTATGTTCCAGGCCAACATTCCTTAATTTAACCAGTAACCTTTTGTGTGGCACTGTATCAAATGCTTTAAAAGTATAAGTAAATCACATCCACTGCCATCCCAGAATTGAGGTCTCTACTTACCTTTAGAAATTAAGTTAGTCTGGCAAGATCTATTACGCATAAAACCATGCTGGCACAAACTCATAGTATTATGATTTGCTATGAAGTCCAGTATCTTATCCTTTATTAACCCTTCGAAAAGCTTTCCTACCACTGACGTCAGACTAACTGGCCTATAGTTTTGAGGCTGAGAACGGGATCCTTTTTTGAATAGAGGCACCACATTAGCAATTCGCCAGTCTCTCGGCACAATGCCAGATCTCAATGAATCCTGAAAAATTAAGTAAAGAGGTTTGGCAATCACAGAGCTAAGTACTCTTGGATGAATACCATCTGGCCCCGGACCTTTGTTAATCTTAACATGTTCTAGTCTCTTTTGAATTTCCTCATGTGTGAACCATGCATCATTAGTTGTATTACTAGAATTGGGACTATTAAGAAGGAAACCTTCACTGGTTCCTGATTTCAGAATCTGCACTTTTATTTTGTTTTCATCAACCAGCTGAACCCCTCTGATACTAACCCTTTCCTTCTTCATTTTTTTATTATTAACATATTTATCTGATAGTCTTTTAATACTAATGTGCATGTAATGGGCCAAGACGGGAGAACAGGAAACAATACAATATCTTTCCATTTGTTACAGGGGTTGTTCAAATACTATTTTTCAGGTTAGTTGGTTTCAGATCTTTAACCAGAAATAAATAATAACTTTTTGCAATTACTTTCGGCTTTCTATTTTGATAGTTTTCTAATTTAAAGTTTAAAGTTTCATTTTTCACCTTCTTAAGCAGCTTGAGGGAGGGGGGTCGCTGACCCTGTAACTGTTCTAAATTTATACATTTAGTTGAAACATATATTTTTATCTTTGTCCCTGCTGACTGTTGGACTGGGCTTGTGCATGCAAGCGGCGCAACCTGTTTACGCATGAGCACAGAGCGCATTGGCACATGCACTTGGTGGGCCCAGGAGTTGGAGGTCAGGAGGGGGCCCCTGGGGACTGCAAGGAGGGTCCTTTGTTTGCAGCACTGGTGAGCCCCAAGGATCCAGTCTGACCCTGCCTGCTGAGCAGAATCATGCAGCCATGCAGCTGGCAGTACTTAGAACAGGACGTGACATGGCCCAAGATGGTCCCTGCTTTTGTGTTGTATCTCCAACATATACACTACTGACAGAACTGGTTGTGTTTCAGGTCATCAAAAAGATTTATTTTAATCTCCTATGGCACCCCCTATTTCTGGCCATATCTTATGGGAAAATGTTAACTTTTAGTACCTTAGCTAGACCTTTTCTCTTGGTAATGACTATAAAGTTATAGTTCTGGGGGTTCTGGGCCATGGAGGAGTAGGGGACAATTTTATCATGGTTGATAATTTTATTAAAACGAAGGGAGTGCTCTCACTATGTATACAGAGTTAATTAATGTCTAGATGTATAAGTAAATATGCTTACTACTAACAGGAGCTTATTAAGTTAGAAACCCTGTTGGCAATAAAGGGAATCAGCTGTTGTTAGATGTAGTTGGAGATGTCATTAGAGGGGAACCGCTGGTGGCTTATGACTGGCCATAGATTGAAATTAGCCAGTCACTAGCAATACCCACCCCTCTCCCCCTCTCTGATGACATCACAGATGATGATAAAGCCTAGAGGAAGCAGGCTATGCTTGATAAAGCCTGGTGAGAACAGGCTGTGGGTTATAAAGCCTGGTGGATACAGGCTGCGCTGGATAAAGTGCATGCGAAGGGTGTTGAGATACTTCTTCAAGTCAATCTAGTGCAATCCCACTTCCCAAATTTATACCCTATGTATAACATGCTGAAACAAAACCAATCTATTATCCCCATGAATAAAATGACCGGGGAGCTCTAGAATAAACAAATTCAAAGAGAGGATGGATTTTGGTGACACTGAGAGAAGTTATGGGACTGGCTTCCATGGTGACAGTACTGTGCAGTGTTAGCATGCAGAATCGGCAGGCCTTTTCAGGTTTATTGGTACAATAGCTCGTTACAGACAAAGCAAAGGGGGTTGAGAGAAATGCAAAGAGAAAAACAGCTTGTATTTAAAAAAGCCAGCTGATGCGACAAGACAGATACACAGATGGAGAAGTAAAACTAAACCTTAAAGAAACTCTATCACACAGGTACCCAATATGAACTGAGAAGAGAAAAGACCAGAAAGAGGAACCAAGTGCAGACATTAGAGGTGAACAAAGGAGAAGGTGTAAAAGGGGAAAGACTAGAACAATTGCTAAGTCGACAGAGGGCTTGATCTTGATTGTCCATTCCAAGGATATACCTTACAAGACTGATCAGGTAAAAGGTTTAGAATACAAATGTATGTGTGGCTTAACTGTTGATCCAACCATCGTCCCCTTGGCCAAAGCATTGACAGCTATGCATCGGGACAATATACTGTATGGATAACTATAGAGCACTGATCATATCTATGGGGATTTGAATTTAAATTTACAGGCTTATTAGAAAGTGCATACTTCATCCCCATATTACTAACCCAAAACCGAAAAAAGGCAGAAATTGCCTGAATTAGAATCATGTTGTCAATTTTTTTTTGCCTTCCTCTAGATCAACTAGCAGTTTAGCAGGTTATATATAGCGTTAAAAGGTTAAACTTAATGGGTTTGTGTTTTTTCAACCTAACTTACTATGTTACTATGATTTCATTGATTTATGTGCAAGCGCGCAGAATGTATATATATCAGAGGTTTTTGGAATTTTGGGGTTGAACTCACCTTTGTGCTCCAACATTTGAACCAGTGTTAGTTTGTACCTGTGAAATACACAAAATACATTCTGCTATAGTCAAATATGAATCCAGAGCAGTAACATATTATTAACCACAATTTTCAGCCCAACTGCAAGTGGAAAACACACATTTTTAAAATAACCTCTTTATGTACATTGTAGATTGCATTTTGTGCAGATGAGAATCCTAATAATACCTTTCAGAAATGTATCTAGTTAACCAAAGGTAGTTTTAAAGGTTATTTTCTTTATTACACAGTTTCTGTTATTTATATTGCATAAGGTGAGAAATGGAGATTGGACAAGATTCAGTTAGTCCACATTGGACCTTCCCAAAACCAAAGTCAAATCGTCAAAGAAGCAAAAGTGGAGCAATGAGACGTCTTCCAGAGACCCCCATGAAACCTACTGGAAGTCAACAAGCTCAGAGGCCTTGGGCCCAAAGTAAGAATGAAACTCAAGATAAAGGCAAACCCAGAAGTCGCACAGGGTTGGGTGCTAAAGAGCCACGAACCATGGACTCAGCACTAGGTCTACAGCCAAGAAGAATCATTTCTGCTGAAGAGGTATCAATGGTCATTAAAGCTGTCCTTGAGAAACAACTCCAAGATGCTGAGTATGATGCCTCAGGGAGCCACCAACGAGCTCTGGAGCTGGCACAGCTTGTTAAGGAGGCAGTGAAGGCGCTGGGATATGAAAGATACAAGCTTGTTTGTTATATTGTCCTGGGCCCAGTATCTCAAGGAGATCTTTGCTGTTGTAGCAGGAGTGTCTGGAATCCCACATCAGACACATATGCAGAGTATGTGTTCAGGAATCAGTCTATATTTGCACTCTGTGTTGTGTATGCTGGGTACTGTGAGTGACACCTGCAGGCCAAAATGTTTCTGTACATCATTTGCTGCATGTACCTTTTTTCTTTTTACATATTACGTAGATCTGCAAGCTATCATGCAAGCATATCATAATATTGCAGCATTATCAGTTGAGTCTCCAAGTCCTTTGATTTTATTAATGTCTTATCTACACCTTGTACTTTTCCTGCATCTGTCAGCTGATCTATTCTCTTCCCCCCCATCCCATCCAGCTAAAAACTAATGGCACTAGTTTGCCCAGGGGCAGTACCCATAGCAACTAATCAGCAGAAAGCATTTACTGGTTACTTGTTTAAAAGAAAACATCTTGTGGGTTGTTATGGGTTACTGCTCCTGGGCAAAGTCCCCAAAACAGTATAACATACAGTATCTTGTGGATCTGAAAAGTACACTTCCAGCTTTCCTCGATAGTGGCACCTTGTGGTGAGAATGCAAATTGCCTAACTAAATGTCTAAAGAATGTTTGCTTTGTCAATTTGGTTTAACATGTATGACGTCATGTTTGGCGCCATTTTTTGAAATGGGAAGGGCCTTAGTGTATAAGTATGCACTGAAACACTTGTATTCTATCCTTGATAAAGGCTCAAATATGGGCCGAAACATTGGATGCATATATATATTTTTTTAACCCTGTAATTATTGTTATAACTGCCAGTATTCCAACTGAAATGATGCATTGTTACAAATATCAATTAAAAAACGAAAGTTCAGGATTACTGCTGGGTTAGTTTGTCATAAAAGAATGAAAATTGCCCACAGACACAAGTGATGCCTTTATCTGTGCTACCTGCTGATTAGGATTTGTTCTCCAATCATGACTATATTCAGCTGGTCACATGTGTCACATTCATTTCATGGGTGACATTCCTCCCTCCTGCTCTCAGAACTGAGCTGAAGGTCTGCCCTAAACAGCGCAACGGGACAAAAACTAATTGTACTTTTGCACAGGGGATACAACAGAATCCTTATGACAAATGTCTGGTACTGTGTTGGATCCTATTGATGTCATATAATTCTTGTATAGCTCTTCAACTGGTTTTGCTTAGCATGAATCTCCAACCCTCTGGGGAGAAATTTTCAACCCATGAGGAGATCCTGGCGTGTGGTTCTGGCTCTGGGCTATCTCTTGCATGGGCTGTCTCTTGCATAGGCTGTCTCTTGCACGGGCTGTCTCTTGCACGGGCTGTCTCTTGCACGGGCTGTCTCTTGCACGGGCTGTCTCTTGCACGGGCTGTCTCTTGCACGGGCTGCCTTGTCTTACAGAAGAGACTCCTCATGTCACCTGCACAGTTGAAAACTGACTGGAAAATGACTTTAGTATGGATTTTACTATAGAATATGGGACCCTGAGCTATTTCCTGATTATATTTGTGAGCCCTGTTTTCTTATGGGGAGCAGTAAACCAGATCTTTTCTTAAATCAAGGTAAGTAACTCTGTTTAGGTGCTGCATATATGGGATAGGCAACCTGTGCCCCTCCAGCATTTCAGGTTGTTTGGGGAGTGGCTGGTGGGAGTTGTAGTCCACTAACATTTTAAAAGGATGCTGTCATGGTAAAAATGCTTTTTTTCAAAATAGATCAGTTAATAGTGCTGCTCCAGCTGACTTCTCCACTGAAATCCATTTCTCAAAAGAGCAAACAAATTTGTTTTTATTTAATTTTGATATCTGACATGGGGATAGACATAGGGGCACATTTACTAAGCTCGAGTGAAGGATTCGAAGTAAAAAAACTTCGAATTTCGAAGTATTTTTTGGGGTACTTCGACCTTCGACTATGACTCAAACTAAAAATCGTTTTTACTATTTGACCATTCGATAGTCGAAGTACTGTCTCTTTAAAAAAA
Source organism: Xenopus petersii (assembly GCA_038501925.1). Taxonomy (NCBI): domain Eukaryota; kingdom Metazoa; phylum Chordata; class Amphibia; order Anura; family Pipidae; genus Xenopus; species Xenopus petersii. The sequence continues at coordinate 91,785,608 of CM076679.1, read as the reverse complement.
ACTTTGACTACATACTTAGGCAGTTTAAACCTACAGAGGCACAATGTTAGCCTATGGGGACCTTCCCCATTACTTTTCTAACATTTTTTTGATTGAAGGAAAATCCTTCGATCGATGGATTAAAATCCTTTGAATCGTTAGATTAGAAGGATTTCACCGTTCGATCAAACGATTTTTCCTTCGATCGTAGGATTTGCGGTAAATCCATTCGAATTCGATATTCGAATTAGAAGGATTTTACTTTGAGGGTCAAATTAGAGGGTTTATTAACCCTCAATATTCGACCCTTAGTAAATGTGCCCCATAATGTCAGTTTCCCAGCTGCCCACAGTCATGGGACTTGTGCTCTGATAAACTTCAGTCACTCTTTACTGCTGTACTGCAAGTTGGAATATCACCTTTCCCCCCCAGCAGCCTAACAAAAGAACAATGGGAAGGTAACCAGATAACAGCTCCCTAACACAAGATAACAGCTCCCTGGTATATCTAAGAACAGCACTCAATACTAAAATCCAGGTCCCACTACGACACATTCAGTAGGAGAAACAACAGCCATCCAGAAAGCAGTTCCATCCTAAAGTGCTGGCTCTTTCTGAAAGCACATGACCAGGCAAAATGATCTGAGATGGCTGCCTACAAGCAAATATTACAACTAAAAAAAAAAAAAAGTACACTTGTTGGATTAGGAATGAAATTTTATATTGTAGAGTGAATTATTTGCAGTGTAAGTGTAATTTAGAAATAAAAAACTACATCATAAAAAGCATGACAGAATCTTTTATATTGTAGAGTGAATTATTTGCAGTGTAAGTGTAATTTAGAAATAAAAAACTACATCATAAAACGCATGACAGAATCCCTTTAAGAACTGCGTGTTTTATATGAATAATAAATATTTAATATGTATCAGCATATTGTTTTATATTAGGCATACTGTTAGTGTATATCTGTGCTTTCAATGGTCAGGTATAAAAATAGTGACTCTATTGTAAAAAAAGGCAGATACCTAGTGAGTCTGTATTTTTATTGCTGTAATTATTACTTTTAATCTTTCTCTACTATTCATCCTAGTCAGCTATGTGAATGATTGCCTAGTTGCTAAGGCCATTGACCCTAGCAAGCAGACACCATATTTTTATAAGTGGTGGAGCCAAAGAAAATCAATGAATGATACACTTAATGATAAATTATGTTGAACAGTGATGCTTTCCATTGGCTCATTAGTATTGTTTTCTTCTGCACTCTGCATTTTAAAGCACTCTCGTGGCTTCTGTTTCCATAGAGAACCATGGGGCCAGTAAACTCCTTATTCGATTTTTTTTTGTTCATTTTTGGTGATTTTAATCCAAGTCAGTGGGCATGTAGCTCAGTGTACATGGCTGTAACTGACTTGGATCACAGTCTCATCTAATAATTCCTTTAAGTAGTTCATTAAATTGTTTGTGGTTTAAAGTTAAAGGGGTTGTTCACCTTTAAATTAACCTTTACTATGATGAGTGATATTCTGAGAAAATTTGCAAATGTTTTTCATTTATAATTATTATTTGTGGTTTTTGAGTCGTTTATCTTTTTATTCGGCAGCTCTCTGTTTGCAATTTCAGCATCTGGTAGCTAAGGTCCAATTTAGCCCAGCAACCACACATTGATATGAATAAGATACTGGAATATGAATAGGAGAGGCCTGAATAGAAAGTTGAGTTGAGTGTAGGACTGGGACACCAGGGGCCCACCCAAAAATCTTATAGATCAGGGGCCCACTCTCTCCTCACTCAACCTCTATTCTCCCAGTCTCTTTTCTTTACATGCTTATAATCTATTATTCAATCTATTTAGTCTCTTTGTTCTCATAGAAATAGGGAATGACCATGAAATAGGCCAAATGGTTAGAAGTAAGAGGCCCACTGACACCTGGGCCCACCGGGAGTTTTCCTGCTATCCCTGTGGGCCAGTCCGACACTGGATGAGTAAGAAAAAGTAGCAATAACAATACATTTGTAGACTTGTAGATCATTTGTTTTTCTTTTTTAGATGGGGTCAGTGACCTCCATTTGAAAGCTTGAAAGAAGAAAAAGGCAAATAATTCAAAAACTATAAAAAGTTGCTTAGAATTAGCCACTGTATAACACACTAACTTAAAGATCAACCACCCTGTGTTATCATTGCTATCAGTCCCTGCCCAATTTTTGGTAAACAATTTTGTAGTGGTTTATGCAGGAATCTTTTACTCGTCACTTTAGTCCACATGTACCAAGCTGTGTTTTACACTCATGTCCCTTATACAAGGCCCTTCAGCTGCTGTTAAGCTACACCCTCCTGAATCCCATGGCAACCACTTGTTTACATTTTTTCTTCAGCAACAACTGCACGTTCGAAATTGCTGATACTTTTTAGCGGTCATTTAGCTGTCCTAATATAGGCCTCTACTTGAGTATTATACTGTATATGACAATCCAACATTCCCTGTTGGTAGGGAGATTGTTGGCAAACACTGCCAGAAGGTGTAGATTACACATCAGGTGAAACTTTTAACTGTTGCTAAGTGTTTAAAGGAGAGGACAAGGGCAGTGAAACAGCATGGGGCAGATTTACAAATATTGAACAGTAAAAAACAAAACTGATAGATGCCATTTTTTTTACTAAGAGGGTTTCCGACTCATTCTGAATCCAACTAATGAATCACGCATTTTCCCCTCGTTTGGTATGAAAACCCCAATGAAACAATTGTTTTTTGTTATCCGTGCGTATAGTTGTACTTCTGTTGATCATTACTGACCTTGATTGACATTGACCCTAGAGTGAGGGTGAATGGGGGCCTTAGATTTTAAATTCCACTGGGGCAGGGACTAATATGAATGATGAACATGCTGCATAAACAGGTTTGTGCTATTTAAATATTGAATAATAAAATGCCACTAAAACGGTTATACATTCATAATTATATATGTGGGTTCTGACATGTCTGATTAGATAGAGGTCAAAGGGACAGGCCAGGGAAAATGATTGATGTTCTGCCAAAATCTAAATAGAGATGAGTCAATATCTATACTATATTATATGTGATTGAACAGGAAGAATGGAAGGTAACCAGAATCTGACATATAAAAATATAGTAATACAATGTACCGCCTTTATAGTCACATCAACATTTTAAATATGGTCTGAGCAGTTTTATGAAATCCCCCCACTGTTTACCACTGCCCGGAATAAAAAGTTGTTTGCAGTAAGACTGCTGGAGTTCCTTTTCCTTCTTCTAAACTTGGATCGTTTGTAGCAGTTGGAGCACAGACCAACCATTAAAGGAAAACTATACCCCCAAAATGAACTCTTAAGCAACAGATAGTTCATATCATATTAAGTGGCATATTAAAGAATCTTACCAAACTGGAATATATATTTAAGTAAATATTGCCCTTTTACATCTCTTGCCTCGAGCCACCATTTCGTGATGGTCTGTGTGCTGCCTCAGAGATCACCTGACCAGAAATACTTCAACTCTAACTAACGGGAAGAAGTGTGGAAGCAAAAGACACAACCCTGTCTGTTAATTGGCTCATGTGACCTAACATGTGGTTTGTATGTGTACACAGTGAATCCTAAGATCCCAGGGGGCAGCCCTTATTTTTTAAAATGGCAATTTTCTATTTATGATTACCCAATGGCACATACTACTAGAAAAGTATATTATTATGAAAATGGTTTATTTACATGAAGCAGGATTTTACATATGAGCTGTTTTATGCAATATATTTTTATAGAGACCTACATTGTGTGGGGGGGTATAGTTTTCCTTTAAGGAATCGGATACAAATAGATGGAAAATTGTACTCACCACCACCCCCCTCCAGGTCCGGACTGAGAATTAAAATAGGCCCTAACAGCCCCCCATCAGCCCACTAAATACTGACATTCTATGGGACCTTATAGCAGCCCCTCTGGCATTTGCCAGAACCCACAGATTGCCAGTCCGGGCCTGCCCCCCTCTTCTATTTATGAAATCCACCCCCACAGTGCCACATTATGCCTTCCATACCCTTATATATGGCAGATGTGAACTTCACCTGCGAAAGAGATTTTTACAGGGTGCGCTCTTCATAGGTTTATATTGTCATGTTAAATGAAAAAAAAAAAAACTTGTAGTTTGCACTCTGGTAAAAAAAAACAAACAAAAAAAACAAAACTTGTAGTTTGCACTCGGGTAAAAAAAAAAAAATTGACAGATACATTGCACAGGTCTAACTACAATCCCCACATGCATTGCACATTTTACTAGCCTACTGGTCTTCCATTTGTCTTGGAATTCTATAACTAAAATCCCAAGGGAGATTGGGGAGTAGAGAATAAATAATGAGAAAATAATAGAAGGAATTATTATGAATTGTATTATTGGCATTGTATTACCCTGCCTATAGTAGTAACATCTATATATTTACATAATTTCCCTTTGGCATTGCAGTGGCACTAGTACCATTGTAACAAACGGAAACTATACAAAACAATACAATGAAGCTCTGGGCTTTTTTGTAGCTTGGGAACAGAGGAGGATTCTATAAGAGGATTTATAGCTATGTGTTTGGGACACTAAAGCATTTTAATTGTGCATATGCCTTTAGCAATGCTGACAATGTGTATTAAAAGGGACTTTAAACCGCCATAGCCCTGTTTCACTGCACCACAAACAAGTTGACTAATGCAATGAGAATGCTTAGCAGCACTCTTCATTATTCTGTATCATATCTCACTTATGCAGGAAAAGTCACTAAGCTGCGTTAGTTCTTGCTCAGCTATAACCAGGTCTCAGATATTCCAGCAGAACTTGAAAAGCTGGATCTTGCTGTAAAGGGAGATATCTCAGATCTCCCTTCCCAGGGAAGGAATCACACATTTAGATCTTACAGGCCGAGTACAAATGACTATACTGAGAGTTTTTTTTTTTTATCTAATGAACAAGGTCCATTCAAGAAGCCAGACTATTGATAATGGTAACTGGATAACATTAACATTAATTGCCAGGTAGATACAAGATGACCAGTTTCATGCACATCATCAAATCAATGGAATGGGGTCTGACTGTCAACAGAGAAACATAAGAAAGCTGAACTGCCAAAACAAACCTTCTGGGAGAACACCCTATAGATAGATGGGATGAACGTAGAGGTTTTTGGTAAAGCATAATCTATTTAGAAGGGAGGTGAAATTCTGAAATGACCAGCAATAAATCCAGATCTAAATTTCACTACAGGTGGCAGAACTTTACAAGAATGTATACCCTCCAAATAAATGAATGTGCAATTGCTGTACCAGTTATCTACTAGTGTCTACTTTTGGTTAGTTCTGCCACTCTACTGAATTCTGATCTGGATGGTAGCACAATCCGCACAATTGACCCACAAGTGGTGCTGTTGTGTCTCATCTCATATTAGCAGTGTAAAAAAGTCTTGCAAAAGTTAATTTTGGATTCATTTGTTTTAAGGGTTTGCACTCCCTTCACATCTTAAGGAACTGGTTCAAACTGTCAGTAGTAACATATAAATAGAAAGCTAATCTAAGGCTTTAGGCAGGGCTTTCCAATGGGTGTGGTACCAAATACTTACGCTAGGGTGGGTGAAAATAACGAAGGGTATGTTTTCCTGTTTTTCACATCAAGTGTCTAGGTTTTTCTTGTCTAAATATTTTGTCTAATGCGTGAGATAAATGAGACACTTTTTTACGATCTAATAATTAATTATCTCACACACCACTCCTTTGATTGGAGTAGCATAATCTTAAAATAAAATACTTGTGTGGGCCGCCACTATCTAAACAACTAAATATTTTGTATGCCGATAATTGAAATAAGGCAACTTCATAGATAATTGATTTCATGGTTCATTTTAGTCAGAACACAGTTTTCAGGATAATTTGTGCGAGAGGCAGAGGATTCTGTTATTAAGTTTCTGTGAATGTTTAAACTGCATGTGGGTCAGCCTGACACGACCCGAGCATGTCTAACACCTGGAGGTAGAATTTGTTTACAAGAAGCTATCAGGGGCATGGTTTGTGAATGAGGGATATATTGTGTAGAAGAAGTAACAGAAGTTGCTAATATAAAGATCCCATAAAACCATGTCTAGCTTAAGCCTCAACATTAACTAATGGGAAACAAGAACTTTCCTCTCTTATTAAGAAAAAAAGCCACCCTAGCAAATCTCAATATAAAAATATTTAGGTTTATTCATAAATTTACATCATTCAGATCTGAGCCAATGAGGAATGTTCAGGCAAATAGGAAAAAAAAATTGATAATGTTAAGTTAAACAACACTTTATACAAAGAAACACTTTAAATAACCAACCAAAAATATACACAAATATACTTTTTAGAAGAGAAATTCACGATCGGTTGTTTTATAAAGTTTTCTGGGGAAACAAACTTCAAAAATCGAATGTACAGCGAAAGGCCACCAATAAATGCACAGGCAGTTCCAAGGCGCTTGGTTTAGCGTTGTGTGCTGTGTATTCAAGTTTTGGGAACTGAGTGTCCAGAATATAGTGGTATTCAATAAACATGAGGTTCATGTTGGGGATATAAGATGAATGAACAAACCTTGTTTTTGCCAGGAACCCTTGTGTTTAGCTGGGAAATGATGTTGCCTTTAAGAAACGCAAACTTACAAGATAGAGATGGGATGTCAAACCAACAGGATCCTCGCATTTGGCTGGGAAGGAATTCTGGGAATTACAGTTGAAGTTTAGTTGCACTTCTGTAGCATTATTCATTCCTGTTATACAGTTATTAATGCAGATGTTTTTGTATCAATATATGGGAACGTTGCATCTCAATGCACAGCACAAACTAAATCCTTCATGTACTATGCACTCACTGTTAAGGCTTCAAATCGTATGTCCTGTATGTTGTTAGTTAGAGCTCAGACTGATGAAAGGAAATGGGCAGCACCAGAAATTCATGCCTTTATAAAGCGGCAGTGAGAGAGAAAAGACCTCCCTGGCTTCCACTTCTCCATATTAACTGTTAAAAAAAACCCATCATTTCTGTAAACAAGTAAAAGAGCTGCACTAATTACCTAGTATTTTAGCAGCAGACAAAATGCTTACACAACTGTCAAAAAGGAGCAAAGCGGCTGCTATTAAATTACATAATAATAAAATACTTTGGCTTTGTCTATATAAAAATGAATATTTTCTGAGGTTAAACCTCGCAATTTGTCCAGACAATTCAGCAAAAAAAAAGACAAGTGCTTGTACCATTCTAAGTTGCAGGCTTGTAGTACTCTATTGGACTAAACGACAAGATTCGGTTATAGCCACCAATACACCAGCGTTGTTGGGTCAAGGCTTTAACAAGCAGGATTGGTACATCACTGAGAAGGCTGGTTCCATTGTTATAGAGTTGGAGGCTGGTCCTGCTGTTAAGTTGAATGGGTCCCATGTCCAGCAGCTGAGAAAAAGAATTCAGCCGATACCCCAGTACAGTAGTGAATGGAATGCAAATGTACAAGCAGCAAACATCAGTCTCAAGCACCATCATACATTTGTGTCCTGTAAAAGAGGTTCCTTGCCTTCACCTTGTGCTGGGGGGCTGTGCCCTGCTCCATGCTTTTTCCAACTGCCGGAACGAATATTCAGATTGGTGTGTTCAGGAATAAATAATGCTACAAGCAAAGCCAGCAGCACAGAACAAGCCCCAAAGAGGAAAGGAGGCCCCGGGATAATGGAATTCTGCGGAGACAGCATTACAATTAAAGGCTTACCAGAATATTTTCCAAACTATTTACACATTATAAGGATGCATACTTGCCAATGTACCAGTTGGTAGAGGTTGGAAAAAGCAGCATATGGCTTACTTCTATATCTAACGTATAGGGTGGTGATTGCCAACCATGCAATAGAACCTAGATGAGGGTCTTAGAGTACTAAAGTTGTTACTCACCACATAAGGGAGGAGGCCTAGGTAGCCCGCCCTGAGCCTTCAGCACAGGGAGTGGATAAGCCGATAATACAATGGAGCAGGCACTCAAAATGAAGGCTGTGGACATAATTAACTGTTTTACTTTGCTACAATTGCCTAATTGGAGATTGCCTTCATTTTGAGTGTCTGCTCCATTTTATTTTCAGTGATCCCCAACCAGCTTCTCACAAACTACATATTGTTCTCTAACCCATTAGATGTTGCTCCCAGTAGCCCCAAAGCAAGTGCTTATTTTTGAATTCCTGGCTTGAAGGAAAGTATTGGTTGTGCCTCCTGCAGGCTGCCAGTCGACATAGGGGCTACTAAATAGCCAATCGCAGCCCATAAATGGCATTCCAGGAGCTTTTTGCATGCTGTTGCTCCCCCAACTCTTTTTACATATGAATGTGGCTCATGTGTAAAAAAAAAAAAAAAACGGTTGGGGACCCTTGTTATAGGGAATACAGTATGGGCAAAAACAAGCACAACCCTTTGCTATATATAACCTAATAAAGATAGGCAGACCACTGCTCAAAATGCTAGCCCTGATCATTGCCACTTGAGAAGAATACCAAAATAACACTTTGCGTGCCACAAACACAATTTAAGATTTGAATTTGCGCCCCTGAAAGGAATAATACATTATGCAAAGCTTTTCACAAAAGGTCTAAATTTAAACAAAGGGTTGTGAAAAGCACAGTAAATTGTAAAGGAACATGACATTGTATGAGGTTTCCTTTTTAAGGAACTGTACAAGACCATACCTGCTCTAATTTGTGGACTGGCATCTTCCCCTCATGTTCTGTTTCTGTAATAGGCAACTCATTCAATTCCACATGAAAGATATAAAATATAAAGCCATAGAGGGCAGGTCCAAGCCCATTGCAAAGTCCACGAATGCCTGTGATCATTCCCTGAACGACACCTAAAAACAAACATTACTGAACTGTTAGGGGCAGAGTTATTAAGGGTCAAATTTCGGATTCATGCGAGTTATTTAAAACTCCCATAAACTCGAAATTCGACCAGTCGAAATGTATTAGTAAAATCAAATTTTCTCAGCTCGGACGAATTTAATCAACCTGAAAACCTGAATAAAATTTGATTCGAATTAGAAAATCTTGAATCGAATTAAAAAAACTTGAATGTCAGGAAGGCTGCAAACATTACCAGACAGATCCCTGGACCTCTCCCATTGACTTATACAGTTTAAGGTGGTGAATAGTCAAATTTAAGTATGATAAATCTCCAAAATTAAATTCGATTTAAAAAAAAAAAAAAAAACACGAATCGAATTTAAATAACTCCCTAGTCAAATCTGAGTTTTTACCATAAAAAAAAACTCAGAAATTTGAATTTCGAATTCGACCCTTGATAAATCTGTCCCATACAGTCAGGCAACCACTTACAGTAACAACTCACATACCTTGCTGGTCAGCATCTGCCGTTCGGGAAACCAAAGCACTCACTGCAGGAAATGTTATACTGGACATTGCAGCCACTGCTCCAGCCGCCCACATCATCCTACAGTAGGTCAACAAAAGGAAAGCGGAACGGCAAATTGATAAATATAAAATCAGTGGAGGACAAACACAAATATTTATACAGACACATACAGACTATAATTGCTATTAATTCTACTTATTTAAACTCAGACCATAGCAACCTTCATAGCTTGGCTAAATACCTGTTGTTCTCATGGGTCAGGCAATTATTACTAGAAAATGCATTGGCCAGAGTTTTTCAGGGTCAACGTAACCTTAATGTAACAAATATCTGAATGAAAAGCATGAAACAGGAGGGTGATTTAGACAAGCTGTTTGATGACAGTGTCTTGAGATCTACTGATCACCAGCTAAAGGTCTACTGGAAGATCCCAATCTACCTTTTGGGCACCCCTGACCAAGCCCATAAGTGCACCCTACACAAACTTAACAGCTTCCAAAATATAAATGTAGAGGAACATTATCTATGGACTTTTACATACCATGGCTCGGATCCAAAGCCATACCAGGCCAGCTGCAATATCTGGAAGCCAAGGCCCAGGAGAATTGTGTTCTTGTTTCCTATTGACCTCATTAGTAAGCTCAAAACAACGGTCTGACAAAAAAAATAAACCACATAACATGATGTAGGACTATGCAAGTAAAGAGGAATAGGCAGAAAGGCAAACAAAACCAAAGGCAATATTTTCTTAAAGGGTTAGTAGTACACACAGGATTCTGCAGGGTTAATAGAACGGAGACCAGGCAAAAACCATACTTGCCAAGTGTTATATTGGGGGTTCTATTTCTATTTGCTTCCAATCTACAGGCAACACTATATAAAAAGTATTGAAAAGCAAGTCTGGCTGCACTTTTGCTAGTGCCGGTACTGTTTTCCACACCCAGACAAAGTTTCCAGTGCCCATTGGGTAAGTGTATAGTATTAGAGCTATAGGTGCTCTTTAAGGACACCACCAGAACAATTTTCACATTGGTGCCACTTAATTGCAGCAAACATACCTATAGTGAGACCTGGTGGAAACCATTGCTGAGAAAACTAATGTAAGAATGGCATTGTCATTTCAATAGCATAACTTTTAAAACACAAACCAGGCATCAAAAGTAAAGTTCTAGCATAAATGTACATTTGTGTTCAGAATAATAGCAGTCTCATATCACTAACCTGATCAATCACTTTTTTTAGTAGAAATTATATTACTACATGGCAAATAATTTATTGGTAGGTGTAGTAGACTAATAGAAAACCAACAAAACCAACAGTCATGACATGCATGCTGCTGATAACTGTGTAACTGAATCATTCATTGGGGCTTGTTAAAAAAAAATAGCTTGTTCCAAATAATAGCAGTGTGGAGTTCATTAAGTGAGGTCATTCATTCCGAAGACAGTGTACTTTGAGAGGGGAAAGCATATAAAGAGATACAGAAAATGATAGGCTAAAATGATCTTATGCTTTAAAATGGCAACCACAACCTGAAAGACGTGTGGAAGAAAACAGAAAACTACTATTCAAATGAATAGAAGAATAGCCAAAATGGCAAAGACTCGGCCAGTGATCAGCTCCAGAAAGATCAAAGAAGGTCTAAAGTTACCTGTGAGTAATGTTACAATTAGAAGACGCCTGAAGCCAAGCTATCGGCAAGAAGCCCCCGCAAAGTTCCATTGTTGAAAAAAAAAAAAAAGAAGTGCTGAAGAACTAACAATTTGCCAAAGAAATTGACAGGCCTGGGACTGGCCATCAAGTGGGTAAAAATATTTCAATCTTCTGAACTATTGAAAACTCTGAGTGAGCAGTTTTAAAATTCAAACAAAGGGCTAAGGGCAGAATGCACCCAAACCACATGATATTAAGCTGGCCATAGACGCAAAGATCCGATCGTACGAATAAAGGATTCGTACGATTTTCGGAACGTGTGTGGAGAGTACCGACATTTTTGGTCTGACGGAGATCGGTCGTTTGGTCGATCGGCCAGGTTAAAAGATTTCTGTCGGCTGCTGATAATATCTCTAATATCACCAGCTTTTGTCGGACATAACTTTCGTACGATTGCTGTCAGGGGCAGAACATCGGCTGATCTGTTCTTTTACTACTTTATTTGATTGGAATGGTTAATGGCAGGTCGGGAGATGGGGAAGTCAGATTGTTCGAGGATTCAAACTATCGGATCTTTGCATCTATGACCAGCTTAAGCGCGATTGGCTTCAAATCATAATATACATATTCTTTCCGGGCATAGCTATTAAGTATATTTGTGTACTCCGTTAAAGGAGAAGGAAAGGTTAAAACTAAGTAAGCCTTATCAGAAAGGTCCATCTAAATATATCAGTAAACCCCCAAAGTAATGTTGCTCTGAGTCCCCTGTCAAAAGAAACACTGCATTTCTTTCCTTCTATTGTGTACACATCAGACTTCCTGCCTTCAGTTTAAACCTCATTGCCCTGGGCAAGAGCAGGCTCAGTTTGCTCCTCTCCCCCCACCCCTCCCTTCTCTACTGTAATCTGAGCCCAGAGCAGGGAGAGACTCAGGCAGGAAGTGATGTCACACCACATTAATACTGCAGCTCCTATTCTAAACAAACAGAGTTTCTAGAGCTTTTTACTCCGGTATGGTAAAACATTCTACAGAATAAATATAGCATTCTAGCTTGCACTATTGCAGCTAATCTATTGGCAATAAAATGCCTCCATAGCTTTCCTTCTCCTTTAAAGCTGTGTTTATTGCTTTACATTAAAATGACACCAACAAGGTGCAATTTTCATTGAATGATTCCCTGCACAGAATATTAGACAAGACTGCAAGGAGAAGCAGAACACCTACTTAAAGGCAAATAGCTTACCTGAGCAATGATGGAAAGGATCCCCAAGACAGCTATAAAGGCTGCAACACTTTCTGGTGAAAAATCCATGATCTGGTGGTCATAAATATAGCAACAATTATGGGCCAATTGAACACTGGGTAAAACAGTAGAAAAGTAGAGCAAAGGGTTTAGTTTTTTTTAGCAGAGTGAGGGAGCCATAGTTATATGTAGAATATGCATTTCTGCTCCTTAATTGTGCTGAAATGTATCTATAAATCAAAATGGAGCCTATGCATGGGCTATCTATGCATAGTATGGATTATAATGGAGTATAATCATGTAACTGTACATCATAATAGAGAGAAGGAATGCTATGCTCATGACTAATAATCACCTCAATATAATATAATTTGAGTTTCCTGTTACCCAAATCTTTATATGCTGACTTTGTACAGAGTGATTCAGAGGGGACCTATAGATGAAGCCCTGGATCTCCCAAAACATATGTTGGAATATTACAGATACAAGATCAGTTGACTCTTGTGAGACAAATGTCAAAATGGTTTATATTATGCAAATTTAATCAACTCAAACTCTTGAAATAGATTTTTAGAAAATATATGTATATCTGGGACACCCCGAGTAATCATTTGGTGAAGCACTGGTATAGGTTGACTGAGCTGGCTGGAACTTTTTTATTTTTTAACCACATCTGCAATTAACTTTTGGTTTTATCCCCAAAACACTACCAACTTAAAGGAACAGTAACATCAAAAGATAAAAGTGTTTTAAAGTAATAAAAATATAATGCAGTGTTGCCCTGCACTGGTAAAACTGCTGTGTTTGTTTAGTTTATATAAATAAGCTGCTGTGTAGCAATGGGGGCAGCAAAGGAGAAAAGGCTCCGGTTACCTAGCAGATAAGCTCTGTAGAACATAATGGTGTATCTTTTTCTCAATTTCTGCCATTGCTACACAGCAGGGTGTTTATATAAACTATAGTAGCGTTTCTGAAGCAAACACATCAGTTTTACCAGTGCAGGGCAAAAGTAAATTATATTTTTTCATATATATTTTAACACTATCATTTTTTGGTGTTACTGTTCCTTTAAGCCACTTTTTTAAATCCCTTTTCCCAGAGTTTGGCTGGGGAAGTTTGTGGACCACAACAAAACGGTGGGACAAAATGTATTATGAGGGAAAATACATCCAAAGTTAATGGGGTGGTTCACCTTTAAAGTAACTTTTAGTATGTTATAGAACAACCAGTTCTAAGCAACTTTTCAATTGGTTTTCATTATTTATTTCCTATAGTTATACGTCTTTTTCTTCTGATTCTTTGCAGCTTTCAAATGAGTGTCGCTGTCCCCTTCTAAAAAACAAATGCTCTGTAAGGCTACAATGTATTGTTATTGCTATTTTTTATTGATGATGCTTCTATTCAGACTCTCTCCTGTTCATATTCCAGTCTCTTGTAAATCAATGCATGGTTGCTAGGGTAATTTGGGCCCTAGTTACCAGATTGCTTAAAATGCAAATTGAAGAGCTGCTGAATAAAAAGCTAAATAACTCAAAAACCTTTAATAATAAAAAATTAATCTCAGAATATCACTCTCTAAAAGTTATCTCAAAGATGAACAAACTCTTTAAGTGGATATCTTGATTCTGAATGGCTTATTTCTATTTTCGCATTATCCATCCTGACCAACACTTACCTGTCTAAGGTACAGAAAAAAACTGGAATACTGCCCGGCTTCAGGGAGGTAGGAGAGGAATACTGTGATACATATAAGCAGTACAATGGAATCTTGTCCTACTTTCTTCAAAGACTAAAAAGATAAACAAAGAAAAGCTAGAAAAAGTCAATAATTTAGGATTTAGATCATGCTAGGCAATCCCACTTACTGCAAAAGGGTCTGCTTGCTCCCAAGAAATTGGAGCTCCCCAGGATGCTGGCCGCATCTTTTCAGGAAGCGACTCGGGAACAGCCACCAGGATAAAGCAGATGTCGAGCAGTGCAATGGCGGTGGCCAGAAGCACCACAAGGTTGTCCCCATATACATGGCCCAGGTAAGCGCCAATAGCTGGGCTTGTGACTAAACTAGCAGCAAACGTTGCAGAAACCTGTGTGGGGTTAAAGTGGAGTTTTTTTTTGTAAAACACGGTATAAGGTAAATGGCAAGAAATCTGTGATAAGTTTTTAAAATATTAACATAAAAAAAGCAAACACAAAAGGACGTTAGTGCAAAACATTATTTGGCTTACACGGGAGCTTGACGTTCTTAGGACTGAAGCAATTCAATCCAAAACCATAATTAATGTCATAGCACAGCAAAGCTGATATACATCTGTGTAATGCTATTGTTGGACTCCTCTATCTGGAATATTGTAGGAGATGTTTCATTCATTAGTGTGGTGCATTTTAAATTCAAATTTGACAGAAAGCAGCAACGGCATTCATCTATACAATACTTTGCACATCTAGTATACAACCTTTTCTGAAAGCTTATAGGCCAGTTGGGAAATCTGTTCTGGGGAACAACAATCCCTGTAGATACTGCTTACTATAAAGCAGGTGTTAGTTCCAGTTCCATGTGACTTTTCAGTTAAGACAGAACAGTTTTACACCCACACTAATGCCACACTCAGATTAACATAGAGCTGGAGCAATATGCTAATACAATACCCCAAACGGCATTAAAGGAGAAATGAAAATGAATGTGTAAAAATGCCATATTCTTATTGCACCAACCGAAAGTATCAGCTTCTCAATAGCAGAAACAATCCAGGACTTCAAACTTGTCACAGGGGGTCACCATCTTAGAAAGTGTCTGCGACACTCACATGTTCAGTGGGATCTGAGCAGCAGTTGAGAAGCTAAACTTAGGGATTGTTGTAAACTATCAAGCAAAAAAATGAGGTTGGCCTGTAATATAAACTGATGCAACAGGGCTGATTATTCAATCTTGATGCTAATTGCACCTGTGCTGCCATGTAGTAATTATGTGTATTAATTACTTATATTGTGACATATATATTCTATGTATATTGTATATTTTGAGTCTGTCCCTAAGCTCAGTAAGTGACAGCAGCACCTTTAAGAGTACATTCTGTACCCTAACTTATTACACAGATTATACCAAGACATAAAGCAGATGTGAACTCACCAGACCATATGCCATACTTCTTTCATGCTCCTCCGTTATATCTGCTACATATGCAAAGACTACAGAGAATGTAACAGCAAACACCCCAGACACTGAAATAACCGCAAAATACCACCTGCAAAAAAAAAAAAAAAAAAAAAAAAAAAAAGACTGGATTGGTGGATGCAGTATCTTGAAACAGTAAGAGGAGTTGTAGTGTTGTCTTAAAAATATTGTTTAGTGTAAGGATGCATGAAATATATATCTGCCCAATTACAAAGGCTAATGTCACACAGACAGAGAAAACACTAACCCCTCCATATGTAATAAAAGGCACTAAGCTTGCCCAGAAGCAGTAGTAAGATGTTTGCTTTTAAACAGGTGACCAGTAAATGCTTCCTGCTGATTGGTTAATTTCGGTTACTGGGCAAATGTATCCAAGTGTCTGAGTATCAAACTTAGTGCATTTTATTATTTAACCCCATGTGTGATATTAGCTTAGAACTTCAGATGGAATACTAAAAACTGAGCTCTGATGGGATATC
Source organism: Xenopus petersii (assembly GCA_038501925.1). NCBI lineage: Eukaryota > Metazoa > Chordata > Amphibia > Anura > Pipidae > Xenopus > Xenopus petersii. Next base: position 91,769,671 of record CM076679.1, on the reverse strand, counting down.
ATGAAAAAGTGGCAGTTTAAGCCAGCAGCGTTCCCTCTAAGGTAAGCGCAAATAAATTGAGCCCATCGTACACAACAAATTGTGACGTGCATAAAGAATTTTGTGAGCAGTGTTTAAAAAAAAAAAAAAAAAACGCATACAAATATTAAATGTGCATACAAATTTTTTTTGTGCACACAAAACTTTTTTCCGAACATAGCCAAGATGGAATTAGAGAGAAAATTGTATGCCAGTACAAATGTGTTTTCACTGACTTGTACAATTGCAAGGATTCCTGTCAGAGTGAGGTAAATCTCAAACAGAACATTGGATTTACTGCATTTTAGGACTTTGCAAACACAAATCCCACTTACCATGGGCTGATTTTCATTAGTGGAATGGGGGCACAAGTGAAAAATACTGTTAGCAGCAGGAAGGACTTTCTCCCCCAAACATCTGATAGTGCACCTATCAAAGGAGCACTTAGGAAGGACAATAAACCCTGAAAGTAAAGAGAGATAACAGTCATATGTTGATCTGAACAGTAACAGGAACAGTTTTTTGGAAAAAAATATTTCCATCTGTAAATGACAGAATGAATCCTCTCTCCATGCCCTTATTTCTGCTGCATTAGCACCATCATCAAAGGCTCATTTGACCAACACATCATCAATGTTTACTATTAATCGCACCTTTCTGGTAAATAATGTAGGGCATTGTTTTATCCAGTCCTATTTACAACCATACAAGAAGCATATAATCACTACTGTTACTACTCGAACTCACAAGCCCAGACTTTCATGTTACCAGGTTTATTCTACTGTATATCTGACCTAACTGGTTTTATTCAAATTGAAAGTATCTGCTGTTTGTTACTATGACAAGAATATATAAAAAAAAACAAAAAAAAAAAAAAAAACACAGAGCTGCATTAATCTGTGCTACCAGGAAACATGGTAATTAGGTTTAAAAAAAGAAAAAGACAATTTGTCTCAGTGAAGGACAATATTCTCTCCTAACTCCAAGATGGCAATCAGACCATTCCCAAGTTTAACTTTCTTGAAGTTATCCTAGGTATCTGCCACTAAAACTTTAAAGTTTGCATTGTATAACATTGTTTTGGAATATATACAGGTCTGGACTGAGACTAAAAATAGGCCCTGGCATTTCAAGTACACAGAGCCCCAAAGAGCCCCCACCAGCCCACTAAATACTGACTTTCGATGGCATCTTATAGCAGCCCCTGTGGCATTTGCCAGAACCCACAAATTGCCAGTCCGGGCCTGAGAATATATATACAGAAAACCTATAAAAAAACATATATTTTAAGCAAAATCTTTTAACTATAAATTAACATTTTACTCAACAGGATATACCTGAAAATAATGGACACTGAAAGACTGCTGGTAAAGTTGCAGAAACATAACCTTCTATATCCTACTGCTAATATCATTCCCAAAATGCTCCACTGGCAGTTTCACTTAAGCTGGCCATAGATGTGCATATTATAGCACCCATGTTGGACGAACAATCGTCTGTGCCAATATTCTGACCTGCAACTAACCATTTAAGGTAAGGGCACACTTGGAGATTCCGGGAGATTTAGTCGCCTGGCGACTTATCGCCTCTTTTTTTGGGCAACTAATCTCCCTGAACTGCTTCCCCGTGTCTTCCGTCTGCTTCAATAAAAAACCGCTTGCGCCAATGCACTCGCGGTGCTTCGATTTCAGAAGTTGCCTGAAGTTTACTTGTGAGGAAACTTCGGAAATTGAAGCGCCGCGAGTGCATTGGAGTGCCCAAAGAAGAGGCGATTAGTCGTTGGGCGACTAAATCTCCCCGAATCTCCAGGTGTGCCCTTACCCATTAATTGAAGAGCAATTGTACGAAAGTTACTGTATGTCTGACAAATAGTGACAATCTCCCACTGAGAGTACATGCATACATCTTATCAGTAGCCAATATAAATCTTTTAACCTGTCTGATCGACCGATTACCATGGTACGAAAAATGTCGGGACACTCCCCATACAGTACAATACTTCATTACATACGAAGGAATCTTTGCATCTATGGCCAGCTTTAGATATAAAAAGGTTAAACTTCATGGACAAGTGTCTTTTTCGACTTATGTTAATGTAGTACATTCTCTTTAAATTATTACCAAACAAACAATTGTCAGGGTTTTTTTTTTTCATTCCAACATTAAAATGTTCCTTTCTCCCTGCATGTGATAGGTATCAGGATATCACAATCCAGTTGGGCATTAGGACATAGAGCGGTTACTGTGCTACACTGCACAAATACTAGAAAATAAGAATGTGTTTTACTATTTAAAGTAGTCAAACACAAACTGACAAACACCCATCTTTATCAACTTAATAAATGTGCCCATTTGTTAAAGTTTTACCAATGGTCAGGAAAGTGTTGAGAAAATCCAAAAGCCAATATTGAACTGCTGGCAATCGTTTGGATTTGACAGTTCAATATTCGATAAATCAGCTCCTAAATAGGAGCTAGGAAGAATTCTTGAAACACTGCAAAATCCCCTATAGGACCACAGAAGAGTACACAACCACATCAGAAAACACAAGATATTTGCTATACAGATTCTTCGGATGTATAGAAGAAAAGCTCTCACCTTGACACCCTGAATGAGTCCATTCATTAGGAAGGTATGCTTAGGAAATGTCTCATGTAAAACCTAAGCAGAAAAAAAGAATTATACAGTTTAGGAATATTAGTGACAGCTAAAGAGATAATCAGTAAATAGCATGCACACACAAGAACAGGAAATAGTAGTGACTCAGACTGTAGACATATAACTGCACTCAGAATGAGCCGATGTTAATGGAAATAGTTTATTGGCATCGAGTAACATTTACTAAGAATGCCAAGCCAGAAGAGGAATAATACACTTTATATATTCAGTGAATAACAAAATATATGTTCAGTCCATGTTCAGCAGTACTGTAAAGAATCACACCAGCTTTGAAAATAAGCTTTTAATTTGCTTTTTAACAAACAAAAACACATGTGAGGGAGGGCCCAATGCCAAAATTAATCCCATTCTTCCTAGTGACCATTTTGCTTTTCATTGCAGGCCAGTAATGTGGCCTTGCATCTAAGGTTATTCACACCAAAAACAAATTGATTTGTCTCATGTTATCATTATGGTACATATGTCTAGCAGTTCTAACCACAGGTTGCCAGGTTTTCTTAAGCAAGTTCTTGTAAATCAAATGAGTTAGTAATACAGGAGGGCTAAACTAAAAAACATTTCCATACTGTAAAGTGGAAGGGTCTACGGTTTCTCATTGAAGGATAAAAGACCTATTAAAGTCTGGTTAAAACAAAGGTTTAAATTGCCCCTTTCACTGGTACTCTCACTGAAACCTACATCTTGTACTTCTAAAATGAAATGACCCTTAGTGCCAGATGTAAAAATTACATGGCTCATACAAGAAGACAAAAATATAATTGCAGACGATTCCATGATTCTGGCTGTAATTTGTGGAACTAGTCAATAAGCAAACATTACACTGCCATATTGAGCTACATAATCAGGTTTACTTAATCTAATTATGGGCAAACAAACTTAAAATTGTTTTAGAACAATACAATATAACATTAAAGTGATACTGACACTAAAAAACTGCCTTTAAAAATATGAATGCATATTAAAAGTTACCTATAGAACATGTTTTTTGGGAGAGGTTTGTTTTTGTAAGTAATTGTTAAAGTTTCTAAATACCTGACTGTTTTGCCAAACTGACCGTCTCCTGCTGCACTCATACAGGTATATGGGGCATCAGACTTGTAATGTAAAAGCATTATGCAAATACTTTATGAAAAAGTTATAAGTAGCTGTCAAAGGCGATATTATGATTGATGTAAAAAAAATTGAATTGAGGTTTAATTTGCACTTCCAATTCTCCCAGAGTTATGTCCTGCTCTGCAGCCAAGTAGATAAGAGTATCAAGGGGGAACTTGGAATTCAACCATGTATGGTCAATGCTATCCAGCCAGCTGGTCTGTCGGTACTATATACATGATTTAAGGGGGTAATCCACACAAACAGAACTAAAGCATTTTGAAAAGTAAACATAATTTCAAGCAACTTTGCAATATACATCAATTAAAAAATATGCAGACTTTTCGAGATTTTTAATGGTTTGGGACAGTTCCTTAAGCCTAGCCCCCTGCTCTCTGCTGATCTGTCTGACTACTTTGCTGAGCTGGCTGACTACTGTTACTTTGTATCAGCAGCCATCTGTCCTTAGCCTGCAGCCTCTAAACCCCACAATTCTCTGCACACGTAATTTCAATAAGGAACAGAACATCATAGTGCAATGTATTATGCGTTATGTAGTTCCTGCATGTTATCTGTAAACTGTGCAGTAATTGTTACAATTTGTAACATCAGTGTTTAGTCCCTCCTTCCCTGCCAGGATTTCAAATGGTACAGAAAGAGAAGAACTGTTAAAAAGATGGATTTCAGCATAGAAAATGGCATTTATATATATACTTTTTGAAAAAAAAAAACAGATAATGGTGATGGGTATATTAGGGGTTTCTGTGTTATGTGGGCCTCTTTAAGCCCCTTTAAGTAGCAACCATTCAAGCAACTATTTGAAAAATGCAGTAGTTTCTGGCTATGTACTGTCCAATGTAAAATTAAATAATCCAGATACCAAGTGTGGCCTAGATCAAATAGGTGACAGAAAAAACAGAATCTATAGTGCCAGTACTACTGTCTTTTTATCAGAGCACCAGATATAATCCATAGCATTACAGAGGTTAAATGAGATGTGTATATCTATTAACAGCATACAATTTAAAACATTTCAGCAAAATAGATGAACATAGTAATGGAGCTGTGGGAGATTATGGTGCCATTAAAAAACATAAAATATTAATAACACCCACTTTTATCTCACTTGTAACTAAAGCTCTCTTTACAACAAGGCAACTCTATCTCCCGAGTCAAACCCTTTGGATTCTAACATCTCCCACAAACATCTAGGCTGAATATTTATAAAGACAGTAATTTATTTTTACACCAAAAATCCTAAAAAAAAGCAGACATTTATAAAGCAGCTCCCTTGTGAATTAATGACAACATCCAGGATGGTAAAAGAAAACTATTCCCCAAAATGAATACTTAAAGGTTAAGTAAACCTTAAAAATAATGACTATAAAATTAATAAGCACTTTTGCAATGTACATTCATGATATATTTATTTTTAATTTCAAGATATTAAAGGATACATGTACCGTTAACATGAATGAATTTTATTACAACAGCGCCACCTGCTGGTTATTTTCCGACCAGTCTGACCACCAAGTACTCAAGGGTGTTGTCAGGAGAAAAAGAGGCTGCTCTGATGTTCTTCTGCTTAGGAAAAAAATTAGAAACCTTTCTCAAATCTTTCCTAAGCAGAAGAATATAAGAGCAGCCTCTTTCTTTCTCCTGACAACTTCTTTGACTACTTGGTGTTCAGACTGGTCAGAAAATGACCAACAGGTGACGCTGTTGTAATAAAATTCATTCATGTTAACGGTACATGTTATATTAAAAAAATCTGACCAAACTGGTATATATAAAAGTAAATATTGCCCTTTTATATCTCTTGACTTGAACCACCATTTCATGATGGTCTCTGTGCTGCCTAGGAGATCACCTGACCTGAAATACTACAACTCTAACTGTAACATGAAGAAGTGTGGAAGAAAAAGACAGAACTCTCTCTGTTAATTGTAATCATGTGACCTAACATGTATGGTTTGTTTGCGTGCACCATGAATACATTATTTTTAAAATGGTAGTTTTTGATTTATGATTACCCAATGGCACATACTACTAAAAAATTAAATTATGAAAATTATTTTTTATTTACATGAAACAGGGTTTTACATATGTTATATGCAATATATATTTATAGAGACCTACATTGTTCAGCAGGTATAGTTTTGCTTTAATAAATCTGCTAAAATCAAGGGGAACAAGGCAGGAAGAGTAAACTGTTGAGCAGAAACTAAAACCACACATTTTCAAAGAAATGTTACTAATTATGATGCTTATTAGGCAAGACAATTTACCCCTAAAGTTGGAGCAGTGAGCAAACCCCAGGCGAAAAACTCCAAAAAGATGACAATAACTGCATGATAGACACTAGGAGAGCCAATCCCCTGAGGCTGAAAAGAGAAGAAAATGATATTACAGGAAAATTGGTTATGCAATCTTTAAAGCTGAATAGTTACAAAACAGCAGATGTTTATTCATTTTTTTGAATTTGTCTTAGCGTGCTTCCTCAAGTGCAAATCATTTAAAGGGCATCTGTTGGGCAAAAATATTATCCCCAACCAAAGGTGCAAGCTAATAGAGCCTGCACTCCGGTCAGGAGCTCCCTCCCAGTGCAGAAGGCCTAGTGCTGGTGGGGGGCAATTTTTAAAAAAACAACTACTGTTATCCACAACGAGAGTGTGTATTAGCCCACACCTTTGGTTGGGAATAATATTTTTCCCACAGATGCCCTTTAAAGAAGAAACAATGCACCGAAAGTCGCAGACACTTTACAAGATGGTGACCCCTAGTGACAAGTTTGAAGTCCTGGATCATTGCGGCTATTGAGAAGCTGAAACTTTAGGCTTGTGCAATTAATTCAGTTAAAGGGGACCTGTCCCGACAAAAAATATTTAAAATCTATTTGATCTCATTAGTCATGCAAATTGAATTTTAATTACACTATATAAATTATTTGAATCTGGTTTCCTTCAGTCTGGGAATTCAAAATTACAGCAAGCAGGCAGAAGTCATTTTGTGGACACGGTTATTAAGGCAAGACTTGCATCATCTCAGAATCTTGTTTGTGCACCAGAATGGGGGACCTGATGTCTATCCCCATGTCCTGGGTACACAATTAATTGGTGAAGAGAACTGGGGGAATGTGTGGAGAACAGTGACATCTAGGAAGTGCTGAATGGAAAGTGAAAGTGAGTGGCAGACAATATTTGATTGACAGCTGAGATTTTTAAATGAGCTTACAACAGCTATGAATGCTTTAATTAAAAATAGAAATTGAATTTCATGTTTAATTTTAAAAGGACTTTTATTATACAGATTTGTGTCTGGGTGACAGGTCCACTTTAATAAAATATGGTATTTTTAGCCATTCATTTTTTGAGTTTAGTTCTCCTTTAAAAGTAAAATGTTACATAATGGAGCACGGGAATAAATAGACATAAGCTCTTAATAGAGATAGTGTTAAAAGATTATTTTTGTACTGAGCTATCAGTGTGAAATACAACACTTTTGAATAGCCAAGGCCACGTGAGGCCCCTGATATTTAGTAAGATACCATTTATTGTATTAGCCAGTAAAAGCTGGGCCACAGTAAAGCAAGCCCCCGATTACTGAGCTAGAAGAGAACATTTATAGGCAGGGGTGGAACAATACTGACACACAGTTTGAGAGGAAACCAACTGTTACATTTCCACGAAAGGAAATAACATGACTTTCTCTTACTAATTTATTGCCCGGTAGCTCGATCTCTTTTTATGATAGCAACTCTACACGACAACCCAGGCAATTTCACATATTTAAAGTAGCAGACAGCAAGTGTATGCTCCAATCCCCCGCATGCATCAGTTGCCTGGATCTTGGTTATTCACTTTACAACATCTCATTACAATTATAATATACATAAACTCACAGATCCCCCGTCTTTAATGATGATTTTCTTTGCCAGCAGTACACTACGATTCACTCGTTTTTTCTTCTTCCCCTGAGTCATTTTCACATCACTGGAGACCAGTAGACAGACCCCTGACCAAGAGAAATTTATATTGGTTAACAGCCTTGTAAAATCTCTCACTACCTTGAAGTATTAGTGTGACATTCAACTTATACCCAAAGAATGTTTTCGCTTTCCAGTTTATATGCAGACAATAAAGAACATATCAACACTATGGATAACTTGTAAAGCAGATTAACAACATTTTTTCTTGGTCGTCCAGCTCTGCTCTGGCCAGAACGTCAAAGTAAACTTTATTGTCATCTCAGCAGTATACAAATACACAGTGAGACGAGACGACGTGGCTCCAGCTAGTACATATCACAAAAAGGCACTTAAAAATACACAATAAATATGTAAAATATGAACCCCACAAGCACTAGAAATAATCTCTACTGAAGCTGGTAGGACTGGCCACTGTGTTTTAGTAAATGAGCCCCACTATTTGAAATTCGTAACAGGTAATTAGGCAGCTTTTTTTTTTATACATTAGAGCTCATCACTATACACAAAACACATTCACAAAACCTATGGTTTCTTGAACATAGAGGAAATGATGATTAGGGCAAAACTAGCAAACCAATGATTTTCAGCCCCCCAAAGGCATATTTATAGACTTGTGGAAAAAAAAGCACACAGTGCACCACCATGGTGTGCCATGTTAAATCGAGTTTTTAAAAAGCCACATAAAAAACTATTTACTTTTAATGCCAGAAATAATATTTATGTATCTGAACTTGGCTTTAATGGGTTAAACCAGACCTGAGGTGGCATAAGTCATTGTTTCCAGTGTTAAAATAAACAACACTTTATAAATACCCTTAAAATGTCAGAAATTCCCAGGAAAATATAAATCTTTTAGGGGGTAATTTATCAAAATACGAAATGTTCTCACTATTTTCTGAAAACCACTACGACCAACTTCGTACTGACCTTTTCCCCCTATTTATCAATACATTTTCACAAATTTTTCTTGTGCGTGAAAAGTCACAATAAAATCTTTAAAAAATCCAAACCTTATGTTTTTTTTTCATATTTTGTTCTCTAAACCTATGATTTTTTTGTAAAATCACCCGAAAGCTATGATTTTTTCGGAAACCCAGCACAACTCAGAAAATCTTCCAATTGTTAACAGGACAATGACTTCTCGACAGGTCTGAGTTGGAGAACTTTTTTCATCAGACTTTTAACACCATCAGACTTTAATAAATCCCGGGAAAAAATGTACATTTTTTTTTCATACGAAAAAATCGTATTTTCCCTTTAAAAGTCCAAATGGAATAATTTGGACTTTAGTAAATAATCTCCTTAATATTATAGAATAGCCTATGCCTGTAGCAAAATAAAGGCCACATTACCGGGCCAAACTACACATAAAATGTTTTTTTTTTTTTTTAGAAATTTCAGAGAAAACACACAACAGGAGGGAAACCTGCTTTTCACAACCCTGCTACAATTCTTCTACAGAACAGACGGCTTAATGTACATGAATGACTGAACATTACACCGCAAGTTAAAATAGTCTGAGATTTTATTTGGTCTGACAGCATTATGCAGTATGGCTCAATAGGCTTTATCAGACCTCATCAATAAAAACATAATTTTGGTAACCATTACCCATAATCCCTAAGTATATAGGGTGTATAGTTATACTGTATTACATGGATTTTAGGAAGGCAATATATGTTATGCACATTCTATGCCAGTTTTTTGGGCACCACCAAGAAAATAAAATCACTTACTTTATAATTGATGCCAGCATCCCCCTCCTGTAATACACTAGCCACAATTACTTTACCTGACTGAAGAGTGAAGAGAAATATTCAGTCATGTTCAATGGAAGTACCATATTCCAGTGTTCTGTTGTTATTTTTATTTTTTCTAGGACAGGGGTTCTGGTCTTGGCTAAAAATAAGTGACTGATCTCAGGGGAGGAATACCAGTTTACTGTGCAAAGTATGCAAACACATCTTTGCTTATAAGTAGGTCTCAGTGTGTGGTTTGCCGTGGGTGATTTTACACACCTGTTTGTGATCGAATAGTTTTGTAAAGAAAGTCCATGATGCCCCAATCACATGGATCAAAGTAAAATAGGAAAAGCAACATGCCAGATTAACATACAAGTATTCATATGAAACCAAATGAAGACCAGAACAGAAAAGATGCACAAATATCAGCCTCTGTTTTACAGCAGGTGCAGCTTTAACAAAGGTTGTGCTAAATGAAACTTCTTACTATGGCTATCCATGGGAAATCTTTACTCACACAAAACAAGAGAAAGAGTAAGAAAAAAAAAAAAAAGGTTGTCACCAAAACTAGTACACTGTAACCCATATGTACAGGTATGGGATCCTTTATACCAAACCCTGCTATCCAGTAAGCTCCAAATTATGGGAACGACATCTCCCACTGACTCAATTTTAATCAAATAATTCAGATTTCCTTTCTCTGTAATAGTAAACCAGTATATTGTACTTGATCCCAACTAAAATATGATTAATCCTTATTGGAGGCAAAACAATCCTATTGATTTTAATTAAAGATGAAAAGATTTTTATCATATTTAAAGGGGAACTGCGGCTTCCAAACCAAAATTTGATTAAGAGTATGAATAAATGCCATTTTCTATGCTGAAATCCAGCTGTTTAACAGTTCTTTTCTTTCTGTATCATTTGAAATCCTGGCAGGGAAGGAGGGACTAAAACACTGATATTATAACTTGTATCAACTTCTCCACAGATTACAGAAAACATGCAGGAACTACATAACCCACAATGCACTGTGATGTTCTGTGCCTTATTGAAATCACATGTGCAGGGAATTGTGGGGTTTGGGGGATGCCAGCTAAGGACAGATGGCTGTTGATACAAAGTAACAGTAGTCAGCCAACTCAGCAAAGTAGTCAGACAGATCAGCAGGAGACTAGGCTAAGGGAACTGTTCCAAACCATTACCAATCATGAAAAGTCTGCATATTTTTTTAATTGATGTATATTGAAAGGTTTACTTTTCAAAAAGCTTAAGCTATGTTTTTGTGGAGTTCCCCTTTAAGGTCTGGAAATGTAAATAACATAAATCTGTTATGTGAAAAACACCAGGTCCTGAGCATTCTGGATAAAAGGTCCCCTACCCCTGAAAGGGGTAAACTTGAGGAATGTGTGAAATTATTTTCTACCAGCCACATGAAAAGGCTGGAGAATTATTTACAAATGTTATAGGGGGGCAAAACCATAGTGTAGAGGAAGCAACAGCTGCCAGCCAGTACAATGTCACAAGCTACTTCATTCCTCCATCCTGAGTACAGATCCTCACACCTGCATCTGGTCTGTTAGTCACATACAAAGCCACATCTAATTGGGCCTCCTGTATAACAAATATACACACACACAGGCACAGTGGGTTTTGGATGCTGGGAGGGGCCTGGCTGTGCTGCAATTGAATGTATTACCGGGCTGTCAGGGAGCTGCAGACTTGGGCCTGAGCTAAGGTGGAAGCTTTCTGTATTGCTTGTTTTGTCACTGAATGTTTCAGCCCAGGTAGAGCCTGTGGGGACTTCATCCTGTAGCCTAACAAATCCATGCGCAGTTCTACCGGAAGTAACTTATGTGACAATGACAAGACGAGCAGAATAGAAAGCTGTGGAGGGGAAACAACATGCAAACACCTTAGTTCCCGCCCACCCATCCGAAGTCACCAGCTCACTGACAGCAAGGACTCCGGCTAAACCAAATACTACCCAAAAGTCCCACTTATCACTACTGCCGAGTTTACAACCACAACTCACGGTCACGAATCGCTTACAACCCCCGGAAAGCTGTTACCTGCAAGCACCTTGTCTCCTGTCTCGCAGAAAATCCCCACGCCTCAAGTCTCATCACGCGAGACTATGGCATCACAACCACACGTAGGCGCTGTGACGCGACACGTAACCGCCTTGTGGGAGTGACGTAGACATGGACGAAAGTTTTTGGTGGCAGTTGTGCAGACAATGTTTTTCCAATGCTCGCACCTTCTACTACTGTTATAAAACAAAATAAAAACAGTAAAACATATGCTTCTTTTGTGTTGGTTGGCCACCATGCCCTCCTCCATCTCATCCCCCATTTTTTCACAAGTTGTTTTGTGTAGAGGCAGAGTTCTTGCTTGTGCCAGAACATGTCCTAACTATGATTAGGGTTGCCACCTTTTTTGGAAAAAAATACCGGCCTTCCTATATATTTAACTTTTTTCCCTATTAATAACATTGGGATCAGCCATAATTTTTACCGGCCAGGTGGCAACCCTAGTCAGGGCACACAGGCAAATTACGGGAGACAAATCTCGGCGGGGTGGCACTCGGCGTTATTCGTTTCCCGAAGTCGCCCCAAGTTTGAAACTTTGGGCGACTTCGGAAAACGAATTGTGCCGAGTGCCATTCCGCCGGCGATTTACATTTTAGCCGACGGGAAGGCAGGGGAGGCAGTTTGGGGAGATAAGTTACCCCAAAGAATAGGAGATTTGCCGCCAGGCCTGAATCTGCCTGTGTGCCCTGACCCTAAAACTGAGTAAACTTTATCTTTCACTCTTCATTTCCTCTGGTCCTAACTCTGATGCGTGCAGGTTCTCTGTCATTTCTGGTGCTTCAAAATGGCATTTGTGAAGACCAGTGCTGGCAGTGGTTTCCTCCATTTTACATAGAAGTTAGACAGCATCGACCGTCACTACTACCGTATCCACTACTATTATACCACAATGTATGTTTAAATAAAGCCAGATATTGATATTATTCCTACCGTCTCCCGTGGATACGTCTCCCTGCACTGCCAGCGGATATTTGGTTGGAAGCATTGACCGTCAGCCACGTTCATTTTCAATTCTGGTGTAGTGTTTTTTGTGAAGACAAGAACATTTTTTACAATTTAATGAAAATGTATGGGCTAATTAAGGAGAATCTAATGGGGCTAACAGTACTATGCTCCTTTTTTGTACAGTGGCGAGAAGCTTTTCAGAAGACATGGGTCTTCTACTAAATCCCTTTTGTGTAGGTCAGTGCAGCACCCTACCCTTTTTTTGGGTTGTGCCATGCTGTTGACTATGTATATATATATATATATATATATATATATATATATATATATATATATATATATGTTATAGAGAAAAAGCAAACATTCTGAACTGTTATTTTCTGTCTTTCTACACAAATGAGGGACCAGTTAATGAAGGATTCCTTCTTTATAGTCCCAATTCTAGTAATACAACCAATGATGCATGGTTCATCATGCACAAGGAAATTCAAAAGAGACTAGAACATGTTAAGATAAAAAAAGGTCTGGGACCGAATGGTACTAAGCAAGTTTAGACTAGAGGAAAATAACTTTCATTTGAAGCAGCGTAGGCGGTTCTTCAAAGTGAGGTGTGTAGCCATGGGGGCAGCCATTCAAAGCTGAAAAGGAGAAAAAGCACAGAATACACAGCAGAAAACCTATAAGCTCTGTAGTATACAACAGGATTCTTCAGAATATATCTGTTATCTACTGTGTATCCTGTGCTTGAATGGCTGCCCCCATGTCTACACAGCAGCTTTTTTATATAATCTATAGTTGTGTTTCTGAAGCAATCACACCAGTTTTACCAGTGCAGGGCAACAGCACATTATATTGTCATTGGTGTTACTGTTCCTTAAATCCTGACTGCAAACTGCAATCCTGTAAGGATTAGAGAAACCCTTGTTAAATTGTTTATTACTGCTTATGCAATTACTGATTAACTTTTATTTACTCAACTTTTTTGTGTAGCTCTCTAATTAGTAGTTTAAATGTATTTGGTTGCTAGGGTCTGACTTAACTAGCAACCAGGCTGTGGTTTGAATATATGACAGGAAGAAATGATTTTACTGGAAAGGTAATTACTAAAAATACAAACAACAATACAAGTATGGCTCCAGGAGAATTCTGCTTTCTGGTTGCTGGGTAGGTTACCACCTTCAAACTTGTGCTCTTATATATCCCATATAAGTAAATTGAAAGTGTTCAAATTGTTGAATATGTGAACTGTGGTAAATTTTACTTTCACTCTTTGATAAGTATAGCCTTTTATCCTCTTACCATTCTCTTCAGCCGTTGTGCCACAAACTGCTAACAGTCTAACTCTGTACATTACCTACAATGAGCCCACATATGGTCAATGCAGAGAGCAAAATTGCTAAGTTGTTTTCTTTAAAGTACAAGGGGCATTTCATTGTTTTCTGTGTGCTTAACCTTTATACTGCTTTCAAAATAGTCACTCATCACATTTGGTTGCAAATCATTCTCTCTACATTTTAAGTAACTCCAGGTCCTAGCCATCTTGTGCTTTCCACACCAATTCTCCTGGAAATCTATTAATGAGTTTCAAGTCCACCTGAATATTGCTTATACAGTTGCATCTCAATATCTTACTTCATTTTTGTCATACATCTTTTTCTGCATTGGCATTTTGGCTTTGATTAACTTTTCGATTGATTCAAGTGTCCAAACCTAAGTCATGGAAAAGAGAAGAATGAGACATAATAGGTACAGGTATAGGATCCGTTATCCTGAAACCCGTTATCCAGAAATTACGGAATGGCTGTCTCCCATAGACTCCATTATAATCAAATAATCAAAATTTTTAAAAATGATTTCCTTTTTCTCTGTAATAATAAAACAGCAGCTTGTACTTGATCAAAACTAAGATATAATAATCCTTGTTGGAAGCAAAATCAGGCTGTTGGGTTTATTTAATGTTTACATGATTTTCTAGTAGACTTAATGCGGGCCTGTCACCTACACATAAAAATCTGTTTAATGAGTTAAGTCCTTTGAAAATTAAACATGGAACACAAATAATTTTTTTTTTCATTAAAGCATCCATACATGTTATAAATGTGTTTAAATATCTGAGCTGTCAATCAAATTTTATCTGCCCTGCCTCTTTGCCCGAGGCATAGAGGTGGGGCATTCAATTACTTTCACTTTTCATTCAGCACTTCCTACATGTCACTGCACTCATTACATTCCCCCCTTGGGGTATTACACTATTTGTCTTAATAACAGTGTCCACAAAATGGCCTCTGCCTGTGTGCGCTGTGAATGTGTAATTCCAAGACTGAAGGAAACAACATTTAAATAATAAATATAGTGTGAGTAAAGTTTATTTTGCTCAACTAACATGATAGAAATGAATTTGGAATTATTTTGTAGGGTGACAGGTCCACTTTAAGGTATAAAGAGCCAAATTACAGAAAGACCCATTATCCAGAAACCCCCAGGTCCCGACTATTCTGGATAACAGGTCCCATACCTGTACAATAAAAGTAGAAAAAAGTTAGGGTAGAAAAGGATGATGGGAAATGGAAAGGGATACAAAGGGAAAAAGAGAGATAAGAGGACCCAATTACTGATAAAAACAGTATTAAGAAGTGGATTGGGATAAATACTGTACTTGCATGCCACAAGCGAAGGTACCAGATGGGAAATTAATAAAAGTAAGAAGGAATTGTAAGAAGGATGAGGATTTCACTGAGGAAGCAGGAGGGGTAATTAATAGAAAGCATATACCTCCATATGAAATAAAAAGCACTAAGTTTGCCAAGGAGCAATAACCCATAGCAACCAATAAGATGTTTGCTTTTAAACAGGTGACCAGTAAATTCTACATGCTGATTGGTTGCTATGAGTGATTGCTCCTGGGCAAACTTAGCACATTTTATTACTTTACCCCCTAAGAGAGGAAATGCTGAAATATAAAGAGAATACTAAAGAAAGCATATGTTAACAATGCAGTTTAAAAAGGATCATAGCAGACTAGAAAGGAGTTCTAAAAGGAAATAAACCCCAAAAAGTAATATGGCTTTAAATGCCATATGTTATATACTGAGCTTATTTAAAACAAAGCTGTGGTGTTTATACAAATAGCCTTTAGATGTCACTGTGCCCAGACTTATACTGTGCATACTTCCTGACAGCTTAAAAGTGAAAGTTACTGTTGTATAATGCCTGCATGAGAGCCTGCTAATAAAGCACTGTTATACTCTACTCATCCTTGGCTACCCAAAACATAACAGATTGGCAACAGGATGGCTTTTCTACCTCTGCCGCAGCCTGCACCTTTTCTTCCAAACACTGGTGAGCCTACCATACCTTGCTTGGATCCGTATGTATGAAAATTACATTATTGCTGCTGACCAAGGGGAGATTTCTGCTGCTAGAAAGCGTACTTTACGTATTCACTGCCTGAGAGCAGAGGGACAGCGTATATTCTATAAATTACCATTACCTGATGATATTTATGAAACTGCACTTACTGCTATAAAGAACTTTTTCTTGCCAAGAGTAAATGTGGTTGCTGAAAGATAGAAATTCCTCCAATGTGGACATCGTAATGGCGACGCCACAGAACAATTTATAGCAGCTTTGAGAGAGCTGGTTGTTACCTGTGAGTTTGGGACTCTAACAGATGAAATGGTAAGAGACCAAATAGTGGAAAAAAACAACTTACCTCACATTAGAGAGAGACTGCTCCTAGAGCAGGCTTTAACCCTTGCAAAGGCTATTACAGTTGCTAGCCAAACAGCAGTGACAGAGGCTAAAACTCTCAGTCAGGGAACTGCTGGGAATGTACAGACTGTGAATTCAGCACTGTGGCCTAATAATGCACAGTCACAGGCAAAATACATTGCTAAGGAAAGGGATTCACCTACACTGCAAAACCATACAGCAAATACAAATAGAAAATACTGCTTTCGCTGTGGTTCAACACAGGACTCAGGACTATGTGATGTGAATAATGTATATTATTGGTTTAAGATGCATTGTTGTTGTTTATTACATTTGCCCAAATGCTTTCCTACTAAAGGGGGAATATGTGGTGTTTATACAAATGGCCTTTAGATGTCACTGTGCCCATACTTATACTGTGCATACTTCCTGACAGCTTAAAAGTGAAAGTTACTGTTGTATAATGCCTGCATGTGAGCCTGCTAATAAAGCACTGTTATACTCTACTCATCCTCGGGTACCCAAAACATAACAAAAGCCTTTATGTTCAGCATCTCTATAGTAGTAATGACTCAGGTCTTCAAAATTTTCACAGAGGTTTCTCATCTAGGATTTTGATAGAAGTTTCTATTAACTCACATGCTCGGTGTGCTTTGAGCAGCTGTTGAGCAGAGGCGGACCAGGTGCCCTAGGCAACCTGGCCGGTCACGGCACCGACTTACGCTCATGAGCATCACTAGGAGTAGAAGTCAAATAAGGTACGTGCCTGACGCCCCCGCAGCTTTGTGCCCTAGGCATGTGCCTACCCCTAGTTCCGGCCCTGCTGTTGAGAAGCTAATCTTAGAGTCGTCAGAAATTATCATCTGTCATAGAAGCTGATGTTAAAGGGCTGATTATTAAATTCTAATGCAAATTGCACTGTTTTCGGAGCTGCAGTGTATCAATAATCTGAATTGGTCTGTTGCTGGGCACAGGTGACCCCCCTTGTGTGCCCCCCCCACATAAAAGTCTGCCTGCTGTGTTTGCTTACCATGCGTAAACTTTATTAGGTATCACTACATAGATTAACTGGCTCCTGCGTTGTTTAAATTCAGACTGTAATCCCCTGTATTGTTCACACATGTAATCCCCCCTGTATTCTTCACACTTGTAACACCTCTATTGTTCACACCCTAAAACCCTGTACTGTTCACACCTGAGACCCAGACTGAAACTGCCCACATTGTTCACCTGTTCACACTTTACATAAACCTGGTATTTGTTCTGGGGGTTAGTTATCATTTGAAAATTGATAGTGGCCCCTAAGGTTAATTATGTGTTGGGGGTGCTATGTTATCCACAGGGAAGGAAGACAACTTTTTTTCACATATGAGTGATAAGTGATATCCCTGTAGTGAGCACCAACCTTTGGTTTTTGGTATGCTACCACCATTAATGTGGACATGGTCTCAAAATGTCTTGCGGTAACATGGATGTGGTTTAAAGTGTGTGTGGTTTAAAAACAGGGAGTTGTGAACTCTGGCTTCCATTATCGGCCCTCCACCATGTAGGCCAGAAAAATTCTGTTCCTCGGTACCACAGAAGTTGGACAGCACTGTTGTAGAGGAATTAGGCCTCCCCCAAAGGCACTACATTTGTCACAGTTTGTTGTGCAGGTATCTCCTCACTAGAACATGCACCTTCATATTAATGAGCTGAAAGAGTGCAGAGATGTTGAACTAACACTGTAAGAGGAATAGAACAGTTAACCTATGAGGAGAGAAAGTTACGATGAAAGATGATTGCAAGGGGAAATAATTATTCATTAGAAATACAATAAAGCATGCATATGGACTATAGACATACAACAGGGGAGATTGTTTTGTGAATCTGATTATTTTTAATAAGCATTATATATTTATTGATTGATTTGTGAGTTCCACAGCCTAAATTTTTCTTGTTGCTGCAAAGAAAACACTCATGCTGTTAATGACTGACAGATTGCATCCTACCTAATTGCAGAGCACAACTGTATGAAAAAAGTGTGCTTACTAACTATTTTTGTCTCAAAAGATATATGAAGAAATCACCTGTTGAGTTGGAAAGCCTGGAGGCTAAAAGACAATCAGGGGATGGCATAGCTAGAAAAACAAAGAAAATAAAAGAGGGTATTGGAGGAGAAACACACACTTGGGAGAAACAGCATATACAAAAGAAAGGTGAGATGAGGACACAAATGAGAAGAAGCACCCAACTCTCATAATTCCACTGTCAATCTATCTAGCTCCACTCTCTTACTGACCCTCATACACCAACCCTCACTCTGTCTGCTCCCACCACACTATCCCCAGTCTTTATTGGCATTCCCCTGTGCCTTCATTAAACAGTCAAACTCATTCCTACTTCCAGAGTCTGCGAATTTCCAGGAGCAATTCTCTGCACCCAGCATTCTTTCTAAATTCCAGAAAATCATAGCAATTTCTATATCTATATCCTAGCATTCTCTAACAATTTCCTATCATTCCACTTATGTCCTGTGTCTCTGACATAATCTCAGACATAATCTCTTGACTCTACTCACCAACCCCCACACTGATACTAGCCATGCCACCAGTTTCCTGTAAAAATATGACTAAGCATTAATTTTTACCCAGTTACCATGTTTACCATGACGTTTCGGTTCCTGAAATTCTTGCTGGTACCAAGCACCTTTTGGGGCTGCACAACTGCCTCCACTCCTGCATCCAAACCCCCATGGCAATGTATCTTCTCACTGGAATCCCCTTATTCCCTCTGGTCACCCCAAAGTCAATGACAATTGAATGTTGGAGGTCACCAAAGAAGTGGCACTATGGTGTTTTCTGGGTCAAACATTTTGCAATTATGGCCTGAACTTTAAGGATAATGAGCAAGGCAAGATTGTTCCCTGTCTACCCCTATATTGAAATATGGAATTGCCAGCTACAAGTTCAGCAACCAACAACTACGTTGTAATGTATATACAGTATCTTCAGAGATACCGTTTCTACCCATGTACCTGTGTGAATGTATATGGAGACCCTCACATTTGTTCAGAATCTGCTTCATATACTCAGATTTCAAAGGGAACTACACATCAGTGAGTGGCACAAAATGCTCTGATTTCAGTGAAAATGAAAGAATAAATCATTTCCATGAATTTATATTTCTTTCCTAAATGCAGGTGTACAAAAAGAGAAAACTGGAGGACCATGATATTGGTAAAATGTTTATTTTCCCAGTCTTGGCCAAAATGATAATCTCACAAAGGCAGTAAAAAATCTCTCATGTATAAAACACATACCAAAGATTTCCAAAATATGTTCAAAAAGCTCTTGTTTTCATTTCAGATGTTCCTTAAACATATCCAAAATCAGATGCAGGTTTGTATGCCAAACCCAGTCACCACAAAAGAAAAATAAATAGATTTTAAAGATGAAATATTTGACATAGTCTGCAAAACACAAAACTGTCCAAATTAGAAAAGTTGGCAGTCATCATTAAAACCCAATGGGGGAATTCACTAAGATTCGTAGTTGTGCCAGGTGCAACTTCGCCGCACTTCGCCAGGCGTAGTTTCGCCAGCGCTCCGCAAATTCACTAAAATCCGAAGTTGCGCACAGGGGTAGAGTAAGGCTGCGAAGTTGCACTAGCGTTGATTCGCTAAGCGAAGCGAAGTTACGCTAGCGATGGTTAATTTGCATACGGCGCCAAATTCAAATTTCAATGGAGGAATACGTAGAATCACTACAAATGCCTGGGAAACCTTGAAAACATGAAATAAAATTTTTATTTTGCCCTACACATGTGCCCACTGTATAGTTAAGTTGCCATGAGTTAGGAAATGTAGGGGGGAAGGAGGGGAGCCCCAAAAAATTTTTCAATCTTTTTCAGCCTATCACCCATAATATAGAAAAAACGCCAGCGTTTTTTGGGACTTAGAAAAATTGTAACTTTTTTTGAAGCAATCCCTATCTACTCTATTGCGCATCCTGGTCTGAGGTGGCGAAGGAAGTCTAGCGCAAAAGGTAGCGTTCAGTACACTGCGCGCATTAGTGAATTTGCGTAGTTACGTCCGTTGCAAAAATTCACCAGGCGTAAGGGTGCGAAGTAACATTAGAGAATTTACGCCACCGTTCGTTAGTGAATTTCCGAAGTAACGAAAATGCACAACGCTAGCGAATTGACGCTAGCGTTAGGCGCTTCGGCGCTTAGTGAATTCCCCCCAATGTGTTCAAAGTATTTTTTTTTTTCACTTAAAATTAAATAGTGTTCAAAGATCAGCAGTTTCACATTCTTTGGTCTTTATTCAGTGTGCAGCACAGCTAGCTTTGATAGGGTTTGCCGATGGTTTCGGAACATAGCCATAAAGAAATGTAGCTGCAATCACTAACAATGCCCCAGCAAAAAATACACTAAGAAAGAAAGGAAAATGTTAGTACCGGTAATGCCTTTATTTGGAGTAGTATTCATTTTTATGAGTGATCGTTCAGGCGACAAAGCATCTGCAAATACCTCAATCACTTTTCAGTGCAGAATGAAGAAGTATTTTTGGGTGCTTTGATGCCTGTTTGACCATTTCCAACAGGTGTGCTATAACTTAGTGGCCATACACTGCCAGATTTTAGCAGCCAATTTAGCCTTCACCCCGAGTCAACAGTTTATCTGCACATGTATAGATTAGATAGGTTTAAATACTTTGTTGGGATGAGGAATGCATTGTCTTGTCAATGTGGTCCTTTCTATTTTTGTGAGTGTTCCCAGGACCAAATGATCAGATCAGCCTAATATTGTGGATCCATGGGGGACCAAATCACGTGTTGCCAAATGAGAGGATCTTTCAACGTATGGCCAATTTTACACTTTCAAACTTGTAAAAGTGATCATGTTACTTTACCTTGTGGGAACAAAGTCCTTCAACCAGAAGTAGGAGATTAGTGTGGACAGAATGATTGAGATAGATGCTGCAAAGCTTTTTAAGATGTTATCAGCATATTTAATAACAGTGGCAACCACCAATCCGCCCAAAGCCTGCAGAGATTTAAAATAAAAAAATTACAAAATTTGGCAAAATTTATAGAAACTCTATGGGCGAAAACACACGTGGTGATTGGTTGCCTGCGACGTGCTGTGACTTTTTAAAAACCATAATTAAAAATCATAAAAAAAACCATAATTGTGGTGACTAAATAACAATATACAATATATTAATGCAGTCACAGCAATGAATTGCGGGCCGTTAGTGCTATAATGATCAGTCGTCTCGATCCTGGCCAAAAGTTGTGCTAACCAATTGCAGAGTGTGTGTTCTCATTCGGTTGAAACTGGACTTACTGTACTTTAGCATTGCTTACATTTCCCATAATGTTACTCATTTACACTCAGTTAGAAACTCTAGCAATCCATGTTACTTATTTTATAGCACAGACTATCCTTCCTGCTAGACAGATTTGTCTCTCTTCCTGTTAATGACTACAGCAATCTTTACCACCATCCCCTGGAAATCTACTTACACCAAATCTACAACAGCATATTCCATTAAACTGTTTGTGTGCGTGTGCATGTGTTCTCATTTTCTAATTTAAAACTAGGGATGCACCGAATTCAGGATTCGGTTCGGGATTTGGCCAAGATTCGCCTTTTTCAGCAGGATTCGGATTCGGCCGAACCCTTCTGCCCGGCTGAACCGAATCCGAATCCTAATTTGCATATGCAAATTAGGGATGGGGAGGGAAATCACGTGACTTTTCGTTACAAAACAAGGAAGTAATTTTTTCCCCCTTCCCACCCCTAATTTGCATATGCAAATTAGGGTTCAGATTTGTTCGGTATTTGGCCGAATCTTTCACAAAGGATTCGGGGGTTCGGCCGAATCCAAAATAGTGGATTCGGTGCATCCCTATTTAAAACAACTTGACAAGACAATATTTTATGGCAGCTTCAGTTCATTATCGGAAAATGTGCTTGTACTGTGTAATAAGACGCATTGGCAGATTAATTTTTTATTCTGGAAAGATCAGGTACCATACAACAAGATGACAGGATGCTCTTTTGAAACTGACCACCGCTGAGCAAACATTCATGCCAAGATGTGCAAGTAGTATAGTCGAAACTGACCAGACTTTGTAGGTATGTATGGCCATTTGCATAATGAAAGTTATCTGTAAATGAGAATAAAAGTGACGGATTGCCGCACCTTCTAACCCAATGTCTTTCCCTAGGGATACCCCCTAAACGAGAATTAGGAGCAACTCGGAATGGACGTGCTGACTACTCCTATATATGACAACCTGATTTGATGCTCAAGAGAAGAGACAAAAAAGCGGAGTATATGACGTCGCACAATCCTAAAGCAACCTTGTACACACAACTGTGTCTTCCAGCTTAATGTGATCAACTATAGACTTAATTCAATCATTGTGATTCGTGTGATTTTTTGTAACATCTCTTCTGTGATCATTAAATAAATAATTAATTAAATACTCAAAGTGAAAATCTTGTCAATTCATGGTGACTGAAATTTTTAAAGTGCAAGTGCTTATATTTGTGAACATAGAGTTATGCTGGAAACTACAGCTTGGACTCAATAAGGAAACCAGATAAAAAGTAAATTTTATTTAATCACTAAAATTCATGGACTGAAAGGGAATTAATTGATAAAACCACTAAAAACAATTAAAAGAAAGGGTGGAGATAGATCAATTATCTGAGTAGGAAGGGGTAGCAGTGTAATTAATTCATTAGACTGTTCCCATATAGATCTTACATCACCCGTATCCCTATACTGGCTGAATAGTAGTCGGGGAATATATGGAGGACTTAATTAGCAACTGTGCAGTATTTTAGAGAGAGGATAAGTAGTTGGCAGTCAGTGGGGCATACTTATCAAAGAGTGAAGTTAGAGATTACCACAGTCCACAAGAGTGAAATTCTGCCACTCTCCATTTATTTCTATGGCATTTTCAAAAGACTATTTATCAATGTGTAAAAGCGGAACTTCACCCTTTGATAAATATGCCTTTAAAAATCTCATAGAAATGAATGGAGAGTGGTGACATTTCATACTAGTGTAAATAGTAAACAGTAATAGTAAACAGTCCACTTGAAGGAACAGGAACACCAACATACTGTATGCAAGTATGTATGTACTGGGCTCCATACACTCTTGTCCCGTCCCCCCCTGGAATATCAGGATGTGCTTCCTCTTTATTTACACCCCTGACTAACTAACAAGGAGAACATTAGGGATGCAAATATTTTGGCATGCATTCTCAAAGGGAATCACCACCCAAAAACTGTTTTCGAAAATGCCCTCTAACTAAGATAAATAGAAAAATAAATTTGAAATGGTACAACAATAATACAATCACAGCACCTACACTGAATGGGTCATCCAGTTTTATGTACCCTCCCATATGGCATGTTTTAATATGGGAATATTAGTTAAAAGTTAATGTTATCATGCTCTAAAACTGGTAAAAAAGGATTTCCTCTGGAAGATTACCTGCAGAACCACAACTGTCCATGTCAGATTATTGTATCCCTGGAAAAATCCCCCTTTAGAGACACGCTCTCCATCATAAATAAAAACTCCCATCAGACCAAATAGCCATCCAAATAGCCCTGCAAATAAGATAGGAATATCAACATACCTAGTGAGAGGAAACACTGAAAAGTTTTAAGGATATAGGAGATTGTTCATTTGAATTTACAAGGTGTGAATTTGCATCAGCCCCATAAAGGGGCAACTAATCAGCAATAAGCACAGTGATGGCAACTATATCATTGGTTTATATTAGTTATGGCACTAAGGATAACTTGTGTCATAATATTATATAGGCCAGAGTGTTCAGTATGGAAGAAAGACCTTTGTTACAATGCTTTTGTGTCCTTTGACATTTATTTGTAACTTAATTTAATACTACTGTACAGTGGTTTGCAATGTGCTGTTAAACATATACCGTATATACTCGAGTATAAGCCGAGGTACCTAATTTTACCTCCAAAAACTGGGAAAGCTTATTGACTTGAGTATAAGCCGAGGGTGAGAAATGCAGCAGCTTCTGGTAAGTTTCAATCAAAAAATTGAGGGTTTCTGCTCCCATTGGAGGTGCCGGCGTCTTGTTTTTGGATGCCGGCCACCATTCTTGGACGCCGGCGAATATTCTTGGAGACTATTCTTGGACGCCGGCGACTATTCTTAGGCGCTGGTGACTATTCTTAGGCACCGGCGACTATTCTTAGACGCCGCCGACCGTTTTTGCGCTTGACCCGAGTATAAGCCGAGGTAGGGTTTTTCAGCATATTTTAGGGACTGAAAAACTCAGCTTATACTCGAGTATATACGGTACTAGATTAGGGACTTACATTCACAACTTACCAAGCTGTATATTCCTTATCCACAGGGACTGCTTTGTTTGTTTTAGAATCTTTTCAAAATAGACTCCAGCAAAGCCACTGGAAAAACAAGCAGTGATGACAGCCATGAGGCCTATAAAGCCAGAGCCCGTAGATACCTCTTTGTTATGAGTTTTTGAAGAATCGGCAGGCCACTAAAAATGGATTAGAATACATAGTAATGAGCTCTGGGGAGAGAACTCATCCCAAGCCACACATGTATCAGATACATACAAAGCATTTTCTAAAGTACCATAGGATAAATGAGCAGATTGCATACTTAAGGGGGGTGGCTCACATGCAGAACTGGGCTTTTAATGTTCTTTTATGTACAGAAACAACAGAAGAGGATTGGAGTTACACAAATATTTGTACTAAACTATGTACCCTAAAATACATGTATTAGGTTTACATTACTTGGCCTTTATAATGCCCTTGATCCTTTATCTGGAAACTAGTAAAATGGAAATATGGAAAAGCCATTTCCCTTACAGTCCACTTTTAATTTTAATTAAGTAATTAAAGAATTTTTTTTTAAATGATTTTATTTTTATGCTTAATAATGCTTACTAGTGTACTTGATCCTACCTATGCTGCATCAATCTCTGTTGGTGGCAAAATAGAACTACTGGGTTTATCAAATGTTTAAATAATTTTTTGCAGAAGTAATATATGGTGATCCAAAATCTGGAAAGATCCCTGATCCAGAAAACCTCAGGTCCCAAGCATTCCTAAACCTAGTTCCTATTCTAGTGCTAACATCTTTGGCCAATCCTGCCATTCTGGCAAAACTGCAGAGTAAATGCCACTACAGGAGGCAGAGCTGTTAAAACAATATTAACTTGTCAATAAAGTTCCTCTCGGAAATGATAGGCTTCTCAGAAGGGGCTACACCATAAATGTTGTCAAAAGCAATACTTCCATATTTGAGAAAAAGAAGCCACAGTGCTTTTTGATATAGTGGTCAAACTGAAGACCCATTTGTACCACATCCTCTTTCCCAAAAATAAATCTTAATTGGTAGCAAAAAAACACAACGGTGAGACCTAGCAATACATGTGATACATTGTCCACAAAATAAGAAGGCGGCTCTATTGTATATCTGGGATTTACCTGAACTAATGCTACACCAGCCATCAGTATGAGCAATGAAACCCACTGATGCTTTGTCAGTTTCTTCTGAAGCATAGACACAGAGAACAAGGCGGTTGTGAGGATTTTAAGTTGATATGTCACCTGAAAAACAGAGTAACTATTAGAATACAAATGAAAAGTGACATCTTATTGGCATTACTGTCATTTCTGAATATATATTCATTAATAAACCAATACCTAATATCATTTATTTGAGTTTAGTCTGCCTAAGGTTGGACTGCAAATTCAAATTCTATCCTGGTCCTGAAATAGTCAAAGAAAGCCCTGTATCTTGCTCAAGATGTGCCAGCATAGTCCTATGCTTCGTGTGGGACTTGTTACTGTATGTACCTTCTAAATATCCTGTATATTATGTGCCATGGCATATTTTATGGAGTGGGGTTGCATAGAACATAGAAACAGCACCCCTAATAGATATAAACAGAGTGCAGTTCTTCTGTAGTCTGCAGATTAAAAAGTAGACAACATTGCAGCCCTCACACATCTGCTGTGATGTATGCATATACAGTAAAGATGGCCATTCACTGCAGATTTTAGCAGTTTATCTGCCTGTGTATGGGGCACTCTGATGGACCTACCTGACTGATATCTGGCTGAAAAGTGGGCAGGTAACGATGGGATTGGTTTAAAACTCAGCTCATTGATGCTGTCTTTGCCCCAATGACCTTTATTCCTGTCATTGTCATCTCATGGTGGACATAAATGGGAAAGATCTGCTCGTTTGGCGAAGGTGCCAAATGAGTGGATCTTTCAATGTATGGCTAGCTTATGCTTTATCACCAACCCAGAGAGAAGAATTCTGTATAATGAGCCACTCGTTATCTTAAAGCCTAACAATGGCGATAGCAGGGGGTAGGGAGCAGTCCCGGACTGGCAATCTGTGGGCAAATGTCAGAGGGGCTGCTGTAAGTTGCCATAGACAGTAACTATTTATTGGGCTGGTGGGGGGCAGCTTGGGCCTCTGTGTACTTGGAATGCCAGGGTCTATTGTGAATTCCAGTCCTGCACCAGTGGAGATTACCTGGTAGCGAGTTATCTGATTTTACAGAGGACTTTCTCTGTGGACAGGTGATTTGTTTGATTGTGCTTATACAAACAGAAAGTAGTCTGTGACTTTCCTTTCAGTTTCAGATTTGACCCTTTATGGCACAAGAAATGTCTATATATTGTGGCAAGCTGGCGGCTTGAACACGTAACTTTTGGGGGAATTAGTCAATGGTGAGCAGGCAGCATAGGACAAAGGAGCAGAAAGACAGGGACACACAGCTTCTTCAAGGAAAACAGGTTTATTTTACCACTTTTAAACACACACCGTCAATAATGCACGGACACAGGGGTGACCATTGTATCATACAAACAAAACATAAAATAAAAACCTAGCCCATTGGGCACTACCTCCACACTTTGAAGCAGTCCCTGACTAGACTGGGCCCCTTGTGGACAACCAGCACAACAAATAGTTTGGCTCACCCCTGTACTCACAGGACTTTCTCCCAGGTAATTTTCAGCCTCCTGGCTTCCTCACTCTCTTCACAATAAACTCTGTGAGAGTCACAGGCTCCCTCTGCTTCATGCAGCAACAGGCAGCACCCCCAGCTCCTCTAGAAGTTCCTAACACAGCCAGGTCTCCTACCTGCTGTGCCCTGATGAGAGACACTCTCCCATTCTAATTAACTTTAAATAGTCTTTCCACAGGACAGCTTTCCTGTGGAAGGTGAACTCCAATCTCTGCACTGGATCTGCGGAATGGAGTCCCTGGCTACTAAAGTCTTTAAACAGAACACTGATTCTCTGTTTAGTAACTTCCTTCCTGGAGCCTATCTCAGTAACTGGGGCGAAATTAAAGGCTAGAGGGACCTTTTTCCTCCTTTTCCTAGTCAGTCGACCACAATATATATATAAATATATAAATAAATAAATAAATATAAATATATATATATATATATATATATATATATGCAAATTATTGACCTGGAGCACTCCTTATATATATCAAATGCCTAGGTGCAGGTTATATGGTAAATACAAAAATAACAAATGAACCGCACTCTGGGTCTTTTTCAAGTGAAAAAATTGCTGTTTATTCCTTGTAAAATGTATAATGAAGCAATAGAATTCTTAATGAATCAGATGAAAATTAAGCATAGGACTGGCCAGATATGGGATGACTTTAACGTAGTTGGCCAGCTTAAATATATTGCAATATATGGACAAACAATCCCTGTTTTGTTTAAAGGGTAAGACATTTTTCAGTAGCAGTATGCACAAAATGTCTCTGTCTTAAATATATTGATAATGGGTTGAGTGCAGAGGACCTCTTGTATTTGTGTGTGTATATATATATATATTTATGGATTTATTAGATATTGTTTTTAGAGCATTTTATGACACTTTTAACACTATATTTACTATAATGTCACTATAAAAGAAAAATATTTTCACTAAATTTATTACAGCTTTTAAGAGAATTTATAATATGTGATTATGCATTTTTATATACTAAATTATATGGTTCTATGCACTTTGTTTTTCAGACCAAGTTAAAATCATCCATGTTCGCTGGACTTATGGGTCTTCTAGGGTTAAAATGTTCACTTGTTATGTGGGCGTGTTCTGGTGAAGGTTCACTGGTGGGTGAGTCTATAAAATTGTCTACACTTGCACTTTGTATTTATCTTGATAAAGGTCCCTGTGTGGACCGAAACGTTGATCCAATAAAACAAGTTTTATTTTGATAAATCCCAGTGTGCTGCAGCGTTCTACATATATAGTGAACAAGGATTGCGGCACTCACAGGGTTTTAGTGAAAAAACAAAAAAATGTTTTATTATTAAGCCTCAACGTTTTGATCCCCCACAGGGATCCTTTGTTCTTTTCAGCTCAGTCCATCCGATCCAAGAGATCGGTATATAATGAGAAGTGGCACAAATAACCTTAGCTCACGTGTGGGAGTGTTTAAGAGCAAAGGTTGCATTATGTGTGGTACCCTAATTTTAGGAACACACTTTATGCACCCACATACGGGCAAGCGATATGAAGTTAAGCAACACATGACCCGTGAATCCACATTGGTTGTATACATAATTAAATGTCCATGTGGTCTGCTTTATTGTGGTGAGACAATTGAAGGAAAGAATGGGCATGCACTGGGCAAGCATTAGGGCAACGTTAGACCCAGAAAGGGCTAGGAATAGAAACAAGGATGACCGGAAGCAAGATATAGCCCATCAGCCAGTAGCCAAACATTGGGCGGAGGCCAAGCATAGTGCCTCCTCCTTTAGATGCATGCCAATAGAGCAGGTACAAATACACCCAAGAGGAGGAGATGTAAGAAAAACGCTCCTGAAGAGGGAGGCCTTTTGTATTTATGAGCTTAATTGTGTCTCACCAAAAGGTATGAATGGCCAGGTCAATATGGGTTGTTTTCTGACTTAAATATGTGAATCCAAAAGTTGTCTCTATAAAGCCAACAAGAAAGATCAATTGGAGCTTTGACAGTCTCTTTTTACATTTTTCTATATATTTTCAGTGGTTTTACAGTGAAAGGAAATGTTTTATACATTATAGATACAAATTAGTTAAAATTTTGTTTCTTTTTTTCTTTAGAATACTTTTGTAACACATGGATTTTAACTAAACACTATAGCATGAGCTAAAGAAACACATCGGTGACATCTAGTGGATAAAATGAATTTTATAAGTACACATAAGTTTTACACTGTTTTTATCATAAAATGTTTTGAAATTGTCTTGTACACAAGTTTTTATACATTTATTTATGATATTTATGATGTACAGGGGATGAGTGTTTTTGTAAAAGTGATACTATCAAGATAAAAGTATTTTTATGACACTAGGGTAAAGAAGGTCACAATGGGTTAAATCCCTTAACTAATAAGTTAATAAGCACTAATTGGTGAATTTGAATTTAAATATGTAAGGCTATATATGATAATAGACCATGTTCTGAGAATGCGGAGAGGTGGTGATAGAGTTAAAATGTTACTGAAAAAAGAAGCGAGATGGATTAGAAGGTTGGAAACAGTGGTCCCCCATGGCCTCAACAAAATCTATCGGTGAATTTATATTTTTAATAATGTTTTTAAAACATAATAATATTTTACTGACAATGTGTTTATTATGTATCTTTTTTACAGTCAATTTTTTCACAAGGATATTTATGGACACTAAAGAAATATGGACACTTTATTGCGTAAAGGTAGAGAGAAATACTTTTGTATTATGTAGCAGAATGTATATTGCAACAATGTGATGGTTTGTGAATGTGTAAGATTGTACTCTGGAAAAGAATCACTAGGGGTCACTGTGTGATTATGTATAAATAACTGAGCACAGGTGTTGTTGAGGTGGCTTGATAAAAGATCGATGGTGGTCTGAAACGTTGCCAAGTGTATTGGGGTCAGAAACCCATGTCTCAATAAAGGCATTTTAAACAAAGCAATCTATGGCTGGTGCTGTCGATATCTGGATATTTATGATTGGCCGAAATGTTATTGTATCATCCTTGAGAAAGGTCCCAGCAGGGACCGAAACGTTGGATTCTGATGCAACGAAAATAAAAGAGAATTGTTTTTTATATATGAGAGTGCTGGTTCGCTTGAATATTAGGTTATATATATCTTAAACATTGCACCCCGGATATACAAGCCTTAACAGTGTGCCTTGGAGTGCGGATACTCACTGGACTGTGATATATCATATATATATATATATATATATATATATATATATATATATATATATATATATACTGTATTTATATAAAAAATTTCTTAATTAAAACAAGAGGCAAAAAATATGCACAAGCCTTATTCATTGAACTAATGTAGAAAAATGGGGTATACTGTCCCTTTAACTAACTAAAGGCTACAGCGTGGCTGAATGAATGACCTGTTTTGAATGTATCCATGTTTGCACTGTACAGTACAGTAAAACAGGAGTAACTGGTGAAACAGCTACAGACCGCATTTAATTAGTAGGGCTGAAATGAAATATTATTTGCCTACATGTAGTCTATACTGATTGCTGCAGATTTCAAAAGATCAAAAAAGGCAGCAATAATTCCTTAATGCCAACTGGACTGCCATGAACATCAATTGAAGGTATTTATTCAAGCATTAGAGTTTCTGCCTGTAATCCTTATTATCCTCTAATGCAGGGGTCCCCAACCTTTTTAACCTGTGAGCCACATTCAAATGTAAAATGAGTTGGGGAGCAGCACAATCATGAAAAAGTTCCTTGGGGTGCAAAATAAGGCCTATGATTGGCTATTTGGTAGCCCCTATGTGGACTGGCAGCCTACAAGAGGCTCTACTTGGCACTATACTTTGTTTTTATGCAATTAAAATTAGCTTTCTAACTTGAAATTCAAAAAAAAGCACATGCTTTGAGGACCCTGAGAGCAACATCCTAGGGGTTGAAGAGCAACATGTTGCTCACGAGCTACTGGTTGGGGACCGCTGCTCTAATGGAACAGCAATACAGACACACAATGATGTGCCCCTCTCAGTGGCTATTGTTACAGTTTAGGTTCTATCAACAATTAATTGAATACAAATGACATACATCTATGCAACCTTTCGAAATACACTTATACCAGATAACAAATGTGACCTCTTCGTTGAATGTGAGAGTATATTTAATATTTTCAGTCATGGTATTCGTATAACTTTTTTGCTTGTCTCTGTTTGTCATAATTTATTTAAACCAATTTCTCTTCATTTTCTCAAATTTGACCGTATCCTGTTACTCTCGATGTTATTCACCCCTTAAAGGGGACCCGTTACCCAAAAAAATTATTCCAAATCCTATTTTATCACGTTAGTCAAGCAAAATGAACTTCAACTACACTGTATAAATTGTTTTAATCTTGTTTTCTTTGGTCTGGGAATTCATAAATACAGCAAGCTGGCAGGAGCCATTTTGTGGACACTGTTATTAAGAATGGGCGACCTGATGCCCATCCCCATGCACTGGTTACACAATTAAATGGTTATGAGAACTGGAGGAATGTGGGGAATGCAGTGACATCTAGGAAGTGCTGAATGGAAAGTGAAAGTAATTGCCTGCCCTGCCTCTATGCCTACGGCATATTTGATTGACAGCTATGAACGCTTTAATAAAAAAAAAAAAGAATTTGGATTTCATGTTTAACTTGAAAAGGACTTTTATTAAACAGATTTTTATGTCTGGGTGACAGGTCCACTTTAAAAAATCTACCTAGTGCCTTCATATTTTCTCCTTCTTCCTTTTACCAGGATAGTCTCATCTCATAGGCTCATCCCCTCTTCGTT
This sequence comes from Xenopus petersii, assembly GCA_038501925.1. NCBI lineage: Eukaryota > Metazoa > Chordata > Amphibia > Anura > Pipidae > Xenopus > Xenopus petersii. Next base: position 91,737,540 of record CM076679.1, on the reverse strand, counting down.
TGTAGTTTTCCTTCTCATTACTATCCCAGCTCACCATTTTTATAGAATATCACTTTTTTCTGTTCTCCCTCTTAGCACCATTATTTACCACTTCTTTTATTCTTTTGCACCCATCTGTTTCTTTCTTCACTTATTCCTGCATCTAATTTTTTGTGTTTTCCACAAGTGCTTCCTTGTCATGGGTTGGGCTACACTACACATTCAGTCAGAGATGACAGAAAAGTATGGTCACATTCCCAAGATGCCCAGTACCTGATAAGTGGCTGCATCGAGGTTGGACAGTGCTACGTATAGAAGATTATTCTGCAGGGTGTAAATCCCTGAAGGTATTGCTAGCTTCAGAGTGTCCATCAGTTTGTTGATTATTTCATTGTGCAGCACTCTTTTCACAGATCTGAGATTATAATCTATAAAGCAAAGGCAATGATGAAACAACATTCTTGTCTGGTATTTTTATAGCTCCAACCCATTAACACAGCACTGCACCAGTGAAGTTTACAATCTAAGGTTTATCATGATGCATTCCTATAAACTGTCCCAACCCAGAATCAGCTTGGCTAAAGGTATCACAAGAGTAATGGCACCCAGTCTCCCAGGTGACTTCTAGAAATAGCTCCTCTATTCTATGCCAATGCAAATCACTGGTATGTGCTAGATCCTATATTGATCAAAAATACAAACTGATGCATTTGCATGCAATGCAAACCTATCACATGCTGGACATGGCACTTACCATTGACATAGAATGAAAGGGGGGGAGTTTTTTATTGTTTTATCCCCGTGGATGTTATTTGTAAATATAATTATAATTGAAAGCAGTACCTGTCTGTCCCTTGCTATTCTCAAAATTGGTAGCTCTGACTTTTGAAACAATGTAACAGTAACCAATGGAGTAATGTTGCTGGCATGCTAGGGCAGGCTTTGTTTCGCTCCTTTTCACATTGAGGGGGATATGTATCAAAAGTCAAATTTTAGAGTAAATTCAATTTCATTCACACTTCTAATACTATGTTATTCATGAAAAAATTAAAAAGTCTAAATTCAATTGCATAGTCCTGACCCGAAAACTGGAATCGAATTTCAATTGAGTTTTCCTCCCAAAAAATCGATGACTTTTGTGCGGCAAATTTTTTTGACTTGCTAACTATTTTTGCTGCACAACTTTTTTATACCGCGTGACATTATTTTCTCTAATTGGAGTTTGTGGATCCATCACTTCACTATGGCACAGGCGAGGGAGTAGTTGCATTACATTGTGAACCTATGGGATGTTGGGAAATTATCAGGGTAATATGTTTTCCTTTTAAGAAAGAAAAACACTTCTCCAGTATTTGTTTCTTGAAGTTTAGAGTTCAGCGTTTATGCACCTTTTCTATACTGTATATGCCTAACTCAATGAGCTCATGTCAAAAAGGGCAGTATATTTTTCCTTTAAACTCAAAACTTGTGGGACCATATGTACTTACTGTTTTCTTTATAAACAAGCAGAATGCAGGCCATAATTTTTAACACTTCTGCTGCGACCACAGCTGTTGACGGTAAGTACTGTGGCCCTTCTTCCTTCAGCGTACGGGAGTAGCGCATTGTTAACACTAAACTTGTGGTCTGGATTACCAATATACACAAAGATATGTACTTTATGTGGGATGCCATGGTGGGAGCTGACTCATTCTGAAAGAAAAAAAAAACAAGACTCAAAGGCCTAGTTTGAAAACACTGAGGGGCAAATTCTCTAACAGGCGAAAATTCGCCAGCGATGGCTTTGCGCATATCGCAACACTTCGCCAGGTGTAAATTCGCCTGGACAACGCTAATTCACGAAGATCCGAAGTTGCGCACATGAACCCGAACGCTGGCGAAATTACGCCAGCAAAATTACGCTCAGCAGTTCGAAGTTACTCTAGCGTTGGCTAATTAGCATACGACGTGCAGTTAAAGTACAATGCCCGTATATGCTGCAGCAAATACATTACACTACACAAGGCCAGGGAACCTTAATAAAATTAAATAAAAGTTGTTATAATGCCCTACACATGTGCCCACAGTATAGTTTAGGTGCCATATGTTAGCAAATGTAGGGGGGAAGGAGGATACCCGAAAAAAAAATTTACGGTCTTTTTCAGTCTATCACCCTTTAAATAGGAAAAAACGCCAACGTTTTTTGGGACTTAGAAAAATTTTAAACTTTTTTTTGAGGAACTCCTATCTACTCTGTTGCACTTCGCCTGGTCTGAGGTGGCGAAGGCAAGTCTGGCGATAGAGGTAAGGGTCAGTAAAATCAAAAACTTAGTGAATGAGTTAGAGTGTGAAGTTGCGCCAGAATCTATCTCCTTGGCCAGCTACCGTTAGTAAATTGGCGAAAAAGTGCTGAAATAACGTCACGCTGGCGAATTATCGCCAGCTTTAGTCACTTCCCCTTTAGTGAATCTGCCCCTAGATGTCTATGAAGTTTCATTCATCCAGATCATGATATACAGCATCTAGAGATTTTAAGTTTTAAAGGAACAGCTCAGTGTAAAATAAAAACTGGATAAATAGATAGGCAAAATAAAAAAATATTTCTGAAATAGTAAAATGTAATATATAAAGGCTGGAGTGACAGGAAACACAGAGTTGTCAATTCAGATATACAATAAGTATATACATATACAATCACTTATGCAATTTTGGGGCCCTGCCCCCCCAATAAAAAATGTACACCCCTCCCCCTGGAAATCACAGGTGACCTGTCACATGCTGAAAATCACAGGTCACTAGTAATGAGCGCAGGCTAAATTTTTTGCTACAAAAAAGTTGGCAGACAAAAAAAAAGTCGCATAACAAAAAAGCCCTAATGTATTTGGGCAAAAAAGTCGCCTTAAGGAAAAAATGGCCATTGATATAAATTTTGTGCATAAAATTTCTTTTGGCGCTCATTGACTTCAATGCTATTCGCAAATTATTTGCAGTGATGCGAAACGGGACATATTCGCTCATTGCTACAGGTCACCAATGATTTCACATGCATCGCAGATTACCCTCAGCCCCCTGTCAGTCAGTGTCATCTCTGCCCCTCTATAGTTACACCACTGTTTCTCATGCAACATACAGAATTATAAGTACTTTTGTAATTGCTCTATAAAAGCAAGACAATAAATGGATTTATACATACAGATTCTGTGTTTACAGGCTCATTGCTTGTAGCTTTGATAGTCCCAGGCTTTGTTGCTTCATTCACTTTTTCCATGACAGACATTATGAATATTTCACAGCTAAACACGTTCCAAAATTTCTGCTGTATCTACAGAAAGTCAGTTGCGCCTTGGCTAATATTTTTTTCTTTAACACAGTAAAATTGTCCACGAAGTGAAACTGAACACAGATACGCAGTCTCTGATGCAAATCTATAAGTATACTGTCCTGTATGGCAAACAAAATCTTCAGCCAACAATGAATTCATTCACAGGGCGCATCACCCCCTAGTTGTGTGTTGACTTCTCTGGAAAGAAACGGGAATCTGAAGTTTCATGCAATTGAGGACGCACTGTTCCAGGATGCTTCTGGATTTATCCGTGTGTGCAGGTAGGAAAGAAGCCAGTCCAAACAGAGGCTCTCATTGTATGCAATTGCACAAAGTCAATAGCAGAAAGGAAAGGTTCCAAAGCTTGAGAGTGTACCTTTCTTTACATACATAGCTATTCAAATATCAGATCTTGTTACGGATATTCTAACTGGTATCCACTCCCGTAAAGCAGAAGCAGGAGTATTTTATATACATTATTCAACTTCGAAGGGCACATGCTTATTGTAGGAGTGTACTAGACATTGTAGGTGTGTACTAATGGCCTTTATTTGTAGGTAGACTGTAAAGAAAACCCTCATTCACACAAGCTAGGGAGCTCTGGCAGGCGCAGGATACTAAAAAGCCCTGTCCTTGGCCCCTGCCCTAAATATTATATACAGTATTTGTAGTTACATTCTATACAATATATTGTTTTATGAGCTTCCTTGTACAGGTATAGGATCCCTTATCCAGAAACCCGATATCCAGAAAGCTCGGAATTACAGAATGGCTGTCTCCCATTGACTCCATTTTATCCAAATAATCCAAATTTTAAAAAATGTCCTTTTTCTCTGTAATAATAAAACAGTAGATTGTACTTGATCCCAACTAAAATATAATTAATCCTTATTGGAAGCAAAACCAGCCTATTGGGTTTATTTAATGTTTAAATGAATTTCTAGTATACTTAAGGCATGAAGACCCAAATTACAGAAAGAACGTTATCCGAAAACCCAGAGGTCCGGAGCATTCTGGATAGCAGGTCCCATACCTGTAGTTTATATGCATGTTGTAACCAACTGCCATCATTTATAAATACATTTTTCATGAATTCTAGATTAAACAACCAGATTGCAAACAAGAGATACCTTGGTTTAACTTTCATTTGCTTTTTTTAAGACCTCAAGTTGTAAAACAGGGTATAATATATGGAATGCTTGAATTCTTGAGTTTTCTAGATAATGTTTTTAATAATAATATGTCTCACCACACTAAATTAAAAAAGCCCTTATAATATGACATTTACACTGATAGTTTAGCTGGCAGCAAGAACAAAGTATATTTTTATTACTACCAGAGGTCTTCTGAATAATTTTAATATGTGTATAATATGAATATCATTACATGAACTGTGCAGTGTGTAGTTACCCAAAAAATATGATACTTAAATAATAAGTACTTGCACAGCTTTTTAGCTGCCATGGCCATGGCTTCATCCTCCAATTTTATAGGTGTCAGTGGCCACTAATAGTAAGGTAACCCCACAAAATCATTTATATTTAAAACATTTATATTGGGTACATATGGCATTTAAAAGCAAAATGTTTCAAATCCAGCTAAAGTTTCCTCAACATTTAGGGACCCCAAAATAAAAAAGAATAATATTATGGATGAGGCTTTGGACCCCGTAAACAAACTGATATTGTTTTCTGCATTGGTAAAACACCGCCAATACCATTTATATTTGGAGGCAGGTATCACAGAATATTCAGTAAGGGTAAATATGGCATTCTATTCGAATCTATGAAATAGCCTTTGTTTACTTAAGATACTAGATTTTGCAAATCACTTTTATTCTGTATTAAAAATTGTCCCGTACGAGTCACAATTTTTTGTGGAATAAAAAACAACACATTTTATGAACCAGATATTTAAAATATATTTAATATGGCTGGGAGACAGTAAATAAAGTATAAAGTAATAGTAAAGGACAATTGACTGATCACTTCCCAGCTGTCAAACAGGGATTTATTCACTGGTCCAGGTCTTCCCCAAATCAAAACCAAAATTGCTTGTACATATATGGAACTGCATGTACTCCTGGGTAGTACATGTTTCATAAAGTTGACTTGGGGGGGGGGCAAGGTATGACTGGGGGGGTGATTCTCAATATGGTATCACTGGAGAGGACTCTGACTGGTATCACTGGGGACACACCATCTAACAGGCATCACTGGAAGGGTAGACTCTCTACTAGACAATGTCTGAACACATGGGAATGGTATCACTGGGTGGTTGGGTTGGGGTGATGTCTACCAGGTATTGTTGGGGTGGGGGAGTCTCTGCCAGGTATGACTGTCAAGGGATAGTGGCTGGCAAACATTTTCCCATTTTCGATCTCTTTTAAAAGCTTAACAGAATCAGCGATCACAACAACAAGTAAATTTAATAAGCAGCTCCATCCAGTGGAAGAACTGCAAATTTTATAGTTTACACCTGTACACAGTGTATGTAATTTAACGTCTTACTGAAAAAGTTGTTAATTTTGCAAAGAAATACTCCACCTTTAGGTAGGTAGAATTAAAATTTGCAGTGTAATGCCTGCCTTTCCTAACAGCGTCAGACTGAGCCGGTGGGATACCGGGAAAAAACACGGTGGGCCCCGCCAGTTCAGACAGCATGGCTACACACAGCAGGCGCTCCTGATGCCCCCCGCCCGATCGCGTAAGGAAGGTGCGATGTGCAAATCAGGTGCGCGCCGGTGGGGGGGGACAGAAGGAGCCCGGTGACTGGGAGAGGGGAGTGGCATGGGCCCTGCTATTGGAGGGGCCATGGCAGAGCCTGAAGTGTCAGCCCTGGTGGGCCCTGACCCGACCCCCCCTGCAGTCCGACCCTGGGCCAGATCTGCTAGACACGCTCCTGACCTCCCCCTGCCCGATCGCAGAGCACGCACACCATGAAAAAAGCAGGTACGCGCTGGCAGGGGTAGGGGGAGAGGGAGCACGGAGACTGAAGCAAGCAGGGCCCTGCCACTCAGGAGAAGCGGCTGGGGCCCTGCTACGGCGGCGGCCCTGATGTGTAAGCCCCGGTGGGCCCTGACCCCCCAGTTCGACCCTGTTTCCTACTGTATTTACATAGTTAAATTGGGTTGAAAAAAGACCAAATTCCATCAAGTTCAAACCCTCTAAATAAAATCTAGCAACCATACATACACACACACTCTAACTGACCCTCCATACACTCACATAAACTATATATACTCATACACTAACTATAGATTTTAGTATCATAATAGCCTTGGATATTATGCTTATCAAAGAAAACATCCAAGCCCCTCTTAAAGGAGGACAGTTATTTAAACTTGGGGGTACCAAAAGTAAGGCACCCCAAAATGGTTGTATTTACTTACCTGACACCCCAGGCCGGTGCTTTTATCAGCTTTTATCAGCAAAAAACTGCGCCAGGGTTGTGCCAGCAAGCACCATGGAGTGATCGTCTTTTTTGCTTTTTCGTTCTTCAAATTTCCCGGGGCCGATGCATGCACAGTAGAATGAAATGGCTGGCTTTTTCATTAAAGTTTGCTCCATGTTGCATGCTGGGAGAACCCAAGGCAGGTGCAGTTGCAGGGTGTTAGGTAGTAAGTATATACAATCGCTTGAGATTGCCTAGCTTTTGGCACCCCCAAGCAAAAAAAAGACTTTTGTTCTCCTTTAAAAGCATTAACAGAATCAGCCATCACAACATCACCCGGCAGTGCATTCCTCAACCTCTCTGACCCCACTGTAAAGAACCCCCTACGTTGCTTCAAATGAAAGTTCTTTTCTTCTAGTCTGAAGGGGTGGCCTCTGGTACTGTGATTGTCGTTATAGGAAAAAAGGTCCCCTGCTATTTGTCTATAATGTCCTTTAATGTACTTGTAAAGTATCCAATGACACTGTCATGAAGAATATTGCATTGTAAAATGCAAATTTTTATTTTGTATGTGATTTTTTTCCCATTTATGGCTTTTATTACATTTGCCCTTAAAATGGCCATAGATGTGCAGATTATAGCACCTATGTTGGACAAATGATCGTCCGTGCCAATCTTCCAACCTGCAACTAAATGTTCAGATTAAAATAAAGTAGTAAAAAGAACAAATCACACTATGCTTGGGCTATTAATTGACAGACAGCAATCGTACAAAAGTTAGGTCTGACAAATAGTAGTGGCAACCTCCCGTTGATATTGTCATATAGGCAATACATGCATACATCTTATTGGTATCCAATATAAATCTTTTAACCTGTCTGATCGACTAAGCAACCGATTGCCATGGTAAGAAAATCGTATGAATCTTTGTTTCATACGATGATATCTTTATGTATATGGCCAGCTTTAGTGTCAGCCAGCTTTACTGCACTTTCTTTTGCTTATATTACAGGTTATTGACATGCCATATCTTATCTGAAAAGTAAGTACAATTTCCTTATTATATCTTGCCGAGCATTTACCTTCACATCATGTGCCTGAAAACAGTAAAAGCAGATGGCAGGATTTCCTGCGCATTATTCTTTATGTGCCACATCACTATGCAATTTTAAGGTTCACAGGTCTTACCTAAAAAGTGTTGTTATCAATACTGTGTACCTCAGCAATAACCCAAAGCAACCAATCAGTTATTAGTCTTTTTCAGGCTGCTGCAAAAATAATTATTAAAGCAAACATTTGATTACTTGCCCAGGTTCACATTTGATCAGTGTTGATAAATGAGCCCCACTGTGTTGGAGCCTGGATTGGCGGAACCTGACCCACAACCTCAAACTTGGAAAATTAGTGTAAGCATTACTTTTTTTTTTTTTTTTTTAACAAAGCTTTATTGAAACAAAGTACAGAAACACGGTCAATAAGCAGGTTCACATGAGTACAATCAACAAGCATTGGAGACCATTGCAGTATACAGTAACATAGGTTCATTTTCACTTTTCTGTTGTTATTATTGAGTTTATTACATTCCACAGTTATACCTTCAATAAACCAATGCATGGTGTCGTATCTCTGTACCGATGAACTACCAGAACAACCTAACTCAACTTGTGCTTTACTGCGTTATGTGCTTGTCAAGATCTACCTAGAGTGCTTAAGGTTCCAAGGGAAACAGGTGAGCCGTCAAATGAACACTATTGAGGAATGCTAGGGAGGGTGTTTGGGATCTCAAGCAGGACTCTCATGAATGTCCATCCATGGGGACCAAATCAGGAATATCCCTATGCCATTTCCCCAGCAATTTGCCCAAAGGGGATTTCCCTGCCGTTATTAGAGTGGCATAAAAACCAGACAAACTTTTCACGTGTGTAGCATTGAGGGCTCTTGCTTCTAACTGAGTGGGCTCAGTCGTTACCCGCTTCCCCCCAAATTGTGATTGCGTGGCATGCCTAAGCTGAAGAAGACGGAAAAACATTTTATTGGGCAGGTCGTATTTAGCTTTAAGCTCTGCAAAATCCAACAGTTTACCCTCAACCATAATATCTCCCATGTACTTGATGCCACAGGAGGCCCAAGCTTGGGGGTCTGGAATAGTTCGCATGTGCGGTAGTTTAGGATTGCCCCATATGGGTGTGAGTTTCGAACAGTAATCTATCGGTTTTGGAAGGAGACCATGAGCTGTATTCCAAGCCCATACTATTTCTTTCATAAGTGGCGTCGCTTTCGCTGTGTAGTGGCATCCCCTATAAAGTAGATTTTTAAGTTCCTCATATGACCCAATAACCTGGGCCTCTAGGCGAGTAGCCGGATTATCTAGAGATGGGGCCATCCACCACTTTGCTATGACCAGCCTTGCCGCCAAGTAGTATAGAAAAAGGTTCGGGGCCGCCAGTCCCCCGCCTGTGTTGGGAGCTGAAGTTTGGCCATGGCAATCTTTGGCGTAGACGGGTGCCAATACAGATATGTAATGGAGCTCCTAAGAGTTCTGAAAAAACAGTTTGGGATCTTCACTGGAGATTGTCTAAAGACATATGTAAACTTGGGCAGCATGACCATCTTGAACAAATTTATGCGCCCAATCAGGGAGAGCGGCAAGCGTGTCCATGCTTTGATTTTTTGATCCAACCCCTGAATGAGGGGCAATAAATTTAGCTCCACAAATTTACTGGGTCCAAATGGATGTTAATGCCCAGGTATTTGAATCGGTCTGTCCAAGTCAAGCCATGAGGTAGTACAGGCGGGGGGGGGTTGGCAGGGGGTCTATTGGGAATAATGCAGATTTGCCCCAGTTTACCTTGAGACCAGAGTAGGAAGTGTGTACATTAATGATATCTAGTGCCGCCCCCAGGTCGCTTTCTACAACATGGGCGATTGTCGTATCATATAAGCTAGAGGTTCCATGGCCACTGCAAAGAGCAAGGGAGACAGCGGGCACCCCTGCCTAGTTCCCCGGTGTAGTCGGAATGGGCAGGAGGAGTTGTGATTCGTGCGAATAGTGGCCTCAGGAGCCCTATACAGCATTTGTACCCATTTCAGGAACCCGGCAGGAAAACCCATACATTCCATCACCGCCCAAAGATAGGACCACTCCACAGAGTCAAACGCCTTCTCATTATCTAGGGCAGCAACTACTCTAGTGGTGGAGTTATCATGGGTCACCGTGAGATTCGTATATAGCCTCCTAATATTTATGTCAGTGGTTCTTGCGGGAATAAATCCCGACTGGTCTATATCAATGAGTTGGGTAATAACCATATTAAGTCTTCTGGCAAGAACTTTTGCTAGTATTTTGGCATCACAGTTCATCAAAGAAATCGGTCTATAGGAGGCGCATTGTTTAGGATCCTTGTTTGGCTTAGGGAGGACTATAATTAGGGCTTTGTTCATCGAGTCTGGCAGGGGGGTGCCCTCTCTGACATCATTAAAGAGTTGTAACAGGGTGGGAGTCAACTCTTTTTGAAAAGTTTTATACCATTCCATAGGGAGACCGTCCATGCCAGGCGTTTTCCCTCTCGGAAAGGAATTAATGGCCTCTGCAATTTCTTGGGCAGATATGGGTGAGTCCAGTAACAGCTGACCTGGTATGTCAAGTGTAGACATATCTATCTTGCTCAGGTACCTCAGTATATCCTCGTAGGTAAATTCTAGTTTAGAGCTATAAAGGCTTGCATAATAGTCCTTGAATGTGCCATTTATTTCCCTGGGGTCAGTGGTAGGGAGCCCTGGTCTCTGTTCTATTACAGGGATCGCCGTGTGCTGGGCAGGGTCTCTACTAAGGTAAGCCAGTAGCTTACCACATTTATCTCCCGACTCAAGGACATTAGTTTTTTGGTATATAATACTTTTCTTGACTGCCTCCGTTTGGGCTAGAAGGAGGGCTACTTGTGCATTTTGCCAGGCAGCCATGGTGGCCGGATTGGGGTTGGCTACATAATTAGCTTCCGTGGACTCCACTTCCTTTTGTTTCCCCTCCATAAGTACTACGGCTTGGTTCTTGGCCTGTCGTATTAGCATAGAGTATTCCCCCCTAATATAAGCCTTGAGAGCATCCCAGACAATGGAGTTAGTAGCTGTTCCTGCATTAATCGCTAAGAATTCAGTAATTGAGGCAGCTATGGGCAATAAAAGATCTGGATGATTTATCCAGTGTTGACTCAGGCGCCAGGTATTGTCTTGGGGTTCAGGACTGACTTGAATAGTAAGGCTAAGGGGAGAGTGATCAGAAATCCCCCGGGTCAGAATTTGAATCCCCGTAGCTGCCCGTGCAATTTCCGGTGACCCCAATGCTAGGTCTATGCAAGAGAGGGTACCATGGGCAGAGTTAAAGCAGGTAAACTGTTGAACCTCTTCATTGCGGACCCTCCACAGATCGGTTAAATGAAACGTATCCACCCATTTCAATAGTGCTGAGTCAGATCTAGTTGGAATCGGCAATCTATCTAGGGCCTTGTTGATCACATTATTAAAATCACCCATAAGTAGGAGAGGCGCCACAGGCAGTGTAGAGATTTTGCTCATTATCGTATACAGTATGGAGTCTGAAAATGGAGGGGGGACGTATACATTGGCAATCGTCCACTGCCTGCCCATAATAGAGAGGTGTAGTATCAGAAACCTCCCCCCAGGGTCAGATATCACATTATGCAGGGTGTACTGGCACGTTTTCGCTATGAGGATGGACACCCCTCTAGAGTAGCTAGAGTAAGGTGCATGATATGCCGCCGCTATCCACGGCTTTTTAAGTGTCATGAGCTTACCCCCATCTAAGTGAGTTTCCTGAAGTAGTATAATTTGTGGGTTCTGCTTTCTCAGGAATTTGTATACCAGACCCCTTTTGATTGGGTCGCCCATTCCCCTAACATTCCAAGACAGCAACTTAATGCTACACATTGCAATCGGATAGCACATATTCTACAGTATAACTTCCCATTACCCGTCCAACCTCCAAGACCATAATGCATTCATTAGAGGCATCAGAATTGGTAGCCCAGACAGCAAGTAAATTATCACGTGGGGCAGCATAAACAAAAGCAGTAAAGCATTGTGTAACTTCCCCTACCCCCACCCTATCCACCACCAACCCCAATTCGTAGTGGATCTGACTCCCAAGAACTGTTCGAATCAGTAAAAGTAACAAGACCAGAGTCTCAAAAGGCAAAGATATGCTCATCAGTGTCAGTTATGAATGGAGGGCCCCGTGCCGGCCCCCTCACAGGATATATACGTGTGCATCCTAAGGCAGAAATAGGCAAGGACAGCATCCTAAAATATAGCTGTGCAGGGGTTAGTCTCATACTTATCTGCGTGGAGATCTCGCAGGTCTATTTTCCAGCCATGCGTCCACATCCCTGGCCGTGGTAAAAAAGTGGGTTTGGCCATTAGCAACCACCCGCAATTTAGCCGGGTAAAGCATGGCATACGGCAACTGTAGTTGTATCAGCCTTTTCTTAACGTCTGCAAACTTCATGCGTTGTTTACGGACCTCAATGGAGTAGTCCGGGTAGACAGATATTCTGGAGTTTTCATACATGACGTCCCCTTTGGTTCGTGCTTCTTGTAATATTTTGTCTCTGTCCCTGTAGTTGAGGAGCCGTGCAATCATGGTTCTCGGCGGGGCTCCCGGTGGAGGAGGTCTGCCAGGCACCCTATGGGCGCGTTCAATCACAAATGTAGGTGAAGAGATCGAGGGGAATGTTCTCTGGAGCCACTGTTCCAGAAAGACCTCAGGACGACCCCCCTCAGCTCTCTCAGGCAGGCCGAGCAGTCGAATATTATTGCGTCTCAGCCTGTTTTCAAGGTCATCTGCTTTTGCCTCCGTAGTGGCCAGCCTTGATTCCATGGATTGTATCCGTTCCTGGAAAGGGTTAACTGTATCCTCAAGTTCACCCACATGTCTCTCGACCTCTTGGGTGCGCTCTCTAATGTTCTGTATGTCATGCCGAAGTATGGTAAAGTCAGAGCGGAGTTCATCCATTTTGCCAATAGTGGTGGCATGGTTGCTGTGCAGCAGGGATACTATCTCAGCCAGGGTGTTACTCTCCATCAGGGTAGAGGCAGAGCTGTGTGCTATGTCTCCAGGGCCTAGCAGGTCAGCCTGCTGCGTGCTCGCCCCCTCCCCCACCTCCAGTGAATCATGGGGTTCCTGCATGGCTGCGTCAGCCACCTCCAGGACAGGGGGATTAACTGTGGCCCTGCTGCCTCCTACACCAGGCTCACGGACAAAGCGTTCCAATTCATGTGCAGCCTGAGCGCCTATGTCTCGAGTGCGCTGCTCACCTTGCTGGTGCTGCTGTACGGCGTCTACAGAGCGCTTGCGGTCGCCATCTTGGATATTTGCCACAGCTCGTGCGCTCCTCGTTTTAGGCGTATGGTTGCGGTTCTTGCCCATTCCGACTGCACTGATCCGTGCGGGGTAGACAGCGGAACAGCAGGGGAGGTTGCAGGTATGTTACCCAGCCCTCAGGATGCACTTTTAATGGGCTGACAGTGGGGTCCGGCACGGAGCTCCTAAAAGCACGTCTTGCCTGCTCTACATGCGGCACCATGGAGTGATGGTCTTTTTTGCTTTTTCGTTCTTCAAATTTCCCGGGGCCGATGCATGCACAGTAGAATGAAATGGCTGGCTTTTTCATTAAAGTTTGCTCCATGTTGCTTGCTGGGAGAACCCAAGGCAGGTGCAGTTGCAGGGTGTTAGGTAGTAAGTATATACAATCGCTTGAGATTGCCTAGCTTTTGGCACCCCCAAGCAAAAAAAAGACTTTTGTTCTCCTTTAAAAGCATTAACAGAATCAGCCATCACAACATCACCCGGCAGTGCATTCCTCAACCTCTCTGACCCCACTGTAAAGAACCCCCTACGTTGCTTCAAATGAAAGTTCTTTTCTTCTAGTCTGAAGGGGTGGCCTCTGGTACTGTGATTGTCGTTATAGGAAAAAAGGTCCCCTGCTATTTGTCTATAATGTCCTTTAATGTACTTGTAAAGTATCCAATGACACTGTCATGAAGAATATTGCATTGTAAAATGCAAATTTTTATTTTGTATGTGATTTTTTTCCCATTTATGGCTTTTATTACATTTGCCCTTAAAATGGCCATAGATGTGCAGATTATAGCACCTATGTTGGACAAATGATCGTCCGTGCCAATCTTCCAACCTGCAACTAAATGTTCAGATTAAAATAAAGTAGTAAAAAGAACAAATCACACTATGCTTGGGCTATTAATTGACAGACAGCAATCGTACAAAAGTTAGGTCTGACAAATAGTAGTGGCAACCTCCCGTTGATATTGTCATATAGGCAATACATGCATACATCTTATTGGTATCCAATATAAATCTTTTAACCTGTCTGATCGACTAAGCAACCGATTGCCATGGTAAGAAAATCGTATGAATCTTTGTTTCATACGATGATATCTTTATGTATATGGCCAGCTTTAGTGTCAGCCAGCTTTACTGCACTTTCTTTTGCTTATATTACAGGTTATTGACATGCCATATCTTATCTGAAAAGTAAGTACAATTTCCTTATTATATCTTGCCGAGCATTTACCTTCACATCATGTGCCTGAAAACAGTAAAAGCAGATGGCAGGATTTCCTGCGCATTATTCTTTATGTGCCACATCACTATGCAATTTTAAGGTTCACAGGTCTTACCTAAAAAGTGTTGTTATCAATACTGTGTACCTCAGCAATAACCCAAAGCAACCAATCAGTTATTAGTCTTTTTCAGGCTGCTGCAAAAATAATTATTAAAGCAAACATTTGATTACTTGCCCAGGTTCACATTTGATCAGTGTTGATAAATGAGCCCCACTGTGTTGGAGCCTGGATTGGCGGAACCTGACCCACAACCTCAAACTTGGAAAATTAGTGTAAGCATTACTTTTTTTTTTTTTTTTAACAAAGCTTTATTGAAACAAAGTACAGAAACACGGTCAATAAGCAGGTTCACATGAGTACAATCAACAAGCATTGGAGACCATTGCAGTATACAGTAACATAGGTTCATTTTCACTTTTCTGTTGTTATTATTGAGTTTATTACATTCCACAGTTATACCTTCAATAAACCAATGCATGGTGTCGTATCTCTGTACCGATGAACTACCAGAACAACCTAACTCAACTTGTGCTTTACTGCGTTATGTGCTTGTCAAGATCTACCTAGAGTGCTTAAGGTTCCAAGGGAAACAGGTGAGCCGTCAAATGAACACTATTGAGGAATGCTAGGGAGGGTGTTTGGGATCTCAAGCAGGACTCTCATGAATGTCCATCCATGGGGACCAAATCAGGAATATCCCTATGCCATTTCCCCAGCAATTTGCCCAAAGGGGATTTCCCTGCCGTTATTAGAGTGGCATAAAAACCAGACAAACTTTTCACGTGTGTAGCATTGAGGGCTCTTGCTTCTAACTGAGTGGGCTCAGTCGTTACCCGCTTCCCCCCAAATTGTGATTGCGTGGCATGCCTAAGCTGAAGAAAACGGAAAAACATTTTATTGGGCAGGTCGTATTTAGCTTTAAGCTCTGCAAAATCCAACAGTTTACCCTCAACCATAATATCTCCCATGTACTTGATGCCACAGGAGGCCCAAGCTTGGGGGTCTGGAATAGTTCGCATGTGCGGTAGTTTAGGATTGCCCCATATGGGTGTGAGTTTCGAACAGTAATCTATCGGTTTTGGAAGGAGACCATGAGCTGTATTCCAAGCCCATACTATTTCTTTCATAAGTGGCGTCGCTTTCGCTGTGTAGTGGCATCCCCTATAAAGTAGATTTTTAAGTTCCTCATATGACCCAATAACCTGGGCCTCTAGGCGAGTAGCCGGATTATCTAGAGATGGGGCCATCCACCACTTTGCTATGACCAGCCTTGCCGCCAAGTAGTATAGAAAAAGGTTCGGGGCCGCCAGTCCCCCGCCTGTGTTGGGAGCTGAAGTTTGGCCATGGCAATCTTTGGCGTAGACGGGTGCCAATACAGATATGTAATGGAGCTCCTAAGAGTTCTGAAAAAACAGTTTGGGATCTTCACTGGAGATTGTCTAAAGACATATGTAAACTTGGGCAGCATGACCATCTTGAACAAATTTATGCGCCCAATCAGGGAGAGCGGCAAGCGTGTCCATGCTTTGATTTTTTGATCCAACCCCTGAATGAGGGGCAATAAATTTAGCTCCACAAATTTACTGGGTCCAAATGGATGTTAATGCCCAGGTATTTGAATCGGTCTGTCCAAGTCAAGCCATGAGGTAGTACAGGCGGGGGGGGTTGGCAGGGGGTCTATTGGGAATAATGCAGATTTGCCCCAGTTTACCTTGAGACCAGAGTAGGAAGTGTGTACATTAATGATATCTAGTGCCGCCCCCAGGTCGCTTTCTACATCAGCTAGGTACAGGAGCGTGTCGTCTGCAAACAGGGATATCTTTTCAGTGACCCTGCCCAATTTGAGGCCAGCTATCCTGGGCGATTGTCGTATCATATAAGCTAGAGGTTCCATGGCCACTGCAAAGAGCAAGGGAGACAGCGGGCACCCCTGCCTAGTTCCCCGGTGTAGTCGGAATGGGCAGGAGGAGTTGTGATTCGTGCGAATAGTGGCCTCAGGAGCCCTATACAGCATTTGTACCCATTTCAGGAACCCGGCAGGAAAACCCATACATTCCATCACCGCCCAAAGATAGGACCACTCCACAGAGTCAAACGCCTTCTCATTATCTAGGGCAGCAACTACTCTAGTGGTGGAGTTATCATGGGTCACCGTGAGATTCGTATATAGCCTCCTAATATTTATGTCAGTGGTTCTTGCGGGAATAAATCCCGACTGGTCTATATCAATGAGTTGGGTAATAACCATATTAAGTCTTCTGGCAAGAACTTTTGCTAGTATTTTGGCATCACAGTTCATCAAAGAAATCGGTCTATAGGAGGCGCATTGTTTAGGATCCTTGTTTGGCTTAGGGAGGACTATAATTAGGGCTTTGTTCATCGAGTCTGGCAGGGGGGTGCCCTCTCTGACATCATTAAAGAGTTGTAACAGGGTGGGAGTCAACTCTTTTTGAAAAGTTTTATACCATTCCATAGGGAGACCGTCCATGCCAGGCGTTTTCCCTCTCGGAAAGGAATTAATGGCCTCTGCAATTTCTTGGGCAGATATGGGTGAGTCCAGTAACAGCTGACCTGGTATGTCAAGTGTAGACATATCTATCTTGCTCAGGTACCTCAGTATATCCTCGTAGGTAAATTCTAGTTTAGAGCTATAAAGGCTTGCATAATAGTCCTTGAATGTGCCATTTATTTCCCTGGGGTCAGTGGTAGGGAGCCCTGGTCTCTGTTCTATTACAGGGATCGCCGTGTGCTGGGCAGGGTCTCTACTAAGGTAAGCCAGTAGCTTACCACATTTATCTCCCGACTCAAGGACATTAGTTTTTTGGTATATAATACTTTTCTTGACTGCCTCCGTTTGGGCTAGAAGGAGGGCTACTTGTGCATTTTGCCAGGCAGCCATGGTGGCCGGATTGGGGTTGGCTACATAATTAGCTTCCGTGGACTCCACTTCCTTTTGTTTCCCCTCCATAAGTACTACGGCTTGGTTCTTGGCCTGTCGTATTAGCATAGAGTATTCCCCCCTAATATAAGCCTTGAGAGCATCCCAGACAATGGAGTTAGTAGCTGTTCCTGCATTAATCGCTAAGAATTCAGTAATTGAGGCAGCTATGGGCAATAAAAGATCTGGATGATTTATCCAGTGTTGACTCAGGCGCCAGGTATTGTCTTGGGGTTCAGGACTGACTTGAATAGTAAGGCTAAGGGGAGAGTGATCAGAAATCCCCCGGGTCAGAATTTGAATCCCCGTAGCTGCCCGTGCAATTTCCGGTGACCCCAATGCTAGGTCTATGCAAGAGAGGGTACCATGGGCAGAGTTAAAGCAGGTAAACTGTTGAACCTCTTCATTGCGGACCCTCCACAGATCGGTTAAATGAAACGTATCCACCCATTTCAATAGTGCTGAGTCAGATCTAGTTGGAATCGGCAATCTATCTAGGGCCTTGTTGATCACATTATTAAAATCACCCATAAGTAGGAGAGGCGCCACAGGCAGTGTAGAGATTTTGCTCATTATCGTATACAGTATGGAGTCTGAAAATGGAGGGGGGACGTATACATTGGCAATCGTCCACTGCCTGCCCATAATAGAGAGGTGTAGTATCAGAAACCTCCCCCCAGGGTCAGATATCACATTATGCAGGGTGTACTGGCACGTTTTCGCTATGAGGATGGACACCCCTCTAGAGTAGCTAGAGTAAGGTGCATGATATGCCGCCGCTATCCACGGCTTTTTAAGTGTCATGAGCTTACCCCCATCTAAGTGAGTTTCCTGAAGTAGTATAATTTGTGGGTTCTGCTTTCTCAGGAATTTGTATACCAGACCCCTTTTGATTGGGTCGCCCATTCCCCTAACATTCCAAGACAGCAACTTAATGCTACACATTGCAATCGGATAGCACATATTCTACAGTATAACTTCCCATTACCCGTCCAACCTCCAAGACCATAATGCATTCATTAGAGGCATCAGAATTGGTAGCCCAGACAGCAAGTAAATTATCACGTGGGGCAGCATAAACAAAAGCAGTAAAGCATTGTGTAACTTCCCCTACCCCCACCCTATCCACCACCAACCCCAATTCGTAGTGGATCTGACTCCCAAGAACTGTTCGAATCAGTAAAAGTAACAAGACCAGAGTCTCAAAAGGCAAAGATATGCTCATCAGTGTCAGTTATGAATGGAGGGCCCCGTGCCGGCCCCCTCACAGGATATATACGTGTGCATCCTAAGGCAGAAATAGGCAAGGACAGCATCCTAAAATATAGCTGTGCAGGGGTTAGTCTCATACTTATCTGCGTGGAGATCTCGCAGGTCTATTTTCCAGCCATGCGTCCACATCCCTGGCCGTGGTAAAAAAGTGGGTTTGGCCATTAGCAACCACCCGCAATTTAGCCGGGTAAAGCATGGCATACGGCAACTGTAGTTGTATCAGCCTTTTCTTAACGTCTGCAAACTTCATGCGTTGTTTACGGACCTCAATGGAGTAGTCCGGGTAGACAGATATTCTGGAGTTTTCATACATGACGTCCCCTTTGGTTCGTGCTTCTTGTAATATTTTGTCTCTGTCCCTGTAGTTGAGGAGCCGTGCAATCATGGTTCTCGGCGGGGCTCCCGGTGGAGGAGGTCTGCCAGGCACCCTATGGGCGCGTTCAATCACAAATGTAGGTGAAGAGATCGAGGGGAATGTTCTCTGGAGCCACTGTTCCAGAAAGACCTCAGGACGACCCCCCTCAGCTCTCTCAGGCAGGCCGAGCAGTCGAATATTATTGCGTCTCAGCCTGTTTTCAAGGTCATCTGCTTTTGCCTCCGTAGTGGCCAGCCTTGATTCCATGGATTGTATCCGTTCCTGGAAAGGGTTAACTGTATCCTCAAGTTCACCCACACGTCTCTCGACCTCTTGGGTGCGCTCTCTAATGTTCTGTATGTCATGCCGAAGTATGGTAAAGTCAGAGCGGAGTTCATCCATTTTGCCAATAGTGGTGGCATGGTTGCTGTGCAGCAGGGATACTATCTCAGCCAGGGTGTTACTCTCCATCAGGGTAGAGGCAGAGCTGTGTGCTATGTCTCCAGGGCCTAGCAGGTCAGCCTGCTGCGTGCTCGCCCCCTCCCCCACCTCCAGTGAATCATGGGGTTCCTGCATGGCTGCGTCAGCCACCTCCAGGACAGGGGGATTAACTGTGGCCCTGCTGCCTCCTACACCAGGCTCACGGACAAAGAGTTCCAATTCATGTGCAGCCTGAGCGCCTATGTCTCGAGTGCGCTGCTCACCTTGCTGGTGCTGCTGTACGGCGTCTACAGAGCGCTTGCGGTCGCCATCTTGGATATTTGCCACAGCTCGTGCGCTCCTCGTTTTAGGCGTATGGTTGCGGTTCTTGCCCATTCCGACTGCACTGATCCGTGCGGGGTAGACAGCGGAACAGCAGGGGAGGTTGCAGGTATGTTACCCAGCCCTCAGGATGCACTTTTAATGGGCTGACAGTGGGGTCCGGCACGGAGCTCCTAAAAGCACGTCTTGCCTGCTCTACATGCGGCCCCGCCCCCAGTGTAAGCATTACTTATCTGTACTCCTGAGCAGTTATCCCTTAAATCTGCTGAGGACACCCTTGTTGGTGGACACTATATACTTGATGCAGTATTAATAGTTAATATATGTACTGATTATTGTACTCCATGTAGTAAAATATAAGAATATAAGAAGTCACTGAGGATTTCTGAGTAAGTGTGTAACTAATATAAGGGCTCAAATAAATAAGAAGACTTCTGCTTCAGTTGTGTTGTATACCGAGGTGTATTACCATGTATATGATCCAGGCTGGGGGGGGGGGTTTGGGTGGTTGGGGAATATTAATGGTTGCTTAAATTATCTACAGTAGATAATGCAGACACCAGGCAGCCTTCTTGTGTATAGCCAAAGTGTGTGTCTGCTTCCCCCGTGACTTGTCTCGGCCCAGTTCTGTGGATTTAGTGTTTCTTACACATTCCAACCTATGATGTTGGTCCAGTCATTTAGCCCTGTTAGGAGAATATTAGAAGAATAGAGTAAAGGAAAAGGAAAGTAAGGGTGACAGGTGCATTTTAAGAATGATCAAACTGTGATCAAACATAAAATGAAACATGGAGGGGTGGAGAAGTATTATAGGTTTGGAAAAATACCACATGGGAGGAATTGGGGGTTATGGGTAAAATAGAAACGGGCAGATAAAGACATATGGTGAGCAAAAAAGGTTATGCATACTGAAACATGGGAATCCAGGGTATAGGTTAGGGAATAGGGAGAAAAAGTTTAGAATGGAGAACGTTATATGGTGGACACAGGGTGTAAGAAGCAGGTGGAATAGGTGTATGGCAGAGAATGGCACTTGAACATTTTCAGGAAAAAAAAATGGCACATGAAGTAAGAATGGAGAGGGGGCTGAGGAGAATGTATGGAAAGAAAGAACAAAACAGATATTATAAGAGTATAAAAACAGCCACTTTCTTCCTTATCCCATTTATTTAATCTCTCCTTATATACATACTGTAAATCATTTTTGAGTGATCTCCCTATAACAATTATATAGTGAAAGATACCCTTTGAAACCATAAACCATAAATAGAATAAGTAGATAAAGCTGGTTACATGCATCTGTTTAATCCTGCATGCTTTAATGTAGCACAAGTCTCACCTATTCAGCATTTGTGTAAGATCATTCTTGATCAGACACTGATCTGAGCCTTCTTGTTCCATGAAATTGAATATAAGCTTCTTCTTACTGAAGTAAGAAACTTTCTAAACACAATCAATTAAAAATTCTGCATTGTTTCTGAAATAATCAAGTTTATATTCACTATTCATCTCTCAGCATCTGTTTCTCTTCATTCTGTCTTCATGCAGCAGTTGGGTGTCAGATGCATGATCCAATATATCTTATAAGGGGGGGGGGCTCCCTTTCCTAGCAGATGTATTAGAGCTCACTCAAATAACTGATTCCAATACAAACAAAATCTAACTAAATAACTGCCTTTTGCAAAAAAGTAGAGAGACAAGATTTCTGATTTTAATAGAGTGAGCTCTAATACAAAAAGTAGCCCCCCTATAAGATATATTGGATCATTCATCTGACACTCAACTCCTGAAAGAAGACAAAATAAGAAGAAACAGATGCTGAGAGAGGTGAACATTATGGATGCACCGAATCCTGGCTTTGGTTTGGGATTCATAGTATAAAGATATGGGCATGCACACCAAATGATTAATCGTATAGACCAGATAGTTGTGCAGTAAAAAAACTTTTAATGTTTAAGACATAACAGTAATAAACAGCATCAATTAGTGAGGGTAAATATTCAGTAAATCAGCATACATACATACCACACCACTGGTAGTTTGGTTAGATATTGGAAAGCGGATACACAGACCCCAAAAAAGAGAACACATGTTCTCTTTTTTGGGGTCTGTGTATCCGCTTTCCAATATCTAACCAAACTACCAGTGGTGTGGTATGTATGTATGCTGATTTACTGAATATTTACCCTCACTAATTGATGCTGTTTATTACTGTTATGTCTTAAACATTAAAAGTTTTTTTACTGCACAACTATCTGGTCTATACGATTAATCATTTGGTGTGCATGCCCATATCTTTATACTATATGTGCTATAAAAACTAATGGAGTTTTTAGGGCTTTTGCACCCTTAACCATTATTTTGGATCTATTGTTAGAGTGCCCTCCTCATCCCCATATTTATTTGGTTTGGGATTCAGACAGGATTCAGGCTTTTTCAGCAGGATTCGGCTGAATCCAAATCCTAATTTGCATATGCCTGGCCCAGCCCTGCTCAGCCCACATTACAAGATACGTGCCTGCTATTATAGGTCTCCCAAAGCTTGGTTGCATATTCTTATTCTTATTGTTCCCCAGATTATAATAAAAATAGTGGATTGTATTTTGCTTTTACAATTAAGAACTACCTTTTCCATCTTTGTTAAAATATTTTGTTCATATATCTATCTTACAAGGATTTTTAATTTCTTGCCATAGTCCTTAGTGTGGTCTTGTTTCAGTTTGACACACTAAGGGGCATATTTACAAAGCTCAAGTGAAGAATTCGAATGAAAAAAAATTAGAATTTCGAAGTATTTTTTTGGGTACTTTGACCTTCGGATTGGTCAAATTCGATCAAATCTAATGATTTGAACGATTCAAAGTCAAAATCGTTCGACTATTCGACCATTCGATAATCGAAGTACTGTCTCTTCAAAAAATACTTCGACTTCATACTTCGCCACTTTAAACCTACCGAGCTGTAATGTTAGCCTACGGGGACCTTCCCCAGCACTTAACCTTTTTTTGATTGAATAAAAATCCTTCGATCGATCGCTTAAAATCGTTAGAATCGTTCGATTCAAAGGATTTTATTGTTCGATCAAAGTATTTGCGCTAAATCCTATGAATCCGAAATTCGAATTCTAAGGATTTAACTTTGAGGGTCGAATTTGAGGGTTTTTTAACCCTCGAAATTCGACCCTTGATAAATCTGCCCCAATTGTCGGCTGACTTGAAAATATTATGGGTTATATGGGTAATATTAGGGTTATTCCCTGTTCAATGCTTTGCAAAGGTTTCCTTTTTTTTAATTGTTTTCAGTATAGCAGTACCAAGGGGGGAATATACAATGGGGCAGGTTTGAGGTGCCTTTCATTAGAATTAGAAGAGGGCTCAGGGCAGTAGAACATGTTGATGCATCAGAAGAAGAGCTTCATATGTACAGCCTAGGAATCGTAGGAATTTCCTATAGCATAACTATTAATAATTGGCTAAATAAACCAGATCTTTAATACATTTTTGATTCTGGCGATAATTCATGGAAAGTGATCTCATTACAAAGCATAAAAAAGTGGAATTTGTACAAATAATTACAAAGCTCTCCAAACAAGGAGATCTTTACTTGTATACCCAACCAGAAGTTGCAAGAAGGTAGGGGCAGTCACCAGTAGAGGATGGGCTGATGGTGATTGTACAGTTGGTAATTCTAATGCACCTATCCTGTCATAAAATATGTTGCAAACAGATAAACAGTTTCCCGGGACTGACACACTGCATTGTATACCTCTACCCAATGGCTAGGAAGGCTCCGCAGAAACAATATAAACTATATGTTCTTCATTGTCCATACTGTTCTGATTTTATGACCTGCCAATTGCTACAAGAAGTGTAATGAGAAATGCCAGATTCCCACAAAGGTAGATGAACAGCAGGAGAACATCATTCATTGCCTGAAATTAGAAGCATAAAAGTGAGTAACCTTATAGAACTGCTGTCACAGTAACTGTCATTTCTAAAACTTGTATTAGTGCTAGTTTTTACTGATGCCAAAATGTCATCATGTGCACAGCAAGTCAAACGGAAAAGAAAACGAAGTACAAAAGTACCTGCAAGATATCATTAATGACAAGACATGCTCCTGAACAAAATAGTACACTCTGATTTGCATGAAAAATGAAATTATGACTTAAAATAACAATCTATCAACTGTAAACTGTACAGGGTAGGGGCCTCCTTCCTTTTGTATCTCTGTACCACATGGCACTTAATCTTTGTATATTTATATTTATTTTATACAATGCTTATGCTCTGTTGGGGAAATGTAATAAAAGAAAAAAACAATTTGCACAAATAATAAAAATTCACATTTTTCAATGTAATATTCTTCCTTAGACTGTTATTGCATTGCCAAATTTTAAGAAGTTCTTGAATGTGTCATAATCTTTTGGCGCAAACATAACAATTACAGTAAGAAGTTTTATTATATACACTGAGCACTGGTCGCAAACTGTAAAACTTGCAGTCTTCCTTCCAACAACGGAAGTGGTCACTAAACAAGTTAAAAGCTATATTAAATTACCACAAAGGGAAAATTGTTTGCACAAAGGCATAGTTTTTCCATTACTGACTTTTATTACATTCCCCCATATGTGTATTCTTTTCTTCCTACTCTCCCTTTTTATACATACTAATACACACACACATATACACATATATACACTTTTGCATCATTAACAGGGTTACATTTATGCATTCTTACCGGGCTCTTTGATTTTTGGTTCCCATTAACAGCATAATTGTCCTTTTCTGTGATTAAGAAAAGCAATTATGAGAGTTTTGCTGTCATCTCCTGCAAGCTTTCCAGGATATGATCAAGACTGTAACGCTTGCTATTTGGTGAGTATTTCTCTATCTAGCTAATGTCTGCTGACTAATGTGACCATCTCCACTGAAAATACATTTGTACAAATCTAAAACTAAACTATTATGCTGTTGAAATTATATCGGAGCTATAAGAGGCACTGGATGCTAGTGCAAAATGATGGTCCATGTGCAGTAAAGCTATGTGATACATTATCCAGAAGCCTGCTACCAAGAAAGCTCTGAATTACGGGAAGGCCATTTCCAATAGACTAAATATTAATCAAAGTATTCACGTTTTTAAAAAATTACTTTCTTTTACTGTATTATAATAAAACAGTACCTTGTACTTTTTTTTCGCAGACTTAAGGTATGAAGATCCAAATTATGAAAAAATCCAGAAAACCCCAGGTCCCGAGCATTTTGGATTACAGGTCCCATACCGTTTTAAAAACAAACAGTTAGAGGAGCTTTACCCTTGATGACATTGCGATAGTCACAATCACAAGTATGATTATGGTGTGCTGGGTTATACATCATATTGGTTGATATAATTTTGACTTCATCAGGAATATATAGTACTGGTGTATATGAAACATTTCGGGGGATTATTTATCAAAATAGGAAAAGTTCTCATTATTTTCTGAAAACGACTCCGACCCAATCCACACTGACTTTCCCCCCCTATTTAACAATACATTTTCATACATTTTTCTTGTGCGGAAAAAAATCCGATTTTGCTCCCGAAAGTTAAGATTTTTTTGTAAAATCGACCAGAAAGCTACAATTTTTTCAGAAACCCAATGCATTTCCTAAAATCTTCCATTTGTTAGCAGGACATCTGCCATTGACTTTTATGTACATGTTCTCAGCAGGTCTAAGTTGGAGTACTTTTTTCATCTGACTTTTAACACCATTGGATCCCGAAAAAATCTTTTTCTCCGAAAAAAGGGTATCTTCCCCTTTAAAAGTCAGACTAGAAAAAATTGGAGCTTAATAAATAACCCCCTTCATGTTATTGCCATTGTTGTCAGATTGTGGGGCTGAAGCAGTGGAGATTTGAGGAGAAAGTCTATTTGATCTTCTAGAGCATGTAGCATGAAGTTCAAACTGAGTGGAATTGGGGAATGAAAACTC
This sequence comes from Xenopus petersii, assembly GCA_038501925.1. Lineage (NCBI taxonomy): Eukaryota > Metazoa > Chordata > Amphibia > Anura > Pipidae > Xenopus > Xenopus petersii. Next base: position 91,711,903 of record CM076679.1, on the reverse strand, counting down.
ATTCTATATATTGTTTGACCAAACACAAAAGGCAGATAACCTACATATATTAAAAATGGTCCATTATTTTTTCTTGTGCAGAAAATAGGGCAAATACCCATACAAAATTGTGTAAATGTGAACCTTCCCATTGGTCCCAACGTACATCAACTGAATTGAAACTTTTCTTGAAAATTGATAACGATGGAAAAATAGGCAAATTAAACCTTACCTTTCTTTACCATTTGAACATTGATTTCAAGTGATATAAAGGCAAGAGCTTCCCAGGCAAAAAAGCCACCCATTACTTCAGGCATCCAGGGATATGTTCGGGATATAACCTGCAGTCCAAGGAACAGGTTGGCGACTGCAAGAGATTTGGAGAGATAAAATCAGTAATTTGGCAACAAAGAAGTTTTACTCAACAAGAAAAGCAGGTTGAAATGTTTATTTCCCTAGACGTACTCCATGTCAGTACGTTACGGGATAGCCCCTCCTCCCTGCTCCCATTAGAAGGGACCTCCCCAAGCCTTTAAAAGGCCAACCACACCCACCTACCGGCGTCTAACTAACTGCTTGCATGCTATATATTCATACGCTTATCTGCACTGTGCCTGGTTATGATTGTTTCCTGCCTGAAAGCAGTAGCCCTTATACAAATAGATAATTGGGCTAACATTCTCTTATGCTGACAAGTATTGTATACTGTCAGGCTGGGTGCTGAATTCAGGCCATTTACAAATAGGACACCAGTAGCCCTATTGAATATGGATCACTGGGCTGGGGGGCTGCTAGGCTCTGATATATACTTGCTATAAACATCAGATAATCCATATTATGTATTGCGCTATTTTTGCTCTGCATTCTATATTTTTGGCTATTGCTCACATAGAACAGGTATCCATAATGGAGGTCGAGCAGAGGTCTGGCTGAATGCTAGGGCACGATATAAGCTTGCTCTATGCAGCAGCTAATCTAAACTATGGGCCTCATGTTTCCGTGCTTGGCTTAAGCTCTGGCTATTGCTCACATGTAAAACGTGGCCCTACAGGATGTAGAGCACAGGTCTGGCTGGCTGCTAGGCCCTGAGACATGCTTGCTCGAAGCAGCAGCTAACCTTACTATGTATTTCATGTTGCTGTGATTGTACCTGTGCAACTATTTTCTTTTTTATTTATACAGCTTATGCTCTGGCTATTGCTCACAAAGAACACGTAGCCCTGTGAGATGTAGAGCACAGATCTGTCTTGCGGCTAGGCCCTGATACATGCTTGCTATATTGCTATAAGCAGCAGCTAACCTAACTATGTATTACATGTTTTCTGCTGTTTACGATTTGGCTATTACTCATGGAACAAGTAGCCCTAATGAATGTAGAGCACAGGCCTTTAGAGTTGTTCGGCCCTGATATATGCTTGCCCTAAGCAGCAGCTAATATAAACTATGTATTTCATGTTACTGTGATTGAATCTGTGCTTATATTTTCTTCTGCAGTATATACCCTGGCCATGGCTCACCTGGAATAGGTAGCCCTAAGGTATGTAAAGCACAGGCCTGGGAACGGCTAGGACCAGATTTACGCTTGCCCTAAGCAGTAGCTAATATTTATGTATTACATGTTGCTGTGATCATATCTGTATGCTCCTATTTTCTGCAGTATGATATGCTCTAATTATTGCTCACCTTGAACCAGTAGCTCTAATAGATGTAGATCACTGGACTGGGCGGCTATGAAGGTCTGATATAGGTTTGCTCTGACTTCAGCTAACCTAAACTATGCATTACATGGGGTTGTAATTATTTCTGGGGTACATTCAGGTTTAATCCAGATGAGTACTGATAGGAATACCTACATATGAATGTCTTTTTATTCCATGGCATTGCTCCTGGGATAAGATATGGCTTAATAAATTAAGCACTAGGCAATATTTTTTCCCGAGGGCAGGTAAGCTTAACTTTTGTCTTGATAAACACTACAGGAGTTCTGAAGCCTGTCTGTCATAAGGATTGCTGGGTTAACAATAACCAAAGGTATGTACTACTTTTGGGACCATTGAATGTAAATTTTTCCAGATTTAGCAGCCTTGTATCACCGATCACTGCCTGAATGAATGGAGGACCAGATAATTGCTTTGCCCAGTCAATAGTGTGGTTTATTACTACCCACTCAGCTCGAGCTCTGGGGTCAGGTACTGTGCTCTACCAGAACCAGGAGCTTAGGACTCTGACCGAGGTACATATTATTATCACATATTTTAATATATGCTTGCACCATGGCCCACATCCTGCAGGGGGATTCTACTGCCTTCAGAACAAATGCTCAATTAATGGATTAGTTCCATAATACAACTGGTCTACCAAGCAACATATATGTTTGCATCTATAAGAGGACCATAGGCAGGTGCATATATTTTAATACTAAGGCATGTATATGAGTGTGTATATATGTTTGCACAGATATCTATATATGATTTGTGTCCTTGGGATGGGTTCTTTTTTGGAACCAGAAACGTTGGCTCAATAAACTTATATTTTTATGCAACATATAGTATTTATGAAGATTCCTGGAACAATCAGTACTTGAACTCTTCATCCATAAATTTCACTATAGCAGCTAGGACATCTGGCTAGTTTCTAGGGGTGCAACCTGTGGAAATTCCATATTCATAGGTTTAAGGAAGAATAAGGTATACAGTTCTCTATGCTTGGCTGAAGGATTCCCAGATGTATCTCTACTATTTTCTAGGGTGACTCCTTGGTGCCTCCTACAAATTAGAGAGGGGAGCCACTACCCAGTGTTATTCCTATACTATTTCTACTGATATTCTTAATGTCAGGATAGATGGGACATTTTATCTGCCAATACAGGGTGCCTATAGAGACAGGGTACACATACATATCAGGCCACTGGGAATTTGCATAAGGTATATATTTCAAACCATGGGTTTCAGGCTATAGGAGTCCTCAAAGTGTCTTGTTAGTCCATAGAGATGACCTCTGTTCAAGTCTGGCCCAGGATAGGGATATTCTGCTTATACTTCCTTATACTATCAACAAAACAAAACGGCTTTGTGACTTAAGGCTCTGTGTCCAGAAGGCACTTATTTTGGGCCCATTTATTTTATTTATTTATTTATTTTTCTTCAATTTCTCAATCCCCTAGTTAGTGTTTTTTTAGATTACAGGGCCGGCTGTTCTTCCACACCAGATAGGTAATTGATTGGACAGCAGATGGAGGCATCCTAGGAGCGTAATTTATTTTCCCTTTCTGTCTGTTCCCTCTTGGAACACCAGCAGTTTTGGATCTTTCCTCCTCACAGTTACATACTGCAGTTTCTACCTGTCCTATTGCTTCGGGCGAGAATGTACTTGGCTCTTCTGAGCAGGTTCATAGTCTTCCCTTAAGTGGGACGGTTGCAGTCATTACAGTAGAGTGTAATCTCTTACCACTTCCAGTCATTAATTTCATTGAGAATGAATTAAGGATATTTTATGTATCTGTCCTACAGGTTTGTCGAGCTTCAAATGGGAGGTTTGGAAGTATTTTTTTTTTGTCTGTTTTGACCATGTCTGTCACTTTGTTCCCTATACTAGGGGTATTACATTTACAACGGCTGAAAATTGTGTCTGAAACATTCGCACAGAGCTCAATGTCCAGGTAACTTCCAGAAACAACACTCCTATTATCCTGGTTTGTTCTCGGATTCACATTCCTGTGCCACTCCTGATACATATGACCCAGCATGACTCTAGTAGATCAGAGGCCCTTCTGACACTTACTGGAACATCCATAGGGTCCCTCCAGTTCTAAGGTCAGCCTCAACGATTAAATATGTAGTATAGTTGATTCCACATATAAATGGGTCCCTTATGGGTAGAAAGAACACAGGTTGTGGGTGACTATAAACATTTATCCAGGGCATATAATCTGCCTCCATAAATCTTGGAATTAGTCCTTTAGTTGCACGGTGGTTATTGGGATCTGTAACCTTAGGGGTATTCAGTTATACCTCTCAGAGTACTAGGTTGGGTCAACCAACAGGGGCTCTTTCTTAGGTACCGTAGTCGCTCAACTCTTTACAGTTAATTGAGTCTGCCTCATCACAGGACCTTACACAGTGTAAGGAATTCTAATCACAATTATTTTCTCAGGTGCCCTTGTCTCCGATCTTTAGGATCCGTTTTCTGTTAGAACAGTCCTGACTAACATGCTTTCTGATATGAAGATATTTATGGTACTGGCCTTGGGTACCTCAGGGTACATTGGATATCCTACATTTATGGATATATCCTAAACAGATCATTCCTATATTGTGTCTGTTTTGGGTTCTTACTCCTACCAAGTTTTTCTTACAGGTACCTTGCAATTTGCACTGAAATTAGGTATAGATGTGATGAATGCTTTTGGTGAGTAGGAGAGTAAGTATTTCAGCTTGCTGAATTCGCCTTGTACAGGACTGTCTTCTTCTCTCTCTCTTCTGGAGGGTGAAGTGATGGTTAGTGAGCTAACTTATTCCTCACTCTCGGTGGGCTAACATCTCTCTCTCACGCTCTCTCTTTCTCTATAGTATAGGCTATACTATAGCTCTATTCTTAGCCTGGTGAATTTATTCTGGGGTTTTCACCTGGACTCTCTATATTAAAGTAAGGAGTTTGCATGATGGTGGACTATCTAGTCAGAGATACTCCTTTCCTTATTACAGTTTCTTCTTAAAGTATATTCCCTCCCATGGGATAACGTTAACTTGCTATGTCCCGTAACGTACTGACATGGAGTACGTCTAGGGAAAAGGGAAGATTATTTCATACTTACCGAGATCTTCCTTTCCTAGACGTACTCCATGTCAGTACACCCGCCCTTTCTTTTCCGGTAATTTAAGAGCTTGTTACAAAGACGCCGGTAGGTGGGTGTGGTTGGCCTTTTAAAGGCTTGGGGAGGTTCCTTCTAATGGGAGCAGGGAGGACGGGCTATCCCGTAACGTACTGACATGGAGTACGTCTAGGAAAGGAAGATCTCGGTAAGTATGAAATAATCTTCCCTTTTTGTTCTAAACCATAATTGTTCAATATAAAGTCCCTTTTACTTGGCACTGGAAAGGGAAAGACCTATTTACCTGCTAGAACTTTAATGACCAGTGCATTGATCACATGAAACCAATTGAAAATGAATCTCCTGTAAACAGATACATAAATAAGATGAAATAAAGTCATTTCATGGACCGCATCTATAATTACCCAGCATCCCCCTATCCACTGACCTGCTGCTCTGTGGTGATGGTCGAAACAATGCAATGAGAGGTTGAAAAAAGGCCAGGCTCATGACAATGCAGCCAATGATAGCATGTGTGCCTAGATTCTGAGTAGGATAAGAACATTGTGTTATAACCCAAAGGGACAGAAAACAAAGAGTGTATATTAATTCAACTTAACTAGTTAAGTATAGCCATGATCAATTAGGGGCATATTTATCAAGGGTCGAATTTCGAGTTTATGGGAGTTTATAAAAACTCCCATAAACTCGAAAGTAGAAAAAAAAAACCCGACCAAAATTTGGGTAAATAGGATCGACTTGCAAACTCGAATCGAATCGATTTTAGTTTTTTTTAAACTCAAACCGAATTTGGACTATTCCCTAATAAACCCCTAATAAACTCGAAATTTGAATTTAAAAATTAAAATTTTCAATTCAACCCTTGATAAATCTGCCCCGTAGTGTTGAATTTTGGTTACATTTTCAATGAACACAGCCAGGACAAGAGACTTCAGGAATACGTCAGTGCTTGGAATATTTTGGAAAGCAGGTTTAATTAATTACGATGCCTTATAAATGTCAGTGATACATTGTTTGTTAAAGCCATGTTTATATTTAATATCCAGCTGTATATGTATCATATCAATAAACAGCACACCTCTTGAAAGTTACACAGAGATTTAATACTTGGGCAGGTACAAACTTGTATCTATAAAGATTCATTACTTACATTACTCCACCCTCGCTCCTTGACAAAGGCCAGCACAAAGGATGCTATTGTTGCACACACTGTCAGCACCATGAGAAGAACGTGAGCCTGAGAGAGACAGTAGCAGATAATGTGATTACCTACTACCTATGTTGCTTTCCCACCTTATAGTAACTATCATTGCTACCACTGAACACAGAATATTAGAGTATTCTACCTGTTACTAATGTTCCTATTCAGGTACTTTCTTTTTCTCTGTAATACTAAAACAGTAGCTTGTACTTGATCCCAACTAAGAGCAAAAGAGCACCCCTTTTTTATAAAGTAAAACATTATTAAAATACCAATATAAACATAAAACATAAATAATCAATCTCTAGATGGCAATATGAATCTCTTAAAAACACCTATGGCTCACTCAATATGCTACCAGCCTAATTCATTAGCCCATAAATACATGAATAAATAAATAGTGTAGAAAGTTATTTATGTATGTGTTTATTCACTTTGCATTAGTTATTTATCTATGTAATCATTTACCGGTATGTATTTATGTATTCGTATTACCATCTGGAGAGTGGTTATATATTTATATATATATATTTATATTGGTATTTTATTTAAATTATATATTATCATAAAAAGGGGGCACGCTCATTAATAGTCAATTTTATTGTACCTCACAGATAAACACACAGATACTGTATATAGAGATTGTAGCAACCCTAAGTTTTTATGTTTATTTCATTATTAATTTATTAGTAATACTATTAAGAATCAGTCTACTCTATAAGGTAATGTTTATAAAGGTTAAGGGAACAGTAGCACCATAAAATGAAAGTGTTTTAAAGTAATTAGCATATAATATACTGTTGTGCTGCATTGGTAAAAGCTGCGTGTTTGCTTCAGAAAGACTACTATAGTTTGCTTTCCGTTTACCGTTCCTTTAAAATTAACTGGCAGAGTGATTGTGGGGAAGAGCATAATTGATAGTTACAGGACTGGACTGGGATTCCTAATAGGCATTCCTAGTAGTCAGTTACGGGGAATTTAGCATAATCCTGCGTGTTCAATAGCAAGGTGCTGCCATTGGAAGTTCAGTAGTAATTGGCAATGTAGCATTACCTAGGATCAACAGTGTGGTTGCCAAGTTTTGCAGAGTATATTCATGAATGTGAATGACAGACAGGTAGGGTATTCATCGGGCTGCAATAGTGAGCGCTTTATTGGAACAGTAGTGTGTTGGACATGAGAAACTCAGGTCAGAGTCTGATGAGAATGCAGGGCAGCTACAGGAGAATTGGGGGGGGAGCTGGCCGGCTGGGTTGCCTAGGGCGCTCAGCCGGCCTGGCCCGCCTCTGCCTAGTACACAGAGGCCCAAACAGCCCCCACCAGTCCACGTGATAGTCACTTGGCATTCTTTGGCATTTTACAGCAGCCCGGGTGGCATTTGCCAGAACCCACAGATTGCCAGTCCGAGCCTGGATAGTTATATGGCAGTGGTTTGCTCTCACCTGAAACCAAATAGCTTTACCCAGAACCAGCTGCTTGCCAGTCACTTTGAAGTATCGAGCAAGGATCATTCCCAAACTACCTGTTGTCATCCAAGCAATGAGCATCAAAGCACCTGCAATCAAAGGATAATCTTTGAATGCAATTTGCCTGTGCATTATCTTAATATTATCATGTAATTACTACTTAACAATAGGGATAACCCTGGCAGCATAATAGTAATACTGGACCACATCCAAATTATTAACTACTTTGACCTTTGGTGAGGCAAAAATGCACATTCATAAACTTCACCACAGCAAAAGCATATGTGACCCATTGTCTGTTATAAACAGTAACAATGTTTTCCTTTCTCTAAATAAGTGATTCAATGCAGACACATGGGGGCAGATTTACTAAGTGGCGAATTTTCACCTGCGTCTGTTTCGCACCCATCACAACACTTTGCCAGGTGCAAATGTGCACAGACTATGCCAAGTCACTAATTAGCGGAGTTTCATCCTGGGCTCCGAACACTGGCAACTTTTCGCTAGCGGTTCTTCGGCAGTGCAAGCATTTCATAACGAAGATGCGCTAGCATTCATTTGTGCCTAGCGCTAGTGATCTTGCGCTTAGGTCAATTTGCAGGGAAATTTAAAGTTGCATGGACATCTTTATGTTAAATGTTGGTGCAAATACTTACAAATTCCACTTTAAAAACACATGTCCAGGGAACCTTAATAAAGACAATAGAGTTATATAATGTCCTACACATGTGCCCACTGTAAAATTAATGTTCCATATGTTTGAAAATGTATGGCGAAAACCGCTTACCCAAAAAAGTAAGTTAGGACTTTCCCAGCCAATCTCGCTTAAAAAAAGGAAAAGTCTCCAGCGTTTTTGAACTTTAATGCATTTTCAGCACGCAGGATATGATGTATGTACAGAAGATTGAGGAAGATCTAGCTGATTTATAGCACTTCGTTGGGTATGATGTGGCGAAGGCAACTTTGGTGAAAGAGCTGACGTTCAGTAAAATCTGCATTTTAGTGAATTTGCAGAGTAACGTCCATTTGACAGAGTGGAAAGTCGCCTGGTGATAGAGTGTGAATGAAAGATAGCGATGGTCCAGTTTGCTAGCGAATTGGCGCCTGCGAATTGGCGATGTCCCTGCGGGTGGCAATGCTGGTGAAAAGTCACTAGCGTTAGCCACTTCGCTCTTTTGTAAATCTGCCCCATGCTGTGTCTATAACTGTGCCAGTCATTGCTTGTGTTCTGTGGCTTAGTACATGCCTAGCAAGTAAGTGTGCTTGTTATTTATAAGGAAAGCAGGATTGCCTACCCTAAGTATGGCCAGGATTTATATATTTTTGATCTAACCTTTTTGGGCTTTTTAAAATACGTATTGCATATGGGACTTAATGTGGCAGTCCTCTTCGCCTGCACTGCCCTGCTCTACATGTCCTGTCTCTGATCTGGGCCAATCCTCTTTGCCCGCATGGCCCCGCTCCTGTCCTGTCTCTGATCCAGTCCAGTCCTCTTCACCCGCATAGTCCTTATTCAGCCTGACCCTGACTCTAAGCCCTCATCACCCTGTTCCTCTCAGCACAGTATCGGCTCCTGCCAGAAGGACTCCTCTTCCCACCTCTGTCTCCTCAATGTCCCCTACCTTTTCCTGACAACTATTCATTTAATGTGTTTTTGCCTGTGTAGTAAAATAAACATATAGCAAATTAAAGGTGTCATCATGTTATATTTCAGGCTGTTTGTGAGGGAGTGACTGGGAGAGTGCAGGATAGAATTGGGACACTTACCATGAGCCTTAATTAGAGGGTCAAGTTCAGATGAGGCGCTAGTTACATTACTAGCTGCTAGAAGGTCAATTCTAGAACTACTAGAAAACCTCCCTGAAGGGCCATGATACTGGATTTGTCCTGTAAAAAATTCACAGATTAGTTTTAAATGGTTTGAGTAGAGTATTAGTACCCAGACATATGATATTGGTCTCTCCAATCATCTCTTCAAACAGCATCAAACTATTGCCAGCAACTTTCACTTCTACTGAACAGAAGTTCAGGGGCATAGCAAATGTCATGAGAGGATGTACTTTAGCACTTGCTGTGTTGTGCCAAATGTAGTACAGTTCTCACATGTTTTAGACATTTATTCTCCCTGAGAGGATTGTGCTAATAAAAACACATGTATGCACTCATCAATTTAGTCTTTTTCTTAAACCCAATACAATGCAGTGAATAGGATGAATAATGCAAGTTTTGAACCCATATGATTTGTACCTATGAATGTGCAGGTGCAAATTCAAATGTATGTATGTATATATGTATGTATGTATAACTTTATTTGTAAAGCGCTGTTAAGGAGCCGCAGCGCTGTACAGTGCATAAAAGTACAATATATATATATATATATATATATATATATATATATAAAAGTATAAATGGGGGAGACAAATCACATAATAAATATATACAGAATCATAGGACAAAGAGCTTAAGTGCTATGTGGTAAGAGACATCGTGGGAAGCAGGTCCCTGTTCCGTAGAGCTTACAGTCTAAGTGGATGGGAGGCTAACATACAGGTACAAATTGGAGATAAAAAAGTGCACAAGGTAAGGCATAGTAAGTAGGAACAGGACTAGGCTAATGTTCTAGTTGTCCAAAAGGTAGACTCTTAGTTTTTTCTTGAAGGGATTAAGAGAGGATTCCTTACGGAGGAATTCAGGGATGAATTCCAGAGGTAAGGAGCAGCAAGATAGAAGGGTTTGAGACGAGAGATGGCAGTGGATGTGGATGGTGTGAAGAGACGGTGGCTCTGAGAAGAGTGGAGAAGACGACCAGGAACGTATAGTGAGACAAGAGAAGAAATGTAATGAGGAGCAGAAATGCACCTTTAGTACTTGCTTTACTATTTAAGATTTGACTTATAATCTTAAATACATACAGTATGCATTGTTATTATAAGGCAATGAAGAATGCAACCACAAGAATTATTTCCTGATTAAAATAAGGCTAAAGAAGGGCGTGGTTAGGCATAATTCTGCAATCATAGAAAACATGCACATGGACCTGAATCAAAAACACTTACCATTGTTGGATGTACCATGGGCCAAAAATATATAGTACAAGCTATTATTATTGGAACTGGATCGCTGAAACGGATTTTGGATTGAGATGTTTCTTGAAATGAAAGAACATTGTATTAAGCCATTGCTGTAGGATGTCATTATAACCTCAAGATTATTCTGTAGAAAGGAAAAAGACAACTTTTCAGCTTGTGCCTTAGGTTATCAGAAGGGCTGACACCTCTCCGGGTCACTCTATGGCAAATGTAAAATTTGTTTTTTCTATGAAACACTATTGCACCGTTGCTATTAAAGTCCATAGCTTCCTGCATGGGGCATTTGGGGGCTTGAAGTTGTATTGAGCATTTTTTTTTTTTTTGCCAGAATACACACACACTGCCAAAGAAACCACTATGGTTGACACTAGTCTTTGGCATTGTTGTTGACCCTAGCAGCTAACCTACACAAATACCCACAAGTGAAGGAGTTCATAAGAAGTTGCTAATTAAACAGACAAATGCTTATTCATAAGTTCCTGTGTTGCCAACAATTTGGGCAGCAGTTTATGAAGGATTAATTACTAGCTAAGCAGTAATTGAAAACCATATGAATCCTTTTCAGTTTAGAAAGTTTTTCCAAATCATTAAGGCCGCCTAAATGATTGGAATGATTGGCTTAATGGGTTGACTCAATGCTCATTTTGAGGATTAGTGATTTAGTGGGGTTGTAGAGCTTAGCTAAACTTTAACACCCCATAATAAAGTATGACACATTGATCAATTAAATATGCATTTACTGCTAGGAATATTTTCCTGCATTCAGAAAACTGTGTGGGGGAAATTCTAATTGCTCGGAATCTTTTAGTAAAAACTTAACAACATAGTAAATAAGCCTGTCAATATTGTGGGCCAATAAACCGTCCATGCTCAAGGACTGAATTACATTTAAGGGACAGTAATAAGACTTGTTTTGAACATTTTTGCCGATTGTCTTTTATTATTGAAAAACATTCATGTTTTTTGTTATTTCTAGCACTAAACAAGGAAATGAAACCACCTACACTTTAGCACTTCCTGGTTTTGCAGAATCACTGTTTGCAGGGTAGAATGTAGTAAAACTAAATATCAATAGGCAGGGAAGCAAACTGTAAAATAAACTCTCCATATCTCAATACTTTTGGCTGATTTATGTCAGCTGCAGTGGGCAACTTGTGCTTTGTGGATAAAACATGGCACTTTGCTTACTGCATCAACATGGCAGTTGCGCTAAAAATGCACTTACTGCATCAGTGTGTCACGGCCGGCACCCAATACCAGAACAGGTGCCAAGTACCCTGGTCTCGGCTCGGCTTCACCAGTAGTGTGACCACCGTTGGGCTTCGGGAGGAGCCCTCAGCTTACTTGGGTGCCACCTGGACTTAACGAGGGGTACAAGGCAAGATGTTATGGCTAGCAGAGGGGCACGGCAGGTAGATAGTCTTTTAGGCCGAAGGTCACGGTACAAATGGAGCAGGCAAGAGAATCGTCAGACAGGCAGGGTCGAGGCAGGCAGATATCAAGAATCGTCAGGCAGGCAAGGGTCAAACCGGGTAATCAAACAGATGGGGTCAGGCAGAGAGAGTAGTCGAGATGCAGGCAAAGGTCAGGATTCGGATATCAGAATAGTCAGGAACAGGCAGGGATCAAAACCAGAATAGCAGATACAAAAACTCAGGAACAGACAGCACAAGGCTTCAGGAACCACCAGAATCAAGATTCTATCACGGGCCCTGGCTGGGAGTCTGAATGGGCCTTAAATACTTTCAAATTTCGCGCCAAAACGTGCGCCAATGTGCGCTGGCGCAATCACGCAGCGCGCCCTAGAGGAATCAAGATGGCGCCGGATCAGGAGCGCGGCGGCGTGGGGGCCGTCCACGCCGCTGCATACCAGGTATTTTTATTACACAGTGATTGCGCCATGTGCAAAATTTTTTCATTTTGGAGATGCAAATTACAGAAAAACCCTTTATCAAAAGAACCTCAGGTCTGAAACTTTTCAGATAATAGATCTTATAACGATATTGTATGTATTAGTATCTTTTTTCCTCGTCCAGAGTTGCAGGTTTTGTACTATACACGGGTAAACCATAATAATATAAGGTGTTCATGGAAGGGAGAGTTGACATGTGTATTTATGTGTAACATACAGATAGGTGGAGAAGTTACCGGAGTAAGGACACGTGGTAGGGATTTCCCTTCAGAGTAGGCATGTTGAACTTCAACCACTCCAGCTGCAGTCACCACACAATTGTAGATAACATCATTTCCCTGGATGAGAGGATATTTAATAAACAATATTATGATACATGGGTATAATATCTTAATATTGCTGCCGATGACCTATGTACCCAGGCCTAGAAACACTTATGACAGATAATACATTCATTTCAAAGTATGATAAGGCAACAATATTTAACTGTGGTGTATATTGGATTTATAGCTATCAAACTGGCACAATTATATCAAAATGATGTCAGACAAAGAACTCCATGAAACCATTAAGGAGACTGGCAGCCATAATTATTACTTTATGGGGCCTCCTATGCCTACAAGACTTTCAGGTTGACAGTCTTTGTATATACTGTAATATAAAAAAGTGCCTTATCAGTAGCATCTAAATGTTGTCTGCAGTATTTTAACTGTGTATCACTTTTTAAACGATTTATTTATTACTTCATCACATAGTCATACAGTTTGTTGCATTTGAGTAATGTACAGCATAGAGTAGTTGACATCGTAATGAAGAGTTTTTCAATTTAACCCCCGGGAGAACTGAAAAGGAAGGTGCAAAAGTACACAGTGAAAGAGGAGAGGGAAGACAGAAACAGATCAGGTAAGAGTGGGGAGAAGAAGAAGAGAAGTGGAAAGAAAAGGGAGTATCACTTATCTTTAATATATTATAGTAGCATGGCTACTAAGCTGCTCACCATTTGTGTATCATCTGAAAAACCAATGGACACATATCCAGTAGATGGACCACTGATGTCAAACTGGTAGCCCCCACCACTGGCAGGTGAGATTGGGGAAGAGGACATGAAGACACAGTTGTTGCTGGTAGATGGGTCACAGTCTGTAGGAACGCTGAAACAAACTTTGTTTATGCCACAAGATGCTCTGGAAATGACTGCAGGAATGTTTGTGCTTAAGGCATATACAGCTGGCACATTGGGCACATTTGCATTTCTGTTTGAATTACTGAAGAACTGAAACAAGAACAAAACATATAGATTGCATGGTTTGCATGTATACATTGTTCATATACCAGTATCACAGCAGGTATGCCTACATGCCTACGTGATTGATAACTGATGATTACATTCATTACATTTTTTTTGTTGTAATGTAGTCAGTTGGCAGTATATAAGTAAAACAAATCAAGCTCTTTCATTGGCACTTAAAAAGGTTATTAATATATGGAAAAAAAAAAAAATATATATAGCACAATGAAAAGACCGCACCAATCAGGTCTTGAAAAAAAGTGAAACATTTTTTATTCAACGTTTGTAAAATGTATAATCAAGCAATAGAATTCTTAATGAATGTCTATTTGAGAGTAGGACTGGCCAGATATGGGATGGCTTTGACGTAGTTGGCCAGATTAAAAATATTGCAATATATGGACAAAACAATTCCTGTTTTATTTAAAGGGTAAGGCATTTTTTAGTAGCTCTATGCACAAAATGTCTATGTCTTCAATATATTGATAATGGGTTGAGTGCAGAGGAATCTTGTATTTGTCTGAATGAATTGTGTGGTCACAGCCTCATTGCACCCCCCCTGAATGGTTTTAAAAATTAGTGGTGAGCACAACCTTCCCTTTTTTGTTATAGTATATATATATATATATATATATATATATATATATATATATATATATATATTCACAGTATATATAGACCATCAGTGTTGCTGCTGTGGGATTATATATATATATATATATATATATATATATATATATATATATATATGTAATATATATACAACTACTAAAGGGCAAAATAGTTTTTAGATTTTTTTTGGTTACTAGTCAAGGAGATTTAAATCAAATGTGCTGTTTCTAATAGCATTTTGGTCATTAACCATGGATTCTTCATCAGGTCTTTGTTGAACAATTATAGGTGAATCATGGGCCGATTATTTTTCTTAATCTCAAGTGGTTCAAGGCAAATAATATTATGGAAGATGCAGTAAAAACAGAGAAAAGTACTTACACTTAGGAGGGGACTTTCAACTCCCACCCAGAATGTTCTGAAGTTTCGAACAAAAGTGGCTCTAAATAAAGAGGTAATAAAAGCATTGTTAGGCATTGTGTTTGTATTGGCTATTGAAAGGGGCCCACAAAAACAGTTTTTGCACAGTGAAAGAAAATATAATTAAAGAAACTTTTCAGTATAAAATTACACATTTTCCATGGTTTTAGTGTTGTTTGAAAATGTAACTGTTATTAAAAGCAGTATTTGTCTGACTGTTTACATGCTCTCCACTGCTGGCTCTGACTCCGGTTACCTTGTTTAAAACTCACCACAGAAATTCCTTAACAACAGTTTTTAGTGTGATATGACAAATTATTGTGTGCTTAGTGAGCACTAAATGAGCAGAAAATCAATCAGGCAGGTTAGAAGATTTTCATCAGTCACATTGAAATGTATCCATTGATCAATAGTTTGCAGGGGCAAGCAGGCAGCTACACATAGGTTTCCTGACTTCAACTAGACAATATCGCTTGAAATGGTCTTTTTAGTTGATGGACAAATGGTACATTTAAATGATCATTTCAAGATAAGCTTAGTCTTACTATAACGAGAAGATCTTTTAAAAATCAACAAAATTAACATCTATGGCCACCTTAAGAGTCAAACTCAGGAGAACAGAAAGGGATAAACAAATACTGTATTCGACTGCAATTACATTGACAAATGTCTTTAAAACTATTGATATGTTACATCAAAGTCACTAATGTAGACAGTAGATGGGTTATCTAGTTTCTATACTGAATTCTATTCTAGAAATAAGTGCCACGTGCAGTATTCACCATGTGAATCTCAATATAAATGTTTTGAAAAATGTACTCAATTATTTGTTTTTATGAATTGTGTTTGACGCCGCCGCAAACATTTATTTTGAGACCCACATGGTGAATACTGCATGTGGCACTTATTTATTACACAGTAAGTCTTATTTTAATTAAGTGTAAGTTCACATTAAGCAACGTTGTTATATCAAGTAGTTCCTGTAATCCAGTGTTATCAGCTTACCCTGGGGATTTGCAACAAAGTATCAATTGGGTGTCCAGGCTGAAAGAGCTATTTGTTAAGCAATTAAATAACAACTGGATAGATAGGAACCAAATTGTGATAAACATAACTAAGGAAAGTGTGTAACAAGCACAAAAGGTTTGGAGAAGTTTATACAGTCACAGACAAGGTTTCTTTCTTTCTTCTTTTAAAATTCTTATCATGTTTGTCAAGCAAAATGAACTTTAATTAAACTGTATAAATTATTTGAATCTTGTTTCCATCAGTCTGGGAACTCATAATAATAGCAACGAGGCAAGAGCCATTTTGTGGACACTTTTATTAAGACAAGCCTTTCATCATTTCAGAATCTTGTTTGTGCACCAGAATGGGGGACCTGATGTCCATCCCCATGCCCTGGCTACATAATTAAATGGTTAAGAGAACGGGGGGCATGTGGGGAACATCTAGGAAGTGAATGGAAAGTGAAAGTGATTGCTTGCCCCGCCTCTATGCTTAAGGCATAGAAGAGTGCTTAAGGCATTGAAGAGGGGCAGGCAATATTTGATTGGCAGTTGAGATTTAAAAGAGTTATGAACACTTAAATAAAAAAAAAAGAATTTGGATTTCATCTTTAATATGAAAAGGACTTTCATATAGTACAGCTTTTTATGTCTGGATGACAGGTCCACTTTAAATAGACCCTGAAAACATGTTAACTGTAATAAAACCTCACCTGAAATGTATATCATCAGATAAGTGTGGTGCAGTCCACAGTGCTGTTATATTGTACTTCTTGGTTGTATCTATATGACTCACTGCCAATCCCTGAAAAACAGAAGTATTAAGATTTAGAACAGCACCTTCATATTAGAATCTCCAGCTCACACATCCTCAACCAGAGTAACTGGTGTTTATCTTTCCCCGTCAACTCTTATCTCAGCAAGTTGTTATTCTCAAGTTGTAGGCATACAAATATATTTCTTCCTTCATTATAATGTGCAGAGTTTGTAACTGTTCTTGATTTTTTTTTACTCTTTTGCACTCTCTGCATCTTTTCTGTTTTGTACAATAAGCATTTTTTAGTTAATGAAAAACAAATAAACATTTGTACAGCCTTATAAGCAAAAGTGGAAAGATACTTACCATTACTCCTCCACAATCAAGGATTTGGGAATCTGAGTTGAGCACCCTGAAACTTCCAACCAAATTATTTTCTGATACAGCCCGAGCTTGCAAGAAAAATCCTTCAAAGGTAGTATTGGGGTTTGCCAGTAGAGTCACTGCAAAAGAAAGACAATGCCTAGGCATGTAAACAGGATAAAACTAACAAAATGATGTTTGTAGCCAATCAAAATGTTGTGCATAGACTTAATTTGGTTATAGTGCACTGCATGGAAGGGGGTGGACAACACATCTCGACATCCTGTATATGCCTTGACTTTATTTAGTAGTCTTCAATAAACTCAAGTTTATTGATTTTGGAGAGAGAGATCCTAAGTGCTGGCCATATTCTGTCTATAGCGATTATTATACAATGATTTTTTATTTCAAAATAAAAATGCATGGAAAGTAAAATTCTGAGTAGTTTGTAAAGAGTGCCTAACTTTACCTATATTTTCGAAAGAGCAAAGTTAGAGGTAAAACTGTGGATTCAAATATTTTCAGCGTATATTTCTTTCATATTTACACTAATAATATACAACTGCTTGCCCCCCCGAAGGAACAAAACATTACACAGGCCAAATTTCAGGATATTCTGACCTGAGGGCTGGTAGGACGCATGTAAATGGCCAAACTGCACTTTCTCATTTTTAATTTTAGATCTGTCTTTCCACTAAACTATTGCTTTGTTTTTTTTCTAACCAAACAGTATCTCTTGGGACACAATAAGCATATTAGCAATAATGTTACTCCATGTTATTTCATAATAACCACATTTATGTTTACAGAAACAGCAACTAGTTCCAGGTCCTTTCCCAACACCCATCATAAACTAATACAAGGCTTTTTATAAATTCCAAATCTTTGAAAACATGGTAATTGCCTTTTTCACATAACTAATTATATTTGCAGTATACTGTAAAAGCAATTCTTCAATACTTGTATCAGTGATGCTGGGAGTTATGTGTTGCATGGGTTCTAGTTTTTAAAGGAGCATATTTTTCTTTGACTTATGCAGATATTACTGAATAGTAGTTACAACTACATTCTGTGTGCAGTGCCACCACGGAACAAAGATAAATTTATCCATTCCAAGAAAATTGTCTCTACAACGACTTATGATTTTTTGTCCTGTCTCAATGAAAATTTGCGAAATGGCATTGAAGTTAGTCTGAGTTTTTCATATGACTTTTTCCAAACTGCGCAACTTTTTTTTTTAACTATACATTATAGTTAATGTCAATGTTTTTTGTGGCAAACCTGGCAAAACCTTTTGCCCATCACACCCTGAACAATAAAAGCTGCAATCTACATTTGGTGCTGTAGGTTAGGTGACTTGCTTAAGGATACATAGAGAAGGGATGGTTTCCACCAGTCAAGTTCTGTGATGCAAAAATGGAGCCATTCCTCCTGTTCAGGGTCTGGCTACACTCTGCACCCTGTGTCTGATAAAAAAAATACAGCCTGAAGTGTAGGGTGATGTGTGGGGGGTAGGAGGGGACAAGACTATGTGCCTCACCACAGCTTCCCGTTCAAGAAAATAGCATTGCATATTAAGTATAGAGGAAACTGCTATCTGTACTAACCCCTGGGTCCTTGGGTAGGAGTTACTGGATACTTTTGTTCAGCAAGGTAAATGGAAAAGGTGGCAGCAGAGATTATAGGACATTACTGTGAACTGATCAAGATTCTGGAAGTATGTTGTGAGCCAATAAACTTATTGTCACATAGATTCTCTTGTAACTAATGCTTTGTTTTTATTTGTAAATACAGGTTTTTGCTATTTATGGTTTGCAGTTGATTTGATAGAAAATAAGTAGGCACATACACACCTGTACTACACTTGGTAACGTAATGATCATTGACAAGGGAAGATGCCACCATATGTCTGCCCCTCAAAGCCTTGCTTAGAACTTATTTGAGAAGGTAAGGTAGGGAAGTCAAAAAATGGGGCACTAGCTAAAACGAAATCGCTGCACCAGCATAAAAAGTGAGTACAGCTTTTTTGGATTTTTCTCAAGCCCCTTTTTCTCCAGTTTCTTCTTAATGCCTGTATAGCATAATGCCATTCCCAAATACAGTAAAACTCAGAGACTTGTGATCTTGGATCTCTTTTCTCATGTTCTCACCTGTAATTTTGTCTCCAGGGCTGAACGAGTAACTTGAGGCAGACACTCTGTACGGTGGCATTGATACCTGTGTGGTGTATGTTTTGTGGCTTGGCGTCATAGTATCACATGCCAAGCTGATTTTTCCATTACCAAATGGCTGAACAGAGTTAATAAGGCAGAAGATAAGGAGGCCAAACACTTTATACCTCATCTAAAAGAAGAAAGACATGAGATCAGCGATATTGCAAATATACTGAAATGCAAGTTACTATGCCACAAAAATGATTCTGTCCCAAATGGCATTGCTACCATATGAGTTAGCATTTATTGATAGTGATGGGAGAATCTGACGCATTTTGGGAACTTTGCAAAACTGCAAAAAAAATCGAAAAACTGTATTGAAGTCTATGCCCAACAAAATATTTTTTGACGCGTGACAAATTGCCTTTGCATATGGGCTTAATAAAAGTTTGAATTTTTGCACATTACTTCAATTGGATCCGGTGTGCTGCTGTTTTTTCCTTGCGTGACAAATTGCACAACACAAAAAACGTGCACAAATTTTTTTCACCCATTAGTGTCTACGGGTGTCATTTTTGCGTTGAAATTTGGCAAAAAATTGTCATCATCACAATTTAATGACATTAAAAATGGCCATAACTGCAGCTAAGTTTACAATGAACAGTATGTAAGATCAATATATTTTATTTAGAATGGCAGTTGCAAACTAAACTTTGCATCCTTATCATTAAATAAACCAAAAAAATCAATATGCAGATAATTGGATACCTCTCCCAAACACCACTAAAATAATCCTGCTTAATTCTCCATACTGTCATAAATAGATATAAGAATACTCAATCTGGGAAAGTCTCAAATGCCATGAAACACTTGTCTGCCAATCACAAAGATTGCACAAAATCCAAGTTTCTATTCGTTGGTGCAGCCCCCTCCTAATTTACATGTTTTATTACATTCCATCTCCTTCCCACCACCCGCTCCCAATCACAGGACAACTCTTGTTTTTCTTACACTTTGAAAAAATCTGATTTTATCATTTTAATTTCAGGTCTTCAAACAAAAATCCAAGACAATTTTGCATGCCACTGTTATGTTCACATGTGAATCTACAGTGGTTTGATCTGTGCTGACACTACAAATACAGAACGGCTGAGTTTCAGGAGAGAATTAGTATAAAGATTCTGCTTAATAACAGGTTATGCACAAAACAGAATTTCTGCTTCACATGGAAAAATTTGTTTATTGAGGGAGGGGTGTTGAAATTGCAGAGATGTAAAAACATATTTAAATTATATATAATGACATTTGATTGTCTTTGATTAAAGTTGAAAGTTGGGCTGAGATCTGAGGACTGTACAGACAGTATGTCCTCGTGTAATCTTGCAATTTTGGTTTATTACACACCAATGTTCACAAGACCATTTATGCAACTTTTTTTTATAATATGTCTTTATTGAAATTTTTCATAACAAATAAAATAAACAAATACAAAGGAATTTGGAATTATGAAAAGAAAAGAATGACGGACAAATCCATCGTTAATACATTTCAAACGTACACACGCAATGGCCAGCGCATTAGTCTCCTCTTAACTGTCATCGTAAAACATACTAGGATAGTATAATACACAACAGTATTTTCCTCATACATATCATTGAAAGGGAAAAGAAAAATAATTAAGAATACCTTGTTCTTAATATCTGATTTATGTGGTGGCTCCTGGGGGGCCATTTATGCAACTTTAATGCAATTTTAGTATTGAATTCATTGGTGCTTATTTAAAGTATGCCTTGTGCAAATTCAGACACTCCATAAGCCAGTCAAATATGTTAGCAAATCAGCAATGAACAGAATAAACAAAGTGCTGCACTCACAGGCTTGCCATAAAACAACAAGTAGTTTATACAGTCTCTTTGTCACATATTGTCACATTCGTAAACTATACTGTACATGAAAATTGTAAGTAGAAAGCAATACGTATGTCCATTCTATCTGATAAAAAAGATTACGGGAATCCACTTCATATCAGCTCCCAAGATGGCTAAAGCATTATATATTCTGCTATTTTAAATGCCACGCAACTCTGAAACTAGGGATGCTCTGAATCCAGTAGTAGTTTTTGGAATTGTCCGAATGCCAGCACTAAAGGTCATGCAATACAAGATATGCTTATTTGGCAAGCAAGCGGATCTTTCTCCTCGGAATAAAGTTACATTGTTGAGTTGGGTTGAAAAAAGACAAAAATCCATCAAGTTCAACCCCTTCGTATGAAACTCATACATCCATACACAAACTCACATTGACCCCTCTATACACTCACATAAACTGCACATACCAATATCTATACTAATTGTACATTTTAGTATCACAATAGCCTATTGTATTATGCTTGTCCAAGAAATCATCCAAGCCACTTTTAAAAGAATGAACTGAATCAGCCATCACAACATCACCCGGCAGTGCATACCACAACCTCACTGTCCTGACTGTGAAGAACCCCCTACGTTGCTTCAAATGAAAGTTCTTTTCTTCTAGTCTGAAGGGGTGGCCTCTGGTACGGTGATCCACTTTATGGGTAAAAAGGTCCCCTGCCATTTGTCTATAATGTCCTCTAATATACTTGTAAAGTCTAATCATGTCCTCTCGCAAGCGCCTTTTTTCCAGAGAAAACAACCCCAACCGTGACAGTCTACCCTCATAATTTCAGTCTTCCATCCCTCTAACCAATTTAGTTGCACGTCTCTGCACTCTCTCCAGCTCATTTATATACCTCTTAAGGACTGGAGTCCAAAACTGCACTGCATACTCCAGATGAGGCCTCACCAGGGACCTATAAAGAGGCATAATTATATTTTCATCCCTTGAGTTAATGCCCTTTTTTATGCAAGACAGAACTTTATTTGCTTTAGTAGCCACAGAATGACACAACTTGTTATCTACAAAAACCCTTGGATCCTTCTCAATTGAGGAAACCTTCAACACACTGCCATTTACAGTAGTGTATACCTTGATTTTATATTATTTGTGTATAACCTTGCATTTATCTACAGTCATTGAACCTTACTTTCCAGTTTGCTGCCCAGTTTTCCAATTTAGTCAAATCACTCTTCAAAGTGGCAGCATCCTGCATAGAATATAGTTCTGTACAATTTTGTATCATCAGCAAAAATAGAAACAGTACTTTCAATGCCCTCCTCTAGGTCATTAATAAACAAGTTGAAAAGCAAAGTACAGACACCTGTGGTACAACACTGGTCCAATTAGAATATGTTCCATTTACCACTGCTCTTTGTAATCTATATTTTAGCCAGTTCTCTATCCAAGTATAAATACTATGTTCCAGGCCAACATTTCTTAAATTAACCAGTAACCTGCTGTGTAGTATTGTATCAAATGCTTTAGAAAGACTAAGTAAATTGCACACACTGCCCTAACCCTTTGAATAATAGCTAAACCTAAAGCTTTTTAAGAAATAATTAAACGTAAACCCATTCAGGAAACCATAAAACACACCTGTCAGTAGAAATATTTGCATTGGGGTTATCTGTGTTTTGTTAATAAGACTGTATCTGTTATTTCTATATGGAGATAAAACATACCTTGCTGGCTTTTGTGTATAAGTGGAGCTTTCAGGAATCTCAGAGCTGTTTCCCAGATGCAAGTCACAGTCCTGACAACACAAGTGAATCACAGGATGAAATGATTTATAGTTAAACAGAGAAATCCACCTTGGGAAATGATTGAGTAGACAGACATGCAGAAAGATGAATGAGCAAACTTCTATAAAGCTGAATTAACTGCCATTTCCTTGGTGAAGTTTCTGCAGTAATAAACGTCTTCCCTCCCACAGTTATCATTTTTATGATGAAGACAGACTGGAAAAAATAAAATTCACCACACCCCAAGAATCAGTAACCAAATCCTGACACTGACAGTACAATGTACTCAAAGGCAAATTATTTGAAAATAATCACTTGGGCACAGATCGTCCATATGGACAGAGTATAGAGAGTACCAATAAAGAGAAACAATTGTAAAATAGGAAACCTTTGAAACAATAGGAAACCTTTGAAACAATTTTGAAATTATTCTTGGATTATAGGATTATTTATCCAGAAACCTGTTTCTAGAAATCTTAGCTCTAAAATATATCTGTGTCATGTCACACTGTGTCTTATTTGAACAAACAATTCTTAGAGGCCTATTTACTAAAACTCAATTTTTTCTCACTATATTAAAAGAAAAAAAAAATCCCAAACAAGAATCCCTGTAATTTACCAATCTTATTTTCTCGATAAAACTGGTGCAACAAAAAGTCAACACAAAATCAAGCGTCAATTCGAATCGTGCATCTTTTTCAAATTGATGCTCGACTTTTTTGAGTTTTTGCCAGAAAAACTCGAATTGATCAGATTATCGAACGAAAACCAGTGCAAACAGCCTGAAACTCTCAAGAATCCTAAAGGTAAAAAAACATGTTCCAATTGTTAAAGGGACCATCTGCCATTGACTTCTACATGATTTTGATAGGTTTTAGCTGGGGTATTTTCATATTTAGCAGCTTTAGAGCATAATAAATCTTTTTTCTTCTAATAAATCTAGTTTTTCAACCTGAAAAATGTGAGGTTTAATAAATAGGCCCCTTTGTGTCTAGACTGTACCTTGGACTCAATGTTAAGTAAGCTAGCATAATGGCATGATGCAGAATGCTGGCAAATCCGGTTCGGCTTTTAATGTTTATTAAGTTTTATCACCCAAGTATTTTCCCACTTGGCAGGCAGGTGGGCTCCAAATTAGCGTGTATTCATTTCAAATTGCTTGTACCCACAGGTACTGTTGTGGAATACATTTTAAGTGGACAATGCGAGTGCACCTGTGAGTGCAGGCAATATGAAGCCTGCTCGCTGAGTTACCAGAAAGCATGTGGAATAGACTTATGTACTGTATGTGCTATTGGTGCTGTGTATTTTGAAAATACTTATTTGGAAAACTC
The DNA here is from genome assembly GCA_038501925.1 of Xenopus petersii. Taxonomy (NCBI): domain Eukaryota; kingdom Metazoa; phylum Chordata; class Amphibia; order Anura; family Pipidae; genus Xenopus; species Xenopus petersii. The sequence continues at coordinate 91,687,832 of CM076679.1, read as the reverse complement.
CAACCCCAAACATCCCACATTTATTCTAGCTGTTGTGCCTGGGAAAATTGAAGTTACTGCTTTAAAACAATTGAATCATTTATTTTAAAAAGTACTTGATACTATGAAATGACACATTCTGATTTTTTTTAATTCCATCATGGATAACATGTTCCTTGAGATGTTTCTTATATATATTTGGTAATGCCATGTCCGATTGCATAAAGAACTAACATAGATGCAAACAGACAAATATATAAATACATCTCTACATCTACATCTGCTCCTTTAGTCACCAGGCTGGGAAAATGTGGACTAAAACAATTACTTCCTTTTAGGAACTTTTGCTTGTCATTTTGTTATGGTATTGTTATTGCAAGCTGTATAGCATTTATATTTGATATTGTCTTATTTAATGTTATGAATCAAACTGTCTGATAAAAGCTGCAGACAGACCAAGTCAGCAGCTTATTGGCAGTATGGGGCCCTCCGACAGGTTTCCCCTATCTATATCTGGCCGAAAGTCGAGCATATGTCTTATCAAATTTTCCATTTGCTGATCAGTTTCTCTGATTTTATGGTCAGAGAGATGGACAAAAAGAGGTTGAGAAGGAAACCAGAGAACTGTTCTGATGTTGCTTTGCTCAGGAAAGAGATCCGAAACCTTAAATTACCTTTTTCATGCATTTCCTAGGCAGAGCAACATCAAGATGCGTTAGGATGAAGTTCCTGCCCTGAAATTTTTAAATCTTGATATGTGGTTGCCATAGGTTTCTAGAAGTGGAGCAAACTTAGCATCCGTTATTATGCTTGCCCATACCTACTTATGCTGTACTAATTCAGGTTTACAGTATTTTATACACAAATGCGTACTTGGTGCCAATTTCTTACTACTTTGCAACCCAGATACAAAAGTTTGTGCACCTGATATAATAGGAATCACACCGGTGCAGGATTCATTCTTTGGGACATTTAATTAATATAAGCTGTTACAGCAAATGCAGTGCAATATGACAAGCAATATGTTAAGCTCATGTTTAGGGACTGTGCTTAACGGAAGACTCCAGCAGACGTGTGTAATTTTGTGATCCAGTTACATATAACACATATGGCAAAAACCCAGATACGTTAACTTGCTAAGCAGTGTATCTCACATGATACGCTGTGGATTGTTCAATCACTTTAAGCACCTATACAACTGCTTAGTGCACAGAGGTTTTAAAGGAGAACTAAAGCTTAACTAAAGAATTAGGCTAGAAATGTACATTATGTTTTGGGCTTCTGTACCAGCCCAAGGCAACCACAACCCTTTAGCAGGGAAGATCTGTGCTTCCAAAGATGCCCCAGTAGCTCCCCATCTTCTTTTCTGCTGATTCACTGCACATGTTCTGTGCTGCTGTCACTTATTGAGCTTAGGGACCCCTCACAATATACAGTAAACATAGACTATAAATGTCATAATATAAGGCGGATTAGTAATTAATACAAATGACTATGAAGAGTGTCATTCATCCAGGTCATGGTATATCTAGTATAAGTAATTCTAAAACAACTTGACTTGCTGAGTAATCATTGAAGATGTTTCACTACTCATCCAAGCAGCTTCTTTAGTTCAACTGACTGGTGTGGGAAGTCCTCGTTACTCAGCAAGACCAGTTGTTTTAGAATTACTTATACTAGATAATTAATGCAGATAATTACTCAGCATTGTAGAATCAGCTTATATTACAGGCAAACCTCATTTTCTGCTTGATGATTTTGACAAGTTTAGTTTCTCAACAGCTGCTCAGAGCCCACTGATCATGTGAGTGTTGCAGACACTTTCCAAGATGGTGACCCCCTGTGACAAGTTTGAAGTCCTGGATCATTGCTGCTATTGGCAAGCTGAAAATTTAGACTGGTGCAATAAGTTCAGAACATAAAATATGGCATTTTAGCCCTATTAATTTGTAGGGTTTAATTAAAATAATTTTTATTTTCTTCTTTCTCTTTTTCATCTGTGATCACTGCTAAACTAGGGTTTGAGGTATTATTACATCAGTATCGTTTATGTGAGCTCAGCACCACCAGAGATAAAGGAGCAGATTTAAGTGTAAGATTATTTATTTAGAACTTTCTTTTGATGTCATGCACATAGCATGGCATGATGACATCAGTGCGCGGCCCTCGGTGCTGCCATCTTCTGAGCGTTGCTGACAAAATCTGCCCAAGTCACAGCCGATTGCTGACACTGTATTGTGTTTATGTATTTATATAGCACCACTAATGCCCACAGTGCTTTACAAGGCTTCAACACAAATAGACATGCAGTTATTAAGCAATTATTATTAAACATTGAACAGTGAGATTAATTTGTAAGAGTTTCAGTAGAGAGTAGAATGAGTTAGATGACCAGAAGAGCTTAAATCTATGAATCGGTTTATTCAGACAACAAACTGGGGGTCATTTATAAATTTTGTGCAGTATTCGCAAGTATTTGCAAATGGCTGTATTGACCATGTTTGTTCTTGAATACTAAAATATTTCACTGCTGTGTTCGTCTTTCTGTTTGTTGCAAATTCGGCATGTGCAAAAAATATTCACAAATGAGATGGGTGTTTGCGTGAGTTCAGGCACATTGTGCATGAAAAAAACGTTGACAGTAGTTTAATTCGCAACTTGAGAAAAATGTTTAAGGAAAATCTTTTCCGCCACCAAAGTCATGGCGTAACTCAAATGCAGAGTGTTCACATAAAAATTCACAATTCTACACATTAAATACACCACTCGTATCCAGCTTTATAAATATAACTATGCGCAGGGCAAATATGTTCATTGTGCGAATCATTCTACGCGGTGCGAACTTTATAAATCAGCCCCCTGAGTCATCCTGGATCAGGGAAATATTTTATGTGCTACACATCTCTTCTGCTCTTCTACCTCCACATATGTAAAAAGGATTGGGCATGGTTAGAGGAGCCTAGAAAAACAGTTTAAGTTTATGTATCAGCAGCAGTACAGATGCTCCAGTTTGAAAAAAAAGTCTATTGCCCTTTACTCAATTTATAATTTTCAATGGGTTGAAAAGGTTAAAAAAAGTGCACTTAAAAATGCTTTAAATTTACCATAGACATTGACTTTTTTACATGAACTTGGCAACTTTTAGTTTTGAATTTTTTTGCACTTAGTAAATTTTATGCATTTAAGTTTTTGAAAGCATAATTTGAATTCTGGAGTTTTAGTGCAAGACAAATTTGAATTTGAACATTGATAAATCACCCTTCATAAAGTTGATAAACTGAAATAACAGCACCAGAGGCATACATAGAACACACACATGCATATATAACTATACAAGGTTTTGCAGTCACTAGTACATATCTGTATATACACACAGTGTGCAACTTGAAGTTAGCAGGCTCAGTAACTCCCAAAATTATGTTAATGGTAAAAGTGAAAAGCTTTATAGAGTGGGGCAGCTGTCATACGTTCTGCGTCAAAAAGAGAATAAGAAAGAAGAAAATACATTCTCTCACCTTAAATACAGTGCAGTGAAAGCTTTGGGTTTCTGCTTTTACTTTGCTCTTGGTCACAGAGACAATGTATTACATGTCAAACCTTAATTTATAGCCCACAAAGTCACAGAGATAAAGTGTGAAGAATAAATGGTGAACGTGCTACGCATGTTTTAATGGGCAGGCACCCACTATCTCCATTCTCCAACAGTACTTGCAGGAATATAGTGATTACGATCAAATGCTTTCAGAACCATTAGGGCTTGTGCAAACAAATGAATTGTACAAATAAGAACAATGTCCAGCCTGTACAGACCTGTGCATTGATGCACAATAAGAATTACTGTATAACTCTTTATTTTTGATCCAGTTAGTTGGAGTTATGTGACCTCCACTTATGGCTTTGTGCTTTTATTATGGTCACGTAATTCCTTGGTAACCTGTCTTAAGCACATTATAGTAGGGAGGTACTATTTCCACTATGTATTTTTGACTGGATCATAAAAATAGACTTATTTCTATCACTGTAAATGAAATATAATATACCTTTTTGTACCTTCTAAATATACAGATAAGCTAACGCTTCCCATACGCAAGCTATAAAATGTCATGCTAATTCAGTAATTAAATGAAACCATTACATTTCAGTATTGGAAGTCAGATCATAAGGCACAGGAAAAGCTTTTTCAAATTATTCTCCAAATCTTTAGCTTTCCATAAAAGGCAGAGAAGACTCTTCTCTCTCTTTTCAGACACATTTGACATACTTAGATTCTCTACTGGTAAAGGTGAAACCAGTTATAACAATGGTGCACTGGGTCCCCCAGCAAAAAAACCTTTGTAGGGGTCCAGCGCCAACCTACCCGACCATTCATCCACCTGTCAGCCCACCTGCTTAACATACATGCTTCCTCTATAGTTACACCACTGAGTAATACCATAAGATCTCCTGTTTAACTAGAGCAGGGGTCCCCAACCTTTTTCATCCGTGAGCAACATTCAGATGTAAAAAGAGTTGGGGAGCAACACAAGCATGAAACAAGTTTCTGGGTGATGCCAAATAAGGGCTGTGATTGGCTATTGATGGCCCCTATGTGAACTATCAGCCTGCAGGCGTCTCTGTTTGGCAGTACATCAGTGTTTTATGCAATCAAAACTTGTCTCCAAGCCTGGAATTCAAAAATAAGCACCTGCTTTGAGGCCACTGGGAGCAACATCCAAGGGGTTGGAGAGCAACATGTTGCTCACGAGCTACTGGTTGGGGATCACTGAACTAGAGCTATTAAAAAAAAAAGTATCATTTTTTGCAGTGAAAAGAACACACCATAAACCAAAGAAATGTACTGTAGTACCAAAACCAAATCATTAGCTGGCAGTGCATAGGAAACTTTAGATAAGATTCTTTTCTTGCCAGTGTGATACAAATGTGACATGGCAGGCCATGTATGAATGTGAGTGTGATCAAGTGCATTCAATATGGCTCCTTAGTTGTAAAATGGATGTACTGATATTAGCAGGAGAACAGGGAATAGTAGGAGTTAAGGTGATAGACTCTCATATCTTATTCACATAGTTATAATCAACATACACAGCAATTATACACAGCAATTATTTTCATTCACATGGTGATTTCCATTTTCATGGTCATTCTCATGGCCATGTACTGGGCATGTAGCCATTATTATTATTTTATACGTCTATGTGTAATGATCTATTACTTTGTTATTGTACCAATATAAAAAGGAGCTCAGCTGGGGGGGCTTTGGGACTTCATCTACAAGCAGACGTGTTGTGTAGAATAATTGGTCTTGTAAGGACCATTGGCCGATTGATGTGCTCTGGGAGTCGCTGTATTTGATTTGGGCCCGGGGTCCCCCAGCTGATGTTCCTCTCAGAAGTCTGCCAAGGGAAGCTCGGCTAGACGTTGCGTTGTCTTCAATCGGTATTGTATTACTTTTCTTACAATATATTATTCTTCTCTAATGATGATCAATGTGTGTGTGTTTTATTTCCACCCCTATATTTGATAAGTCTGCTGGGGGAAGTGCTCAGTTAGACATTTAGTTTGTGATAAGTCTGCCAAGGGAACTTGTAGCAAGACAGCCAGTTAGTAGAAAAGGCAATAACCTGTGCAATTTTGCTGAGCAGAAGAAGTAAGAAAATTAAATTAATATGAAATCAATGAAGCATTACATTAAATCTCCACCCAAAAACTGCATTTTGAAAGAAAACTCTAAGCCATGTACCAATATACAATCAATAAACAATTTTCAATAGTTTTACATTTATTTGCAAATATAATTGTATAATATAATAGTGTTTTGCTTATCTCTTTCTGTTCTCTGTGTCTGACTCCTGAAACAATTTAGCAGAAGCCATATGATTATCAGGCATGGAGGAGATCTTACATCTGTTACATAGTTTCAAGAGTCAGGTCCAGAGAACAGAAAGGGATAACATTCTGGTTTTTGTCACAATTATGTTTACAAGTATCTTTAAAACCAATGTTTAACATATATCGGAATGTTGTTTTTTTTTCTTGGTGGAGATCTTCTGTAACTACATAACTGTGTAACTGGAACATATGAACTGGAAAACTTTGCAGCATTATTTAAATATTAAAACATGGCTATATAACAATGTATATCTGGGTTACAGGTTTCCCACAAAAGTCTGTAAAGATTCTATAGAGATGTAGCTGTATATGCGTATGATGTTCTCTTTATCTAACAAGCAAGTTCTGCAGAGTTATACCCCATTAATAATAAAGAGGCACTGGTCTATAGGGATCTACAGCTGTCTAGAGTAAAGCTGACCATAGAAGCGAAGATATAGTCATATGAAATGAAGATTTGTACAATTTCGGTATGTATGTGGAGTAATAATTATCCTTGAATATATACAGAAAATACCGCTCAGACTCACCGAAGGTGCTTTCCACATTGCAGGCTGCCCATGGAAATAGTGTCGGGTGCTGGAATCCCTTGGCGTCCCACGCCGTATTGAATTGCAGGAAAAGGAAATGGAGTTTTCCGCACACCGATAGTGGTTAAAATCCAAAATCTTTATTTATCGTTCAGTAAAGATTTTGGATTTTAACCACTATAGGTGTGCGGAAAACTCCATTTCCTTTTCCTGTAATTATCCTGACATTTTTCTTTCCATGGTGATTGGTCGTTTAGTTGATCAGACAAGTCAGAAGATTTCAGTTGGCTAACAATATGATCTCTGCATGTATTGCCTGTGTAATATCAGTGGGTGACACGACTTGTATGACTGTTGTCAATTAATAGCCAGAACATTGTTTGATTTGTTATTTTTCCTACTTATTTAATTTGATTGGTTAGTTATAGATCGTTACATTGCAATGAACAATCATTCGTCATACAAAGAATAAAAATCTGTAGGTTTACGGCCAGCTATACAAGCAGAGATCTGCCCACGTTGCTAACAGTCCGATCATATAAGGGTCCTATGGATGACAATTGAAAAGAACATGCATGAAAAAAAGATATCAGCACAACTGACCTAGCTGGAATTGTTGCTAAATGACAACTATAATAAAATAAGTGGAATAATACCTGTACGTGCATAAACTTAATGACCTATTGAGAACATACAGTAACTACAGTTTATTCAGACTTACTGCCAGAATAGTGCACTTTATATTTACAACACAAACTGTTTGTCTATGGAGTGACATGCTTAAAATAAGGATTGGTACAACAAATGTCAAGATATGTATAGGTCAGGTTATTGATAGCCAGTTAATAATTACAGTCTGCATTATGTAAAGAACGTGGCAAATCAGTATCGGCCCTGTGAGCAAACCAACTTTCATTTTGCAGTGCTTTTATGCTTTTCTTCTAAATGTGGAGTAAATTTATACTTTTGTATATGCAATATGTAATTTAACTTCAAGTGCATTTTCCAGGCTATTTATGTTGCAAACAAAGTTTTTAATTAATTGACTGAGACCTTGTGTAGTAGTGATGTGCAGGTCAGGAAAACCTCAACCCCCATTGGACCACAAAACCTTAACCCGTACCCGATCTTAGCCTGCAAAATGTTGCCATTGTAGGACCCATACCCAACGTGTAGCCATGTCATCTCGCTGCATGCTGTACTTTTGTGTTTGCTTCTGGTTCCAAGTCAGAGAATCTTCAGGAGAAGTGGAGGCGTTTGCTTCCCCAGTATGGCCCACACCCAACCCTAACCCGCAATGGTTAGCCAAACATCAATCCAAACCAGTGATAAACCCGTGGGTCACCATGGGTTTCGTGTCAACACGCATGTCTCTGTTGTACAGGTCTCATTGCAGCTGAATGTAGCAGCACCTCATTAATGTGCCGTTTATCACCTTGGAATATTTAGGACACCAATAGTTAGCATGCCATTTGTTCTTTCAGATCATTGGTCCCACAAATAAAGCCAATTTGCCTCACTACTCTGATATAAAAATAGCCACTTAGATAGAATGATTCTTACACAAACATATGTTGAGATTACTCATCAATAAGGGCCACATTGAACATTCTACTCACCCATCAGTCACAGGGTTTGTTTTTCCTGGTTCAAATGGCAAAAATGACCCATATTTGTATTCATTTGATCTAGTTTCTGTCAAGTTTGCCTCTTGAAGCCTCCCAGCAGAATATACTTATGGGTCCCACTTGAGGATTGGATCGAGCAGAGGAAGACACCATTGAGTTGTGGAACCTGATTTCCTATTATAATTCCACTGCACTGTTTGACTTTAGGTTCTTTGGAACAGGGATACCTTTTATATTTTAGATATGAATTATAATTATCTTGTTTTTATCTGTATTTTAATGATTTATCTTGTACAAAATTAATGTAACTATGTACCTGTTGTGTACCTGATGATTATAAATAACCATATGCATAATTAATGTACAAATCAACACTGTATGTGCATAGATGTGTGTTTCTGTGTGACACAGGGTCAATAAAGCCCAGGTCAGAGCTTTTCAAATTTCCTGGTCCTTTGTTGTACTCTATATACTTCCTAAATACGCCAAAGTGATATGTTTGTTTTTTTAGCTTACATTCATGCTATAATTCCGATAATCAATCATTAATTTGCTATTAGCTATGTTGTGCCACTGCCTGAATTCTAACCTCTATAAAGTTAAACTGCTATTGGCCTTATCCTATATCTCACCAGATATTTATATTTCTTACCAAAGAAATGTTATCACCTCTGATTTAAATAATAATAAAAATAACTCTTAATAACAGAACACATTTATGGCAAACTATTATTTTCTCAACATCAGAACACAGATTTTATTAGAGGAGTTTGTGTGCAGAGTATATATACACATACAGTCACTTAGCACACGTGAAAGCACTGTTTGTCTGGGGGTTGCAACATGATTATTGATATAATGTATATTATTCTAGAAAGGGCCTTACCATCTAGAATGGCTGTAACTGAACTAAACTTTAGGCAGTTCTCCATAAGACCTGGGTTTTTGTTGACATTAATTTGCTTAAACACTTAAGTACAATATCCTGTCAGCCATTGAAAACTTGTTTAAGCTAAGTCATTTGTAATTTTACAGAGCTGGTCCTGTATCTGTGACCACTCTATTATGTGCATTGAGGAAATAAATTTATGGATTAGCCTTTGCAAGTGAAGCAATGTGTTCCTTAAAGCTATGTACCAAATCTATGTTTGTGATTTTGGCTGAATCAGAAAAATCAGAAAACCTCTAATAGTCTGAATTGATTTAAATCAGTCCAATAGGATTAGCGCAATAAGATTGTCAATTTACTAACAGGAGTAGAGGACAATTCGCTAGGGAAACAGACTGTCGCTCCCTATCGCCAATTTTTGCTCAGAACGTTACCTCTTTCGCCAGAGTTTCTTTCACCACCTTAGACATGGCGAACTGATAAGTTGAACCTACATCCTCCTCAATCTTATGTGAGTGACATCATATCTAGGGATGTAGCGAACTGCCGATTTGGTGTTCGCGAACGCCGTTCGCGAACACCGGCAAAAAATTCAAACGTTCGCGAACTTCGAACACCCGCTAAAATTGTTTGATTCGAACTATCGAATGATTTTCATTCGAATCGAACGTTTTAAAATCGTTCGATTGAATGAAAATCATTCGATCGAATGCTTACAATCGTTCGAACGAATGGTCGAACGATTTTTATTCGAATCGAACGTGAACTCAAAATGCAAACGTTCGCGAACATTCGGCGGACGCGAACGGTCGAAGTTCGCGCTAACTAGTTTGCAGCAGAACAGTTCGCTACATCCCTAATCATATCCTGTATGCTGGAAAGTTATACAAGTTCTAAAAAACACTGGTGTTTTTTTCATATTTTAAAGAGGGATTGCCTTCCACAGTCCTAACTAAAGATTTTTGTGTTAACATGTTTTTCAAACCATTTGAGGGGCATGCCACGTTTGTTTTAGGGTGGGCTCATGTCTAGGGCATTAGAGGATCTCTTTTGTCTTTGTTTTGCTTCCTTGGACATCTGAAATAATAAGTGCCACCTTAAAGCATTGGTGCCAACATCTCTAATAAAGACGTCTATACGACCTATATGTACCTGCCCTATTCATATTGTAAGTGTACTAATGAAGTTTCTCTAGGCAGGAATGAACTGTAGCAAAAGTACGCTATGAAATGATCGCGCTGGGGAATTAACGCTAGCGAAAAGTTGCCAGCGTTCGGCTACAGAGACGCAACTTCGCATTTTATTGAATTAGTGTAATGAATTTACACCTGGTAAAGTGCGCAAAGTGTGCTGGAACCTTCGCTGGTAAAAATTCGTCCTTTAGTGAATTTACCCCATTGAATCTCAAATTTTTAGAGCTTTTTAGAAATATAAGAGATTTGTGGAAAAAAAACTAAATTTGATTGTTAGTAAATGTGTAGCTATAGATTAGATACTGTGTAGCTATAGATTAGATACTGTAGATAGAAACACACATTGTAGATCAGTGATTCCCATACAGTTGGACTGACCCATTAGTAGTTAGTAAATGTACTGCCTGCCAGTTACATCAGTTCTAAACAACATAATGACGACCATTCTTTGTCTCTATTTTCAAATATGGAACGAAACAGCTTTAATAAAAAAAGCACACAATACTGTATATAAACAAAGTAGTAGTAACAAGTAATGAGAATTCTTGACCAAAGAATTTGTGAAAATACAAAAAAATTGTGAAACAGTGAAAAATTTGTGTAATGCATTGAAGTTAATAGGTGTAAATTTTTTTTGCAAGTGACAATTTTTTCTCACTCCAAATGCATTAAAGTCAATGGCCATTTTTCTGCTCTGCCTATTTTTACAACTAGATGGCTCTAGCAGTGTACCTATAGCAGTCTAAGGCTCAAAAATATTTCTGAGAATTGTGTAGTCAGCTACTATTAATTGCAGTGAATTGCCATAATTATTTTTTATTGTACAGATGGATTCCTCAGATTTAGAAAGCTTACTGCTGTAGTAAAGATACCCCCTTTGTAGATGGGCACTTTGAGTTGCATATACAGTAGTTGCATATACAGTATGCAAGCATATAAGGGCTTTTAACCAATTAATTTAAAACACAGATTGTAACTCAAAATACTTATACTAATGTTTCTGAGACAAGCCACTGGTCATCAGAATTTAACTGACGTGTGTGGTCTGTGTGTGCATATGTGTATGGTGATGTGCATCCCCATACCAGTTTAGGTATGGTGAGGGTCATATATGTAGAATTGTTAATCTTGCATGTGTATGCCTGTGCATAATCATATATGTATTTTAATATAAATGATTTGTGCATTTTTTATGTTCATATGTGTACAAGTAGGGGTATGTGTTTCAGGTTAATGTATGTCTGACCTGTTTTTGTTCCCCCCATCCGTAATATTTACATTACATTCAACCAATGAAGGCCATGATCGAGGGTATAGCAGGTTGTGCAACTGTCTGTCGTTTGAAGTCAGGAAGGAATTTGTTCTTTATAGTGCAGATTGACCAAGCACTGGGGGATTTTTCGCCATCCTCTGGATCATAAATCCATCTGTGGTTCTCGGGAAGTGTTTTGGGAGCAACAGCTGCAGTCATGGAATGCTTTTCTGCCTTTTGTATATTGATATTAATAAAGACCTGTGACCCCCCCCACCCCAAAGATTAAGCTATAAATATGTCTTTGTGTTTTTCTTGAATTCCTATAGTAAATACGGTGTGGAGGTAAAGTGACTTCAATGCTTCATTCTTCTTAAGGTGGCCAAGCAATTGTGTGACAAGGGTAATTAATGGCGCAGGAGCTGTTTAAAATTGGCAAGTATAGGGTACGTTGGGGTTCAACTGGTTGTGAAACCGAGTTCATTCATACTGCATGTTATGCAGGGGGTTATTAGGGTGCTGCTGTGGGATTAAATTTGGTAATAATATTGATAGGGCTGACAGATGCAGGTCTCAAGACTGGACCCATAAATCAATGGATACTATGCAGTTTAGTGGAATACCAAATATTATACTCAAAACCAGGAAATAGTGCACAAGGCTGGCTAAACTCAATAGCCAATTTTAGTCTGGCGGCAATCAACAGTGAACAAATGACTTTGTAAATTCAAAAACATATTTCTGCTGAAACCCATTTGCAGAAGAATCAAGTGCCTATAGAGATGGATGTGGACCATCTAACAGTAACTATAGATCTAACTCTTCTTTGAATATTGTGAATATCAGAGGTTAAAGTACTAACTTCTGCTGTCTACTGGCAAATGCACAAAGCATGTCAGATAATCTTGTTAAGCTGCAGTTGATTGCATCACTGAGACCTGGTGGAAAGACGCACATAGACAATTTAGATAGTAGATCATTTTTTGGAGGGAGAGAGGGATTAAAAAAGGATGAGGCGTTTGTTTCTATGTAAAGTGTGCAAAACTATAAGGTCCATGCAGGATTTTGCAACTTTGCAAATATAATATATCCAATATAATATTGGATAACTATGCAGTAAACTGGCAAATGAGGTCAATGTTTATAAGTGCAAGTCTATGCAATTTAGTAGCATAAATGTGAGTTACTGTATACACTAAACTGTTGTGTATTGGGGTATCCTTAATTGAGAAAGATTTGATGAGTTTTGTGGATAACAAGCTATGCAACTCTAGGCAGTGCCACTCAGTGGCTACTAAAGCAAATAAAATACTTTCTTGTATAAAGGATTTAAGGTATGAAAACATAGTTTTGACTCTATATGTCCCTGGTAAGGCCTTGCCTTGAGTATGCAGTGCATTTTTGGACTCCAGTTCAGAGGTCCTAAAATACAGAGCGGTGGATATTTTTCCTACTGAAAATGTGGGAATGTTGGATAAAATCCAGGTGTACTGCCAAACAGAACCTCCTTTAGGCCACTGGGAGCAACATCCAAGGGGTTGGAGAGCAACATGTTGCTCACGAGCCACTGGTTGGGGATCACTGATATGGAGTATTGTTGGGAGCATTTTGGCTGGAGAGAGCTGACTTTTCCAAAAACTGTTCTTAGAGTCAAGTGCTTATATTTTTTAATCATCATCATCAGTTTATTTAGGCACCCGGTCAGCTACCCCTGCCCTCCCCCCATGTGAGCTTGTGCGCTCGTTACCGCACGCATGCCCAGGTGTGCATGCGCTATAGGGGAGGTGCATGCGCTATACGAGGAGATTAAAGAAAGGGAAGGGCAGGGTAATAACAGAGGGGCGTGACAAAGAAGTGATGGACAGAGGGAGGGGAGTGACTGACAGAGGGAGGAAGGGGAGTGATGAACAGAGGGAGGGGAGGGGAGGAGGGAATCGAGCAGGGGAGCAAACGAGCCAGACTAGGGGTAGGCAGAAAACTTTTGAACAGGTACCTGCCCAGCGCCCCCACATCTTTGCGCCCTAGGAAGGTGCCTCTTCTGCCCACCCCTAGTTCTGGCCCTGCTTGTGAGAGTTTACAACTAAAGGTTAGGGTTGAGACATTAGGATTTTAGAAACATATCTATAATTTATGATACAGCAGTGACTGATTAATTAAGGTACATTGAATAAGCTTCCCTAAACAGGTGGGTCTTTAAGGAACATTTGAAAGTTTGGAAGGAAGGAAAAAGTCTGACAGCTCGAGGCAGAGAATTACAGAGAAAAGCAGAAGCCTGAGAGAAGTCTTGTAGATGAGAATGAGCTAAAGTGAAGAGAGGAGAAGTGAGGCAAAGGTCAGAAGCAGAGCGAAGGTTGTGTGAAGGAGTGTATTTTGAGACCCGAGATGAAATATAGGGAGAGGCTTCATTGTTGTACTGTTTCAGTAGTAGTTATATTTATAGAAAATTTGCAGCGCATGAATATTACTAATATTATTTTTTGGAATCACAAAACCTTTAAATCCTGATATGTGCATTGACCAGGGATGAGACCATGGAAGGCCTAGTTTTATATCTAAAACAAACAGGAACCTCACTGTAAGGGGAAAAGATCTCATGCAATGTTACCTGTATATTTGTCACACACCTAGATAAAGGAAAATGAGACCTAATGATTTGCACAGCAAAAGAAAACCCATCAGGTGCTGAATAAATACACAATAATGTTTAAACCAAATTATAAAATTATTTTTATTGTCTGTTTTAAACAGTCAATCAACAAGTAAAAAAACATAATTAAAAAACAATCTGTAAAATACAATATTATGCTTACAGCATACAGTTAAAGCGTGGTTTCTGCTGTACAATCATTCGCACGGTCACAGAAGTGTCCTTGGAAGCGCATCTCATGCGGTGGAAACCTGTATGGCACTCTGCTTGCAAAGCAGGAATTCAGAAACAAGGAGCACAGATACTCGTTTGCTGTTTTGCAAAGGTCATTTTCTGGAAGAGAGCCTGTACTGTGACATAGAGGGCAGCTAGACTGATTGTCCAATGCCGACCAGCAAAGATATTAGCAATGCCAAATTTCCGCAGATGAAAATCACCAGTATAACTGACTCACGCTGAACCTGAAATCGAATTTTAAAAAAAATTGTAGTTAATTTCTCCAAGCTGGAAAGTATAACATTTCTATACATTTTACTTAGACCTGGATATTTTCACATTCTGCCTATCAATACAAAAGTGGCTTGTGCAGGAGCAACTAGTCTTTATGCAATATTGCAAAATATGCAGTTTTGCAATATAGCATTAAAATAAAATACTGATTTGCTGTTATTAACCTCTTTGTACTAATATACGGTATGCATCCTTATTTATAAGTATTTTAAAAAATATATTGTATATTTTACCTTATTTTCTGGGTTCTCATAGGATTCTGTAAAAAGAGAGATTGTTAAGATTCATTAGATTTTATATTCTGGTGAAGAAAATAAACAAATAATACCAACAACATTTCTGTAGTATAGTGAAGCAAATACAAAGAAAGTACTAAACATCTCTACTGATTTCTTGATTTACCCACTCCTAGATACTATACCCTCAGAGTCAGAGCTTACATTTAATATTTTCCACTGAAGAATGTAATTCTATTTCCCTTCATATTGATCTTATATATACTTGTAGGGAATAGTTTAATTATTTTTGTTCATGGGGCCCCTTTGACACTTGAATCTGAAAATACCCCAGCTAAAATCTGCCAAAGTCATGTAGAAGTCCATGGCACATCGTCCCTTTAACAATTGGAATTTTTTTTTACCTTCAGGATTGTCGATAGTCAAGGGCGATAAATTTGAGTTTTTGGGGCAACAACTCCAAAAAGTAGAGTTTTTGGATCATCAATATGAAAAAGTCAAAACTATTCGAATTGACCCTCGATTTTGTGGCCACTTTTTGTTGCACCGATTTTTTTCGAGAATAATTATTGGTAAATTAACAGTATTCTGGTTTGGGAGTTTGGTCAATTTTTTTTAAATAATGTGAGAAAATTTGAGTTAAAGTAAATAACCCCCTTGGTTACTGGATGACTGTCAGGGCTTCCAAGTTTGAACTTTGCTAGATAAGTAATATGGAGACACCCTGAACTTTGATTGAGGAGTAAGATTTTTTGGTATAGCTGTATTTATCATTTAAAGGAAAACTATACCCCCAAAATGAATACTTCAGCAACAGATAGTTTATATTGAATTAAAAGACATATTAAAGAATCTTACCAAACTGCTATATTTAAGTGAATATTTACCTTTTCCTTTGACCCACCATTTTGTGGGTCCATCTCTGTGCTGCCTCAAAGATCACCTGACCAGAAATACTGCAGCTCTAAGGGGCATATTTATCAAGGATCGAATTTCAAAGTTTTTCAAAAAAAAACTTTGACTTCTCAAAACTTGCCCAAAAGCCTCAGATAGGTTCTAGGAGGTCCCCCATAGGCTAGTAATTCGGCAGGTTGTAGGTGGCAATTTTCGAGTGGTCAAATTTTCAAAGGTTTTTCAATTCGAATCGAAGTCGAATTTGGCCTATTTGATAGTCGAAGTACCCAAAAATTACTTCTAAATTCAAAGTTTTTTTATTCAAAAATGTACTTCGACCTTTGATAAATCTGCCCCTAACTGTAACAGAAAGAAGCGTGGAAGCAAAAGACAGAACTCATCTGTTAATTGGCTTATGTGACCTAATATCTATAGTTTGTTTGGTGTGTTTGTGTGCACCGTGAATCCTAGGATCCCAGGGTTCTGCCCTTATTTTTTAAAATGACAATTTTCTATTTATTATTACCAAATGGCACATACTACTAAACAAGTATATTATTATGAAAATTGTTCATTTTACATGAAGCAGGGTTTACATATGAGCTGTTTTATGCAAAATATATTTTTATAGAGATCGTCATTTTTCGGGGGTATAGTTTTCCTTTCAGTTAATTATTTTAATTGTGTTTCCAAAATAGTAAAGGATGCTCAACATCACATACAGCATAAGGATAACCTATGCAACAAAATATTTATAATGCCCCCCTAATTGAAAACAAATAGCTAAAAACCCATGTGTAAAATTGGGTTTATCCAATTAGGACTATAGTCAGAAAACAGCCTTGGATATTACTTACCTTTAGTTTTCATACGTGCATTGATTTCAAGAATGATGTAAAATAAAATCTCCCATCCATAAAACCCACCCATCACTTTTGACATCCATTGAGAAGAGGAAATGTCCACCAGCTGCAGGCCAAGGAATATGGTAGCCACTGAAGAGACAAGAAAAATGGTGGTAACTGCAGAAAGCAATAGGTCTGTTACCTGCTTCTAGTGTCCCTGAGCTCTAAACTGACTAGATTGCCTAATACACCTTTCTCTTTTAACTCAATTTTCTCTTGCAGAAGTTGCATATTAAAGGTGAACTAAAGCCTAAAATTAATATGACCTGAAATGCTATATTTTCTATGTATACACAGTAATGATCCACTCTCCTGCTCTCTGATGTACAGGGTCAGAGTAACCAAAGGGAGAAGAGGTACAGTATGTGCGTAGGGTTCTAGTGCTGCCCCAGTTGCACTCTAGATACATGCCTTTTCTTCACCTACCCTAGTCCTGGCCCTGACTGGGAGCCAGTAATGGTCATGATGTGCATGACGCTTCAAGTGCTCCTTGGCTGTGCTTTGTTTGTCCAGGGTGTCTTCAACGGCTATGCAATGAGTTTATATGTCTCTAAGGCTACATTTTTAAATATCTTTCTTATGTAGTTCCTGTGTGAACCTTGTATATATCTGGAGCCTCTACTTGTTTCACAAGAGAAATGGGAGAGCCACGTTTAGCTGTGCTATCCACTGTTGAAAGCAATGCAGTATTCTTGAAAAGTGTGAATGGTAAAAATTTCACAACCTCCCAAGCTAATTGACAGTTTTACTCCAGTTTTTGTAGAGCACTGCATTAGACCTACTGTACACTTATAAATCAAAGAGAACAGGGTGTGACGTCTTAACAGACCCAATTATGTTACTCTGAATATGGAGACATGCTGTTCTTCTAGGCAAAAAATCTTACCCGCTAATACCTTGATCACCAGTGCATTCAGACCATGTACCCAGTTGAAGATGAAACGCCTGTAAATGAAGTTGCCGTGTCAGCAGTATTTTTTCATACTATATAAATGTTAATAAAATGGGCGTAATACTTCTGTGCCCAGGGTAATCTAACAGCAGCTTAACTCCCATTTCCATTGCTGATCCGAAAGTATATTATCAGTCTAGCATATCGTTTATATTTAAAATATATCAGGAATGTCTTTCCCACACAAGAATTCAGTGATTAAGATCAATGTACCAAATTATTTAAAAAATCAATGGTATTGCATGCATTCCCCACATTTTATTGAGGACAGTGCAAGATTACAATGTACTATAGGCACAATATAAAGCTGTGAATTCCTGTACCTTTTATGATTGGGGTCTGGACGAAACAAAGCTCCAAATGGTTGAAGAAATGTGAGAATCATTACAATGCAGCCAAGAATAGGATGGGCCCCAGTATCCTGTGCAAGCAGTAGAAGTTTAATTAGAATTTATACCATGTGTATTCCATACACCATCTTCCACATATGAAGTCTATCTATGTCCATTGTCTGCAACCATGTTTTGTTTTTCTGAACAATCTTTACACGTGTTTAGGTAACTTGAAGAGCTGCTCTGAGCACTTCTTGGAATACCAAAAAAGATGGAAGCTTGGTGTTCATCAAACAGTACCCCAAAAAGGTGCATTTCTTGAAGAAATGGAGCACCGGCCCAGGGTTGCAGGGGTAGCAGGTCAGCAACTAGAATTACTTCCCCCTCCCCCATTCTCCTTTAAATGTAATTAGGTACGTACAGTATGTAGTAGACTAAAAATAACTAAATACAAAAGCTTAAGCATTGAAACAATGATTGTACCAATTCAAATTAGCAAGATTTTAGTATGAAAAACAAGAAATACATATACTTACACCACTCCAGCCAGAGACTTCAACAAAAACCATGATAAATGCAGTGACTGTCAGAATTATGGTCAGGACCATTAGGAAAACATGAAGCTGAAAGAAAAAGTTTCGTTTCAACTTAAAGAAAAGGTTGGAATAAATTCAAAGGTGCAAGAACACTGTAATACAATATATGGTTATATGGTATACAAGAATATAGTTGAGATATATATATATATACATATATATATATACACTGTTCCAATGACCAGCAACTCCAGGGGTTTCAGTGAAAATATTGTATTTAAATATATGCACCCGGGTAATTGATGAGAAACAGTGTGCCACAAAGATGAACATGGATACACACACACACACACACACACACACACACGTTCTCATATTGATTACTAGGAGTCCCTCTGCTTTCCATAGTAGGTCATGCACAGATGCAACCCCACATTTTCCTTCCCAAATGTGAGCAATATTTTTAAAATTGCAGACATATATATTGTCATTTTGTGGCACTTCCAAACAGATGTACTGAATTCTGGTGTACTTCTTGTTCTCATTGATATCAATTTGACAGAAGAAGGGCCCTAGATTGGACAACATCAGTAATCTTACTTAAACCCAAATTCAGTAACACAAGAGTAGAAGCAGATGTTTTGTGCCTTCACAAATTAGACTCACCAAAAACCAAAGACCTTTTCCAATGAATGTCTTATTAGCTGCATGTTTCATATAACGAGCTATAAGCATTCCAATAGTCCCTGTAGTCATCCAGGCAATAAGCATCAATGCACCTGTAACACATTAGTCACTTGTTGGTTAATAAGTACCCACATTGCTCTTGTTGGTCTACTATTTAAATACTCTTTGCTTGGCTATGGAAAAGTATGTAGTCCTTGGAGGCTATGGAAGAAAAACCCCAAAACGGTGATATAGATAGTTATGTCATTACTTACCGTGGCCAAGAGTAACAGGAGGCGTTCCACTCTGTACACTTGCACTAGCAGCAAAACTGGAGAGATCAATTCTACTGGCTGATATTAGTGGCTTGGTTGTGTGCATGAGTATCTGACCTGCATTTAAAAGATTGTGTTACATTCTACAAATGATATCACTTATAGACTAAAGGTGGCCATACATGCTACGATTACAATCTTTCCTGAAAAAGATCTTTCCAAGAAAGATCATTCGTTTCAATACACACGTGTAGAGCTGAATCATCAGATTTACAGATAGAAACAATAGCTACCTGTATCTGACGATTCAGCATTAAACAGTGGACGATGTTTGGGTACTGTCAAATGCGCCTGATCAAAATTTTCCAGCCAGTCCGATCAACGAGCCAACTGATAGGATTAGGATTTTCATGAATATCCATATCAGAAAGTAATATAGGTAGGGATGGGTGAATTTGTCCCGTTTCATTCACCAAAAATTTGCCGCCAGCGAAATTAAAGTCTATGGGCGTCCAAAAATGTTTGATGTGCGGCAAAATTTTTTTTGACGCGTGTCTTTTTTTTTGGGCACACACCGCCATACAAGTCTATGGGCGTCATTTCCACAGCAAAACAATGCGGAGAAATTCGCCCATACCTCATATAGGGTCAAAGCTGTCACTATTTGATGTGTCTTTTCCAATTTGAGACAAGTGTGAGTTGCAATCATAGAAAAAAGACTCTGTACTACAGTACTTGGTCTGTCATAATTAATGAAATATTTTGTTGTATGTGGTGTTGATGCGTTTTCTTTTTCTCTTGACATGTGAATAACAGATTCATAAAGTATTTGTGTGATTCCTCACCAAATGTTGGGTTCTTTGCCACACTTACCACTTCCTTGGGATGGGCCTGTTCCAAGGAAAATGTAGTAGCTGGGGGCTGTACTGACTCGAGCCTGGGTGGAGATGCTCATCTGGCTAATGAAGGAGCATTTTAACACTCCGCCTATGTAAGATGCAACTATAGATCCTGTAGTACTCTGGAAAAAGAAAACATTTGGCAATAGGGAGTTCAAAAAATTTAAATATTAATATAAAATGTAAAAATAGTTAAATATAATTCTCATGACATTTATCCTACAGATGTTTGAAGCAATAGTGATGGGTTAAAGCCTATAAAGCATTAGATCATTAATTATAACACAAACATCCAGGAAATACAA